>OU426988.1:202124888-203374888 GCA_911387755.1 Chrysotoxum bicinctum
CACATCCAGTTTTCTTGTGACAGCTAAATATTCATTTCTGACCTTATATACGTTTCTTTGCTTAAAAAACTGCATTTAGTCGACTGTGTAACTATTGTGATTGCTAAATTACATTTTATTTACGTTAGTTAGATCATAAATATGCCACGAGAGTGGCAATGGCAACCCGGACATACTCGTATGTGTGTGGAGAATTAACTTTTACATCTCAGCGTCGAAATTTCACATCACTAATTGAACAGTGCTATTTAGACTATTTTGGTTTTCCTGTAAGGAATCAAGACAAACCCTGCTAAGGTGATAGTTGGTTGTGTTTGTCATTTTGACAATCGATCTCTCTATATTTCTTTATTGATATGAGGGCGACAGCTATAGTCAAAATGACAATCACAATCAACTATCACCTTAGCCGATTCCACCCCTGGGCTCCACATAAATGTTGTGTAACGTGTGTGAGGCTCCAATTACAAGAAATGAAATTCCCCAAACTCGACGAGGCGAAAATCAAAGAGGGAATATTTGTAGGTCCACAAATACGGCGATTCATGAAGGATAAGACCTTTGAAGAAAAACTAAATGATCAGGAAAGACTCGATTGGAAATGTTTTCTGAATATTGTTCAAAATTTTCTAGGTAACCATAAAGCGGAAAATTACAAAGATTTATTAAATGAACTTATGATATCATATAAAGCTTTGGAGTGTAATATGTCCTTAAAAATACATTATGCTGGACTCTCATCTGGATTCCTTTCCGGCAAATTTGGGTGCTGTGAGTGACGAACAAGGTGAGAGGTTCCATCAGGACATTTCCTTAATGGAGAAGCGCTATTAAGGGAAATGGAGTCCAGGAATGCTAGCAGACTGTTGTTGGATACTTAAAAGGGACCTACCAAAAGCCAAATATTCAAGAAAATAATAAGTATTTATTAGATATTAGGAAATAATTCTGTAAGTGTGGCTGATTTTTGTACTTTTTACGAAAATATATGTTTTGATGTCACAAGAAAACCTGATGTGTACATTTTTTTTCATTGATATATTATTGTTTGGTGGCCCTAGTATATTCAAAATTTGTTATAAGTTTTCATGTGACAAAAAAAAATTGCAAATTTGTTGACCAGTGTAATTTTTGATGAGTGGGCGTTTTATACCCTGTAGTAGTGATTGTTGTTTTTCTCGTAAAAGGGTGCGCTGTCGTTATGGATGATACCTGTTACTGCTGTAGTTCATGCTGGAGGAGTTGTTTCACTACTAAGTTGGGATGATCTTCCAGGTTCCTGATGATTTTTCCAGAGAGCCTTAGCAAATACATGTCCAGTCTTGTCAGATGTCTGTAAGTATTTGGCACTTACCAAAAAAAGTGGAAGACGTTGTCCCTTTCCCTTTGGGTAAAATTTACTTAGACTAAAATATCTATTTTGTTATTTAATCCTAATATATTGCAACTTAATATTCTAATATTAGGTAAATTATGGCAGATGGCAACTACGTGGTTACCAATGCTATTGTTTTTTAATTTAAATGTGCTCTGATGTTTACCCCTGAGTCCTACCCGACGATGTCGCTGGTTCATTTGACGTTTCTCGTGGAATGACTTTTTGCCTTTTTTAATTTGTAAATTTATTCTGCAAAGTAATCTGATTCTAATGTGGTTTTCCATTGGTAAAATAAGTTTTCAATTCAGATCTGTCAAAGCCCTGATTTTTGCAATGTTTGCAAGAAAATAGATTTTAAAATCAAATCAAAATTTGTTCGCCAAATTTACATCTCCCTATTCTTATGACATAGCTGTCAGTTTGCATTATGTTGTTTAAGGTTTGTTGAATTTATTTCAATTGTGAAAATTATAACCAAAATACGAAGGAAATTATTTTCAGAAACAAATGGAAGCAGTTTAAATTGATTCGGTAAATACTTGAAGCTCAAATTTCTCTACTGAAATTATAGTAAATAAATTAATAGACGTGTTTTACTATCGCTAATAATCCATATAGATTATCCCTTGAAAATAAAACGATATGGATCATAGTGACAGAGGTGTTATTAGCCCATCTCTTTTATTCGTATGTTTGTCGATTTTAAATTATCGCTGGTCTATTTTCATTACATTGCGGTTTACACTACCATTAGATCCGTAGAAAATAAAACACACCTTATGCTATGTTTTAACGAACACGAAATGCGAGATGAAAGTTTTTGATATTCCAGATTGATGGAACAATATATTTCACGGAGATTTTAACGGAATGCTAATAAATTAAATTTTTTTTTTTGATATAATGACACAGACAGAAAATTACACCAGTGAAGTTGCATTCCATTCTGCCCGAAAAAAAGATTATTGAAATCTGAATTCTATTTTACATATTCATTTTTCTTGTCGGTGACAAATCCTGGATTTAAAACCCATTATCAAATCGGAGTTTATCGTCGCGTATTTATAGCTTCTAACAAGGTACTTCAATTGATTGTGTTTAGATAACCACGACTAAGTGATCCCCCAGAACCTTCAAATTTATTAGCATTGCTAAGAACTTTAAATACACTGTTTTTGTCCCTGAAATCGGTTAAACTTGTGACTACAACTTAATTTCCTTATTTCTTGTGTTGTAATTATATTTTCTGACTCAATTTTCACAGATGTTTGCCCTTTTTAGAACTGAAAGATTTAGATTAATGCGATCGTGGAATTTTAAATTTGATTGATTTCGAGTTCCAAGGCAATGTTGAGTTGAGAGCCACCAATGCTTCCTTCAGTTTATTTTCGGCTTTAACCTCACTTATCTTACTTTGGAGGCTCAGAATGTCGTTCTTAGTTTTTATATCGTTAAATTTTGTGTCGAACATTTATCGGAATTCTTAAATTGACATGAAACCAACTAAGTGAACTTTAATTGCACTGTTTTTGTCCCTGAAATCGGTTAAAGTTGTGACTGCAACTTAATTTCCTTATTTCCTGTGTTGTAATTATATTTTCTGACTCAATTTTCACAGATGTTTGCCCTTTTTAGAACTGAAAGATTTAGATTAATGCGATCGTGGAATTTTAAATTTGATTGATTTCGAGTTCCAAGGCAATGTTGAGTTGAGAGCCACCAATGCTTCCTTCAGTTTATTTTCGGCTTTAACCTTACTTATCTCACTTTGGAGGCTCAGAATGTCGTTCCTTGTTTTTATATCGTTAAGTTTTGTGTCGAACATTTATCGGAATTCTTAAATTGGCATGCAACCAACTAAGTGAGACTTTTTTAATTTTTTGAACGATTTAAATCGGGGTAATTGGCTTCATCTTTACGCTTTTCTTTTTCTTAAATGGCTATATTATTTAATGAATACAGGGTGGCGCATAAGTAAAGTAATGATTTAATTGTTGAATAATTTTTTTTTAGAATTGACTTTGAAGAACGTAGGAAATTTATGGTGGACAGACTCAGCACAGAACAAAGACCCAAATTTGTTCAATTTAATTTTGAATATCGATATTCAATTATTCAGATAAATTTCTCTCATGTTCGAAATGCGTTCTGTGCTCCAACAATTTACTAATTCGTCCAGCATTTTCAGCAACAAGGGGCTGTCTGTGATCTTCCGCTAGATAGATACGAGTAGATTAGATAGACAATTTTATTCATTCAAGCAAACTTAAAGCTATAAATACAATATAAATGTTTAAAGATTGAACTAGGTGGAAGACCTCGTACAGTTCAAAATTATGTAAACATTGCTCAGGTGCCAGCACGTATCCCCCGGCGAAGACGTTCTCAACAATCGGAGATGTCTAGACGGTCGTTGTATAGAATTTTACGGCAGTTCCATATAAGATTTAATTCGTTCACTAGTTGAAAGTAAATGATCCACAAGTACGCATTCAGTATGTTTGGCGTTTTCAAGAATTGTTTCGAGAGAACTACTAGTTACTTCACAGTCTCATAATGAGTGATTAGGCCCATTTCCACCCAAACGATAACTTGAACAAACAAAATTGCAGAATATGGGGCTTTGAAAATTCAAAAATAATTGTTGATTGTCAAATCAACTTACTTAGATGCACAGTATTGTATGGCATAAACTTAAAAAAAATCATTGGACCATGTTTTTGCAGTTGCAGTTGCTGTTAATGTGGATGGCTTTCAATACCGTGCAATGAGAACAATTCAAAGTTGTGGTTTTAAGAAGATGGAGTCACAGCTCACACAGCTCATCCAACTATGGGGCTCTTGAGCGATCAGCGATCGGATAATATCGCGTTTTTTTTTTATTTTAACTGGCCACGCCGTTCGCCTGATTTAACGATTCCATACTTTTTGTTCTTTGGTAATATCTAAAAAGTAAAATGTGTGTCAATAAGCCAAGAACTTTGCAACAGCTTAAGGCCAAATAAGGGAAAATGTTCTAGAAAGAACACGTCAGGTCGAAGCACACAAGGGGCACCATTTTTTGAGAGATATTGGGGCAACATTTTAAACAGCATAGTGTTAAGGTATAAGTATGACACTACTTAACAATTCGCTAACTTTAAAGTAGTTTACTAACTCTTTCTTGATTTTAAACATGTTGTAACATGCTAAGCCTATTTTTTTTTAATAAACTGCTTGTGAATACATCTAAAACAATGTCAGTTCGTCGAAAAAATGTAAACATATGTACCTTTTTTGACGTTTGTAGATTTGAAATAGTCATATGAAGTTAGCGCGACAATTAAAAAAATAAATAAAATAGCTGTTTGATGATTTTAAGGGTCCAGTTATAGCTATCATTGAAATATGTACATCATTGAAAATTTTCATTTACATTTTTAAGAATGATAAAAATCAATTTCGTAAATCGAGCTTGTATTGTTTATTATAATTAAATATTTTTTCTTTTAAGAATCAATTTTAAATAAATTATATTCTTTTTAAAAATATTCGCAATGAAGTTTAATATAACCAACAATTTCTCAGGTTTCTGAATAAAATATCATTTATTAGCCAGGGGACTGAGGTTTTTCATGGTTTTTGCTCAAAAAAGATATTAAGGTTTTACTTAAAAAATCAAAAAAAAAAAATATATAATACCTATTACAGTTTTATTAAACCTATAATAAACTGCTAACAAAGATGCCTACTTCCATACAAATTTGTTTTCCAAAAACTCACCAGAGAACTGATAAACTAAACGGACAATCCACGACTTCTTGCGTAAATGACTTTTACACAATACTAACATAAGAATCAGAATCGAGTTGCACCACGATTTTATTGTAAGGAGACTTGGTACTTCAAATTGCCAGTGCTGGAAATTCGATCGATATCCTGTTTTTCGACTGTTTCAATATTCCAGGGGACTGATATGAAATGCGGGGGACAAAGTTTAATAAAGTTTTTTTTTGTAATAAAATCAATTACTAAAAAATATTTATCTATTTCGTAGAAAAGATGTATTATTTGGCGTAACTTCGGTTGGATTCCCCTTAGCATGAGACCTGAAATAAGAGAACGGTCATAATTTTTCTTTGCGAAAACGCAAATGGGAAACGTCAGGGGACTGAGAATCAGACACTTTGAAGAATTTTTTGAGCAAAATAAAATAAGGTCACCCTAATAATATTGTTAGGCCAGGTAGATATCAATCAGATTTAATTTTATAAAAAAAAAAATCAGATTGAATAATTGAACGGATTTTAAAATATTTCTGGGGCTGCCGAAAATTCCATCGTTTGTAGAATCACCCATATGTACATATGTACATATATATATTAATTCTTTATAGCACTTGCCAGAGTTGTCAACCCAAAATTCAAGATTATTAAAGGTCAAATTTTCTTGAAGTTACAGCTCAAACGTTGTCATCGCAATTTAAATTAACCTTAACAGAGAAAAAAAATGTTAAATATTCTTGCATAATTCCAACTAGGCTGAAAATAATTTACCGATGAGTAAATCCAAACAGAAATAGAAATGGGAATGCAGAAACAGAGAAGGAAATCCTACTTATCCCATAACTTTGCAGCGAGTGAGAGACAAGTTGTGTTGCACACAGCTTCCGAAAATAACTACGTCAAGCAAATTCTCAATTGTTGAACCACCACGCTAACGCTAACTACAGGGAATCCAGAAAATTAAAAAAAAAAAACAAAAAGATTAAAACCAGAAGCACAAGCACAACAGAGGCACCAAGTCATCAACAAATCCAGATGTGCAGTCGAAGTGTACTACATAATAATATTGCCTCTGCCTGCTGCTTCATAATTCCTCAACCCAACGTCCCTCGACAAGCACTTCTCATCCCACCTGCTTTTAAGTTTTCAATTTGTGTGATTTGACTGTCATCCTGCTACTGTGCTACGCGCACGCTCTTAAAACACCAACAACAACAATCAGCACCGAGAGTAGTCGCCACATGGAGGAGCCTCTGGTTTTTTATGAAAAGATGAAGAAGCAGAAACATAAAAAAGAAAAACAACAACAACAACAAGGTGAAGGTATAACCGATCTCAGAAGATTGTGAGATGAGAGGTTCAAACAAGAACATTTTATTATCCATTGAATTGGGACTACAAGATTCGAGAGACCGTTTTATTTTGAGACTTTTTTTTCTTGGTCCGCGTCTTGTTTGTCAATGTGATTTATTAAAATTTTATCTTTTTGTTCACTTCACGTACACAAGTATTTCATTTCACATGTTCGTTTGAGCGTAAAGTTTTTACTTTCAAAAACTATTAGACGAAAAATGACTAGGGTTTTAATTTTTTTTTGTCCAAAATGTAACACTCCTTTCCAAGAATCGGAAAATAAATAGCAACAAAATGCGTTTTTCTTTTTTAGTTCAATATAGAGTCCGAGCATGTCGAGCATATTCCGTATATCCTCTGAAACAAGTGTGCTCTGAGCGCTCTGAGTATTTTTGTGAAACATACCTGAACACTTAGCTGTCGCCATTTTTTTTTAATTTCCATCTGTCAAATGCTTGGGTTAAACATTTTACTCTGTCTGCTCAGTTATTTTATTCTGAGCTCATAGAGCGCACTCTGAACACTCTCAGAACATGCTCAGAAAAAAGAAACACATTTTTGAAACACTCGAACACTCTGAACTAAAAAAAGAAACACAATTTATTTTTTGACAACTCAGGCTCTGTTCTGAACTAAAAAAGAAAATAGCCTAAAGTTGTATTTTGATTTTCAAAAGGCAAATGGACGCTTGGAAAAATTACTTCTAAAGTAGAAGATAAATACTACATTATATCAATCGGAATCTCATTACT
Source organism: Chrysotoxum bicinctum (assembly GCA_911387755.1). Lineage (NCBI taxonomy): Eukaryota > Metazoa > Arthropoda > Insecta > Diptera > Syrphidae > Chrysotoxum > Chrysotoxum bicinctum. The sequence goes on from OU426988.1 coordinate 202,132,136, forward strand.
CTGAAAAAAAGCAAAAAAAAAATATGTATCTCGAAAACTTGACTTACAACAGTCAAAAAATAAGAATTAAAATGCAAGAAACATACATTTGGTATGTGACAAACATTAAGAATGCCCACACAATTTGTGCTTAAGTTTAATCATTTTTAATAACACGTTGAAAATATATAAATGGTTTTCCAACAGGGACTTGACATCTTGAACGCACCCTTAAACCAATGATCAAACTGTCAATGTAAAAAAAAAAATTGCAAAAACAATGGCGCAAAATTTTAAACAGCCTTTTATTAAGGCATTAGTATGATACTACTTAATAATTTGCTAACTTTAAAGTAGTTTACTAACTCATTCTTAATTTTAAACATTTTGTAATTATTATCGTACTAAAAGAATGACATTTCGTGTAAAAAAGTAAGTACACAAACCTTTTTTGATGTTTGCAAATATCAAAGAGTCATATGAAGCTAGCACGATACCAAAAAAATAAAGTAGGTATTCGATGATTTTAACTTTAATAAAAGAGTATAGAAAGTATGATGCTATATTCGATAAAAATTTGCGAATTCTTTGTGTTAACCTAGTATCATACTAAAACAGCTTTAGCATCGTACTAACTCAAGTAAAATTTTGCGCCAGTATTTTTAATCATGGTGAAGAACATTTACAAATAATAAACATTTATTACCAAAATAGCGAGACAGTGAAGGCAACTTTTATAGCCTAAAATCTAAGTTTGGGCCATGAGGGTGAAAAGGAAAACCCTCATGTGCTTCAAGAAACATAATTTCATCAAAAATAATAACTATATTGTGTGTCAATGGTATGGATTAGACATTAATGACATGTGGTTTCATTCAACAACAAGACGGTGTCACAATTCACACAGCGGGTGTAAAAATCGACTTATTGAAAGTGTTATATCGAGAAATGGTCCCGTCTATAGGCCGCCTAAATTGCTAGACTTTTAATGGGGCTATTTTTAATCACTGGTCTATGTCGTTGACAAGCCGACCGGCGCGGCGCGGTGTCGGTAGTTAGTAGAGCTCAGAGCCAATATTGAAAAGAATATGTGGTCGAGTCATCGAAAATTGGTTTCAACGAATCGACCGCTGCAAACGCGCCTGTGGTGAATATGTGAACGAGCGACGCGACGTCGAATTCTATGCATAAATGTTTTCAAGTCAAAAATTAAATTTTCAAGATATCCCAAAGGTTTACCTTTTTTATATGAGATTTTTTTAATACAAACTCTATATAATTACTAATGAAATAAATCAGTTTGTCTTTTATTTAAACAAAAAGGGATATATTTTGCGTCGTTACTAAGCAAGTCCAGAGTTTAGGCTATTCATAAATATAATTCTAAGTTTAGGACTAAACCTGTGGTGTAACTTTAAACATAGGAAATTATGTGCTTAAGTAGTTTTTATCAAAGTCAAATGTCAAATTTACCCCCTTCGGGTAGGGGGGAAAGAATATACCCGAGGTAGGAATGCCTGTCGTAAGAGGCGACTAAAATCCAAACTCCGTATACTGAGAAAGACGTATACAAAATATGGAATGAGTAAAACAAATAGATATAGTACCCCAGGTGGCAATTCAGATTTCCTGAAAAATCCACCCTCTTCGGAGGTCGGCTCTACGGATTCTGGGGAGAGCCAATTATTCCAAAACTTGATAAATCCTTTTTCAAGAAAACCAATGGTAGCTCGATCACCACCATCAACATCGAGTGCTTCCGGGAAAAAGAGTCCGCCCAAAGCGCCAGAGCGTGAAAAAGAAGACTCGGAGAAAATAGAATGTCTTGAAAAAGACAATAACGAACTTCGTCAAAGACTCGACGAAACTTTGAAACTCTATCAAGAGCTGAAAGAAGAAATACATTTTCTACGAAATAACAGCGATGCCGTAAAGAAAGCACAGAAAGAAATTGAGCTTCTTCGGAAAGAAAATGAAGAGTTGAAAAAAACTCAAAGACAAAACGATTCGAAAACAACTCCACAGCAGCTGGGTGTTTGCGAATATAAAACAGACGAAGAAGAGCTAGAAAGAGAAACGTCTTCAAAAAGACCTAGCAAAAAACGTAAAGCATTCTCCTCGCCAGAGGGAACCTCGTCTTCCGAAATAATAAAAGTAAATGTACCAAAAGATACGAATAAGAAAGAAAAAACTACTAAAATAAGACCACCGCCACCGATTAATGTCATCGGGATTGCGGAATACAATAAGCTTAAAATAATCCTTGAGGCGTTAACCCCAGCGAATTTTAAAGTTATCTCGCTTAATAACAACAAGTGGAAAGTTTGTGTAAAAGACTCCGATAGCTATCGTCTGCTTTCGCGAAGACTTAACGAAGCAAATGTAGAATGGTATACCTACGAAAACAAATCAGAAAGACCTTTACGAGTCGTTGCAAGAGGCTTACATTCCTCATGTCAAAAAAACGATGTAATCCGTGATCTTAAAGAAAAAAATTACAAGATCTTAAATGCTGAGAACATCGTAAAAAAAGAAAAACAACAAAAAGATAGAGAAACTGTCGTGGTAAAGCGTGGTCTCCCACTATTTATACTCACGTTCGATAAGACAGAAAAACTAGAGGAAATCTACAGAATTAAAACAATACTGAACCTCGTTGTTAAGATCGAACCTCTGAAAAGCCGTACAAAGCAAGTGCCTCAGTGTAAACGCTGTCAAGGTTTCAACCACACGCAAAGCTATTGTAAAAAAGAACCTAGGTGTGTAAAATGCGCGGGAAAACATTTAACTGCTGACTGCACTGGAAATAGCAAAAGTCCAGCGAAGTGCATAAACTGCAATGGAAGTCACCCGGCAAGCTATAGAGGCTGTGAAGTAGTTAAAGAGCTACAAAAACGCAGAGAAAAAATTCATATGGAAAGAAAACCAAAGAAACAAATAAAAAGCCCAATATCTAAGACTCCTAAAAGAATAAATACACTAAGAGTCGGCATCGGCAAAGAAAATCAAACCCCATCAACGTCAAAGACATCTCCAAAGAAACGTACTGTTAAGTCATACGCCGAAATGGCAGCTGCACAGACATCTCCAAAGAAACGTAGTGTAAACACAAATGCCAGAATGGCGGCTGCACCCGTAATAAATCAACCTGACTCTGACGCACTATCTCAATGCTTGGCTTTAATTTTGTCAAAATTTGAAGATCAGGTCAAAATCAATAGAACTATTTCTGATAGGTTAGCAAAAATCGAAGATTTTATTCGACCCAAACGTTTTAAAAAAAAATCATGATGGAAAACCTTAAAATTATTACGTGGAATGCCAACGGATTAAGGCAAAGACTTGAAGAACTAGAAATGGTCATACGGGAACAAGATATCGACATTTGTCTAATATCAGAAACCCACGTTAAAAAAGAATCAAATTTCAATATAAACGGTTATCTAGATTACCATGCAATTCATCCGTCGAACAAAGCAAGAGGCGGAGCATCATTATACATAAAAGAATGTATCAAACACTCGATAGGCCTTAAGCTTGAACTTGAACCGATGCAGCTTATAAGTGTGCAGGTTAAAACTAAACATGATACATTGAATTTCACATCTATATACTGCCCTCCACGGTACAGAATTGACAAAAATGATTTTTCAAACTTGCTAAAATCACTTAGACCATCTTTAATAATCGGTGGCGATTTTAATGCGAAACACACGTTTTGGGGTTCTAGATGCATTTCTCAAAAGGGCCGAGCGTTATATGAAGCCGGTATGGAGAATAATTGTGATTTTCATTCTAGTGGGAAACCAACTTATTGGCCGACAGATACCTCGAAAATACCTGACCTGATTGATTTCTTTATAGTCAGGGGAATACCGTCAAATCGAATAAAAATAACGGAATGCTTTGATCTTTTCTCTGACCACTCTCCCGTTATTCTCACTATGAGCGAAAGTATTGTTAAAATTGAAACACCACCTAGGTTAACAAACGGTAAAACTAACTGGGAAGGTTTTAAGAAAGATATTGAAGATAATGTTGAATTAAGGGTATCACTACAAACACCTCTTGAGCTTGAAGAAGCGGTAGATAATTTTGTGCATATTGTTCAAAAAGCCGCATGGAACAATACTCCTTACCAAAGACAAATGTCAGGCTATAGAGAAGCTAAATATCCCCAAGAGATAAAAGAGGTACTTAAAGACAAGCGAAAAGCGCGCAAAAAATGGCAACAAACTCGTGCTCCCCAACACAAAGCTAATTTAAATCACCTCAGTAATTTGCTTAAAAAGATGATATCAGATTTTAAAAACCGCGAAGCTGGAAATTACCTTGAAAACTTGACGGCAGGTAAAGAATCTAATTATTATCTATGGAAAGCGATAAAAGCTACGAAAAAACCAAAGCTTCCAGCACCCCCGATTATGAAAGACCAAAATGAATGGGCAAGAAGCGATAAAGAGAAAGCAAACGTTTTCGCTGATTACCTAGAGGAAACATTTAAGCCGTTCAATGGGCAAGCATTGAATGATGATATAAGTGTGAATATAAATTCAAATGAAAGCTCCATCACAAGAAATGTTACGCTTGCCGAATTAAGCAAAGAAATTAAGAAACTGAAGTCAAAAAAAGCACCAGGATACGACTTAATTACTGCGGAAATTCTTAAAATGCTCCCACGGAAAGGTTTAGTAAACCTCCTTTACATAATGAACGCCACTCTAAGGTTAGAATATGTTCCAAATCAATGGAAAGTCGCAGAAGTAATAATGGTCTTAAAACCTGGCAAACCATCACATGAAAAGAAATCGTACAGGCCCATTTCACTTCTTCCTGTAGTGTCGAAGGTCTTTGAGAGAATATTTCTTCAGCGTCTTCAGCCCATAATAGAAGAAAAGGGTCTTATACCTGAACACCAGTTCGGTTTTAGAAGTAAGCACTCGACGATTGATCAAGTGCATAGAATCACCGATGTCATCGAGAAAGCCTTTGAAGAAAATAAAATTTGTTCAGCGGTCTTTTTAGATGTGTCTCAAGCTTTTGACAAAGTGTGGCACGAAGGCCTCAAATACAAATTGAGACAAGTCCTATCTGAAGGACTATACAACATTCTTAGAGAATATCTAGAGAAAAGAATTTTCCGCGTTAGGCACGGAAATGATTATTCAGATTTTAAAGAAATAGTGGCTGGGGTACCACAAGGTAGTGTTCTAGGTCCCATTTTATACCTTTTATTTACACGCGACATACCCCAAACAGACAATACAATTGTAGCTACTTTTGCAGACGATACCGCAATACTTGCAGTAGGCAAAACGGCTAACGAATCGACATGTAAATTGCAAAATGCTCTTAACAATGTCAATGAATGGACAAACAAATGGCGAATAGCGCTTAACGAATTTAAGTCAGTCCACGTGGACTTTACTTATAAGAAAATTAATAGATTACCAGTCTTTATTAATACAACTCAAGTTCCATTTGCAAATGAGGCAAAATATCTCGGGATGACTCTTGACGCGAAATTAAAATGGAAGTCACATGTTAAAAATAAATGTGATCAATTAAATATTAAACTAAGGGAAATGTACTGGTTACTCGGACGACATTCTAAACTTAGTATCGAAAACAAATTATTAGTTTACAAACAGGTACTTAAGCCTGTCTGGACATATGGTATTCAACTCTGGGGTTGTACCCACGATACAAATCTAAATAGTCTACAAACTTTTGAAAACAAATTATTAAGGTCCTTTGTAAATGCGCCGTGGTATATTAGAAACGAAGATCTTCACAGGGATCTTGGAATCCCCACGGTTCGCGAAGAAATAAAAACTTTTTCGCAAAGGCATAGAAAGCGTTTAGTTGAACATACCAATAGAACAATCTTAGAAATTCTTGACGAAACAAATTTAGTACGACGTTTGAGAAGGACCAAACCTTCCGATCTAGTACGGTGAAATTATTGTACTGTATTATGTATATTTAAATCATCGCTTAAAATAGAAAGAAGCTATTCAACTAGCTTATAATTAAACCAGTAGGAACTTTCACCGGAAAGTTGCCTACAACACGTTACTTAACTTCGAGAAAGATAAATTGCTAGATAAGTTCCATATGAACTTAGTTGCAATCGGGAGGAGGAGGTGGTTTTAGTGCGGTCGGCCTGATTAACGGTCTGCTTGCATAGAGTCTTACCTTCCGTAAGGCTTTATGGGGGCAGAGTTGTTGGTCGGGAGAGTCCCACATATCTATGAGCGCGCGTTTTTCGGTCCTCATAGAATCTTTTGAAGATTTCAACACCTACCCACGGGAAAAAAAAAAAAAAAAAAAAAAAATGTCAAATTTGATTGATACAAAAAAGTTCCAGTGGCTATTAGAGCCTTTTGCATTGCGGTATTGCTTTTGTTGTTCATTTAAAAATTATTATAGAATAATTGTTTGAGCTTCTTTTTTTGGCTTTTTTATTCAATAATTTTGTTTTACTTACTTTTTTTTCGACGGACGTGCAATATAAAGATATAACAAAATTTAACATGATGGTGACTTACAACTGTAAACCGTTCCCGTGTGCGTGTTATCAGGATGAAGGGGATCTAAATTTGTCTGCCAATTCCGAACGGCTAATGAGCAGCACTTTTCATGACCAGAGAACACTTTGGACACATAAGAGTATTTTTTTTATTATTTGAAGTATAATTGTAATAGAACATAACCTTAACCTGGTGTTCTGGGAAACTGACTATGAATAGTAGCTGTGTTTATTTAACCAACAAATCAACTATGGGACAGATATGGAACTATAGATTTCTATCACAATTTTAGTAATTCTCTATGAATACGAATTGTGGCTTCTAAAAATTAAATGAATTTTGATTAAGAGATTCAATGAAACCGACTATACTCTGTTCAACAAAAATTGTCAGTACAGGGAAGATTGGACGTTTGCCTCTCACTCTGGTTTCATTGACTTGCATAAGTGTGTCGCCTTTAAAAGCTCTCACAGGGTTTCCCTAGTTTTCATTATAAATCGCCAACACTCAACATACTCAACTTCAAAAAACTTGTTCTCAAAAGCTTCAAATCCCAAAAGCTCCTTAATAAAATCCACTTGATTGTAATTTAGAATGATAATGGTAACTCTGTTCTGATGTATAACAAGCGCACGATCGCATTGACTTGACAGTATCCCTTCAGCAGTGGGATTCAAAGGTCGCGTTGGCTTGTACAACTTTTTGCGAAGAATTACAAGAACAATTCCTTAAGGAAAGTCAGCTCTTTTTTAAGTGGCATTTTTCCCAAAGTATTGTAGTAATAAGTGCATCAGGCACCACTGCTTTGGAAAAAGCTCTCCCATAAGGCCTGTACTGACAATTTTTGTTGAACAGAGTATAGTAGTTAATGCACAAACCTATAAGATCGGCTGATTTCCCACGACGTTTTTCCGGTGAAATCTTGATTAAAAGTGTTTTTGTTCATTGGAATGCGAAGCGCACATATTTAAGCGAGGCTAAATAACGTTTCGTAATTAGTTTAAGGTTTGCCATTTTACAATATGGATTGACATTGTGAAAACTAACTTCAAATATAGTGATTATGTAGTAGGTATTTGGGGGTGGCCGTGGCGCGATGGATGTGTGCTCGCCTGTCAACATCATGATCACAGGTTCGATCCCTGCCGTCGTCTATGTCGCTTTAATTCCATTAAAAACCTGTTAAAAATTGTCATCAATGGGTTGCTGGTTTACTCGTTGCATGTTGTTCAGGCATAACACTAACAACATATAATTGAGTTAAACTAGTATGCTCAACAAGGATGACTACGATTAAAAAAATAATGTGAATTATAAGTGACATAGAAATAAGACACGGCATTTCCCCGCTTTAGTTCAGCCGCCATCCCTGGAGATAAAATATCTGAGACAACAACCTTCAGTCTCAGAACATCGTGCCACACATCTTTCCTATCCTTCTTTCTCTTCATCAACTTCACGCCCGCGCTGTGTTGAAACATTTAAAGGGTAATCATAATCCCTTGAGCGCGGGTAGATTATAAAAAAAAAAAAAAAAAAAAAAAAAAAAGTATGTACGTCGACATAATCGTCCATCTAATATTACTCGTATTATGGGCAAAGCTGTTGAAGAAAATTCGATGAGCCATTCTCTGTTTTAGATGTCTTAAGACCCATCGATCATCGATATTAACGCTTTATCTATTTTACGGCGAGCACAGCATTTTTGATTGTCTTATGGCACATTATGACGTAGAAATGTGTGGGGAAAGCATGTGGTTTCAACAAGATGATGTCAGCCCTCAAAACATTTCCTCTTGAATTTTACCGGGTGGATCAGACAGATGCTAACAGGGCGGTGCTTAGTATTATACACCATTTTCCTATTGCTTTCATATTGCAAAGATAATATCAATTCTATAAAGGAACGAAAGAAACGCCCCTGAATTTCGTCCTATATATAATTTGTGTCTACAATATTTGAAAAAATTGTACATAACCAAATATCTTCCCATCTGTTGATAACGCTAGTAACAATTTAAGATGGGACCTTCATATAACTGTTAGAAAAATTGGAAGAATATATGGATGTTTACGGAACCTACATATATATGTCGCAGTATTATACTCCGGTCAAAACTAGATTATTGTTAGTTAAATCTCTCATAGTAGCAATTTTAACATTTGGGTCTAAAGTAGCAATGTATTGCAATGCCGAATCGAGAAGAAAACTTAATGTAGCCTTTAATAACGTGTATGGTTTAAAGCGCCATCGCCATGATAATGTATCGGCTTGTAAACACTCGACCAACATTTGAACTATTCTACGAAAAAATATCTTAGCAAAATAATACTTCAGGACAACCTGAATACTTATATAATAACTTTCTCCTGTAATTTTATAATAATTTTACCGCGTTCTACTTGCGTTACAACTGAGCTTATGGGACTTTCTTGGCATAAGGCCTCGGCCACGCACTGAGCGACGAGCGACTGAGCGATTGAGCGACGTCGGTCTATCGCTTAAAACAATGACAAGTCGCTCAGGGTGTACGTGGCCACCTCCATACAATTTCATGTGTTTTAATTTTTTTGCGTCGCCTAGCGACTCGTCGCTCAATCGCTCAGTCGCTCGTCGCTCAGTGCGTGGCCGAAGCCTTAGAAGACTTTGTTTTGTTGATAGTTGTGATGTGTCTCTTTTCAAATACTTGGCTGGCAACTATTTAAGGCGTTGGGGGTTACAAGCTCTTAAACTTAAATTTATTTAATTTTTTATTGTATTATAATGATATATCTTTCCTTAAACATTAAACTATGTTCTATTTTATTTTTTTTATAACTCTAGTACGAGATACTTCACTTTTTGATGATGTGAAAAGGCCACTGAGATCGTGTTATTTGTTTGTGTGACGCTTGAAATCAAATATTCATCAATTTATGCCCGAAATGTTTCGAAAAGTCGCAGAAAATTACATTGTCAGAATCGAGTCCTGCAGGAACTCCCAGGGACATTTTAAATTGCAGGATCATAAACCATAAATTGAAATATAAATTTGAAATGTAAATTATAAATGTGTTTTAATTAATTATTTTTTTTGTCGAGATTCGACCTTATTTTGAAACGAATCCATTCTGTGATTTGAACATACATACATATGTACATATGTATGTGGGGATGTATTCAAATCAAAAAATCGGTCTCAAACAAAAAAGCCACAAAAGTTGATTCACGATGACAAAGTGTATTTCCATTTTTGATCCACATAAAAGCCTCAAAAGATTATAATATCTGATATAAAAAAAATCTGACTTAACCCTAATACCCCCCCTTACAAAACAACAAAAGCATGATACACTTAACTAACCATAATCATAATACACAATCGCACAGCACACAGTAGCCAAGAGTCGTAAAATTTCAAATTAATGGTCCGTCAGATCATACTTAAGAATTTTTACGACACCAGAAGGGTAAATGGATTCTTCTCATTCAGAGCAGTTAACAATCAAAAAGAACCAGCTTGCCATCAGTAAAGATGATGATCAGCAACAGCATGAGCAGCGACAGCAGCAGCATCATCAGCAATGGGAGACATGACACGAACAAAAATACCTTGACCATCGTTGACCAGGAGTGCATTCCAGGTATTCGTCCAATCGAAACCTATAGGTGTATAGTCAATTCGTTCCGAGTAAAATTTTGTTCGGAATGACGATGATACCTCAATGGTGGTGCATCTTTTTAAGTATACCTGATGATGTCCACATGGGTTATGTTCCTTGGGCTTCAGCTAACTGCCTACACGATGTATAGTCGTTACGATTTTATTACTTTTAAGCTATGCTTTGGCATGTGTTTTAATCTTTTAAAAGCCAATATTCGCTTTTGGTCTTTTTGTGTTCTTTTGTTTCTTTATAAATTCTTTAAGGAATCTCGATGTGGAATGCTTTGTAATAAATGGTTTTAATAATGGTCGTTATAAGTATTAAGGATATAATTCATGGTTAATTTTGTCTTAGGATTCTGAAAAATATGTAAATGTATCTAATTATTGTAATTTTAACCCACTTTAAATATATAAACAATGAACATTTATTAAAATTAAAGTTTCAAAATAAATTTAAAAAAATAGAGGACGATTTAATCTGATAAAAAAAGAATTTGAAAAATTAAAAGTAATTAGTATTTTTTAAACTAACCGATATTGAATAGACAAAGCCTAATTTGCGATCATTATGATTATGACTTATGTCATCTTTAAGTATTCAGGAATATATTTCTCTACATTCCTTTTGATGGAGAAAATTAAGAGACTTTTTTGATGTTAATCATGTCCCGAGCAAGTCAGCGTATAATTTTTAAATTTGGAAATTTGCATACACATGGGAAATCAAGTAGAGACTGGGCGTAAAGTCCATATTGATGCATTAAGACAGAGAATTGCTGAACGACCGTGTACCTATCATCGACGCCGTGTAAAAAAATTGGGAATGTCTCCGTCATTCGCAAAAAAAGTTTTTATTTATACCCGTACAAAACTTAATCGACATAACATTTGCAGGGAAATGACCATCAATATCGGCGAAATTGGAGTGCTCGAGCTTTACAGCTCGCTATAGACGACCGCCATTTTTAAGGAAAAAATCATTTTATGAGCGACGAATCCCATTTCGACTTGGCGTTTTGTTAATAAAGAGAACTGCCTCTATTTATACACCAAATACACCTTCACCCACGTAGTAATAATTAAGGGAAAATATTTCTAGAGGATTAAAAAGTTCTGAGATTCTACTTTTCGTTATATATAGTATATAAAAAAAAAAAAAATTTATAGAAACCATGCACAGCCTCGGGCAAAATATTCCAAGAATTGAGCTTGCCCATATTATCATGTGCCTGTTTTATACCTGCAGAAATAATATTGTGATTTACTGTTAGCAAATATTTCATTTAATTTTAAATCAGACCAAAAAGTTCTTACCTTTATGAAGGTTTAATACCGAATATTTAAAATAGAATAATATTGAAACAGCTACAATGTAACAGAGAAATTTTATTATTTAATGTTTTAAAACTTTTCGATTTGGGCATACAAAAAACTTGCCAAGTAAGCCCATCAAATTTTAGTCAGCAATCATTAAATAATAGAATTTCGCTGTTACGTTGTAGCTGTTTTAATATTATTCTACTTTAAATATTCGGTATTAAACCTTCATGAAGTAAGAACTTGGTGTACTTTTAGATCTCAGTAATTTTCACGGCTGACTTGTTCTTGGCTCTTTTTTAACATTTATGTTTTTGGTTTGATCTCACTCCTTTTTGCAAAGATTTTAATATTTTGTGATGTCAAAATCTCGAAAGATACGGAAAGATAGAAGGGTGGACTCTACCTACTAAAATCAACTTAGTTTATATTTATACACAAGTAGCACAAAATGGTATAATTTCGGTATCACATTTCTTAATTCATACTTTATTCCTTCTTTATTAGGTATGTAAATTTATGCCTTCTTAATTCCATCTTAATATGATCTTTATTAGGTATTGTTTTAAAGAACTTAACTTGGTGTGTTTACTTCTACTTAAAGCAGTCTTAAATACTTCTTAAATGGGCATTTCTTAAATCGGTTTTTTTTGTTACTTAATTCCTTCTTTAATCCTTCTAAAAACATTCTTTTTTTATTTTGGTATTAAATCGGTATTTTTCAGATTCTTTAATACGTATTTAAGTCTACTGAAACAGTATGATTTATAACGCCGTTTTCGTACTTTTAGTTTTAGATGGAAAGCAAAATGTGTAAACCGAATTTATTAAATCTTTAAAAAAAAGAGATTGTTTCATTATTGCAGACAAACAACAATTAAAATAGCATTTATTTAAAGTTTGACTTTTTTGATGACATCCGTTTATGTAACTGACAAAATGTCCATACTTAATTCATACTTTATTCCTTCTTTATTGGGTAGCTGTGCGAATTTATGGCTACTTAATTCCGTCTTAATTTCGTCTTTTTTAGGTATTGCTTTACAGAACTTAACATGGTGTGTTTACTTCTACTTAAAGCATTCTTAAATACTTCTTAAATTGGAATTTCTTAAATCGGTTGTTTTTGTTACTTAATTCCTTCTTTAATCCTTCTAAAAACATTCCTTTTTACTTGCGATATAGGTACTATAGGGCAAGTTCTGCATTTGGAAAAAAAATCGAACTCGAGATTTTGATCAAAGTTGACATTACGATGATAGCGAAGACGAAAAAAGTGGGTCCGGCAATTCCGTCTGTCTGTCTGTATGTCTGTATGTCTGTATGTCTGTACCTCGAACTACAGCCTAAACTACTAGAGGTATTTTCTTCAAACTCGGTACTTAAGGGTCTTCGGTGATTCCCTAGAGGAGAAATTGAAATTTTTTTTTTAGCTCCAAAACTAACGGTACCCCCCATACACCCGGAATGCAAAATCTTATTTATCTCGAAAACGGCTCTAACGATTTTGATAAAAAAAATTAGGTGTGATATTATGAACATAAGCTACATTTTGGTTAAACAAAATTTTGGGGCAAAATGTTATTAGGGGTACCTGCCATAGACCCGTTTTTTTATTTTCGACTTTCTCATTAACGGCTCTAATGATTTTAACCCAAAATTTTCAGCAGGAGTCCCTTTAATTTTAAAATAATATTGTATATAAAAATATTGGAAAAAATATTTGTTGGGTTTTTAAAAAAAAAATTTTTTTTTTTTAATCAATATCTTCAAAACCTATGAACGATAATTTTTTGAAATTATTTTCTTAAATCAATATTATCTAATACTTATAATTCGCATCACACATTTTTTTCTTGAAAAATTTTAGAGAAATTTCTTATGTAAAAAAATTATTTAATAATAAAACGATTTTTTTAAGTTGATTTGTATCAATTCATACTTTTCCGGAAACCAGACGGCAACTTTATGCATTTGAACATTATTATCTCATTAAGTCTATGTTTTCTATTTATAAAATGTATCTTAAATTCCAAAGTACTATTACATAAGAGCAAGTTCGTGCGATCCAGTCATGCATTTTATTTATTTTGGTATTAAATCGGTATTTTTCAAATTCTTTAATACGTATTTAAGTCTTCTTAAAGAGTATAATATTAAAAACACGAGAGAGTTATTTGAGTAGCACTTTGAGACAAGATATTTTATGTATCACAGTGGCACAATAGGTAGAGCACAAGCACGGCAAGCGAGAGGACTCGGGTTCGAATCTCAGTGGAAGCACAGAGGTAAATTAAAAAAAAAATAACTTTTAAAATTCTTTCATTCCAGCAAAAAATCACATAAAGACTAGAATATAATCAACAATAATAAAAAAACAAACAGTTAATAAAAAAAAATTATTTTTATTGTTTCTAATAATTTTTTTTAATAATTGCCGTAGCTCTTTAAGAAGGAGTTAAGAAGTATTTAAGAAGATGTAAGGAACTATTTAAGAAGGAATAATGAAGTATTTAAGAAGAATGATATCCCGATTTAAGACCATTTTAAGACTCAATTTATCTTCTTATTTCCTTCTATCGGACCGCCCACTTGCGCCTTTTCTCTACTTAATAGGAACTTAAATCCGTCTTATAGAAGATGTCAGATACCGATTTAGAATTCTTAAAGACTTCGTTAAGTAATTCTGTGCTACTTGTGTAGCTTCCTATTTCTTTTGGTATATTTTCTTTTTGTTATTGGTTGTTTTGATTTGCGCTTCAACTGTTGAGGATGTCATGATGTTTTTGTTGCAATTTTAACTCCTTTTTTAATGAAGGTAGCCCACTAATTAATAGCCTAATTAGTGGTTTGATTATTATAGTTCACATCACAGTTAAGAGTTTTTTTTTATGCAAACTCATATTTTTTCAGGTATGCAAATGTTTTCTTTTTTAATTCATGTTAACATAACATTGAGTACCAAATCGAGCACTCTAGTTCTAAGAAAAGTCATGAATTTTCAAGATGCATGTATTTGTATAGTTTCAAAATGACAATAAAAAGACACTTCGAGTGAAAAATCTTAGATTTCGTATTTTTCGCTTTGAATGTACAATAAGCTATACCGCTCTATAAAATTTAATCATTCTACAGCAATTGGAACTGCGCCTACAGAAAGTGGGCGGATACCATGCCCCCTGAACGGAAAACCTCAATTTTTATTTTTGGGCCTGTGCCTGACTAGCTGGTTTCTGATCTCGATAGAATTGTGAAATGGGGAACCAAGAAATGTGTAGAATTTATTGCTTCAAAAACTCAATGCTGCCTCCTGTTGGTGAAGCGCAACCCACCTCTCATGTTAATATCCATGAGCGGAGGAATCCGAACAGCTCTCAGTTCTCTCCATCACAGACTTCCTTGTATAAAATGATCACATATTTGATGTCACCAAAAACTCTTCGGGGTACTTAGGTTTCCTTCAATGATGAAAGACATTTCTTACACCTTTTGATCTGGCCATAATCTTTAAAGCCAACTTTCTTAAACGCTCGCACATTGCACAGTGGTCAAACATTTTAAGGGTAGTCATTATCCCTTTAGTGCGCGCAAAATTAAAAACAAAATATTGGTATTTTGTTTATTATTATAAAACTCTCCAATTTTCACTAATGTCATGTATGAGAAATCTGTGTAATGTCTCCACTCACTGCTTAGAAAAATTAAAAAGATGATTAACTTTTTGAAAAACACAGAATAATTCATTTGTGTGAAAAGCAAAAGAAGTGAAATAGAACAATTTTCCAATAAAAACGTTCAGCGTCAAACGCGTTAAGGTTTGTTTGATTTGTAAAACGATTCTACGAAAATTTAACAAGATTACTTATTCTAAATGAGCCAAAACAAAAATCTGAATTTCTGAACCAAATAAAAAATTGTGATCGTTTAGACACGAGGACTCTTGATAGACTTCTAATTGATAGTTATTATCGAGACCTAAGCATTTTGTTAAATGAAACTAGTAGCTATAGAGCAAGGAAATTGAATGCATTCAGACTTGCATTAGTATTTATGATTTGACTAAAAATACTAATTTTCCTCTGCATCTGAAACGTATTCATCTGCTTCTATATACACGTATTAAACGGCTTTTCTTTCACCATTATTTTAAACGGCGACGTTCAGTAGCGAATGTGTGATTTGTGAAGATCTTATTTATGTTTCATTGGTAACAAAAAGAAATGAAAACTTCCAGAAAAACTAATGTCAAACGTCATATGAAGAACACAACTCTTAATTAAAATTAAATTAATTTTGTATTTTAGGCGTTTACTGATGCGCAGCATGATATTATACCTAACAACCATAAGCGATTGCTAGAATTACAATTATAAAATTATTTTAACAGATTGAACTTAATAAAACTCCAAAATAAAAAAGAACCAACCTACATGGCGAGTTTCAAGAAATTTGCAATTACTGTTAAATGCAACAGCGCGGTTATATCCCTTTCCTATAATCCCTTCTAACCGACCCCCTCGCATCAGAGACAACAAAAAAAAATAACAAAAAGAGGGAACTTCCATAATCGTATCTGCTTCGATTGCATATGCATCTCTGCAGTCCCTGCCGCTTTATTTCAACATCAGGCTGACGTGTGAAGTAGCAAACTGCATTATGCACTCGAACTACTCTCGATTTGAAATTCCAAAGTAATAAATGACTGGCTTTGCCAGAGATACGTATCCGATACATTAAGTTATGACATTATGACGAATCGCATGATCCCGTCCTTCGATTGCAGCCGACTCGACAAGAGGGCCATAAAAGCATTTACATCTGTGCTCCAGTTTTGTGTTCTTTGTTTTTTATCATTGATCTCATTTAAATGTCATCAAGGCGTCAGAAGCACAAGAAATTTATTCTTTTTTTTTTTTCTTTTTTTATTATTATTTTTGACATAAATTCTCACTCAGATGAGAGCATGATTTAATCCCGAAGGAATGTCTTAGTGCGATGAGTATAACGAGTCAAGACAGAGACAACCTTGAAATACGAGAGATATTTTTTTTAAAAACATAATTACAATAATTACGATGGGATTATTAGGAAAGGTTTGGGTATAGAAATCTAAAGATATGAATAAGGGGTTGAAACAGCTGTCAAAGCTTATTTCTGTTTGATTTTTAAACGAGAACTTAAGACTTACAAATTTTGTGTTGTTTTGTTTTGTTTTTACGGATTAATTAAAGGAAAATCGATTTTGAACTTAAAACCTTTATCCAAAGCGGACTAATCGCATTGGGGATTAGTGTCAGCCAATTATATTTAATCAACCTTGAATTTAATCCATCACTTTAGTGGTGAACTAAATGTTATCCGTTAAAGTTTTTCCATTAACTACCACTTAGAAAGAACAAATTAGCAAAAGTTTGAATAAGCAATTATGTGGGTTGCGTATATAGGGGGTATGTCATATTAACCTTTATGTTCCTATTTGTTAGGTAAGCGCTTGAAAAGTAATCAAATTATCATTTGTGTTAATAGTTTAACTCACACAAAACAAATTAAACAAAAATTGGTGAAACACAAATTAAGAGTCCAACTGTGTCAAATTAGAGACAGGCTATTTGTGTTGAAGATTTAATAGTGCTGAAGTGAAGTGAATAATATTAATATGCTGGACTTGGTTACACGCCGCCATTTACACCAAATTTAAACTGTGTTTGAAAACGTTTTTTTTTTTAGTTAGAAGCTCTACTTTGAACCAGGTATGGGTTTACAAATTTCTTGGATCATCGACTGAAACCTAAACAATCAGCAGCGTTTTTGGATTAGAAGTTTCAGACAAAAAATCATCGATGAATATGAGAAAGAGAGTCGAATACAAAACGGAGCCCTGTGGCAGACCAGCATTTATTTTATGAATTAAAGACTTAAAACCGTCCAATACAACTTGTATTGAACGGTCCGAAAGGTAGTTTTTAATCCAACGAAGAAGAGATTGATCAATACCAAATGCATGAATTTTCGATAAGAGAGCTTGATGCTAAACTCTATCAAATGCTTTCATACTTTTGAAATATCAAGTGGCATAATCTTACTTTCTCCAAAACGATGTAAAGATTTCTGCCACTTGTCAGATATACCATCAGATTACCAATGCATTTATAGGTTGAATGTCCTACCATAACCTAAAGAGGAGATATCTGTTTCCAACTGGGTCTTCTGAATATGACTGAATCTCGACTTTCCAGTAATAGCTAAACCTAGACAATTACAGGTTAAGCTTTGTTTTATATAAGGAAAATACCAGTTTACACTGAATTGCTTATGTAGAAAAAATATCTGAAGCTTATTAGCTTTCGTTTGTTGATTCACATGTTTCAGATTGAGAAGTCTATACAAAAACGGATATTTTATAGTGAATAAACCACAATCGACAAATGCTTTTAAGGTAAACGTAACACAGGCCATTGCTCAAACTCAGCCGGATCCATACGGAAAAGTAAATGAAAATTGGACTACTCGTATCCGTGCCACCGTAAGAAGCCGAGGTGGGCATTTGAACAATATCATATTCCATACATGATGGCAAACATGGGCCTTCCCAAGAATTTTGATAGTTTTATGCTTTATTCCATTTCAACACCTACCTGTCCTTATTGAAAAACCTTTTTCTTTTTTTTCTAGCGGTTGTATGGCAGGTATGGTTGGGGGTATACTCGTAAGCACACGTTCCCTACGAACTATCATATGTATTTGCTTAGATTTTGAGCTATTTTCACACTTCCTTCTACTACAGTAAATTTAAACAAGATGGGACTACTGGCCCGCCCTTATTGAAAAACCCTTTTATTTTTTCTTAACAGTTGTATGACAGGTATCTTTATTTTCGAACTAAAAAAAGTTAAATTTCTGCTCTAAGTTTTCCTATATAAACATCATAAATTTGAAGAATATTGCTTCCGATCGTGGTACAGGGAGGGGGGGGGGGGGGTGATTTGTGCACACAGACAGACAAAATTTCGTTTTAAAGTGTTCTCTATCAACGTAATTTCAAGTTCAATTAAAATTTCGAGTAAAATTTGTTTAAGGAATCCAAAACATGCTCTTTAACTCTGGTCACGTGAGTGTTCGTGGAAACGAAAATGCAGACTCCCCTTTAACAGAGCCTGAGCTTTATTGAGAAATAGGAGAAAATGTTATCAAATACAAAATTAAACAAGAATAGGAGACAAGCAGATCTAAAACTTGAAGAAAACTCCCGAAGCTAAGGCAGGCGAAACTACTGGGCAATTGCTACCAGGAACGTTTCACAAATTTCGTAAGCTTAAGTAGAAACAACCTAAATATAAAAACAGGTAATCTAACTGGATACTGTAAGCAAAAAAGACAGGTAGATTTAATTGGTGTGGAGGAAACACCGGACACATACTAGGAAAATGTTGTCCACTCATGCACCAAAGGAAAAACCATCTGGGACAATAGCAGGTGAAAGAGAGCGACCTATTCTCTACGAAGGTGCCCCAAATACTAAAGAGCAATACATCTACCAATGAAAAATGAACAAAGATTTGCCCCAACACCGCCGAAATCATTATCACAGGTCTCAGAACCAGCGAACCCACTGCCGTCACCATTAAACTTGGAAGAGATGAAACCCTTATCATCATCAGTGTCTATTTCAAGTGCCAATCGAGCATGAGAAATATTCACAATGGCCTCCAAATTCCCAAAAGTGTCCTAGAGAGAAGCATATATGGGCTCATCGGCGGTGATTTCAATGCCAGGCATCACATGTGGCTGGATACTACGTTTTCACCTGAAGGCAAAGCGATTGTTGGCTGGCTGTACGCCAACAACGACCAGCACTCCTTAGTGGTTGTTTTACAACACAAACCCACATTTCCCAGAACACAATCAAAGCTGGACTTCTTTCTGGCTTCCTCCAACCTAGTGCACACTCTTCCGGAAATCCGGAATTATATCTGTACATTATTGCATAGTGACACGGACCATGAAGCCGTTCAACTATCGATCAACCAACCAACCCATACTCCTTGCAAAAAAAAAAAAATTAAATTTGGCGATGCAACAGCTCGGAGTGAACCAGGACCTAGTGACTTACAACTTTCAACCAACCCATACTCCTTGCAAAAAAAAAAAAAATTAAATTTGGCGATGCAACAGCTCGGAGTGAACCAGGACCTAGTGACTTACAACTTTCAACCATTCCTGTTACCAGGAACGGAGGAGACCTACAATTTTCTGCCGATTCTGAACGGCTAATGAGCAGCACTTCCCATGACAATAGATACTCTTGGAGAATTTGTCAATTCCTCGCAAGAGGCAGTACACCCCTGAAAAAAACTTCCTTGCAGCGGCTGAGAATCGAACTCGAGACCTTCCGCATGACAGTCCAACGCACTAACCATTATGCCAAGGGGTTCTACAACAGAAACTCCTGAGAATTTCATTAATTTCAGACGGCTGGATATTGATAGACTTCACAGAGACATCGAAGACAGCTTAACTCTTCCACCTTCAGACAGGAATCTTCTGGATACCGAAATCGATGCAGCAATTGTCAACTTTGAACATGCCCTGGATAAGCAAAAACAGTCTAAAACATCAAAGGATAGGTACCAGCCCCTTCCCGAGTACGTTCAGAGTCTGAATGCTCACAGACAACGCTTCTAAGAAAACGTCTCCAGCGGATCCATCAAAGTGAACTGAATACAACCAACAGAAACTACCAGATAGTTTGGAATAAGCTACAGCAAGTCAACATCATGTTCCGGAACTCCATTCAATACCACAATAATATCCAATACCAGAAAAGATTGCAAGCAATCAAGCCAGGACCAGATGCTTTCAAAAACATCAATAGGATCATTGGAAAACAGCCACAAATACCGGAAACCATCATCAGCAACGATACTGAAGCTACTTCGGCCCAAGACAGGTGGAAGCGTTCGCCGAATACTTCGAAGAAAACTTCACACCGAACCCACCTACTGACCCAACTTTTTTACAAGAAGTTTAGGCAACAGTTCAGCAAACACTGCAAACAAATCCGGATAAAATAAATTTTAATATCATCAATCCAGCAAATGATCCCACCACATTTATGCAATCTAGAGGAGGTTGTAGAAATCATCGGCAATTCTAAGCCAAAAAAGTCTGCTGGACCAGATGGTGTCTCCTACTACATTCTGAAGAGGCTACCACATGCAGTAATGATTTTCCTCACAATCATTTTAAACAACTGCATCAAAAACTGATGACTTCAGACCAACCTTCTCCAATTGGATGCGAGAACCTTCTATATGCTGATGACTCGCTTACCTACGCCACATCAATGTCACCACTAATCGCTGTCCAAAAAGTAGAAACTTACATCAACAGACTCTTTGAATTCTACCAGAAATGGGGCATCCGAATCAACACTTCCAAATCGGAACTTGTCTGCTTCAGAAGACCTTCAACTGGTAGAGGCATTCGCACCGCAAAAATTTGCAGAAATCTGATCTTGAGACTGCCTGACGGATCCACCATAGTGGCAAAGCCAAGTGTCAAGTACCTGGGAGTGCACTTCAACGAGTTCCAAAGATTTAACCTGCCCTCAAGAAATGTTCTGAAAAAGGCCAGCTGGGCCTTCAGCCGTTTGCACCCATTCTGAAAAGAAGACCAGGTCTTAGCCAACCGACAAAGATATTGATCTACAAGCAGCTCCTGCGACCAGTGATCAGCTATTCCTTCCCAGTATGGTTTTCCATCTTGAAGACAGCTATGAAGAAACTTCAACTATTCGAAAGGAAGATACTGAGGATCTGCACTGGACGCTACTTCGACCGTCAAGGACAGAAACACTACAGGAACGAGTAAAATCGTCCCTTCCATTCCTGTCGCCTAACAACAAAAAAGGCAAACAAGGACGGTTTAGAATTGTAAGCCACAAGGCTCTTGTTCTTCACAAGCAAAATTAGGCTGCTTATTAATTTTCATGATAATCTAGTGATCTAGTCTATATAGTGTTCTTACAACCGTGAGATAAAAAATGTATACGTTCCACAACTTAATTGTCTGTTTTATACCATTTAATTGAATTCTTATGTCATACCGTCAAAGAAGTTCAAAAACCACATTTAACGGAACACCTTAATATTTCAATGGCTTGCATTTTTGTTCTTATTATTTATAAGAGCTATATTTTTGACAAGAAACTTGTGGAGTTCTCGCATGAGCAAACACATGCAATAATGTCATGTCACATCAGTGATGTCATTGGCAATTATATAGCATTGTTCGGCGTATTCACATAATGAGGCCGAACGTACTATATTTGTATAGAGTCTAGACATTAATCGAGGTTTTTATGAGTAATGTAGTCAAAAGTTACAAGGCTTTATATGAACATTATAACTTAACAGTTTACAGATGTCAAACCTGTTCGCGAACTAGGCGCCACAGTGCAAATGTACCCTCGAAAGCCTCAAGCTAATAACCCTGCATTCCTAGATTTCAAAACCCTACTGTGCTTTAAATAACCACCAGCTCCATTAGATGTATAGGTAACTAAAAACCTGTCACATAAAAATTCCTTTAATCAAACTTTAAATTTATGCACACGAAATTAAACGATTTTTCTTGTATTTGCACAAAAATACCAGTAAAAAAAAACCAAAAAAGAAAACTCGTTCCAAATGTCTAGGGGATTGCGTCAAGAGTGCGTAGGACGTTCAATGGCTTCTGCGCGACAATGGCTATCCCAGCTGATGGCATGCTGTGCACTGCTGCAGAGCAAGCAATCATCATAAAAAACTGACGCCAAATTAAGGCGTCAATAACCAAAAGTCTAGTATTGTGCATAAATGATCAAAAAATATTCGGCATAAAAAGAAGCAACACAAAAACATTCCAAATGATTCGTCTAATAATAAAGGCTACAAATTTCGAGACGACAGACAAGGGAAAACAGTGGGTGCAAGCGTAAAGACTCGTTCCACAAACTACGACTGCGACGACGGACGATAAACATGATCGGCGCGCTGATTCTCATCATCGACGAAACGTCTCGGATGCGACTGCGCTAAGCAGGTGAATAATCTGTAAGACGCGTGCTATGTGGGCGTTTTGTTTTATAGCAGCCAACCATGGAAATGTAAGAGCTCAGACAGAAAATGTGCCGCTTCTTTGCCCTCCACCGAGATAGTAGTCCCATTATCATATACCACACACCTTTACCAAAACGTTTACCCATAGAACTCACAATTTTGACGTCGTTCGGTCGTGGTCGTGAATCCAGCCTATACAGCTAGCGTGAAGTTTGCTTAAACAAGTTAATGAGAAAATTTACAACTGAAACAAAAACAACACAAAAAAAAAAAAAAAAAAACGAGACGAGACGAAATATACCTATACACATATCTATGTACATAAATTTCAAAGATATTTTTAATTTATTTGTTTATTTTTTTATCGTTTGAGGAATTCAAAGTTTTTTTTTTTTTTATTTCAGACGAATTTTTTTTTGCGCGCGCATTTTAATAATGATAAAAGTAAATTGAAATTTGAATAATTCAAATATTTTCATTGTTATTCATTGTAAAATAAAAATATGTGTATATAACCATAAGTCGGAGAGTTGTTATAATTTATGACAGTTTTTTGGCAAAAATTAAAAGTTGTCACAAGGAACATATTTAGGTATTTTGTGTTGAAATATTTGTACTTAGCGATAAAGAGGGTGCTTCAACAAGGGGCGTTATTTTAAATTGCACACATTGTATATGTAATAAAAATTTAACGATATGCACTTGAACAAGTCATACAAATTATTTCAAAAGTCAACTAGGTAGGTAGAAATGACGACCACTGACAGTCTAGCTCTGTGGCCC
Source organism: Chrysotoxum bicinctum (assembly GCA_911387755.1). Taxonomy (NCBI): domain Eukaryota; kingdom Metazoa; phylum Arthropoda; class Insecta; order Diptera; family Syrphidae; genus Chrysotoxum; species Chrysotoxum bicinctum. The sequence goes on from OU426988.1 coordinate 202,155,494, forward strand.
AATTAGCGCTGAAGTGCGCCATTTTGATATCATAAATCTTATGAACCTGTGGATGGAATTGATATGGGAAATTGTGGACATTCTCACGGAATCATCTAGTTTGGATTTAGTTAAAAAATATGAAAGGATTTAGTAGGCTTTGATATCTCTTATTTTGTGTTTGCTTTTGCACAATCATCCGCAAATTGGATCACTCAACCGGACCACCACACTCATCCGACACCATCTACACTGTGCAAAGCTAGACAGCTTGTTGACTGATGTTGAAACAGAAGCCAATCTGACTAACTGGCCCCACGCAGCGTAAGCTTCCGTCAAAGTCCTCAGTCCACTAGCTCGGGATCTAAACGGAGAACACGGCACAGAAATAACCGATGTTCTAGAATTATTTCGTCGCTTTGAGAGAAGAGATAAAGTCTTTGATCTTAATTTCCGAAAGTTTATCAACGTCGCCGAAAAATACCTTCCCTTATGATTGTGCTCTAAATTTTGACGAGAGCAGGGCATTTGCAGAGGAAATGGAGGACTGTTTGTTTTTCCCGCTGGTCTCCACAGCTATGACAGTGAGTGTTGTTAAGGAATACCCTGCATTGCTGCATGCTCTCCTATTGGCCAGTGTCCGCTACAGGTAGATACGATCATGGCTATGTCCTGCCTAGTTCTGCATATCAGATCAAGTGTTCGGGATTTATTATAGGAGGGAATGTTGACTCATTCCGCAAGTGAGTTATGGAGGGCTGATCCTTGCCTGGCCAGCTAGTCCGCCCGTTCATTCTCATCAATGCCACAATGACCCGGAGCCCAGATAAGAGTGACATTGTTGTTGGTACTGTGGCTTGCTAGTTCATTCCGGCATTGCTGGACCGATTTGGAGGATGATGTACTAGAAATAATGGCTTTAACAGGCGGCTGACTGTCTGGGATATTAGCCGTATTCCAATTCTGATTTGGATCTTGTTTGGGTGCCTTGCATGCTTTAATGAAATACACTAGCCTAAACTACCTAAATATATTTAAAGTAACTACGTCATAATCCCAATCCTTTCTTGATGGGAACATAAACTTAAAATGTTAACTGATGCCCATTTTAAGGGTGCAGTAGTCAGGGGGAGTAAACAAAATCTTCATTGCAATCAACTCCGTAATATTGTTGTGGCCATAAGGCTTGGCAAACCAACTGCTTTAGTTTTAATGTACTGCAAGGTACTGAATACTAATAATGTGCAAACCAAGTGGTAAAAGGTACAGAAAAACACTGGAGACATCAGTTGGGCAAGATCTTAGAGCATCTGTAGTGCCAATGCTAGCAGTCCTAGAATATTGTCTAGAAATATTGCACTGGAAGAGAGCAAGAGTGTTTGGCCGTTGAGTCGAGATAGAGCGAAGTTATCACCTAGTCCACAACTCGTGGCCCAGTTACTAACTTTTCTTAAAGTCATTTCTGTGATTTCACTTAATACATAGATGAACATTTCTGACACTAATATGCAGTACCGGATCATCTGCCTTATCGAGGATTGTATTCATGAAGAGGGGACAGAACTCCGCCCTGGATTTCTCCTCTACTAACGTGCTTGGTAAAGTTTACATGCCTAACGTACCTAGAATCCTCTTGTCGCCGAGCATGGATATAATTCCCTCCCTGATGTATACTTCTACACCAAACTCGATGAGTGATTCCAGAGTCCACTAAAATTCTTGATGCAAATTTGTGGGGTACTAAATTCGGTAATCGCGAATGTCAATATTCGATAGTATTGGTCGTTTTTCAGATATACAAAATTTAAGAAGTGCCTGTCCAGATCAACCTGACGAGTGTTGTAACGAAGCGTTCCATGCTTCTACCAATACTGAACACATTGGGTGATTTAATTTACCATGACTAAGCAGCCGCCGCCGCAGCACCGACCGACGACACCATACGACGCTGCAGCTACCAACGACACCAGTTACCTCGCCAAGATAAAGGGATTTTATACCTTGTCTTAATACAATATGCAGTCACTATAAGATCATGACGTCACAGTTGGTTGAACACATTGGGTGATTTGCATTCGACCAGTATATAGTTCACACACAGTTTATACGAAAAATATAACAAGAGGACCTCCTTTTGGGAAGGAAAGTCACTTGTTTGCTACGGTCAAAGCTGACGAGCTAGATTCTAGTTTACGAGTCATCTGAAATTGTCCGGCTATTTCGTTCCATCAGTTTGGTTCGAAGAGTAAAAACGTCCTAATTGCCACCAGGGGCTTCGGTACCTGTAGATCTTGTGCCTACCAGCGGCCTTAAACTGTTGATCTTGTGCCTACCAGCGGCCTTAAACTGTTGATCTTGTGCCTACCAGCGGCCTTAAACTGTTGATCTTGAGCCTACCAGCGGCCTTAAACTGTTGATCTTGTGCCTACCAGCGGCCTTAAACTGTTGATCTTGTGCCTACCAGCGGCCTAAAACTGTTGATCTTGTGCCTACCAGCGGCCTAAAACTGTTGATCTTGTGCCTACCAGCGGCCTAAAACTGTTGATCTTGTGCCTACCAGCGGCCTTAAACTGTTGATCTTGTGCCTACCAGCGGCCTTAAACTGTTGATCTTGTGCATACCAGCGGCCTTAAACTGTTGATCTTGTGCCTACCAGCGGCCTTAAACTGTTGATCTTGAGCCTACCAGCGGCCTTAAACTGTTGATCTTGTGCCTACCAGCGGCCTTAAACTGTTGATCTTGAGCCTACCAGCGGCCTTAAACTGTTGATCTTGTGCCTACCAGCGGCCTTAAACTGTTGATCTTGTGCCTACCAGCGGCCTAAAACTGTTGATCTTGTGCCTACCAGCGGCCTAAAACTGTTGATCTTGTGCCTACCAGCGGCCTAAAACTGTTGATCTTGTGCCTACCAGCGGCCTTAAACTGTTGATCTTGTGCCTACCAGCGGCCTTAAACTGTTGATCTTGTGCATACCAGCGGCCTTAAACTGTTGATCTTGTGCCTACCAGCGGCCTTAAACTGTTGATCTTGAGCCTACCAGCGGCCTTAAACTGTTGATCTTGTGCCTACCAGCGGCCTTAAACTGTTGATCTTGTAAGCGCCAGGAGCGTAGTCCGTAGACCGTATTTATAAAAGAGTAGCCCGATACCGAATGCAAGTTAAAGGAGAAACCAGATGCCAGAATAAAGCTCTTTAAAGGAAGCCAGCAGGACCCGATACCAGGAGAATAACCGATGTTTACCAGATACACCAGGCAGGGTGTAATCAATTGAAATCAAGAAATATTTAAGTTGTTATATGAAGTTAAGTTTTGTTTTTAATAAAGATTTTGTATAAGGTTCTAAAGACCTTCCTACTGAAGTTTCGTGTTTTTCTTCAGAACGACCCTGGAAATCCGGCGAGCAAAACCTCGGCTGGAAAGCAAAAAGCACATCACAGTGTGCTGAAGAGGACTTTTGCTTTTCCCTTCTAAAATATGCCTGTTATGATGAGGATCCTTTAAATCTTTCTATCTTTGTAAGCCCCAGAGAAACATTCGGATAACATCTTATTTCTAAGAATCCTCCCATTTAAAGATTTTTTGCAACCACCACCATTTTGTTTGTCTAAATGCGATAACCTCTAAAGAAATCAATTGCTTTTATTCAAGGTAGATTTTAAAAGATTTTTGACAGAATTCAAATTTTCGAACCATGGACTATTATAAGAATCGCAGTGTTTTGGTGACATTGGATAATATTTTTTTTTTGTTTTTGAAAATGAAAATAGTTCCACCACTTCAATGAATATTGCCACATATCGAGAAATGTTTATTGATTTAATTTATTTGGAATTTTTTTTGCGTGACATTGACGACCATCATTTTCAACAATTGTTATGGTTTGAGGTGGAATATCAACGTTCCAAAGGCTTATCTTCCAGGATAGGTTACGGAGGTTAGCATTCATCATCCACTCTTGTTTCAAATATAGGGGTCCGATTTTGATAAGCAATCTGACTTCTAACGAACTATCTGACTCCATATTTCCTATTTCCTTGCACTGAAATCGTTTTTACGAACCTAGAAAACCACTGTATCATATTGTCAAATTTCTCATACACCACGAACACAGTTAAGCTTCTAAGCACTTGATTGAGTTTTGTCACGAAGCTCTTTTATCGAAAATGCGAGCATATGGTATCGATGAGTCTTTCGACGGATTGGAAATTAAATTTTTGACTGTTCAATTCGAGTTGTTTTGGACCGTTTTAAGACTGATTATCATAAAATAAATTATGGTGTGCCTCAAGGATCCGTTTTGTCTGCGTCAGTTTTCCTTGTTTTCTTAAATGATATCTTGTCTGAAACTTTTAATCCATTTCATTGTTCCACTGACGACAGCACCCACAGCTTTTCATTTCCAAACTCACAATCCTGTTATTCGGCTGTGGAACTGAAAGGGAAAACTTTTTATTGAAAGGACGAAATGTACCAGACGCATTAATAATAATATTCTTCAGGGCTTGGTCATTCCAAGCAAAAACCTGTGGAAATTTAATAACATTTAGCAAAAAACGGTCCTAAATGTTTATGTTTCTTTCGACGATGCAAGAATTTTTGTAGCCCCTCTCATCAGGCTATTATCGTCCAAAGCTTGAGTATAAATTACATGTCTCGAGCAACGCCGCCGCAGTGTTTCTTTTACCAGTATTTGTATAAACATTATTCTAGTGAAATAGGCAGTTGCATTCTTCCCCTATACAATTTAGTCATTATACTCACGATTCAGGGAATGTTTATCAGTTTACCCTAGGGCCAAATTCCGGACGTATTATTAAGTACAGAAATTCTTTCTTTAGCCGCACAACACGAATGTGATTCTAATGGATGCAGCAATTTTAAAGTTACATCCACTGGCACAAAAAAAGCCGAAAACGTTCGTGAAAAGATATCTACGAAACATCTGGAAGATTCTCTGGCCCAAACGTGTCTTCAATGATGAATTTCATGCGAGATCGGGTCAGGAAACCATTGAATCTATTATACGTAGAAGTGTCACTGGAATGGACAAATGCTTCGAAAACGAATTCGATCACACAGTGAGGAAGAAGAGTGGGCTGACAAGGTGCTGGGCGAAGAACCGTCACACAGAAATCAGCACAACTGGGGAAATGTTGAAAAAAGCTGAGATAAATCCCCTGAAACCGTACACGATGGCTCGTAGGAGTATTGGGGCCATATATCCTCCACGGGCGTATAGGTCCGAGGACCTAAGTAAATAAGCAAGCAATCGTAAACAACATAGAGTACAGAAGCCTTGGCTTAATGGACGAGACGCTTACGCTTCATATGCGAAATACATCAGATGGGAAGCGGAGTCCTTCAAACTGCGACGTCGCGGTTCGTTTAAAGTAGAACTATTGATAACCGGTTTTTTTCTGATCGGGCTATAATTCCACCATTCGTAGCAGGGATTTCGGTCAATTAAGAATGTATAATCGATATCGCAGATATCCGGTACGGCAGGCGTAGTAGGTCTGATAGTTTAACAATTATGAATTTTATACATGTAATGTCAATGTCGAATTACAAAATGCTTTGTGTGGTCTTTTTAAAGTTTTGAGTATATAAACATTCATACATAAAGAGCTATAATATTTTAATTTACTTAAATAATCTTAAGTGTGTTGTAAGATTTAACAAAGTTTAAAGTTGTAAATAAAAATAAAATTGGAATTTTTTAAATTCTTTTTGATAAAAACTTAAATCAAAATTTGTAATTAACACAGTCTAGAAGCCACAGCTATTAATTACAATTGTTATATGTATTTCTAAAATGTTAGGTTATGAAGAAAGGCGGAGAAAACCTGAAAGTTATAGTTTTACTTATACGTCGATTACTTTTCTTTAAAAAATCGGATTGTTTTACTATTTAAGGAAATAAATAATTTTTGTTCATAAACAATTTGTTTACTTTAAATAACACCTTTTGTTGAAATACCCGTTGTTTAAATATTTCTGGTGAAACACATTTTTGTTTAATACGCAATAATCATTTGTTTTCTTTGTTTGTTGTGTAATTGCCTTTAACGCACACAAAATAACAAAAGAATTTCAGGAATTTCATCAACAAATATCTGTATAAATTTCAAATTGAAGTTATTTACAAATTGTTTTAATAAATAATTACGTTTTAACAACCCTTAAATAAAATATGTAGACAACTGGATCGCACATGCTTCTACTCTTATGCAAGAGTACTTTTGAATTTAAAAAATATTCATAATTACAAAACATTGAATTATTTAGGGAAAAATGTTCAAATGTATATAAGCCAATCCGCTGGTCCTTATGGTATATACCCATTCTTCTGAAGAGGTGTGATTTATCGCTGGCAAAACCATTGCGTAAGCTTTTCCATCGCTCCAACTGTTATGGAAACTTCACTAGAAGATGGAAAACAGTCTGTCCAGCCTGTCTCTGAAAAAGGCGACCCTTGCTCCCCCTCATCTAATCTCTGCAAGTCGACTTGGACAAATTCGACATATGGTGCCAAAAAAACCTCCTGGAACTCAACGTTAATAAATGCCAAGCCATAACATATACCCGTAAGCGTCCTCCATTAGCTCAAAGACAACATTTTATAAATTACGAACCCATTCCCATTGTTACTTCGATTCGTGATTTAGGTTTATTATGCGACTCCCAACTGAACTTTCGTTCTCACATTGATAACATTATAAACAAAGCTAACTCTTCACTTGGATTTATTAAACGCTGGTCCAAAGAATTCTCCGATCTCTATGTTACAAAGTCCCTCTACATGACTTTTGGAATATGCATCTCAGGTCTGGTCGCCTTATTATCAAGTTCACATTAATCGCATTGAAGCCGTCCAACGAAGATTTTTACGTTCTGCCTTGCGTGGACTTGGCTGGGACGATCCTTTTAACCTTCCTCCATATGAAGAACGTCTAAAGCTTCTAAGTTTACAATCTTTATATGCGCGCCGTAACACTTCTGATATTATCTTCGTTCATCAGTTATTAACATGTAACATCGACTGTCCCTGTTTACTACAACAGATCGGTTTTAATACTAACCAACATCGTTTTCGATCTACGACTCTTTTTCGACTCCAATACCATAGTACTGACTATGGACTAAACGAACCCCTGACAAGAATGTTGAGCAGGGTAAATAATTCTAACATATTTGACTTAAACCTTAGTAAATCCTCACTTAAACATGCTCTATTACGCTACCCCTCCTGATACTTATCCAAATTATCCTATTATTAATCAATTTATTAATTTTTAGACTTAAGTTCTTAATGTTAGACTTAAGATATTTTTATTGTGATATAGTATAAGTGGCTTGTATTAAGCTTAATTAAATTAAGACTAATTGCACTTACATACGTCCCTTCTTTCCAAGATCATGAAATCGCTCATAAATCATCAGTTCAAGAAATATCTCGAAGATCGAAAGCTTCTTAAAGACCAACATACGGCTTTCGTAGCAATCGTTCCACTGCTGATTTGATGGCATATGTCACCGAAGAGTGCAACAGACCTTTACATTGTTTTGGAGAAAGTGAGACTATTGCGCTATATTTCTAAGCTATTTGATAGCGTTTGGCACCAGGCTATCTTATCGAAAATGCGTGCGTTTGGTATCAATGAAACCCTTATTTTTAGGATTATATTGGACGGTTTCAAGTCTGATCATCACAAAATAAATGCTAAAATGAGTTCCAAAGGGCTCCGTTTTTTTCTCCGACTCTCTTGCTCATTTTTATAAATGATTTACTGTCTGAAACTTCTAGTCCACTTCATTGTTTTGCCGACGACTCTACTCGCAGCTTCTCATAATCGTTCTCAAGTTTGAAAGTAGAATTGCAACGGTATCGTATGATAAGCTCATTAAACTCCGATCTTTACAGCATTGTTAAATGGGGTATACAAAATCGTGTGGAGTTTAATGCTTCGAAAACTCAATATTGTCAATATTTTTTTCACACCTCTGATAAGGCTACCATTTATAAGGCGTTTATGTGCTCAAAGCTCGATTATAACTCCACATCTTTGGGCAGGTGGAACAAAAACTTCTCTCCAACTATTCAGAACTGAGTATTAAAACATTAAAATACACAAAACAGAGCTATCATGGATTCATTCTCATCTCTTGAACACCGTCAGAATGCGCATTCGAAGTAGCCAGTTGCATTCCTCCCCTTTATCAATTCACCCGTGATACCCGTTTCGTTAGAAATGTTCATCAGTACACCCTTCAGCCTATTTTTGGTCATACCGTTAAATACAAAGATTCGTTTCTCACCTGTATTTATCTGTCACAATCAACCGTCATTAGTTTATGAAATGAGCATACCTCAACATATTTATTTAAGTATAATATGTATATTCTATTGAGTGAGCTCGATAGTTCCTTCATTGTTGTTGCCTCAAGTATGTACCTACATTTCTAAAGTTAATAAAATTCATATAATACTGCAAATGCCAAATATCGTAGGCGTTTCCAGCACACTTACTGCATAGTTGTCAATATATGAATTAATATTAATCATTCATTCAAAACCACACTCCATTGCAATGTGATGTAAAAAAAACAAGTTGTTTATGCAACTTAAAGCCTTCCTATTTCTATTGTTCCTACGTCTTCATGGAGTTATGCTTTAATTGCTTTGTGATTTTGACGGTTCGCAATCTCCCGAAGCTCCCTTCTAACCGGTAGTGCTTTGTATTCGAATTAAAAATTAATAATTTATTGTAATGGCGCGAACCGTACGTGTGAATGCGTAAGTGGGCACAAAAATTACAATTCAAATGAAAAAAAAAAAATGTCCCAACCACTCACGATCTAACTGTAAATGGGGCTTCATTTGAAGATGGAAGATGTCATATATATTTTATGGATGATAAAATGACACGCGTTTAATTTGTCAACCTAAGAGTTTCCCAACACAGTGGGCCAAAAGAATAAAGACAATTTGAAGGGCACCAGCCCGTCTCTCACTAGATATGTGAAAGAATTGATTATGGTATTGGGTAATAAAAGTTTTCAAAACTTAATGTTTATATTGATTAATTAACAACGTTTACATTACATTACATATTACACTACTCCGTAAATAAATCTACGAAGTAGAGACACTGAAAGCACTGGCAACTGAGGCAATCGGCTTAGACAATACAACAGAGAGCGACACACAGAAAGAAAGAACAACATTTGTCGAATAAATCTTTCGCCTTTAACAACGTTTAGCATGAGGTCACATAACCATTTAAGGGGTGTCATAGTAGATAATAATTACAATCAGAAATGATAACACCTACATACGTTTTGTTTACTTTATTTGCAAAAAACTTGACATTAGAATATTTTTTTTAATTTAGCTGGCAGAAAAATGCATTTCAAAAACTTCAGTACAAAAAATATCGACGTGAAATTAACAATTTTGAACTGCAAGGCTTATTTTTCAAACACATCCAGCCCTATCGGTTCGGAGAAAAATTTTCGATCAGTTCGAAATCGAAAAATGTTCTACCAAGGCATCCGTTCCTATTGACACACATCACACTGATGCCATGAAGTGTGTTCAGTTCACAAATCTACAAAACGCAAAAATAATGAATTGTGGTTTTGTCTTTCACTTGTTCTTTTACTCACTTTTCCAACACGATACCATGCTGATAATTTCCATCAAGTAGGGACCTCAAGCATATTGCAAGCTTCTGCTGTCCCAACCACTGGTGTTTGGAAATTTGTTTTATTTCGCGAAACACATATTCAAATGCAGTTTTGCTGACGCGAAAGTTTTTTTAAAACTATATTAAATAAATTATTAAGTGTGGTTCGATAACATCATTGTAAAGTTGAATTTTGTAGTGTCATTTTCGAAACAGTTGATTATTAAAAACAAAAAAGGATTTTAATTAAATAAATTCTTAAAATTTGTTTTCGCTGCAATCTGAAGTCTTTCATTTTTGGGTAAAACTTCTGCAAAAACATGCACTAGAATCAAATCCAAAACCAGATTAATTTAAAAGCTAGAAAAAATATAAGAATATTGAAAATTTGTTTCACTAAATACATACATATACATACATCGAATGTCAAATCAAAATCTCAAAACTCAAGCAATTTGTCAGTTGTGACTTGTTCTGAAATCAATTGTTTTTATGATTCTCACAATTGGTTTCACATCTTCTTGTGACTTGTGAGGTTTCAGTGATGTTAGTAGTGTTATAACAAGGTACTTGTTATGATATTGATAAATTCCAAGTCATATTCGGCATAGTTGCATTTTTCGATTCTAGCTAATCTAACGGTTCCATGTCAGTTTTGTTGAGCAAAAGTACCCCCAAATGAAGTCTTAATTTAAACTGAAAATGTCAATTTTTTAGGAGCACTAGTGTCACAAAAAAAACCGCAAAATTTCATAGGTTTGCCAACAACACTTCTACAGTCAATTTGCGACTCGCAAATGTTGTAGTCCATTTGCAAGGTTTTCAAACACTTCGCGGCATAATTTCAACAATCAGTGCAAGATGGCACAAAAGTAACGTCATAATGTCAATTCATTATCATATTGTTAGAAATGACAAAATTGAGCTCTGTTTTCACGAAAAGTTTATTTGAAGATGAAAAATTGATGACATTAAGTCGAAAAATATACATATATCGGCTAAATTTCGCCTTAACGACAGAAGATAGCATTGAGTTTTTGAATCATTAAATTCTAAAAACTTGGTGGTGCAACAGCTCAAAGTGAACCAGGACCTAGTGACTTACAACTCGCAACCATTCCTGTGTGCGTGTTACCAGGAACAGACGGGACCTATAATTTTCTGCCGATTCCGAACGGCTAATGAGCAGCACTTTCCATGACAAGAGATACTCTTGAAGGATTTGTCAATTCCTCGCAAGAGGCAGTATATCCTTGAAAAAAACTTTCTTGCAGTGGCTGAGAATCGAACTCGAGACCTTCCACATGACAGTCCAACGCACTAACCATTATGCCAAGGGGTAATAGATTAAATTCTACTCGGTTTTTATTCCCGAATGAAAAATGCTATCGAGCTCAGAATTTATTGAGCTCATTAAAAGCTGGTGTTCAAGTTCCACATCCGAAGAACAAGAAAATTAATTTTGAAACGAATATGAGAAGCTGGGAGTACTGTCATTAGCAAAGGAATTTATTGGATTAGAAGTTTCAGACAAAAGATCATTGTTGATGAATATGAGAAATAGAGTCGGAGATAAAATGGAGCACTGGGGTACACCATCGTTTATTTTATAAATATAAAACTTGAAACTGTCCAATACGACTTGTATTGGGCAGTATGAAATGTAATTTTTAATTTAACAAAGAAGAGATTCATCAATACCAATTGCATGCATTTTCGATAAGAGAGCTTGATGCCAAACTCTATCAAATACTTTTGAAATATCGAGAGCAATAATCTTACTTTCTCCAAGACGATGTAAAGACTGGTTGCACTACTCGGTGATATATTCTATCAGATCACCAGTGGTCCTATTGCTACGAAAGCCGTCCTTACATTCATTAAGAAGTTTTCGGTCTTCAATATGATTAATTAGATTTTCCATGACCTTGGAAAGAATGGACGTAAGTGCAATTCGACGATAATTTAAGGGGGCACAAATGCTGTTTTCTATACAGTAGAGAAGAACAGATTGAAAAGCTTAAGCAGGGGTTTAGCCAGCGTTGAAGGACACCTGGGGCCAAATTACCGCATCAGTGAACGAGTGAGTGAGTCCCATCAGTGATCGAATGAAAACGTCAAATTAGAGTAATCCATTGCTAGTTGACGTAAGCGGTAATGCCAAAGTCACATAATTCAGTCACGTATTACTCGATAACTGATGCGGTAATTTGGCCCCTGTTCAGAAGAATGGGAGGGATACAATCCGGGCCAGCGAATTTGTGTCTGTCAAGATCTTTGAAAACTCTTGCAATTGTAAGAGTACGAAGAAAGATTGGACTAATGAAAACGTTTGTGCTCTCATAAGTCATAATACTCTCTGGCAGCGTCGAATTAACAGCAAACTGTGCTGCAAGCAAAATGGCTTTATCTAAAGAGCTGACATAGGGAGTCATTGAGAACGAGCTTTTAGACCGCAGAAGAAGTAGTATTTCGAAGGTTTTTTTTACAATTGACTAAAACTGATTACTACCTTTGAGACATTCCAGCATTTATTGCCTTCATTTTAGGTCATAAAAAAATTTGGTCTGTCGAACATCACCGTTACAGGTCTTTCTAGCTTGTTTGAACTTATTCCGGTTTTCCTAAGTGTGGTTGGCTTTTAATTTTCAAAAACTTACTTCACTAACTCTAAGTTGACGCACATTTGTGTTCGTTTTACGTCAGTTTAAACTGTTGATCGCACAACATCTGGGTCCAAACCATAAACGCAAACGTTTGTTATAACCACTTAAGAACTATTTACATGAGTGCGACTAACGATAGATGATTAAAAGGGGTTTTAAAAATTTATAGGCCTAAATTCTTCACAAGAAAACTATATAAAATGGTAGAACTTATTGAAATTAATGTTGAGGTATTAAAATGTGCGTGTTAATTGCTTAAGTAAGAGTTGTTTTAAAAAAATCAATTGATCGTCACGAATAACAATCTAATTGTTACGAACTGTCAAACTCTATTCGCGTTTCACATACCATCTACACAAGAACTTACCTCAAAATCACTCTCTTTTTCGTTTGCTTTATTTGTTTTAATCGTCATTCGCGACGAAGAAAATAACCTTATGACGTAAATGTCAAAATGGACGAATGTTCGTTCATTCGTCGGTAGTTGATCGCTCTCATGTCTCATGTAATTAGTCTCTTAAGTAGACATGGACTTCATAGCTCATTATGATTTTGGATATGAAATCATGCTCTTCTTGCACCAAGTTTAACAGAGCATTGGGGAAAGTTAACCTTGTTTGATTCTCAGTAAGTAGCAATTTGTGAACGGTTAGTACTTTGATCGGGAGCATCTTCAAGTTTTTCGTTAAGTCGTCGAGGTTTTTGGATTATCTGTGACGGCTTGGGCCTCTTCTCCATCTGTCTAAAACAAAGTTGTCAAAGCACTATGACATTTGATGGCATTTTCAAAAATTAAGGCACGTTAAAATTATGACAATACTTTTGCACCACCTTGTATTTTCAAATTAGTATTTGGAAATTTGCAAGAAAATCGTCGATCTTTGGAAAAATTTGTGATTTTGACACTTTGTTCGTGATTTTTGTCACAAATTCTAAAGCAAAATCTACTTTTGTAGTTCACATAAAAATTCTCTATCTATGTTGTATAGATAGACGGACGGAAATTTCTTGTTTGGACTTCTCCATGATCGTAGTGTCAGGTTTGCTCAAAGCTTACATTTTATTTATTTGAAACAAAGTCACATTTGTTTTGCGTTTTTTACAAACCGTATCATCTTTACGAAACAAAAGTACACTATAAATTAGGTGAATCTTAACTTCTTTGACTTTTCATGTTTTTTTGCTTGCGCTGACTTTTGAAAAACCGATATATCTACGAAATTCTAAAAGTTGTAAAAATGTTCCGCATAAACTTTTGCTTACTTGTGCTAGCACTTCTGGCAAATGCGATTCTTGATAGCAAAGGTCTGGACATTTTGTCTAGCACCTCAAAATAATCAAAAAAAAAATAGAAGGTCAATTATTGCATTTCGCCTCTTCGCCACTCAATTAATTCAAACTTAATTGCTACAACAATAAATTTCCACGCAAAACCCCAAACAGCTAAATGAAGGAATTTTCTTAGTATCGTTCGATTTTCTAAAAATAAAATCAAAAATTAAAGAAAAGCCGAAAAAAGAAATACAAAAAGGTCAAAAATAAATCGCAGAAAATTTTCCCCAAAATCCACAAGCAAAAAATAAAAAAAATTGGTAATTTTAGAGAGGATGCTGATGCGAACCAACTGGTTAAGAGCGAGGGGGGCTAGGGTGTTGAGGAAAATGTATGTATGTATATCTGTATATAGATATTTTTTTTTTTTTTTTTTTTTTTTTTTTTTGAAAAAAAAGAGGTCAGTAATCAAGATTTTTCGTTACCATGAAAGATTATAAAAGATTAAACGAATCATAAAAAAGTGCGGTTGTGTACAGCAGCCAGACAGTGCCAAGAGGAACACACAGTTTTGCAGAGATGAAAGATCTATTTGCGTACATTAGAAGATGATTGTTCATTTATGAGTTCGAAAAATGTTTTAAATTAAAAAGATTTGGTTGGGTGATCAGGATTCGATTTTTACATATAAGTTTGACTTTGGTTTCGTTGAAATTTATTCATTTGGTTAAGTGATTATGTGACGTATTTCAAAAGATTAGAGGGAGCTCAAGCCTACAATGACAGTAGCCTACAAGCCTACAATGACAGTATGGACATAATTAAAGGAATGACAGTATGGAAATAATTAAAGGAATAGCATGTCAATGCCACAACTTCCTTAAAAGTATAAAGAACATAAAGCAGTTAAAAAAAGTAAAAGCTTGCAAACATCGTTCATTTTGTTCATGCCGCTAGTTTTTAAGATTGTAACTATTTGCCAAAAATTGTATACAAGCTTCCGATTATTAGAGAAAGACAAGTTGTTACCTAGAGACTATGCTGCCAAATTTGCAACAATCAATTGATTTGTTTAATTTATATAATTCACATGCGCTTAAGAGTTTATTGAGACCCTTATAATACTAAAATATGCAAAGAGAGGAAGGTACATAAAAGAGGTGTCGATGAACATCGGTCCTGAATATTTGCAAATCAATTCAAAAAGCATCACATTTTTAGGAACAGGCTGGACAAATGCTGTTTTCTATCTTGCAGAATAGTAGGAGCATTGGAAAAGTTTACGCAATGGCTTTGCCAGCAAAGGAGAAGGTTGGGATACGGACTTTTTAATATCAAGACTTTGAAAGGCTCTTGCAACTGTACAAGTTCGAAGAAAATACTTCCTGTCAAATGATTTAAATTCTTAAGTATATAGGAGGGGCAATGTTGATGTCTGGCAACGTGGAGCTTACAGCAAAATGAGCTGCGTGTACATTTGCCTTATCTGAGGAGCTGGTTATCGGATTGTCATTGTAGATGAGCGTTTAAACCGAAATCAAATTTTCTACGTTTTTGACAAATGACGAGAAGTTTCTACTGCCTTTGGGACATGGCGGAATGTTTAGCCTTAACTTCTGGACATATAATAATTTGGTTCTTTGTACAACAGCGTTGCAATGGTTTCAAACTTGATTGTGGTATTCCCGATTTTCATCAGTTGGTATCACCCTGTATCAAACCAAGACTTTTCTTTAGCTTTTAAATTCTTAATTCTGTTAGGAATAAAAGTACGCATCCGAGGAAAAATCACTTTTGACCAGTTAAAGATTCGAAAAGAGATAGATATTAAGACCGTCCTAGTTGGCTTTCTCGTATTGCCAAATGGTCCTAGGGGGGTGTTTATCTTTAACTGGATGGACACAAGAAATTAGCTCATATTACACAATGGTCCCAAGTGCCCAAAGGAGAGGTTACCTAAATTGTATACTTATCAGGGCGAGAAGTAAGAAACAAATTGAGAGCTTGGGTTTGCACAGCAACATATGGTATGGTTTTCGAGTGGGAGATCTACAAGCTGAGTAAGTTGGTGCATCTCCAAAAAGAATGGAATCGTTTTACCATTCTTTGAGTTGTTTTGCATTCTTAAGTCCTCCATAAACCTTAAACTAAGACCCCAATAAACTATTTCCCCAAAATGCAAAAGAATGCAAAAAATTAAGGGGAAAAAATGAATCTTTACAATCTCAATTATGTAATTGTAATTGCAGACTTTAAATTCTATGTTTCGAAATTAAATCAACGAATGCAATCTTTCAATTTATTAAAGTCATTAAGATTGAGTTCACAAAAGATTCCATTCGTTTACAACAACTTTCATAGTTAGGCCAGTCGTCGCCAGAAGTTTTGTGTCTTTTTTTTTTTTTGCGAAACTATTTTTTTTAATTCAAAAAATATATTTTTTTAAAGTTTGGAAATGCGATGTTTTTTAAACTTTTTAGAAGCATCTCTATAAGAAATTTCATGAAAATCCGTTATGTCGATAATGAGTAATTCAAAATTTAAAAAAAATGGTTCTATGGTAGGTACAAGCTGTAATATCTTAATATCAATTTTTTTTAATCAATTAAAGATCGTAAAAATTGATTGAAAATAGGCGCCGTTTTCCAGAAAAATACTAATTTTGAAAACCATTTCTTAACATTTGTATGGTGTGGTGGGTACCTTTATGTTTAAGTAAATTAATTTTTTTTTTCTCACATCTTGTAGATTATATTGAGAAACTTTTATTTATAAAGTTTTAAAAAAATCGAGCATGGAGTTTTCAAAATATTGAGTTTCGAAAAAAAAAACTTGAAATTTTTTTTAAAAAATTAAAAAATTGTTCTGAGAATTTGAATAAACAATTCTATTTTTGAGGAGCTTTTGCAAAAAAAAATGATCAAAATCGTCGGTACCGTTTTTGAAAAAATTAAAAACAAAAAAAAAATGGTTCCAGGGGGGGGGGTACTCTCTATAACCATTTTGTATTTTTAGTTTTTAAATCTGTCGAACAGTTTTTAAGAAAAAAAAAATATTTATAAAATTTCGAAAAAAAAAATCGTATGGCAGGTAGATACCGTTATTTTGGGTCTTAAAAGAAAAAGAAAAAAAAATTGGGGGGGGGAAAAATTTAAAATGATATCTATCAAGTTAAAAGAAAATTTACCTAGCCGTTTATGCTGTAGTCGAACAGACAGACAGACAGACAGAATTGCGCGACCCACTTTTTTAGTCTTCGCTATCATCGTAATGTCAACTTTGATCAAAATCTCGAGTTCGATTTTTTTTTCCGAATACATAACTTGCCTTATAGTACCTATAAGTCGAAAGTAAAAAAGTCAAAATATAATTAAAAGTAATACAGATATAGTTCTTATCTAATAAAAATATTTAGATCCCCCTTCATAACAAACATCACAAAACATATTATCTCAACTTTGGACACTATTAAAAACACTCCAAAATGCAACAAGGTCATTCTATTATAAAATTTTTCACCAAATAAGAACAAAAAATTCAAATAAAATGAACAAAATGAATTGGAATTTAACACACAGCTGAAACTGTATGTAGATACCAAAGCACCGAAACACAGTGGGAATGTTTGACCATAAAATATTACAATTTTCCAACATTATAGTGCGAAGCTTGAAATTCGACTGTTTTATTTTATTCTATTTTCCATATTCATACTGGTGCATGTACTTATTTCTGAAAAAAGTATTTTCATCTGAACTCAATAAACTGATTGTTACTTTTTGCTCAAAAAATATAGGCTTACCATGTAACTTAGCAGCATAATCAAAGTTCGCTTAAAAAACATAGAAAAATCATAGAGAATAATTTGTGCAGGCTCTAGGTCAACCTAGGTCACCAATAATTACCTCATATAGTAAAATCTGCAAATTGTTTCTACAATTAACATTACATTACATTTTACACTACTCCTTAGATAAATCTACGAAGTAGAGACACTGAAAGCACTGGCAACTGAGACCATCGGCTTAGACATTACAACAGAGAGAGAAAGAAGAAACACATGTCAACAGCACTCGGTTGGTATTGAACGGTCCCCCATCCAAGTACTAACCACGCACAACGATGCTTGATTTGGCTGATCTATGGGAAGCGATCAAAGCCTAGGCCGTTGAAGTCTCTACAATTTAAAAACGAGATCAAATATTAATTATAAAAATACTTAGTTCGCTAGCCTTCAATTCTCACCATAATTTTTTTTCAAATCAAACGAAATTTTAAGTCCAATAATCCACTGTAAGACACTAACACCACACACACCTACAATCTCAAACGGCAATTTCGAAAGATCATTCAAATTTCCCATATGGTGGATGTTGGAAAGGAATTCAAATCAAAACACATTCCAATTCCGATACCGTGGCAAATCAACACCAAGCATCGCATCATCACTATGTGTGGATGTGTTTGGTCTTTTGTGTACTACGAGTATGTAGAATATTGTATGAGTGAAAATTCATTGGAATATGTATTATTTTTGTATCTCTCCCACAGTGATTGCTTTAAAAAAAATCTCAGTTTTGAGAAGAATTAGTTACCCCCAACATACTGGAACTCTCAAGGGGCTAATTAGTCCGATAGTTTGAAATATTTATGCATTCTGGCAAATTCCTCAAGTTTCTTTGACAAATATTAAAGTATTAAAGTTAATACAAGACAACGAGTCTATTTTTCCATTTAGGTATTAATTTAACAATGAAGACAAAATATAAATAAAAACGTCTGCTCTCAAGACTAGACATATCGATAAGTTTGTGTGTTGGAATGAGAAGGGAGGTCATAGGGATTATTCAAACCTTATCCCTTAGATGTATAACTTAGGAACCTATTTTTTGCCCCTGTTTTAGACTGGCCTGGAATTTAGTTCCCAAACCTGATAAGCGTATTTAAGAATGGGACGAACAAATGTTATGAAAAGCTGTTCGTAACAAAAGAATCAGAAAATTGTATTGACTCTCTCGTAAGCAAACCAAAAATTGAATTGGTTTTATTAGTTATGGAGTTGATGTGTTGTATGAATTCAAGCTTGCGGTCCAATGAGACGCCAAGGACAGACATATCATGTGATAATGATAGACCATAAAACAAATAATTAAAAGAAGTTAAGAAAAACTTCCTCGTAAAACTCTTAGATTTACATTAATCGACGACGTTAAGAAATAAACAGTTTTGAACACCTCATTAAAAAATATTCTTCGCAATCAAGAGAATTTGAAATAGTTTTGAAGATTGTTACATTGTTTGCATGAATGTGACAATTTAGATTTTGATTTATTTATATCGTATACAATAATCTTATAAATTAGTGCCAAGATATAATTAGTTTTTATTACAACGAAAACAAACTAGTAGATAGCATCTGCTACAATATAAGAACAAAAAATTAAGAAATTAAATAGTATGCAAACAAAAATAAAAATAAGAAAAATTTATTCACATATTAATTTAAAATAATTCAATATATTAATAATAATGTGCCTTGTGTTCTTTCTGCAATCTCGTCTTACCTGCAATGTCTCTCATTTGTTGTGGCAGACATCTTCAGAGACGGATAGTGTAAACGAAGAACTGACGTTCAGATGTTAAACAAGAAAATCGCGGTCGAAAAATCTGTGCTTTTCTAGTGGAAGCACAGAACGTGATTCTATTGAAAAGGTTAGGAGGTTGTTGGGTTTTGAGTAGATATGTTAAAGAGCATGGTTAGCTATCGAATTTTAACAAGTTATCAAATTTTAAATCACACACTATCTTCGTACAATGAGATATTCTTTTTTTATAGGATACATCATACTTCCCATAAACTTCGCATCCGTAGGTCTAAATTGGAATAATGAGCGATTCAATGAAAATAATTATTACTTTTTATTGGAATGTAGTACTAAGATATCCATAAAAATCGAAGTACACCATAAATTGTTCCTACGAATAAATTAATGTGGTTACTACAAGTCAAAATATTATTGAAAACCATTCCAATAAAGTAAGAGGTGAACACAGTTTTTTTTTGTAACAATAATACACTTACAACTTTTTCAAGTTAGGTACCTAGAAGAAAATTTTTCTTGGATCAGTTAGCGATGTTCTCAAGATCAGTATTTATTCGGCTTACACAATAAGTCTTCAATAAGTCCTAGAGGACAACTTAAATGTAGTTGAGCGTCATCTGCATAAAGTTGAATAGAGGAATTGGTAATAATACATGGCAGTTCGTTAACATATAGGGAAAACAGGATTGGCCCTAAGATAGAGCCTTGAGGTGCCCTGGAAGGTAGAGCAATAAAATTTGACAAAACATTATTTATGAAAACAGCCTCTTCTCGATCGTTAAGATAGAAAAGTTTGGTAGCAGTAAGTGAAAAATTAAATTTATTTAAGAGTTTTATTAAATGCTCGTGAAAAATCAAGGAGTAGGAGAAAGGTTATTTGGTCTTTATCAATATTTTGTCCGATTTTATCAACAACTTTCAGAAGAGTAGTAGTGCAGCTATGTTTTTCTCGAAACCCAGATTGCGCAGGAGTGAGCATGTTTGAAGTATTCAAAAAAGAGTTTATTTGTACCTGCAAAATTTTTTTCAAAAGTCTTTGTCAAAAATGGAAGTATGGAAATAGGCCGAAAATCTGTACCATTTGAGTTCTTGGGAATTTGGCTTTCTTCCATACTTTGGGAAACACACTTATAGTTAATATTGTGTTGAAGGCAAAAGTTATATGAGGCAGTACAAGAGGCAATATTATTTTAAGACACCATTTATTCTGACAGCATTGGATTTAACTTTGAGTGGTTCAACACAGATGGTAAAATATTTATGAATAAAATAAAAAGCAAAGGGACTGAATGGCTCCCGTGGTATTCCAAAGTTTACCAAAAATGATCTACTGCATAAATAAGATTGAAGCCATACAACTTGTCGATAAATCCAAAGTTTCTTAATTTTAATAGCCATTTTCGATGCGAGTTTACTTGATTTCTCCTTTTAAAAGAATCAATACAGATTTCAGGCAGTTCCATAAGAAGACTGTAGAGCATCCTTTTGTAAATCTATGTTGATTTGGAACGATAAATGATTTAACATAGAAAGATATGAGTTCCACAAATTATAGACTCAAACATTTTTGGAATTGACGATAATTTTGCAATAGCTCTATAATTGCTAACTTTGCTGTTTACTGATTTAAATATTTCTTAATTATTTTAAGATCTCTTTTAACTACTTTTGAATTTAGTTGGGATACTTAAAACTTGAAGTTCTTTGAAAAATCTATCTTTCTTCGGAACAAGTTTTTAAGTTATTCTCATTTGGGGAGAGAGTGTAATGTCGTTTTTATTTGGCAATCCGGAATCTCTCTCCGATCCGGAATCCCAATTGAACACTTTTGTTTGCTTCTGATGATTCTGAAGTTTTGTTTGATTGTATATGTGAAACATCAAATGCGTACAATAATCAAAATCAAGAAAAATGTTTGTTGAAAGCAGGGTTGGCCGAATTGTCACTTTTTAGAAATAACTACATTTGTTACGTCTGCTACGTCTGCTACGTATTTTATGTAGTTAATGTAGTTAATTGTAGTTAATGTAAGAAATTGTAGCATTGCTGTCAATTAACTGTCAGTTATGCATTTGAAATTTAAATTTTTAAATTAAACGTTCAGTTATTCCTACAATTCTTCATCCTTATGGTAAATGAAACTTTTTTTTACAAACCTTCATTAGATCGTAAAAGTGCAAAATTGTTTTTTTTTTCCTTTATTATATTGAATTTTTATGAATTTATTACTACTAATATGTAGCAGACGTAACAAATTGTAGTAAATTAGGCATGTAGTTTCTTCAATAAACTACGCGTAGTTAAATACTACGTTTATATGCAGTATCGAAAGATCGAGTTGGATTAGGGTCGGGTTTTCGACTCACATTTCTACTCGACACCGCTGAGCGATTGGGATCGAGTCGAACGAAGCTTATTTCAACTCAATACAGGTATATAAAGGTTCGAAGCGAGGTTCAAGCTCGCTTCAACACCTCATATAAACGTAGTAAATCATGTAGAAAATGTAGTGTAGTTAATTCGGCCAACCCTGGTTCGCACAATTTGAATACCAAAAATCACAGCTGTTGAGATTGACGTTTAAGTATATGAATGTGTGAGTGCTTCTGGTTTTGCTTCTGATTTCAAATCCAGAAGCAAATTTCTCTTCTTTTCAGAATCAGAACTGTCATTTTTTCCCAATTGAACACTTTCAGAAGAGTCCGGAAGGCTTCCGGATTGCCAAATAAAAACGACATAAGTCGACCATAATATATTTCTTCAAAATTTCAATCTTTTAAATATAAAATTCAAAAACCTTAGAAATAACATTTAAACCATAATTTACTTGTGATATCTAGGCATCCAGTTTTTCAAAGTTTGTCTCTTTTTTTTTAAATTAAAAGTTTAGGAGTTTTCAAAAAATCTAGAAATAGAGAAACATTTGGTGCTAGATGATGGCAGTCTTCAGAAACAAGAGGAACAGTTGATTTTTCCACTATGATTCTATCATTAATGGTAGTGAACACTAGATCCAGCAACTTTTCATTGGTATTTAAAACATAATTTTCACTAGACGACGACATTGCATTGATAAGATTTAAGTCCCCCAAGTAAATTATTTCATCCTGATGTTCTAATAACTCGCTGATAAAGCTCAAAGATTCGAAAGCTTTTGAAGAAACATCTTGTGGACTTCCAGGAATAATATATAATGATATAACATACACTTTTGTATATTTTAATGATAATTGTATACAGAGAATTTCATTGTCAAGTGCTACAGGAACATAAATTAGTGCAGCACCGAAGGAAGACTTGGCAGTAATTAAAATCCTACCTTCAAAAGTACCAATTTCGGATCAGAATATCCGTCTTGGGACATTAAGATTGTTGTCAAGAACTTCCGAATTATTAATAAAAACATGCAACAAAGTCTCAGTTAAAGAGATTAAGTGATAAGAACAGATAGAAGATGAATAGAAGACCTTGTTGATCTTAGTCCGAAGTCCTCTAACATTTTGATAAAATACATCAATTACTGGCAATTAATTGTTTGTATATAACGAAAACTTCATAGATTGCTCAAATGTCGGCAGTTAAAATTCTTGACAGTTTGTTAGAAATTTCGATTGAATAACCTGATGACAAAAACGGTGTTCGAACATTCTAAGAAATAAGTTAATGTCAATTTGAAAGCAGTTCGTTTATTTCAAAATTTTTTTCTCGCCATCTCTGTGACAATAAATGAAGAAATAATTTGAATTCTTATGACAGTTCGGCTGACATTTGTGCTATTTTCCACTATCACATGCAGATTGAAGGGTTGAGTTGCAATTCCAGGGGCGGAATTTAATGTGTATCTTTTCAATATTTAGTTGTCGGTAATATTATATGCTCGTATATGTTCATACACAGCAGACTGATTGGAAATAAGATTTCATGCAAAAATTTGCTCACTAAACACAGAAATAGAAATTTCTGCAATCATTGCTGAAATAAAAATTGCTTGTGCAGAAGCAGCGTTAACGTTAATCATCGCCATTCCGGACCAACATGATTAAAATTGACGGTATATACATATGTATGTACATGTGTCCTTAATACGGATATACTAACATCTTTAAAAAAAGGAATTTTTGTAATTTTCAATTTTCTCATAAACTGAAAACCGTTGTGTTACAAATATAAAGAACATTGAAAACTTAAAGGTGGAATTAATACTTGAAAATTTTGTTGGGATGGAACGATACTTCAGAAGGGAGTAAGGTAGCAAGTAAGAGTGGGAAGGCGAAATAGTTAAGTATACTCTCTCAATGCAAATGTCATCAAAAGGTATACTGGTGGATCGATATCGTGTCAAGGGAAAGATGCAGGAGTTTTTGGGCCCAGAACTAAACTTTCTCTGTGCAGGCAAAAGTGAATGTCATAGAAAATGACAATCCTGCCTGGAAAAAGTAGAAAATTTGATTGAAATAAAATCAAAAAAGAAGAGGAGGACATAAGGACAAAAATATGGAAACAACTCTTAAAACTGAGACAGGTAAAAATGCTTCTTTGCATACAACCAGGAGGCGATCTCTGAAACCACTCCATATACTTAACTTTCTCAAGCGAAATAATCTGGGGGTCACAATAGATCTATATGTCGTAGTGCACTTAAACCCAATAGTGATTAATAAATTCATTCAACGTATGTATAATTTATATAATTAATAAAATTGTAAGTGTTGTCTGTTTTGAATAATGTATCACTCCCACTTTAAGGGGCAGACATAAATTAAGTGTCCAAAAATAAAATCAATGTAATGTACCAACAAAAATTTAACTACAAAAGCTTACAATTTTGCGAAAAATACTTATTTTCGTAACGTTGGATTTTCAAAAGATTTTTCTGTAATTTTGTACTGTGAGATAGATTTCAAATGAAATTGAGAAAAAAAGTACGATAATTTATTATAATATAACTTACTTGCGCTGCATTATCCTTTTGTACTTGAAAACGAGTCAAATCCTGTTTAATACTCAACAGCGCCTCTTCTGTGTACTTTTCGGGGCGACCCGTTCTTCCGCCCGCTGGATGCATTCTTGTGACACTCCCTCCTAATCATATCACATATTCACAAAATTTATTTATTAATTAATTTATTTTAACTAGTTACGCGTTATTTAACCTATTTTTCTATAAATATTCATATAAGTATAATTAATTATATCAACCTATATACTATGTATAATAAATTAGACTTTTTTGTTCTTTGCAATTTTTAAAATATAAATTCTATTAATTTGCAGGTTGTATCACACATTTCTAAAATCATTTATTTAATATTATAATTTTTCTTTTCAAAGGCACTTTGTTATTGTTTTTGGATTAATTTATTTAAAAATTAAACACGCGACCGTTTTTAATATAAAAGCAGTTGCAGTGGGTAAATATATGTTTTTTTTTGTATTTATTTATTCATTTATGTAAGCTTCCGACAGCTAACTCTCCTGATCGATGCTTCCAAATGTTTAATCTGAAAATGAAAGAGAGAAAAATAATTCAAATTTAATTCAAGTTTTAATTCATTTATCAAAATAAAAACAAAGCAAAACCAAACGCGATCTGAGTCACAGAGATAAAGCAAAATTTTATCCGCTGGAATGTTAATTTTATTGAATTTTTTTTGTCGGAAACAAAACGAAAACAAAAAAAAAACTAGAAGTCTCGTCTGATGAGATGCGTTATTTGTTCCGATGTCATTGTTGTTACTGGAGTAATCTGGATTCGGAGTGTGGGCCAAATATGGGAAAGAGGAAACACTACACTATAAATCCGATGAATATAAATCAATGACAAATGTAAGTCGGGTTAAGCACCGTCACACACTATCGGAAACTACAAATGGATTGAGTGAGCTATTTTTTATCAATGAAATTATAACATTAACAATATTGAATACTGAACACAAGAGAATAGTATGGAAGGTGGGGTTGCATGTTAGATAGTCATTTTAGATTATTAAGTACAGCAACCGTCAAATGAATAGTAAAGTCCCATTTAGACTTTCGTTCATAATTCGCTGTACGTTGTTCGTTGTTCATTCTTCTCTCAACAACGAACAAAGAAGAAGCATTTACATTAATTCGGTTTTGTTTTTCAGTTCGTTCCTAAACAGTTTTCTCATTTAAACACACATTGTTCGGGTAGCAACGAACAACGAACACCGACATTTCTGAGCTTCTTTGAACTTGCACATTCTTCATTCGTTCTTAAGTCCTTGTTCGATTACATTTTACATTCTTTACATTTACATTCTCGTTGTTTACTGTCTGATCACAAGGGAGGCGGAGCTGAAACTAGAATTGTATGTGGAAAAGATGGCAAAATATTGAACAGGCACAAATTCGATAATACGAACACAGTGCAGCTGCAAGAGTTGGTCAACTTTTAACTTTTGCGTACAGCATTGACGTTTCAAAATCGGTGCAGTCAAACCACAGGGCTAAAGAAATCTTCAAGCTCTCTTCAATTCCTCATATTACGACATTGTTTTATAAGATATCAATCAGGTGCCCAAAAATATGATTTAAAAAAAAAAACAATTGTCAAAAATTCCAAGAGCAACATTGTGCACCAGTGGGAAAACCCTTCTATAGTTCACATTAGGCTTTTTGTCGAAAATCGATCGGCAACAAAATTTGTTGAGCTTAAAAATGTGAGTATTGGCAAGATCCTCACAACTCAGATGATGAGTTTAAGTTACATCAATGAGACGAAACGATAATATTCGTGGAATAAATGCAATTTAAAGCTATTTTGAATTTTGTATTTTGTATATAATTGTATGGCGGTCAGCCATCAGACGAATAGGGGGAATAACATGTAGCATACGAAAACATGCACGTGCCGTAACTATTCGGGACTGGTGGAAGTCTGATCATAGCCTCTCCGTGGCGGTCGCTAGAAACAAGCCTTTAAAAAGATTTGGCTAATATGATCAGGCTGGTTCCTCAGGTTGGCGACAGGTTAATTCCCTGTCCCGTAAAACGTTTGAATTACGAGACCGACAACAAGCCTCGGAAACGGACTGATCACACGACGACAACCAACGCAACGAAAACTGAAAAACGATTTACGAATTTTCTTATGGAACGTACGATCGCTCTATAGAGCTCGAGCTGCTCAGCAGCTAGCCGATGCCCTGTCAAAATATAAAGCTGACATAACAGCTCTTCAAGAAATCAGATGGACAGGGAATGGTGTTCTACAGAAGAAAGAATATGACATATACTATAGCTGTCATACAAAACACCATGTGCTCGGGGTAGGCTTCCTAGTCAGCGAAAAAATGAAGTCTACCATCATCGGCTTTAACGCTATAAGCGAAAGGCTATGCACCCTTCGCGTGCGAGGCAAATTTACGAACATCAGCCTCATTAACGTTCACGGACCTACGGAGGAGTCCTCAGACGAAGAAAAAGAGACTTACTACGAACAAGTCGAGAGGGCCCTCAATGCCTGTCCAAGGTATGATGTTAAAATCATCCTTGGGGATTTGAACGCCAAAATAGGTCGGGAGCCGGTATTCAGGCATTACGCAGGCACCCATAGTTTGCATGAGAACACTAATGACAATGGACTTCGAGTCTTAGAATTGGCAGCATCGAAAAACATAGTCGTTGCGAGTACCAGGTTCCCGCGTAAAGATATCTACAAAGCCACCTGGGTATCACCTGATGGAGTCACTCGTAACCAAATAGACCACGTGTTGATAGACCGTCGCCACTACTCGAACTTGATGACGGTACGAACGTACCGAGGTGCCAATATCGACTCGGATCACTATCTTGTTGGTATGGTTTTCCGAGGGCGGATTGCCTTGCGAAGACGCATTGCATCCGCCGATCAGGTTCGAATCAACACGGCTGCCCTGCGCAATGAAAACACCAGTAACACCTTTGGTAATGCGTTAGGACTCGCCCTAGAATCACTTGATTTAGGGAGAGTAAGTCCTGGAGCCAGTATGCTGGGCGTAAATGAGAAGTGGACACGCCTTAAGAATATTGTCATTAGTACTGCCAACTCCATCTTAGGCAGTAGTCGTAAAAATCGGAACGACTGGTTTGATGATGAATGCAAGCTAGCGACTGAACGTAAGAATGTTGCGTACCGAGCAATGCAACAATCTCATAGAACGCGGACACGCGAAGAGGAATATAAAGAGCTCAGAAGAATAGAAAAACGGCTACACAGACAAAAAAAATCAGCCTGGGAGAAGAACCTAATATGTGAAATAGAAAATAGCCGAGAGCTAGGTCCGCACCACGCTGCACATACTGCAAGGACGGAGAGGGAAATCTGATCACCGATCCTGAAAGCATACTGGAGCGATGGGAAGTGTACTTTAATGAATTGCTAAATGGTCAGCTCACTGCAGAAGTGGAGGCTCCACTACTTCAAGAAGAATACTCTATGTTGCCGCCACCAAGCATAGAAGAGGTTGAGAAGGCTATAGGCCGGCTTAAACAGAACAAAGCCCCGGGAGCCGATGGCACATACCAGCCGAATTATTCCATCACGGCGGGCCAGCCTTACGTCAAGCAATTCATGATATTATAGTACACGTATGGGAGCAGGAAGAAATGCCAGAAGACTGGCGAAAAGGTTTAATATGCCCCATACATAAGAAGGGAGATGTCACAACGTGCAGCAATTATAGAGGTATCACGTTGTTGAGTACCGCCTATAAGATACTCTCCTCTATCCTACAAGACCGGATAACCCCATACGCTAAAACCGTTATCGGACAATATCAGTGTGGTTTCATTCCAGGCAAATCAACAACTGATCAGATATTTACCCTTAGGCAGGCGATGGAAAAATGTCTAGAATTTAACATCCCAACATACCATCTGTTTATAGACTTTAAAGCCGCCTATGATAGCATAGCCAGGGTAGAACTTTACAAAGCCATGAGAGAATTCGGCATCCCAAATAAATTGACACGACTATGTAGGTTGACCATGACCAACGTAACAAGCCAAGTAAAAATAGCCGGATTGCTATCCAGACCAATCAACATCTTTAATGGACTCCGACAAGGGGACGGTTTGGCCTGCCTCCTCTTCAACCTGGCGTTGGAGAAAGCAATCCGTGACTCTGGCACGGCAACAAGAGGGACCATCGTCAACAGGTCCAGCCAGTTACTGGCTTACGCAGACGACATCGACATCATCGGAAGAACCGAACAAGCTGTACACGATTCCTTCATCCAGATCTAGCAGGCGGCACAAAATCTGGGGCTGCACATTAGTGAAGGTAAAACAAAGTACATGGTGGCGTCGAATGCGAGAGGAACAGTTGGTCAAACAATCAAGGTTGCGGAGCACGAATTTGAAGTGGTGCAATCCTTTAAATACCTTGGGTCAATAGTAGCAGCCGATAACAATATAGAAGAAGAAATACGCGGGCGGCTTCTCAAATCCAACAGAGCCTACTATAGTCTGTCAAAGCTCTTCAAATCCAGAAATCTCACCATAACTTCAAAACTGCTGCTGTACAGGACCATGGTGCTGCCAGTACTCACATATGGATCCGAGACTTGGGTGCTTAGCAAAAGGCACTCCGACCTCTTAGCTGCGTTCGAGAGAAAAGTCTTAAGGAGAATTGTTGGCCCCGTATGTGAGGAAGGACGATTCCGGAGACGGTACAATCATGAACTGTACGCAATCTACCTTGAAGCAGATATCGTGACAAAAATTAAGCTCGGTAGACTCCGGTGGGCAGGGCACCTAGCTCGCATGAGCGAAGAGGAACCTGCTCGGAAAGTTCTTTGTGGTACATTCTATGGTAGACGACAGCGTGGTAGACCATGCTTGCGCTGGAGAGATGGCGTAGACCAGGACGCCCGAAGCCTTGAGGTGCGCAACTGGATGGCGTCGGCTAGAGACCGGGATAGGTGGAGAGACTTGTTGAAAGAGGCCAGGACCGGAACCCGGTTGTCGAGCCGATGATGATGATGATGATGATGATATAATTGTATATATTTTGTATTATTGTATATAGTTTGTGAGAAAATCCATCAAAAACTCAACTCCTTCGCCCACACATCTCCCAAATCTCGAGCTTAATTTTCCTGAACATCTGCAAGACAAAAGCTTCAAAATCAATTTAAAAATAGAGCCTAAAAGCACTGAACAAATTATTTCCTTATTTATTTCCTTTTTAAAATTTTTGTTTAATAATGCCAAAAATAATAAACTAAAGTAACCAAATGGAAGCAAAGGCTAAAACAGAAAAATGTTTGGTTTGGATGTGACATGCCTGTTTTAATTACATACGTCAAACCGAACTGTCATCCGAAGGAACTGTATCCAGTATACGAGTGACTGTGAGGTGTGCAGTTATATCAAGCTGCGTAGTTTTGCCATATTTTTTTTTTGTGAAGAATACCGTGTAACTGTAACCGTCAATAGAGACTATTATTTTGAGGGAGTTTTTTTCTCAAAACTAGTCGAAAGAGAAACGATTTGAATGCAACCCTTCATGTTATTATGAACAACTTTTTGATTACATATCGGACATGTGTCAATGAGCGCATCGTGGAGGCCATTTAAAATCAATAGTTTTTTAAAAAAACATAAAATATAATATAATTTTTCCAATGAAATCAAAATAAGTAATCGTCACACATATGTATGTATTGTATGTATACTTAAGGTTATATATAAATATTTCTTCTTTCTATCTTAAATAACACAGCTATCAATAAGATTTATTACAAGAGGACAAATAACTATAAATACAACTGTAACTCACTGACTTAAATTATCTTAAATTAAAGACACGATTTTTGATTGTTGACAACATGTTGTTGTTTCGTGATATTGATTTAATTTCACTTCCGAAAGCTATAAAGCTATGTATTATGCTGAAATAACACCCACTTAGGGCCAGTTGTGCAAATAAGGTTCATTCTTGAACATGATTTGAACTCGCTTTAGTGAGGCAGCGTGTACGAAAAAAAAACTTTTTCGAATAAAAAATTAATGAATAGCCCATCACATATCTGCCTCAACCCTTTTGAAACTTGAGTGAAATCGGTGAATTTAAATTTTGATTCAAGCATGAACCAAATTTGTACAGTTGATTAAGTCTAAGGTTTAGGTTTTGAACACTTAGTTCACCGTAGAAGTTTACCAATAAATAATTTTTAAATAAAAACAATAACTTGTTGCGATTCCTTAAACTAAACTTTTTAGTATAGTGCTGAATTGTTTTAATAAATTATGCACCTACTTTATATTGTAAATAAAATACATGTTTCTAGAATGAACTGTTTCTGACTAATTTAAAATAGGTATCTATACATCTGAAGACCTAGTTAACCATTACTTGATCGCCAACAATCATGTTTTATTACCAAAGTTACTCTACGCGTAAGTTTATCTGATAACTGTTATACTGTGGTATGATATGACAGTTATATTTTGAACAGTAAAATAAATGTATTTGGCACAGCTTAAGTGGTTACATGAAGAAAGATTTCTTTAGAAAAACACTCAAGTAGGTATCTAATCAGAACATAAATATTTGCTGAAGCAATCTTAAACCCGACAAGGGGAGATATTTGTGTTCACCCTTTATCTTTAGCATAACAACCACTAGATTTTTCATTAATTCTAAAACTATGAACAGCAAAATAATGAATCTTCCCGTACCTATCAATTAAATTAAACAAATATAATGCAAAACAAAAACCTCTTCATGACATTGAAAATACAATTAAATTTATCTGTAAAAGCCAGACTCGTAACTCGTGTAAAAACAAAAACACACAAACACAAAAATAATAATAAAAAAAAAACTCTATACATCCCTCGTGATCTCAAATTAATTGTGTAATTTCCATTTAAATTATTTAAATGACAGACGACATGCACTCTGTGCAATTTTCACATTTATTGTTGTTATTTTCTGAATTCCGCCCGCACATCGAATACACAATCGCTGTCAACTGTCAGAATCCCGATGGACACGGCGCCTAAGTCCAATGGTAATGAACTATTAAATTAATATTAAAATACATAGAATTAAGTTAATTGAGTTAACTTACTACCAAGGCGTGCTGTATGTGTCGTAGTTTTAATAATATCAAAGCAGGAATGTATTCGTATGAATTAATTACAATCTTAGCTTTCGAAATGTAAACTTTGTTTTAATGCGTCTATCATGCATCTCAAACAGATTGTTGGGATAATACAAAACGAAAATTAACGTAATTTTACAAATTTTTTCCGGTGAAAGTTGAGAGTCCAAAATTTTTCAATTTTTATCAACATACAGAAAATCACAGTTTCAAAGTAAAGGAACGAACCTATTTATATCAAAAGTTAAATATTGTTAAGGACTCCGCTACGTAACGTAAAGTTTGTTAGACTTATGTTTGATAGAACATTAAATTTCTCCACCGATATTCAAACAGAGATGTTATCTTATACGAAACACTACAACTATTTGCTCAGAGCATTAATAGGGGCGTCCACATTCTCAAATTTGTTTGACAAGCACGGCATGGTGAATATTTGATGGATGAAAAAACATTAGCGTCAAAATTCGCCAAACATCACTTTGCATTAGAATTTTGACCATTACATAGATGAAATTTTTATATAACAAGTCTCCAGACTTATAATTAACTTATATTAATCTAATCAAATCCACCTGAATTACCACTTTTGTTTATAAAACTTATTTTGATTATGTATTTGTTTACGATATGCACAGCTCGAGAACGTCATGGAAATTTTTTTTCTGGCTTGACAAGCATGTGTTCACATTCTCAAATATGCTTGTGAATGCCGCTGGATGAAGCGTTTATCGTTTATCAAAATGAAGTCAATCATGCAGTGCTTGTCAAACTTATTTGAGAATGCACGCGCCCCTAATGGAAAACGAAAATATTATACTTCAGTTTGACACTTACCCAAAATAAAAAACAACATTTTTCGGATTTTTTAAATGTAAACTGAAGGGGATCTAATTAAAACAATGAAAGAACCTGCAATGAAATCTGACACCAGTTGTCTTTCGTTTTTTTTGAAATATTGGGTAAGATTTGAAGAAATGTTGGGGGAAGGAAGGTATTTACATAGTTCTAGCTATCAATATAAGTACTAAAATCGAGGTTCCATGTTATAGATACCATAGGCGAACTCCTGTGACAATTGTTTAAACAAATTGTATAGCAAAAAAATAGTTAAGAGATAGTTTTGGTATGGTAGTGCTAGGTTTTATGAAAAATGCTATTTTAAGGACTTTTGCCATATTTAACGAATTTTTTGAGAAAAAAAGACGCGACAATTTTTGGTACTACATATTTGCGACAATTATTTTTTCTTTTTCGAGTTCATTTTACCCTTTTTTGAGGGGTGGTAGTGCTAACTTGACTGTCAAGTTAGCATCACTAGGGATTAATTTAAAGAAAAAACAAGCGCGACAAATTGTTTCGTTTCACGAGAAATTTAAGACAAATTCAAGATAATTAATCCAATTGTTACGTGTCTTAACTCAAATGTTCATATTTATCGGCGCTTATAAGCGGATACTACAGTTGTTTTTATTGTGTTTTTCCTGCATAAAATAATTAATTTTAATTACTACTTATGTATGTACATTGTATTTCAACCATTACAATTCTACCTTTAAGTATTTATAAATGTTTGTAATTCCAGAAGGTTCGAATTCAAAGGTTTAATACGTCAGCTAAAATTGTACTGTAGGAATTAACGAATATTTTCACGAAAATAATATCGATACCTTCCCGTAAGAATGTATTAAGCGATATTTTTAAAATTGTTCAGGAAACGAAAAAACGTCTCATTTAGTTATTTTTTTGTGTATTTTATTGGACGAAACAGATTTGTTTCCCGTAAGAATGTATTAAGCGACATTTTTAAATTTATTTCGTCCAATAAAATACACAAAAAAATAACTAAATGAGACATTTTTTTTCGTTTCCTGAACAATTTTAAAAATGTTGCTTAATACATTCTTACGGGAAGGTATCGATATATTCTGTTCTTATAAATTCTTTTAAATTTGACCGGTGATTGCGGCCATTTAAATGAAGCTAGGTCTGTCAGATTGGTTGTAATTTATTAAGTCTGCTTTGTCAACATGGAGAGTTATAGCGTTCAACTACATATCCTTCCGAGAGGACTGTTTGCTACGTGGGGGATAAATAGGTCAACGAAATGCAAGATCTGCCGAAAATATTCCCGCTGCCCATCAGAGTGCGCAGATACATCCGAGGAAGTAAAGAGCTCGGCTTTTCACAGACCACAATTTTTCATCAAGACTTCAACTTCAACCGACCTAGGAGCAAAGAGTAAATTACCTTAGGGAGCGAAGAGTGTTCGCTAACTAGGCTGTATACTCTGTCCAACAAAAATTGTCAGTACAGGGAAGATAGGACGTTTGTCTCTCATTCTGGTTGCATTGCAATGCATATGTGTGTCGCCTTTTAAAGCTCTCACAGGGATTCCGTAGTTTAAATTATAAATCGCCGCAAATGAGAGTAAAAAAGGCGTAGGGCTACCGTCTGCCGATTCAAAACGACTGAAAACAATATGCAATTTACCTTTTCCCACAACGCCAAGCGGTAAGATAATAGGCGTTTTTTTTTTTTAGTTGAAAAGCAATACGACAACACTCAACATACTCATCTTCTTAAAATGTGTTCTCAAAAGCTTCAAATCCCAAAAGCTCCTTAATAAAAACCACTGAAAAAGCTCCTTGCTTGCAG
Source organism: Chrysotoxum bicinctum (assembly GCA_911387755.1). Classification (NCBI taxonomy): domain Eukaryota; kingdom Metazoa; phylum Arthropoda; class Insecta; order Diptera; family Syrphidae; genus Chrysotoxum; species Chrysotoxum bicinctum. Next base: position 202,189,478 of record OU426988.1, read on the forward strand.
TTGAGAATGATAATGGTAACTCTGTTTTGATGTAGATAAAGAGCGCACGATCGTATTGAGTGACACTTGACACTCTTGCTTGACAGTATCTCATCAGTATCAGGGATACGACGGTCGTGTTGTGTTGGGGTGTACAACTTTTTGCAAAGAATTACAACAACAATTCCTTAAGAAAAGTCAGTGGCTTGCTCTTTTTTTAGTGGCATTTTTCCTAACGCATTGTGGTGAGGGTGCATCAGGCGCCACTGCTTTAGAAAAAGCTCTCCCATAAGGCCTGTACTGACAATTTTTGTTGGACAGAGTATAGAACAGTTGGAAGCTGACTCCAATTTCGGAAACTCATAGGTATTTAGCGATGAGGAAGAATGGGTTGTTAAAAAACCAATATTGTTGAAATTGGAACAATCACATTCCACACGAGATCCAGAGAAAGTCACTGTTTTATGTGGATTTCTGGCTTTCGGTATCATCGGTCCATACTTCTTTGAGAACGACGTTGACCAGCCTATCACCTTCAAGGCGAACGATATCAATCGATGATAACCAATTTCCTTTATCCCAAATTGGATGATATGGACAACAACGACATGCGGTTCCAACGGGACGAAAACGCTGCCACATAGCCCATGTCACAATAGATATATTGCACAAGCGATCTCCGAACATGGTTATCTCAAGCGGACGCCAACCACAACTGCCCTGAGAGCCAACATAATCAATGCCAAATTCAGCCTGTTTCTTGTGCCAGATTTATGGAAAATTGAACGTTTTGGATGCGCGCCACCCAAAAAAAAAAAGTTATGATATCTCAGTTTAGTTTACCAAATCAGCTTCTTAGATTAATTATTATTGTCGAACACTAAATATCGAAACTAAGTCCCGATCACATAATTACTATTTTTATTTCTTATATCTTTAATTCACATTTATACATATCTATATGCAACAAACAAAAATCGTATACCATCACGTGCATGCACACAACAAACAAGTCGAAGGAATTTTTCAAATTCCATCTGCATTCCAAAGTTGTTTTTTCTTTCATTCGTTGTTTGCACAGTCGTTTGGCGTTCGCTTTTTGGCTAGAGAGTGCAAACATCTACACACGTCTACACACTTCCACCGAGTTAAAAGGAGTAGAAATGATAAAATAACAAGAGACAAATACGAAGAAGGAAACCAAAACGATGATGATAATAATATGGTACTAAAAAGCAACAGCGAAAATTATGCGATTATTTAAAAACTGTTTGTGCACATGCGGGTTCAAGTGTGGAATAAAGGGTAATGCATGCATGCAATGCATATTTACATGGGAAAATCAAGTAAGTAAAACTATTTTTATATCTAAATCTGAATTGTAGATATGAAAATGTGTGCGACGAAGCGAAATGAGAGATTAACAAAAGGCAACACTTAGCTGGAGGTGTGTGAGAGTTCTTTGATGAATTATTATTCGAGTAAACTGATTTAATCAAATTCAGTTTTAACTTCGTATTGTGTCGACGAAACACAGAAATGGGAAAAATGGGTTTACTGCGGTTGTAAGAAAGGTTAACAATGTCCTTATTTAGGACTACAAAAGCAGATTTATAAATCAGTTATATCTTTATATAACCTATAGTATTATCATGGAGAGTTATTTTGTATTGCGAACTCTAGCCTGGTGGTGGCGCTCTCCCGGTGGTGACGCTGAAATCAGCGCACGATTTTACAGTGGTGAGTAGGATAAGATACAAAACAAGTAGTAAAAAATGAACTATAATACTCGTAAGTTTTATATACACAGGTATTACTGAATTCAATAGATACGAGTACATATGTAAAGGGTTTTTCAAAAGGGACGCTACAAAAGTAGAGCGACAGGGACAGCAAACGACGCCATATTTCTTGCCGCTCTTTTGACATTTCTCTTCAGTAAGGTTTGCCATTTCATGATGGAAAGATATACGAGCCAACAACGAGTCGAAATTATTAAAATTTACTACCGAAATTCGGAGTCAGTGGCCTCAACGTTAAGAGCGCTACGTCCAATTTATGGTCGTCATAATCGTCCTAGCAGATCAACAATTGAGCGTCTAGTGGAAAAATTTGAATCCACAGGCACAGTACAAAATGTTCCCGTGCCAGTGGGACAAAGAAGTCCCCGTAGTGTGGAGAATATTGCTGCCGCTGAGGCTTCAGTTGCAGGAAGCCCAAATGTGTATCTCAAGCGTTGGGCATCTCTGTGACATCCTTGTGGCGAATTGAAAACCGTCGAAAATTGGGTTCAGCGTCTGGACTTCTGCAATCGTGCCCGTGGTGGCCATGCAAAAGAAATCGAGTTCCATACATAATGGCATCGAACGTACTTTTACAGGAATAAAGAATTTCATTGATATCCAAAACCGTTTTTGTTTTATTTAAAAAACCTTTGTAGCGCTCTTATTGAAAAACCCGATACATATTATAAAAAGGATAAAATTTAATTTCATGGAACCACTACGAGTTTCCTAGAAAATGTTATTTTAAGTGTAAAACAATATATTGTTTTTTTGTATTATTTACTTGGAAGATTACAGAGTTGGACCTGAACTCTTGTGTCTGCCTCAATAAAAATCAAGTGTTGATCCTCTCAAACACAAAACCACTGCGTAAGCTCTTCCATCTGTACTACTATAAAGGTATCTTTCCGAGTGGATGGAAAACAGCATTTCCAACCTGTCCCTAAAAAAGGCGAATCCCCCTCTCCCTCTAACTATCGTCCAATTGCACTTACGTCCCTTCTTTCCAAGGTCATATAGACGTTGATTAATTTTCAGCTTTACTTCGATGAATCTCTTCTTCGTTGGATTAGAAGTTACCTTTTGGACCGTTCACTACAAGTAATATTGGGCGGTTTCAAATCTGATATCCACGCTGGTGTGCCCCAGGACTCCGTTTTAGCTCCAACACTCTTCCTTATGTTTATAAATAATGTTTGAAACTTCTAATCCTTTAAATTGTTTCGCTGACTACAGTACTCGGATGTTCACTTCCAACGGCAATGTATGATAAGCTCATTAAGTTCTGATCTTAACAGCATTGTTCAATAGGAAATCAAAAACCGTGTAGAATTTATTGCTTCAAAAACTCAATGCTGTCTCCTGCCGCTAAACGTAACCCTACCTTAATGCCACTATCAATGAGTGGCACTTTCACCGAGGAGACTGAACACCTTTCAGTTCTAGGTATGTGCATAATAGACCATCTTTTGTGGAGTTATTTTCATAAACAGTGGTCTAGTGAAATAGCTAGTTTCATTTCTTCTCCTCTCAAATTTTTACCGTTAAATCCAATTTCGGACGTACTGTCAAGTACAGATATTCTTTTTTTAGCCGCACTACACGAATGTGGAATGCTTTACATGGATCAATATTTCCAACCCATTGCAATTAAAATCCATTTATTAGATCATAGTTTACGGGAACCATGTTCCTTTTTCAGCTTTTTGGTTTCACTGTGAGACATTCTATTGAGTTTGTGTCGATACATAATTAATAATCAATAGTCATCGCAATGAAAGTTTTACTGGCGAGTGCTCTGAAAATTGAGTTAAAAAAAAAAAAACAAAGTGGCAACTCTAGCTCTAAGCATAAACTTAAGAGTGTGTTTCCATTTTAAAAATGATTTAAATTAAAAAAAATTTAAACCCAAATTAGTTAGAAAAGGTGTCTAACGTATTTAAAATTATGAAAAATTTAGACAAAGTCTCCAAGCTAAACGACTGCGTTAAATAGAGCCGGTTTTATTGCTTAAACAAGAACTCTTTAAAATTTTGCGCCATTGTGTTTAAAATGTTGAGCTTCTGCGAATTTTGCAAATAAAATTTTTCAAAGAAAGAATTCATCAATTTCTTATATTCCAGAGCTCAAAAGAAAGAATGTGACTCTTCTGGTATATTTTTATTGAGATACTCCGGAATCATGAAAGAAGTTGGTTAAATTTCATCCGTATGAACTTCCAAAACTGTGTCATTTGGCACACAAGTTACATCACAAATACCAAACCATATGAATGAAAAAAAAAAAATAAGTTGAAAAAAGCTACATATATACATATATATATATATCAGCAGATATTATCCTAAGACCACAATCTACTCTCATCTGTGTCTTGGCCTCTTGGTACGCATTCCAAACAACTCCAGACCTTTTTCGCAATTTAAAATGCATACTTGCTAGCTTGCAACTCGTAAATACGTTTTTGCGTATAAATAAAATTTTATTACGAAAATATCACATTTTTCGGATCACTCGCCTATTTCCAACAACCATGAGCGAAGCCAGCGGCACCAAGGCGTGCACATGTAATCTTCCGTTGGCGCAGCAGCGCTGCTTATAGGCATCTTAAGCGTCGCGGTATGTTATCTATTTATTCATCGCGTTATTTTCCTCAGTTTGTATTTTTTTTTAATTTATTTTTTTTTGCATGAAGGTGAGCAAATGTTCACCGAGCATGAAAATTATTTAATACACACTTACCATACCACCTTGCCACCCTACATTGTATATTATACCTACATACATATGTATAATAGTCTAGCTAAAGAGTATTTTACATTTCTTTTTTTAATTTAATATTTTTACGTACATTGGAGTAGGCGGTATACGTGTGTATTCGGAAGATTTGTGCAAATATTTAATGGTAATTAGCAATTGCGAGAACTCAGCTAGATTACTTTTAATTTTGTTGGCAGATAATTGGAATTCCTATGCGAAATGCTTTTATTAATTTTTTTGTTGTTGTTGTTGTCTCCCTATTTTTTGCAGAAGAGGTGTTACAATGTAGGGAAGGTCATGCTTGCGGTTTTGTGCCATAAAGTTTGATATTACGATGTACGAACAAGAAATACTTTATTTTGATATTAGAATTATAGGTAGTTTTTTTAAAGTGAGACAAATGGGGATCAAGTCAGAAATTTGAGTTTTTCGAAAATGAAATCATTTATTGGTTACAACAATGAATTATGATATATGTTTATGTTTAATATCAAAAGAGAAACGAAACTTTAAGTAACTAACTAAATAGTTAATACCTGAGTCCAGAGAATAAACATTTGGCATTATTTATTTAAATCAATAATTAGTGGGAGATAATTTCACCTTCAATTCTTTCATGCAGAATTTCAACCGTGGCATCCGCTGTTTGGCACATAGGGCCGTTCCGCCAGAACCACATATGGTGAGGGCCACAACAAGTTGGTAATAATCGTTCTGCAGCGCTCTCCATTCACGGTGACTGCCTCAACAACGTCGTTTTCGAAAAAGTGCAGACCAATGACCAAACCCGGCCAAAATTCATAATAAATCGTAACTTTTTGAGAATGTATTGTAACCTGGAGATCCTCATGTGTTTTGGTGTCGTCCCATATAGGGAAATTTTGCTTGTTAAGACAGCCATTGATTCAAAAATGCGCCTCGTCGCTAAAAATTTTTCCGCCAAAGTTGGGGTCCTCATTCAAACCCTCCGAAGCCCAGGCAGCAAACAAACGGCGTTCAAGTTCGAATATTCTGCATTTATGGTACCTATCTAATTGATAATTGCAAACCTTCAGCACATATAAGATTGTATGCTTTATGAACATACAATTTAAACGAAAATATTCTACGTTTTTTAACCTTGTTTTTCATAAAGTTACACAGTCCAGTTCAGTTCAATATTAAAAAAAGAATTAATAATTTTTAAGTCGCAATTTTAAAGCTGCTAGTGAGAATAATGTCATTATGTCTCACACAATGAGGACCCGTTTGCCGATTTGGGTAAGCTATTTTGCTACATCTTGAACTCGACCAATCCAATTGTTCTAATGGCGTAGCACACGCACAGATACAGGAACCATGGATTCCTTATATATAACTGCCCATCGGGTGGAAGAATAAAATGTGATCATTGACAAACTCATTGAGCTACTAGAAGTTCAATTAGTAAGAGTACACATTGAAATCCGACATAATGGAATTCGGACTGAAATTGTAATTGGTTGCACACCAACTTTGGTTCTTTGACAAGCTGTAGACAACAATTCCAAAACGCTACATATCCGCGACATAACCATATGCATCATAGGACCTACCATTCCGCACATCGACCAATACTTATGTATTTGAGTGCAAGGGTTCCTGTTAAACCTGGTCGGCAAGTATACGATAGGATTCTCTAATTTGTCTCCGAGTCAAGATTTTCGGTTGACAAATTTTAATTCAGACTTACAGTGGCATTCACTGCAACGGCAACGGTGGCCTCGATTAGCCATATCCGAGAGCATTGATTGATCGATATTCGTTTAACAGACATTAGTTTGGTGCAGTCGGGACTCGGGAGTATAGGGATCGCCGTTCTCCTCCCAAGTGGGATATTGCTGAAGAGATGGAACACCGTCTGTTAGACAGAGAGAAGCAACAACCTACGTCTGCAAATAATTTGCAGACACATTATGTACTTCTACTTGCCAGATGAGTCGAGCCCAATCCTTTAGTTCAGTTCAGTTTATAACGCCGAAGAAGACAGAAGACACAAGATACAATTTGAAAACGAGCTTATTTCAAGCCTATTTCGAGCCCTTTTATACGAGCCTATTTCAAGCCTATTTCAAGCCTATTTCGAGCCCTTTTATATGAGCCTATTTCAAGCCTATTCCGAGCCCTTTTATCCGAGCCTTTTTACGAACGCTTTTAACAGCCTTTTTCGTGTTTTACTTGCCTAATAAAAACATTAAATAATTCATTATAAATAAACTTAAGTTTTTATTGACTAAATAAATAAGTTCGTGTTATAAAATAAATAAATAAATTTGGTGGTGCAACAGCTCGAAGTGAACCAGGACCTAGTGACTTACAACTCTCAACCATTCCTGTCGGCGTGTTACCAGGAACGAAAGGGACCTACAATTTTCTGCCGATTCCGAACGGCTAATGAGCAGCACTTTCCAAGACAAGAGATACTCTTGGAGGATTTGTCAATTCCTCGCAAGAGGCAGTACACCCCTGAAAAAACTTTCTTGCAGCGGCTGAGAAACGAACTCGAGACCTTCCGCATGACAGTCCAACGCACTAACCATGTTCGTGTTAAAAAAAGCTTGATTTTGAAGAAATTCATTATTTCAGTCGCCGCCATTTACACCGTCCTTACAATGAGGTGTAGTGACAAATATCCGATTGGTATACACTCTATGCTCTATGAATTTTTCAGTGACACAACCCCAACAACAACACTGATATTATATCTGAAATAAGATATAAACTTATAAAATCGAATAATATTAAATTGATGTGGACTCTTCACCAAATTGGACCTACTTAAAACCATCCAAAAAACATCAAAGCTAAATACAATCCACAACTGGAACCTGTACCACCTCACTATAAAAAAGTTAATCCCGAAAAAAACGCAGCCATATACCCCACAAATGTATCAAAAAAAGATATATCAAACTTCGTACGCCTTCGTCTCGGACTTACCACTACAACACACCAACATCTCCTCAACAAAACCTCGCCTCCACTATGTACTACATGTAATACAAGATTAGACACAAATCATATTTTAGAACAATAATATTTGATAAAGTTCCAGATTACTTGTTTAATAAGCTTACATTTGCACAATCTGAAAGAACTTAGTTGTTCCTATTTTCTCTTATACAATACATCATGTTGCATTCAGTTTACATTTAAATTTTATAATTATTTAAGACCTGCAATTTTTGATCTTCTCAATGGTGTTAATTGGCAAGCATTGTTTGTTAATAACGACTTAAATGTGTTATAATTCATTCTTAAATATTTTAAATATTGCTACGTACTTGAACATACCTACCTAAAATTAAAAACAAATTGTGGCTCAATAAAAGAATCATTAATCTTAATAACAACAAAAAAAATAAGGTTTATAAGCAATTTTGCAAATCTAATAATGGTCGTGAACTGTATAAACAATATCGAGTTCTGCAAAAAAAAATCGACATTTTTAATACATTTCTGTACAAACAATACCTGTTTTCTATTGAGTTCAACTTGAAGACAAATAGTAAATGTTTTTGGAATTTTATAAGCAATAAGAAACAATCAAACGGCATTCCAAGTCTTATACGGCATGCTGACATTACATCTTCCCAGCTCTCTGTTATTTGTAACTTATTCGCTTAACTTTTTCAATATGTTAATTAAGATTGTTCTTTTATTACGCCAACACCAACACCAACTCTGTTTTTAAAATTTTGGTAGTTTAACAGCCCGATTCTGCCATTGTGGAGGTCACAAGTCACAAGTTCTTGTGACTTGATTCCTTGTGAGGATAGTTGTGACTCGATAATCCTCACAAGAAAACTCACAACGAAATTCACCACAGAATGGTGAGACTTGTAGTGTCATTAATGGATCAGCTGATTATTCAAAACAAAACATATTTCATCTTTGAATTTACACATTTATTTAAAATTTTAAAATGCAAGGTAACATAAATATTTGTTAGCAAAAAATGAATACATAAGTTTATATATTTTCAGCAGAACCGAGTCGGGACTAAAAGAGGTCTACAGTGGAGCAATAGGAGTACTTCACAAGTTATTTAATTGACCATCCGGAGCTCCTCACGAACAAAAACGATCCCGAAAGGGTAAACAATTTGTGGGCTCAACTGGCGGCATCATTATATGAATATTCGGCCCTAGTGAGGTATACGTTCGGAGCGGAAAATTGTCCGCAACGCATACTTTGTCGGAGGTTCAAATTGCTTTCGAGGTATCCTATCGGGAAAAAAATAATACACAAATGCATTGACGCAATTTGTTCCGCGAAGAATTTGTGTCGGACGAAATCGGAAAAACAATTGCATTTAGCTGTCAGAAATTTTACAAATAAAGCACTTGATCGCGCTTCAACGCAGTTCACCGGGTGCGTTAAAATAATGTCGGAGACAAGTTCCGAACAGCTGTTCGGAAGAATACCTCGCAGCAAAAATCCTCCGAATCGTATAAAATCGGACAATTTTCCGCTCCGAACGGATACCTCGCTAGAGCCGATTATAATATAAATAGTTTGTTAAAATAAAATCAGTGCTATATTGTTGAAACGTTTCAACGTTTCAAACTTTTCAATTACGGATGAAAGTTCTGCAATAAGATGCACTAGAATTAAATTCACTTCCATTTTCGTCTACACTCACAAATCTATAAAAATCAATTTTAAATTTTGTTCACAAGATAATCACCCTTATTCCGATAGTCGTTTTACTAAAACGCCAGTAAAACGACAAGGCTCTAGAAACGAAAATTGAAATTTTATTGAAACGACTATCTATTTATTTATTTCATCTGTCGATTAATTCTTTCAGACTACCAATAACTTATATTATAAAATTGAAGATATAAAATAATAATAATAATCATAATGATAATAATAATAATAATAATAATAATAATAATAATAACAATAATAATAATTATAATAATAATAAAAAATAATATGTACAAGTATTCATGCATTTAAATTACGTTGAGGACATTATGTTTAAAAATATTCCTAGTTTCACTGAGGTCGATTACATTGCAAATAGAGTTATAAGCAGTACAGGATTTAGAAATGGTATCACTACAGCCATAATTCGTTCTATGGTACTCATAAAGAAAAAATCTCTAGATCTTATAGATCTAACCGGAGCATAAATATTGAAAAGAGATAGTAAAGGAGGACAAACAATATGATTCATAAGGACGTCTCTGGCCAGCATTATTAAAAAATATTTTCTTTTGGTTTCAAGTTCAATCAACCCAAGAAGCTTACAGCGACTTATATAAGAAGGAGAAAAATTCCAATCCAGCTTTCCAATAGCAAAACGCGTAAATCTCTTTTGCACGTTTTCAATTCTCTTACTGTGACCTATATAATATGGATCCCAAATTACACAGCAGTATTCAAATATTGATCTTACTAATGATGTGTACATAGATTTTAAAGCATGAGGATCTGAAAAGTCTTGGGAGTTCCTTTTTAAGAAATCCTAACATTGCATTGGCTTTAGCAATTATATAGTCATAATGATGTAAAAAGTTAAGCTTATGATCAAAAATCAGACCTAAATCCATTTTAAAATTAACTCTAGTGAGTTCAGAATTCGCGATCGAATAGTTAAAATAAAAAGGATTGCGACACATGAAAAATGAAAGTATATTACATTTCGAAATATTAAAATGCAGTCTATTTATCATACACCAATTGCTAACATTATTAAGGTCCTCCTGAAAAAGTCTACAGTCATTAATGCTATTCAAGGACTTAAAAATGAATGTATGAATGCTCTAAGTACATAGGAAGGTCATTAATAAAAAGAAGGAACAGTATAGGACCTAAATGACTACCCTGCGGAACTCCCGATCGATTAAAGATAACTTTTGACACTTTATTACCAATACGAACAAATTGCCTCCGACCAGTTAAATAATTCGAAAACCACTTAAGTAGTGATGAATGAAATCCCATCAATTGTAACTTTTTAATCAAAATTTGATGTTGAACCCTATCAAAGGCTTTAGCAAAGTCAATAAATATAACATCCACCTGACAACGATTTTCTAATCCCAGTCTTATATGATTCGAAAATAACGTCAAATTTGTAGTTGTAGATTTACCGGTAAAAAACCCATGTTGTTGTTCACAAATATAGTTTTTCACCTCATAATAAACTCTTCTTTTTACTATTGCCTCAAAAATTTTTGGAATCAACGGTAATTTAGATATAGGCCGATAATTGGATGTATTTTGCCTTGACCCGGATTTAATATTCGAGTTATAAGAGAAACTTTCCAAGAATCCAGAAATTCACCTGTTTGCAAGGATAAGTTAAAGATCAAGGTAAGTGCTTTAGCAATAGAGTCGGAACATTTTTTAAAAAATATAGGTGGTATGTTGTCAGGACCACTAACAGTATTTGAATCCAGTCTCAACAACTCAGCCTTCACTTCATTCTCAGATAAAATTAAACTGCCAAGATCCGTTATATTACACCCCCTAAAAATATTATAATCTAAAACTGAAAAATCTACATCCTCAACAAAATTAGATTGAAGGAACGAACTAAACACGTCACAAATATCTTCTTCACACTTTGAAACTGCGCCTTCGTACGTCATATTTTTGGGATAACCAACTGTTTTTCTCTTACTATTAAGGAATGACCAGAATGCCTTCGGATTACTCCTCATATCAATTTCAACAGATAAAAGATACTGTTTGAATAAGAACTTTTTTAAGAACTCAAATTCCTTCTTTGTTCTCAAATATTCCTCATGGAAAGATGGGTTAGCCTTTCTCTTCTTGTGTTTTTTATTCATTGCATTTTTTTAAGTTTAGAAGGCGTCTATTGAACCATATTGGTTTGTTGTTTTTCCTAACTTTTTTTATTGGTACAAAGTTAGTAAAGGCATTATTTATTTATATTATTTTTTTTATATATATTATTATTTATTTATATTGGCTTTAAGTGCTTGATTCGTTTCCGGGTTGTTGGCATAAGATTGGTCCTGCACGGTTCCCCACAAAAAAATTCCAAAGGATTCAAATCGCAGCTCCAAGGCGGCCATTTGACATCGCCAGGACGGCTCATAACACGATTTGGGAATTTGTTGCGCAAAAGATCGATTGTTGCATGGGCTTTGTGCATGGGCTGTGTGCATGGCGCGCCATCCTGCATGATCTGGAGGGCGTCCAAATCCATGTCTTCAATTTCAGTAAGGAAAAAAAGTCGGTTAAAATGGCTCTGTAACGCCCACCGTTGACCGAAACGTTGTCCCCAGCCTCATTTTCGAAGAAAAATGGTCGAATGATACCACCACTCCACAGTCCGTCCCAAACTGTCTCTCTTTGTGATTGCATTGGCTTCTGGACAAAACGTGCGGGTTTCCCCGCATGAAAATGCGACTCGTCAAAAAAGATGATTATTCGCCCAAAATTGTTGTCCGATTCAAGCTGCTCTAAGGCCCAAACTGCGAAGCGATAACGAAGCGGATGGTCGATCGCCTTGAATTAATGAGTCAATTGGACCTTGTAAGCAAATAATCCGAGATCTTTCTGCAGAATTCTCTTCAGGCTAGTGCGTCAAATGTTGAGCTGTTGAGATCGATGGTGAGTTGATATTCGTGATGTTCTCGTCTGTGCACACTGTACGACGTCGGGGACCATCAGTATTGTCCATTAGTATACCAGTCTAACGAACTTTTCGCACATTTCGACGAAACTTAATTTCAAAAAACGCAATGTTACACAGCACTCATTTTGATAATAAGTTGCTCAAGCGTAAAGCGATTCATTTTGATCCGTGGAGGTATAAAACTGACTTTCTGTCAAGATTCGAGGGGGAAACAGCTGTCAGTGTCAAAATAACATGATTTAAAAAGAAACCACTAGATGGACACCTTTTACTTTTTTTGGAAAATCACATATGTAAAATAAAAATTTATGTTAAAATCAATATAATGGAGGGCTCACAGCTGTACCGAACCAAGTCATTTTAAAAAAATCCAAAACTAACGCCAAAATTTCCGCAAAATTGACCTCTATTTAGAGCTGTAATGAACTATGTATGTATACAGCTCTAAATAGAACTATGTAGCTCTAAATGAACTATATAGTTCATTACAGCTCTAAATAGAGGTCAATTTTGCGGAAATTTTGGCGTTAGTTTTGGATTTTTTTAAAATGACTTGGTTCGGTACAGCTGTGAGCCCTCCATATGTGTCGCTCAATTTAATAGTGAACTATCTCCATACAAATGAATTTCGAGATAATAAGGTTTTTGCGAAATGATGAATAGACAAAAAAAACAAAATCAATGCGCTTTAGGTTAATATTTTTTATTATTCGTAAAAAGTCCAAGATTATAATAACCTTTACAGATTTTATTAATTATTTTAATAAACGGATTTGTGACTTACTTAATTTTTATAGTTAAATAATAAAATCACTTTAAAAACAAAAAACATTAACTATCGGAAATATAATTCGTATTTGGAGTAGATTCTCTTTTATATTGAAAGATATTAACATACATATACAGGGTGATTGGCATAAGGTGTGACAAAAAGCTAGGGCGTGTAGGTTGGACTTAGACAAGAAAAAAATCGTATGGGAGGGGGGGTCTATTTCCCCCCGTTTAAGCGGGAGGGGCAATTTAAGAAAAAAATCACTTAAAACAGAAAAAAAATTATTAAAAAATAACGGTGATACCTACAGAGTAACGCTATAGCATTTTAAAAAGCCAGAAATACATTCTTTAATTTTGTTTTTAAATAAAGTTGTTCGAGTGAATAGTTTTTGAAAAATTAATTTTCAAAATCAAAATTTTGAAAAAAAAAATGAAAATTTTTTTTTTAAACAATTTTTTTTCAAAATTTTACGTAATTAAGTATTATTTTTTTATTCAATATTCAATGCTCTTTTTAATTCTTGATCAAACACAAAAAACCGGATGTCAAAATGTTTTGTAGTTTTTGAGAAAATCAAAAATAACAAAAACTACTTTTGTTCTAAGAAAAGCCTTTTATTTTAGTTTTTACGTTTTTGGATTCTTATGTAGGTGAATTTACGATTGAAAGGATTAACTTTCTTTTTACTATTCTTTTAATTATCGTCTTATAAGCATACAATAATGTGACAAAGTACTGGATTAACCATATTTCACACATTTTTTCATTGAGAACACCTGCGTGAGAGCATTGGTTTAAAATTGACCTGCCACTTTTTTATTATGGTGGGGTCGGCTTGGCTTAGGTGCATTTACGAAAGAAAGGATTAACTTTTTTTGTAAAATTTTTTTATTATCAGTCTTATAAGCATACAATAACACATTTTTTCATTGAGAACACCTGCGTGAGAGCATTGGATTAATATTAATCTGCGAATGTTTTTTAAATAATGCAGCGTTACACGCCCTAACTAGTGACAGAAAAATGCAATTGCGAAATAAGAACAAAAATGTTCCTGAATCTTGAAATCAATTTAAATAATAAATACATGCATATTTAGATAAAATACATAATTACTGTTTATTTAAAGTTAATCCTTTCTTTCGTAAATACACCTAAGCCAAGCCGACCCCACCATAATAAAAAAGTGGCAGGTCAATTTTAAACCAATGCTCTCACGCAGGTGTTCTCAATGAAAAAATGTGTGAAATATGGTTAATCCAGTACTTTGTCACATTATTGTATGCTTATAAGACGATAATTTAAAGAATAGTAAAAAGAAAGTTAATCCTTTCAATCGTAAATTCACCTACATAAGAATCCAAAAACGTAAAAACTAAAATAAAAGGCTTTTCTTAGAACAAAAGTAGTTTTTGTTATTTTTGATTTTCTCAAAAACTACAAAACATTTTGACAGACGGTTTCTTGTGTTTGATCAAAAATTAAAAAGAGCATTGAATATTGAATAAAAAAATAATACTTAATTACGTAAAATTTTGAAAAAAAATTGTTTAAAAAAAAAAATTTCATTTTTTTTTTTCAAAATTTTGATTTTGAAAATTAATTTTTCAAAAACTATTCACTCGAACAACTTTATTTAAAAACAAAATTAAAGAATGTATTTCTGGCTTTTCAAAATGCCATAGCATTACTCTGTAGGTATCACCGTTATTTTTTAATATTTTTTTTTCTGTTTTAAGTGATTTTTTTCTTAAATTGCCCCTCCCGCCTAAACGGGGGGAAATAGACCCCCCCCTCCCATACGATTTTTTTCTTGTCTAAGTCCAACCTACACGCCCTAGCTTTTTGTCACACCTTATGCCAATCACCCTGTATAATACCATTAAGCAAAGAAATCCATTTTTTAAAAAAATGGATTTACACCACTTTTATTATGAGCGACACATATATTGATCCTATAGCTTTGGATTTTTTTAAAATGACTTGGTTCGGTACAGCTGTGAGCCCTCCATATGTACATATATGTAGTATGTATGTATACAAAAATTGATGAATGTTTTGTTTTCATTTTTGAGAATTTCTATAATTCCTACAAATATAATGTACCTATAAAACGGTTAAATAACAACAAGGTGTAATACATGTTGCGTTAAATTAATTACGTTCTTCAATAAAAAAAATCGAAAATTCAAAAATTAACTAAAATACTTTACAAATAAAAGAACAATTTTTTTCTCAAAACAAAAACAAACAAAAAAATGTCAATAAACACAAATCCCCAAAAAAAAAAAACAAATAAACGAAATAAACAAATTTGGCAACAGTGCAGCTTTATTGGAAAACTCCACTATCGTAGTAGTAGTAAATGTCAAAATAAAAATGTCACAAAAAAAATAAAAATGGATATTACAAATACAAACTCATCCAAATGGTACAATAATTTATTATAATGTCTTCTCTTTCTTCCTCAAGGGAAAAGCCAGAACAAAAAGAGAAAAACATAAGAAAACTAACACAAACAACACATCGAATGGTCGAAAAATTCCGATCTCTATATGTATACATGATCGCAAGTAAACCTATGAAGTTTGAAGGTGTGAGTGCGCTAATAAATGCATTGACATGCAGCAGATTTTCTTTTTCCTATTGCAGAAAAATTTATTTTCTATAAAAATCCAATTAAAATCCCAAATAATAACTAAAGCCACTACTCACCACGATCAATTTGTCTGTCCAGACGAGGATTTCCGGAATAAATCATCTCCATGGGAAATATTCCAACAAAACAAATCAAAGAATCACGCACGACACGATCACTCCATCGATCGACGTAAGGGAATAATTCTAATCCAATTTGTGCTGCGAGGACGATAGGGCAGGGAACTGCAACTGCCCCTGTGTCGTTGTCGGACTCGGCGTTGTCACCGAACGGGTGAACAAAATAAATCCGAAGCAGCTGCTCGGCTAGGCCGTGGTTGTCGTTGTAGATTCTCTGTTGCAGATGCAGATGAATGATTTTCAAGAGCAAACTTCAGCTTGTAGGAAATAATCACTTAATAATCCACGGACATAACCGACGATGCACCATGTTGATTATTTTGGCTCCTATAGTTCTATTTTCTATTTTTATTGGAAAACTCGACAAAATCACTGCTACACATTCGATTCTCGGACTAAATGGTCAACGAGCGAATTACTTTTTTTTCCTTGGATTTTATTTTTCACTCTTACGCATTTTTTCGCGGATATTTTGTATGTTTCAGGGAACCACGGAGGGGAGCGAGTGAATTTTTCTTATTTTATAAATTTTCCCCCAAATAAAACACACATAACGCAGGAAAATGTAAGATGGTTCAAAAGAAAGACAAAAAAAATCGAATGGAATCTCAATAATTGCAAATTTTGTGAATTCCTTTGGCACTGTCGTCGTCCAAAAGTCAAATTTCTTCCTAAAAATCAAAATCAATTATAACGCAAACTATTCTCGCACACATTCTGGGCACAATTATTAACAATTTAAAATTTAAATCAATTCAAAAAGCTACAAAATCCACTAATTTTTTCTTCTTTAGAAGTTTTTTCTTGGATTTTCTGCTATGCGCACCGTGTCAATATTGAAAGAATCGCGACGATGGAGGATTGGTCTGAATTTGAACTTGTTTTTCGCATTTATTCCGGTCACTCGCTGTATTCAGAAATGTTTCAATATAATATCTAAATAATAAACAATGTTATGATTGCAATTTAAAGCTCAAAACTAAAGACGAATTGATGAAATAATAACAAAGAAATGCACGAACGTAAAGTTGGCAAGCTACGAACAACAGTCAGCCATGTTGAAAATGAATGATGAAAATATTTGTTCCCTCTTTTGATTATATTTTTATAAATAAAATTCCCATTGTATTTTTGTGGTAGCCATTTTGCAAATGAAAGTGGTGCCAAGTGGCTTTAGATTTTAGTTTTTTAATGCTTATTCGAACATGAATCTTATAGGCTTTTCACACCGAATTAAAATCTCGGATTTCAGCAACAAGATTACGAAATCTCATTGAAGCGTTCGCACTGACCAGAACCAGGATTTCATTTGACGTTTCTGTCCATTTATCCTGCTTTCTCGGATATAATTTATCTTCTCTCCTTCTCTCCCCACAATTCAAATTTAAAATAGTCACTCGAGACTCGACTCCATTATCTGCTTTTTATCTACCTCTTCTCTTGCTGACAATTTGCTGACAACGCAGAACATTTCTAAAGGTTTGTTTGTTTGGACAAT
This sequence comes from Chrysotoxum bicinctum, assembly GCA_911387755.1. Classification (NCBI taxonomy): domain Eukaryota; kingdom Metazoa; phylum Arthropoda; class Insecta; order Diptera; family Syrphidae; genus Chrysotoxum; species Chrysotoxum bicinctum. The sequence continues at coordinate 202,206,691 of OU426988.1, forward strand.
CTTGTGTTTGAAAGTAGATTTTGAGGAGATTTTGTCGTAATCTAGTAGATTTGGAAATCTGAAAATGTATGGGAAATCTAGTAGATTTGGATGAGATTTTGAGAATTTTGTTCGAAATCTAGATTTTGATTTGGTGTGAATAGCGTATTATACGCTATTCACACCAAATCAAAATCTAGATTTCGAGCAAAATTCTCAAAATCTCATCCAAAACTACTAGATTTCCCATACATTTTCAGATTTCCAAATCTACTAGATTACGACAAAATCTCATCAAAATCTGCTTTCAAACACAAGATTGTCAAAACAAACAAACCTTTAGAAATGTTCTGCTTTGTCAGCAAGAGAAGAGGTAAATAAAAAGCAGATAATGGAGTCGAGTCTCGAGTGACAATTTGAAATTTGAATTGTGGGGAGAGAAGGAGAGAAGATAAATTATATCCGAGAAAGCAGGATAAATGGACAGAAACGCCAAATGAAATCCTCGTTCTGTTCAGTGCGAACGCTTCAATGAGATTTCGTAATCTTGTTGCTGAAATCCGAGATTTTAATTCGGTTGTGAAAAGCCTATTATACGCTATTCACACCTAATCAAAATCTAGATTTCGAGCAAAATTCTCAAAATCCCATCCAAATCTATTAGATTTCCCATACATTTTCAGATTTCCAAATCTACTAGATTACGAAAAAATCTCCTCAAAATCGACTTTCAAACACAAGATTGTCAAAACAAACAAACCTTTCGAAATGTTCTGCCTTGTCAGCAAATTGTCAGCAAGCGAAAAGGTAGATAAAGGATTCTCTCTTTGAATTGAATCCGAAGAAGCGGGAAAAATGGAAAATGATGAAATTTAAATCATTGACGAGCGCCTTAAAGTATAATAGTAGAAAAACTAAATGAAATGGATGCCGACAATAACAACATTATAAAAGAATACATATATTGAATCAGCTAAGGAATTTCATAGAGGTGCATTGAAATATTTAAATAAATGAAAAAAATAAAAATATATGTTTTTGTTTACTTAAATGGATACTAATAGCATTCCGTATGTTTGTTGCTTGTTCACATAAACAAGAAATTAAAAATAATTGGTAAGAGGAAAGAAACGTCAAACGAAATCCTGATTCTGTTCGGTGCGAACGCTTCAACGAGATTTCGTAATCTTATTGCTGAAATCGGAGATTTTGATTCCGTGTGAAAAGTCATGTCGTGATGTTTATGCAATTTGCGAGCACACTAACCACTCGGACTATCTAGAAATTTTGATGTAAAAAGTTGTTCAAAGCATTGTGAACTATTTCAAAAATTAACTTATCCCTGAGAGAATTTCATACACACTTCTCAATTTTTGATAAGCTGCGAATTTTAGCGCAGGAAGTCCCCGAATAAATATGTGTTGTTTTCGTTGGATTACTTTATAAAGAGAAAAGGGCCGTTTTCGACAACGTCAAATCAATGTCAATTAGATCGTCAAATGATCGTCAGTTTTTGACGTTGGTATGTGATATCATCAAATAGGCAATCGTCCTGCTTGCACAAAATCTGTTGGATAAAGTCAGTCAATTTTTTTGTAAACACTACATTTGTTTCATCAGCTGTTTTAAGCTGAAATCTCATATTTCGTTTTTGGTGGGAACATAGTATTAAGAGATGTTTCATATTAAGGCTAGGTGCGCACATTCAATTTTTAGTTTCGCAACTGCTTGGTTCGAGCAACTAAAAAGTTTGTGTTTTGACACAAACTAATAATACGTTTCCATTGAACGATAATCTAGATTATTTTCCAGTTCGATTTAAAATAATCTAGTAATATTTCCACTGGACTTGTTAGATTTATTTTGACATCTAAAATCTTAATTACAAGCAGTGTCAGTTATTAAAATGTTTTTTTTCTTTTGTCCAGTTTGTCAACAGACTGTTTTTTTTTCTTTTTACTTCAATCAAACTGTCAGATTCATTGGAAATGGAAAAGTGAATCCGTTCAGTACAGTAGATTTCAAGTAGATTTATTTGAAATCTCGAATCGAGATGATTAATTTTTGTATGGTAAGGTTCGTATTCACCGAGCGCTCCTAAACGGCTCTTAACTTTACGAGGCTCTTAACTTGAAATTTCTGTGCGGTATTCACCAACCACTCGTAAGTGTTTTTCGAAGTTCGAAAATGAGAGCCACTCTCTCTTGTTCAGGCATACCCAAACTGTGAAATGTTGTGTAATGTTGGTCTTGACAGCAAATGTATACTCTTCTCCTTGGCATTGCTCACATGGATTCGAGTCAAATGCGTGCGTGGCACACGCACAAGCGAACAAATTTTCGAAGACAGCGCTCGTAAGTTAGGAGTGGTCGGGACCACTCCTAACTTTTAAGAGCGCTCGTAGATCTTCACTAATATTGCTTGGTGAATACGTTTATGAGCTTCTTAAGTTATGAGCGCTCGGTGAATACCGGCCTAAATCTAGTGATTTCAAGAAGATTTCAAGTAGATTTGAGTAAATCTCAGATTATCGTTCAGTGCAGACGCAGTATAAGGCTAGCCGCGCACTGGAAACTGTGATCGAAATCAAATAGTTTAATCACCAGTTGATAGAGTACCGTGCACTGGCAACTCTTTACTCACGCTCACACTCTTTTCTCTCTTGTAGCCTAGTACGCAGATCACGCTAAAATTTATCCTCCATATAAATTTCAGCTCGAGATAAATTTAAGCTAGGATTGTTAGGCTAGCCGCGCACTAGCAATTTTTAGTTGCGAAACTGTTTGGTTACTTATAGAAAACAGATGAACTGTTTGGTTGAATGTCCGTGAATTTGCAGATAATTATATGTTCAATAAAATGCCGAACTTATTTTAGGCAATCGTTTAGTTTGTGTCAAAACACAAACTTTTTAGTTGCTCGAACCAAGCAGTTTCGCAACTAAAAGTTACTAGTGCGCGGCTAGCCTTAGCTGAACAGTACGCAGTTCACGCGCTAAACTCAAATTGTAATCTACTCTACCTTCTCGAAAAGTCTCCACTTACTTTAGCTCGTGAAATAATGTTGAAAACATTCTTTCACAGATAATTTTTGACATTTGCGAATTTCTGTATTATGTCCGCGAATCTATTTAAAAAGTTTTTTGATTTTCTCAAATTTAATAATGGATTAAATAGTGAAATATCAGAAAAGTGTACGTCTTATTCCAGTTAATCACTTGTTCCACTTGGGTTTTTTTTTTAAGATAACATAAATAAGCAATAGTGCATAAGAGTGTGTATCAGATATGCAGTTCTTTCCAAAGTCATGTGGAAATTCTCTTTGAAAATAATAAAACATATTGGGCCTTACCAACAATCAAATTAAGAGACGACTTTAATATTTGAGCGAAATGAAGCATTATTTAATGGACTCTATATAACTGACCATATGCTGCATTTTATTTTTTAGGTTCCGTACAATAAATGGTTCATAATTATTTAGAGTTCACATAAATATTAATATTATTGAAACTGAACAACAATAAGTAATTTATTTCTTACATCCTTGGCAAAGCGCCCTTTGTTTTTCCTTTCCTTCAGGTAAGGGTTAACCCGGAAGAAAGGTTGTTTAGCTATTTTTCTGCTAGCAACAGCATTAAGTACCTTCGTAGGCACACACAATTATAAATTCTTCGATTTTGTTTCGCGTCCCTTTTAAGAATTTTTATGAAAAATTTAATAACAGAAACGATTGCGGAAATTGTATGTGTTTGAGTAACAATCCGGGTGTAAATCCAAATCATTACTCATGATCAGGCTCGAAGGGCCATGTTTGAGTAACAATCCGGGTGTAATTCCAAATCATTACTAAATTTATTTTACAACGAAATCTTTCTTAAATACTATATTTACAGATGAATTTACATTATTCTTATCTCTATGAGTATTCTTATCTAGGTTTTATGCTTATCTAATATAACCGTCAGTGCATGTTCACGATGATCCGTGTTATCTTTATTTATTTTCATGCACATGGGGTTATCTATATTTAGGTACTATGTTCATGTTTGAACATTCTGCGGGCAAACAGAAAGTGCTAAAATTCTTTTTCTGAATATAATGCCCCGAACGATATAATTACTACAATAACAAGCAATATGCTACTTAACATAAATCCGCTGTGACCGCTTATGTGGTGAAAGTCCAATCCTTTATGGTGAATGTTTTCTTCCTTGAACTGTTCTAGGTCCCTTTGAATCTTCAGTACTTCATGCTTGCTGTTTATTATAGTTGCTTGTATATTCTTTTAATTTGTCTGCTGGTTGTACTCTCTAGAATATTCGATGATACTCTTGATGTTCTTTAGCTATGCTGATCTGCCCGTACATTTTTTCGATGTCTGCCGTAACTTCATATTTCCATTGCCTCCATTTGATGATGATGTCGAAAATATTGTTTTGTAGTCTAGGTCCAATCAACATTACGTCAGTGAGGGTGTTTCTGTTGGGTGTTTTCGCTGTGGCATCAAATACAACTCTTGTTTTTGTTGTAAGGCTTGTATCTCTCTTTATTTGATTTTCACTCTGCCAGTATTTTAGCTCTGACAACGCTTTCTTCACTTTCTTGATTTGACTCTGAAGGACCATGTTTGAGTAACAATCCGGGTCTAATTCCAAATCATTACTAAATTTATTTTACAACGTAATCTTCCTTAAATACTATTTACAGATGAATTTACATTATTCTTATCTCTATGAGTATTTTTATCTAGGTTTTATGCTTATCTAATATAACCGTGTCAATGCATGTTCACGATGATCCGTGTTATCTTTATTTTATTTTCATGCACATGGGGTTATCTAAATTTAGGTACTATGTTCATGTTTGAACAGTATGAATAAAATCAGCTGTTATCAATCAGGGGCCTGTTTCTCAAATCATACACATCATACATTGTATGATATTGACATTTCTGCTGTATGATTTCTGTTTCTCAAATTTGTTGTATGATCTGCTGTCATACAACAATGTATGACCGAAGATTACACTGGAAATGTTGGAATGTTGTATGATTCTGTTTCTCAGAAATTTATCATACACATCATACAGCAAATTAACCTACATTTTTTCATACATTTTATACAGCACAAAATTTTGTTGTAATTGGCTGCTGCACATGAAACAACATGAAAAGGAAATAAAGAAAAGTAAGTATTTTTTGAGTTAATAAAATTAAAACAATTATAACCCATGATTTGGCAGCATCACCTGGAGGAAGAGAGACGGATGTATAGACCAAAATGTAGCTTCAATAATTTTGTATGTTAGGCATATTCTATTCACTTGTTGTGTGTAACACCCAAAAACCAAAAATAAATCTAAACAATAAAAACAGAACCAAAACAATTAATAAAAAAATGTAAACAATAAAAATCAAAACAATAATAATGTAAACATTCATGAACTCGACGCATGTCGACCTACATGTAATTGTGTTTAATCATCAGCCGTCACCAAGCGATACCATCGTGCATTGAACTGATCGTATTACACACTAAGCATGTTCGGTCACTATGCGCCAAGTGCATAAATCGATTTTTGCTTATGACTGCAATCATATGCGACACATTGACTGAGCATTCAGAATGCCTAATGAGGAAATACAACCGAAGGTGTATTTTGTCAAGTGGACATTTAATTCTTACGTCATGTGGGACAGTGTAGTGTAGGTCATAGGCAAAATAAATAATTAAAGAAGTAGAACAAGAATATGTATGAAAATGATATTATGTAAAACTAGTTGTAAGTATAAATAGAAGAAAATTTGGAAAATAAAATTAGTCTAGTTAAAACCTTAACCACGACTCAATTCATTATTAATCGTGCATTTTGATGCTCGGAGACACAAGCGGCCTTTTGGGCTAAGAAATTTTGTTCGTAAGAACTGAAGACCACCTCGTCAACCATTACATCGCGATCCTGCAAGTCCGAACCTAAACATGTGCGTTAATAAAGGCAATAACATGTACCGCAACAATATGGGAGGCGGAAATCAAATTAACTTCAAAAAACATTTTCCCGTTCTAACTGGTGGTGGTCAAAACATGAACAACCACAATAGGCCACACGAATCGTCGCTATTAATATAATAAACAAAAAATAAAAACTTTTATAAATTATTTACTTTTCTGAATCTGTGCAGTTCTCAAGCTAGTGAGAAACCCGTTAAAGCAACTATCTGATTGACTTTAAAACAAAATATAAATAATTTTAATAGTAGTAGATATCGCAGAAAATTAACACAAGATGGGTGGAAAAAGTAGCAGCAGCGACATCAGCAGCACTTATTTCAAAAAAAAAAAAAAAAAAAAAATTGTATATTTAAATTTCATTTTTTGATTATAATATTATTGTAAATTCATACTATAAAAAAAAAGAAAGATCAAATCTTTAGCTGGACACACAGTTGTCAAAATGCTTTTGAAAACCTTAAAAAGAAATTAATGACACCTCCAATACTAAACTATCCAGATTTTTCGAAACCGTTCATATTAACAACAGATGCATCAAATTATGCATTAGGAGCTATTTTATCTCAAGGAGAAGTAGGTAATGATAAACCCATTGTCTATGCAAGTAAATCTTTAAACAAACATGAGCTTAATAAAGCAGTAATAGAGAAAGAATTGCTAGCTATACACTGGGGAATTAACCACTTTAGACCATACTTATACGGTAGAAGATTTGTTGTTTATACAGATCACAGGCCATTAGTTAGTCTTTTTACTCATAAAAATCCTTCATCTAAATTAACTAGAATTAGAGTAGATTTAATGGATTATGATTTTGATATAATTTTTAAGCAAGGAAAGATGAATACAAATGCTGATGCATTGTCTAGAATAAAGTTAAGTTCAGAAGAATTAAAAGAAATGATACCAGTAAACAATATAAATGTCCTAACAAGAGCAATGAAGTTGAAAGATAAGGAATATATTAGTGAAAGAGAAGAAAATCCGGAAATTATGCCTCCAGTGGAGACTGTACACCTCCACATATGGGAACGCATATCTATCTCAGACACAAGAAACGTTAAGAAATTGCAATTTGAAAATATAAAGAATTTAATGGGGCCACCAAAAGAAACAATATATGCAGTTAAAGATACAATACATGTTGGATACAATGATAATTCTCTGTCAGAGTTAAAATTGATTTTGAAGAAATTGCTATCCTATACAAAGCATGTGAAAATAGAAAAGCTAGCGCTAGCAATGAATAATAAAATTTTTGAAAAGATATCAGTGCAAAAATTCAAAAAGATATTTACAGAACTGCAAGAAAATAGGAAAGAAAATTGTCTAGACATTATATTATATAATTCACCAAGAAGAATAGAGCATGCGAGTGAGATGAACAAATTAATAAAAGAGTATCATGATGACAAGTTAGGAGGACATATAGGTATTAGAAGATGCATTGCGAAACTTAAGCAGAAATATGTATGGAAGAATATGAATAAGATGGTAAGAAAATATATAAATAGTTGTAGAGTTTGTAATGAAGTTAAAATTAATAAATATACTAAAGAACAATTCATAAGAACAGAAACACCTTGCACATCATTTGAAGTAATAACAGTAGATACAGTAGGACCACTCAGACCATCGAATGGATATAGGTATATTCTCACCATTCAATGTGAACTAACCAAGTTTATAGAAGCATTTCCACTAGTCACTAAAGACGCTGTTTCAGTAGCAAAAACCATTGTAGAAAAATTCATTTTGAAATATGGTTGTTTTAGGAAACTAAAAACAGACAAAGGCACAGAATTTACTAATGAACTATTAGTTAATATCTGTAAATTACTAAAAATAGAAAAAACTACGTCTACACCATATCATCATGAAACTTTAGGGACAGTAGAGAGAAATCATAGAGTTCTAAATGATTATTTAATGACTACAGACGGAAAAGACGATTGGGAAGAATTATTACCTTACTACACTTACACATATAACACCACACCACACAGTACTACAAATTATTCACCATTTGAATAATTAGTATACGGAAAATTATGTGCTTTACCTTGTGAAATTATTAAAAATAAAGAAAAAACATACAATATTGATAATTATGTTAATGAACTAAAATTAAAATTGAAATACGCTCATGAAAAAGCTAAAGAAAATTTAGAACAAAGTAAAAATAAAACATGTACAAATCAATCTAATGTAAATAATTCAAATTTTAAAGTTGGAGACTATGTCTATTTAAAAGTTGGAAATAAAAAAAAGTTAGATAAACCATTCAGAGGTCCTTATAAAATAATAGAACAAAATGGACCAAATAGTATTGTAAGAATTGTCAATGAAAATAAAGAAGTTCACAATAATAATTTAATAAAAGCAAGAAATAAATAAAAATATATACACATATATATATATATAATGTAAATTTGTAAATATACCCATCATTTTTCAATCGCTATGTGTAACAAGATATAATTTCAAAAAATAATTTTTTTCATTTAAAGATAACAAAATTATTTTTTTTTAAAGGGTGAGGGTGTTGTGTGTAACACCCAAAAACCAAAAATAAATCTAAACAATAAAAACAGAACCAAAACAATTAATAAAAAAATGTAAACAATAAAAATCAAAACAATAATAATGTAAACATTCATGAACTCGACGCATGTCGACCTACATGTAATTGTGTTTAATCATCAGCCGTCACCAAGCGATACCATCGTGCATTGAACTGATCGTATTACACACTAAGCATGTTCGGTCACTATGCGCCAAGTGCATAAATCGATTTTTGCTTATGACTGCAATCATATGCGACACATTAGGGGTATTCATGTAAGCGCGGAAAACCCTCGTAAACCTCGTAAACCAGATAATTTTATCTCTGCAGAAACGAGCTGTCAAAATTTGTATGGGAAAAAGTTTCTGCAAATCGCATAAAATTATCTCACAAATTTGCTGCGGAAAGTGCAGAAATAAACCTCGTAAACTAAAGAAGTATGGATTCTGACTTTTAATTTGACATTTCACAAAATATTTCCCACATTTACGCAAGTATTTCTTAGGGGGTGTTCATGAAAACATGTTGCGGAAAGTTATATCTTTCTACAAAGCGGAAAATTATCTCGTTACATGAATACCCTTAGTGACTGAGCATTCAGAATGCCTAATGAGGAAATACAACCGAAGGTGTATTTTGTCAAGTGGACATTTAATTCTTACGTCATGTGGGACAGTGTAGTGTAGGTCATAGGCAAAATAAATAATTAAAGAAGTAGAACAAGAATATGTATGAAAATGATATTATGTAAAACTAGTTGTAAGTATAAATAGAAGAAAATTTGGAAAATAAAATTAGTCTAGTTAAAACCTTAACCACGACTCAATTCATTATTAATCGTGCATTTTGATGCTCGGAGACACAAGCGGCCTTTTGGGCTAAGAAATTTTGTTCGTAAGAACTGAAGACCACCTCGTCAACCATTACACACTCATTGTGAAGCTTTTATAAGGATCAGACGTGTTTTAGCTGGAAACATTATAAAGTTATTATTAATTTTTATAGACGTAATAAAGTTATTAATCATTATTTCGAATAAAGATTAGTTTTGTTTAAAGAATAAAGATTAGTTTGCTTAAAGAATCAGAAGTGAGATTAGAACCCAGCTGAATTGACTTTAAATTCGAGTTTGATGGAAGTTCAGGTGAGTGCCTTCAAGGCATGGATTGCGAATTGTGCAAATTTTCGGGGCAAGGTATTTTATTAAAATTCTGGAATTGTTTTGTCAAAGTGTTATTTGTGTACGTGCATGCGATTTGTTGGAATAAGGAGATTTGGCCACAGGTATATTGTTGGGATTGGAGTTGATATTTTTGTATTAAACATGAGTTGGGAGTCGCTGATTGTCGAACGGCACAGACCGTTATTTTCTTTGGCATAGCAACGCACAAGAAGTAGACAAGAGTTTTTATAAGCAGCGCATATAGCTTTGTTTGTCTCGAGTCTCGAAAATATATACATTGTAGCCACTCAATAATATGCATTAAGCGAGATAGAAAATGAGATGACAGTATGTGTATCGGAAGGGAATTATTTTCCACACCGTACCCATGTTGCTATGGCGAATTCGAAAGCGTAAAATATACTTAATTTGCTGCGGTGGATAAAATACTTACGAAGAAGAGATATCAAATTGTTGGTTTGATTTGTAAGCTTCGTGATTTTTATTTTTTTTGGGCAATGAATGTTTTGTTATTATGATTCGGTTTCGAATTTGTCTTTTCGGTTTACGAAAATACAAGTTCGTAACTGTTTTCACTACGAGAGGATTGAATAATCCGAGAATACAATGTTTGAAATAATAATTTAATATTATTCAGTCGCGAATTTGTCTTTTCGGTTTACGAAAATACAAAGCTCGTAACTGTTTGCACTACGAGAGGATTGATAATCCGAGAATACAATGTTTGAAATAATAATTTAATACATATTATTCAGTCGCGAATTTGTCTCTTCGGTATACGAAGATACAAAGTTCGTGATTGTGCGTGTCAATATGAATGTGAATAGTCCAAGATTAGAAGGTTTGGGAGTCAAATATTTTGTAACTATATTAGATATTTAATAACGAATATGGTTTTCGGTGTGCGAAGAAGAATATTGGTTTAATGAAGTTAATATTTTGTAATTATTGTTCAACAACTATGGATTTGTCTTTTCGGTTTACGAAAATACAACGACCATGGTTTGTTTACATGGTTGAACGAATTTTATGAAACTATTCAAGATGAAGTGAAATTTTTCAAAGAGTATTTTGTTTTTTTTTTGTAAGATATAAAATTATATGCCAATGTGCTTCATAGGATGGTGTTAAGTCCAATACGTAGGTGATTTTGAAATATGTTTGGAATATTTTTCACACATTACTGTAAGTTGATATTTATTCAACCTAAATTATAATTCAAATATTTTCGGTAACTATGTATGTATGTATATTATAATATCGTCGATATTATTTGTTAATGAAATTACATATATATTTAAAATATTAAGCCACTTATCTTCAAAAGGCGACAGTTATTGCTGACATTGGGGTGCATCAATAAAACGGAAAGTTTTATACAAATAGGAAGGTTTTTGCGAGCATCTTGTTTTGCTTTAGATGATCGTCAGATTACTGAGTTTAATTATTTAAAATTGTGGTGATGCATTACAATGATGGCAATGACTGTAAAATCTGAATTTAAAATGAAATTAATCCCGATTAATTGTTTCGATTCTAGATGAAGGAAATGGACAATATGAATGTCAAGCAGCTCCAAGAAGAGCTAAGGAAGAGGGGTCTAACTATCTCTGGTACCAAAAGGGTTTTAATTAAAAGAATACTCAACCACGATAAAGAACAATGCGTTGTTGCTCATTCCAATGATGTTTTAGATCAACCGTCTGCAGTAGCTGACATCAACGAAGAAGATGTACAAAATATGACAATTAGTTCAGAGTCAGGCACGATAACAGATGAAGAACTCAGAGCCAGAGAGTGGTCTTTGATAAAACGTGAAAAGGAACTTCTTGAAAAGGAAAGAATCCTTTTCACAAAAGAACGTGAAGTTGCAGAGAAACTGAGGTATCTAGATTCAGCTCGACTACTTAGGAACACTGTTCCAGACATACCGAGGGTAAATTGTTCCATAAGAGAAATCGCGGATGCGCTTCCAGTTTTTTCACCTGGGGAGATATCATCAATGTCAGCTGAGTGTTGGGTTACCCGAGTGGAGAACTTGACGAAAATATACGACTGGAACGAAAAGGCATTACTCTTGGCAGCTTCGTCAAAAATGCATGGTCCTGCAAGATACTGGTGGGACACTAGTCAAGAAGCTTCTACATCGTGGGCTCAGTTAGCATCAGGACTAAAAATAAATTTCCCACATCACTACAGCGAAGTAGAGATACATCAGCAGATGTCAAGAAAAACGAAAAAACCATCAGAGACGATTGAGAACTACTCTTTTGAAATGAACATGTTAGGGAAAAGAATTGAACTTTCTGACAAAACAATTATTCAATACATCCTTACGGGCTTAAACGACTCCCAAATGAGTTCAAATCTAGCGGCAGGGAGTTTTAAAGATATTGCAGAGTTAGTAGAAAGAATCAAATGGTATCAAGGTATTCGGACAAATTATCGGACGACGAACAACACATTCGCTCCAAGACCAATATCAACTCGCATTCCGACAAATGAGCATATTAAATGGCAACCTCAACGACAGGTGTTCCCGAAAAACTCCGTCACCTGTTACAATTGTAACCAATCAGGACATTTTGCTAAGAACTGCCTACAATCCAGAAAGAGACAGTGGAACAACAACAGAGATAACAATCAACGTCCACCAGCCAAAACAGAAAAGATGCAAGAAAAAAATTATCGAGTTAATGTCATTCGTAACAAAGAACAGACGGATTGTTACCTTAAGGATGTTTTCATACAGGGTAAGAAGTATGCAGCCTTGCTTGATTTAGGGAGCGAAAAAACAATTGTATCCAAAATGATAGCATCAGAGCTAAACTGCACCATGAATAAGTGCGAAGCTACTTTGTATGGGTTTGGAGGCGGAAGTTGTCAAGCTATAGGAAGCATAATTTGTCAGATTCAGATAGATGAGGCTTTCTTTCCAGTTTCTGCAATTGTGGTAGAGGATAGCTGTTTATCAAGATCGGTTATAGTTGGTAAAGATGTCCTTAACAACCCAATGTGCGATATCCATAAGAAAGGAGATAACCTGTTAGTCCAGAGGATGAGCGTTAACTTTCAATTAACTAAACCCATTTATATTAATGACATCGAAGTTGGTGAAGGTTTCGAAACAACTGGCCTACTTCGACTTCTTAATGACGTATGCCAAGAGGGAAGTTTTGTCTTCAATGATCTCAGAATTGATAGAGTGTGGAGTAGTTGTGGAATCGCAATCCGACTATGCATCACCTGTTATTTTAGTCAAAAAGAAGAACGGTGAAGACCGAATGTGTGTGGACTACCGCAAGCTGAATTCTATGACGAAGAAAATCCGGTACCCTATACCATTGGTTGAAGAACAACTCAACGATTTGGTAGGATATAAATATTATAGCGTTCTGGATTTGGCTTCCGGATATTATCAGATTCCGATCAAGAAGGAACATACTCATTACACGGCCTTCATCACTCCAGATGGCTTATATGAATTTACATGCATGCCTTTTGGCCTCGTCAACGCTCCCTCTGTATTTCAAAAACTCATGAACACCATAGTTCGGAAAATGAGACCAGATAGAATCGTATGCTACATGGACGACGTAGTGATTCCTTCCTTAACTATCGAAGACGGGATTAAAAAATTGGAAAAGTTTTTGCAAATACTTACGGAAGCTAAGTTAACGCTCAATGTACGAAAGTGTGTATTCTTCAGAAAGGAAATAGAGTTCCTTGGCCATGTGGTCAAAGATGGTACAGTACAACCTGGGAAAACAAAAACATCGGCAGTAGAGAAATTTGAGATTCCAAAAAATGAACATGAGGTTCGTCAATTCATTGGACTGACCAGTTACTTCCGAAAATTCATTAAAAACTATTCGCTAATTGCTCTACCACTTACGAACCTAACTAAGAAAAATTGTTTGTTTGAATGGGGGCATAGGGAGCAAAACGCATTTGAGACTCTGAAGAAATGTCTAGTAAATGGGCCGCTCCTTACGCTCTACAACCCAATCAATGATCATGAGCTTCATACCGACGCTAGTTCCCGTGGAATTGCTGGAGTTCTTATGCAGCGTGATGATAACTCACTACGCCCAGTAGCATACTATAGTAGGAAAACTACAAAAGATGAAAGCTTCTATCATAGTTACGAACTTGAGGCGTTAGCGGTTGTAGAATCTACATACCGATTCCGGCAGTATCTCTTGGGTAAACCTTTCAAAATTTTTACAGACTGCCAAGCGCTAAAAACAGCAATGAGTAAGAAAGAGTTAATCCCTAGAATTGCCCGATGGTGGTTGAAAATGCTTGAATACGATTACGAAATAAATCATCGACCGGGAAAACTGATGACTCATGTGGATGCCTTGTCTAGACATCCTAATGACGATGCACAGGAACCAAATGTTGCAGAATTGAGCGTGCTAAAAGTTGACATAGGAGATATCGATTGGTTATACTCATTACAACTTCAAGACGAACATATATCCACTATTACACGATGCCTCGGCAAACCTCCGAGCAACAGTGAAGAAAAACAAATGCATTTGGATTATGAGTTAAAGGCTGGACGCGTATATAGACGGGTAGGCAAAGAACTTAAATTGTATGTACCAAAAGGTGTTCGAAATCGGGTGCTAAGGAACAGTCATGATCTTATGGGGCATTTTTCGGAAAAGAAAACAATTGAACATCTAAAATGTCGATATTGGTTTCCAAGGATGACCCAAGTGGTAAAGAAATATCTTCAGTCATGTGTAGAGTGTGTATACAATAAGAAAGAAACTCAACCGCGGGGTGAACTTCATCTAATACCCAAGAAAGACGTTCCCTTTGACACAATACACTTGGATCATCTGGGGCCATTCACCAAATCAACAAAAGGAAATCTCTACCTCATAGTTTTGGTAGATGCTTTCACCAAGTACACTATTATGAAAGCTCTTCCCAGTACGCAAACCAAACCAGTGTTAAATTTCTTGGCAGATGTATTTTACTCGTTTGGAGCGCCACGTCGAATTATTTCTGACAGAGGAACTGCTTTCACATCCAGGCTCTTTAAGGATTTTACAAAAAGTTTTGGTATAATCCATGTCCAAAATGCAACCAGAACCCCCAGAGCAAATGGACAGGTGGAAAGGTATAACCGCACCATATTACAAGCTCTATTAACAACCGTAGAAGATGAAAATCGATGGGACCACAAAGTAAAGCCTGTCCAATGGTCTATAAACAACACCTTCAACGAAGCAATTGCAAAAACCTCTCAACAGATGATGATGGGCTATGTACCCCGAGATCCATGGCCGGATGTACTGGCGCAAGAGGTGGATTTGAATCAAAAACAGAGAAACTTAAACGAAATTCGATCAGACGGGTTGGATCACATCACGAAATTACAGTCGGAGCAAAAGACCCGACATGATGCTAGGAACGGTAAAGCCAGGCAGTATATTGTAGGAGACTTGATAATGACAAAAAACGATGCTGTGAATTCAACAGGCACTTCGCGCAAACTGGAATCAAAGTACAAAGGACCATACGTGGTGGTCGCTAAGTTGCCTCATGACAGGTATCAAGTTTCTGATATGCCTTTTGCCCAAAGAACGCAAAAACCATATTCCTCGGTATTGTCAGCTGATAGGATGAAACGATGGATTAAATTTGATGAAGAACTCGACGAGGGCGTCAAGGAGGTCAGGATGGACGAGTCTATAACCGATGATTTGGCAGCATCACCTGGAGGAAGAGAGACGGATGTATAGACCAAAATGTAGCTTCAATAATTTTGTATGTTAGGCATATTCTATTCACTCATTGTGAAGCTTTTATAAGGATCAGACGTGTTTTAGCTGGAAACATTATAAAGTTATTATTAATTTTTATAGACGTAATAAAGTTATTAATCATTATTTCGAATAAAGATTAGTTTTGTTTAAAGAATAAAGATTAGTTTGCTTAAACAATTTTGAATTAATTTTCATTGTTTTCTTTTCTACAGTCGTCCAAAGAACGGAAAATTATCTTGTAGTTTTTCAAAAGAATCTTATGTTTGAAGTGAAATCTACATAGAAGACTCAAAATAAATATGTAGAACCCCCAGCCTTATTAATAAATAATAATATAATTAAATAGAACCTTAGAACCATTTTTCTGATTCTTCCAAAACGGACCAATTAATTTTTGATCAAATGTCTTATGGAAAAGTTTGGAGCGTCGATATTCCATTAAAAATCCAAGAATGATTAATTTAGCCTTATATTTAAAATTTTAATTTTGTAATCAACTATTACAATTATTAATCAAAGAAAATGGTTTATACTATTGTATAGTAATTCCATAGTTCCATAATTATCACCCATATTACTTTTAAATTAGTAAAACTTTATCTTTTTTTTATCTCACAATTAACTTTTTTATTTCAAGTTGAACACTCAAATAATAATGAAATGTCAGAATCATACACATCATACAACAAAACAAATTTCATACAACACTTCCAATGAAATCTGAGAAACAGAAAATTGTATGATATGTATGTTGTATGAAAATGTTGTTTGTTGTATGAAATGTATGATGTGTATTATCTGAGAAACAGGCCCCAGGTCGACATTTCAATTTATCGTCTCCAGCTTCAAAATTTATCTTGGATTTTAGCAAACAATTGGAGAGATAAGAATTGTAGAGATAAAATTTATTTTAGCTTGAACTGCGTACCAGGCTTGTGCCTGTAAAAAACAGCTCAATTATTTAGTTGAATATACACGCAGGTGCATATAATTATATGTAACACAAAGGCTAGGCGCGCACATTCAACGCAACTAAAAAGTTTGTGTTTTGACACAAACTAAACGATTGCCTAAAATGAGTTCGCTATTTTGTGTAACATATAATTATATGCACCTGCGCGGACTTTCAACCAAATAGTTCATCTGTTTTCTATAAGCAACCAAACAGTTGTGCAACTAAAAATTGAATGTGCGCGCATAACCTAGGGCTAGGTTAGTACACTTGGTGGAAAAAGGCACTGATTCTTAAGCTGTTCCCACCTTAAATCTAAAAAACAATATAAAATCACTAGGTGTCGCATAGTATGCATTATAGAATTATAATTTTGACTTAACCTCAAAGTCGGTGCCGTCCCCGTCATCTGTCATTTAAACCGTCAGCTGGAAGGCAGCTGCCGCAACTAGACAAGAAAATTTCTTTTCTAGAGAAATAAATAAATTCCATAAATAAAAATTAACGAAAATGGGTAAAGTTGCTTCAAAAATCGGACGACATATAAATCGCTTCAATGTAGAAAGTCGAGCACATCGTGTCCTAGAGCGTGACAAGCCAACAGCAGCACCCAAATTTGATTCGAATATTCAGGATTTAAAAAGAGCCTTGGAGCGTGAGTTCTTTTTTTATATATTTAAAAATTGATTTTTTAAACTCGCTTCACATGCTCGTTGCTAGTTGATCCGGAGTTGGTTGAAAAACTCAACAAAAAGGATTCTCATTTGGATGACCGGTTGAAAAATGTTTATGTAACCTCCGAGGATCGTTACGTAGGTTTTTTTTAATATATCGAAGGACTCTTCCTATGTTTTGATGCATGTTTCTTAATTTAAGGTCGACTATGGAGTAAAGAAACAACATCAAATTGATGACCGAGCCCTGCCGCTTAGTCGAAAAACTATCGAAGATTTCGAATACGGATTCAAGGAACCTGTTCGAGTTACTCCGGGAAGATGTACTCTGCGACAAGCAATGAAATTCATTACAGACCATCAGGGTGAACCAGAATTATGGACAGCAAAGAAAATCGCCGATGACTACAAAATCAAAGAAGAGGTTGTTGGTAAGGGACAATTTTATGTTGAATACGAAAATATAGGTTTCAAGGATTTCACAATGTTTTGAAATTAAAATTAGATTAAATTTAAATTAAAAAAATAATAGAAGAACAGAATTCGGGATAAGAAAGTAAAGCAAGACGGACAACCAGGATGGTTCAATATAAATCGCGGAGATATTCTAAGTTTAATTTTAAACCCAGTAAAATAATTGTATTGCAAAGTATTGCAGCGAACTTTGATTTTGGAATTCTAGATTCAAAAGTCAATGAACATTTTGATAATTTCAAATAGCAATTAAAAAAATGTTGTAGTACCTCTTGGCATAGTGGTTACTGCGTTGGACTGTCATGCAGAAGATCTTGGGTTCGATTATCAGCAGCCGCAAAAAAAAAGTTTTTTAGGGGTGTACTGCCTCTTACGAGGAATTGACAAATTCTCTAAGAGTATCTCTCCTCAAAAGTGCTGCTCATTAGCCGTTCGGAATTGGTAGAAAATTGTAGGGTCCCCTCAATTCCTTGCAAATACGCACACAGGAATGGTTGAGAGTTTTAAGACACTAGGTCCTGGTTCTCTTCGAGCTGTTGCACCACCAAATTATTCCCATAACAAAAATATTAACGAATGTACAATGATAAATCGCCTCTACGTTAGGATTCATTACTTGTAACTCTAACCCCCAGTTTCACAGTGGAAGTTTAAACCTCACTTTTGGTTTAAACTTCAGTTCAACCATAAATTTGGTTTCACAGTCCTTGAACAGAGTTCATTCTGTAGTTTAAGTTAAACGACACTATTCTGCCGTTTAAATCTCAGTTCGACAATCCCTTCAAACATTTGAAAATATAATTTATTTTCATTTTTAATTTTTGTTTCCTGTCATAGGTCACAACAAATTTTCCTTGATTGTTTTTTCTTTGATTTAGATAGAAAGAGAAAACAATTTACTTAAACTACGTTTAATGAACTGAAGTTCAGATAAGACTGTGAAACCAGACGAGTTGAACTTCAAATTTAAACTCCAGTTCAGGTTCAGCAGAACTTAAGTTTAAACTCTCACTGTGAAACTGGGGGTTAAGAGTTTACTGATCCTTTTATTCTTCACTCTATTTTCTATGCACCTGTCAGGTTACAAACGAAATGTTCCCGAATTGTAGTCCATCGTCTAAACTGGAATATACTTATAAAATAAGATTTCAACTTTTGGCCTATAATCTCTTGTTTTTTGTCGTAAGATGTTGCAAGGATATTTTTGCTTTATATTACATCTCATATAAATTGCCCTTTAGTTTTGTTTCCGGTAAAAGTGTATGTTCCGTGAAGGCATCTGCGATCACGTTTTCTCTTTAATGAACCTAATCATCAATATAATGGTCTTATTTAACTCTATGCTGATTTTTTACTTGCGATATAGGTACTATATAGGGCAAGTTCTGCATTTGGAAAACAAATCGAACTCGAGATTTTGATCAAAGTTGACATTACGATGATAGCGAAGACGAAAAAAGTGGGTCCGACAATTCCGTCTGTCTGTCTGTATGTCTGTATGTCTGTATGTCTGTATGTCTGTTTGTCTGTACCTCGAACTACAGCCTAAACTACCGGAGGTATTTTCTTCAAACTTGGTAGTTAAGAGTCTTCTGTGATTCCCTAGAGGAAAAATTGAAATTTTTTTTTTAGCTCCAAAACTAAGGGTACCCCCCATACACCCGTAATGCGAAATCTTATTTATCTCGAAAACGGCTCTAACGATTTTGATAAAAAAAACTAAGTGTGATATTATGGACATGGACTATATTTTAATGAAAAAAAAATTTGGAGGGAAATGTTATTAGGGGTACCTGTCATATAACGGTTTTTTTGATTTTCGAATTTCTCACCAACGGCTCTAACGATTTTAACCAAAATTTGTATGTAAGAGCTGTTTTGCATTTGAAAAAATATAAACTAAAAATTTTTTCGAAAAAATAGTTTTTGGATTTTTAAAAAAATAATACAATTTTTTTTTGAAAATTCAATATCTTGAAAACCGATACACGATTAAATTTTTAAATTACGTTTTAAAATGTATTTTATTAAATACTAACAATTTGCATATCACTTTTTTTTATAAAAATTTTAAGGAAAATTTAGTACACAAAAAACATGTTTCAGTGTGTCTGTATGTCTGTACCTCTCACTACAGCCTAAACCCCTGGACCTATTTCTTTTAATCTCGTTAGTTAAGGGTCTTCGGTGATTCCCTAGAGGAGAAATTGAAATTTTTTTTTTAGCTCCAAAACTAAGGGTACCCCCCATACACCCGTAATGCAAAATCTTATTTATCTCGCAAACGGCTCTAACGATTTTGATAAAAAAAATTAAGTGTGATATTATGGACATGGACTACATTTTGGTCAAAAAAAATTTTGGGGCAAAATGTTATTAGGGGTACCTGCCATAGACCCGTTTTTTTGATTTTCGACTTTCTCATTAACGGCTCTAAGGATTTTAACCCAAAATTTTTAGCAGGAGTCCCCTTAAGTTTAAAATAATATTGTATATAAAAATATTCGAAAAAATATTTATTGGGTTTTAAAAAAAAAAAAAAATTAAATCAATATCTTCAAAACCTATGAACGATTATTTTTTGAAATAATTTCCTAAAACCAATATTATTAAATACTTAAAATTCGCATCCCACATTTTTTTCTTGAAAAATTTTAGAGAAATTTCTTATATAAAAAATTTATTTAATAATAAAACGATTTTTTAAGGTTTATTTGCATAAATTCATACTTTTCCGGAAACCAGACGACAATTTTATGCATTTGAACATTATTATCTCATTAAACTCATGTTTTATATTTCTAAAATGTATCCTAAATTCCAAAGTACTTTTACATAAGAGCAAGTTCGTGCGATCCAGTCGTGCATTTTATTTTTTCTCAAACCGTAGATTCTAGATATATACCAATAAAAAGTTAGGCAATTATATAAACAGAAAAACATGACTTATAAATGGTAACCGCTTGCCAAGTTTAGTCAACATCTTTTAATGTTTGAATAATAGAAACAAATTCCTTTTATAAAGATTTTTCTTTTTTTAAACAAAGCTTCCCAACGCCCTGGATATAAAAATAGCAACATTTTCTATTTTTTCAAAAAACTTGGTGGTCGTACGTGTAAATATTTCTTGAAATAAGGATTTGAAACTTTTGATCCCTGTGAAAGAAAAATCGATTTTTTTTCAAGTGAAGGAACGCAAAATCTGGCGAGGTATCAAAATCTTCAACCAGAAATTGATTTTTTATGTGCAAATGGAAATCGACATAAGTCACTCGAAAGATTTTTTATCGGGATCAAGTCCGGCAATTGGGCTGTCCACTCCTTTGTTAATTTTGCCGTATGCTTGCTAGAAATACCATTCAAGGGCTTATTTTCCTCAGCCCTAGGTAGCATTACATCCTGCATTATGCTGATATATGAATCTTTTGTCATAATACCGGCGTCGATCGAGAAAAATGGGCCCACTCCTCACGAAGAGAAACAATCCCACAACATGATGCTGCCACCACCATGTTTTACTGTGGGCTTTTGTGGGCTTTCTGCAGCGTGGATTGAAAATTTGACCCTTATGACGCCGAAAAAACCGTTTTCCGTACATTCCGAACAAGGTTATTTTTGTCTCGTCGCTGCAGAAAATATTTCTCCAATGTTTCATAGCTTCAAGGGGGTAGGCGTTGATTTGATGGATTGTGGCAAATGAATTTTCTTCCCGATCACGAAGGTTCATTGTATAGTTAACGCCGAATCATTGTAGAACTAAAATTGATCCCTGTTTCCTGCTGCAAATCTCTGGATGATAGAAATGGATCTGATACTAATATTCACTAATAATGCGAAAAATACTAAAATAAAGTACAGGAATTATATGTTGCTATTTTTTTTTTTTTTTTGTAAAAAAGTGCGTTTCGATTCACAAGATTAAATACTGACTTGAAGTCGATGAATAATGTGTATGTATATCTTTTTGTTTCTTGCTCTCACAATTAGTGTCAGCGTAAAAATATGGCTTGAAGTTCCGAAAGGATATTGTTGTATTCTACCCATTTTTCAAGTCTATTATCGAGTACACCACAAAACAGTTTAGCCAGTACGTTCATGAACGAGATTCCGCGATAATTTTCTAAATTATTCAAATCTCCTTTTTTCTGGATCGGGAATATGATGGGCGTTTTGAATGATGAACGGATATCTTCATTCAGGTAAACTTTATTAAAGAAAGAATAAACGCCGGAGGAGCATTTTTGAAAAATTCGTACGGAAATCCGTCTTCACCAGGCGCTTTACCATTCTTGGAATTAAGGATTATAAATTGTACTTAATTGCTATTATTTTGGTCATAGATGTAGGTACTATATAGCAAGTTAGGCATTCGTGCAAAAATTGAACTCTAGATTTTGATCAAAGTTGACATTACGATAATAGCAAAGACGAAAAAATTGGATCTCGTAATTCTGTCTGTCAGTATCTTCGACTCGGTAGATTTTCTTTAAACTTGGTAGTTAGCATTTTTTTCATTTCATTTAATTTAAACTAGGTAACGCTTGAAAAAAATTTCCGAAAAATGGTTGATAATGGAACTCCCCTAGAACATTTTTTGGATAGCATTGTATATTCAAATTTTCGAAAAAAATTGTTTGGATTTAAAAAAAATTTTTTGTAAACTCAATATTTCGAAAACCGCGTGCTCAATTTCCTTAAAACTTGAAAATTAAAAGTTTTTCAATACAATCTTCAAGATATGAGAAAAATGTTATTTTATTTTATCTAAAAATAACGGTACGCACCATATAAATGTTAAAAAATGGTTTTTGAAAATCGTATTTTTCTCGAAAACGGCCGGCGCCTAGAATTGATAATTTTTTTTTCCATAAATTTTTACGATCTTAGATTCAAAAAAAATAAGTTAGGATATTACTGATTGCACCTATCATTTTTTCGATTTTTGAATTCGATTTGGTTTTAAAAGCTCACACTGTGTTGCATCGTAACATAATGGTTAGTGCATTGAACATAATGCAGAGGGGTTCTTGGGATCGATACTCAGCCGCTTTTGAGTGTATTGGGTGTATTGGTGAATACACATTGGTGAATTGACAAATCCTCCAAGAGTATCTCTTGTCATGAAAAGTGCCGCTCATAAGTAGTTCGAAACCGATTGAAAATTGTAGGGCTCCTCCATTCCTGGTAACACGCACACAGAATTGTTGATAGTCACTAGGTCTTGGTTCTCAAGCTATTATACCAACACATTTAATTTAATTTAATATTTATTGGATAAAAATATTTGGAAAAGTTTTTATTGCAGGGCAGTTGTATTGTTGGTCTTAAAAAATCGTTAGGTTTTGAAAATAGAACAGACATACATATGTACATAAAGAATTGCTTGGCCCAATTTGTTACCCTTTGCAAACAAAATGTCTGCACGACGCGACGCATCCCATTCCCTTCCTATCAATCATTACATTGAATATTTACACATGAAGGTGACTTTTAAAGTGTTATCTTCCATAACTCCACAGTTAGATAAATTTCGGATTGATAAATATTAAAACAAGATACATAACAACCATTTAGTCAGGCGAGTAGAACTAGTTCTTTTTATTTATGACAAGGTTTTTCATATCGCTACATCTTACCATACAAATGTGACATAATGAGTCGGATAAATTGTGAGTTAAGGACTTTGGCATTTATTTTGTTTAAATTAATAACTATCTGTTGAGTGATGAATCCGTGTTGCCAATATCTGTTTACATAGTAGTATCAACACTCCCTCTCAACGCGGGCTATTCTTCATTTAAAATACCAAGTCTTTTTTTACATTTACGATATGATGGTCCAAATAAGATCTTGGTTTAGGAAGTCAGCAATCATCTCATTAGTTGGAATATATTCGACTTCATTTCTCCGGAAAACTTCCCGAATGTAGTGGTGTTGAATGTTAGTTCTTGAGTTATTATTATTCACAAGGAGCACCTGATTGTAAGCAATAAACGTTTGCAGGTCTACCATCAACCAAGTTCTTTCAAACCATTCCGAAGATAATTATGTAGTTGCTTCTGTTAGAGCCTATATTTCTGGTTTCGCGATTCACATGTTACAGCAGCGTTATTCAATTTGAAAACAAATCCTGTACCCTATTTTTGATCATCAATTTTAGCGCTCCAATCTACATATCTCATTAATTGTGGTCTATCGGATTTCTTGTCCATCATCCCTAAAGGTTGAGTTACTCGCAAGTACCTGAGTACCTTCTTTGCAGCTTTCCAATGCTCCTACCCGGAATCGGTATTGTATTGACTTAACACACTGACTGTATGTACCATATCTGGACATGTAGTATTTGGGTGATCTTCAGAGAGGATAAATGGCTCCCTTTCACCCCTTTTCCCTTTCATGTTCTGTATTCCGAGTGAAAGTGAATTGAAAACGAATTTCAATTTCACTTAAAATGAAAAGGCATGTTCTACATTCCGAGTGAATTCAATTCACTCCGAATTTATTTGTGAAATGTCAAAATCAGCTGAAAGACAATTTGCATCATTTATTAAAACATTGTTTCTTGTACATAACGAAAATAGATTCACTATTATTATTAATAAATGGTAGAAGGGACGAAAATCAATAATAGAGAGTTTGTGGAAAAGTTTTACGTAGTAAAGCCATAATTTTAGATCTTCCAGAAGCAGTGTAAGTAAAAAATGGGGAATGAATTAACATGGTCATATTTGAATTGTTTGTAGTTTCAAAAGAAGCTTCATACTAAGCGAAGAGACATTTGTTTACATTTTTGAAATAAATCCCTTAATAAAATCGACTTCAATTCCCTTAACACAAAATTTCTTCCTTCTTATTTCACAAATTGCAACACAACTTTTTCTTGTCGGGAGCTCTTTTGTATTTTCTTGTAAACAACAATTTATCAGTCAATCAAATCAAAATCAATCAATCAAAATTTCAAATCTTTATTTACACGTTTATCAATTTCACAAAATAAAACTAAGTAAAACGCTATGTATTCGAAATGTAGAACACGAATTTTCATCTCCGAAAACTCAATTCACAAACTTCATTTCGGGTGGAATTCATAACACCAACATTTCACATTCGGAATGAACAAATCACAAGAGTCATTTTATGCGGAATGTAGAACATCAAAATTCACTTTTGTTGCTCGAATTCACAATAAGTGAAATGCAGAACATGGGTGATTGTCCCAGTTAGTTGTTCCTTTGGTGCACGAGTCGACAACATTTTCCTAGTATGTGGTCCGGTGTTTCCTCATGCATGTTGCAGAATCTAAATATGACCCTGTTTACCACACCAAGTAAACTAAGTTGTCTTCTAAGTTTACAGTGTCCATCCCAACTCCCTACTTAATTTCACATTGTCTTCTAATGGAGTGTCATAACATTAAATTAACCCATACCATAGTCAAGTATAATGTTTTGAAACCCGCTTCGGTTGCATCAAAGTTAATAGTGTAGCCATTCGAGATTGCCTTGGAGATTGAGAAATGATTTGCCTTTTACCCAGGGACATACAGAACGTTATTTAAACGAATAGTTTTTGCATTATTTTTACATTTTTAACGGCAAGTCGCCCGTTTTGATTTTGTATTTTGGTGAAAACTATGAATTGATGTCTATCATGACACATAGGAGATGTTGCCTAAATTTCCGATGCACCAGCTAATGTCCATAAAAAATAAAACAGCCTGAAGTACGATTCCAAGATTTACTTTTTCGGTTTGGTTTTCGTGCTGAACAACTTTGTATGCGTATTCTTTGGCGTCGACTTGCCTCTACTCCAACAACCTACCGTCTTGTGTTCAGCTCTTTTCAAAAATTGCGTTAATAGGTTTTTCTGCTTGTACATCCGTCTGGCTTGTTTAGAAATGCCTGTGGCTTATATTCTTCCAAAAGTTATACCGCTTCAGGAGTAGTTGGTAAATTGTGTCATTCCTCAATAGCGCACAACGAAAATGTCCATAATTCCCTGGAATGCAACAGAAAAATAGAAGAATGGTAAGCAGATCTTCAGCTATACCAATATCCCAAGCTTGGCGATAGTGCCAACAAAATTGCTCTCGCCGTCTCTCGTTTTTGTAAATAGAAGTTGCTCCAGCAAAGTAATTGCAGGTCCTTTGAAGTGATAGATTTGTTCAAGCTTCGCCCAAACATTATTTGATGTACAGCGATGTTGGATTTGGCAAAGTTCGGATGAACAGAAATTAATTTCACTTGCATTACTTACTGTGCCAGGACAAGCTCTGGCTTTTGTTTCGATCCATTGGCGTAATACCAGTGGGCATTTTTTTTTACCAGCATTTGCACATATTTGGAGCTTCCATGTATCAAAATTATCTTTTTGAAGTTTTTTAATTTAGAAAAATCTGCCACTGAATTCCTCACCCTATACGAGTATTACATAAATATCTGTGTGTGTGATTGCGATTATTTTAATTTCTCTGTGCATTTAATACATTAATTCCAAAAAAAAAAAATGATTTTATTTTTAATTTCAGAAAAAATTCTGCATTACTTCAAGAGCTTTCAGATCTATATTCCTGACATCAACAGCAAAGACAACATCCTACTGCAAGCAAAGCCCAAACTGATGATTGATGAGAAAAACAAAGAAAAAGACAAAGAACAAACGTGAATCTAATCATTAAGCCACAAACAAATAACTCGATGTAGGCTATTACTTAGTTTTTAAGTAGCGAAAAGAATATAATTTAAAGAAAAGATATAACAGCTGAAAGTTGTTACCGAGGTATAAATGAGTCTGTTTCATTTTTTTTATTAAAATCTTATGAAAAAATCATCATCTCTAAATCATCGCTCTCAAACAACCACATTCGGTGGACAATTATACAAATTTAAACATTTATCTTCCGACACAGACACAACTTTGTCGTTCATCAGACTGTACTTAACGCCCCACACTTGATCACTGTGCTCGGAGAAGGTGTGCAGGCATTTTCGTTCAGCAAAGTCCCAGATTTTTACTGTGGTATCACTAGAGGATGAGGCAAAATGCTTTCCATCTTCGGAGAATGAAACGCAGAGTACCCACGAAGCATGTCCAGAGAGTGTTCCGGCGACGTCTGAATGGGCCCTACAACGAGAAATGCTGATTCACGAAAACTTGTGAGGAACTTTTTCATACTTACACATCATACAGCTTCATGTGGCCATCGTCGGAGGCAGTCAAAAGCATCTCGGAGTTGGGTGAAAAGCAAAGACTCCGCACCGACATCGCGTGGCCCTCGAGAGTTTGTACAACTTTGCCAGCTGCCACGTCGAAGATGGTGATAATGCCGTCGATGGCTCCACTAGCGATGTACTTTCCATCGGGACTCTTTAGGAAATTGGAATTAAGACTACAAACAAAAAGAGAGTTTGGGAATACTCACATAAGCAATACTTAGGTTGAATTTGCCGTTCTGTGGATCAAGGACTTGTTCCGCCTTTCCCGTCTCAACACTGTACATAGAAATCTTGCCCTCATTTGAGCCCGATATCACAAATTTGTTGCAGGGAGAGAAGGCAACCGTCCAGAGGTCAACAGGCCCAAGAGCGATTTTATTCTTTTGTTGTCCTGATAGGGAATTCCAGAAACAGAGACTAGAATCAAGTGAACTACTTGCAATGGCTAAAGAAAAACATAATATAAGTTGGTTCTTGTGAATTATTTGCAAAATATACTTTGTCCATCGGAGCTTACAGCGACTGACATCACTCCCAGCGAGTGGCCAGTCAATTGGTGACGAACACTCAGTGTGTTGTCGTCTCGAATGTCCCAGACTTTGACCAAATCATCAAGTCCTCCAGTAACGATAAAATCTTTGAATTCTTGTGGACCGCGATTGACAGATTCACCTTCATCCGTTGTATTTCCATCAGTTTGGCTAGCATTTTCCATTAGTGTTCTACCCCAAGAGCAAGACCAAATCCCGTCTTCGTGAGCTGCTTCTTCTTTATGTAGAATTGAAAACTATAATCATATATTGGTGAGTGTGATGGAGGAGAATAAAGTATACTGGAATTTACCATATTGAAGTTGATTTTTTGTAGTAACTTAGTAAAAAACTTATATTGAATTAAATATTAAACAAAAGGTCTCTATGACCGGGTAGAGGTTATAATAAACTGACAGTGACAGCAAAGACGACAGAAGTATCAAAACAAAAGAAACGTCAAAGCATGAAGGCATCGAGTCTCGTTTCTAACATAAACAGGGTTGAGACTGAGGAGATAATTTCCAATAAAAAAAAACTAATATGCTTTGAAAAATATGTTAAGCTTTCTTTCATTATAACTTAAAGCTGGTTTGAAAAAATGCAGGAATTATATGAAGACTCAAAATTATCTTCTGATATTTATGTCAAACGTAAGAGTTTTTATTTATTTACTAAGAGATATGTGTAAGTTTTTGTTTTGAATAGAAACATCAATACTCCAACTGAAAAATGAAGAATGTGCTCCATCGATGAATCTTTTGAAAATATTTGATGTCTTCGAACCAAATTATATGGATTTTTTAAAAGATGTTGAGAATAACAAGTGGTTGGATAGTTATGCGGACAAAGTTCTTTCTGTACTAGCTGAAACTGATCAATTAGTACGAAAGTATAATTTTACCAGTTGTCAAATTGCTGCTGTTTTTGAAATATTTTATAGTTGTTTTCGTCATTTGGCAATTTTTCCGAAAATTGAACAGAATAAATTTTTGGAGTATTTTCGAGAATCATTGCTGCTTTATACAGTGAATGATCCGCCAGAATGCTTGCGAATTTTCAACGCAGTACAAGCTTTTGATGTGGCAAAAATATTTCATGAAAAAGTTGTAACATATTTTGAGAAAATCAAAAGTAATTTGTTTGATAGAGTGACCTTTGATTGATGAAATATAAATTTTAACTATCGATTCGGGTTTTTAAATTTGATTTTGTCAAATTTATATTTTAAAGCTAAAATAAAATTAGCTATTGGAAAACAGATAGATAATAGGTGTGTTTTTTTCGCAAGTCCATATAGAATTGTAAAAAAAAACCACATCGCGGGATTTAGGAGCTTTTTTTCCACATAGCTGGAAGCACTGTGTACGCTATGACATTTGTCAGCTTATTGACGACTAGCATCAACCAATCCAAAAACGTCACTTTTAACTTCTCGGAGGAAATTATCGATAACATATAGATAATACCATTTTGGCATCACCATTTTTATCGGGCTTTAGATTAACTCTCGAAAATTATTTGGTCTTAGCTAACTCTGTATATATTTAAGTAGTTGTTGCATTTGCATGTAAAGCGCTTAGTCCCGATGTCGTTTTTTTTTACAATTCTATATGGACTTGCAAAAAAAACACGCCTAATATTTTCATAATTTTGATCTGGTAGATGTGAAATTTAAAGCTGTCCATCATATCCATCATATATGATTAAAAAAAATTAAAATTCTCGACTTACGACAGTTTCTCTGCCTGGTGCCTGAAAAATTGCTTAGAGCTAAATATTTCCAAATGTCACTCAATCACTTTTTCACGAGAACGAATTCAATCTACTCAGCGTGGATATACCACCTTCTCCATTATCAACCCATACCCACCGCTGAGTCAATTCGCGACCTTGGTGTTTTATGTGATTGAAAGCTCTACTTTCAAACACATATTAGCCGTGTTTTTTTGGAAAAGTTATCCGTAGTACAGTAGGATTTTATATGAATAACAACATCCGCAGTAGGATCACTGCCGATAACATCGGCAGTAGGATCACTGCCGATAAAAAGAGAAGTGAAATCCTGCTGCGGGTAGAGATTTGACGTTTATTCGAGTATCGGCAGTGATCCACTGCGGATGTTGTATTTGTTTTTCATATAAAATCCTACTGTACTACGGATAACTTTTCCAAAAAAACACGGCTATTGACGAGATTATATTCAAAGCAAACTCTACACTATGTTTTGTGAAACGTCGTTCCAAAGAATTATCTGACCCCTAAGGCTAGTCGCGCACTGGCAACTGTGATCTAAATCAAATAGTTTAATCACCAGTTGAAAGGGAACCGCGCACTGGCAACTCTTTACTCACGCTCGCACTCTTTTCTCTCTTGCACTTATAAAAAATAGCTCAACTGTTGCGAGGCAATCGTTTAGTTTGTGTCAAAACACAAACTTTTTAGTTTCGAGAATCGAGTTGCTCTAAGGCTAGGCGCGCACAATCGATTTTTAGTTTCGCAACTGTTTAGTTGCTAAAATGAAACATATGGGCTTATATGGGACACCGCCCACTTAGAGCAACTCGATTCTCGAAACTAAAAAGTTTGTGTTTTGACACAAACTAAACGATTGCCTCGCATCAGTTCAGTGCGAGCGTGAGTAAAGAGTTGCCAGTGCGCGGTTCTCTTTCAACTGGTGATTAAACTATTTGATTTCGATCACAGTTGCCAGTGCGCGACTAGCCTAAGGCTTTTTGACACAAACTAAACGATTGCCTCGCAACAGTTGAGCTATTTTTTATAAGTGCAAGAGAGAAAAGAGTGCGAGCGTGAGTAAAGAGTTGCCAGTGCGCGGTTCCCTTTCCACTGGTGATTAAACTATTTGATTTAGATCACAGTTGCCAGTGCGCGAGCCTAAGGCCAGGCGCACACATTCAATTTTTAGTTTCGAAACTGTTTAGTTGCTAAAATGAAACATATGGGATTATATGGGACACCGCACACTTAGAGCAACTCGATTCTCGAAACTAAAAAGTTTGTGTTTTGACACAAACTAAACGATTGCCTCGCAACAGTTGAGCTGTTTTTTATAAGTGCAAGAGAGAAAAGAGTGTGAGCGTGAGTAAAGAGTTGCCAGTGTGCGGTTCTCTTTCAACTGGTGATTAAACTATTTGATTTTGATCACAGTTGCCAGTGCGCGACTAGCCTAAGTGATCGCCCTATTCTTGAATACGCCTGTCAAGTATGGTCCCCTTATCAACAAATTCATACATCCAAAATCGACAGCACTCAACGTCGTTTCCTACATTTCGCCCTTCGTGATGGTCTGTCTTGAAATAACCCTTTTATTTTACCTCCGTATTGAGACCGACTTCTGTTAATTAACTTGAATACGCTGGAAGAACGAAGAGCTAAAAGCGACATTCTCTTCATTCATCGACAAATTTCAGGATCTGTTGACTGCAACTCTCTACAATTCCATCTCTTTCAACACTAATTCCCGTAATATAAGAAATCTTCGTCTATCTGCCTACTCACCGTACCTCTTAACGCTCCAACGAACCTATTACTCGCATGCTTCGGAGGATTAATTGTAACATTTAACTGTTTCGTCTTGAACCTCAGTTCACCCTGCTTGAAATTCCATCTTAGTCATCCTTCTAATTCACTCCAATCCTAGATTTAAGAGTTATATTTAAGTAAGATTAAAAATTAGCTTATATTAAGCCTAATAAATGAGGTATTGTCCCCACCAAAATTAAATGCCCTCTGAATTTGTGTTCAAACCGCCACTCTCCCGCCTCTTAATGCACCACCTTGAAACTCATTCTCCAACTAACTTTTGTTTAACACCCCTGTCTTCATACCAATTCGCCATTCCGCCGCACCCCAAACATTTTCGAAATTTCAAATATAATTTTTTCGAACTGTCAAAAAATCGAAAAATCGCTGCAAGTTTTCACTGCGTTCCTTTTTTATTAATTTCGAAGAAATCGCCGAAGAAGACGGGTTGCTTCACCGATTCGCTTGTCGCGGAACATAAAATAGAAATAAAATCAGTTTAAAATACCAGAAAATAAATAAGTAATTCTACATTTAGCATCAATCAACCATCGCATACAGATACAGTGCTAGTGAAGAAGAAAATCTCTTTTTTGCTCTAGAACAACTACTTTCCGAGTCCGAGCAAACAAAGCAAGACACCTCTTCCGCTCCGCGCAAAGGAATTCTATTTTCAAAGTAACATTTTCAATCACAAACCATTTTATTTTTCTCCAATTTGTCACAAATAAAATAAAATTCTAATATAATTTCCGTGTGCTGTGCTTTACCTGCTCAACTGCGGGTCGATTATTTCTACCTTGGTCGAGAGTTTCCCAATATTCAAGTTTTCCGGAATCTAAATTAAAAAAAAAATTCTCCGCGGCCTCCGCTGCCGTCGTCGAAGAGATATTTTTGTATAGTTTTCGTTGTATTACGTGTGTAGTTCGTAGAAATTATAAATTTTTTCTCAAAAGCTTAAGTGTGATTAGTAATTTTCCTGTGCGATTGGTGCTCGTGTAGATTTCCACCGCGGTTCTTGCACTTTTTTCTGTGGATGACCTTATTTACCAACCTCACCGTTTTGTGGTCCATGCGTGAGTTCATCAGCTTCAATTCAATTCTGTTCTCTCCCTCTCTGGCTCTGTTCATGTGGACTGGAACTCTGGACTTGTAATTTAACACTCAAACGCGTGCAGCAGGCATATCAGAATCTTCGTGTCTTCCTGCATCGTATAGTGCGACTAATCAATAAAATTGAAAAAAAAAAAATACTAGAAGTGGATTTTGGTTTTATTTTGCTCGTGGAAGTTGATGATTCATAACAACACCAAAGTGCCCCACACAAAAGTTCATTTTCGGTGCATGTGCGAAAAAATAGAAAATTAATTTGAAAAATTTAATCCTCGGTTAGTCAGAGATTTTGGGAAGAGATATAAATCAAAAAACACGAATTAAGACATCTTTGTTCTACGTAAATCCATATATACAAGGTGAAAGGAATTTTAATTTTGGATTATTTTGTTCTAAGAAACAAAGGGAAAAAAGAGAGAATTCAAGAAGCATCAGTGGAAGCAGGTAAGATTTCGTTTGGAATTATTTTTGTGTATTTATAGTGTGTGTCGTTGACATACGCTTTGTTGTTGTTGAAATTAACAACATTTTGGCACTTTCATAGAAGGAAAGTAAAATATGTAGGTATGTTAATTAAATTGCGGTGTCATAGTTAAGCAGCTACCTACTTCATGTCCAAATATTTATATGCCTACTTTACAGCAGGTATAACAAGAAGATCGTGTTGACTTCTGTTTTTTATTCGAAGCATAATAACTCAAACAAGACGGAGAATATCATGAAGCCAGTCGAGTAGTCTGGTCAATTGGGTTCCCCCAGCTGAGTCATATTAAAACCTTTTTGGAATAGAGAGAAATAAACATCTGATATAGGCTAACAGGAAGAATTTTTTTTTGTCAACTGAAAAACGGGTTACATTTAAGCAGATAATTATAATAGTTCTGTTCAGTGACGCTGTTCCGAACAGTTTAGAGCAGTTTGGAACAGAAAAGTACACCTTTTTGCTGTTCAATGAGAAATTTTCTGTTCTAAACTGTTCTGATTTGATGTTCAATGAGTCCGTCTGGAACAGTTAAGAACAGCTTAGAACAAGATTTCTTGCCCTCGCTTTTTAGTTAGAGAAAGGTAGAACAGATAACTGACTGTTCTAACTTGTCTGACATTTCTCATGGAAACTGTTCTGCTCTGCTCTGTTCTGCTCTATTCTGCTCTATTCTGCTCTGTTCTACTCTAAACTTTTATTCACTGAACAAAACTAATAAGTCTACTTATTATGTTATGTTCCTGTCTAATCTTGGAGTTCGCACCAGATTTTGTAGGAGTTTTTTTTATTCTTGAATTTTTAAAACTTTTCGTTCGTCATCCTATCTGGATGCTGAATTGTAATTTGTAAAAGGTCTTCCTTTATCATCAATGGGTTCCAGTACACTAGAGCAACAAAATTAGAGTTTAACAGGACAAACAACATCAAAATTACTCATTACTTACTCCACAGGCATCAATTATTTCGTTTGATTAAAATCCTATAGGGTCAAAGGTGGATGGGAACCCACATGAGCAAAGTATGTATGAGCATATTTGAATTGTAGGCAGGGTGACATGATAAATAAAAGAAAGTAAACTCAGCTCATTTTTTTGTTGTTTGAAATTCAAAAATTAAGTTTTACAAAAAAGCAGCCCTTGAAAGATTTTTTTTCAACAAATTGAGAGATCTATCGAAAATGACCCTAAAAGACATCCAAAACTGTATTAACAATTCGGAATGATACAGGGAGGCTTTTCACATTCTCTTTGACTATCTCCGAGTTTTACTTTCTTGAATGAATGAATTAGTATGTATGTATGTATGTACATGTACATATCTATTGTGTCCTCGCCCGAATCTATTGCTCTTAAAAATCTTAGTATTTGGGGAATTTTCAGATTTGATAGGTCGCACTATTTAACCTGGTATTGTCTTTTGGTGCATGAGTGGACAACATTTTCTGGAGTTTCCTCATGCAGAATCTTCATGTGGCACTGCTTACCACACCAAGTAAACCTAGGTGTTTTCCAAATTTGCAGTGTGCAGTTAGGATACATGTTATTGTTCTTAGGTTGTTCCTACTTAAGCTTTTTGTGAAACGTTCTTGGTTGTAATTGCCCAGTAGTATTTTTGCCCGCCTTTGCTTTGGTAGTTCATTCCAATTCTTGGATCTACTTGCCTCCTCTTCTTGTTTAATTATATTTTTGTAACGTTTTCTAATATTTCGCAATAGGAATCAGACCCTGTTAAGAGTCTGCCTCTTCGTTTCCATGAACACCCATGTGGCCAGGTACCCAGTGAAGTGCGACCCCGCACTAATTTAGATCAGATTGTATATGAGCTCAGGGCCTTGAGAGTAGCTTGGCTATCTGACATGATATCTAGTAATGTTCTTGTTACGATAGTTTCTTTCGTAATTTTGATCCACGCATTTCCCTATAGCATGGCGTGTACCTCCGCCATACCTTAGGGACTGGTGGACTGCCCCATCGGTATGGAAAATTTGCGCCAGTCACTACTCTTCTTCTCGATCCATCAGTGTACCACTTGATGGTATTTGTTTCTTACTTCTGTATTCTATAAATCGCAGTCGATGCATTTAAATCTTAATGAGATGACGCAGCCAGCGACCTGTACAGAACCTAAACCTAGTTTCTTACAATTTGCAACCATTTCTATTTGAGTGTTATCTACAAAAATGAAGGGGACATAACTTTTTGCCGTGTGCGAAGGTTTAAGATGAGAATCACTTTTTATGACAAGATATAGTCTTGAAGAATTTTTCACTTGCTCGCAAGAGGCAGTACCCCTAATAAAAAAATGTTCTGTTTTAGTTTAAGATCGCAGCGCCCTGAACAGCTAAAAACCCCAATTTATGAGTTCGAAACGAATTGCTGAAGGCAGACAAAGTGGACTAACTTTTAAAGCAAGTCAAATAAAAACTTAGTTGTCTGTTGGTGACGCGTTTAGATATTTCCTGATATCAATGACACGCCTGTTGTAAGCTCGATAGATAAAGCGAATTCGTTAGCAGCACAGTTTAATTGGACGCTACCCGAGAGCGACATGACTCCTCCCGCACTTGAGAGTGTAAACGATTTTATGGGACGAATCTTTTTCGCACTCGTGCAGTTGCTAGAGTAATAAAAGATCTTGACATTCACAAATCTGCTGGCCGGATAGTATACCTGCTATTGTTCTGGAAAGGTGTTCTTTAACGCTGGCAAAACCCACTGTTTAAACTTTTCCATCTGTTTTGCTCTACAGGATGAAAAACAGCATTTGTCCAGCCTGTCCCTAAAAAAGGCGAATCCTGCTCCCTCTCTAACTATCGTCCAATTGCACTTACGTCCCTTCTTTCCAAGGTCATGGAAACGTTGATCAATGTTCAGCTTAAGAAATATCTTGAGGAATGAAAGCTTCTTAATGACCGGCTATATGGCTTTCGTAGCAATAGTTCCACTGATGGTTTATCTCACCGAACAATGGAACAAATCTTTACATCGTTTTGGAGAAAGTAAGATTATTGCACTTGGTATTTCAAAGGCGTTTGATAGAGCTTGGCATCAAGTTTTCTTATCTAAAATACATGCATTTGGTATCGATGAATCTCTTCTTCGTTGGATTAGAAACTACCTTTCGGACCGTTCTCTACAAGTTGTATTGGACGGTTTCAAATCTGATATCCACAAACTAAACTCTAAAGTTTGGTGTGCCCCAGGGCTTCGTTTTGTCCCCGACACTCTTACTTATTTTCATATTCGTTTTTAGATACACATCTTTGTCCTTCGGATGTGGATCTGGAATGGCAGCGTCTGATACGCTCATTAAATCTTGGCAGCATTGTCTAATGGAGAATCAAAAACCGTGTAGCATTTATGCTTCGAAAACTCAATGCTGTTTACTATCGCTTAAGCGTAACCCTCCCTCAATGCCACTATGCATGGATGGCACTTACATCGAGGGACTGAACTGACAGTTCTAGGTATGTGCATCACAGACCATATTTTGTGGAGTGATCACATATTTACGTCGCCAAAAACGCTGCGTGTTTAGGTTTTCTAATCGCTTAATCAGTTCAAGTTTCGGATATTTTAAGAGATTTTTTTCTTCAATTTGACTGGCTTGTAGGAGAAACAAACTACTCGTAAATAAGATTTGTATAGGTGAATTAAATCTTGTTCAGAGTTCTGAGATTGCTGTGATCTATAAGATCTCCATTTTCAGTGAAAAATTTTCAGGTTTTTGATAGCAAACGTGAGCAGCTTTGCTGAGGAATTGTGTTGTTTTGAGACTCGAATAGGATCAACCTACTCTGGTTTATTTCAGGCTTAATTTTGTTTAAAAAAAAAACTGCGTTATTGAGAAGTTTGGTTTTAATTATCATTTAAATATTATAATAAGCAAGCTTATTCAGGTGTGGGTTCATTGGCGATCTCGAGAATGTAACCAAAAATATAAAAGTAATTAGGATTTTATGTTTGAACAACATGGAACATGAATAATAAATCATGTGAGCGAAGCACTGAAACTTGAGGGTTTGAATTCTTCAGTCTAGATTGGAAGTATAATAAAAGTGAACATGAAGTAGTTAATGTTACACTATTAAAAAATCTCGAAATTCTTTAAAACGATAAAGTAAAAAAATCTACTAAAAATTTGTATGACATTTTTGCATAAAGCTTAAAATGTGTCATTAAAAAATCGCTTCATTCACCGCAAATTGATCACACGCACCGTGTGTAAACACCCCCTGACAACGAACACCATTACGTACCTGCCAGTATAAAAGCAACTTCCAACTTCATGCACTCATAACACTCAACAATAATAACTATATTTATGCCATAAGCAGCAAGTTTAATGTGTATACCCGTATTGATTTTTCTATAAAATCCATTGTTCTAACTTACAGAATAATTTCGATTTCCACTCAAGTCACTCAACTAAAAGCCTAGGATAAGTGCCAGAGCGTTCATATTAATGGACATGGAAATGCTATTCCATCTCTCACTTGCATTATACTCGTACATATGCATAAGTAGGTATGTATAAGCCCACCCTAGACTTATTTTTATCCACATTGATCGGTTAAAAGGAAACCTGCTGACTCTTGTTATGTAGAAGAAAAACAGAAAAATAAGTTGGGTATTGTCATAAACCCTACCAGTATTTTCCAATAAATTGCTCGATGGATCAATCAAACATAACCTAACATAAAAAAAAACTAGGTTAACTCTGGTTGAAAATAAAACAAAAAATAAATACTCATAAAAACGCGTGTCAATGGAAGAATAATGATTGCAAAGGAGGGTAAAAAGTTCAAAGTGAACCCGGCCATTAGTTGCATGCAATGCTGCAGCAAATATGCAGGCATGTATGTGAATGCGGTGGTGGGACTGCGGTTGATGGGTAAACAAGTAAAGTTCCTATGCCACAAGGATATTGTTTTTTCATCCATTATCCTTTGTTAAGCTTTTTCGCACTGTGAAATGAGATCCGTTTTTAAGGGAAACACAATAAGGAACTTGGAGTAAATGGTACAACTTGTTATGTACACACACACACAATTATTCAGTACAAGATTCCAAACATAATCCTATGTTTTAAGTGCCAGCAAGTTAATGATTCGTAAAAATGTGATGTAAGGACTTAGGGATAATTCTCAACAGCTATGAGTTATAGAAGAGAAAATGCACATAGTTAAAATAA
The DNA here is from genome assembly GCA_911387755.1 of Chrysotoxum bicinctum. Taxonomy (NCBI): domain Eukaryota; kingdom Metazoa; phylum Arthropoda; class Insecta; order Diptera; family Syrphidae; genus Chrysotoxum; species Chrysotoxum bicinctum. The sequence continues at coordinate 202,244,396 of OU426988.1, forward strand.
TTGTAGCCAAGACTGAAGGAGTAATGAAGGTAACCACACGTAATTCACTTCGGAAATTAACTTTTTGTGAAGGTACCTACTTATGCAAATACTGAACAACTTTAGAACAATTAAATTAAATGCATTAATTTGAAAGGAACAATTTTATTCCAAACGAATATAGCGTAATTCATTTTTATTTAAATTCGCAACGATTTTAATTTCATGGAAAATGATAAAATCCCACGTTAGGGACATTTTGGGTGGTCCATGGAAGAGACATTTTCCTGATTAATTTCTTTTTGCGCATCAGAATCGTTGGATGCATCTTAGAAATCAAACTAACAACACAAACGAGTTCTAGCTTATATAATACGAGAAGCCCTCGGCAGATATTGCCCTGTCACACAATACTATAAAGGCTGTATTTTATGTGCACCGCTTTTTATCTTTTGACATTGTTGTCGAAATTGTATACATAAATTTGACATACATACATATGTACATTAGACTGGGCCAAAAAAATTGACTATTTTTTTTTTTGAAAGATATATCGAGAATATCATTCAGAATGACAAAAAAAAATTTTCGTAAAAGTTTGAGCCCTTAATATCAATTTTAAGAGGGCTATCATCGCTAATTTTGATTTTTAGTCATAATTTCATGTTTTACGTCAGAACTGACAAAACATTGAAGTAAAAAAAATTCATTTTGACTTACTTTTATATAAAATTAAATTCCCTACAAAAAAGGTCTTATTGAAAATTTTCGTCAGACAAGCCGTTTTTGAGTAATTAAGCTTAATAAATTGTTATTTTTCTTCGATTTTACTTTTTTAATTTGGAATTTTGTAACTAACGAAAAATAACAATTTATTAAACTTAATTACTCAAAAACGGCTTGTCTGACGAAAATTTTCAATAAGACCTTTTTTGTAGGGAATTTAATTTTATATAAAAGTAAGTCAAAATGAATTTTTTTTACTTCAATGTTTTGTCAGTTCTGACGTAAAACATGAAATTATGACTAAAAATCAAAATTAGCGATGATAGCCCTCTTAAAATTGATATTAAGGGCTCAAACTTTTACGAAAATTTTTTTTTGTCATTCTGAATGATATTCTCGATATATCTTTCAAAAAAAAAAATAGTCAATTTTTTTGGCCCAGTCTAATGTACATAATACATTCCCCAGTCAGTTACGCAATAATTACCAATGAGTCTGACAGTGTCCAAATCATCTGACAATAATTAAAATTGTGTCTTCAGACGATTGTAAAGCTGTATTTAGACTTTCCGTGTTGTGCTCTGTGTAGGTTGTTCGTTCGGAACAACTAGAATGTAAATGATAAAAAGTAATAACGAATGAAGAAAGTACAAATTCAAAGGAGCTCGGAAATTTCGATGTTCGTTGTTACATCTTCTGAGGAAACCTAAGCATTTCGCCGCATTTTTCGCAACATCAAATATGTTATCATGCCACAAAAGATGGTTTGTAATACACATACCGAGAACGGAAAGCTTTTCGGTTTTCTCGATGCAAGTGCCATCCATGGATGATCGCAGGGGTGGAATATTTCGCTTGACAGACAGGAGACAGCTTTGGGTTTTCGAAGCATTAAATTCCAAGCGATTAGTAACACACCATTTTACAATGCTGCCTAAGTCGGAATTTAATGAACTTATCATATGCTGCCGTTGCAGAGACACTTCACGTTTCACGTTTCGGAAAATATTGTCAGACAAAATTGAAAGTTCAGACGACTGTAAGACAATTGGGACATATTTCCTACTGACAGATCTGACAATTGTCTGTTCTAATGCTAGCTACACACGAGGCAACCGTTGCAGCAACGTGTTTCGTTTGTTCACTATACACGTGGCAACTGTTGCCGCAACCACAGTACTGTTGATGCAACCGACCGAAAATATCAAAACTTTTTGATATTTCTGGCAACGGTTGCAGCAACACAAAATCAATTGGCAACATAGCTACACACGAAGCAACGGTTGCTTCAACATGGCTGCGTTGCTGCAACGGTTGCCTCGTGTGTAGCTAGCATAAGCTTTAGTTTAACATCTAGCTTACTCATTGCTAATAATCCTTAATCAATGTTTGTTTTTGTTGCATTTGGTAACTCATCAAAGTTGTTCGTTTACCAACCTCGGCGGTGGGTTGTTGAAAATACTACCAATGATGCATACCATACTGGAAAAATTGGGATGTGTAAATCCCACGTAAACAAAGGCAAAATTTCAAATTTCAGTAGCAGTAGTTAGCCCCGTTCCATTAGATTTCAGAATAAGTGGATCCTTGAGTGAATCCAATGGAAAACGACATTAATCTAACTTAAATATAGCTCGTATTATATAAATCTAGGATTGGAGTGAATTTGAAAGATGAATAACGGAGTTTTAGTTTTTTTTATATTATTCAAGAACGGACTAACAAAGGTTATGTATAAAGATTGGATCCGGGTTCAGATAATTCTTTGGACCATCGTTTCACAAAGCCTAGTGCTGAGTTTGCTTTGAGAGTAAACTCGTCAATATGTATCAGAAAGTTAAGCTCTCTATCACATAAAACACCAAGAGATCGAATTGACTCAGCGGTGGTTAAGGGTTGATGATGGAAAAGGTAGATACGGGGACGAGAATGGATACATTTTCGTAAAATGTGATTGAATGACATTTTGAAATATTTACCTCTAAACAATTTTCCAGGCACAACAGAGAAACTTTCTAAATCAAGTTGGAGAAGAGTAGAATCATATTTCGAAGAAATGTACTTGATAAATTTGGTATCGTCGACGTAGAGTGAGATATGGGAATATTTGATTACCATTTCGATATCTTTAATAGTAAGAATAAAAAGGAGATGTCCTAAGTGTCTGCCTTGTGGGACCCCGGAGGTAGCTAAGAAATCATCAGAGAAAGTAGATTTGAATCGAACTTTGTAGAAAGAGTTTTTCAAATAAGAAGAAAGGTTAAAGACCGAGTTCAGACATTTTGAATAGAATAAGTTTGTTTATGTGAAATTTTGTCATAAAACTTACTGAAATCGGTTGAGACAACAATATGGCTGATAGGCTAAAAGATACGTTTTCAACGTGGTTAGTCCATGGAGACCTACCTTTGACATAGCCATGTTGTCTAAGGGAAATGAGAGACTTATAAAGAAAACTTAAAATTTCGTGCAAAATGCTTTCAAAGATTTTGAGAATATGTAAAAGTTTAGCAATTGGGCGATTGTTTGAAACTTAATACTTTGGGCCTTTTTTTTTTGTATCGGAGTTATTCAAGAGGTTTTCCATAACTGAGGGAATTGTCCTTGGGATAAACTGAAGTCTTTTGAGAGGGGTAGAGAAAGTGTGGAAGAGCTTTTGAAGAAATATGGCCGGGAATATACTCATCATTGAGTTGATTTAGCTTATTTTCGATGAGAAATTGGTCAATTGTGTGAGGTAGAAATAAGCCGAGGGAGAAATTCGGTAAATAAATGAAATAAATACTGTCGGGTATAAAAGAGTCGTCGATAAAAGATTGTTTAAAAAAAAAAACTCACAAAAAAGTTGGCGATTGCTTGTAGTTTGTTTGAAGTTTCGTTATTGAAAGGGGAGACGGGAGAGTTAGGGTAACCATCGGATTTTCGTTAAAAGTTGACAAATTGGAAGAAGGATTTAGGGTCTTTAATAAGATAACTTTGGGAGAGGGAGTTGTACAGTTCGATGAATTGAAGATAAATACAAACATAATTAGAGTAGTTAGGTGCAGATCGAGAACAAGAAAGGAAAATTGATCAAAACTTATTTCAAAACCATTCTAGCCTGCGATTATACCAAGGAGGGTGAGTAGACGAAGTTTTGTGTCGAGAAAAGGGTACATGAAAAGAAATTCTCTTAAATTTTTCATTGATATTCATTAATTTGAAAAAATTTAGCTTTATGAAAATGATGAGAAGATAGATCTGTGGGGGGAAACAAAACACTTTGTCATAGATAAGTTTTTCAGGGGTGAGGATGGGCAGCTGAGTCTTACAGTGAAGTGGATTGACCCGAACCGAACATAACCATCTATTTTGGGGAAGTTAAAAACAAACGGCCAATCAAAGATTGGGTGAGTTATGGCAAAGCTGCATTTCCATCAATAGCGGCCTTGATGTGGTGAAGTCCGTCGGTGGTCTATATGTTAATTCTCTAGGCCTGATTTATGGTTTGTTGGGTATACAATCCTCCATTCCAGCGAGTTCAAGTCGAGGCGCGCAGACAGAGCGCCTTCCTCGAACTAGATATTCCATTCCACGTTACTACCTTATCATTTTTCCTACCTGTCCATCTTACTAATACTTCTTTTAACATCTTCTTGCTTGGCAACAGTGTATTTTGGTGGTCAAAGAAAACTAATGCGGTATTTTATCATATAGCACCAAAAAATATTGTTTATTCTATTTTCCATGAGAACTTTTCGGATGGGGGAAAACTGAGTATAAGGATGAGCATTGTATTTTAAAACTTGACGTTTCCTAAGGGAATATTTAAGCATCAAACGTCGCGTCGCGAAGTCGGGCATAGATATCATTTTAATAAAATCTCAACGTATTTTTTTCAAAGATTTAATAACAAATAAAAAAATAGAATTAATGTAAGTATGTCCCCTATTATAACACCCTTTCAATTGATATTGTTTTTATCTTATCTAGCTCTCGCTTATCAAAAAAATATAAACTTAATAAAAGGCACCTCGTTATCAGAAGCCATAACACAAATCGACATTCACAAGCATCGTTATCGTCGTTGTATCATTTCGTTGGTCGCGCCATTGAAAATCTAAGTTGCCATATAAAGGCTTTTCGCGCAGACTTCCTTTTCTGGAGAAGAACACACACACTCAGCTGATGCTATATATCACGTGTTCATTTAAGAATATCAAATCCGCCACTCGGCAAACTTGTAGCTGCAATTATCTAATAATATTCCATCATTCCACAGTTGTACGATATCGCATATGCTTTAAGGGGTTATTTATAAAAATATCCCCATTAGCGAAGAACACAGTTTAAAGCAAAAAAAAAAAATGAATGGAAGTCTGGGCAATTTGTCGGCTTGTTTTTTGTTTTTGTTTTTCCGTCTAAGCCCCGTGCGCAATATGAACGGCTGCTTAGAGGCATCAATCAAGTAGCTAGATACATTATCTATGCACACACATGGACAGCGCACTAGGAGAGTAGCTGCAAAAGAGGTTAATGTACTAATAGACAAAAATGAAGACGAAGACGACGACATACTTACATCGACGAGTACGAGTACGACGAGGAAAGAACGAAGAAGCGACAAAATAATTGCAATGAAGTTTTCTTTAGAGATTTTCACATTGTTTTCCATTTTAACTTCAACATGCACGTTCCGTATATATTTGCATTACACTATGACTTTTTTCCATGAAGCGCATGCAAAAGTTGAGAGCGAATATGAATATGAACAAGACAAAAAAAACCCTCCCGTGAATATTAGCCTTGCAAAATTTATATTCTGCCTCTTAGTGTTTGGAAGTTCGTGTCTCTTTGGCGGGCAAAAATAAAGTTTTTATTTTTTGCTTAGGTGTGCTAGCCTAAGGATGCACAAAAAGATGTGCAAACAAACACAAGCTTTGAAAACAAAGCAAAACACATCTGTTTAAGTTATTTAAAATTATCTATTCATAGGGATTGGTGACGCTGCAGTAAGATAAATTGTCAGTTTCATTCTTTCTTTATTTTTACTATGTACTGGATACAAAAATAGTGCAGACATGAATTTTGGAAGGGAAATATGTTGGTAAGTTGAAAGGAATAAAAATGACATTTAAGCTAGTTGCGGCTCAATAAAACTGGAATATCATAAAATGTCAAAAAGATGGCATATTTATTACAGTTGCAGTACTGGCAGCAGTGTCCGAAGCATTTTTTCCTACACATCGAATTCATACGTTTGTTCATGTTCAGATTGTGAATTATCAGTGGATCTTAAATAATGGAACCTTTAAAAGGAAAAAATTGAACAGAATCCCATATGAATTCTACTCGTGTAAATATGGGACCGAATAATTTATAAAATGTTTGAGCATAGTGCGAGCGTTTAAGGAAAGTTGGGGATTATTTAAAAGGAGATACCGATGCACATTGGTTTTGAATTGCTGATTATTATAATGGTAGGGAAATAAAGACCCGAGTAAAGTATTCCACATTCGTGTAGTGCGGCTAAAAAAAGAATCTCTGAATTTAAATACGTCGTAAAATGTGCTCAAGGGTTAAGTGATGGTTACTCTCTAAAAAGTGAGTATTACAGATGAATTGTTTAAGGGGAGGAATGCAACTGGATATTTAACTGGAACACTGTTTATAAAAATAACGGTAAAATAATGAGCATTGCGACGTCGCTCGGGAGATTCAAATGTTTCTGTTATAATTCTATCAACTATCAACTTTAAAGCTCTTTTTTTGTGGTTCTGTCCAAAAGATTCAAGTGAGTTATTGCAGCACCTGCCCAAATATGGGAATTGCACTTGAGCTTTGGACGAATATAGACCGTATAGATTAAAGCCAGTTCAGAAGAGGTGAACAATTTCTTTCAACGTCGAACACTATAACACTTAGCAGTATCATTGATGCATATGAGAAAGAGAGTCGGAGACGAGACGGAGCCCTGTGGCACACCAGATATATTTTATGAATGAAATGAGATTCATCAATATCAAAGGCACACATTTTCGATAAAAGAGCTTTATGCCAAACTCAATCAAATGGTTTGAAATATCAATTGAAATAATCTTACTTTCTCCAAAACGATGTAAAGATTTGTGCTACTGTTGGGTGAGATAAACCATTAGATCACCAATAGACATATTGCTACGAAAGACATACTGCTGGCCAATAAGAAGTTTCGTGCTTCAAGATATTAAGTTAATAATTAATCAGAGTTTTCAGAACATTGGAGAGAAGGGTCATAAGTGCAATTGGATGATAGTTTAAGGGGGAAGAAGATTCGCCTTTTTTAGGGACCGGCTGGACAAATGCTGTTTTGCATCCACTCGGAAAGAGACCAGAGGAGTAGGACAGATGGAAAAGCTTACAAAATAGCTTTGCAAGTGTTGAAGAACACCTCTTCATAACAATAGGGGGGATGAGTACTATCCGGGCCAGTGGATTTGTGTATATCGAGATCTTTCAGTACTCTTGCAATTGTTCGAGTGCGGAAGAAAGTTTGTCAGAGTTACATTGAAAATGAGTGAAGGAACCGAAAACGAAGTAGTTTTTTACAAATGATCAAAAAAGTTTAATACCTTTGGGGCATTGTAGTATTTTCTGCCTTCATTTTTGGGCATTTAAAAATGTGGTTCATTGAATATGATCATTACAGGTGTTTCTAGCTTGTTTTAACTTATTCCGCTTTTCGTCAGTAGGCTTTATAACATCGGTCACTTACTTCTCTGACCCTAATAACCTCTTTACAGCTCGAATCCATCCACGAATTCTCTTTTGGTTTGATAGATTTTATACTATTTGGTATAAAATTTCTCATTCCGAAAATTATTTCATGTGTAATGATATCTGCACTGCACTTCACTCTCGAGGAAACATAGTGACCAGTTAAAGTTCCTGAAGAAATCGTTGGGACCGTCCAAGTTGGCATTCTTGTATTGTTGTATATGATATATGAGGTTCTTGAAGACTGACTTTAGGCGTAATACAGGACAAAAGAACTTGAAGCTAATGTGAAGGAGACTTTTGGCTATGTAGTAAGTGGAATTGAAATATATATTTTTCCTACAATAGTTTGCAAATGTGTTGGTGGATACTCTTAACTAATGTTTTCGACGCCAACGGCTTTAAGCAGCTTGCGAGCAAGGCCGTCAGCTCCATTAAATTTAACGGAGTGAACGGATTTGTTAGTCTATTTCACCTAGGTTAAATGGTATTCTCTTGCTTTCTTGGTGTTAAACTCGCATAATCGCTCGTAGAACAAGACCGTTTTCAAATTGACATCGATTTGACGTTTTCGAAAACTGTACATGCCTTCTTTGTCATCATTCTACTCGTTCGTGTAAACATCGCGACAAATGAGGCATGTGTTGGCATAATAAGCGTTGATGTGAATTTTCTTGAGGCTCCCGCTTACAAAGTTGGGACTCAAGTCCCAAATTTATAAACTGAAACCGAAACCAAACTTATCTCGTCCTTTGTGGTGTTGAGTCGTATGTGCATAGTTATCGATGCGTGATGCATTGCAAACTTTCGTTATTTTTTATATTGAACAATGTTCTTTTTCTTTTTAAGAGCACTGTTTTCTTTTTTAAAAAAACAAAAAAAAAAAAAAAACAAGAAAATGTAATTAACACAGCATGGTATTGAACACTTGGAATACGTGGCTTAACACAACACATTACACCACTCCCCTAACATAACCCAACAAACCAATTCATAAAACACCTCTCCACAAAACACGAGACAAGTGTCTTTCGGGATTAAATCACGTCTGGTTGGAAGATTATTCCGAACGAAATTTCAAGTTCCGAAGCTCTCTTAAAGTTGTGTGAATTTCGGTTTCAATAATTTGCAAACGTTCATCGATAGTGCACTTTATTCTAAACCTTGACAGATTTTTTGACATTGGCAGATCATAAAAAAGTTCAAGGGTGTATTTGAATTAAACTAAAAAATTGTTATATCCATATTTAAAAAAAAACTTTATAAAGAGTGGCCAGATAGCAATGACAGTTTTTCCAATTGGTATGTTTTAGCAGATGTCAAAGTTACCAATTACCTCCAGCTGTCAGTGGCGCCATCATTGGAAGTTGTTCCTTTCAAAATGGGGATGCTGACACTGTTACCGTATAAATTGCTTCGGGTATTGAGCGATGTTAACCGACTTTCTGGGCCAGAGCTCGAGCACATCGATACATCCAAGTTGTGCTTATAAAAAGACGAAGTTACATCATTCAGGCGACTCAGCGCTCGAAAGAGAAATTCAGGGACTGGGTCATCTCACGATGAGCATTTTTCTATAGATCGCTGCCTTCATCCGACTTGACACCATTCGATTGTTTTTTCTGAGACTGCGTCAAATCCTTAGTCTACGCTAACAAGCCAAACACTGTCAGCGAACCCGAGGCCGCCATTTGAATGATGTGCTATTTCATGTTGAGATGTGGTTTGGCAACGCCTTTTATTTATTAATAACTCAACATAACGACATCTAGCGTCACTATTAAATATGTTCTATTTTGTATCCACCATTATTATACACCGAGTTCCGGTTAAGAATATTCTTTCTTCTTGCTGTAAACGCCATACAATCAACATCAACTTTTAACATTCAACATTTCATACATAAGGGCATAAAAGTAGCTTCAAAATGAAGCAAAAATCAATTTTATAACTCACACGGTTGTTTTCTTTTTTTTGCTATCGTTCTTACCTGGTCTCTCTCTATACAAGGTAAAGTTTGATCCTTTAGGTAATACTCACCCCAGGGGATATCATCATTATTGAGGAAAAAAGAGGAACGCAAAACAATTAACTAAACAAAAAAAATCAATATTTCTTTATTGTCTAATTTTTCTAAACAAACCCCTAACTAGTTTACGTTATTTAAGTATGAAATCATTCTTCATAATTTCAACTTTAAGAACAACACGCGCTGTGGTGAATTCATCTCTCACGCGACGTGTTAACAAATCACCATTCTCTTGATAGATTTTTCATTATTAATCACTTTATGACAGAAACCGCAATTATATGTAAAGTAAAAACTTAAAAATAAAAACAACAAAGGCCGAATTGTCAAAAAAAAAAAAAAAGAATTTCAAAATGTCATCCTCGCCCCCATATTTAATGTCAAGCAAAAAGTTGACACTAACCGTGAACGATAATAAACATTTTGTTTGATTATTTTATTTTTTGTTTTGACGTGAGTGTGTATGGAATGTAGATACATACATATGTATGTATTTATATGAATCACTATTTCTAAATTCGAATCGAGACGAAATTGAAAATATATTTTAAGTGCACAAACTTAAAAATAAAATATGTAGAATGAATTAATTAAGTTTGGGGCAGTAACATGCTAATTCCGTATAATCAATTCGTTCTGTCATAAGACGTGCCTCAATGGCTGACGTGCCAATGAACTCAAACATTACATAAGTGTTTTCTTTTTCAGACTTCGGGAAGTGCAAAAAAGCTTGAGAGCCTTTTTTCACAAGGTAGTTCCTAATTAAAGTAAAATATCAACATAGTCTATGTAGAAAGCAAAAGTCACCTGCTAATCTCAATTCACACATCGGGCTCCGTTGTTTACGTTTGCGTTACAGATGCTTGATAATAATTTTTTGTTCGGTTTAATTTTATTCAATAAAAAAAAAAAATAAGAACGTGAGTAAGTGGGGTCGATATGAGGAGGCTCGTCTTTGATTACTTGTTTCGCCTCTATTTTGTGCTGTTTCTTTTTTTTGTTTAGCCAATTGACATTTCTTTTGTTTGTTTGACATTCCAGAACTTGAAGTCGACAAAGTGGCAACGAAGTGTAGAAAAAAAAACACAACCAAACCACTTTACAAAGGGAGGATATGACAGGCGTCCACTTAAGCCTTACTTGTCATTTTGCGTAGGTGGTCCAATTAAGACAAGAATCTAATTATCTATAGGTAGAGCTTGAACTGGTTTCGCAGGGATATTGTTGTTTTTTGCAAACAAATTCAATCAATCACAGAAAAATGCACAGCAATGGTAAATAACTTTGCGAGCATGTGCAGTGCAGTGCAGTGCATAATATATGTTTGCATATGGAGGTAGTGTTTCCTGCTGCATAATTGGGAGTTTAACTCTTCTGATGGAAAACGCTGTGAGCTGCTGACGGTGAAATATGACTCCAATTACACTGACACTGAGGGTGTACTCTGAGTGCTTGAATTTCATTAAAAGCAGCACCAACTACAGCTAACATACATACATAACGGTGTATGTGGCATTCCCTCTTGACATTGTCAGCGTTTTTTTTTTTCATTTTTTTTATTTACTTGAGCAAGGTCGGGATTAAATTGCAGATACATTTTTAATAGTTTTGCTGTAGCTAAGTCAATATGTTGGTTTATGTAGGTAGTTTGCCAAGTTGAAAAGGGTTAATGGTAGTTTATAATTAAAAATAGTAAAGGAAAATGGGCTATTGATTTATTTTTTTGTACTTTCGACAGCGAGAAGTTAATGGATTGGAAAACACTTCGTCCAAGGATCTCATCAACTATTGTTTTAATTAGTCGGTAAGTACTTGAGCTTATGTTCAAGAGGCCTAGAGTTTAAAAATGTATTGAATTTATATAAAGGGTTTTCCAATAGAGGCGAGTAGATGTGAAAATTGAATAAAACGAGTTGTGTGTGAGATACTAACGAGTTCTTTGTTATATTTATGCCATAAATTCTGGAACCGATGGTTTGCGTCTAATTAGGGGGGTTCACATGGAAGAACATGGTTGCACAACATTGTTCCATGGGAAAATAACTGTACACACTACTTTGCGTTCACATAGGATACTGATGTTGTCGAACATCATTATTTTTATATCTTAGAAGTGAACGGAAGCAATATGGCGATACAAATTTTGGCAGCCGTAATTATGAACGATATTCTTGAAGAGGATGAAAACACGAAACTTGCATTTTCTTCCACTTCTTTATATTTTGTTGGGAGTTTTATTCTTATAAAATTTATTCTTTATAAATTTCACTTTTTATTTTCCACAATTCTGGTAAATTTCTTATTATAAAGTTCAAAAAATCTTTTTAAAACTCATTATTTGGTATAGATGCCATTTTTCCGTTGAATGTTTTATGGCCGAGATAATTTACAGAATGAAAAAAAATATCAAAGTTGTCAACATCTGTTCACACAGGTTGGTTGGTTGCACGAACCACCCAGGTTTTCAAAATATTTTGAAAACCATGCAACATTGTTCGGTTTTGCGTTCATATGATAGAACATTGATGGTTATCGAACCATGTTGTTCAAGATGTTCTTCCATGTGAACACCCCTATTGGCATAGGCGTTTGATTGCAGGAAACTCAACAAGAGAGAGTCTAACTGCACCCAATCGCAAGATGTGGATGGAGAGTTCACGTTATCTCTGCAAGAGATAAGCATGCTCTGAAATCGGTCGTGCAAAATGTTGATTGCAGCATCAGCTGTATGGCATGCAGCGCCATCTATCCGTTCACATCCATATCGTCGAATTTGATATAAAAGAAATTATCACCAATCGTAAGCACTCTCTGTTGATGGTGATGGTACTCGTAATATCATTGTCATTTTCGAAAAAGTGTGGCAGGTCCGTGAAAAGACAAATTATTTTTGAAACGTCATCCTTTCCGTGAAGGTGGTGTTATGGTTTTGGGTGCAATATCGTATTTCGGAAGAGTTGAGCTGGAGTTTTCATCATCACGAATGAAGGTAAATGCATACAAGTATAAGAATATTCTTGAAAGGCTTTTACCGAAATTCAGTGAAATGTTTGCACTCCTTAAGTTGACTTCCCAGAAGGATAACGTCCTCATCCATATCTCCAAAGTCGTGAAAACCTGGACAATTCAACATAACGTTCGATTGTTGGAATAGCATCTCTACTCACTAGACCTAAATATTAGTGAGAATCGAAAATGAGCTAAATGATTTGCTAATCCTATAGCTTTTCCTCCAAGGTTTGATTAGTTTGATTATTTAGAGTACTTTAAGAGAGGATAAACCACTCTCTTTTACCTGGTAGCGTCCCAGATACTTGTTTCTTTGTTGCATTAGTGCTTTGCATCCGTCTAGTCTTTGTTCCAGCGTTTCGTCATACGTATTGCAGAATCTGTACGTGGGGTTGTTTTCCAGGCCAAGAATACTAAAGTGTCTTTTTAGTTTACAGTGCTTAAGCTGATACAGTTCATGAAACTATTTTGAGAAGTCATTTGGCCTGCCTCAGTTTTGAAAGTTCTTTCCAGTTTTTTGATCTTTTGGTCTCCTCCTCTATTTTGATTTCGATTTTAATTCTGTTTTTTCCTATTCCGCAGCAGGGCTGCCTCCTCGTTTCCCTAGACACCTACATTATTGTTCTCGCAAAGTTTGTTTAGCTTGCCTACACATTCCCCCACCAACTTCGAAGTGATGGTGTATGAACTTAGTATTTTGAGTGCACCTTGGCTATATGACATAATGGCAATGTTTTGGTTTCTGCAATTCCTTTCCAGACTTCGACATGCACATTCCGCTATTCCATACATTGGTATGGACAGTTATAATGTATGTATTTAGTATTGAGACTTTTAGTTTAGTCAAAACATAATAAAAAAAATACTACAACAGTCTTATTATTCTTATCAAAAATGCAAAAGATATTATAGAAATATGCATACAAGAAAGTTTAAGTTTAAAGGCTTTTAGATTGGGTAAAATAAAAAAGAACAATAATAATTATATATCATTATAACTCAAAACATATTCAAATATTCAATGTGAGACATAACGTATAAGAGGCTTCCAACGAAGATCTGCATTTAGAACCCTGACATTTTTCGCTAGCGAAAGAAAACTAGAACAAAAATAAAGTCTTCGGGGTACCTGCAGAACTGGACAAAGTGCTAAAAAATGCAAAACATCTTCGTTCCAATTAATCTGATCTATGAGGCCTTAACTTTAGATCAAGCATTTCGGTTTTAATCTTGAAAATTAAACTCATTTCGTATACTGTGAACTATTCTCTAAAATAGTTGTTTTCTCAAAGTTTGATATTAAGCTGTCTGTATGTACTCCTTGATGCTGATTCTGTCCCTCGCAAAACACACAGCTGGTAAATTTTATCATCTATTACAGATATACATTCGTATAGTGAATTTTTTAATACCTACTTCTACATTGTCAACAGTCAATTATATTGCAAAGCTATGTGTTATAGCAAGGTCATACCAGTTTTTGATTGAACTGTAACCGTAACCGTGTAACCGTAATCCGTTTCTGTAAGTTTCGGTCTGATCGCATTAATACCCTAACAATATAATCCACATTAGCCTCCAGGTGAAAAGCGTAATTAGGGGTGTTGAAAGGTAACCTAAAAATTCGCTTAAAGAAATACCTTCGCATTTTTTCTATTTCTTCTAACTGTTCGTACCTGTATACTTCATTCCCATAGCAGATACAACTATTCACTGTAGCGTTAAAGACTGAAATTTTGAAACTGAATCCACGAAGTTGTTGGCAAAAAACTGAGACCACATGGTATTTATTGCAATTATCGCAGCATTTGTTTTTGCTTTAATATGCGCCTGAATATTCGAGTTATTTATATAAAAGATATTTAAATTCATCTACCACTTCCATAATCTCACCATCAAGGGTCCAGTTCCGTGCATACCAAAACAGATCTGTTTCTAGACCTGGAAACCATTATTTTCGATTTGGTATTATTTATCTTAAGATCCGACTAACTGCAGAACTGATTTCGCTTGTTAATCTGAAGCTGCAGAGTAAACGGGCTGTCTGACAAAATCACTAAATCATCTGCGTAGAGCAAAACTTTGACAGATACATCTAGAAAGAGGATTCCTCCAGGAATGTGGTTTTCTAAATAAAGTAAAAATGAGAGGGCTTAAAACACATCCTTGAGGTACACCTGTTTCAAATCTAAATTCCCTTGACTTTTTGCAGCCGTTTTGTACAAATACAGTTATGTTTTCTAGGATTTTCCCGTAAACTCGTACAAATTTTGTTGACAGAAAGGCGCTTTCTAGTCGACGAAGAAGGTGTAAAAACACATCTTTTTATCAATAAAACGCCTAGCTCTAGAGAGGTTGGCTCGGAAACCAGCTTGGAAGTAGCAAATGATATTATTTAGTTGGACATAGTTCAGTAGTCTTCCATAGAGTTGTAACGAAGCGTTACAATACCTATATATCCGTATTCACATTAGCGAGCAAAACGATACGACACCAACGACCCCTAATCGTATTTCCGAGCGAAACGTTACGACACCTACATACTGCCTTTTTAAATGATCATATTACACATATCCAGTGTGTATCCGAAGTCATGTGATCAATACCCACTTTGATTCACACACAATTTTGTCGTTTATTTATTTCAATTCACATTGACTCTTAGCCGTAGATTCAACAAGTGTAGGTTGGGAAAACGAAAAAATTGTTATTACCGGCAGGACAAAATGGAAAACCGAAGAGGGACGGCCATCTTTGTAAGGAACAAGATTTCACCCAACACCAGTGAAACCATTATTACAGGGCTAAAAACCAGTGAAGCCACCGCCATTCAGATACGACTAGGAAGAGGAGAAACCTTAAAAGTGATCAGTGTTTACTTCAAGTGTAAATCCGCCGCTGGAAATATTAAAAACGACCTGCATATTCTTAACCGGACTCTAAAGCAGACTACCTACGGCCTCATTGGCGGCGACTTTAATGCGAGGCATCATCAATGGCTGGACACCTCTATTGACCCTGAAGGAAAGGCGATCATGGACTGGATAAATGTTAACAGCGAAGAACACTCCTTGGTTGTTGTGTCACAACCAAAACCTACCTTTCCTAGGACTCCATCGACTCTAGATTTTTTCCTACTAACATCTAATTTTATTTATTTAATTCCAGGAATCAGCAACCACACCTGTTCAACCTTACCCAGTGACTCAGACCATGAAGCAGTAAAACTCTCCATCAACCTCAACCAACCTGTTCTATTAACAACAGTCCCACCAGAGAACTACGTTAACTACAGGAGGCTTGATATCGAGAAACTCCAGAGGGACATAGAAGACAACGTCTCAATGCCACCATTCAACAGGAACTTAAGAAATGAGGAAATTGACAGTGCCATCGACAACCTGGAGTCAGCCGTGATCAACGCCCTTGAAGCCCAAAAAGTGCCCAAGACGTCCAAAGATAGGTACGAACACCTCCCGGAGTATGTGCGAAATCTCTATTCCCACAGACAAAGGTTAAGGAAACGGCTTCAAAGAATACACCAAAGAGAGCTCAACACAACCAACAACGACTACCAGGCAGTGAAAAGCGAACTCCAATGTGTAAACATTATGTTCCGGAACTCGATCCAACACCACAACAACATACGATTCCAGAAGAGACTACAGGCCATAAAACCAGGACCAAACACATTCAGCGAAATAAACAACTGTCTAGGGAAAACCCAACCAATGCCTGAAGCCATCATCAACAACAGCATTGAGGTGACAACAACAGCAGACAAAGTGGAAGTTTTCGCGAATCACTTCGAGGAAAACTTCACACCCAGCCCATCAATGGACCCTGTGTTCCTGGATGAAATCAGGACATCCGTCCAGCTGACTTTGCAACCAAATTCAGAAGGAGTGGAGTTTGACGACCATTATCCAGCTAGTTGCCCAACGGACAACCCCCAACTATGCCAACCAGAGGAAATTGCGGAAATCATCGTGAACTCCAAACCAAAAAAGTCGACAGGTCCGGATGGAGTCTCCAACTACATCATCAAAAGGCTTCCACATGCAGTGCTGATATTACTCACAATCATCATAAATAACTGCGTCAACAACTGCTACTTCCCTAATAAGTGGAAAACGGCAAAAATCGTGGCAATCCCGAAGAAAGGCGCTAGAAACCTGGTTTCCAACTACAGGCCTATATCCCTCCTCAACAATGTTAGCAAAATACTAGAAGAAGTCATCCTAAGGAGGCTCAAGAAGTACTGCAACGAACACAACATAATCCCAGACATGCAGTTTGGCTTTCGGGAAGGGCATTCAACACTGCATCCATTAATAAAGTTCCAGTCTGACGTCTCCTCAGCACTCAACAGCCATCGTGCCACCGTAGGATGCTTTCTGGATGTCGAGAAAGCATTCGACAGCGTATGGATAGAAGCCCTTATCCATAAGCTTCGAGTACTTGAATTACCTTCGCCACTAATAAAGATTTTATTTTCTTTTCTCTCTTTTAGGAAATTCTTCGTTCAACTAGACAGCTGCAAGTTTTCTATCAAATCTATCAAAGCCGGAGTCGCCCAAGGATCAAAGCTGGGTCCCTTCCTATATAACCTGATGACGTCTGATCAACCCGTGCCAACTGACTGCGAGAACCTGCTATTCGCTGACGACTCGCTAACCTACTCCTCGTCGATAGCGCCAAACATAGCAGCTCGGAGAGTGGAAGCCCACGTCTCCAAACTCTACGACTACTACAAAAAGTGGGGTATCCGAATAAACACTGCCAAATCGGAGCTTGTGTGTTTCAGGAGACCCACCACCAATGGCAACCGATGTCGTTCAGCAGCTACTTGCAGAAACTTGACCGTGAAGCTCCCCGATGGTTCAACGATAGCAGCCAAAAGAAATGCTAAATACCTCGGAGTAAACTTCAACGAGCTGTTCAATTTCAACCCGCACTCTAGGCAGGTTTTAAGGAAGGCCAACTTCGCGTTTCACCGTTTGCACCCGTTGCTAGCCAGAAGAACCGGACTAAGCCAGCCAGTGAAGCTATTGATATACAAACAGCTCATCAGACCCGTCATCAGCTACAATTTTCCTGCATGGTACACCATTTCGAAGACAGCAATGCTGAAGCTCCAAATCTTCGAAAGGAAAATACTAAGGATAAGCACCGGACTTATCTTCGATCGACAGCGAAGGAAGCACTTCAGCAATGAAAGACTCTATGAAGAAGCAAAAATCAAGCCACTGGACCAGTTTCTTGTGCAATTAGCAAAGAAGCTTATAGCTAGCACCACCAACCACCCAAACCCGCTGATGAGAAGGATGACCACCCAGGAACGACATCCAGAGCCTAGATACCTCAGTGCTCTGGATATGATAGAAAGGATCCCAGCCGACAACGAACCAGCAGTTCGTTTCTACGCCGACGCCGAGTCAGCATATCACCGTGGCTGAAAACATCAAAAAACAACCCCCAACAACCCACCAACTGGACAACCGGGACTGAACAACCCGAGTCAAAAACCAAGACAATTTTTCATAATGCTAATTTTGAACCATGTACATTACAAATATCATAATTTTTAGAGTTTAAGTCATTTTATAAGTTAGGCCCCCTATGTGCCAACAAATTTCTACCCTATATATATTATCCTCAAGTTTCACAATTGTATATATTAAGTTCAATAAAAAACCTTGAAACCTTGAAAAAATTGTTATTATTCTCGTCCAGTGTGGATACCAATCTAGTGTATAGAGAGTTAAAGATCGGGCCGCAAACAAAAACCTTTGAAAGGCGTTTCGGTGACAGAGAGGCATGCCGTAATGGTGAAGCTGATCTATTTTTTTTTTATAAAATAGTAGGTAGGGTATTATATTAGCTAGAGTAGGGCAAGCTTTAGTATTATTAGGAGTATTACCTAGAGTGGTCAGTGGGGATTATTTATTATTGTTATTATTAGGAGTATTATTATTTACTAAGCCAACCAGTTTCTTTCCATTGGACAAGTTCTCTTTTTAGAGTTCCACCCGTTTATTTCCCATTGTTTGCGTGCTAGAGACACAGGGCTTCCGATAAGGTTCCCGAACCCGTTTCTTTCCTCTGATCTCCTCTTCAAGGTAGCTCATTGGACAGGTTCTCTTTTTAGAGTTCCACCCGTTTATTTCCCTAGATTGCGTGCTAGGGAGAGGGACACTTTATATGAAACACCGTGTTAGTTATTTAGGTTTTTTAAATATTGTATTATATGAAATACCGTGTTATTTATGTTAAGAAAAGAAATAATATTGTTAGCATTATATGAAATACCGTGTTAGAAATACAAAACCACAAAATAAATTGATTAAGAGTTCAGCAGTATTAAAATACGTTTTTTCATTCGGAGCTTTAGACCCTCCTAACCCAAGTTTGTTGCTTCTTTGACAAGAACCCTGGACACCGACGAGTTTTACCTGAGCAACGAAGAAAAAGCATCACAGACTATTTGTGTAAAAACTTTTAAGAGTTTAATATCCATATAGTTTTCTGGAAGATCGCGGTTACCTTTTTTAAAAATTGCCGACCTTCTGGACAACTGAAAATTTTCGGTAATTTATTGTCTCTTCACTGAATATTCTATTTATAAAAATCTAATATAAACTATAAAAACTTAGGGCTAGCTTGCTTACTGGAATTTCATCAGAGCCCGATGCTTTATTATTCTTCATTTTTTTTAGGTGCTGCCTGTTATTGTGAACCTCCTTTTGTCTCTCTCTTCCAAATATCCCCATGCTGTGTTTAACAAACATTATAAAGGTATCAATATACCCTTCAGCGCGTGCAAACTGTAAAACAAAACCACAACAAACAACAAAGAATTGACTCAGCTAAAAAAAATACTCTTAAATATTAAAAAACAAAAAATCAATAAAATTATATTTCCTTTTTTTTTAACAAAATTGTTAATGGATGCAATTATTTTTTTTTTCTTTACAGTTTCTTCGGTAAAGGATTTTTTTTTCTTCGCAATTTAGATGAATTTAAAAGATCAACGAAGTTCTTAGGTAAGTTACCAAATTTGATTTAAAAGAATAATAAACAATTATTTTTCGATATTATATCGTTCTAGAATTTTAGAATTTTGTTTTTCATTTAAAAATACCTCGAGCCATTTTCTCCCCGCAATCCTAATCACTTTGTTTTTCGTGGGTTCTTCGAACACATTCAGTTTTTTGTTCGTTTTCTTATTATATAGGTATACTCGTATACTAAGAGAACCGTTGGCATGTGTCCAACAGATTTTTTAGACCAGAGATCAATAGATCAGATAGTTAACGATAAATTTGTTAACTCTGCACAAAAACTTTCAACGCAAAATGTGAAAAGATTTAGATAAAATTGAAAAAAAAAACGCCAGCAGTGTCGAATGTCTAAACTCGTAATCACAGACATTTACGAGTTTATCTGGAAAATAGGAGCACCAAACCAGAGACAGATTTCGAAGCTCAAGAGATGCATGGTTGCTTTAGCAATTGGCATGCCATGTCGATCATTGTAATCGACAAGTGACAAGATATCGGTCTCGACTCCACCTTCTGCTCTCTAAATAACACTTACAATTAGTGTAAGATCTTTGCTGCTGGTGCTTGGGCTGTTGCTGCTCTAATCAATAGCATGTAGCACCTTTAGCTACTGTTTGTGCTATGTACGCTGCATTTGTATCTTGTGGTTGAGTAATGTTTTTTTTATGCGCTAAACAACCGATCGATGTAGTACATATACAGATATTCTATTTAAGATAGCTGTTGCTGAACTGTAATTTGTACTTTACGCCGCGCCTTGCCGCGCGCCGCTTCGTATACTTTTAGTTTTAAATAATCCAAATTCGTGTTTATGTAATTGAGTTTTTATTTATAGCGTAAACTATGTTTTGGTTAAAATTAAAACCCACAGGAGCTCTATGGGGAGGGATTTTTATTTATCAGACAAATACGTAGATGGTAAAATTTGTTTTGGGAGATTGCTATTATTTTCGGATGTGCATTAGTTTGAAGCCAAAAGATTTCAAATTAGATTAAATAAAAGAAAATTCCTTGAACCTTACCTACAATATTTTAATGAAAATTATGTAGGCATATGAGATACATACACGTATCGTTGTCGAACAGTGCTTCGTATTGACTTCTTTAGTGGCTAAAATCATAACTTTTAAACGACTTAAGAGGTCCAATGATGTAAAATGTTATACAGAGTGTTTCAAAATATTGGCCCAAATAGGAATTTCTTAAAATATTCTTAAATCCATAATTGGGATAGCAAAGTTATGTGTAAAAGCTTATCTGAGCTACACAGTGATCACTTGAAGTAATTGAATGAATTTTCTACTTTCTTCAAGAGTCTTTCAGATTGTATATCCCCTTAAGTTGTGAAGAGGTGTTTTTCTACGCTGGCAAAATCTTCTCCTCCTTCCAATTACCGACCAATTGCACTATCACCCCATCTTTCCAAAGTCATAGAAACCCTGATCAACAATCAGCTCAAGAAATATCTGGAAGAATGATAGGTATTTAATGACCGCCAATACGGCTTCCGTAACAATAGATCCACTGGTGATCTGATGGCATATCTTACATCATTTTGGTAAAATAAAGCTTATTGCACTTGATATTTCTAAGGCATTTGCTAGAGTTTGACACGAAGCAACTTAAAATTATTGGCGCAGAACCTTATTAAAGTTAAAATCATCATACATACCATTTTCATTTTTACTTGCGACTTATAGGTACTATAAGGCAAGTTATGCATTCGTAAAAAAAATCGAACTCGAGATTTTGATCAAAGTTGACATTACGATGATAGTGAAGACCAAAAAAGTGGGTCTCGCAATTCTGTCTGTCTGTCTGTCGGTTCGACTACAGCCTAAACGGCTCGGCCGATTTTCTTCAAACTTGGTAGATATGGGTTTTAATTTTTTCCCCCCGGACGTTTTTTTTTTTGTTTTTTTTTTAAGACCAAAAATAACGGTACCTGCCATACGATTTTTTTCGAAATTTTATAAATATTTTTTTTTCTCAAAAACTGTGCCACAGAATTTTTTTTTTTTGAAAAATTTAATTTGGTTAAAACTAGCTACTGGTTGAAAAAAATTTTACAAAAAATTGTTATTTTTGGTAGCCCCCCTGGGTCCATTTTTTTTGTTTTTGATTTTCTCGAAAACGGTACAGCCGATTTAAATAATTTTTTTTATGCCAAAGTTCCTCCAAAGTTTGAATATTATTACATTTTCAAATTTTCAATTTTTTATTTTTTGGATTTAAAAAAAAAATCAAAATTTTTTTTTGGAAACTCAAAATTTCGAAAACACCATGCTAGATTTTTTTCAAACTTGACAAATAAAAGTTTCTTAACATAATCTACAAGATTTGAGAAAAAAAAATTTGTTTTATCTAAAACTAACGGTACCTTCCATACAAATTTTAAGAAATGGTTTTCTAAAATCGTATTTTTCTCGAAAACGGTTCCGAGAATTTTGCTAACATTTTTTGTTCTTGTGATTAATTTTTACGATTATAATTAAAAAAAAAAAATTGAAATCTAGATATTGCTGACTGTATCTACCATAGAACGATTTTTTCGAATTTTGAATTTCTCATTATCGGCATAACGGATTTTAATGAAATTTTTTTATAAAGGAGCGCCTAAAAAGTTTAAAAAACATTGCATTTCAAAACTTAAAAAAAAAATATTTTTTTCAATTTTAAGAAAAAAAAGTCATTTTTTTTTAAATCCGATATCTCAAGAACGGCTTAGTATTTTTTTTTGGAAATTAGACTCTTATTCGTACAATAATAAAAACTTAAGGTTGGCGTACCAAAATTTTTTCTTAGAAATGTTTTAAAAATTTTATACATAAAAGCTTATATTTTTAAGGAACCACTACAGCGACTTATAATTTTTGTTCTTGCATAAATTCATATTTACATAGCATTCTGTTTTTATCTCTTACTACTAGAAGAATTTAAAAAAAACCATTTTATCCTTATGAACAGTTTTCTTTAATAACATCCGTTTTTAAAACTCCTAGTCTATTACATAGGAGCAAGTTCGTGCGACCCAGTCGTGCATTTTATTTTATTAAAAGCGACATTTTTTACACTATGCCACAGACTGAGTGGAAGCGTCTTAAAAAAAAACTTGGTCATAAGTTCAATTAATAAGCCGTCTTAAACGGTTCATGGTTAAATTTGACTACTTTTAGTAGAAATAACGAAAAAGTCTCGATTTCACTAAATGTACGTTTTGACTAATTTGTAAAACAAACCCACCGGCCTACTAAATTGAAAGCTCTCCTAAACTAATAATCCAACCATATATCGTTACATATCTGTCTATAACGGGGTACCTACGAATATGTGCTAATACCAAACTTCATATAAATTGATAATAAACTTATAATGTTAATCGACCAAGCAAGAGTGCCATCATTCAATCTACCTACAAACATGATGGGGAAATTTTCTATTAAAGAGTTATGAGACTGAAACTGTGCACCCAAATAATAATAAATTGCAATTAAGTCACATTAAAGACTCAAATATGACTTAGTTAAAAGTTGATTCCGACTCAGACGACTACGACTTGACGGCAAAGTGAAATCAACTCGAATATGGAAAATTTAAATCACAGAAAATAAAAATTGAACATTATCCCGATTTCAGCAAAGTGGAATGATAGCTTTCTTTTTTTTTTTTCTTCATTTTGCTAAATTGACAGATTGCGAAGCACAAAATCAGAGATGTATGTAAATGGTAAAATGTTTATGCACTCTATCACAACTAGAGCCCTACTAGGTATACTTGTTTATTGTCTTGAGGCATGTTTGGCGATGTGGAAAGGTATTTCTTCTTAAGATTTGGTTAATATTTTTAACAGGTTTAAACCAAGTTAGAAATCTGTTTTTCTTTTGAATAGAAATTGAAGAAAACATGGCCAAATGTTGTATTGTATGGAACTGAAATAAATTAAAACAACAGGGTGTTGGGCTCAAAGAAATTAAAAGAATATGCCAACAGTGCAGTAATCATTGTTATACCGAAGCCACCAACAGAAGTAAAATATTTATACCAATATCGTCTATACCACATTTTGACAAAATGTATCTAAAAAGCTTGGGAAAATAATAGAATAAATAAGACAAATCCCAAATGCTAGTTTGGATTAAAAAATTAACATTTCACGATAAACCAAAGACTATAATGCTCTAATTGGGAATAAACGCGTTTGTTCGACCCTATTTTCAGATGTTGCTCTAGTCTATGTGGCAAGGATTCACATTTGGGAATTACAAACTGTACCTTTATGGATCTAACCAGGCAGTACTATGAAATACTGAAATCTTTTATTATCTAGCGAATCTTTTAATTACGATACGATAAAAAGTATTCAGAACTAATAATATGCACGACTGGATCGCACGAACTTGCTCTTATGTAAAAGTACTTTGGAATTTAAGATACATTTTATAAATATAAAGCATGGATTTAATGAGATAATACGAGTAATGTTCAAATGCATAAAATTGCCGTCTGATTTCTAAAACAAACTTTTCGTTTTATTATTAAATACATTTTTTGTATAAGAAATTTCTTTCAATTTTTTTAAGAAAAAAATATGGGATGCGAATTTTAAGTATTTAATAATATTGGCGCAAAATTTTAAACGATTTAGTAATATGTTAAAGTCATTTTAGTAAATTGCTAAGGATTTTGCTAATTTTAAAGGATTTTAACATATTACTATCTCTTAACATTTAACTAAAGTTAAAATCACGCACTGGCCTTTTTAACTTTTAGTAATTTGTTAAATCCATATGACTTCTGTCATTTGCCTAGAAAAAAGTTTCTTGGCAATTTATTGTGAAAGAGTTAAATTGTTTTTTTTTTTGTGTGTGATTGTTGAGCTAAGTCTTTTAAAAAGTAAATAAAATAATATAAAATGTTTTCTGAGGACGAAGAAATTGCTGTAGACTCTTAGTCTATTGGATGTTTGGTTGAGCTTCAACAGGAATGGCTTTTTTAGTAAGAGCAAATATTCGCACTAATTATGGAACACAACTTCGTTCAAGTGGATGGTCGCGCGCCTTCGATTACTGAGTCAATTGCACCTTGTATACGAATAATCCGAGATCTTTGTGCAGAATTCTCCTAAGGCTAGTGCGTGAAATGTTGAGCTGTTGAGATCGATGGCGAGTTTATGTTCACAAAATGAGTCTCACACTCTTGGTTACAGCATTCACATCCTCGTCTGTGCGCACCGTACCACGACGGGGACCGTGAGTGTTGTTCACTAGTATAAAAGTCTCACGTAGTTTGTGTACAAACTTGCGTACAGCAGGCGCGGTGGGTTCTTCATTTCGACCAAAACTTCTTTTTAAAAACTCACTGCTCACTGGGCTACACAGCACTCACTTTGGAAATAAATAATTACATATACAGTCCTGGAATACTTGGTAGTTGGAACCTGTTGAACATAGAAAATAGAACAATAACATACATATTTAAAGAAACAAGAATCCTCACTTATTATTATATTTTTCTTCTGCTCCATTCTTCTGTGAGTAAAAAACAGCAAACTTCTCGCTATTTGATAAAAAGGTAATTATTATTTTGAATTGAAATAATATTTTAAAATAAATACATACCTTCAACACTAAGAAAATTAAAATTACTGAATAAATTGATGACAAATATGCGAAGTACAAAATAAATTGTAGGTTGTCACTTTGACAAATCATCAGATTTAGTTTTGTTTGATTTGTATTTTTTCACGAACTGTCATTGTTTGGACGTGTTCAAATGCACCATTTTTAATAAAAGGCAATTAGTAATTTACTAGTTAGTAAAACGAAAGAAAAGGTTTAAAATTTCCGAAGAGTTAGTAAATTACTAAAAGTTTAACAAGTTGCTAACTAGTAAACTGCTAAGCCCTTAATAAAAGGTTGTTTAAAATTTTGCGCCATTGATTTTAGGAAATAATTTCAAAAAATAATCGTTCATAGGTTTTGAAGATATTGATTTTTCAAAAAAAATTTTTTTTTTTTCAAAAACCCAACAAATATTTTTTCGAATATTTTTATAAACAATATTATTTTAAACTTAAGAAGAATCCTGGTGAAAATTTTTGGTTAAAATCCTTAGAGCCGTTAATAAAAAAGTCAAAAATCAAAAAAAACGGTTCTATGGTAGGTACCGTTAATAACATTTTGTCCCAAAAATTTTTATAAAAAAATTGTTACGCAAATTGTTAGTATTCGATAAAATACATTTTAAAACGTAATTTAAAAATTTGTGCGTGTATCGGTTTTCAAGATATCGAATTTTCAAAAAAAAAAAAATTTATAATTTTTTTAAAAATCCAAAAACTATTTTTTCGAAAAAAATTTAAGTTTATATTTTTTAGAATGCACAGCATCTCCTGCATACAAATTTTGGGAAAAATCGTTAGAGGTGTTGGTGAGATATTCGAAAATCAAAATAAAAATACCTCCAGTAGCTTAGGTTGTAGTTCGAGGTACAGACATACAGACAGACAGACGGAATTGCCGGACCCACTTTTTTCGTCTTCGCTATCATCGTAATGTCAACTTTGATCAAAATCTCGAGTTCGATTT
This sequence comes from Chrysotoxum bicinctum, assembly GCA_911387755.1. Lineage (NCBI taxonomy): Eukaryota > Metazoa > Arthropoda > Insecta > Diptera > Syrphidae > Chrysotoxum > Chrysotoxum bicinctum. The sequence goes on from OU426988.1 coordinate 202,270,525, forward strand.
TTTTTCCAAATGCAGAACTTGCCCTATAGTACCTATATCGCAAGTAAAACAGAGTGGACCCGGTGTACCACAAGGAAGTGTCTTAGGTTCAATTCTGTATTTGTTATATGTACTCGTATTAGAGGTATATCAGTGGACAACAATGGTGAATGGAACTTCATTAGTATTTAAAAATTTATATAAGAACTTAAGAACTTATCGATAGAAATTGTATTAAAAGCTTTTGCTAAAAAGTAACTGTGTTATTTGGAAGTGATCTGAATTGTTTAGATAAGCTGAGTGGCCAATTTCATTATTGATCAACTTTGAAAAAGTTTTTTTTTTTTTTTGCTTAATACATCGAAAGCGTCAGATAAAACAGATAAGCTGTGCAGAGGTTTAAGAGTCGTGCCAAATACTGTGGATCGTCATCCGCAAAGACAATCACTCTGTAACTCCTCGTTTACAAGAGGAGAAGAAGAGAGATCATCTTGCAGAAAAAAGACGCCTTATTTTGATTTGATAATACTGCTAGTCAGCAATTAAACTTTCCAAATAACCAATTAACCAAGCGATGAGAGTGGAAATTTGTTAAAATTTGTTAAAAGCGCCATCTTCATAATATCCAAGAAACCAACCATAGTATGCCATTCCTAATTGTATTATATAATTAAAAGGAATATTTGATGGTTCGTTCAAATGTGTAAAAGTCGTGTCCATTAATTTCTAGTTGCAGACATGAGTCTTGTATCAATGCTTCTTCTTAAATGGATGTCTTCCAAACAGTTTGCGAAGAAATGATTTTATAATTCGAGTTTACATGTGAAGATTTTTCAGCTTCTGCTATAAATACAACCTTTAATTCTCTCCTCAAAAGAGGAAAGTTACACAAAACTTTTAAAGACTTTCTTCAGGATTTGTAAATGGTTTTTCCAATAGGGATTTCTAAATTTGATAGATGATTGTGGTCATATTATTGAAGCTACATCTGTCAAATTAAGTAAGTCAAATTAACATGGAGACTTAAAGCTTTCAACAAAATTTGCAAATGATTAAATTGTTTGATGAAAGTGGGTCTTCTGTTCAAGCAACATTTTGCTCGCTTCGCCAATTATACGGTTGCCATAATCGTTCTTCCAAGAGGACTGTTCGTAACTTGGTATATAAATTCAAGTGGAACCGTTTAGTGAACAGTCCACAAACACCCGCACGACAACGAAACATAAGATTTTTGGAAAATAAGGCCGCTGTCCATGTGCTTGCAGGAGAATCCGATGCAGTAAATTTTGCGCCGCGCATTTTGTTAAAAGCTACATAAATACTTTGATAATTTCTACTTGTTAAGAAAAGCTTATACTTCTATGTATATCTTTGACCGATTAATCTATTGTATAAATTTTCTTTTCAATAAATATTTTTATTCGTGTGTCGATTCTCAACAGGTTATGAGCCCAGTTAACCGAAGTTTTATTTCTTTTTTTTGGATTGATTAAAAAAAAAGCTTAAGGACGCAGCGATGGATACAAAAGCGGTTGAGAACTCTATAATTTCACATCGTTTAAATTCTTCAAATTTCAGATGTTGGAAATTTCAAATGAATGCAGTTCTCCGAAGCCATGATTTATTAGGAATTGTAGATGGAACAAATGCGAAGCCAAATAATAGTGAAGATGCAGAAGTCCAGAGTAAATGGTTGCAACGTGATGGTAAGGCGATGGCAATATTATTTGCATCGATTGACCAAGAGCAAGCCTCGTACGTTTTGGACTGCAAGTCATCAAATGAGCTGATGGGAATGCTCGAAAGTATTCATCAAAAGAAGAGTGACGTCCGAGTAATGATGTTGTACGAAGATTATTTCTGTCTTAAGATGACCGAAGATGAATCCGTTACATCACATGTTTCAAAAGTACGTCAGATTGCATCGGAGCTGGAGGACCAAGGAGAGAAATTATCCGATAATTTGAAAATGTGTCGTATAATTAGCAGTTTGGCTCCAAGATTCCAAAATTTCCGTACCGTTTGGTATAACATCAAGGAATGTCGTACTATGGAAACTCTTTTATCGAAATTACAGCTGGAAGAAGATCAAATACAAAAAGCAGAAAGAGACACAACACAGCGCGGAGATTTAAGGACACACGAAGCAGCATTTAGCGCCAAACAGACATTCAAGAAGAAGAAGCTACATAAAAGTGAGCGAAAAGATAAGTCAGCATGTCATTTATGTGGCCAGGTGGGCCATTGGAAACGAAACTGTCCAGATAATAAAAATGACAACAGATGTAGGAATAATATGAGCAATCGTAGAGGTGGTAAACTAGTTGCTTACGCTATAGTGGACGACATTCTATCAGCTAACTATTCTGACTTGTGGTTAGCAGATTCAGCAGCAACTCGGCACACGACCTTTCGAAAAGATTGGTTTACTAAATTTTCATCTAAAGGAGCTTTTAAGGGTGTAAAAATTGCAAATGATGAGACCCTAGACATCGAAGGAATTGGTTCGATCGAAATTGAAGCTTGGCTTGATGGAAAATGGGTAAAAAGAATCATTGAAGACGTGCGCTATGTTCCAAAAGCAAAAGTGAATCTATTTTCTATCGTCCAATTGGCAAAGAAAGGTTTTGAAACAAAATTCACTAAGAAAGGATGCATAGTCGTTAATGAGGAGAGTAAAAGTTTATCTGCTACAGGTTACATGGATGTCAATGGTTTAGTCAGAATGGCGTTTAGAAATGTTCAAGTGGAACGTGCATGTATCTCGACAAGTGTCAAAGCTTCAGAATGTTCTCTACAGCAATGGCATCGACGTTTAGGACATGTCAATGTTGCCAGCATCAAGTCCTTGTGCTCAAAAGATTTGGTAAAAGGTGTCAAATTAACGAATCAAACAGATTTCTTTTGTGAGGAATGCCAACTTGGAAAAATGCATCGAGTATCACACCCTCTTAGTCAGAACAAGCGTGCTTTAGTGAAAGGCGAATGTATTCACGTTGATTTGTGTGGGCCAATGGAAACTGTTGGAATAGGCGGAGTTCGTTACTTTATGCTATTGAAAGATGAAGCAACGCATTTCAGATTTGTCTATTTTTTGCAACAGAAGTCTGAAGTACCAATATTCCTTGAAGAGTTTTTGGCACTATGCAAAAATGCATGGAACTGCACTATAAAGAGAATACGTTGTGATAATGGGACAGAGTTTATAAACAAAGAGGTTTTATCAATTTTGGCAAAAGTTGGAATCAGTATAGAACGCATTGCCCCATACACTCCTGAGCAGAATGGTTTTATTGAAAGAGACAATAGAACTGTTCAAGAATCTGCACGGACCATGCTGATTTCAAGTGGCTTAGGAAAGTCACTTTGGTCGGAAGCTATAAGAACTGCTGTTTATATTCTTAACCGGACATCTGTTGCAAAAGATACCAATCAGACATCTTACGAACATTGGTTTGGAGAAAAACCTCAGCTAGATCATCTAAAAGTATTTGGAACTGTTGGATTTGCTTATATTCCGAAGAACATCAATAGAAAGAAATGGGATCCAAAGGCAAAGAGAGTTCATCTAGTTGGTTACGAATCTTCAAATAAAAATTATCGGCTTTATGATCCAGAATCCAAGAAGATTTTATTCAGTTGTGATGTTAAATTTAATGAACATTTCATAAGCAAGGAGTACTTTTCTTTCACCGATGAGTTTTATGAAGATGAATGCAACAATATTGATTTATCCAATAAAGATTCTATAACAGATGACATGAAAGACAAAAAGGTAGAATCAAAAGAAACACAAGCTGATGAAATCAAAAATGGACAAGACAATGAAAGAAGCTTACGTAGAAATCCCAAGAAAACTGTTCCATATGATGCTGAGCTTGGTTGCTTAGCAATGTTTATTGAACCATCCTCATACGAAGAAGCAATGAAGTCAGATCAATCGTTGGAATGGAAAAAAGCAATTGAAGAAGAACTTCTATCGTTACACGAGAACCAGACATGGGATGTTGTTGAAAAACCGAAGCATTGCCGAAACGTAGTTGGCTGCAAATGGATATTCAAGCTGAAGGTGACGCCAAATGAAGATCTAAAATACAAAGCGCGGTTAGTGGCAAAAGGATATTCGCAGAGTATAGGCATCGATTACACTGAAACATTTTCCCCGGTTGTACGTTATGATTCAGTAAGGTGTGTTTTGGCATTACAGCTATTTGCGATATGGAGATCGTTCAATTCGATGTCAAAACAGCTTTCTTAAATGGAAACCTGGACGAAGAAATCTACATGAAGGTCCCAGATGGAATAAACTCTACAAATTGTCAAGTATGTCGCTTGAAGAAAAGTCTATATGGCTTAAAACAGTCATCACGTCAATGGAACTCAAAATTTGTTGATTTCATTAAGGGATGTAATATGAAACAATCACAATCTGATCCTTGTGTATTTTTTAGTTCCGACTCTTCTGAAAAGGTAATTTTATTATTGTATGTTGATGACGGATTAGTTTTGTCTTGCAGCAAAAGTGCAATTGATGACCTGATCAAGAAGCTGCAAATAAAGTTTAAAATTACGATAAGTGATGGGCACTACTACGTGGGACTTAAAAGTGAACGGAACCGTACTTTAAAAACCATAAGCATTGGACAAGCATCATACATAGAGCGAATACTTCATAGATTCAACATGGAAAACTCTAAGTCGGTATCTACACCCGCTGATGTTGGTACCTTTTTGGTAAAGTCGAATGATAGCAAATACGAAATTTCGTTCCCGTACCGCCAGGCTTGTGGATCACTTATGTTTGCTGCAACCGTTTCAAGACCAGACATTGCATATTCAGTGGGAGAAGTTTGCCGGTTTATGGAGAAACCCAGCCAGTTACACGTGAGGGCAATCAAAAGAATATTTCAATATCTGAATCAGACAAGACAATTAAGAATAACATATGGCTCAGACAACTGGAATTTAATTGGTTATACGGATGCTGACCACGCCAGAGATGTTGAAACCAGTCGATCGATCACTGGATACATCTTCATGATAGGAAATGGTGTAGTAACGTGGAAAAGTAAACGGCAATCACATGTTACTTTATCAACAACCGAATCAGAATATGTTGCATTATGTGAAGGTACAAAAGAGGCAATTTGGATTCGTGGACTACTCATGGAACTTGGATTTGAGCAAGATAGTGGTACAAAAATATTTTGTGACAACCAAAGTACCATACGTCTAGTCAAAAATCCAGAATACCATCATCGAACAAAGCATATTAATAAAGCTATGCACTTCACACGAGAACGAGATTAGCAAGGCGATATTATGGTCGAATATGTCAAAAGTGAAGACCAACTGGCAGACGTTTTTACCAAACCATTGTCAACAATGAAGTTCAAATCAAACATTCTTCGACTTGGCCTAGAAGAGTAGTTTGAACTAATTTTTGTTTTGTTCTTTTATGTATTCTAGTTAAATTTAAATTTGTTAGTATTTCATTATTTACTGCAGAATATTTTAAAGAATGTTTAAATTTGGTTTTCAAATGTTTTTATGAGTGGGAGTGTTAAAAGCTACATAAATACTTTGATAATTTCTACTTGTTAAGAAAAGCTTATACTTCTATGTATATCTTTGACCGATTAATCTATTGTATAAATTTTCTTTTCAATAAATATTTTTATTCGTGTGTCGATTCTCAACACATTTGAATATTATGCCGCTTAGCCCTGCAGATTTGTAGGATTTGAAGCTGTTGAGCACTCATTACAGTTTGTCCCTTGTAACCAAATCTTATGGATACTTTAAATTGTTATTTGACCCTATGTTGTCAGTGTTATTAACGGGTTGGGTACGATATCCCGCTTTTTATAATCCCGTTTTTTAAAATCCCGTTTTTATAATCCCGTTTTTTATAATCCTGTTTTTTATAATCCCGCTTTTTAAAATCCCGTCTCTTATAATCCCTTTTCTTATTAGGGAATTAGGGTTTTTCACCAAATGGTAAAAATCTCAATCGTAAACTTCAAATATTGACTTTGCGGAAATTGACATTAACATAAATTTATTAATACCAACACTAATTTAAACATTGAAATTGAGCACAAACTTCTTTTATTTGGGTTTTTCGATTTTGCATCTATTAATATCATCAAAGTAGAGGCTGTCACTTTTGACACTAACATTTTCTTAAAATTCCTTGCTGCTTGATTAGGTAATGTGTGATAAGAAAGTTACTCGTTATTCGCCCTTAATAATATTGAAAGAGGCACAGCGAAGCAGCTGACTTCATATACATAAACAGTGTCTAGTATTGTTGAAAAACTTTTGCTAGTGTAAAATTTGAATTATTTAGAGGTACTAGATTAAATTTGGGAGTGTGAAATGCGATTGTCTCTGAGGATTTTTTTTCATGGACAAAAATGTGTACAATTATCAGTTTGTGGCTTTAAAAATAATATTTACAGATTCCATCCCATTTTAATGACTATAAAAGCCCTAAATATGGAAGAAACCTCCAAACTAGCAACCCTGTGTATGCTGGTCTCTTTTTTTTTGTTTTCTTCTTGTGGTAGTCGCCTTAACCTTAAATATAACCGTATAACTGAAACTGCCCTAGAAAATCAATTACGACAAGCCTCACAGAATAGCTGGTGACTTGTATATTTTTTTTTTGCTGAACATAATAATAATGCTTATAGACAGTATTTATATTTATTTTTCAATATTTACGTTTTTACTTCTTACGCGCTGACCATAAGACCACAAAATGAGCTCCGGAGAAACCCACCAAAAAAAACACAAAATGAACATTTCCAAAGTTCTTCGGACAATTGTTGTTGCTTTTGGTTTTCCCTCTTTTGCACATTTTCAAGGCAAATTATTATTATTTTTTTTTTGTAAATAATTTTATTCGAATGTTCATGCAGCGGAGATTGAAAATCTATCTCTTTGATAGCCATACCCGAGCTATCTTTCTTTTTGAGCTATACGTGTGGATAATTTAACCACAGCTCTCAAAGTGGAGTTGATTAAACAAGTTACAGCCCATGGTGGGTGTCATTAGATCAGCTACTTCACTTTTATTTGCAGTTTTGTGTTGCTAGCCTGTCGGTATCTAACCGACATCACACTAGCTGCGGTGGACAGTGTAGAAAACAATAATTATTGTTATTATGACGTTGATTGGCATAATATGGCAATGACCTCATAATGAAAGATGGATTTGTATTGAATAAATTTTAATACCGGTTACTTTTTTTTTCTGTGAATAAGTGAATATCTGCGTCATCATCAACATAGAAAAAAATTTAACTTTTAAGGGGAGAGACTATAATTTGTTCCACCATGATGGACAGTTTCAATATTTTCACTTTTTTCTCAGGTTGCTTTTTTATGGGAGTAATGGAGCTAAGTTTTACAGATTGAAAGTATTTTTTGTAATTAAGTTTCAATTTTGTTAAATATTATTGCATTTCGAAATGTGGTCTTTGAAGTAGGTGAAGACCTGCATTGCTTCATATAGCAAAAAGGTGAAGGGAAGAGACAAAAATTATTAATCATTTCCGACGTTTTGTTCGACAGAAGTGCAGAAATTATGTATCAGATTATTTTACAATTAATAGGTAGCAATTGTAACCGAAAATAGAGAGTGCAAAAATTCTCTCCCACTTGATAGAGATGGTATGCAGATTTGAAGCGAGCTTTAACCACATTTCAAACCCTTACGTTTGCGTTATATGTCTACGTTTAGTTGAAGATCGTCTTTTGGTTTTACGTGAGCACCTGCCTCTTACGGCTCAATCCCACGGGAGGCCTACCTCCATTGGAGTCAGATTGGGTTCTGACCATTAACCCCGACATATCAAGCTATCTCGGTCGCAAAGTTGTGATATGTTGCAGCATATGCACACCTCTTGCTTTGGAGGCGAGGTCTATCTAACACCTCTTGAATTCAAGAAAAGAATCTTGAAAACCATGTGTCTCCGCATTCGGAATAAACCAAGCCACCATGATGCTCCTACTGGGGGCCTACCTCCGACTCAAATGTGCACTATCTCCCATGGTACCAGAATATAGCTTCCGGTGCATGGAGCGTCGCAACCGAGGTCACTTCCAGATGGGCTCCTGCAAAACCCTGGGCCTGTCAACCCTTAGGATACACACCAAGAAGTCAGCCGGGGTAGAAACCAACAACTCAATGTGCATCCTAGTCTTTTGCTCACCTTACGGCAAGCTAGGAAAGACACTCCTAGTCTTTAGTTTACCTTACGGCAAACAAGGAAAGACATTCCTAGTCTTTGCTCACCTTACGGCAAGCTAGGAAAGACACTCCTAGTCTTTGTTCTAAAGAACGAGGACAACGATCCCCCTATTATTTGCTACTACAAATAAGAAACCCTTTTAAAACCTTAAATAACCTTAAAAGTCTCCAGCCACGTAAGCAGCCGGAGACCTCACCAGTTAACTCCTCGCTATAACCCAATTAAACCTTAAAAGTCCCCAGCCACGCAAGTAGCCGGAGACCTTACCAATTCAACCCGTCACAACCCGATAAGACCTTAGAAATCTCCAGCTAGGCACCCAGCCGAAGACCTCACCAGCCCTAAATCCACCACCAACCAAGATCCATCAAAAAGTCTTCAGCCACAAGTGGACGAGCCCCGAAAGTCAAGACCATTATCCATGCATTAACCACCCGCACCACCATCCAGCAACCATGGCCTTATGCTCCCCGCCACCCATTATGTTTGTGGGAATTACGCAAGCTGCACTCGGACAGTTATGCCACCACAACATAATCTTGGACTTACGCTTGCTGCCATGGTCCGATGTGTGGTTCAGTAGCAATAAACTTCCAATAGTCAATCCTCCCAGAGCCCGAACGCGAGCAACCAAAGACCTTACCGATTTCACCCTAGACCTCCTAGTAGACCCTTCAAAACCTGGAAAGTACCTTAGAAATCTCCAGGAACGTAAGTAGCCGGAGATTTCACCAACACACACCCGTTTCGACCCTACTACTCCTTTGGGTTTTCTTAGTTGTCTAAATATCTTAGCAGCGAGAGAATAGACGTAAGCCCTCCCACCACGACAAGGTGAAACCCGTCGGGGGGGACGTTTAGTTGAAATAGGTTTGGTTCAACCCTACTTCGGTCGTTCAGGAGAGTTGTGTCGAGCAGTGATGAAGAGAAATTGAACTACATTTCAAACGCCGTATTTTTCAATTTGTTAAATCATGTTGACTCAACAATAGGTGCCCACGTTCCTCTTTTGGCTTTATATAATGATAGTTCCTTACAATATCATTTTAATGTTTTCTTAATCTTATTTATGATTTTTTTCTCAATATTTTTGATGAAGAGTGCATCGTAGTTATGGATGATTTCTTCAAACTGATCGTCAGGAATGGCTCGGGGGTATAGATACCTGTCGCTAGGCTATAGTTAATTCTGGAGGAGTTATTCCACTTCTGAGTTGGGATGATCTTCCAGGTTCCTGATGATTTTTCTGGAGAGCTGCAGCAACTATTGGTCCAGTGGTATTAATTTTTCTTCCTCGTCCAGCTCCTTAGTTGGTATATGTTTCTTCGTCAGTGGGTTGCGGTTTAGTGGTGTACATCTTACTTTCAAAATGCTTCATCGTCTTGATTGCTATAGGTGATTTAATCATCCAGATCTGAAAAGCGTAGGTCACAACGGGTTGGATAAGTTGTTTGTACACAAGCAGCTTGGTCTTCTTACTAAGCCCATTTCCCCTCCTGAGTGGCGGATGGACCAAGTGCAGATAATTGTTGGCTCTCTTCAACATCAAGTTTGCATTCTGGTTGAATTGCAGCTAGTTAGAATAGTTGATTCCCAAGTACTTCGTTAACAGCTACGTCTGTGTTGTCCAGAAACTTTAGTTTGATTGTATCACAGCGCGTTTTAAACATTCTTCTGGCAGCAGTTTCCAGTGAAGAAGCAGTGGCGCATACGGTGGAGTCGTCTGCAAAAAGCTTCGTCTTTGTTCCTGGTATGTTAGCTGGTTGACCAGCAGTATACATTTAGAACAGAAGTGGTCCAAGTTTTGATCCTTGAGGGACTCCAGCGTTGATTACCTTGGTTGATGATACGTGTTAATTATTTTTACCAAGTAATTAGGAAGTCGAAATTCTAAGAGTTTGAATAGTAGTTCTTCTATCCAAACGCTTTCGAAAGCTTCTTTGATGTCCAATAAGCACGCTATCGGCCTTTCCTTTCTGTTGAATTTGATTTAATATATTAAAATAAAATAAAGTTAAAATTAAAATTTTTTAATTAAAATTGAAGTTTTATTTTATTTCTTTATAATTTAACCTTTTATTACAACATATAATTATTTATAATTATTTTGTTTATAGCGACGCGTTTCGGATTTCAATATCCATCTTCGGGCTTTTGTTAGACTTTACTGAGTCTTTCTGTTGAGTCTGATGTCATTATGAAATTATTTTAGGGTAGAATGTTTATTTCCAAAGCCGTACTGAAACACAGGTATGATTTATCTCTTTTTGCCAAAAACGTAGAGTTTCTTCAATATTAACGCCTCCAGTATCCTGCTCATTCAGCAGAACAGTTTTACGTTTACCGTTTTTAAAGCTACAGGGAAATAGCTGTTGTTGACAGTTGTTGAAGATTAGATTCAGCTTCCTGGTAAATTTTTGGATGCTCTGGTGATGATAATGTTAGGCAATTCTTCAGGAGAAGTGAAAACTCAACCCCCATATTTATCAACTGCTTGTGGTTGAAATGGGTTCGGTTCATCTTGATTGCGCTCCTCCCTCAGTATGTGGTGTCTGGAATGTAAGAAAGTTTTTATATTGCGCTGTAGGAAAATATTAATAGGGAACTTTACAAATGGGTCAGCAACAAAAATGACAGCGATTAAATTGGTGAATCTGGTGTAAAATTGCAAAGTGTCAGTTTCATCAAAATGTAAATTTTGAAGTTTGTGAATAAGAAAGAGAGAGAGAACGATATATTTCTATTTAGTTATAAGCTTTGTTTCATTTTGAATTGGACTCTTCAAGAAACTTTGTCTTTTATATAGAATTTTCAGTCAAAAGATTTAGAATATTTTCAAAATGTTCAAGTATAAATACGAATTTTGTACTGAAATATTAAATAAAAACAATTAGTTTTCCATCATATCAAAATTTTAATATATCTTTTTCCTGTGCTTGATTAAATCACTCTATTGTATATTTTACCATAAATATTTTTTATAAATTTTATTCAAAATAAAATAAGTGAGTACAAGGCCAAGATGTTAGAGATGAACTTTCATCTTTAGTGTCTGCATTCTAACATCTGTTTGTTCATATTGAGTTTTATTTTACTTTAGTTTCGTTCGCTTTTGCTTTCAAAATTGTTTCTACACTGTGACATCTGTTTGTCTGAATTTACATGAAAATAACATATCGGCCTTACCTCGAAATTTCATACGATAACAGCAACAATGAAAAATTGGGAATCGAAAAATGTAGCAATGTAAACCTAGATTTTAACAAATGTAACGTTCACACAATTTTCTGTCAAACAGAGTAGGTATACTTGCTTAAAGTTTGCGAATAGATATAAAAAGTTATAAAATACCAAAAAGAATTCTTTATTGATGAAATAGTACGGTAATAAAAATAACAGAACCATCAGGTGTCTGTCAAAAAAAGTTTTGAATTGTCCGAATTTACATTCCCCGATTTTTCAACGGCTGTTAACCTACTGCTAATAGAAGTCTTTCGACAGTTTCTGAAAACTTCTTTGCATAAATATCAGAAAATGATCAGGAAATTTGAAATCGAATTTTCAATAAAGTGGGAAGAATGGTGTTGTTGGAATAAAGCCTTTTATGACATTTTGGAAAATGTCGATAAAAAGATTCAACGAAGATAGGTTTATGCAAAAAGCAACATATTCTACATTTCTATTAATTTGTAGAAAAAATCAATTTTAGTTTGAAAAAACAAAACTGCTCCCGGGAGAAATATGTATCTTTTATATCTATTAAGTAGGAATTGTCTTTTAAGACGAGAGTAGAATGTTTCCTCTGAATTATATCCGATAACAATTTTCAAACAATCTTGTCGTTGGCGTTGTACAACTTAAGAGAAAAGAAAGACACAAGCCGTCTTTTGTAAAAATAGTAAATTCTTCAGGAGAAAAGAACATTGCACTTCCACAAATCCATTTTTTTCCAAGAGAAATAGTCATCAAGATGACTGATACAAACTTTAATATTGATATTAACAACATTACACCCTTCTTTAATTTAGATAAAAATAGTGATCATAATTTATCCTTGTGTAGGGACAATTAGTTATTCCAAAATCTTTTAAGGCTATCATTTGTGAATGTATGTGTTCCAAATCGACATGGCTCTACTGACACGTTTTGTATAATACAACTGACTGAAATATGTATTTATATATTTATTTTAAAACAAAAGACAAGCAAATTTTGTTTTCACAGACTTCAGATAGTCATCTTACAAAAAAATCGCGTGATTGTTTTGGATCCATTTCTTATTTAAAGGGATTTCTTAAAAGTTAGCAGGATCGTTCTGCTAAATTATTTTCAAAGGATCATTCTAAGGCTAGGAACACACTTGCGATTTCAATCGCGCGGTTTTTTAGTCCCAAAAATAGAACACATGAGTTTAAATGAGAATGAACGCACTTGATACTCGTACCAACAAATCGTGACGATTTAAAGGTCGCAATTTGTTTCATTTTTCTGGCGATTCAATTGTCGTAAGTTAAAATGAAACAAATGCACTCAAATGGATATGCTCACATTTGCGATTTAAATTACTACGACCTAAAAATCGTAGTCGCAACAAGAAATTGTTATAGATGCTGTAATTTTTAATCCACGATTTCTTAGCCGCAAGAAATAAGACACGCCATGTTAAATGTAAATGCACGCACATGCGACTTAAAAATCGTAGCGATTATATAAAACAAGTTCTATTTTTTCAAGCGATTTTTTTTGTCGCTACTTATTTGTAGAAAATGCGTGCACTACATAAAAAGTAGTGTGTTTTATTTTTTGCGATTAAATAATAGCGCGCAAAAAATCACAAGTGCGTGCATGACAATAATTTGTAGCGACTACGACTTTTTAATCGCCTTAACGAAAAATCGCAAGTGCGGTTCTAGCCTAAGTCAGTGAATAAATAATCGCCTGAAAAGATCGCGCGATTTTTGTTTATGATTATTCAATCAGAATTTTTAATATATGTACATATTGAAATATCATGACACTGATTCCATAATCGTTTACAAAACGCACTCGATTTGTTGTAAGTGTTTATCGTACATCAAAATTGCGAAATGTTTTTTTTGTATCCAATTTTTGTTCAATGAGATTTTTTAAAACAAAAAGATCGTTCAGTTTAATCATTCTTCAAAAACTTAAAGGATCATTCTTCGGCAGTGATGAAATAATCTTTTAAAAAAATCGCGCGATTTTTGTGTACAAATATTTAATCAGATTTTTTATAATAAATATTAAAATATTATTCTGCGACATTGATTAAATACTCGTATAGAAAATTCGCTTGAACTGCAAATTTATCATTGTCATTAATTTATTGTCTGAAAAGATCGCAAGATTTTTGTTTACGATTATTAAATAAGGCTTTTGAATATACATATTAAAATATTTTTCTGCGACATTGATTACATAATCGTATACAAAATCCGATCCATTTATTAAATAAAAATCTATTTAAATGATCTTAAAAAAAAACAACAAAATCGCCTGATTTTGTAATCAGATTTTTCAAAACTTAGAAAGAGCATTCTGCTTAATCAGTATTCAAAATTAAAAAGTATCATTTTACAACATTGATTAAATAATTGTCCGAAAAAATCGCGCACAAATCATATACATCTACAAAATTAAATCACGAAGTAGTTTTTAATAACAATTGCCGTATTTAGAATTTATACGCCAAGAATCGAAGTTAAAATTTTTTGAAATGTAGATATCTTCTATGTATTAACATCTGATGTGTAAGGCATATTGTCCTTCATAACTTCTTAACAATACCTACTCTAAGCTTTATATACATACCTTACAATATAATATACTTTATACCTAGCTCTAAGTATACTTTTTAAAACTTGTTATTTTATTATTCTAAATTATTGTTGTTTGAGAAAGAATATAAAATATATGTTTATATGGTTTCTAAACCTCTTTTTCATTATTAAGAAGACGTTATAACTCAGAAGTGGGATAAGCCAAGATTAAAGATTGAAAATTGAATATTGAAGATGGAACAAAAAAAAAAAAAATCCGAAAACTACATATAAGATATACGTATGTATAAGAATTTGTCACAACTAATGAATAAATTTAAACTGCTTGCATGGTGCGAAGCAAGCAATAGTGATAAGTCAAGATTGAAGATTAAAAATTGAATATTGAAAATTGAAGATTGAAAATTAAAGATTGAAAATTAAAGATTGAAAATTGAAGATTGAAAATTAAATATTGAAAATTAAACATTGAAAATTGAAGATTGGGGATTGAAGATTGAATTAAAAAAAAAATCCAAAAACTATAAGATATAGATACATAATAAGAAAATGTCATAATAAAAATGAATTGCTTGCATGCTGTGAAACAAACAATGTGGAAGTTCCGGCAACTGCAACAGTAGCGCAGCTTTGAGATTTGCATATAAAAAAAAAATAGAAAAAAAATCTGCACTAGAGTAAGAAGAATCTTCTGAACAAATTGAACTTATTGAAAATTATGAAAATTACGAACATTCCGAACATTATGAACAATTATGAACATTCCGAAGATTACGAACATTCCGAATGCTATGAACAATTATGAACATTCCGAAGATTACGAACATTCCGAACATTATGAACAATTATGAACATTATGAACATTCCGAAGATTACGAACATTCCGAACATTATGAACAATTATGAACATTATGAACATTCCGAAGATTACGAACATTCCGAACATTATGAACAATTATGAAAATTCCGAAGATTACGAACATTCCGAACATTATGAACAATTATGCACATTATGAACATTTCGAAGATTACGAACATTCCGAACATTATGAACAATTATGAACATTCCGCAGATTACGAACATTCCTAACATTCCGAACATTATGAACAGTTATGAACATTCCGAAGATTATGAACATTCCGAAGATTCTGAACATTCCGAAGATTCTGAACATTCCGAACACTAAGAATTGAACTTATTCAAAATTATGGAAATTCCGAAAATTCTGAACATTCCGAAGATTTTGAACATTCCGAACATTCCGCAGATTCTGAACATTCCGAACAATCCGAAAATAATGAACATTCCGAACAATCCGTAAATTCCGAGCATTCTGAAGATTCCGAACATTCCGAAGATTCCAGACATTCCGAACATTCTCAAGATTCTGAACATTCCGAACATTCTAAACATTCTGAACATTCCGAAGATTCTGAAAATTCCGAACAATCCAAAAATTTAGAACATTCCGAACATTCTGAACATTTCGAACAATTCGAAAATTCTGAAAATTTAGAACATTCCGAAAATCCAGAACATTGTGAACGACTTTTTTGATGAAAATAATATAATTCCCAAGAATATTACAGAGTTGAGTGATGAAGAAGCTTTCATTAAGCTATAAAGAAAAATCAATATTAAATTCTTTATAATTTTTAAATCGTTATGATCGGGACGATCATTTGTCAGGTTGGCCGAGTTGTAAGGTATATTGTCCTTCATAACTTCTTAACAATACCTACTCTAAGCTTTATATACATACATACCTTACAATATAATATACTATATACCTAGCTCTAAGTATACTATTTCAAACTTGTTATTATATTATTCTAAATATTGTTGTTTGATGAAGAATACAAAATATATATATTTAGATTGATTTAAACCTTTATTTTAATATAAGAAGACCTGTTATAACGCCGAGTTGTAAGGTATATTGTCCTTCATAACTTCTTAACAATACCTACTCTAAGCTTTATATACATACATACCTTACAATATAATATACTATATACCTAGCTCTAAGTATACTATTTCAAACTTGTTATTATATTATTCTAAATATTGTTGTTTGATGAAGAATACAAAATATATATATTTAGATTGATTTAAACCTTTATTTTAATATAAGAAGACCTGTTATAACTCAGAAGTGGGATAAGCCAAGATTAAAGATTGAAAATTGAATATTGAAGATGGAAATAAAAAAAAAAAAAAATTCCGAAAACTACATATAAGATATACGAGTACCAAGCAATGGCGATAAGCCAAGATTAAAGATTGAAAATTGAATATTGAAGATGGAATTAAAAAAAATCCGAAAACTACATATAAGATATACCAAGCAATGGGATAAGCCAAGATTGAAAATCGAAGATTGAAAATTGAAGATTGAAAATTAAACATTGAAAATTAAACATTGAAAATTTAACATTGAAAATTGAAGATTTAAAATTGAGGATTGAAGATTGAATTAAAAAAAAAAATCCGAAAACTATAAGATATACATATGTATGTATAAGAATATGTCATAATAAAAGTGAATTGCTTGCATGCTGTGAAACAAACAATGTGGAAGTTCCGGCAACTGCAACAGTAGCGCAGCTTTGAGATTTGCATATAAAAAAAAAATCTGCACTAGAGTAAGAAGAATCTTCTGAACAAATTGAACTTAAAATTCCGAACATTCTGAACATTCCGAACATTATGAAAAATTATGAACATTATGAATATTCCGAAGATTACGAACATTATGAACATTCCGAAGATTACGAACATTCCGAACATTATGAACAATTATGAACATTCCGAAGATTACGAACATTCCGAACATTATGAACAATTATGAACATTCCGAAGATTACGAACATTCCGAATGTTATGAACAATTATGAACATTCCAAAGATTACGAACATTCCGAACATTATGAAAAATTATGAACATTATGAATATTCCGAAGATTACGAACATTATGAACAATTATGAACATTCCGAACATTATGAACAATTATGAACATTATGAACATTCCGAAGATTAAGAACATTCCGAACATTATGAACAATTATGAACATTATGAACATTCCGAAGATTACGAACATTCCGAACATTATGAACATTCCGAAGATTACGAACATTCCGAACATTATGAACAATTATGAACATTCCGAGGATTAAGAACATTCCGAACATTATGAACAATAATTATGAACATTCCGAACATTATGAACAATTATGAACATTCCGAAGATTACGAACATTCCGAACATTATGAACAATTATGAACATTATGAACATTCCGAAGATTAGGAACATTCCGAACATTATGAACAATTATGAATATTCCGAAGATTACGAACATTCCGAACATTATGAACAATTATGAACATTCCGAACATTCCGAACATTATGAACATTTATGAACATTATGAACATTCCGAAGATTACGAATATTCCGAACATTATGAACAATTATGAACATTATGAACATTCCGAAGATTACGAACATTCCGAACATTATGAACAATTATGAACATTACGAACATTACGAAGATTCTGAACATTCCGAGCATTCCGCTGATTCTGAACAATCCGAAAATAACGAACATTCCGAACAATCCGAACATTCTCAAGATTCTGAACATTCCGAACAATCCGAAAATTCTGAAAATTTAGAACATTTCGAAAATCCAGAACATTTTGAACGACTTTTTTGATGAAAATAATATAATTCCGAAGAATATTATACAGAGTTAAATGATGAAGAAGCTTTCATTAAGCTATAAAGAAAAATCAATATTAAATTCTTTATAATTTATAAATCGTTATGATCGGGACGATCATTTGTCAGGTTGGCCGAGTTGTAAGGCATATTGTCCTTCATAACTTCTTAACAATACCTACTCTAAGCTTTATATACATACCTTACAATATAATATACTTTATACCTAGCTCTAAGTATACTTTTTAAAACTTGTTATTTTATTATTCTAAATTATTGTTGTTTGAGAAAGAATATAAAATATATGTTTATATGGTTTCTAAACCTCTTTTTCATTATTAAGAAGACGTTATAGATGGATAATTTTGAAAAATGTCTTTGTAGATAATTACGTTAAGGAATGATCACTTGGAGTTTTTTTTTTGTCGCAGTAAAAGTCGATATTTTAAATTAGCTAAAATCACACTTTGTAGCCGAATAATTTTGTAGAATAATCAAAGAAGAATTTCACGGAACAATGTGTTTGGGAAAGTCGTCAAAAATTATTCCCGGATTTATGGATAAGTCAAGATTTTATTGATTTGCAATTAACAGTTGACTACCTGAACCTACAATTTCAAAAAGTATGCAACTACGCAATCGAAACTTGTTGTTTATCGAAGCAAAGCTTGTTTTTTTCTCTATCGCGCTCAATACGCCTCTGCTTCCCCTTAAGCTCGCAATATACTCGTATACCTGTAGATACTTATGTCGTAGAAGGCGGAACAAATATGAATACAAAAATCAAATTAAAAAAAAAAATAAAACAATTTAACGTTGGTGTTTGATTTATGCCACGCAAATATCTGATTGAGGGTTTGTGGTGGCTTAATACATTGCGGAATAAAGTTAATTTCAAAATTACTAGGTACATTATTTCGTATGCTTCCAACTTACGAGTATTCAAGTGAAGTAGAAACATTTTTTTTTGTTACTGTTGTGTTTGGGTTAACATGAAACTAATATGAAGTAAGATTAATTGATTTTGTGTTCACCCATTCGATT
The DNA here is from genome assembly GCA_911387755.1 of Chrysotoxum bicinctum. Taxonomy (NCBI): domain Eukaryota; kingdom Metazoa; phylum Arthropoda; class Insecta; order Diptera; family Syrphidae; genus Chrysotoxum; species Chrysotoxum bicinctum. The sequence continues at coordinate 202,289,334 of OU426988.1, forward strand.
GAGGTGATGAAAGAGCAACGGAACGAAGGAAAAAAAAAACTATGTGGTATTAGGAGGGCTGTGGGTGAATTACCGACTTTGATTCCATTTACTCGTAATTTACATGTATCTAACCCAATGACATTTTAAATGGTAATCAAAAGAAGTAATTACCATGTTTACACAGATTAAAAATATTCGTGTCAACAAAGCGTATTTTTTTCTTGGAATAAGATGAAGTGAGAATTAAATATTAAATATATTTGAAGTTTGCCAAAAAAACGCATAACAATAGCTTCGTTTCATTGCCTTTGTGTGCGGGATAATCTCAGAAATCACATGTCCGATTAAACAAATAATTTTTATGTTTGAAATGTGAGGATATCTTAAGGATTTGATACTTAAAAAAACCGTTATTTATAGGATGAAATGTGGTTGAAATGGTATGACTCAAGGATGATAGGTAGAAAGTATCGCTAAAGTACTCCGTTTTGATTTTATGAACTTGTTTGATTTGTTGATTTATCAATGTTCTAGTGAAATTTGCCCCATAAATATTTCAACCATTATACTCGTAATTCAGGGAGAACCTAACTTAGGATGTACTGTCATATTAAGAGATTTTTTTTTAAGTCATACTACACGAATGCTGAATACTCTGTCCGGCCAAATATTGTGATGTTCAGACATTCAAAACCAATGTGCATTGGTATCATATTTTAAATCTTCTCCAACTTCCCTAAATGAGGCACTGGGCTCAAACATTTTAAGGGTACTCATAAACCGTTAAAACCATAAAAATAGTAAACATTTCCAACCTTCTGGACGTAATGGTTGATGCGTTGCACTGTCACGTCAGAGGTTTGGGGTTCGAGTCCCAGCCTATGCCATCTGAAAAAAAATAAAATATTTCTTGACAGTGGTATTGCATCCTGTGAGGGAAGTTACAAATCCTGCTAGGTTAATTCTTGTTATGTATGAAACAGCGTCTTAGTCGTTTGAATCCGGCAGAAAATTTGCGTTCCCTCGCAGAAAAATTGATAAAATTTTCACATCCTTACCCCCGATTCGTATGCTCTTACTTAAAGGGCTTCCGAACCATGAAGGTTGTTTGTCTAGACACAACGCTGGCCTGCGATCATTTCCAACGAATGTGCAAGCTGCTGCCAGGTTTCCAGTCATCTAGACCAAGTGCTCTGCTATCTACGATAACTTGATTCTGTGTTCCTTAAGGCCCCCAAACCTGAGGGAAAAGGATTTGAAAATTTGTCTGTGCATTCAAATCATGAGAACAAACATTCACATATATATAAAGTTCATAGAGTTCATGATTGTATTTTCGTCTCCATTTTCTTTTTTCGCACTCAGGACCAAATATCCGTCGAAGAATTTTTCTTTTGAAGTCAAGTATTACCTCTCTCTGTCTGGTTGGCTTTGGTCCAACACTTAATGCCTCCGTAGAGTAAGACTGGTAGTACTCGTATAAGGATTAAATAGAGCGGACATTTTGTCTTACAAGTCTAATGATTTCGACCCATTTGTTGCACAGGAGTCGTATGTTCACTAAGGTGTAATTTCTAGAGTAAGTGTTTACGCCAAGGTAGATAAACCCGTAGCTAAACCTAAAAGTTCTCCTAGACTGTTGACAGAAGTTAGTTGTTAATTAATAACATCTGCTTGATCTTGCCCTTATTATTTACTTCATGGCGACAAGTCAAACCTAATCTCCATACACCTTGAATGATTCAAAGAATGGGCGCAGGGACATACCCCCAATTTTTATTTTTGAGGCATTTTAAGGGGGACATACAACCAAAATTGAATTTAAAGCTCTTACCTAAATGGGAGATAAATTCCAAGTATTTAGTTCGGAGATGGGACATACGTTCATCTCAAATTTTTGGAGATATAGTGCAGAAAAAGTATTTCGATAAAAATAATGTTGTGCATTTCCAGTATTGAAACCCCTTTTAAATTTTTCCAATATAAGGCCAATTTGGGATTGTGTCACTTTGAACTGTTTGTTGTCTATATTCAGTCGCCGACAGGCACTAATTTCGATAGTTTTTTTTGATCAAATATACCTGCCCGGCTCGCATGTCGGGTTCAAAGGATTTCAAGTCCCTTTTTGGGTCGTCTGACCGCTCAGGGAACTCCTGTTCTCGGCTAAGGAAATATTTGGTCATCATGGTAGGAGTTAAATTGTATCACACACACTGAAGGGTTTATGAATACCCTTATAATGTCAAACACAGTACGAGCAATTAGCAAAGTAGGATAGGATTTGAAAGAACATATCGATGCGCATTGGTTTTGAATGTCTGCACACTGCAATGGGTGGGAGACATTGAGCCCGATAAAGCATTCCACATTCGTGTAGTGCCGCTAAAAAAAGAATTTCTGTAGTTGACAGTACGTTCGCAATTGGGCTCAAGGGTAAACTGATGAGCATTTCTAGAAGTACGGGTATTACGGTTGAATTGTTTGAGGGGAGGAATGCAAGTGACTTTGGATCCTTTGTACCGCTAACGAAACTCTGTTGCTCCGGTATGAGTATGTTCAGTCGCCAAGCATGTGCTTATGTAAACATTGCCTCAAACAAGGCATTTCAGCAGTTTTCTAAGACAATAATTTTTTGGGTGAAATCTTTGGCGGTACCCTTCCCAGAGAAAACTGTTGACATAGGCGCCTACCTGATGACTGATTAGCGGTAAGAAGACCCAAAAAAGAAGTTTTAATTCTAAGCGTGCCATCTAAGCTACTATTATCCAAGAATACTGTTGACATTAAGCGCCAGACGACTAAATATAAACTATCTGAGCTCAAAATTTTAGAACTAATGTCTTATTTAGGCGAAACATAAGTCCAAAATTCGATTTGGGTGTTATGTCCCACTTAATTGGGACATAAGTTCCGAAAATAAAAATTCAGGATTACGTTCTTGGGAGATATGTCCTTGCCCCACGGAAAGTTGGGAATGGCCTAATAATATCGGCCGCAAACTTTAATAGTTGGAAATACATAGTTGTTTAATACAGTGCCCTCGGTGATATCTCCTTCCCTGCGCACCATGTGTTCCAGGTCGAGATTGAAGAATTCACCTGATACCGCATCTCCATGTTGGAACATTGTGAAGGAGCTTTTCCGCACTTCCACATTAAATCGAATATTTTCTAATGACAAAGCAAGATCGTTTTTCTCGGACTCCCCGTTACGGCTATCGTCGTAAGAAAACAAAAAAATGATGAGTTCCGACTTGGATTTGGTTTATATTTTCGAGGAATTGCCTCAATATAACGATTTAGTCTATGGTTGACCTACCAGGCCGAAAGTCACACTGTTACAAATTTGCAGCAAATATTATCGCCTTTTTTGTACCGGGCATATGGAACTCATAATAAAGTCATCGAGCATGCTTCTTTCCGGCTATATTTGGGTGATGATTTGATGGATTCACCCTACAAAAACATCGTTTCCGCTTTTTCAAAGATCTTCTACTAAGCCATCAGATCCTGGAGCCTAGTTTAAACCTTTTCTTTGTAGTTAATCCTACCTCTTCTATACTAGCTTGCTGAAACTGGTTTTTCATTGGCTAAAAGTGAGCTATCTTCTCGGTCTAATACTCTCTTTGCATGATACTCATTTGGAAGGTGTTCGAAATGATTCTTGAATACATCTTATATTCCCTGTTATTCGGTGACTAGGCTACCTTCACTGTATCGAATTTCCAGGTTTCGTTTCGATGGCAAGACTTTCGAAATTAAAAGTACAAATCGAATTGGCTAAAGAACCAAACTGCCGAAATTGAGGACCCATCTTACATTTTAAAGAAATTCCCTTAACTTATTTTTTTTCCAAAGAATAATCATAAAAACGATTATTTTCTTGTCTTGATTCAAAACGTACATATGTTTGTATGCGAGAGACAAAAAATCACACAAATTCACAAATGCATTCATCCGTTTTACAAAAGCAGCCCCGAAATGTAAAACAATCTCTTTTGCAAGTAAATGATATTACTCGTATTTAGGGAACACCGATTCACGGTCTATGGTCACATCTATCATCTGAGGTTCTCTGTGTTGTATACAACTTCCTGTTTCCGTTCATTGACATTCGACTAAAATCACGAAGTAAAACTGGTGAAATCGAGTTCATATAAATAGAGCGATTTGTTCTTGTTTCGTAAAATGAAACTTTGAACATGAAAATAATTAATCATCGATCGACGATGAGAGAGAGAGAAGGAGAGAGCCTACACGCATAGCCCCACATCACTTATCCAGTCCAGTCAATGAACTAGTAGGATGTTGTTCGCAGATTTATCAACTTAAAAACGTCTAGAGCCAGACGTACGGCCGCCTACTGTCACGAAAACAAATTTTCCCCCCATAATCAACAAAGAGGGAACAACTTTTGATTTTTATTTTATTTTTCAAATAAAAAGCTTAGGCGTACATATATCAGCTTCGAATTGACATTAAATTAAAAAAAGAAATAGAGAGCTCCTTTTTAGAGCCCTAACATGTTTTAATTTATCAAGAAACTTTTCCAACTGGAAATATCTCAATCAGTGGCTGGTACGGATTAAGGTGTCTAATTGGCCTGCTGTGAGTTGCGACGCCTAATATTCATCTAATCGAAAATGATAGCGATAGTTTCTCGTTTTCATTCAATAGCGAAAAATTTCACTAGGTGACATTTAATTACCGTAAAGCAAATTAATATAACTAACATCTAACGCGCCATCTGTGTGTCACATGAATATTAGTAGTTGGCAACGACCAAGACGACATCAAGTCTGCCCGTAAGCTATGCGTTTTATATGGATGCAACAAACCAGCAAACGAATCGAGCGTCTGCACAACTCACTCAATATGGAAAAGAAGTAACAGTTATGGCGAACTCGCACACCCAAAGGCTGTTCAAAGTGATTTGTCGATGGACCATTTTCACTTTGCATGCTGGGGTCGGAACAACAAGTTACCTCCTGTAGGTATGCGTCTCGCAACCACAAGTGTCCAGTACAACTTCCTTTGCAATTGAACATTACCTCGATCCATACATGGCAATTTATACGACGGAAAACCGATATCCACACCATGCAGACCATCGCGAGTCTAGCGCGAAAATACTTTCCCACTTATATTTTATCGATGATCATGGTTAGCGTCTACATACGTAAAACCTGGCCAATGTGTGTCTTAACTTTTTTTTTTGAGAAATAATAAAAACGAAACCTCACACATCCCTACTCAAGGGGTTATCGACTGTCATCATCGATGGTACGGCGCGGCAGCGGTTGCGACGCGACGCAAAATCGCTGCTTGGTTTTTATCGAAGATGTGATTCACATCAATGGATTTGAGTGAAAATACGATAAGAAATTAAGTAAAAGTTTTTCGTAGCTTGTTAAATGTAAAAGCAGGGTTTATGAACTTTGGGTATAAAAACCCATCAATGAGTTGTGGAAGTCTTTTGTAATTTGTTAATTTTGCTTTTAATAATTTGTTGTTTAGATACGGATATTTATTAAGACCGGATTTAGAGACTTAAAAATTGCCAAAGCAAAAAAAGATTTTAAGTAAAATGTCAAGTAATAATTTGAAATAGAATTAAATTTGGTGCCGATAAAGTACAAAACGTAAAAAAGACGAAATATGTAGACCAACAAATTTGTCCAATCGACCTGGACTCAGCGAAGGTAGCAATATCATCAAAGTAATTGGGACTGATACTCTTTTTGTTGAGGGTTACTATACATAGATGAATTGGTATGGAGTATGTACCAGACACTGATTGGTCGATCCTCAATAAAACAGATCCTCGGAGCTGCATCAACTACTGAGCCATCAGCGTTGCAACACATCACAGGGATCATTCACGATCGAAACATCACAAACCAGACCATCGACTGCATGGTCGGTCAAAATTTTAAACGCATGCCCTTCTACTTACGCTCGAAACTTCTGAACTCCCATGGCAGCAGCCAGGCATTCCCGTTCGGTCACATTGTAACTGCGCTGGCCGAGTTAAGTTTCTTTGAATGGTAATAGATTAGTCTTTCGTTGCCACTCTCGTCTAGCAGGCACAAAACCAATGCCGGTGTTTGATGCATCGCAGAGGATGAGAAATTCTTTGGTGAAGTCCGGATTTACCAGGAGGGGAGCGGCGTTTAATGCGCTCTTTAACAAGTTGAAGGCTTTGAGCGCCTCGCTTGTGAATGAAAATTTCGTTCCCTTTTTTAGCGTATCGGTGATGGGAGCCGCTAAGGTTGAAAAGTCTTTAACAAAACGTTAGTACCAAGGTGCTAAGCTCAAGAACCGCCGCACTTGTTTAGCCGAAGCCGAATTCAACTCCTTGAAACAAAACTTCGACTTCTCGACCTCTACCAAAAGGTCATCCAAGTATGGAAAGATTTTTTCTATCGCTGAGCTGGTTTCTGAGGAAAGGGAGGTCGAAGACGTTCTACCCGAGATAGAGGCCCTAGAAAAGAAAAGTACATATACACGCAACTGCTCCTGTTGGAATTGTAAGGCTAAGGTTCATTCATTCTTCGAATGCCCATATCGCAAATTCAGTTAGGCCCTCTGTCACCCCAGAAAAAAAGTTGGTAGAGATTTTTTGACGTTTGAGGAATGTCAAAAAATTATTAATTTGTTCAATTCGTTGATCAGGGTGACTTTCTTCCCTCTTATTTCACGATTATATCGCACGAAATCTTCTTCTGATTCAAAACTATACTGTAGCCAATCTTTGATGGGTTGAAGGTATAAAGTATAAGGGTATCAGTACCTGCTTTTAGATTGTTACAAGAAAGATTTAAAAAGTCAGAAGAAGTTCGACATACATGCACACATGCGAACAGACGGCTTTGAGCCTACTGCTGCTACTACAACTACTTAGCCCCTTGACCACTCCATGGGGCATGTGGCGTCAACTACCACTGCACAAAATCTAGGCGAAAACCGCGCTTAATTGACTGTACAATTTTGGCCTGGGTTCTTTTGGCTGCCGATCACTAATTTATGGTTTGGTGTGAAAATACTAATAGTGTTTAGATTTCACATATTTAATATCGGTATTGTCCTCAATGCAAACTTAAAACAAAAGAAACTTTTTTGGATTTTTATCTCTTAAGGTACAGTAATTAATTAATTAAATTAATTAAATTAATTTAATTAATTAAATCAATTAAATTAATTAAATTAATTATTAAAGCCTGGAGTTAAAACGCCGGCGGAAGTTCTTCAAGTGTAACTCTTTTCATGAAAAAGTGCTTCTCATCTTAGCCGTTCGGACTTGGCAAAAATAAAAAAAGATAATAAAATTTACTATAAAAAAAGATTCCAACAACTTGCTTGTAACATCACTCGTCCTCGAAAGTCTATTTTTTTTTTCAAAATGGCGGTTGAATGCTAAAACTTACAGCCGCACCATTTTTCTATGAAATACTCGGGAACAACCCTGATCAGTATATTTGTATGTGTGTGAAGTTAGCACGGTTATTTCCGATTTTCTTAAAGTTTATTTTCAGCTGTAAAATAAGCAAATATCTGGTACTAAACTTCACGCTACACAAAATTCATTTTCGGCGGTAAAAGTTGCAAATACACGAACTTTTTTATATTTTTAGATTAGACAGCACAAGCTGAGCATAATGCTCTACAACTTTTGTTTTTAAGAAAATCGAAAATCGTTTGCAAAATGTACAAATGAGCCTGTTTTGTTTTTTAATATTTACGTCAGAGGGCAGCACATGTGGATACATTTCAACACATTTTCTTTTTTTAGAAAATTGAAAAAGTCTACTTTGACTCTGCCGACTATGGCCTAAATAACAATATTTTTATATGTTTAGTTGTTTCTGAAGTCAATAAGATAGCTGAAGCCAAAAATATAAAAAACCTATGAGTTAAACACTAATTATCCCAGGTGCGCGCATCGCGCACATTATTGCACATGAATTGTGATTGATTGCAGCTTAGCAGGCTTTGAAGTGAACAAAAACAAATGTTTAACGAACATTAATTATTCATTATTCTCAAATAGATTGGCTAACAATAAATCCAACCATCTCCTCCACTGGCTAAATAATTTGACACACAAAGCTATTTCCCACATATATATTTATCTAATAATGGCGTAGTGCACTTGAAAAATATAAACAAAAACTAACAACGGAAATACGAATCAAATTCGTAATGTGGATACACCATCAGCCATCATGAGAGAGCGCTGTTCATTGTATGTTCGAGACATTCCCCAGAGTAGGACAAAGTATAATACCAACAATGAACTCACGACTCGTATTTCAACATTTCCAAGCACAACAAACACACTGACAGTGACACTTCTCGAGATGAATGCATGCAATTTTCACATGTATTTCCCACTTTAATGTGATTAGGCCACATTGTATAATTATAACAATTTCCTATGGGCCCCTTGTTTTCTGTTGAGAGTGTCAGTCCAAAGACAGATAGGTATTTCGTATACTTTACCTGTCATAACAGCATTTGCAACAATGGACGCAAGCACACTGAATAAATGCAACCCCAACCCCCCACCGAATGAACACACACAGGGACAACAATAACAAATTACGCTAAAACGCACAGGCACAGGCACTGGTAACTTCCATTATAGTGCGCTAGAGCTGAAGTCTGAGCTCTCCGATATCTGCACTTGACACGCTGCGCTTGGGTACCAGATAGACAGTATGTGATTTTGCAAAATGGCTACAAGTCTAAACACAAAGGCCCCCTAAAGTGCAGATTAGGTAAACTGGCGCGCTGCCGCATTTAAAATCAACCAACAACCAACATCTAAACCGCAAATTGAGGACATTAGTCTTTTATGCTCATGTGTGACACTTGTGTTCCTTTGAGTTGCTATTTTGTTGGGTATGGTTTACATTTGCATTTGGAACTTAATGTCTTTTGCAGCATAAATTGCCAAGGTTCACAAACAAAACAGTCGATACCAAGAAAGTATTGACACTAGTATTAATTTTTTGTCAAAAAGTGCAAGGATTTCCGGGTGCCAAAAAAGTTTTATTGAACATTTAAACACTCAAATATTAGCCCGACTGGAAACTTTATCTTAAACGACTTTCTCGCAATAAAAATAAATTTTTATTTTTATTATTGAAATGTTGAGAGGTTAGATGGCGCTTAACTCAATTTTAGATAGAAAAATGTGACATTTGTCACTGATTTTGAAATTAATATATTGAAATTGATATATGTATTAATATATTGAATATAAAGCAGCACACACATTATGTTGATTTGTGTAAATAAACATCGCTGATTGTGAACTTTTTTTTAACCCAAACCCAACCCGATTTAAATGTGTAGAAATTAACAAAGTTGTGTCGACTGAACAATAATTTTCTAGTCTGAATGTGTTCATTAAGACAATAGTCAGCTGTCTGTCAATCTTGATTTGTCTGTGTTAGTCCATTATTTTATTTTGTAGAATTTTGCCTTTTTTTTTGCTCAGCTGGGGAGAATATAATCTTCCTCTACTACATATTATTTTCAACCGAAATGACATTCTAGACGTCAACATTGACAAGTACTCACTAATTATGACTATGCGAACAGGTTAAAATGTTGACTTTATTCATCAAAAATCTAAATAAACAAGTTGATTATAAGCCTAAGCGTTATGACCACTTTTTAGTTGCTATGCTGGTTATACCTAAGTTTCACCGAAACAACCTATTGTTACTTAACATAAAATAAACTATTATCTTTCGTCCTCAGGTTATTCAGTCTCGGTTTTCTTGGAGCTAGTGAATCGAACTTCTTATTTATCTCAGGAGTTTTTGGTCTGTTAGCGTAGCCCGGTTCTTCTTCTAATTAATAGGTGCAAAAGATGAAAGACTGATGGGTTGGAGTTTTTGAACACACTTCTTGAGTGTAGATTTAATCAAAGCAACTCGTTGAAGTTAAACCTCAGGAACTTCCCATTGCGTATGTTTTCAAACAAAGTTTTTGCAATTTTCTGCATTGCGATTGCATCTGCTCGTTAGGGGTCTTCTTAACCAAGACAAGTTCCGGAATCGAGGTGTTGATTCGTATACCCTGTTTTAATTTTGTAGAACTCAAAGAGTGTTGATATATAGTCTCCACTTGCCTAACAGCTATAAATGATGAACTGAGCATAATTGAGCGAGTTATCTGCATATACCTACAAGGTTAGACGTTTTTCATTAGGCTTTAAAGGAACGGTTATAGTTTCGAGCCTTGGGATATTTCGGCTTTGATGTTCTTGATTGGTGATTTGAATGTTGAATATCGAACGCTTTTCAACATCTAGAATTCATCCGAGGTAGAAAATGTTGAGTAAATGAGCCATATAGTAGTTTTGTTTTAAAATTTCAGCAGCGGATGCAGGGTTGAATGGTTTTCCCGAAAGCGCCCCCTGTGTGTCACTTCTGTCAATACTTTGCTGATGTTAAGGAGAGATATAAGACCTGTAGTTGAAACCAAGTTGATTGTCCCTTGGAATTGCCACTTCTTGGTTTTCGCTTTTCCACTTCTTGCGGAAGAAGCAGTTGTTGTTGTTGCAGGTTTTTTAGATGATGTGAGAAGAATCATCATTGCTATTGGAAGTCTGCTAAATGAAGTTAAGGTTTCCATTTAATGCAGCTTACTTTTTTGGCTTGGAATTTCCGATAATGTCTGCTACTCCTCCGGAGTACACTTGCTGAATCGCCATGTTCGACTGCAGAGTCTTCTGAAAGGGTGCCTGAAACTTCGCCTAGGTTCTGGGTAATTCGGGTGTAAATTTTCCTTCGAAGTAACTGGAGATAGCTTCTATTACGAGTGTGACAATTGGGTTGGGTACGATATCCCGCTTTTTATAATCCCGTTTTTTTAAAATCCCGTTTTTATAATCCCGTTTTTTTATAATCCTGTTTCTTATAATCCCGCTTTTTTTAAAATCCCGCTTTTTATAATCCCGATTTTTAAAATCCCGTCTCTTATAATCCCGTTTTTTATAACCCCCTTTCTTATTACGATGTGTAAGCAGTGAGGTATGTAGGTGCGAGGTTGGGTGTATGCAAAGTTTCTTTAGCATTTAAAGAATCTGGAAAATAACCAACATAAAATCAATAAGTCTTAGCTCCGTATTCTAAAAAACGGGATTAGCGGGATTTGGCGGGATTTTAAAAAGCGGGATTATAATAGATCGGGATTTTGAACAAGCTGGATTTTAGAAGACGGGATTTTAAAAAAGCAGTATTTTAGCAGACGGGATTTTAAAAGTTTTTTTTTCGGGATTTTTGAAAAGCGGGATTTCAAAGGGCGGGATTCCGATACGCTCCCGTGACAATTTCATGTTACGTTTTGTGATCATGTATGAATTTAACGAACGATAAAGAGATTTCTTCTAGGAAACTATCATAATCGTTTTTACTTCTCTTATGCAGTAGGAGACAAGTCTCCTGGAAAAGCGCAGTTTTTCTCCTACAACCAGAAAGCAAGTTGAAAAACTTTACTTTAAATTGGAATAAAATCAGACTGTTGTTACAAGTGTGACATTAAACACAAAAGCTCATATTATACTTAACACTGAGTAACCAAATGGCAAAGTGACGTCACCTCTTTTGAAACTTTAACAAAAGTCATGTACCTATTTCGAGAGGACAAACTGTGCAACGTCAAACCGCTTTTAAAACCGTTTGTTATGGCCGCTGGGCGTGTTTGTACGACTATATTGAAATTGGCAATGAATTGGCAGCGAATGGCACACATCGCATCGTTGCTGGGTGAAAGCAAAGTGGACAGAATATCAGATGCTGGAATAATAGTTCTTGTGTGCTGTTTTGGAAAAGGTGTGCTAACCTAGACATTCACCGGAAAAGTCTCTTTTGTTTTTTTTTTTTGCTAAACTTCTCTTTTTGTTTAAATTGCGTGCAAATCCATGTCCATATATACATTATAGTCTGACCGAGGTCAAGAGGCTTTATTCATGTTGAAAATTTTCAGAAATGTTGTAAATTTTTTGCGATTTAATTACATGATAACCGCGTCCGCCGCACAATATATGTTTCTATACAGATGCTGTTGCCTATATTCAATTCTCTAGAAATCCATGTAAATCCAAGTATGAGGAAGTCGTCTTTCTCAATTACAGACAATTCCCTGAGCTCTTCAGTTCATATAGCAGAAGATATGCACTCTTGTCTGTATCTTGATTGCCTGCGATAAATGTACGAGTATATACCTCCAACAACAACAACGAGACCGAAACTACAGAATGGAACTAATGACTGCTAATCAAAATTCTTAAATAGAATCAGGAGTGTGATTATTGTTATTATTTTTTCCTACTCTACAGGGCTTATATTGGTTTCATGTAATAAAAAAATCTTTGCTTTCTTAACGTTGTAGACATAAGTTTTTTCCAACCATATTGAAACCGAGAGATTGGTTTGGCACACGTAGAAAATGTAGCGGATTTTTGTAGAAAGTACTGTGGATCCAATGCGCAACAGGATCAGGGTTTCCCACCGTTGTGTAAACTTGAGACAATTTAGTTTTTTTCTAGTTGCGCAAAGTGCGTTATACAATTAGTTGCATGCAACTTTATGTGATTTAAAAAACTAGGTGCTTCAAGTGTGCCTACCAACGAAAAATCATGTGGGATACCATCCACAGCTACGTTACCGTTTTGGCTAATTACAATAGGTGAGCTTTTGAATCGCGTCAAACTATTGATTGTATGCAACTTTATGCAATTGAAAAAAATATCGGTTAAAGTTTGCCTGATAATGAAGAACTCTGTATGATTCCATCCCTATTACCTTAACCGTTTTGACTATTTACGATATTGTAGCTTTTGAATTTTGGAAAGGGCTAATAAAATTATGCAGCTTTGTGTGATTAAAAAAAACTATGAGTGCACTAATCTTTCAGGGCTTTTGAAGGCGAAGAAGACGGAAGTTGAAAATGAAAGTGCTAGAACATGAGGGTTTAATATAAAAGTCTTTCTAATCTTACACGAACCTTCCCCACGTCGAGCAAGTATGAACGACTAATTCGTGCATTTTTATTGTTTATTGCACACTCAATTTCTTCGAGATGGCAAGCTGGTGTTTTGCTTTCTCATTGCAATAAAAATAATAATTGTTATGAGCCCGGGCGGGCAATAGAACTCTTTTGATGCAATTTAGTTTTTCTGTGTCGAACAATTGTTTGAGACGAAAATTTAATAATAAATTTGCACGCCTCACAATTGTGTAAACTGAGTCGATGGAAAATTGCTCCGGACAATTGTTGCGTTGGACAATTAGAGAATTTTGTTCAGGAAGAAAGTTCAACTGAAGAAAAAGATCTTTGTACTGAAAATAATTTCCTTAAATATTTTATTTTCATTTTCGGGATTTCAAAATTATGCGTTGCCATATGAATGACACACATGGGCTTGCATGCAATTTATTATTATCTGAAATATGACTATTTCCACAAAATTTACCTTGACAGAAATTCGCTGACTGATATGGTCTGAACGCATTTGGACTGAAATTCGTGAAGATTTCATTTCGTTGGTGCGAATATTGATTTTTCAGAATTTCGCCTGCCTGGAAATAACCTACTGCCATTACTCTTTCGCCGACACGGCCTTTTAGTCTATTTTAGATATGATGTTACTTGACAGAGCCTTCCTCAATACGGACATTGTTCTAATCATCATCATCATCGGCTCGACAACCGGGTTCCGGTCCTGGCCTCTTTCAACAAGTCTCTCCACCTATCCCGGTCTCTAGCCGACGCCATCCAGTTGCGCACCCCAAGGCTTCGGGCGTCCTGGTCTACGCCATCTCTCCAGCGCAAGCATGGTCTACCACGCTGCCGTCTACCATAGAATGTACCACAAAGAACTTTCCGAGCAGGTTCCTCTTCGCTCATGCGAGCTAGGTGCCCTGCCCACCGGAGTCTACCGAGCTTAATTTTTGTCACGATATCTGCTTCTAGGTAGATTGCGTACAATTCATGATTGTACCGTCTCCGGAATCGTCCTTCCTCACATATGGGGCCAACAATTCTCCTTAAGACTTTTCTCTCGAACGCAGCTAAGAGGTCGGAGTGCCTTTTGCTAAGCACCCAAGTCTCGGATCCATATGTGAGTACTGGCAGGACCATGGTCCTGTACAGCAGCAGTTTTGAAGTTATGGTGAGATTTCTGGATTTGAAAAGCTTTGACAGACTATAGTAGGCTCTGTTGGATTTGAGAAGCCGCCCGCGTATTTCTTCTTCTATATTGTTATCGGCTGCTACTATTGACCCAAGGTATTTAAAGGATTGCACCACTTCAAATTCGTGCTCCGCTACCTTGATTGTTTGACCAACTGTTCCTCTCGCATTCGACGCCACCATGTACTTTGTTTTACCTTCACTAATGTGCAGCCCCAGATTTTGTGCCGCCTGCTCGATCTGGATGAAGGAATCGTGTACAGCTTGTTCGGATCTTCCGATGATGTCAATGTCGTCTGCGTAAGCTAGTAACTGGCTGGACCTGTTGACGATGGTCCCTCTCGTTGCCGTGCCAGAGTCACGGATTGCTTTCTCCAACGCCAGGTTGAAGAGGAGGCAGGCCAAACCGTCCCCTTGTCGGAGTCCATTAAAGATTTTGATTGGTCTGGATAGCAATCCGGCTATTTTTACTTGGCTTGTTACGTTGGTCATGGTCAACCTACATAGTCGTGTCAATTTATTTGGGATGCCGAATTCTCTCATGGCTTTGTAAAGTTCTACCCTGGCTATGCTATCATAGGCGGCCTTAAAGTCTATAAACAGATGGTATATTGGGATGTTAAATTCTAGACATTTTTCCATCGCCTGCCTAAGGGTAAAGATCTGATCAGTTGTTGATTTGCCTGGAATGAAACCACACTGATATTGTCCGATGACGGTTTTAGCGTATGGGGTTATCCGGTCTTGTAGGATAGAGGAGAGTATCTTATAGGCGGTACTCAACAACGTGATACCTCTATAATTGCTGCACGTTGTGACATCTCCCTTCTTATGTATGGGGCATATTATGCCTTTTCGCCAGTCTTCTGGCATTTCTTCTTGCTCCCATACGTGCACTATAATATCATGAATTGCTTGACGTAAGGCTGGCCCGCCGTGATGAAATAATTCGGCTGGTATGCCATCGGCTCCCGGGGATTTGTTCTGTTTAAGCCGGCCTATAGCCTTCTCAACCTCTTCTATGCTTGGTGGCGGCAACATAGGGTATTCTTCTTGAAGTAGTGGAGCCTCCACTTCTGCAGTGAGCTGACCATTTAGCAATTCATTGAAGTACACTTCCCATCGCTCCAGTATGCTTTCAGGATCGGTGATCAGATTTCCCTCTCCGTCCTTGCAGTATGTGCAGCGTGGTGTGTACTGCGTCATGTTTCGGACGGATTGGTAGAACTTCCGCGCCTGGTGCGGACCTCGCTCTCGGCTATTTTCTATTTCACAGATTAGGTTCTTCTCCCAGGCTGATTTCTTTTGTCTGTGAAGCCGTTTTTCTGTTCTTCTGAGCTCTTTATATTCCTCTTCGCGTGCCCGCGTTCTATGAGATTGTTGCATTGCTCGGTACGCAACATTCTTACGTTCAGTCGCTAGCTTGCATTCATCATCAAACCAGTCGTTCCGATTTTTACGACTGCTGCCTAAGATGGAGTTGGCAGTACTAATGACAGTATTTTTAAGACGTGTCCACTTTTCATTTACGTCCAGCATACTGGCTCCAGGACTTACTCTCCCTAAGACAGGTGTTTCTAGGGCGAGTCCTAACGCATTACCAAAGGTGTTACTGGTGTTTTCATTGCGCAGGGCGAACTTTAATTTTATATGGCTCAAATTTAATGTCCGCAAGAAGCACATCATCATTATTGTTACCTGATTCCATTTCTCGAATTGTTTCCTTTTCCCAAATTGTTTCCTTGTACCCTCACATTGAAGTCGTTATTGCGGGCGACTTCAATGTACACAATTCAAGTTTGCTCCGCTATTCAGGACAGACAACAAAGGAACATATGTTGAGATCTTTGCTGAGATGTACCACCTTACTCAGCTTGTAGATGAGCCCACTCGAATACCAGATGTTGCTGGGCAAAACGCTCACACTCTCGACTTGCTTCTTACTTCCTACAGTACCATAACGGTAAACTCTCCATTCGGCACTTCTGACCATTGGGTAATATCAGCCAAATTCTCGTATCAAATTCATCCACTAGAACCGTTTGGTATTACGAGAAAGCCAACTGGAACGGGCTTAATAACTTTTTTTCGAATTTTCAACTTGTAACTATGTTTTACCGATAGTGATGTTGGTTGATGACAATGCTGATATGATCACTGAAGTGATTTTTCTTAGGATGCGTACTTGTATCTCTGTAAATCTTTACAAGTTCGATACAAGCTTGAAGAATCTATCAGGTTGAGAAAGGTAAGTTTCCGCTCTTACAAAGCCAACTCAACTAAGGAAAATCGGAAAAAAGCATAAACAAGTCAGAAACCATTGCAACGCTTTTATACTCGTAACAAGAATCGAATTCTTACATGACCGAAATAAAGACAAGAAATATTGAAAAATCCCAAAGGCAGTAGACATTTCTGGTCATTTGTCCAGAACGTAAAAAAAAACAACTTCATCTTCGGTTGCCACGCTCATCTACATTGACAACCCGATAACTAGCTCCTAAGATATGGCAAATTAACTTGCAGGTCATTTCGCTGCTTTGCATTGCCCGATAACAACATTGCCCCTCCTTTACTTAAGAAGGTAAATCATATAAACAAATCCGCTGGTACTGATGGTATACCCCCATTCTTCTGAAGAGGTGTTCTTCATCGGTGGCAAAAGCCTAAGCTTTTCCATCGCTCGTACTGTTCTAGAGTCTTCCCTAGAAGATGGAAAACAGCATTTGTTTAGCCTTTTCCTAAAAATGTTGATCCTTCCTCCCACTCCTCCTATCGACCAATTGCACTTTCCAAGATCATGGAATCGCTGATAAATCATGAGCTCAAGATATATTTCGAAGGTCTCTTCTTAATGACCGGCAATACGGCTTTTGCAGCAATCGTTCCACTGGTGATCTGATGGCATATCTCACATTGTTTTGCAGAAAATAAGATTATTGCCCTTGATATTTCTATCTATATCGAAAGCCGAGTTGCAACGGTATCGTATGATTAAACTCCGATCTTTACAGCATTGTTAAATGGGGGATACAAAATGGTGTGAATTTTAATGCTTCAAAAACTCAAGGCTGTCTATTGTCATTAAAGCTAATTGTACCCCTTATACCATTGGCTTTGAATGGCACTTGTATTGAAGAAACCAAAAAGCTCTCAATACTCGGTATGTGTGAAAACGACGATCATCGTTGGGATGACCACATCCTCGAGAGCGCTAAAAATGCTGCTAAATGCTTAGGATTAGTTTCACCCCTTCTGATTTGGCTTCAATTTATGAGACTATTATACGTCCAAAACTCGAGTACAACTCACATCTTTGGGCAGGTGCAGCATAAACTTCTCTCCACTTACTGGATAGAATTTAAAACAGAGTGTTAAAACTGATAGGAAACAGAACTATCACGGAATCGTTCCCATATCTTCAACAAATTCGGAATGTTTCATGTCTTTCCTTGTTTTTTCGTTTTTATCCGTGATACCCTTTTCGTTAGGAGTGCTCATCAATCAATTCCTAGAGCCAAATTTCGGACGTACCATTAAATACGGAAATTCGTTATTTAGTCGCACAACACTATTATGAAATAGTTTACCCAACACTGTTTTCCCTTGCTAAGTTCAATTTGCAAACTTTCAAAACCAATATTCATCGACATCTCCTTTCTCTTCCTTCCTATTTTTCCCATAGCTGGTGCGTGTTCAACAGTATAAGGGTCTAAATAAAGAAACTGTCACAGGGCAATAGTGTGCTGCGATTCCGATTCTTTAATCGCAACAATAGAAAATCTAAAATGCCTTTGTAGCTTTAGGTATTGTCACAAGCTTGTCAATTGTTTTCATGCATTTTAAGACAAAATCGACATCAGAACAAACGAGAGGATACATTAAGCTATCAAAATTTATTCAATAGTTTGGCCTCTTAAAACGATTTTTAACACCACTCCAACTACCAATGTCATATCCACAATGCAACCAATCACTTTGTCTTACGTCAATTCAACGTTTCGAATTCCTACAACAAATAAAACAAGTAGTCATTATCACCAAAAACCCTACATATATAAATACAAACTTACACACATTATGTAGGTACTTCTCCTACGCAGCACCTAACTCGAAATTGAATTCGTCTCTGGTAAAGTCTAACTGATTTTATTATTTTTTCATTTGTTTCTTTGTTTAACATTCCCAAGTTTATAAAGTGCCACATGTGCGACCTTAACGTAACGTAGCTAAGACTCCCCAAGGATAGCCAGAAATACCAAATGTTTAGATGATAATTTCTCCAAAAAAGGAATAAACACTCACACACAAAGCAGAACTCAATCTAAATAGCGGAGACTGTTTGTTGAGTTGTTTAGACTAATTTCCTTCCATGTATGTATGCATATTTAATGGAGAGTGTATAGTTTTTATTTTTTTTTGTTTTTGTCTATTATTCTGAATAAAAATACATATCTCTGAGGCATCGCACAATTTATTAACAACCACGAATATAAATTGAAACGGAACTCTCGCCCAGGGGCACATAGCACATATGGTGCATTTTATACGTTCACACAGACAGATAATTTCCTGATACATATTTGGTAGTTTAAGTTAGTGTAAACAGCTAGAATTTTATTTGCACATGCAATAGTGTATATTTTGATTTTGATTTCCGAATACCAATTTCAATTTCAACTCGACTTTTGAATTAATATCCGTTGTGTTGTGCCTGCCACAGCAGCAGTGGTGGTTAGATAAATAATCGTGAAGTGTGTTCGGAGATGCATGTTATCGTGAGTTTTCAAACTTCCTGCTCAAATGTCATTTAGAATGAAATATTAGCGGTAAAGGTGTTATAATCAAATGTTTCCATTCAGAGAGGACGTGGACTTTGTTTAAGAATGGTGCGGCGATTTATTTGGGTTGCGTTTTATACACGGCATTCTCACTGAATAATGTAGAATTTGTTTTAACTCTTAATTAAACCTTAATCTCGCTTTAATCGCGAGATATTCTATTGAAGTTTGAATGGGTGATCTGCAAGATTAATAATAAATAAGATGT
This sequence comes from Chrysotoxum bicinctum, assembly GCA_911387755.1. Lineage (NCBI taxonomy): Eukaryota > Metazoa > Arthropoda > Insecta > Diptera > Syrphidae > Chrysotoxum > Chrysotoxum bicinctum. Next base: position 202,308,575 of record OU426988.1, read on the forward strand.
TAGTTCTGTTGCAACAGCTACAGACATAATACAAACTGTGACGTCTTTATTTAAGAAAGTTGTATACCTTAATTGTGAAACGAAGAAAGAAAGCTTTAATCCAATAGTTATATACAGTTTTTTTAATTAATAAACAAAAAAACAGTGAAAGTAAGTAATGATTGATATTTAAATTTCCTACTACAATATCCGCATTAAGTCTAGATCAGTTATACCTGATATTGTATAAGTTATAAAATTATCACACCGTTTAGATACTTCCCAGGGTGATAAAAAAAAACTTGAAAACTCTGAATCAGGGTCTTTCCGACTACTTCTAGCGCCGCCGTGGTTTCAATTTTCTAAGTGCCTTTAAGGGAAATTGAAAAAAATTCAATTGTTGTTATTATAAATTAAAATTTATTGGGGGCGTGAAAAAATCTCAAATTAATTAAATTTTCTGATTGTTAAAAATCATACTTAAATCGCTTACTTTATTATCATATTTTATTATCATATTTTATTGAGCAAGATTGTTTCCAATAGAGATCATTGCTAGTGGGAATTCTAGTTTTAGTAAAAATCGCCCTGGTTCTATGAATACTTTTAAACGATGCAATATCACCTTGCAATGTTTAAGCCCGTTGGCGGGAGACTTTTGTAGTAGCGGGGGTAGGTGATATTGCTGAGGTTGATAAAATTGCAGATTTATAGTTCTTTCTTATTTCTGGTTTTCCTTGTTTCTCTAGAACTCGTGTGTTTCATTTTCTATTTGGCCTCCACTACTTGAATTTCGCTTAACGGAGTGGAGAAAAGAGTGTGAAAAGATGATTCCTTTTCGCTTGAACAAAGATAACAAAGATAATAGATTGAAAATCACTGTTTAAAAGCATCTATGCAAACGAAAGGAAGTCAAAAGAGAAACAAAAATGAAAAATCGCTTTCGTGTAAAAGCACTTTGTGGAAACACCGGTAGGACCTTTGAGTATATACAGGGTGATTGGCATAAGGTGTGACAAAAAGCTAGGGCGTGTAGGTTGGACTTAGACAAGAAAAAAATCGTATGGGAGGGGGGGTCTATTTCCCCCCGTTTAGGCGGGAGGGGCAATTTAAGAAAAAAATCACTTAAAACAGAAAAAAAATTATTAAAAAATAACGGTGATACCTACAGAGTAATGCTATAGCATTTTGAAAAGCCAGAAATACATTCTTTAATTTTGTTTTTAAATAAAGTTGTTCGAGTGAATAGTTTTTGAAAAATTAATTTTCAAAATCAAAATTTTGAAAAAAAAAATGAAATTTTTTTTTTAAACAATTTTTTTTTCAAAATTTTACGTAATTAAGTATTATTTTTTTATTCAATATTCAATGCTCTTTTTAATTTTTGATCAAACACAAAAAACCTGATGTCAAAATGTTTTGTAGTTTTTGAGAAAATCAAAAATAACAAAAACTACTTTTGTTCTAAGAAAAGCCTTTTATTTTAGTTTTTACGTTTTTGGATTCTTATGTAGGTGAATTTACGATTGAAAGGATTAACTTTCTTTTTACTATTCTTTTAATTATCGTCTTATAAGCATACAATAAAGTACTGGATTAACCATATTTCACACATTTTTTCATTGAGAACACCTGCGTGAGAGCATTGGTTTAAAACAGCCGTATCCTCCGATTTGTGCTTACCTTCTCCTCTTTTTTTTTTTTTTTTTTTTTTTTTTTTTTTTTTTTGGAGGTTCAGTCTTCCTTGTTACCTCCAACCTGAGGGCTGGAATTCGTAGATTCTTTGGCCTGGATCATTGTTGTCCGGTCTGAACTTTATCCACATCTTGTGAATCTTCTCCTTCTTCGCTCACATAATTAAATATCCGTTGAAGAATTTTTATTTCGAAAGAGCTCAGTATAAGGTCTAACCATATGCTTATGGTAAAAAACTCAGCCCTGTAGAGAAGGACAGGCAATATGAGGTTTTCGTAGGACGTGCATTTCGTACAAAGTTTTTGAACCCATTTTTTTCGGCAAACCGAAGTAGCACCGTTTTCCTAGGATATATACTTGTCGGTTATCGACACAGGTGTCGTTCGTGAATATTTACATCGATATTAAATACTTTAAAGTTGTTGGTATCAAAGGTGTCTAATGTCATTTTTATTTGGCAATCCGGAAGCCTTCTTGACTCTTTTGAAAGTATTCACTTGGAAAAAATTGCAGTTCTGATTCTGAAAAGAAGACGAATTTGCTAATGAATTTGAAATCAGAATCGAAACCAGAAGCACTCACACATTCATATACTTAAACGTCAGTTGTGTTTTTTGTATCATTGTGCGAAGTGATTTTCTTTCAACAAACATTATTCTTGATTTTCAAATAGATTACATTATTTTCAACATTAGATGTTTCACATATACAATTAAAAACAAAGTTCAGAATCGTCAGAACCAAATTCCGGATTGCCAAATAAAAACGACAAAAGTTTGTGGACAGATGTCTGCTGATAGTATGTTCTAGGTATTGTCGTCGTTAACTTTAAAGCAGCAAATACGCACGACACTTGTGTGCACACCAGTGTAGCATTCCAGCACACACGGCACACCAAATCGTGCACACTTTAGTTGTGCAAAAGGTTTCAAATCGGAAAGATCTTACCATGAGTGACATTTAACCAAATATAAAAATTCTACACTCCTGACAACACAACGATTCGGCTGCAACTCAAAGTACTCGTAAAGATCTGTTCTGTGATCGATCTGCTGGTCCGGAATACAAAACTAGCATTTGCCGATTATATTGTTGCAGCATTTCGGATAGGATTTAATATGCGACAACCGACACGTTTAGAAGGGTTATAGTCCGATAGTTTTTGAAGGACATATATGATCAACATTTTGTAGATGAGATATCGAGTTGATAGTCTAGTTATCGTGCACGATTCGGCCCACTCATACCTGGTTGATGATTTAATGTTAAATCCCCACCAAAACGTCACCTACGTATTTAAAGGGTTCTGCAGGTAAGCCATCTGATTCTGTCACCTTGTTGTTTTTAAGCTTTTAATTAGCTCCTTCTCTCCTATGTGTTAGAAATGGTTCTTTATTCATTGAAAGTCCGTTTTCTTCTTGCTCTCTTTGTAGCTTTACATATACATATGTAAATGCTACTAGAAAATATCTTCTATTCCTGGTTAATTCGATAACTAGCTTACCTTTGCTGCTAAGAAGAGCCTGCGTTCCTGACTTTGAACTAGCTGCCAGTTTTTAAGTTTATTGTTTTTACTTGCGATATAGGTAATATAGGGCAAGTTCTGCATTTGGAAAAAAATCAACTCGAGATTTTGATCAAAGTTGACATTACGATGATAGCGAAGACGAATAAAGTGTGTCCGGGAATTCCGTCTGTCTGTCTGTCTGTCTGTATGTCTGTACCTCGATCTAGAGCCTAAGCCACTGGACCTATTTTCTTCAAACTCGGTAGTTATGGGTCTTCGGTGATTCCCTAGAGGGGAAATTGAAATTTTTTTTTAGCTCTAAAACTAACGGTACCCCCCATACACCCGTAATGCAAAATCTTATTTGTCTCGAAAACGGCTCTAACGATTTTGATAAAAAAATTAGGTGTGATATTATGGACATGGACTATATTTTGGTCAAAAAAAATTTTGGAGGAAATGTTATTGGGGGTACCGGTCATAGAACGGTTATTTTGTTTTTCGAATTTCTCATCAACGGCTCTAACGATTTAAACCAAAATTCTTAAGCAAGCTGCTTTGCATTTAAAAGAATATAAACTAAAAATTTTTCGAAAAAAAATAGTTTTTGGATTTTTAAAAAAATAATACAATTTTTTTTTTGAAAATTCAATATCTTGAAAACCAATACACGATTAAACTTTTAAATTACGTTTTAAAATGTATTTTATTAAATACTAACAATTTGCATATCAATTTTTTTTATAAAAATTTTAAGGAAAATTTAGTAACCAAAAAACATGTTCCAGTGTGTCTGTAGGTCTGTACCTCTGACTACAGCCTAAACCACTGGACCTATTTCTTTCAATCTCGGTAGTTAATAGTCTTCCGTGATTCCCTAGAGGAGAAATTAAAAATTTTTTTTAGCTCCAAAACTAACGGTACCCCCCATACACCCGTAATGCAAAATCTTATTTATCTCGAAAATGGCTCTAACGATTTTGATAAAAAAAAATTAGGTGTGATATTATGAACATAGGCTACATTTTGGTCAAAAAAAAAATTTGGGGCAAAATGTTATTAGGGGTACCTGCCATAGACCCGTTTTTTTTTATTTTCGACTTTCTCATTAACGGCTCTAAGGATTTTAACCCAAAATTTTCAGCAGGAGTCCCCTTAAGTTTAAAATAATATTGTATATAAAAATATTCGAAAAAATATTTGTTGGGTTTTTTTTTTGAAAACATTTTTTTTTTTTAATCAATATCTTCAAAACCTATGAACGATTATTTTTTAAAATTATTTCCTAAAATCAATATTATTTAATACTTAAAATTCGCATCCCACTTTTTTTTCTTGAAAAATTTTAGAGAAATTTCTTATATAAAAAAATTATTTAATAATAAAACGATTTTTTAAAGTTTATTTGCATAAATTCATACTTTTCCGGAAACCAGACGGCAATTTTATGCATTTGAACATTATTTATTATCCCATTAAATCCATGTTTTATATTTATAAAATGTATCTTAAATTCCAAAGTATGTACTTTTACATAAGAGCAAGTTCGTGCGATCCAGTTGTGCATTTTATTTTATATAATTTCCGGCCATAACTACGGTCGTCATCTTCTTAATTATTAATCGGAAGCCGTTATCTGTAGTCTTACCAACTAATCCGCAAAAATGTTCTCCTTTCCGATTTTATCATTGAACTCCTCGATTATAACTTTGACATCGTACTCCGGACAGGCTCCGTAGTCTCAAACCTGGACCTCATACAACTCCTTGGTAGGTTTTTCATTTTCATCGGTAGGGTGGTGTGCGTATATTAAGCTTGTTTTTTGTAAAGTGGCTTTGATCCGGATCAGTCAGCCGATAATATTTCAGTTTTTAGAAGAAACTAAGGGTCAAATAATCCATTACCATTAGTCGACTTTGGATATGAATTCTGATCTTGGCCTATTAAAAATCAGCTTTAAGTATTTCAGAGTCTTTCACGTAATGTGTTAAGTTCGGCTTAGCTGAAACTGGAGAGAAAATCGTTAGTTCTATATCTAGGTATGATGACTCTTTTTTTTTTTGGGAGGTTTTTAATTGTGACATTTTACTCTAAGCTACCCTTTTGCTGACGATAGTCTTAGAAAACTAGTAAAATTTCATCAAGACTACTTTAAAACGAAATTCACATTTTTCCATTTTAACGAAAATGCTTTTAAGCGTCTGTATAAAATGGTTTCCACAATAAAATTATTTGATAGATCTGTCTAAAAATTTGGATGCGTTCTTTTGAAAGATGTTTTTTGACAAACAAAATGATAAACTTGAGATGGCTACGCGATTTTTTTTAATTTTCAGGATGTAATCGAGCCACAAATATGAGAATTGTACTCAATACCAGTATAAGCTTTACAGATTATAGTCATATTTTGCATCGTCGAAGAAAACATAAGATAAGGCCCAGTATCGCATTGCCAACAAACCTGAAGGAGTGACACATATGTAAGTATTCCATGTTGACTACTGTCAAAATGATCTTATACTATGATGCAACCATGATTGTGGTTTTTAACTTTTTTTTTGTTTCGTAAGTAAGGAGCATTTCCGACTCCATTTGACTTAAGTGAAGTTGACAGCTGGTGAAACTAGAATACTATACAAAAATGAAACTTAAGTCTGTTATCCGGTGACGTCTTGCGTTAAAAAATCGGAAAACTTCTTTTTAAAAGGTTATTTCTGGTGTTGTTTGATTTATGCTAAGTACAGCTGACATGCTCATTGAATACATTGATAAAAAATCAACATTAACTGAGCATATACTTACACATATTTGCATAAGTATAATTAGGGTAAAAAGAAAACACTTCCTTATTTTTCAATAAAAATGTGCTGAGTATAAAACATTTCTTAATGAGGACAGTTTTTCAAAATAATTAAAATAGGTTTGTTTAGATTAACAGAATAGCTTCAATTAAAGCTTGGAATATTCTTTATTTTATGATCAATATTCTAATCTATTTAATAAACAATCTTTAAAAATTGTTATTATTCATCTCTTTGTGATCAATAAAACTCGTTAATTGAAAATAATTGAATCATCGTTTTGTGATCCAAATTCATAATAAAACCAAAATATTATTAGCTTTGTCTGCAAATTCGATTAAATCACCAATTAATTGTGAAGATAAATTTCTAAGAATCTCTTTTATAATCTTAATGGACTTATACTGCAGTTTCGCAGATAATTCATACACATTTGGCCACTTTATTCTGTCTTCAGTTAAAGTGGTTTGTAAGATTTGAAGCAATTGATTTTAAAATTACGTTACCATAATGATAGTGCTGTGATAAATTTTATGTTCAAATAGTTTTTCATAAATTCTTGACGTTTGTAAAATTAAATATTTTTGTTGTTCTCTGTTGAAATTTAGTGTCAATGCACAGCCTCACGCTGCACAGTGGGACAGTATTCGCTTAAAGTTAGTATTAATTTAAGCGGTAAAACTATGTTGGAACATGGAAATTTGCACGTTTGCTTCTATAAAACACTGTTTAAGCCTGTATGACACAACATTTTTAATTTGTTTTAATAATTGAGATTTGTACAATATTGGATATTTTTTATTAATTTTCATAATTTTGTCAAATTTTTACTCACAAAATGACCAATATCTTGTGGGATTACTCACTCTCTTGCAAGAAGCAGTACCCTCAAAACGACAGGTAAGTCTGGCGCAGTCTTGACTGAAAACAACTCAAATTTTTTAGACTGCAAAAATCAAATTCCGTATTTTAGAACTCAATAAGCAAAACAACTGTTGGGTCAATTTTTACACAGTCCTGTATAGATACCTGAACGCCTGATCAATCGTAATATTATGGGTCATCCTCATCGCAGGGCATCTGAAGAATAAAAATTTACGTAAACCGAAGCACACTTTGTTTTGGACGACTGCATTCTATTATAGCTACACTTAATCTACGTGACCCAAATAGAAACCATCGAGCAACGATGTAAACACAAATCCGGCAAAATAATGTACCTGAGTAGGCAACACAATTTGTTAGAAATCATTTGACTGCGTATAGATTTATAATTTGACTTTGGATGGTCTTAATGTGGTGGGGGACGGAGAGTTTGGATAATTTAAAATAAAAATAATTGTTTTTGCATGTGAAATTTATGGGAATTTCGTGTCTTGCTTTATGAGATTTGAGCTAGATGACATTGCGTGTGTTTATCTGAAGTAAAGTAGTAACTGAAGTAAGAAAGATTAATTTATGCTATTTTTGTCTCGACTCACTCACTTAGTAACCTTCACTAATTTTTATTTTTTTTTTTTATTTTCAGGATACATCTTATTCAAGGTAAGAGTTGTTGTTCAGCATATAATTTTTTTTCATGAGGTCATGTAATTCATTTGCAACAGTTTAATCCAGTTGATACTTGTTTTATGTTATGATTTTTTATTCGATAAATAAAGATATAGCTTGAAAAAAAAATCATTCAATAGGACTTAAATCATTCCATAGGACAGTTATATTTCCGCACTCCTACAGTTGCAAGAGCCCTTCGAGATCTTGATATAAACAAATCCGCTGGTACTGATGGTAGATATACCCCCCATTTCTCCAAAGAAGTGTTTTTTATCGCTGGAAAAACCATTGCCTAAGCTTTTCCATCGCTCCTACTGTTCTGGAATCTTCCCTAGACGATGGAAAACAGCATTTGTCCAGCCTGTTCCTAAAAACGGCTACCCTTCCTCCACTTCGTCCTATCGACTATCACTCCTTTGCAAGTTCATGGAATCGCTGATCAATCATCAGCTCAAAAAGCTTCTGAATGGCCGGTAATACTGGTTTCGCAGTAATCGTTCCACTGGTAATCTCACTGAAAAGTGGAAAAGCTGCTTTATGCTTAGGATTTTTATATCGATGTAAGAAATTTTGCACCCCTTCTGATCTGGTTTCAATTTATAAGGCGTTTATAGATCCAAAACTCGAGTATAACTCACATCTTTGGGCAGCTGCAGCTCAAACTTCTCTTTATTTATTGGATAGAATCCAGAACAGAGCGTTAAAACTGATTGGAAACGGAACTATCATTGAATCATTTCCATCTCTTGAGGACCGTCGGAATGTTTAATGTATTTCCTAGTTTTACCGCTTCTTTGCATTTCTCACCTTGATCAGTTCACCCGCGAAACCCGTTTCGCTAAGAATGTTCATCAATTCACCCTCGAGCCTATATTTGGTCGTACCGTCAAATACAGACTTTCGTTTTTAAATCGCGCAACACGATATGGAATAATTTACCCTTCACGGTTTTCCCTTGCCGTTTAAATTTGGAAACAATTAAACCCAATGTTCATCGACAATTCATTTCTTTCTCTCTCTCTCTCCCAAATTTCCACATCGCTCGTGCTGTCTTTAACATTAAGTTAAAATTCATCACTAAACGCACACTTAATAAATCTAACAGCTGACAATTTTGTTGATGAACACGTCCAGACTAGAAAGTTATTGTTCAGTCACCACAACTTGATCAGCTTTGTGGGTTTACACAAATCAATATAATGTCAAAAAGTTTACAGATGTGGGCTTCTAATTTTTGGACAAATTTCATTGGTGATTTTGATTTAATTTTGTACGTATGATACTGTAAATGATTGAAATAAAATGGTGATTTTATGTTTATACGTGATAACGGAAGGAGGATTTTGATGTTCTTCCGAAATTTGTATTATCCTCTATATATTTCGTAAGTTCATCGAATAACTTGGTTCCAATATTGCAAAAAATTAACAATCTAAAATTGCACAAGACACAAAATCCTGTATACAAAAAATTAGGGAAGAAATCAAGTTGTTAAATTTATTCACGTTTTCTCGTAATCCGAGTTTAAAGCCTTGAACCGCAAAGAGGAAGTTCCTATCATTCAGTCATTCATATTTTGTTTAGAGACAGGGTGGATAATTTTTCCATTTTTAACTATTTTCTACAAAATTTCTGAAAGCTTCTCGAACTTTTATCACCTTTTGTTATTGGTTGAAAATTTTCGAACAAATAGAAGGTTATTTTTTTTTACAACACCTAGACAAAATTTGTCCAGAAAAACTGAGTCACCTTTTACTTTTATGATGAAATGCCTCTCTTCAATGAAGTTTATTCATTTTACTTGCAACGCTTCACTCCGCACTCAAACCCCGTATGAATGAACACAAAACAACAACACCACGAGTTTATTGCTGTTTCATAAAACTCTTTATCTGACAGCTCGAATGACAGCAAGGATCTGTAACTGCGCCACACTCTACAATCCGACAACAAAAAACCAAAAAAACAACAACAAACATGTTCATTATTTATTTTGTCTCCCCTGCTGTGAGAATAAGAACAAAACAAGAATGGAAAATCCTTAGTAGTAAATGCGGGAGAAAAGTACACTTTCAACAACTACCCATGTAAACAGGCTAAATTTAGAAAATGGCCACTGTGGGGTGTTATCGAAACGACACGACACGGGACACGATACGACATCATACAACGAAGGAAAAGTATATGTATACGAGTATATATTAAACTGATTTTCAAGGAAATTATTTTTTTTTTCATTATTTTTCGCAAAATATCTGCAAAAGAACTTCACAAATATAAAAGAGGGTGCAAACATAATGACTTTGTGCATCAGCAGTTCTCTCCTAGGATGATTACTTCTTTAATTTTAGCAAAGAAAAGGGAAAGCAATTTAATTCCTGAGTTTTGTGTATTGAACTTGGGGAATGTCATTTCCGTTCGAAAAAGGAAATCTGAGTCAGAATATAGACAAAAAAAAAACTCATTCTTAGGTTAGGGTATCTTCTCAATAAATTGAACCTCCCTCATGCAGTTGAATTAATTTATCTACACGGTAAACATTTTTACTTGCTTAAATAGTATTTAGAAGAATGTGTCATTTAGTAACCCCATTTGTAATAGCTTATCTTAAACTAATAATATTGTTTGTTAGAATGACTTCTATATATGAGGGGAATTAATTAAGATAACGTCTATCTACTTTTGTGATATTCAATGATATCTTTCACAACAATATAATATTTTAATATAAAATCCATTACCGTATTTTTACTTTTTAAACATAATGGACGAACATATGACAAGTTGAAAGTTTGAAGTCATAAAATTATTTGATGAAAAAAGGTCCAGAAATTCTGACTCGCCTTATTTTAAATCGCCAAAAACTAAATCAAACAAATATGAAGAGCTTAAATTCGTCCAAAAATTTAAGACGATACAGAAAATATCGACACAAGCCATTCATGCAAAAGTTATTCTGCGAGTTAAGAACTTTACGCATCTGTCAATGATAAAAGTTGCAGCTATTACTTTGATGAAATATAGATTTTCAAAATGTAATTTTAATAACAATTTTCATGTCACTTTTATCAAAGTCAAGGTTTTGGCGTTTTTAAATAAACATGAGATGGATATATGTATTGCTACAATATTGACATTACAGTACAAATAATCGATAATAGATTGATATAAAGTCGGCTAAAATAGCGCTCTATTAGATGGGCACATTCAAAAACAACATTTTTGAAAATGGATTTAGATCAACAAAAATCGGACATAACTATTAGCGCAAACTGTCATGTGGGGTTAACTGGAACTAATTTGACAGTTCATCTTCACTTTACTTTCGTATTCTCTCTTGTTGATAGGTCATCTCTCGTGTAGAAGTGTTATCGGATTTTGTGTTCGCGAACTTTTTTGTGCTATAAGACTTTTGGCTAAACTTGCAGAAAACAATCAATACTTGACAGATAATCAAAAAATATGTGTGATACTATTATACTATAAATCTAGATTTTCGTGTTCTTGACTGATATGGACATTAGATTGAACGTTGATTTAGAGGTGAAATGACAAATATTTTAAAGAAAGACAGATTTTTTTTTTCTTCCTCTCATATCATTGACCCACTTCTCATCTATCGTAAATCAACTTAATGGTGAATATATTCCCGGCCCCGCCATATTTTTCGAAAAATGCTCTTCCCCTCTCAAAAACCTGCAGTTTATCCCTATCTCAAAAAGAATTTCCTCGGTTATAGAAGACCTCTTTTATAACACCAAAACATAAAAAGGGCCCAAAGTGTGAAGTTACAAACTATCGACCATTAGCCAATGGCCTTTGACAAAATCTTACATTAGCTTATTATATTTAAGCTGTTCACCCTTGGGTGTAAACCTCTAAGCCGCTACTAAAAAGTTCGATTCAGATCTATATTCTCTAATGATTTCTTTACTACCTCTGGGGTCCCACAAGGGAGCCACTTAGGACCTCTCATCTTTATTTTAATTTTTAACGATATTGAAATATGTGATAGAGAGCTCAACTTTCTCACACATAATAAGAGTGCGTTCCTTATGGTACGACCACATAATAAGAAGAACTTACGTAGTATTAACAAGTATTGTTGTTTGATGTTTCTTTTTATTTAGAAACAAATTATTTTGAGACCGCCATCTTTGGACCGAAATGAATAAACGTCAATTTTTTTAGGAAAATAGATTTTGTGATTCCTTAAAAACAAAATTAACCTTCTAAAATTACATATTGTTCGTTTTAAAATAATTTCAATCGCATTCATCTTCAACTTCTTCCTTTCATCAAGCAGCATTATTCTTCCAACATCTATCAAACTACCGATTTATTATCATTTCTCTCCGCAAACAACTTCAACATCAGATTATTTTTTGTGAACAACAATAATAATAATAATAATATAATTGTGTTTATGTGCTCAACATGATGATGAAATTGCCACAATCAATGTGCAGCCAGGTGTTTGTGCGGTTCGTTCGTTCGTTTGTTCTGAATGTGCAGAAAATGCAAATCGTTGTTCATCATTGCACTAACATCGATGCCCCACCATCCGGCCGGAGCCTGAACGCTGCCAAACCTTATTGAACGCTAAAAAAAAAAAAAAATGTGCGCGTGCCTTTCATTTCTCACAGTCGACTGGTAATGTTGTTGCAGCCCAGTTATGAACTGTACACACAACACACATTTCCTTATATCCCAACACCAACAATTCACCCATCATCGTTCGTTAGTCGTCCAAGGCTGCCTCAGCTGCACAGGCAGGCACACAAAGGGAGCAGTCAAGCACAATCGAATCCCATAAGTCGAATCTGTGGCAGTTACCCTATGAGCAACCAACAATCTGCAACGAGCACAACTCAATTGAATAGACTACCTACGGTCTCTATAAGCGCCTCTGTTGCCAAAGAGACAGGTGAATCCTCTTCCAACAACGGCGAGTGGCAGTCAAGGAAAGCCAACCAAATGAATCTCAACCAGCTTCACGCTTTCACTTAGTACTTTTTTGCGCTGCATTCCTTTGAATTCAAGACTCGGAACTTGCGCTCTCAAATGTGTTTGGAGTTTCTTCGAAAGAAGTGGTAATGGTTAGACAACTGGAAGAATTTCCAACGATTTTCTGAAAAATAAAAAAAAAACAAAAAAAAGCAAAAAAAACTCTAAATTCGTTAGGGTTTAGCGATTATGTCCTACGACAGAAATACTTTTTTTTTTCTTCTACGTCCCACTTTTTCCCATTACGCCCCGTTAGGTGGGAAATTTTATTTTAAAATCGAGGTCAAAGGAAAATCCACGAAGCATATGGCACAAAAGATAATTTTATACTCATCAACGAAGGCGATAGAGGGATATTGCATTTATCCATTTGCTTCGGATCGAATGTATCTACTGTGACTGTATGGTATGGCTAGGCTATCTTCATTATTACTTTTGATGCATAAAGACGGGGACGAACAGGGGGAAAATAATTGAATATTTTATGAAACTTTTATGACTTGATTACATAACGGTCTATCGTGGAAAAATGGTCATTGTGCATTTTTATAGTTCGCCAAAGGCATTATGATTAATGTAAAGTGACTTGAGGATAGTTTGGGTTATAAAAAGTTTGAAATAACGGTTGGATAATTTGTTAATTAGAATTTTACATGTTTCATATGCTGATAGTCGAAGTGAATAGGGATACTGTATTTTGATTGATGATATTTTTATTGAATTTTAGGTAAGAGTGACAGGTCCTGCTTGAATTTTAATTTCTTTTTCCAGCTAAAGTTAAAAACTAAAAATATGTATCAATCAATTTTGTCAATTCTTGGCTTCCCATTTTTTTTTAATTTATTTTGAATTTTGTTCAACCCCTGAAAATTTAAAAAAAATTGGGGCTGCAGAGGCTCGTAGAGAACCAGGGCCTAGTGACGTACAACTCTGTTTTAGCATTTTCAGCAAAAATCGAGGAGATCTAAAATTTTCTGTAGAATCTAAAGGTCTAAGATAAGAAGCACTTTTTTATGACAAATGTAACCCTAAGTGAATTTCTTACTTCCTTGCAAGGGGCAGTTCACCTGAGAAAAGATTTTTGTTTTTGGTAAGGGAGACTACAATTTTCCGTCGAATCTGAACGACTAAGGTAAGAACCACTTTTTTAAAAAGAAACTCTTGGTGGATTTGCCACTGCTTTTTAAGGGACGGTTCTTCTGAGAAAACAACCAATGATTACACAACGGGATACGCCATTACGACTTCAAACCTGATGCGTGATTTCGGGATTATTTGTGTCCTCAAACCTGAGGGGGCTGGGATTCGTAGACTGTCTTAGTTTAAGCATTGTAGTCCATTCGATAGATGTGGTGGAGCTGTTTTAGTCGACGTGTTTTGTCTTTTTGGGTCTGGACAACATCCACATGTTGGAAAGGTTCTCGGTTGTATGTTCTCCTCCAGTCGTCCTCCTGGAAACAGGACTAAATATTGCTCTAAGAATTCTTTTTCAGAAGATCGCGCACTATCTGTTCCAGAGAAAATTGAAGAAATTACTTGAAAAGCATCACCTTGTCGAAATTCTGTGCATGCTTTGAACTGTTCAAAGTTGTTCTCTAGTTGTACACTGCATCAAATATTGGCCCAAGTGCCGCTATATAGTTGGATCAGTTTTCCCGAAATCCCAAATTTGACCATCGCCATATAGGTAGAGCTTCCTACCATGTATTAGTTTTAGTGTGACGAATTGGTCTGTCTTAGATATACCTCGATTGTTTTTTCAGAACATGAAATCACCTTTTTTGTATTCAGATATTTCGAGCTGATAGTCCAGTACCTTGGACTCATAATTGGTTTATGATTCAACCCATAGATCCTGCACACACTTCGCTGTCAAACCCGGCTTTGTTGTTTTTAAACTTTTTTATAGTTTAGGCTAGATATTTCTTCGTTACTGAGTGCTTCTTCATTTACTGGAAGAGTCTTACCCTATTACTTGGTACCCTTTCAGCAGCAGATGAAATTGCTGTTCCAATACATATCATATTCTCTGTGGTCTGGAGACTATTTCGAATGGCCTGCTTCCCAGTCTTAGTCCAGCCCAGCAGTCAGTTAATTTTTGTTTTTGTATGAAATCTCTGGATAGTGTTTTGATCGATCTCCTTGATTTGGAAGCCTGCGTTCGTCCACTTCTTTCTAAGAAGCACCGGTCCTCTCTTTTTCTAGCTCGAAATTTTTTTATCGCTGCTCTAGTTTTACTCTGCATTCAGGGTTTCGCCGCTGAACAATTTGAAATCCCACGATCTCGGTAGCCAATCACATTGCCTCCGGCTGAGATAACCATCGGAGATCGCTCGTGCTAGGTGTCCATTGTGACATGGTCCATGTGGCACGTAGCGCCGTGCTGTTGAAACCACATGTCGTCGGTGTTGATATAGTCTTGCCATCGACCGATAGCGCTCGCCGTTGATGGTGATGGTGATGACATGACCAAGTCTTCGCTTAAAAAGAAATCCAAACTAAACAGTGACTTTCTCTGATAATTATGATCGTCCAAATTCGACAATTTTGCTTCTTAACGAACTCATTCATCGAGAAATGGGCAGAGATGAAGAGGTTTTTAACATACACTTCTTGAGACTCTAACATCGTTTTCGTGAAAAATTATCATTTTATACATTTTTATAAAAGTCATCTCATGGTCGTCTGGGAAAAGAAAATGGAGAGTTAAAAACCTCTCGCTCAAGTGTTCTCTGTAGACTTTAGTAATTTCAGTTATACAATGCGTCCAACGAACATCGCACTTTCCGCGATGCAAAAACATATTTCGTGACATCTCGATGGCTCGCATAGAGTATATGAATACTGTTATAACAAAAGAGAATATTGCCAAGGCAATTACTCGTAATACCTTTTCTCCATATTAATCTCCATATCCTGACGGCACCAATCATTCTAAAAAAAAACTGCAAGATGTGGCAGTTTCTTGGCAGGAGCTGATCTTCAAGGGGTGCCTCTACCGAGTCATGGAGGCATGTAAGAGTAGTTTTGATCCCAAAAGTCGGTAGGCGAGGTCATGAATGCGCGAAAGACTTTCAACGAATTTGTTTAATTCTTTCGTGCTTAAAACTATGGAGAGCATTGCAGGTAACCATATTAGATACTAACAGATGGATGTCCTCTTGAAAACTCTCGACATACATACCTTAAGGATAAGTCCACAGGAACCCCCCCTTCATGAACTAGTGCGTACAATTGTGAAAACTATTAAATTTAAAGAATATACTCTCGCTTCCTTCTAAAATGCAGAAGAAGCTTTCAAAAACGTCTTACCGCATGCATTCTGGAATCACTCGTTGTCTTTTATGTAGAGGAGGAGGTATATCAGACAATGGATAATTTCCATGCTCAGCGAAAGAAGGATTCAAGCTTCGTGGGGTAATACAAAATCAACCAAACACGTGATTAGAGGAACACCACAGGGTAGTGTTCTGTCCCCTCTTCTGTTGACTTTATTCATGAACAAAATTCTGGTTGAGTTCGAGAGATGTGATGTGAAGGCGGTTGATTTGGGATGATTTGTTACTATGGGTATTGGGAAAGTTTACCCCTGTAATTAATGAAATCACGATCATGGCTTTGATGAAAGTTAGCAACTGGGCCACGAACTGTGGACTAGGGGTTAACCAAGCTAAAACTAAACTGATGCTCTTTACTACTAAAATTAAAACCCCTCCCTTTACTCTACTTTGACTCAACAACCAAACTTAATCCTTGTCTTTCAGTGTGAAATATTTAAGAGCTATCCTCAACTCTAAATTAAACTGGAAAATAAATATTTGAAGAATGGGTCAAGAAGGCCTGCATAGCTTTCTATGCCTGTAGTAGAACATTTAATAAAAAGTGAGCCTACATGCGAAGATGATTTTGTGGGCGTACACAGCCTAAGTGCGTCCGATCTTAGCGTATGGTTCGATTGGGTGGTGGTCTGCATTCAACAAAGCTTATTACATTAATAAGCTTAAGAAGGTTAAAAGAACAGCTAGTGTTGGCACTACTGGGACACAGCGATCTGGGCGAACAGATGCTTTAAGCGTTTTTTTTTACACCTTTTACCACTCGACTATTAATTTTAATTATTTACTACCTTGCAGTGATTTAAGACCTTAAGCATCATATTGTTGGCTTGCCAAATCTTACATACACAGCAATATTACAAACCTGATCCCAGCAGACATTTTTTCATCTAGCACTGACTTATGTACCCCTACTTTGGAAGCATCAGTTATTCTTCCATCTAAAAAAACTGGAAGGATAAGGTTGTTCGGGAATATTCTCTGAGTCTTCTTAAATGTCTGTTGGTCTTTTCGGCTACCTGATTTTGCCAGTGTCTTTCAAGCTGAAATACTGGCGCGCAAGATACTTAAACTAGATTCAAATAAAAACCGGAATACGGCCATTTTAACAGACAGCCAGCTGGCTGTTAAGGCCAGTGATTCGGCTTTTTCATCTTTTGAATTGGTCCAGCAGTGCCGGGATTGCCGGGATGAGCTTCCGAGCCTGAACATTAGCACGTCACTTTAATCCGGTTTCCCTGTCAATGTGGAATTGAGGGAAATGAACGGGCAGACGAGGTAGCTAGGCAAGGATCAAGTATCCTTCGTAACTGACTTTCGGGAAGAGTAAACATTCCTCTTGGTGCTATGAAGAGCAAGAACTTCTCAATTTTTTTTTTTTTTTTTTTTTTTTTTTTGCTAACCGAGCTGACGGCAATGCCATAGCTTAAAAAAAATTCATAGTTTATAATCTAAAAATGTATCTTAAGCGAAATAAATGAATTACTTACTTAATAAAGATAAAGATAAAGATTGGAACTTCTCAATTTTTCTCATTAAATCCAACCATAGGTAAAGAACAAACGACCTGATATGCACTCAGAGCCAGGTAAGACATAGCCAGGTTAGTTGCAACATGCACTAGGTACTGGCCAATAGCTGATAATTTACCGAAGCTGCGCATTACTTACAATACTAAATGTCGTAGTTGTGAGGATCAGCAGGAAAAAGTCTTTCTTTTCCCCTGTAAATGCCCTGCTCTGGCCCGACTTTTCAGAGAGGTAATTCCCGACGACCTTAACGAACTATCTGACCCTATCTAAATTAAAGATCAAAGTTTTGAAAGACACGACGAAGTGGGTCTGAGACGAACCTCGACGACTTCTATGATGGTTAGTCCTTGATATTAAAACAGCAAGCTAGCGACCTTCAGGCAGAGGAGGGCTCATAAATTCTTTATCATATCCCATTAAATCCATAGGTCAAACGAATTCAAGATATCAAAACGGCTCACTCCAACGCTGTTTGGGTCACTTTCTAAGACAGTTTTTTTTTTTTAGCGAGGTGAGGTTTGGCAGAGGGGCAAGATCCCCCCTACATCCGGCGAGCTAAGCCGTGCGTCGCCAGCGTGCCACCGCCCCTTTTGTCAAACATTCGTATCCGTCCTATCCTTTCCTAGTCCAAATTAATGTCCCTTCCTGTTCCTACCCATTTCCTGTTTTCTGTTCTGATTCTTTTTCCTTCCAACTATCCTTTTCCTATCCACGGGTCCTCATCCTTTTACCCCGTTACAAATGGCCAATATTTCTATTTACCTACCCTACCTGGAATGGATCAGTGGAATGAAGAAATTGATTGAGTAACTATCGTAAATCTTCTGTACCAAAAATTAGATGAACTAGTATGTTGTCGTAGAAATGCCGTTAAACAAATAATATTTCAAGCAATTATACAAGAAAGTTGTTAATTTTTTAGAAATATATTTCTTCTTTAGATCTAATTAAATTCATTTTAATTATTTACTGCGCTCTCCCTTCCCCCACTGTGCTCTTTGAACTAATTACACAACGGGGGCCAGGGTCAATTGAGACTTATACTGGCAACAAAAAAGCAGCATTAAAGAGTGCATTTGATATGAACATCTATAGATACTCGTATATCACGAAGATCATGGTGGCTTAGCAAAACAACAAACTTCCCAGTTACTATTCCAACTACGGGATCAACAATGAACTTTAATGCAATCAAATAATCATCATCATCATCGCAGAGATGATGATAGTGTTTTCCATTGTCGAGAGGAGAATAATTATTGTTCGTAATGATATAAAGCGGATGCTGGATTTCTCTACCTCCATTTCTGGGACTAGATTTTTATTTTTAGTTGTACCACCAGTAGTCAGAGTGTATGTGTCTATTTGTACGGAAACTAATTGAATTGTTCAACATTTTTAATTGTTAAAACACGAAAGTCTTGAAAACTTTTTTTTATACAAGCTTCAAATGGGACGATGAGTAAGTGTACTCATTGCATAGGCACTCGTTTATGGTTATCAAGAGATTGTGTTTTAAATATTCACTCATTCATGAATTATTATTAACAAAAAAGGAAGTTGCTTGTTGCGTTTTTTTTTTTTTGTGAGACCCGCCATTCCATCGATAAGAGAAGAAAGACTATCACCTTTGTTTGTGCGGAGACTTTTGTGCTAATTTGGTTGTTAAGTAAACATTTCCGCACAATTGCGCACTAATAAGTTATTTAATTTATTTTTCAGGGTAGCTAATTGTGATTGTAAAATAGCATGAAATTACTCAAAAGTGCATGCGGTTAATTTCATTATTAATCTCAATGATTTCATGTTATATTTTGATAATAAAAAAAATTGCAAGTAAAATCTATTAGAGCATTCCATTCCATTGTCCTTTGGATTCGCCGGGAAACATAATCGAAATTAGATATTCATCAATTTTCAATTTAACCAGGGTTAACTCTGTGGCAAAATGTGAAAGGTTTTAAAGTTTTTTTTTACTACAAGTTTTTCATCATGTCTCCAACATTTTTTTGTGCGTTAAAAAAAATTGGCCCCATTTCAACATTGAGCTTGTCATTCAACCTTCTCTTTCACACAATCAATGCAAACTGGATCAACTACCACCTCTACAAGTTTCCATTGAATCTTGACAAGATCCCCGGTGCTGCCCTAATTCGCATGGACGTTAGTTCGTAAATGCCTTCTAACATAAGAAACACTACATTAAAGTTTGTATCTGGGTCCAAACCAGGAAGTTTATTCACTAGATGAGTACCAACCAAGTCACCTGCTGTTTCGTGTGTCAAGTTGTTGGAGGTCCTCTTCCTCTTCTTGCGTTCTCCAACTGAGTTGCGGTCATACTCTACGAAGCGCGAATATTTTACGGGCTGGAGCATTAACGTACATCTAAAGATGAAGATTCAGTTTTTAGGTTGAATAGGTGGCGCTGTACAGTCTGTACAATTTGTATTTATATCTTCCCCCATGCACCGTCCACACAGACGGAACCAAAAATCTCCCGTACAATTTTCCTCTGAATACATTCTTTCTCATACACTCTTGTCAAGTTCCATGCTTCTGTTCCATATTGGAAAAGCATTAGTAGTTCGGGGATCGCCTTCTTAGCCTCTAGAAATAGCGATGGGCAAGAGTTCTTCTCCGTTCGATTTTAGCACTGGTATTTTTTGCTGAATTTATAGTGGATGCCGAAGTACTTGAAAGTTATAGCCATATATGTTCTCGTTCTGTCCAGATCATCAGTGTTGGCTGTCATTTTTTTTTAATGAACGCATGAACTTATTCAACCCACATTTGCCGTCAGCAAACCATCACTAACGTTGGGTCAATATCGCTGGGACGGAAATTTGAAAGATTGTGCTCTTGTTTTGGTGTGAGAGTTTTATATCGCTTTGTTTAAAACCTTTTTTGATATCAAAGATATCGGGAAGGTCTCTGCCAACCTTAATAGAGCAGCTTACGTTCTCCATTTTCGCCATGTAAAAATGGACGAGTTTGGCATCAGTGACGCCAAAACTTGACATTGCTCGCTATACCTCTTCTCTATTAGTTGAAGAAACGGTTGGTGTTTGTCGATTTGAAGATCCTTGGTTTCTTCCAAGATTTGTCGGAAATTGAATATTTGATCGATGGTAGACTTTGTTGGCCTGAAAATGGACATATATTATAAAGTTGTTGACGATCGTAGTAGGCGGCGACGACTGATTTTTTCAGTAGTTTGGTGCAATTCCGAGGGTCTCGTATATTGAGGATCGATCAAGCTGAGGATAGGTTGAATTGGCTGCTATGTGTCGCAGTTAACACACTTAGACTAGAGTTGGTCCAGTGTGATATCACATGAATCTAGAGATTTTCTTCCTGCTCGTTAAACAATTTGGAGCTCCTTTTGAAGCCGGAGAGACGGCAAATTTCTATATACATATGATCACTACTTTCCTCGAAGAAAAACTCTCTAAGATGGAGCCTACGTCTATGACAGATATGAAGATTAGAAGACGAGGAATTGATTCTACCTCTTTCTCGTCCATACATCTTCTAGAAAAATCTTTCAACAAACGCAATGCTCGTTGCGTGCTTGTATATAAGACAGTGTCCGGTTATGACACCAGTTACGGAGTGATGTGCAATCTTTTTTAAGGATAACAAACACTTGGAATGTTTAAGATCAAGAATTGGTCATATCTATTTTGTCATCGGAAAGGTGGTTATTGGTTATATTGGTCGGTTGTAGGTTGACACTCTCTATAGCATCTTGTTTCAGCATTTAATGTAGCAATGGGTATAATTAAATTTGCCTTGTCAGTTAACTTAGGTAGTGTAGTTCCACTTTTTGAGAGTAAGTCAGGCTTATTGTTCACTGGAACCTGGAGTTCTTAGCACCCAACAGAGGTGAATATTGAACTGCGGAGACATCTTCATAAGATATCGGTGTGAAAAAGCATATAATAATCATTCAAGAAACTCTTAGATAGTTCTTGAATGAATGATGAACTAAAATGGCCCATTTTGTTATTGATCCATTGTCCCTTCCTAGAGAATAGGACAAGTTCCGTTTTGTAAGGGTTGACTCCCAAGAAACAACGCTTTGCACAGACTGTTAGCTTGTTTAAAGCGTTTTGTAAGAGTTCTTCTAAGATTTTAAGTTACTTTTCTGATATGGCAATATCAATCACCGCATAAGCGATCACTCTTAAGCTCTCCGCTTCCAGGCAAGTCAGCAGCCTGGATCTTTTAGGTTCCAGAGAAGAGGAAAAAGAACACCTACTTGCGGCTGCCTCTAATCACTGACATTCTAGCAGAAAAACCGCCCAGTTTTGAATTGATAACCCTGTTAGTAAGTATTTAGTTAATCAGTTCAAAGCGCCTTCTGTATGCAGAACAACAACCATAAAGTACTATTTTTGATGGAGGGAATATCCGATAGATCGTACTAGTAAATGTAAAGCAGTTTCTACTGATCTTTCCTTCCAATAAGCGTGTTAAACCGTAAACAGTTCTCGTATTGTTATCAATGAATCTTTCAAGTATTATCAAAAGGAATGATAATAGACTTATTATTCTTAGATCTTTTTGGTTTACTTGGGAACATTTGCCGGCTATGGGTTTGAACACAACATTAATGTGGACCAGATTTAAGCAACTGTGAAACAGTGTCTCCAGAGGCGGCATATCTGATGGCTTAATACAATTATATTATTAGATATTCGATCGGGAGAATCTTGGGATCTAATGCGCATGTAACCGCCCAACCCTGCATTACCTCCTAGCATTCCTTTCCATTGACTTTGGTCGAGATATTCATAGCAGCACTCTGCCTAAAACGATCTAGAGGTCTGAATCAATGCTTGCCTTACGGATGGTTTGGACTTTCTTGATATTGAATGAGTGTCTTGCGTCATTGAAAACTTGGTCAATCTGATTGACGGTCATTTGACCAGGAGATCTCCATGTCGCCTTCGGAATGTGGAGAAAGTATTTACAACTAAAGATATTTTCTCTAGCCAGCTTGGATTATAGTAGGCCTAAGAAAATGTTAATATCCTAGCACGGACAAAGTCTAGGAGCTTGTAGAATTTGTCTTTCGTGTGACCATCTTTCTCCTCTGTTGATCCATTTTAACATTTTTTGGTTAAATAAACTTTGATGAAAATTATCGTAAGGCGCTCGGTCACGTAGTTACTGAAACTCTAAACTGATTGGTTAAGTTAACCTCCAAAAATTATACCACAATCGAAACAAACATTGCTCTTTTCTCCTCGGTACCAGCCCCATCTTAAATCTTTTTACTTGCGATATAGGTACTATAGGTATGGTGACCATTTTTTCAGAAGCAAAAAAAAGGACAGTCTTTTATTAACTTACAAAAGTTTAACAAATTATTATTTTCATTAAAAAGTTTTGTACTTCATATTACAGCTCAGTTCAGTTTTTAAAACAAATAAATAAAAATGAATTAACAAAAAACGAAATAATATACACATACTTAGATATGTGTATGACTATAAATATAAGAGTCATTCAAAGAAACTATGAAAATGTTTAATGTTGGCATTTTTCTTCGCAATATATTTTTTTAAAGATATCTTCCCGATTTCTTAAAAATGAGTTAAATTCTGCACAGTCATAATTGCACTTTTTTTTATTAGCATTGCCTCTAGCACACCAACTTTTAATTGGGATTTCTCATGTGTCTTAATGTTATTGGAAATTGAAAATACCCTTTCAGTCGGGGCATTTGAAGCCGGAAGCGAAAACTCTACGAGCTTTAATATATTGTTATATTTAACATGAATCTTCTTCTTCAAAAAGCCGAAAGAAAGCCAATGCGAACAAAACTAACTTGCAGATGGAGATGTAAATTTGAAAATCATTCACAATAGCAAAAAATATGTGACGGAATTCAATGACATAAAGCAGTCGTGCTAGTGTAAAATCGTGGTTTGAAAGAGAAAAAGAGGACCTTGAAAGGACAATTTAGAAAAGAGAGGACAAATGTCTGTCCTCTCTAAGAAAAGCAAACAGAAAGGACACGACACAAAAAGAAAGGACTGTCCTCTCAAAAAAAGGACGGATGGTCACCGTAACTATAGGGCAAGTTCTGCATTTGGAAAAAAAAACGAACTCGAGATTTTGATCAAAGTTGACATTACGATGATAGCGAAGACGAAAAAAGTGGGTCCGACAATTCCGTCTGTCTGTCTGTATGTCTGTATGTCTGTACCTCGAACTACAGCCTAAACTACCGGAGGTATTTTCTTCAAACTCGGTAGTTAAGGGTATTCGGTGATTCCCTAGAGGAGAAATTGAAATTTTTTTTTTAGCTCCAAAACTAAGGGTACCCCCCATACACCCGTAATGCAAAATCTTATTTATCTCGAAAACGGCTCTAACGATTTTGATAAAAAAAATTTAGTGTGATATTATGGACATGGACTATATTTTGGTGAAAAAAAAATTTGGGGGGAAATGTTATTAGGGGTACCTGTCATAGAACGGTTTTTTTGATTTTCGAATTTCTCACCAACGGCTCTAACGATTTTAACCAAAATTCTTGGAGCTGCTTTGCATTTGAAAAAATATAAACTAAAAATTTTTTCGAAAAAATAGTTTTTGAATTTTTAAAAAAATAATACAATTTTTTTTTTGAAAATTCAATATCTTGAAAACCGATACACGATTAAATTTTTAAATTACGTTTTAAAATGTATTTTATTAAATACTAACAATTTGCATATCAATTTTTTTAATAAAAAATTTAAGGAAAATTTAGTACACAAAAAACATGTTTCAGTGTGTCTGTATGTCTGTACCTCTCACTACAGCCTAAACCCTTGGACCTATTTCTTTCAATCTCGGTAGTTAAGGGTTTTCGGTGATTCCCTAGAGGAGAAATTGAAATTTTTTTTTTTCAGCTCCAAAACTAAGGGTACTCCCCATACACCCGTAATGCAAAATCTTATTTATCTCGAAAACGGCTCTAACGATTTTGATAAAAAAAATTAGATGTGATATTATGGACATGGACTACATTTTGGTCAAAAAAAATTTGGGGCAAAATGTTATTAGGGGTACCTGCCATAGACCCGTTTTTTTGATTTTCGACTTTCTCATTAACGGCTCTAAGGATTTTAACCCAAAATTTTTAGCAGGAGTCCCCTTAAGTTTAAAATAATATTGTATATACAAATATTCGAAAAAATATTTCTTGGGTTTTTTTGAAAAATTTTTTTTTGAAAAATCAATATCTTCAAAACCTATGACCGATTATTTTTTGAAATTATTTCCTCAAATCAATATTATTAAATACTTAAAATTTGCATCCCACATTTTTTTCTTGAAAAATTTTAGATAAATTTCTTATATAAAAAATTTATTTAATAATAAAACTATTTTTTAATGTTTATTTGCATAAATTCATACTTTTCCGGAAACCAGACGGCAATCCATGTTTTATATTTATAAAATGTATCTTAAATTCCAAAGTACTTTTACAAATAAGAGCAAGTTCGTGCGATCCAGTCGTGCATTTTATTTTTTGCCCGTTTCATGCTATCACATTTTATTTACATATATCGGTGAAATCTGCTTTGAAGCAGACTAAAGCCTTCTCTACTTTCGGCTATTTAGTTACCACATTCCACGTGAAGATCCGTACTTCGTTTTTGAGCGTTCGTCATTGTTAATTCTAAATTGATTTACGTGCCCGGGAAGTCACAAAACGACCACCCTGTCTAAAGGAGTTGTCCTGTTGTCTAACTTTAGGGATCGGGAGCTCCGAATATGTCGTAGTAGCCCATATTATAGTTTCTTTGATGAAATATGAACGATTGACATAACGAGTGAAATATGTCATAGTTCAAAATAAGATGACTGGTGGATAGAAAAAAAATAGTAGGCCATTAAGGGTTGTTGCAGCGCCGAAATAAAAGTTCAAAAGATTATAAATATCGTAATCCAAATTACAATTTTATTTTCTAGAAGAAATATATATCAGTGGAAGAATCTAGAAATTTACAATGTACATATGTACTTACATTCCTTTTTTTATAAAATTAAAAATTTAATTCAGCGACTACAACTCCTTGAAGAACAGAATAATAATGATGAAAAAATATGATTTTAAATATAAATGAAAAAGAGTTACTAAGCATACTATACAAATTAAACAAAAGTTAAATTGATTAGAAAACGCAAAGTAGAAATTATTTGAACGTACGATTATTAAGTGAGTTGTAGTCATAACATATTTGAAGAAAGAATTTAAAAAAACGTATGAAATCAATTAATAATATAAAAACAAAATTAGGTAGGATTTGGCTCGATGACAAGGGTCGTGAAGTGCCTAAATCTAGTGACTTGCAACTCTCAACCATTCCTGTGTGCTTCACCAGGAATGGAGAGGACGTACAATTTTCGGCCAATTCCAAATGGCAAATGAGCAACACTTTTCATGACAAGAGATACTCTTAAATGATTTGTCAATTCCTCGGAAGAGGTAGAACACCTCTGAAAAACTTTTTAGCAGCGGTTGAGAATCGAACCCAAGACTTTCTGCGTGACATTCCAACGCACTAATCATTATACCCAATAGATAGATTGGGCTCAATTTGAGTCATGTCACGAGTTAAGCTGACTTTGAGGGCATCAAAACGCGGACTTAAAAAATCCCACCGGTTCACGTCGTTCTTGCTTGAGGTTAGCAATCCTATAAATCGCCCTAGCTATTTGCATTTTGTGTTGCACAAGGCACAGTCGGAACTACATGTCGTTGACATTCGAGTTATCCAATTTGTCGCAAAAGAAATTGGTTACCATGGACCGGATCTATGGATTCTGTTGATCGTGATGACAGCCATCGTCGTTTTCTAAGAAATACGAATCTAGGATGACGTCGGAACACAATGCCTGCCAAACATTGACTTTCTTGCCAAGACCGGCCAAGGTCGGCTTCCAATTTCAGTCATTAAACTCACAATGTTGTTTATGGTGATTTGTGATTCGTATGTAGTGTCAAAAAAATAAAAAAACAAGAAAATTAACAGATAAATCAACATGGCCGCCACAAAATGTCAAAATCTACACATCTCGATTGGAAAACCTTTCTATCGATCAAAAAGTCAGTGTTACCAGTTAACAAAAAATATATCACCTTTACGTGTCATTTACATCGCTATAAATCAACGAACTGTTAAATGTGTTCTAGTTTCGGCGATGAAAACCAACTGACTGATGAGAAAATATTGCCTCATCATTAGAAGGATACCAAAACCGTAAAACGAAGGCCAAACACTGAAGATTTCTAAATTTAGAATTTTCACAAGACTTTCTATAATTATTTATTTCAGAAAGATTAAATTCCTTAAATTCCGCCGACACAAATGCGCGCCTCCTTTTAAATTTTGAAATATTGCAAAGTTGGCGCTTGATAATGTTTGTGGGAAAAAGTTCAAAAATCTGTTTTTCCCCTCTGAAAAACCATCCGACAGAAATAACCACATCATACAATGCTTGGCGTACGACGACACGCTTTAGATTTTTTTTTTTTTATTTTGTCTCAATTTCCTTTTGTTGAGAAAGAGGCCTCCCTTTAACGAACAAGTCAATTAATTCGAAAAAAGATACATTGTGGTGTTATTGAGTATTGTTGTAGCAGGACTTTTTTTTTTTTAATTGAAAAGCAATCAAATTTGAAGATTAAATTTAACACCTCGTTCTCCATGTATGGAAAAATGTTGATTGAAACTTGAGACAAAAGCTATTGACAATCTGTATTGAGTATCAATGTTTTTGTGATGGCCGAACGACAAGTTCTCGGACGACTGGAAGAAGCCTTAATCAATTCTATACCAATGGGAAGTGATACGCATAGTATAGCCGGAAAGTTAACTGTATTACCGAGCTGTATTTCCTAGAACCTAGACAATGTCTAGAATAAAAACAAATAAAATTAATACAAACTAGCTGCATCAAGTCGTGATCGGTAAGGTAAAAGATGCAATAGGCGAAGCTAAGGCTTGTTGCAATGCAAAACTCTGATGGTTAATCGATATGTATCGCATGTCGCGTTATTAGTTTTATTGATTTATTGTTTGGTTTGGATGAATTCGAGTTGAATTCTTTTCCATGTTGTTTTTCTTTTCCAATACCGATTGCAGTTCAAGGTTATAGGCGACGATGACACGATTCGACGACGACGACAACGATGGGGGAAGTATGATAATAATTTATAATGCTTGCTTTCGCTGGTTGACATTATGTAGAGCAATAGACAGACGGAGAAATGAAAAGCTATGCTTTGAAAATAAATTGCAAACAAAAAAAAAACTATTTGTTGTCTAGGTTTTATGGGGTTGATTACTATTCAAGTTGAGTCTTGGTCGAAGTGATGATTCACTCATATAGTCAGTGTAATATAATATACGAGTAGTTTGGAGGTTTTGTTGGGAGAAAATTGCGATGTACACAAATCCGCTGGCTCAGATAGTACCCCCAAATTGCTCTGAAGTGGTATTCTTCAATGCTGGAAAATCCATTGCGTAAGATTTTCAATATGCCCTACTCTACTAGTGTCTTTCCGAGTAGATGGAAAACAGCATTTGTCCAGACTGTCCCGAATCTTCTTCAACTTCCAACTACCATCCAGTTGCTCTTACGTACCTTTTTTTCCCAAATCATGGAAACGCTGATAAATTATCAAGAAATTTCTTGAAAACGAAAGATTCTCAAGGACTGCAGTATGGCTTTCGTAACAGTAGATCCATTGGTGATCTAATGCCTCAAATCTTTACATCGTTTTGGTGAAACCTTTCGAACTGCTCAATACAACTAGTATTGGACGGTGTTAATTCTGAAATTCATAAAACAAATGCAAGGATCAGTCCCGGCCACTTGAAAAAAAGCCCTTTTTGAATACCTTGCTGAAACTCGGAAGAAGAACTATTGCTGGGATATTCGCCGGATTGAAGTTTACCTTTTTTGGAAGACTGCTTAAGGTTCGCTTGTCCACTCAAGAACAACGGTGACGTTTTCGGCAGATCTTGTATTTCGTTGAGGAATTTGTGTTGGCTGTTTCGAATTATTGCTATAGAGTCAACTGTTGGGCTCAAATTTGGCCATCATGGTTTAATGATACTACATCACCAGGTGCTTGATACAAAGTGAGTCTTGAATCGTAATTTGTTGGTCTTTTTCAGGATTTAGAACAAACTGAAGATTTTGGCTATGATCCGAAAACCGAACTGGTACATTTCGAGTTATAGAAGCGCTTGCAAGCACGTTGAATTGGATCAGTAATCGGGAGTGCTTCCTTCGACCAATTCTTCGTTAGTGATTTGATGCGAGCAACATGGCAGTTGGCCAGCCATTGCCACCTAAAAATAATTTTTTTTTTCAAGGGTATTACTTCTTACTTCTTCTACTATAGTCTGTCAAAGCTCTTCAAATCCAGAAATCTCACCATAACTTCAAAACTACTGCTGTACAGGACCATGGTCCTGCCAGTACTCACATATGGATCCGAGACTTGGGTGCTTAGCAAAAGGCACTCCGACCTCTTAGCTGAGTTCGAGAGAAAAGTCTTAAGGAGAATTGTTGGCCCCGTATGTGAGGAAGGACGATTCCGGAGACGGTACAATCATGAACTGTACGCAATCTACCTTGAAGCAGATATCGTGACAAAAATTAAGCTCGGTAGACTCCGGTGGGCAGGGCACCTAGCTCGCATGAGCGAAGAGGAACCTGCTCGGAAAGTTCTTTGTGGTACATTCTATGGTAGACGACAGCGTGGTAGACCATGCTTGCGCTGGAGAGATGGCGTAGACCAGGACGCCCGAAGCCTTGGGGTGCGCAACTGGATGGCGTCGGCTAGAGACCGGGATAGGTGGAGAGACTTGTTGAAAGAGGCCAGGACCGGAACCCGGTTGTCGAGCCGATGATGATGATGATTACTTCTTGCGGAGAAGTGACAAATTCGCCAAGAGTATCTCTTGTCATGAAAAGTGTTTAGACTCGACAGAAAATTTAAGGTCAACACATCCGTATGTGAAGAGTTCTGCTGGTAAGCCATACAAATCTGTGGCTTTGGTGTTCTTAAGCTTTTATTTTTCTTTGCTAAGTCTTCCTCTTCTATACTGGCTGGTACATTGACGGGAAGTGGGTAATCCCTTTTACCATATATCTACTCTAACTGTTTAACAAGCTGCTTAAATAAGTCTGTGCTTCGGTGACTAGATTACCTTTGCTAGAAGAAACTGCATTCTGGTCTTAAAACCGAGAGCCAGTTTATCTTTATAAGATATAAATACTGGAAGTATTTTTAGTTTTCGGTACCCCTTAGCATAATTGATATCACGTTGGACTTTCTCCACGAAGGTCTGCCCAGCCTCTGTCCCATAAAACAAAAAGTGTTTCTGCCTTTTCTGTAGAAATGTGTAATCCTCTAAAAGGATCTGTTGTTATGAAAAGTGCTTCCCACTTAAGCCGTTCGGTTCAGGCTGAGAAAACACGCACATGAATGATAAAGAGGCTTTTGTGGCTCCATATTTATTTAGTTTTATTAATTGACATTTTTTGATGGTAAATTAAATTCCACAATTGAGGCGCTAAAATCCCGAAGCCCAAATCCTTAAAGCAAATTTAATACCCATTGGCGACAAATAAATTAGAAACTTTCTGAAAACGTTGATGTTAATTGGGCTCTACTTTTTTCCGTCTATGCAGAGAACAAAGGTCATTCACCTTCTCCAATACTTAGAGACAATTAGAACCGAATTTAGCCTTCCAATTGTAAAAAGTATGTTACCATTTTTTGATCATTGTACCTCAAAAAACCGTTTTTCGACTAATGATCAATTAAAAAAACAGTACCGGTGGCAAGATGCAGCCTTGGTTGACCCCACTCCTTCAATTTAGCATAGAGTCAAACTTGGACACTGGGCTGCTACCACCTTAACTTCCATACGAATCACCTTTTATACTAGCCTTATTCTTTGTTGGCCTCATGTTTGTACACATAAGTTTTCCTAAAGTATAATTGAGCTACTACTTAAACAACGAATTTTTTAATTGCTTAAGTTTTTGTAAAATAAGTCAATTAGTCTTAAAATTTCTTCTTTTTTATTGTCAGCGCCATTTTGAATCGTAGACAAGTACCACTTTCCTAGAATCAATCAAAATACAATGTCATTAAAAACAATTAAGCAATAATAAAATAAATTATTTTCAATTCATAATGATGAATCATTGCAAAGTAAACTAAAACACATATTCGATAACAAACTAATTATTACATCAAACATTAATCTCTCCATTGTCTTGATTGAATTTCTATCTAAATTGTATTTGTCTATAATAAATAGCAAAACACAAAATTAAACTTATATAAAGTTCTTGAGGTAACGTTGCATTTTGAAAGTGATTCTTTTCAAAACAGATAAGATATTGTTGACGATGAAAACGAGAGTCAGTTGGCGCACCTGTAGAAAGAGTTACCGCCTGATTCCATTGAAGTATTTGAGTAGTTGTGTATTTTTACTTGCTCTATAGGTCAAGTTTTGTTTTCGAGGATTTAATCCAAACAAACATTAAGATGATTGAGTACGAGCCTTGTATATAACGGGTGATTTTTTTGAGGTTAGGATTTTCATGCATTAGTATTTGACAGATCACGCGGGATTTCAGACATGGTGTCAAAGAGAAAGATGCTCAGTATGCTTTGACATTTCATCATGAATAGACTTACTAACGAGCAACGCTTGCAAATCATTGAATTTTATTACCAAAATCAGTGTTCGGTTCGAAATGTGTTTCGCGCTTTACGTCCGATTTATGGTCTACATAATCGACCAAGTGAGCAAACAATTAATGCGATTGTGACCAAGTTTCGCACTCAGTTTACTTTATTGGACATTAAACCAACCACACGAATGCGTACAGTGCGTACAGAAGAGAATATTGCGTCTGTTTCTGAGAGTGTTGCTGAAGACCGTGAAATGTCGATTCGTCGCCGTTCGCAGCAATTGGGTTTGTGTTATTCGACCACATGGAAGATTTTACGCAAAGATCTTGGTGTAAAACCGTATAAAATACAGCTCGTGCAAGAACTGAAGCCGAACGATCTGCCACAACGTCGAATTTTCAGTGAATGGGCCCTAGAAAAGTTGGCAGAAAATCCGCTTTTTTATCGACAAATTTTGTTCAGCGATGAGGCTCATTTCTGGTTGAATGGCTACGTAAATAAGCAAAATTGCCGCATTTGGAGTGAAGAGCAACCAGAAGCCGTTCAAGAACTGCCCATGCATCCCGAAAAATGCACTGTTTGGTGTGGTTTGTACGCTGGTGGAATCATTGGACCGTATTTTTTCAAAGATGCTGTTGGACGCAACGTTACGGTGAATGGCGATCGCTATCGTTCAATGCTAACAAACTTTTTGTTGCCAAAAATGGAAGAACTGAACTTGGTTGACATGTGGTTTCAACAAGATGGCGCTACATGCCACACAGCTCGCGATTCTATGGCCATTTTGAGGGAAAACTTCGGAGAACAATTCATCTCAAGGAATGGACCGGTAAGTTGGCCACCAAGATCATGCGATTTGACGCCTTTAGACTATTTTTTGTGGGGCTACGTCAAGTCTAAAGTCTACACAAATAAGCCAGCAACTATTCCAGCTTTGGAAGACAACATTTCCGAAGAAATTCGGGCTATTCCGGCCGAAATGCTCGAAAAAGTTACCCAAAATTGGACTTTCCGAATGGACCACCTAAGACGCAGCCGCGGTCAACATTTAAATGAAATTATCTTCAAAAAGTAAATGTCATGGACCAATCTAACGTTTCAAATAAAGAATCGATGAGATTTTGCAAATTTTATGCTTTTTTTTTTTAAAAAAAGTTCTCAAGCTCTTAAAAAATCACCCGTTATAACCTATATTACTATCATGGAGCGTGATTTTGTGGTACGATCGCTGTCCTGGTGGTGGCGCTGAAATTAGCACACGATTTTACAGTGGAGAGTTTATTATCAAATTTAGCAGAGACAAATCTAACAAGTACTATCGTCATGCTTAAAATGTCGCCCCAATCGTTCATCTTCATGAGAGTACTATAAGTCTTATATAAAAAGGTACGAGTATTCCCAGAAAGGGATTTTGCCATGACATTGGAAAAATTCAATCGCGATGCTTCAAAAGACGTTTTAAAGATCGTCGCAGTCGACCAATCATGGATCTATGTAAACGATTCCAAAGTTAAACAAAAATCGCCTGTATGGATCTTTCAAGGCGAGCCAAATCCAACAGAAGTTTTTTGCGCACGAAGCACTTCACAATCAAATGGTCGGCTGTTCTTTCGGAATTACAATATATATTGCCACCGTGTCGTAAGATCAACGTATAACAGTCAATTATTAATGGTACACTATTATTATTAATAAATCTATAAAATTTGTTTAGCCGTTTTAAGGCACAAGATTTCTAATAAGAGTTGAAACTTACCGGCTGTCGTCTTGTTTTTTTTTTTTTTTTTTTCATTTTACAATGCCAATCTCTGACCAACGTCTGCACCATCGTCCAATTACACTTAGGTCATGAAAACCCTGATAAGTTATTAGCTCAAGAAATATCTTGAAAAACGAAAGTTTCTCAATGACCGCCAGTATGGCTTTCGTAGGAATAGGTCCATTGGTGATATAATGGTATATTTCACCGAACAGTAGCACAAATCTTTACATCGTTTTGGTGAAAGTGAGATTATTTTAATTGATATTTCAAAACCATTTTATTGAGTTTGGCATCGAGCTTTCCAATCGAAAATACGTGCATCTGGTACTGAGGAATCCCTTCTTTGTTGGATTAGAAGTTACCTTTCGAATAGTTCAATAGAACTTGTGTTAGACAGTTTTAAGTCTGAAATTCATAAAATAAATGCTGGTGTGCCACAAGGCTCCGTTTTGTCTCCGCCTCTCTTTACAATATTCATCAATGATCTTCTAATCCGTTAAATTGTTTTTCTGATGACAGTACTTTCAGCTTATCATATTGTCCTTGTTCTTCTGATGTGATTTTTGAATGGCAGCGTATTAAAAGCTCATTAAATTCTTATCTCGATAGGATTGTCAAATGGTGAAAAAAACGGCGTAGAATTAAATACTTCAAAAACTAATGCTAATATCCTTGCCCGCTACTTGCAATGAGAACACAGAACAGCTTTCAATTCTCGATGTGTGCATTACAGCCCACCTTGTGTGTGGAATTCCAATTGCATTCTTCCCCTAAACTATTTAACCTTTATACTCGTGCCTTTGGGAATGCTCGTCGGTTCACCCTTGAGCCCAATTTTGGACCTACTATCAGGTGCATAGATTATTTTTTTTAGCCGCACTACACGAATGTGGAATGCTTAACCCGGCCGAATATTAATTTCTTTCCCATTAAGATATCCAGAAGTTCAAAACCAATGTGCAGTGGTATCTCTTTTAAATTCTCTCCAACTTTCCTAAAATCTCGCATTGTGCTCAAACATTAAATTCCCTCATGCAGTTCCATGCAGCACATACTTACGGCAATGTTTCGACGGTCTTGAAATATCAAGTACAACTTTGCCTCGAGGACTATACAAATTGATTGAATGGGTTCCCATTTTCACTTTCATTTGCGTTTAAATGAGAAAAAGTCCCTTTCCCTATTTAATTTAAAAAGTGTGGATTTACAACGAAATCCCTGTTGATCGATGGTTATTTTTTTTGCAAATGCCTACATGGAATTTTTTTTCATCATAGAAGTAAGCTGCAATAGGCCGTCCGTTGGTCTTCTTTTCACTTTTTCATTCAACTATCAAATCAAAAAACATTATGTACAAGGTTTAACTTCTTTTAAATCACACATTACAACAACAAAAAAAAGGAAAAAGTGAAGCAGCAAAAGCAAAAAAAGAGCTCTCAGAAGAATCCATGTTATTGCTCACGCTAAACTAGGGCGAATAAGGACCAAAACATTGAGAACGTTGCATGGCAAATGCAAATGTGAATGAAGTTGTTATGTATGGCGTACCGTGTACCACCTATATCCGCCCACTCTAATGGAAAATTTCAAACCCACAAGAGAGATTAAGATTGGTTTGAAAAAAAAATAAAAAAGAAAAATGGAAAACTATAAAGGACAGAAAGAACATGGGCTCGTTGCAATATTTATGGAAAATATTAAAAAGAAAATGGATTAAAAGTTTTTCTTTTTCTTTGGCATTTTAAATTAAGTTCACAATATGAAATATATACTCGTAGTTGACAGATTTTTTTTTTAACGAACCAAGGACAAAAAGTTTAAACCAAAGCACAAGTTGAGATATTCTGGTTGAAAGAGTTCGAGAAGTTTTATCATAAAATTACGATTTATCTACATATTTATTAATTTGAACATAAAATTGGAAGTTTTCAAAGTTCTTCAACAATGTGAAGTTGAGAAGTTAAAGATTAAAAACTATGAGCACGAACAAAATAAAACTTTAGTTAAGGAACGCAGCAGAACCACGTAAACGAAAGATTTAATAAACAATTTTGTGAACAAGTTCAATTGTTTGAATTTTTTTTTTGCTCACAAAGAAGGTCAGAGAATCAGATCAGAATATTTTAGGTTTTAGTCACATGTCACATCATGAAAAGAAATACATTGTTTTGAACTGTCAGTTCACCAAGTTTAATATAAGTTCCGGGGCATATTGTATCGAGACAAATTTTCCTAATTTAAATGTTGGGTATGTTTTGATATAAACGGTGACCGACAGCAATACAAGTTTTTCCAATTGTTGTGTTTCAAAAGTTACCAATGACATTCATCTGTCAAAATATACAGTAGACATTTTTAAAAACAGATGTGGAGTGCTCTGTTTGCAATACAAGAGTAATATAAGTTTTATGCAGTAGTTCTGCCCAATACTCGGTTCAATAAGATCAGTTTGGGGACAAAATACGGTGTCAATAAATGAAATATTGAGCATTTTTAGCAGAACCTGCTATTTAATTTTTTGTGTTTAAATATATTTTTCGAATAACAGCCAGTCTCCATTTCGATAAATCACTTCCAGGAAATCTGTCAGGCAGTAAAGACAATGGCGAAAAAAATTTAAACAGCAACTACTTAACAATTTGTAATTTTCTTTAAATTTGTAATTTTCTTTAAATTCGTAAAAAACTAACTAACCTTTTTTGACGTTTGTAAATGTCAAAGAGTCACGTGACCAAGTATCATACTAAAACAGGTTTAACATCGTACTAATACGGCTTAAGTTTTGCGCCAAGCTCATTAATAAATATTAGATAAAATAAAATATTTCATTCATTCGTCAATGTCGAACAGATAAAAATACATATATATTATATATAATCGTTTTTTTTTTTTCTTAATGCATTAGAAAATTAAAGCAAAATAGTTGAATCAGATTTTAAGTGGTTGGCTATAAAAATAATGATGAAATTATTGTAGATTTTATTTATGATTGAAATTATGACACATTTTAATGACTGCAATCAGTCTTCGAATATTTATTCATCGTGTATAGGTGGGACAAACTTTGCCTTTGTTTGGTGTCAGTCGATTTCAAGCAGTGATATCATACAACAACTTTCAAAATCTATTTTGTGAGTAACATCTGAAAAATTTTAGAATGTAAGTGGGTTTCTGAACGTTCTGGTGGGTTTTTGAACATTCCTTAGGAATGTGACTTTAATCGACGAGTATATAGCATTTAAAAAAAATGACAATCATAAAAAAGTGCAAGAATACCTTGAAATGGGGTATGAAATCATCCGGTATAGTTAAGAAGACGATATTTTCGACGATATATTCTGAGATCACTGCAAGGTAGTACCCGTTGACATAAATGGTTAGTGCGTTGGACTGTCATACAGATGGTCTTGGGCTCGATTCTCAACTGCTGCAAAAAAGTTTTTCAGGGGTGTATTGCCTCTTGCGAGGAATTATCAAATCCTCTATAAGTAACTCTTGTCATGAAAAGTGCTGCTCATTAGCCGTTCAGAATCGGCAGAAAATCGTAAGTCCTACATTCCTGGTAACTAGCACACAAAAATGGTTGAGAGTTGTGAGTTACGAGGTCCTGGTTCTCTTCAAGCTGCTGCACCACTAAACTTAATTGTATAGTGCTGTCGAGATCAGAATGTAATGAGCTTAGCATGCGCTGCAATTTCAGTACAGTAAAACCCACTTAAGAGAAACGGAAAAATGTCACAGTTTTGCTTTCACTTAAGCGGGTTTTTCACTTAAGCGAACCCCGCTTAAGTGAAAAATAATTTCACTTAAGCGGATTTCGGATAAGTGAAAAAAAAATTTCACCTAAGCGGATTTAGAAATTCTATTAAGCGGAGATTTAATGCTAGAAACAATATTGTTTGTATCTTTTGAACTTGCCTTGAAAGAAGTTAAATAAAACAACGATTAAATAACACAAAAATAATTTATTGAAAAACGAAAACTAGCAAATTTTTGTTCTGTTCGATTCAAATTTTTTTTTTTCACTTAAGAGAGTTTTTTCCAATGAAAAATATTAAAAATTAACTGAAAATATGTTTCAGTTATCCGGGTTTTTCGCTTAAGCGAGTTTCACTTAAGCGAGTTTCACTCAAGCGGAGTGTTTTAAGGGAAATTGGTCGGAAAATACTTGGGGATGAAAAAAGTGTTTCAGGTAAGCGGGTTTTTCTCTTAAGCGGGTTTCTCTTAAACGGATTTTACTGTACCACAATCGAAGTGCTGGTTTGTAAATCTAGAAGCGAAAATAAGAAGAAGTGTCAGGCAAAAGATCATTAATGAAAAAAAGAAGAGTGTCGGTCAGAAAACGGGGGCTTGGGGCACACCAGCATTTATTTTTTGACTATCAGACTTAAAACAGTCCAAAACAACTCGAATTGAACGGTCAGCTTTCGTTTCTCGAGATATTTCTTGAGCTGATTGTTGATCAGCGTTTCCATGTCGTTGGAAGGATGGGACGTTAGTGCAATCGGTCGGTAATTGTAGGGGAAAGAAGATTGACCTTTTTAAGGGACCATCTGAACAAATGCCGTTCTTCATCTACTCGGAAAGAACCCCGAAGAGTGGGCCAGATGTAAAAACTTATGCAGCAATGGTCTTGCCAGCGTAGAAGAACAACTCTTTCTTGTTTTGAAAACATTTTTCCTGTCTCTGAATTCCTCTTCTTTTGCTTGAGAACTAAATTTCGTTAAATTTAAAACAACATTTCTATTTCTTCACATAAAACTAATTAAACGTATTTTATTTACTTTCAGATAAATTTTTGCATATGAAATTCTGTCACAAACATCAAGAAGGCGACTAAACAATGTAAGTATCAAACATATACAGTGATATAATAAATAAGTATTTTTCGGATTATCCGCGTTATTTGAAATTTAAATATATGAGTGGAATTTAGGACTCACCCCGAACGTTTCGCATCAAATTACATTGAGCGTGGTCACCGGGAAACTGCTGTTGACCACGCTCAATGTAATTTGATGCGAAACGTTCGGGGTAAGTCCTAAATTGCACTCATATATTTAAATTTCAAATAACGCGGATAATCCGAAAAATACTTATTTATTATGTCCAACAACCGCGAAAACCTTTAAAGTTATATATACAGTGCTGTTGAAAAATTGTTTCGCGAATAATATTTTTTTAAGAAGAATTTATTTTTAAAGTAATTTTCCAATAGTATTAGAATAACGTTTCGAGAGTGTTAGAAAAGCCTGGGGTCAAAGGTTAGAAAGCAAAAAGGGTTTTTCGATTACCTGGCTATAGATTTTGGGAATAAATGAGAAATTTATATCCTTGAATGAATAGGGACTTTTGACATTATTTTCTTCTGTTCACTTTTAATCCTTAAGGTAAATGAATCTGTCCTTCGGTTCTCTTTTATCACGAATCCTCCCACTAGCAACTATTTTTTTTATAATAAGCACTCAGCAGTAAATTTGTTGGAACTACCCTTAAAATGATTAAAGAAGGTGCGAACGTTAGGAGGGGAATGAAAAGGATATACAGATGCACATTGGTTTTGAAACTCTAAATATCCAATTAGGATTTAAACATAGCGCCATGCAAAGCATTCCACATGCGCGTAGTACGGTTATAGAAAGAACATCTATACTTGAAAGTACGTTCAAAATTGGGCTCAAGGATGAATGTATGTGTATATGTATCTGTGTTACACATTGTGTGTTCTGTGATACACAAACCGACGACTAAAAGTTTTTCGGCTTCTTCGATACAAGAGCTGCTCATATGAAGCGGAATTCAGGGTAAGTTTCGCTTTAAAGACAGAAGATAGCATTGTGTTTTTGAAGAGTACTGTCGCGAGCAAACAAATTCAATAAATTAAAAGTGCATATCAAGTGCAATATTCTTATTTTCTCTAAAATGATATCGATACCTTCCCGTAAGAATTTATTAAGCTACACTTTTT
The DNA here is from genome assembly GCA_911387755.1 of Chrysotoxum bicinctum. Taxonomy (NCBI): domain Eukaryota; kingdom Metazoa; phylum Arthropoda; class Insecta; order Diptera; family Syrphidae; genus Chrysotoxum; species Chrysotoxum bicinctum. Next base: position 202,347,447 of record OU426988.1, read on the forward strand.
TCGAAAATGACTTTTTAATGTAGAACTATACTAGAAGTTAAGCGCCACATTTTGGCCTGGGTTTCAGTGCCCTATCATGTATGCAAAAGAAACTAGAAAGAAAATAAAATTGTAACAACCGCCAAGTTTTCTCACTGGAAAAATCTAATTGTCTTATACTGCGTCTCCACTGAACGATAATCTGAGATTTACTCAAATCTACTTGAAATCTTCCTGAAATCACTAGATTTACCATACAAAAATTAATCATCCCGATTCGAGATTACAAATAAATTTACTTGAAATCTACTGTACTGAACGAATTCACTTTTCCATTTCCAATGAATCTGACAGTTTGATGGAAGAAAAAAGAAAAAAAAAAAACAGTCTGTTGACAAACTGAACAAAAAAAAAAACATTTTAATAACTGACATTGCTTGTAATTAAGATTTTAGATGTCAAAATAAATCTAACAAGTCCAGTGGAAACACTACTAGATTATTTTAAATCAAACTGGAAAATAATCTAGATTATCGTTCAGTGGAAACGTAGTATTAAGGAACCAAACGCCCACAAAAAAAATTGTTAGATGTCGCATAGTTTAACCGAAATTGTCGCTTAGCACACTCATTCAAATAGAACTTGATCCATTTTTGTCGCTTATAATACTCCAGATATGGTTGTCTTTGCTTTTAAATATTTTTCTATCAAGTAGGCTACTACTTTTTCCCCATTTATTTTGTGTGTTTTTTTGTTGTTGTCATCGTAATCCTGAAGTGTCCTTTTTGAATTTTCGTTTTGAAATCAATGTTATGTTACTTTTTATATAGATTTTTATTTATTTTATTGTTAATAAAAAAAAAATAAAAATAAAAAATGAATTAAACGACACAATTTATTTCATACCTTTAGTTTTTGTGACCATTACAGTGTTTTAAGCGCCATTTAACATTGTATCAAGCGCCAATGTTTTGACCACGAAAATGTACTAAGCGACAAAAACTTCTTATCTGATTAAAATTTCGGTTTTGCAATTATGTCAAGTTTTGTATTGTAAAAATCCCTCTCCAAATCTGTTTCTTCCAATAAAATACACACAAAAAAAACTAAATGAGACGTTTTCTTAGTTTCCTGAACAATTTTAAAAATGTCGCTTAATACATTCTAACGGGAAGGTATCGATATAAAGATCTGTTCAAATGCTCGGTTTCTTTATGATATGACCGTGAGACACAACTATATTATGACAATGAACAATATGCCTGTCACGGTATATAATGGCTATACCAGCAGAGCCAGTTGGTAAGAGCGTGGTATCCATTACTAGGGTTTATTTAGGGGTATGGTCAGGTCATCCTCCTAAAGCAAACACCGCCATTTGCATAAAGTGAATAATATTGTATTTAAACTAATTGCCAATTTTAAATTTATTATGATTAGTTAATATTAATTTGTGAATTCATAATTGCAACCAGTTAAAATAAATAAGGGCTCGTGGTTGTGAGCAAATTGCCAAAACTATAGAAATTTGGAGAGATTATTTGATTATTTCTTTCGCCGCACTCCACGAATGTGAAATGCTTTACCCAACCCAATATTTCCCTCCCATAATGATATTCAGACAATCAAAATCAATGTCCATCGGTATCTACTTTTAAATCCTCTCTAACTTAATGTGCTCAAACATTTTTAAGAGTAGTCATCACCCTTTAGTGTGCGCAAAATTATTAAAAAAAAAATAATATACAATTTTCAAGGGAATATGGAAAAGAATGTGCCCAGAACTGGCAGAGAACGGGCTTTCTTTTTATGGAAATTATTTCCACTGCATTGATAATTATTTTTCATTCACTAATGCGGTTTCAAAGTGAGGGCGAACGAGGGAAACATTTACCCTGACAAACCGCAATGAAATTCAAATTCGACCATTTTAATTTAATACGAGTAAAAATCAATTCTGACGTAAGTTATCTCCACAAAATACTTCTATCTTAGTTGGGGTTGTGGAAACCTGCCCCTTTTACCACTTGAAATCCCTAAACCACATACAGTACATACATATATCAACTCGAAAACAATTTTCAATTAAATGAAATCCGATATCATCATTTGTTCTCTTTGTTAATCATGTATCTATGTTATTTCAAACCATACGAACAATTTTGCACTTCGTTTCGTTCTTTTTATTTAGCCAAAATCAATTTGCAGCCAATTGAAAGTTTATAAAAATAGCTGCAACTTTACAAAGAAAAACCAAAAACGATATACTACGACTACGTTAGACCAGATAGTCGCCGTGTCGTCGGTCGTAGAACGATATTCTATATCGCTCTGCTCTTTTGCAGAAAAAAAAATCCACAATAACAAAATGTCACCGAAAAACAAGAAGAAAAATTACGACAATATTCGTATCTCTTATGCTAAAGTTTTCTGACCCAAATTCTAGGCTAAGAATAAATTACTTACATAGATAGATGCTTAAGGTTGGATGGTTCGTTGAATCCTCCTCTTATTATATCATACACACACGACTCGCTGTGAATTTCAATTGAAAGAAAATAAAAAATAAAAAATAGAAACAATAGATAATAATAAAAAAAAACAAAAACCAGGTGAGGTTAGTTCGTTCAGAGGGAAAAATGTTGCATAAAAAACAAGAAGACATTCATTTTTAGGATTCGACAAATCGCGTTGATAAAAATTTAATTATTTGTATTAAGATTTTTTTTTTGTAGAATTAAGATTCTATGTATTTTGGACAACATAGGAAAAAAGTTGGGAATTTCTCCAAAGAAGTTTGAAAAAAAAAAAAATTATTCAAAAATACCAAACTTTTGGCGTTCCATATTTCTGAAAAAAAAAAAAAAAAAAAAAAAAAAAAAAAAACTGATAAAGTTCTTTGGTAGATTTCTTAAAAATCTAATATTTTGTGTTTTATAGAGCAACCGAATAAAAAAAAAAATTCAATTATATAAAAGAAGGTTTAGCAGTTAGTGGATGTAACAAAGTTGACACTTGCTTATATGCTTCTGGTAAACCACAAAATGTTCACTGCAAAAATCTACCAAATTAAATATCAACATTCTTTCATTTTCTATTGAAAAAATCATAATCTAAATGGTGGTCCAACTAAAACGCACGATGTTAATTATAAATAAAACAAAAAGTTTTCAGAGAATTATCTTAATATCTTTTATTATGATAGAAGGATCTATGACAATTATGTGTGAAACAAAATATCGGCCAAATGCTCGCCACGACTTCGGTGGCATACCTATATCCGATAGTCCATATTTTCAATGACTCTAAGACATAATTGAGGTTGTTAATGTGCCGCATTATCTCGTCCTTTAGCTCTTGAATTGTTATTGGCTTATTGACGTACACTTGTTCTTTTAAATATCTTCAAAGAAAGAAGTCCAACGTTGTCAAATCACATGATCGTGGCGGCCAATTAACATCCCCACGACGTGAGATAACACGGCTTTTGAATTTCTCTCGCAAAAGAGCCATTGTTTCGTTGGCTGGCTGTGTGGCAAGTGGCACCATCCTGTTGGAAGCACATATCGTCCAGGTCCATATCTTCAATTTCTGGCCACAAGAAGTTCGTAATCATCTCGCGATAGTGAACACCATTTACGGTAACTGCTTGGCCGACCTCATTTTCGAAGAAGTACGGCCCGATGATGCCGCCAGTCCATAAACCGCACCAAACAGTCACTCTTTGTGGATGCCTTGTTAGCTGAAGATGATTTTCTTTGTAAAGTTACCATTCACTTCTGACTGTTCAACCTACCATTCAGCGTATTGACGATGCTTGAAATGGTCAGTAGGCTTCAGATCTTGAGTCAATTGAACCTTGTAGTCGTGTAAATTCAAATCTTTATTCAAAATTCGCATCAGTGATGTTCGTGAGATGTTCATTTGTTGGGCATCACGACGAGTCGAGGTTGACGGCCACACTATCGCGAACAACAGCAATCTTCTCTAAAATCAGAGTTTCACAAGGGCCGTGTTTGTGTCCAAGTTCCGATTCCAACAAAAGCTGGGGACTCTATCCTACTTCTATTTTGTGACATTTTTTAGACCAAGGCCAACCTCTGACAGTATTTGTGTCTTCGTTCAGACTAGAGTCGTGTAGTGCTCTATCCCAACCACGGTTGTGCCTTATTTTCGAGCAAGACCTGAGACTATCTCAACCATATACATATGTTCCCTTGTTTCGCCCAGCACCGGGAACTCTATCCCAACGATATTTGTGCTTTTGTTTTGTCCACGACAGGGGAGGGGACCTGATTCTATTTGTGCCTTAGGTTCGACTAAGGCCGTAGACTATATCCCAAATTCCGACATATTCAGACTAGAAAGTCTTTCTCAACCGTATCTTTGCCTTACTTTCGAGCAGGGCCGGGGACTATCCCAACCAAACTTATGACTTATGTAGTTTCGGGCAGCTCCCAACTGCGTTTGTAGCTTGGTTTCGAACAAAGCCAGAGACTATTTCCCAACCGTATTTCTGCATTAGTTTCAATCTAGGCCGGGGTCTCTATCTCAAATTTCTTGTACCTTAGATCATATTGGTATTATTCAATCAACCCTGGATCAGCTGGACTACTTCAGCTACGATAATATAGACAAAGAAAGCATCACACTCTTGTCGCAATTCACAATTAAATTTCTTTTCTTGATTTGTGAGTTGCCTCTATTCGTTGTGATTTAGTTCAATAAATTCGAAATGAAAGCTGAATACAGGCAACAAATCAAATTAAATTTAGGGCACATTTTATGGGACTGTTATTTTGAACTCAAATGTTAGAAATGACAAGTCGTTTTATGTTGCTCTTCTCTATTTAAAACCTATAATTTAATTTATTAAATTAATTAATACTACTTACATAGGTCCTCGGATCTATTACGTCCGTGATGTTTCCCTTACGGGACATAGAGCCTCCACTACTCCTACGCGCCATCGTGTGCGATTTCTGGAAATGTATATCAGCTCTCTCCAACTCTTCTCCAGTTTTGCTAATTCCTGCTTGACCGTTCTCCGCCAAGTACTTCTGGGCCGGCCCACTTGCTGCCGTCTTGTGTGAGTGGGTTTCCCTGCATCGCTTGACCTGCAATGCACCCATCGACTTTTCTAAACGTATGGACAACCTGCTGCCATTTTCGTCTTCGTATAATAGATTCTATGGGTTCCTGATCTGTTCTCGGTTGGGCCAGACAATCCTCAAGATGTTTCGAAGACATCTATTAAAGAACGTTTGCAGCTTTCTTGTGACAGTGTCTAAGGCTTTCCAAGTGCTGCACCCATAAAGCAGCACAGATTCAACATTGGAGCGGAACAGTCGTAGCTTGGTCCTTAAGCTTTAAGAGTTTTTTCTCCATATTTTGGACAGCATTCCGAACGCAGCCTTTGCTTTTCTGATTCGGCTGTTTACGTTCAGTTCAGCTCCGCCACCCATAGAGCGACAATACTCCCAAGATAATGAAAATCATCTACCATCTCTACCGGTTGTCCAGAAATATTTACTTGGATTGATGAGAATGTTCCAAGGCTGATCTTTTAAATTTTTTCCGAGTTGATCTTTAGACCCACGATTTCTGCTTCTCTCTCTACCCTAGTTGTCATTTGATGGAGATTCATGATCCTATAAGAGAGTAAGCATGCGTCGTCTGTGTAGTCCAGATGTTTGAGGTGCTCCCAGCTCTACGTCACTTATCACTAACAGGAACAGTATTGGTGACAGTATACAGCCTTGCCTTTGGATTTCAAACTCCTCTGACAACCTTCCTTGTTGCAAGACGTGACATTAGGATCCATCATATGTAGCCTTGATAAATAGCAATCAATTCATCTGGGATGCCCCTCCTGCGCAAAGCAAGCCAGATAAATTCTCTATAGACACTGTCGAACGCCTTTTAGAAATCGATAAACAGCAGGTGAAGTGGTGATCGATATTCAACGCACTGTTCGATGATGATCGGCAAGGTGTTAATGTGATCCACACAGGAAGATCCAGTGCGGAATCCTGCTTGATCAGCGTCGAGTGTCTTCGAGGTGGTCTTTTATACGTTCCAATACTATTCTTGCTATTATCTTGGCTACTGCAGGCAGACCGCATATTCCTCCCCAGTTTTCGCACTGCGCGAGACCTTCTTTCTTTGGGAGCTTGGCAATCATTCCTTTTTTCCACTCTTCAGGAAAGCTCTCTGTTTCCCAAGCTCTCCTAATAAGTGGGTGCAGTAGCTCACACGATGTTATTGGGGCTGCTCGTAAGAGCTCTACAGGAATACCGTCCAAGTCTAACCGCTTTGATGGCGGTAATGATTTCTTCTTTACGGGGGGGTATTCGGGAGATTTTTACTTCAGAAACCGCGAATTAAAACCGCAGACAAGTGTTCCTTCCACCTTTTTGAGCTGGTCCTCATCCGAAACTAGCAGAGATCCGTTTGTGTCTTTTACTCTTTTACCAGGTGTTGTTTAGAGCTCTGGACACCAGTGAGCTCCTTGGTAATTCTGTAGACGGTCCTGTTGTCACACCTAGTAGCGGCTTCTTCTACTTCTGTAGCCAATGCGTTGATCTTTATCTTAATTCTTACATATAGTTTTGAAGGTAGTCTAGTCTAGCCCTAACGAATAAGCTCGTGAACTGAACAAATAAATTATTTACCCAACTAATGTGTTTTATATTTCATCATCATCATCGGCTCGACAACCGGGTTCCGGTCCTGGCCTCTTTCAGCAAGTCTCTCCACCTATCCCGGTCTCTAGCCGACGCCATCTCTCCAGCGCAAGCATGGTCTACCACGGTGCCGTGAAATAAGGCCAAGTGAAATAAGGCCAACTTTCAAAAATTGGCCTTATTGCACTTTTATAAAGTGAAATTAGGCCAATTTTCAGCAGTTGGTCTTATTGCACTTTTACAAAGTGAAGTAAGGCCAAATTGGTCTTATTTCACTTTCAACATAATTTATTGCTTATTGGGGCCGACGTTCTGGGTTCTTATATAATTGTTTATTGGGGGCCGTCGTTCTGGGTTTTCTTGAGTAACAGTACCTTGGGTGGCCAACTCCGTTGCTCCGCTTAGGGTATGTTCAGTCGCCAGGCAGGCGCCTGTAGCAACAATTTTGTATTTTACATTAATTGGACTAAAACAACTAACAGTTAAGTACTGGTGCCCAAGAAAACTGTTGCTACAGGCGCCTGCCTGGCGACTGAACATACCCTAAGCGGAGCAACGGAGTTGCGTGAGCGGGTGTGAGCCCCGAAAAGGGAGTTAAAATCCTGAAAACCCGCGAAGCGGGCCACCCAAGGTACTGTTGCTCAAGAAAACCCAGAACGACGGCCAATTTGGTCTTATTTCTCAAAATCATTTGGCCTTATTTCACTTTGTCAAAGTGAAATAAGACCAACTACTGAAAATTGGCCTTATTTCGCTTTATCAAAGTGCAATAAGGCCAATTTTTGAAAGTTGGCCTTATTTCACTTGGCCTTATTTCACGGCACCGTCTACCACGCTGTCGTCTACCATAGAATGTACCACAAAGAACTTTCCGAGCAGGTTCCTCTTCGCTCATGCGAGCTAGGTGCCCTGCCCACCGGAGTCTACCGAGCTTAATTTTTGTCACGATATCTGCTTCTAGGTAGATTGCGTACAATTCATGATTGTACCGTCTCCGGAATCGTCCTTCCTCACATAAAAGGCCAACAATTCTCCTTAAGACTTTTCTCTCGAACGCAGCTAAGAGGTCGGAGTGCCTTTTGCTAAGCACCCAAGTCTCGGATCCATATGTGAGTACTGGTAGGACCATGGTCCTGTACAGCAGCAGTTTTGAAGTTATGGTGAGATTTCTGGATTTGAAGAGCTTTGACAGACTATAGTAGGCTCTGTTGGATTTGAGAAGCCGGCCGCGTATTTCTTCTTCTATATTGTTGCTACTATTGACCCAAGGTATTTAAAGGATTGCACCACTTCAAATTCGTGCTCCGCAACCTTGATTGTTTGACCAACTGTTCCTATCGCATTCGACGCCACCATTTACTTTGTTTTACCTTCACTAATGTGCAGCCCCAGATTTTGTGCCGCCTGCTCGATCTGGATGAAGGAATCGTTTACAGCTTGTTCGGTTCTTCCGATGATGTCGATGTCGTCTGCGTAAGCCAGTAACTGGCTGGACCTGTTGACGATGGTCCCTCTTGTTGCCGTGCCAGAGTCACGGATTGCTTTCTCCAACGCCAGGTTGAAGAGGAGGCAGGCCAAACCGTCCCCTTGTCGGAGTCCATTAAAGATGTTGATTGGTCTGGATAGCAATCCGGCTATTTTTACTTGGCTTGTTACGTTGGTCATGGTCAACCTACATAGTCGTGTCAATTTATTTGGGATGCCGAATTCTCTCATGGCTTTGTAAAGTTCTACCCTGGCTATGCTATCATAGGCGGCCTTAAAGTCTATAAACAGATGGTATGTTGGGATGTTAAATTCTAGGCATTTTTCCATCGCCTGCTTAAGGGTAAAGATCTGATCAGTTGTTGATTTGCCTGGAATGAAACCACACTGATATTGTCCGATGACGGTCTTAGCGTATGGGGTTATCCGGTCTTGTAGGATAGAGGAGAGTATCTTATAGGCGGTACTCAACAACGTGATACCTCTATAATTGCTGCACGTTGTGACATCTCCCTTCTTATGTATGGGGCATATTAAACCTTTTCGCCAGTCTTCTGGCATTTCTTCCTGCTCCCATACGTGTACTATAATATCATGAATTGCTTGACGTAAGGCTGGCCCGCCGTGATGGAATAATTCGGCTGGTATGCCATCGGCTCCCGGGGCTTTGTTCTGTTTAAGCCGGCCTATAGCCTTCTCAACCTCTTCTATGCTTGGTGGCGGCAACATAGGATATTCTCCTTGAAGTAGTGGAGCCTCCACTTCTGCAGTGAGCTGACCATTTAGCAATTCATTAAAGTACACTTCCCATCGCTGCAGTATGCTTTCTAGATCGGTGATCAGATTTCCCTCTCCGTCCTTGCAGTATGTGCAGCGTGGTGTGTACTGCGTCATGTTTCGGACGGATTGGTAGAACTTCCGCGCCTGGTGCGGACCTCGCTCTCGGCTGTTTCCTATTTCACAGATTAGGTTCTTCTCCCAGGCTGATTTCTTTTGTCTGTGAAGCCGTTTTTCTGTTCTTCTGAGCTCTTTATATTCCTCTTCGCGTGCCCGGTTTTATATTTAGCAATAAAATAAGTGAAATAAAAAAATTTATAAATAAACTTAACGACGAATGGCTTTTAAATTGACTAATGTAGTATGTTTATTGAATTAAAGTTAATTCGTTGTTTAAATGAAACATTTCATGATTATGAATATTATTCATAATTCCAACATCGACTGGATTTAATTAGTTGTATTTAGATAAGAATCTTATTCAAAAATGGTGTCGATTGAGCCATTTTTATTCAACTTCATATCTGATTTGTTGTAATAATACTGTGTGTTAAAAATTCGCAGAATTTTGTTTTGTTTTAGCAAAAATCAGTCAAAAGAAAAATAAATTCAGATCTCAACATATTCTTACTTTTAACTCTCAGCCATCCCTGTTTGCGTGTGATCGACAGGAATGGCCTACCATTTTTTAATTGAATTAAAACCAGTTTTAAATGTCACTTTTCCTAAAATTGGCTTTGAAAATTCAATTTGGGATTGAGTTTCTCGCAACTAAAAACTAATCTTTAAGTTGAAAAGCATATGACGTGTGTATTCAAAAAAAAAAAAAAAAACTGTTTTCCATAATAAAGTTTTCGAACAAAAAAGATTATCATGCAAGAGAAAGAAACAAAAAACATTATAAAATCCGATTAAAAATATTACTCATACGTTAATCCACTTATTTCAAACTTTTTAGTTCTGTAAAACTTACCCTCTCAAATGTCAAAAAGGCATTAGAAAAAAAAACAAAGAGAAAAACTTCGTGTATAAAACACACACTTCCATAAACGCCATCCACACAATGAAAGTTCGTGAAGCTTGAACTCATTTTCGCTAAAACAAAAGGACAAGAATCATCGTTCATATTCTTTATCTGCATACTCGCATCAGGTCGAACAGTAAAGCTAATTAAAATATTTATGTTATCTTGTTCAAGTGTCTGATGCTGGTGGAGCCCCACCCACGTTTATGCAACACAAAAGCTGAACGACATTGCACTTTTGTGAAAAATAATAAAAAAAAACGCATAATAAGAAAGAAGAAAGGAAAGCCTTGTTGACTTGAGAGAGTTTTTAATTAGTCAAAACAACTTTTTGACAGTTCAGCTAATCCTGTCAAAAGTCCATTGCACTGATTGATAGCACCCAAAAGTTCTTTTTTGTTGCTCTGGTCTTCTTTCGCTGTCATCTGTCAATGAATTCTCTTAGATGGTTATTAGAGTGCTTATAAATAAAATGTTAATTAAAAGTGTAGTTGTTTCTAAATTGAAAAGAATTTTGATATAAAAAGTTCTTTTTTTCCTCTCTGAACTTTTAAATTTTGAATATTTGCCAAATTTTTAAATAAAGCACATGAAAACCTCAACGTAAATAAAACCATTTTATAGTTTTTTTTTTTTCAAACACAAACAAAATATTCATGTTCAATATCGGTTGTTTTTTCTTAACTCGTCTTTGTTTAATTTAAACTAAGAAAAATAATGCAACGATGTAAACAGCGTCTTAATTAATTTGTTTGCAATTTATATGCAAAAGAGAAGGCATTCATTTATTTCAAAGGGAATTTATGTATCTCAGTTAAATTCAAAATCACTCTTAGGGAAGGAATATCACAAAATATGAAAAGGAAGTTTTTTTCCATTTTCTTTGGCTTTGCGTTGCCTTGGCTTGCGGAAAACCCACACTATAAAAGGAATAAATTTAAATGGAAAGACATTGAAAGAAAAAACTGTTGGTTGGGTGGTGTGGAAATTGTGTGTGTGGTTTTCGTGTTTTGTTCTCTTGCCTTTGTTCCATGAGAGAGTTCAAGGCTGCTTTTATTTATTCAACTGAAATAGTTCTATCGGCTGACGATAATGTAGAACAAGAAATCGAACTGGAGGAAAAAACCATATAAATATTTTCATGTCTTCCAATAATAATTAGATCAATGACGTCAATTTTCTTCAATCGAAGCGGATGGTTCGAGTAGCCCAATTTGATGCATTGGTTGAGTAATGGATTGATTTTTTTTTTTAAGTTTTCCAAACGTTCTTAATAGTTCTTTAGGAAAGAAATTGTTATTCAGCTAAGAAAGTTCTACAATAATTTTTGAAAAAGTATATCCTTAAAGAAGACATTAATTTTGAACGTTTTCTATGATCCCGAAAACTTACAGTTATCCAGATCAAGCACTCTGACATCATGGCTTGGGTATTGTTGTCAATTTTGGTCTATATGGCCGACCCAAAACAGTCAATGTGTTTTGACTATCTGGACTACTTTAACATCTTCGTAAATCTCACAGAGCTGGTCCAAAGTGTTTTGCTTGTTAGTGTAAATTTAGGACCCCATAGAAAATAATCGAGGCTTGTCAAGTCGCATGATCGCAGTGGCCAATTAATGAACGCTCGCCGTGAAGTGACCCCGTCTCAAAATTTCTTCTTTACCACTTCGAGTCTTACCTCACTTGTATATCATATAGCTTCGTGTTATTAGAAATCTCGGACATATCGATGTTATCGAGCTCCAGCCATAGAAAGTCGATAACAATGGCTCTATATTCGAAACCATTGACGGTAATGATATTTCTTTACTTACATCGAAAGAAATAAGGTCCTATGATACCATCATGCCATCAACCGCTCCAAACACTCAATTTGTTGCTTGGTCGAACACTTGTGGATTGTGTTCACTTCAATAAAGTCAATTGTGCTTGTTGAAATAGCCGCTGAGCAAAAAATGGCGCTCGTCCGAGAAGATGATTATTTGGCCAAAACCCGTTTCTTCGGCACAAATTTCCACCTCCCTATTAGTAAACTCTATGTTCGTTCATATGAATTGGTAAAAATGACAGGTTAGTGTCATTAGTAACTTTGACAGCTGCTGCTTAAACATAAGAATTTGAAAAAAAAAACTATCTAATCACTCTTTAGTTGGACAGATGTGTTGGAAACAGTTTGTTCCGTATTAAGGAGCGCCTTGCCTTATTTGTTTCAGAGCAAAATTGAAGAAATCATTAAAGTAAGAGGAGCTTTAGATAGGTGCTGGATCGGTTTTTCCGGGATCTCAAGTTTGACCATCGCATTATAGAAATCAACCTTCCCAGCAATGGTTGATGATTTGACGCGTGGAATTCATAACACACCCTTAGCGTGTGAAGAACTCCGATGGTAATTCATCGATACCGGTGATATTTAGCTATGTCTACCTTTTATATTGTAGATGGTCTTTCTAGACCGGGGACATTTTCCCTTCTTGTAAATAACTCCATTTAAATGATGCCAATCTTACAGTTGGTAGAATTACTGCTTGGGTCTACAAATCCCTGGGCTTCGTTCACTATATTATCCATGCTGTTTCGAAAAGCCGCGGTACCCGTAGGCTAGTCGCGCACTGGCAACTGTGATCGAAATCAAATAGTTTAATCACCAGTTGAAAGAGAACCGCGCACTGACAACTTTTTACTCACGCTCACACTCTTTTCTCTCTTGCTCTTATAGAAAACAACTCAACTGTTGCGAAGGCAATCGTTTAGTTTGTGTCAAAACACAAACTTTTTAGTTGCTCGAATCGAGTTGCTCTAAGTGCGCGGTGTCCCATATAATCCCATATGTTTCATTTTAGCAACTAAATAGTTGCGAAACTAAAAATTGAATGTGTGCGCCTGGCCGTATTAGCATCAGCAGCCAATTGCTTGATTTTTTTTCTTATAGAAAACCTCCGGGTGTTCTTTTGATCGGAAGACTCTTTGAATCTCCTTCAGCTGAGTAACTTTGTTTTTTCTCTTCTTTCTATGCTGGATCTTCTTTAACCTTTCAACTGGCTCGATACTCACTTTTTTTCTCTATGCATTCATCATAATGCCGTGGCTTCTTTCTCTTGGGCGGTTAGAACACTAGATGGCACTGATTGTCGTTAAAAATGGACGCACGTTGAAGACGTTTGAAACAAGATTTGCGTCCATTAGCCAATGGTCGATGTATTTTGCTATTGGACCTTGTGCTACTTATCCTCGTAGAACAAGTTGCAAAGCCGTCTCAAAAGAAAATGTTTTCTTTTTTTGGTTGAGGCTGCTGTGCAAATCAACGAATCCGCCGGAGATTTTTTCCTTTTCGACTTCAACTTTTACATTGTACTTGCGGTAGACTCCGTCCAGCGAGCCAGTTCATTGAAGTTTTTTCATAAATCTTGAGATATGGCAACACCAGTGTGAATATGTCAAATATGACATTGCCATTTTAAAGTTTAACATTCCTATCATTAGGAATCATCGTACTCAATAAGTTTTGTCATACGAGGGCTATTTGTGTAGTTAACAGTTATTTTACACATTCATCTTGGTGACAAAATTGTACTGAATCGTTAGCATTTTCGTGCAATGATTTTCTAAGTGGATTAAACCAACAACAGTGTGTCGATCAACTCGCTCCGACTTTTGGTAATAAAGAACCATCTCGAGCTATATGTGATTCGCTGGTTTTCCAAATTTAATCCAAAACGAATTTCATGAAGGTCATCCAAAGTCGGTTGTTGTGCCTAAACAAAACTCTGTGCTGTGCGGGAACTGATGCATTGCAAGATTGTCATGTCACATACTGTGAAATTAAGGCATGCTCATGCATTAGTTCCACTCCCATACATTCAATATTGCATGAACATTTGGTCGTCAAAAAGATTTATTCGCGTTGAATACCCCGTTGAATTTGAATTTGAAAATCGCTTAAAAAAAGGCTCATGTCGATTGGTGACAAGAATTGTTCAAAAAATTGAATAGCGGTGCTTTAAAAGATGTCTTTAATACCGTGACACACGATCCATGTTTAGATCTATGGATATGAACAAGAAGCTAAACAACAATAGCATGTGGGTCTCTCAAGATTAGCCAAATCCAACATAATCGCACGAACCAAATAGTGGTCATTTTTTTTTTCGGAATAATTAGATATGAAGCAACTGTGCTATTAAAGCAACGTTAATACTGAACAGTACCCCACCATTTATTTTGCCAAAAGTATTCACAAAAAATAACTGAAACCAATCGCATAAAGGGAATCTTTCTCTTGCACGATAATTCAAGGTATTGGGTTTATGTCCTGGAAAATACTGCAAATCACTGCTAGGCTATCACTTAGCGGCTAAAAGTATTTAACTTTGGTTCTAAGCCCATTCCCCACGAGAATATTATCAGGATCCAGGTATATAAGTATATTCTCCCAAGTTAGTATCCGTGGAGATTTCTGAAGTTATTTCATTTGAAGGTAATCTTTGTCTGAGCCTCCTCGTTTATCTCTCATATCCCAACTTTTGTATGTGCTAAGACAGATAACGCGAAGGCACACCCACCAAATACGGAGGGCTAGTTCTTTGGTTTACTAGGGCAGAAGGCCAGATTATCCGATGCCAGAAACAGCAACCCACTACGGAGATATCAGATGCTGCCGTTGAACCCCGATGTCTATTTTGGAAGGCGATATTTGTTGTATCATTGGGAACTACGTTTGTGCTAAATTAAAAAAAAATCGTCAAATCATCAATGAAATAAACGGGAATACTCCCAAAATAAAACAATGTTCTCCTTGAGGAAAACACTTTGTATGATGTATGTATGTATATCAAATATTAAGCAAATCGTGGACGTACATTCCCCCAAACGTGAAGACGTACGAACGCACTAACTGACGGACGGTAAGGTCAAACCCACTTTCTTGGCCTTCTCCATCATCGTAGTGTCATGGTTGATTAAATCTTCAAACGCAAATTTCTTGCAAGATAACCTATACATACATACATTAAATTAAAGTACAAAAAAATTAAATTAAATTAAATTTGGAAATATGTAAATAAAAAGACAAAACTTCCCAATTGCTCCTAAGAAACGACTCAAAGTTCCTTTTATTATATTTCTTCTAACCTTGGTGATGCTTTTTTTCTTTCCTAAATTATTTTATTTGCATATTTCTTATATGTTTTTGTACATAGATAGATAGTTTTGCCTTTGTCCGTTTTCTTTCTCTTTTTTTTTTCATTTACATCAAAAGTTCTTTTTGGCTTTGTTGAGATTATAAACTGCTGTAATAACAAAATTTAATGATTAACTCTGATGCCAGTGGTGTGTGGAGACACTTGGTCGCCTGCGATATAAAATGTCCTTGCGAGGAAGGAGTGTTTTCTTTTCTCATCGCTTAGATATTGATTTTGTTTGTTTTTGTTTTTTTTTGCCATGTTATGTCACCATGAGTGAGTCATTCTTGCTTTCAGGGTATTCAATGAATAATAAAATCCCTATGAATCATGATGGCTGTCATAGATGAAGCTTTTTTTAAGTAAAGATTTTTGATGTTTAACTTTTTTTTTTTAATGTCCATAACATGTTCAGTTGTACATGCCACCAGCAAGGAAAGATACATCCCCTTCAACGATGAAAAGACTTCCATCAACAATGCAATCACTTACATATAGAATTTTCTTTCCGAAAACACAAAGTGTCAATCACGATTTGCGAAAAAAAGATATTGCGGATCCGTAGCCGTAACTTCGGACTTGTACTGACTTATAAGGGCGATGAAAGGTGACGATTTAATTATCAACATAGTATCCTTTTAGCTCGATACACTTTATCCAGCGATGCTCCAACTTTTTTAACCCATCCGAAAAATAGGTTTTCTCAAGGACTGCAAACTTTGTGGCGGCGATGACTTCCTCATTCGACTCAAATTTCTGCCCGGCGAGTGATTTTTTCAATTTTGCAACAAAAAAAGTCGAACGGGGCCAAATCTGGAGAATACGGTGGATGGGGCAACAGTTCGTAGTGCAATTTGACTAATTTATCCCTGATTTCACGGTTGCGCTTGTTGTCCGGAGTTAGCAAACCCGGCACCCATCGCGCCGACAGCTTTCTCATGCCCAAAATTTAATGAAGGATATGACCCACACGGTCTTTTAAGATGCCTAGTGTTTTAGCTATCTCGCGCACCTTCAACCGGCGGCGGTCTGCCAATACGAGAAAAACAAGAATCGAATCACCGACCGAGTTTGCTGTTTTTCATTTTTCTAAAATTCGCGGACAAGCTGACTTCCACACATGGTCAACAGAAAACTACAAGTCTGACTCGGATGAAATTTTGAGAGTAATCGTCTAAGAGAATGTACTAGTACGATAGTTAATCTCTCTTTCGATACTGGCACCATCGGGCGGTGAGGCTAGGTACTAATTGAACTGATTTTGTAGCATCAATTTTAAGCATAAAATGTCAATCAACATTGTTCGTTTACACAATCTATTTACTTAAACTGTCGAGTGTATCATTTTCCAAAATAGAAATAAGCCCAGACACAGCAGTTAGTGCAAATAAATGCACAAAAGTGTCACTCGTTGTGGAATGGAAGTCTGTTTCCACTATTTCTTTTTTTTTTTTTTTTTTTTTCGGTGCCCTAGTCTGATGTTCCATCTCATGGAGTATTTTTAACTTCCCATAGGGAGTTATTGTAATCGGTTCGATTTGTCAAATTGGAATTTTTGACATTTCTCGACGTTTCAAGGTCCCTAGAGGCTATATCAATCATTTTTAGAGAGATGTCTGTGTGTGTGTGTGTGTACGTACGTTCGTACGTCCGTACGTTCTCGTACCATTTTTCGTCGTCGATATCTCAACAACGAGTAAAGATATTGACTTCAAATAAGTTTTGTTTAATAGATAATAACTTCGAAAGAGGCTGAAAGGGCCTTTATTAAAATTCAGTTAGTAGTTTTTTCACTATAACGGTTTAAAAAAAAAGTAAAAATTTTGGTTAGTTTCAAATATCTCACGAAAAAATAATGCTATTGACTTCAAATAAAATTTAATGTACTCATTATAAGGTCATACAGATTTGGTATGAATTTGGAAAAAAATGAACATACCGTTATTTTTTTAAATAAAAAAAAACTGAAAAAAAAAATTTCATAACCCAGATATTCTAAGAACGGAAAACAATTTGAAACTCAAAATAATTTTATTTTACGAAAAACAATGTGTTTGACAACTGGTGAAAATTTCAAAAAAAATCAGTTTACAGTTTTTTTTACAAAAAATAAAAAACTATTTAAAATTCTATTGAAAATTGGTAAAAATTGTTTTTCGACTCAAATTTCTCGAGAACTAGTAGTGATATTGACTTCTAATTTAGTTTATTTTATACATAGTATAATTTTGTACAATTGGTAAAATGTTGACAAATATTGAATTAATAGTTTTTTTTTTTAAATAAAAAAACTATTAAAAATTCTAGTGAAAATTAGTTAAAATTGTATTTCAAGTCGAATTTCTTGGGAATAAACACCGACAGTGCCTTCTAAAGTATGTTGTTTTATACATCGATACCTTCCCGTAAGAATGTATACCAAGCGACATTTCTAAAATTGTTCAGGAAACGAAAAAAACGAAGAAAGTTCGTTGGCGAAACTCAGGCCAAAACGTGGCCCTTAACATATATTATATTTCCTCATCAAAAAGTCATTTTCGAAAAAAGTGCCGCTTAGTACTCGTACATTCTTACGGGAAGGTATCGACATAATACAATTATTAACATATTATAACGTCTTCTTAATAATGAAAAAGAGGTTTAGAAACCAATCTATATATAAACATATATTTTGTAATCTTTCTCAAACAACATTATGTTTTAGAATAATTTAATAACAAGTTTGAAATAGTATACTTATAGCTAGGTATATAGTATATTATATTGCAAGGTATTGTTAAGAAGTTATGATCATATTGTCCTTACAACTCGGCCAACCTGACAAATGATCGTCCCGATCATAACGACTTATAAATTATAAGGAATCTAATATTATTATTTTTTTGTATATCTTAATAAAATGTATACATTAAATTTAATAGATTTACAAATATAATAAACAAATAAATGATAAATAAAATAATTGGTATTAAAATTGGAAAATATGAAATAAATAAAATGGTGTTACTCTTCACACTCAGAATCAAGATTGACATCCATTGAGTTACGCCAATCAGCCCAATCTTCATAATGTTCGGAATGTCTGGAATCTTCGGAATGTCCGAAATGTTCGGAATGTTCAGAATGTTTGGAATTTTCGGATTGTTCGGAACGTTCATTATTTTCGGATTGTTCAGAATGTTCAGAATCTGCGGAATGTTCATAATGTTCGGAATGTTCGGGATGTTCAGAATCTTGAGAATGTTCGTAATGTTCAGAATCTTGAGAATGTCGGAATGTTCATAATGTTCGGAATGTTCGGAATGCTCATAATCTTCGGAATGTTCATAATCTTCGGAATGTTAATAATGTTCATAATGGTCGGAATTTTCATAATTTTCAATAAGTTCAATTTGTTCAGAAGATTCTTCTTTCATAATGTTCAGTATGCTCATAATTTTTGGAATTTTTTTTAATTCCATCTTCAATCCTCAACTTTCAATCTTCAATTTTAAATCTTCAATATTCGATCTCCAATTTTCAATCTTAATCTTCAATCTTGGCTTATCGCCAATGCTTGATATGTAGTTTTCGGATTTTTTTTTTAATTCCATCTTCAATATTCAATTTTCAATCTTGGCTGATCCCATTGCTTGGTATATCTTATATGTAGTTTTCGGATTTTTTTTTTTTTTATTCCAACTTCAATATTCAATTTTCAATCTTTAATCTTGGCTTATCCCACTTCTGAGTTATAACGTCTTCTTAATAATGAAAAAGAGGTTTAGAAACCAATCTATATATAAACATATATTTTGTAATCTTTCTCAAACAACATTATATTTTAGAATAATTTAATAACAAGTTTGAAATAGTATACTTATAGCTAGGTATATAGTATATTATATATTGTCCTTACAATATGGTTAAATTTTGACAAGTATTGAATTGACAGTTTTAACAAAAATATAAAAAAAAATCTACTAAAAAGTGGTAATATTTGTTTTTCGACTAGAATATCTTGAGAACAAGCAATGATATTGACTTTGCCATTACATATATTTAATTTTATACATAATACAATTTCTAACAAATGGTTTATATTTGACATATATCTAGTTTTAGAGCGGATATATTTTGTAAGTATGTATACCCTTCCATCAATAACCAAAAAATATCTTTTATATTTGAATATTTCGTTTTTAAATTTTTTTCAATTAAAATGTTTGGAACCGAAATAATAAAATAATTTTTATAATATAATATTAAAAAACACGGAAATCTATAATTCAGTATATAATATGTACCTACCAACCTTCGTAATTATTACAAGTTTTCAAGACCACAAATGGGAAGTTATCAGTGTGGGTCACACCCAGCCTTTTTTTTTTAGGTTAAAATCACTCCATATTCGACAATTTTCTTTATTAACATTGACACTTGAGTCCACATGTCCACCATTTGATGGAACTTCTGGCCATATTTTAAACAGACGGGAGATAAATTTGCTTGTAGTTTCAACTTTCTAAGGCTAAAATCCATTTAAGCAGGTACATTCTTTGTCGAAAAACTTGGAATGAATATATAGAAGTGGCTAAAGCAGCTACTCGTTTTCCACTTCCGAACTTAAGAATTTCGGTAGTAAAGCCTTCGAGTGAGAGTCCCACGCTCGGAAAACAAAAATAACCAGCCTCATTACCGTCCATTTGCTCGGAGTTGTACCTTTAAACGTACAACGAAAATCCCTTTGGAAGGACAAACTTCAGTGATAACTCACTCAGAAAAAGAGAATTATACTGTAAGAATAGCACAATATACGATCGTGTCACTTTGACGTCTAGCAGCTGTCAAATCAAAACACAAATATGCGACAGTGTTCACATTGGACTCACTCCTCTAACTTATTTTACCTCCTCAGAATTTTATCCCGCTCCCACTTTATTTCAGGAAAGAGATGACCAAGTGAGGTAGGATTGTTGACGTTTGATGGTCTACAGAATAATATTCATTTAAATCTAAGACTCATATGTTGTGTTCTAGTACTTTCTGGGCTAAAATTCGCAGCCTATTTAAAAAGTATGCGAAATAGTATCCGAACGCTTTGAACTAAACTATCAACCGTTACAAATAAAATTCAATTAAAACTGGCTATGGGTATTGTTATTTCTTATTAATTTTCAATATTTGTGGTCAAAGTCCATTTTTTCGTTCGTTATTAAAATCTCAAAGAGGCTTTTGACAGAACTCATATTTCTGCCCGAAGAATTCCTTTGGTCAAAATTTCACATAGAGCATGAGAGTTTTCTTCTAATAAATTGATTTGCGAATTGACTTAAATTCGTAGAATCTCGTAAAAAAATTGTAGTTTTGGGAAGTATACCAACGGACTTATTGATTTAATTAAATTTTTATTTTGTAATTAATGTTTTTATTTATGCAACTGTTCAACAAACGGCGATTTGTTTTTTTGTTTTGCCAAATGCTGAATGTCTAAGTGAATCGGCAGTATTGACGAGTACACTCCGTTCGGATTCACATTAAAATATGTCAGTTCAGTGAAGGAAATAAAAAACTGTCAAATAAAGAATATTCAACATTTAAAAAGACTTATACGGTGTTCACATTGGACTCACTCCGCCGACTTATTTTGATGTCTCTGTGTTTTTTCTCGTTCGCACTTCATGGTAAGAAAGAGACGGCAAAGTGAGGCAGGATTTTTAAAACAAATTGAAAATTAATGGATTTTTTTTGACATTTTTGTCTTGGTGACATAATATGACACACGAAGATACAGTGTATCACAAAAGTAAGTAAGCACTCATTAAACAAAATATAATCAAATACTTTGGAAAATAAATCGAAGTGCGAGAATGGTAAAATTGTTAACAAAAGTCCATCTGCTATACAGAAAATAATAACCAAATAAAATAACATTGGAAGTTTGCAAAATGACCCTCGATCAATGACAATGACAAGCAGGAATGCCGTATTATTGTTAGAAAAGTGAAGAGGAATCCCAAAGTAAGCCCATTATATCAGCAGAAATAACCAAAGAAACAGGTAAGTCATGTAACCCTCAAGTTATTCGACGAGTGCTCTACCAATCCGGTTATCATGGTCGAAATATTAGTAAGAAACCTTACATAAAGCCTAGTACGCAGATCGAGACAAGACAAATTTTATCTCTACATTTTTTATCTCTACAAAACTTTTCCAAATCTCGCGCAAAAGTTTTAAGTTGGAGAGAATAAATCTAATTTAATGTGTTTTTTTAGTGTATCTCTGGAACGGGTTGTCTTACAAAAGTCGTTCATACCTTTTTGGAATCTCCTCTCGATGCTTTAATAGGGTATCTCAGCACTTTTTACATAAAATTAGTTTTGACAAAAAAAACTTTCGGCTGTCAAAATTTGTCCCGCAAAATAATGCTTGTATCATTCTTTTTCCTGACAAAATTTAGTGGAGACATTTTGTACAGCAATTCACAATAGTATGAATTTTGCGCGCGAACTGCGTACTGCTTGGAAAAATATCCGAGACAAAATTTGTCCCAGGAAAAAAATGTATGGGAGACAAAATTTTTCCCGATCTGCTTAAGTAAAATAAATCGCCAAAATCGGCTCTTCTTTGAAAAAACCCATGAATCTAAACAAGCAGAATTTTAGAACACAGTTGTTTTATTTGAAATGTTACTTTTCAGTTCGAAATACATATCAATTATAGACAAAAATATTAAGTTTTTTTTTTTTTTAACATTACTATCGATTGTTTGAAGGAAATGATCTTTAAACTAAGAGGTGCTTACTTACTTTCGTAATTCACTGTATATTTGTAGTGGCATAGCAAATGGCCAACAATTATGACAACTACAAGAAGTCAAAGTGATTCTGGAGTGTTCACACTGCTTTTGTGTCTGAACACGACAGGGTGGCCTAACGTCAAAATAAATCGGTTGAGTAAGTTCAATGTGAACAGCGTCTTACGCCTCTCCTTGATTTTTTTTACGCAGTCAGTTCGTGGTTTCTGTCAATTTTGTAGAACAAATCTAATGCAATGGTTGACTCACACGGAAATGTCAAATCCTTTTCTAATGAATTCAAAAAAAAAAAAAAATAACAAACGTGAAGAATAATTCATTATAGAAAGCATAGTCAACAAAAAACAAAAGAATCAAATCGTCCTTTTCTGTCAATTGAACAAAACAAAGAAACGAAATAGAAATAATAAAAGAATCCCCCCATCTGACAATGGTGACATTTCATATAAAGATAAAGCTTCCTATTTATCTAGCACAAGTACCGTGCAGAAGTGAATGTATTATTATGAACTCTTCCTCAAGTGACCTACATAAAGAGATGGCACATCAGAGTAAGGCCCGTTTTTTTCCATTCGAATGCAATATAGTATACAGACTATAAAGACGAAAGGTAACAAAATAAAGAACTTAATGTAATTTCCCAGCTGAGTGCGACATAAATGATGAAATGAATGCTCGCCACGATGAATGCACAAAATGCACAGGTGTGTTCATCCAACGAAGGAATGGTGGTGTTTAAGAATAAAAAATCTATGCCAAAGGTTGTTGATTTATATAGGAATAAATATCTATTAACATGTATAACACTTTATGCTGCTGAGTGTGAATTATATATGTACACAAAGGGCCAGAGATCATTCCATTCATCACACAATGCCGTGTGAAAAGTTATCCTGGTGTCATATAGATGAATCATGCCGTAAATGTCAATGCTCTCCCTCTCTTACACACTCCTAGGGCTGACTTTCTTTTTATTCTTTCTTTGTATAAGCGCCAAACAAAACATGCTGTGAAAATTGGATCAAAGTTCCAGACATTCTCCATTTGTCATGTTAAACATATTAATCCATATTAATTTACTCTAATAAAAAGAAGTAGGAAAAATTTTGTCCTGCTCTCGATTCATGCCCATTTTAAGTACTCAACTGGGCATATTCTATTACATTGTTGTCTGTTGACATCAGGCAATGATGGAGGCTATCTTCATTTGTTGCGTGCTGTCATAAACGTCAATTTGAGTGAGTGTTGTTACTTAAGGAATTGAAAATGTATGTCAAAGGGAGATTGAGAAACCAAATAAATTTTATTATGAATATAATTCTAGGCAAGAGAATTGTGCGAAGACGATGGAAAACTAATTGATAGGGCTTAAATTTCTTAATTGAAAAATGTGAACCTGTTATTTTAATTAGAACAATAAATGATGTCATCGAATTAAGATCTTCTAAACTGTTCTGTCATGACCTAAATCCTCCATATTCTATTTTGATATTTTTTCAAGACAAAAAAAAAGGTTCCAAATCAGTTGCAAATTGAAATTGGTCTGAAAGTAGTTAAAAGATTATATTTATCCGCACCTATATTATTATTATATACGAGGGCGGGTCAACAAGTCCGTGACTTTTGGAATAAAACACAGATTTTTTGAAAAAAAAAAAAAAAAAAATAATTTTATTTTTTAACGTAGTCTCCCTTGAGCTCTATACACTTTGTCCAACGCTTCTCCAATTTTTTTATCCCTTCAAAAAAAAAAAAAAATGATTTGTCGAGGTCCTCAAAATAGGCCTTTGTTTGCGAGATGACTTCATCATTGGAGTCAAATCTTTTTCCACCAAGCCATTTCTTCAGGTTTGGGAACAAGAAGTAGTCGCTCGGAGTCAAATCTGGAGAATAGGGTGGACGAAGGAGCAATTCATAGCCCAATTCATGGATTTTTGCCATGGCAACTGCACATGTGTGCACCCTTGCATTGTCTTGGTGGAAAAGAACTTTTTTCTTGGCCAAATGAGGTCGTTTTTTTTCAAATCGTCATTGAATCGGTCCAATAAGTTGGCATAATATTCCCCATTGATTGTTCTTCCCTTTTGAAGGTAGTCAATGTGGATTATCCCGCGTGCATCCCAAAAAACAGTCGCCATAACTTTATTGGCTGACAAACCCACCTTGGCCTTCTTTGGCGCCGATTCACCCTTAGAAACCCACTGTTTTGACTGTTGTTTGGTCTCTGGTGTGTTGTGATGGATCCATGTTTCGTCCACGGTTACAAAACGGCGCAAAAACTCCTCCATATTGCGATTAAACAACGCCAAACCTTCCTGTGAAGTTGTTACTGTCGACTGTGAGCAAACGCGGCACCCATCTTGCGGAAAGCTTTCTCATGCCCAAGTGATCATTCAAAATTGAAACTACTGAGCCATGCGAGATCCCTATGGCTTCCACAATCTCTCGCACTTTCAATCTTCGGTCGGCCAACACCATATCGTGAATTTTTTCGATTGTTTCGGGTGTAGAGACCTCAACTGGGCGTCCAGGACGTTCGGCATCTTCAGTGCTTGTACGGCCACAACGAAATTCAGTAAACCACTTTTTTACCATTGAAATCGATGGTGCAGAGTCCCCATAGTATTTATCAAGCTTAGCCTTGGTCTCGGTAATGGTTTTTTTTCGCAAGAAATAATGCTAAATAAGCACACGAAATTCACTTTTTTCCATTTTCTCCTCAAATTAGTGAGTAGTCTGATAAAAATAGCTGTCAAACACAAACTAACGGACGCAGCAAGTTTAAATTTTGACAGGAGTCAACTGACAGATGACTGTTGACAGGAGCAGTGTTGCTGTTTCAGTAAAGAGGTCAGAAATTCAAAAAGTCACGGACTTATTGACCCGCCCTCGTATATTTATGCGCGCATGAGTTACACATTGAGGGTCGGTACCGTTACCTGTCATTTTGCGTTTATTGGCATACAACAAGTGACATTTTTATAGAGGAGTGTGAAGCAATAGCAGTGAGGTGTATACATATGTACATATATATTGTTTTTTAAAACTCCGAAATTTTTAATGATCAAATCGTATAAAAAATGGAATCGAATAAGTGTGAAACCAGCCTAAAAGTCATTGAAGTAGATTAGAGCTTAGGGTGCCTATTAAATCAATTGAAGGGTTGTAAGTCTAAAGGGTCTAAGGGCCAAAAAATCAAAAGTCAATATTTTTATCAAAATACAATCTAAGTGCCAAGCCTTATAATACCAAAATGGATTCAAGTGCCTATTTGTTTTAAAACTGTACACACACACAAATAAAGTTGTGGTAGAGTCTAAGTGCCAAGTGTTGTTTTTATTATGTTATCGTATATCTCTGAAAATGACACTTAGATCCTTTAGACTTACAACACTTCAATTATTGTTTGCAAGAAATAGAAGGTATTGAAAACATAGGATGTCAACAGAATGGTTCATTTTGTCAAACACCGTTTGTCACGTTAGATGTAAAGTGTAGAGCTTGCAGTGTTTTAGTCAATTTAACTTTATTTTAACTCGTCTTCGAATACATTTTTCGATCGCATCTTTTGAAAATACAATGCAGACGCAAACTAGAAGCAAGCAGGCAAGCACTTGTGGTTTCCAATCTAACTATTTTTCTAACGCGACCAATAAATAAAGTACGAGTACAAGGTTTCAAAGTGATTGCCCACATGTGAAATTTAAATATCACAGTGATTAAGAAAATTATACCAGTTTTATTTTTAAGCGTTTTCTTTTTGTTGCAAATAGATCAAGTGATGAATACTGAATACAGAGCCTGACGTACTTGCCACGCGATGACTTTGATCGATAAAATAATCGCGCGACACATACATAACTGCAGTTGAGTTTACGGCAATAATTTGTTGCGATCGAATTATTTTTTTAATAGAAAACAGAAAACTGCAAGTGTAATTCTACTAGTGCTTTTCCCTGATTTTTAGTGCTACAAAGCTTAGCGCTTCTGGAATTCAATTAGTATGTACACCAAGTCAATGAACATCTCCTTCTTCCTGGTCACACAATCCATGATGAGGTTTGGTTTTGTTAATCAAAACCTCTGGCATAAAGTTGAAGAATTTATCGACTGGTCATGTTATACTGTTGATGGGGGCATATAATTCCAGTCCTATTCTTTTTGGGGTAGATTAGATGCTAGTGAAAGCACTAGTTACCATTCACTTTCTCCTTTTTATCACTGCCATGAAAGATATAGCCTTATTTACTAATCCAGACTTCATTTTAAGCCCATCAGCACCACCAGCCTTATTCATTCTAAGTCCGACGATGATGGCTAATTTAATCTTACTTTCATCGGGTCGGCTTAGTTTTTATACATATTGAATGGAACCTGTTAATGATTAGGCAGAATTTTACTAATCTATTGTAGTTTCACAGCTCTTTTCTGCTGATGCTTGTCTCTCTGTATTTCTTCGGCTTAACTCTACTGTGGTCTTCTTTCTTCAGCCAACATAGAGGTGATTAGAAACTCTAGTTTTCTTCTGGAAGAACAATCTATACGCCTCAGTTTTGATTTTGTTTACCTGAACGCATTTAGAGCCGAAGCATTCATTTATCTGTGGGGGTTTTGAGAAATTCAATACTTCTATCGTAGCGTTTTTAATAGCATGGTGGGATCTCACGACTGGTCTTCCGAGTTTATGACATATGACATGGGATTTCTCGCAAACTTGATGTTACTAAGTTATACGCAAAGGCTGATGAATTTCCAAGACATACTTGTTTATCGGTTTACAAATTTGTTGGAAATTCGTACTTTCCAATTTTGGCAGTAATAAAATTTAGGAAGTTAGAGGAATGCTTTCCGTCAATGGCAGAATATTTTTTGCATGTTACACGTTTGACCTCTGGTGACCGCCACGTTTATAGACGTGGGAATTTCTGAATAATTTTCACTATGTTTTCCCCGCTGTAAAATGACTAAGGTATTGTGGAGAACCACTAATTTGCCCAAAGTTCAGGAACGGTATAAGATCAAGCTTATGCTGATTACACCAGTAGTGTCAGTCCCTCTCAGTAGTCGACTTGAACTTTTTGAAACCTTCCCTGAACCTTGAGTAGTATACTAACCTTGAGTAGTATACTAACCTTGAGTAGTATACTAACCTCGATAATTTATTTACATCACTGTGGATGTAGTGTCACGTAGACTGTATTTACCAAACGTCCTACCGAAAGTGTCGTCTTCTCCAATTTCCGCGTTAAAATTCCCTAAAAGCATTTTGGTGTAGTTAATTTATCGGCTTGAACTAAGGAATAAGTTCAGTCGTGCTTTTCATTTTTTATATTTAACAAATTAAATACATGTCAACTAAGAAAATATTAAATTGTAGACCAAATCTCTACAATTTGCCAATGGATCCTTATGCAATAAATCATTGAGTAATATTGAGTCAGATTGCTGGAATCATACTTCTGAAAGTGTAACAAAAACTCTTTAAAATTGAGACCCAGCAAATTAATGTCGACAAATCGCAAATTTGAGTTGAAAAGTTCCACATACGCCCGAGTGCACTCATCCATCAATTGACCGTGAAACTAATAGCGCATAATGATATTCATCGTTCACGATGCCAGTAACCCGTAAAGTGCACAAAAAAGCCATAAATAACAGAAGGCAAAGAAAAACATAAATAAAAACTGCTAAGAAGGTATTTATTTTCCCGTTTTCATTTTGACGTTTTATACAAAACGGGACGAGGTATTTTCTCACGAAACGATTACTCATTTTGATCGACTTCTAAGAGTGAAAGGCTAATGACATACACTGGTAAATAAGCCAAGTTGGTGGTGCAGTGACGGCGACGGACGCGATGAACGACCATGTCGCGGCTTAACGAAATGGCAAGTTGACAAGCCGGTTCAACTGACATCATCAACATAAGCGTTTAAGAGACGCATTTCTATTTCATTTGGAAAAGAAAAACTTATTTATTTTTAATCCTAGATGTGCCGTTTAAAATTATTTTTATTGTGGAATCTTGTTGATTATTTGGAATGTTGCAGCAGAGCAAGCAATGCATTTTTTTGTGTGCGCTTATGTGATGATGATGATGGATGAAAGTCAGATATTGCGAAAGAAATTGCATGCTTTGATGAACAGCACAAGTGTCGTCGATGGATTTCTTTCAACTCGTCAATGATATAGTATTTGGAATTTTTCATCGCAATCGAATTTTATTTGATGAAATTATGTCTCGAGCTTAACCGGATCAATGGAAAGTGTAGACTTTTGCATACGAAATGATGACTAATAGGCCAAGTTCTTTGAGGACGGCACCTGAGTTGCGATCTTCCTCTATTGCACAGGATTCAAATCAAAGATGTTTCGGTCGGGAGCATTGGTGTCTATTCTCTCTAAATGGTCCATCCACCTCAGGGCCTTATACATTATGCTGTTTGTTCTCTGTTATATCTTCACTCGCATGATCTTTTCAAAACTTCAGTGTTCCTTTCTTACTGACAGTATATTGTACTTGGTCTCAAGCTCACCGACGGTTTAATCCATCTTTTTCACTTCCTTCTCAGGACTCAGAAAAGAACGATTAGTGTTGGGGCGAGAGTTTCGCACTATTTTTTCGAGAATTATTTTAAGGAAGTCGCAAGAAAAAACATCGGTTTATTGGAGCAGCGTGTATTCTCCATCATCATCCTGCAGAAATAGACGAATTTGACAGAAATGTCAAAACTTAAGATTGCTCTAACTATAACTGTATGACAGGCCATGAAAACGAGGAAATGGTATTAGATGTCGATCTAAAGTTCCTGGGCTTTTTTCAAGATCTGAATATTTTGTTGATGGTGGACGTTTTTGGCCTAAAGCCACATTGGGATTGACCTGTCAGGTCGTAGGCCTTTTAATGCAGGCTCTTTAAATGCTCGTAAAACTTCCAAAATTCATTTGCTATAGCATGGCTTTTGTCGGGATATCTGTGTTAGTAATTACATTGACTACAACGATTTATTGGTCTTAATCAATGATGGCCCGTAGAAACGTTCGGATTTCATTGATACTGAGGGATTGTTTTGCGTCAATAGCAATTTGGCCATTCTGGTTGACAGGTAATTAAGGCTAGCACAAATCATGTTTTCTCTTCCTAGTGTGGCGTTGAAATCACATAAGGGAATTTTAGTGTCTTAGCTCACTGTTAATATGTCTTGTCTAGGAGTTGGCAGAGCTTGTTTTTGGTGTCATTATCTTTCTCCTCTGTGGGCGCATGCGCGTATGTGAAACTAATGCTGGCGAATTTACCTAATTGTTGTGCGGCACTCGTAAACACAATTAAGACTCAAGATTTCCTGCCTTAATCTTCTTAAAACGACAAATCCATGCCCAATTTTAATTTAATTTAGGTTTTTTTGGCAACCTATGAGGATATTAGTTGATACACAGAGATTCGTTTTTTAAAAAAAAAGTTCTTTTAGACGCTGGAATTCTCTTGAATGCACACATCTGCCTAACTTTTGAACGTATATGTTTCTCTAATATAGATAGGTTAAAGGAGTATTGGCCGTTTTCGAAAATGTCAGTCGAGTCAAAAATGCAATTCCAAGATGTTCTTAAACTCAAAACTGCAAAATTAAACTGTTCGAAAACCCAAAACGAAATAATTTTCGATAACGCATATTTGACGATAGCAATATCTGTGTCAAAAAATTACTATAATTTGACAATAAAATAAACATTGATTTGACGTTTTTAAATAAAATGGATGAAAACGCACACACACACTCAGAAGAAAAAAAGCGATCTAAATTCAAGAAAATCGGTGTCAAAGCAAGCCTATTCGTTGACGAAAGTCTTTCAACCTCGAAAATTCTTAATCCGTGCCCAAAATTCTTGTTTTAAACATATTTTTTATAAGCCTCAAATTCTGATTTCAAGAATGTTCTCACCTTAATATAAGATTTATTTAAGCTAAATTATAAGAATACAAAAGCTTAATGTCAGACTATTGCAACCTAAAATTAAGATCACGTATTCTTAAATATACCAGGGATAAGAATAAAACATACTTAAATCAAGGTTTTTATATTCCTAAATTAAGCATTAACAAACTTGAAACAAGAACAAAAATTGTTTTTTTTTTAGTTGCTTTCGGATCGTTTCTAGCTCGTTTAATCTTGAATTTAGACTGAAATTAAGTATTAACGAACTTGAAATAAGAACAAAAACTCTTTTATTTAAGTATCCTTCGGATAGCTTCTAGCTTATTAAATCATGATTCAAGATTTGAAGCTTACCTTCAGAATCAATCCACTCGTCCCCACCCCCTCTCCACCAAAATGAAAATAAAAGCACTTAAAATTTCAATGTGTTTATATTTTTATTAATTATTATTTTACAAAAATTATTTAAATATACTTAATTCTAAAATAGGTTTTTCCATTGTTTAATGGCTACAGATGGAGTGGTGGACTTAAACATTCCGTAAGCTTGTCTCATCGGTGCTGCCGGTGCCTATGACGGTGGGCGCAGCGCAGTTGGTAATCGTTGCCATGCTGGTGGAAATGGAGTCGGTTTCGGCTGAGTAGTCAATGTCTACTCCATTTGTTACATCGTTCACTTTGTCACTCACTAGAACAAAGTTTCCGTCAATGTTCTCAAACACATATACATCACTAGATTTTACACTGTTTTCAATGTCATTTTCGTCCGAAGTAAAGTTTTCCATGGTAAAAAAATCACTTAATTACTCAATAAGAATATTACGTATCCGAACCGGAATAAAGCACGCTTCAAAATGAAACAACGATCTAAGCTTCTTCTAAACTTCTTTGTAATCAAACTGCATCATACAATTTTAAGATCGTTTCGGCTTAATTTGAGAATAATAATCTTAGCTTAAGATCGTATCGGCTCGTTTAAGATCGTATCGGCTCGTTTTAACATTCAATAATCTAAAATTAAGAATGCTTTGTTCTTAATAAGAAAACAAAACTAAATCAAGATAATGACGAACTTAATTTAAGAACGTATATCTTATTATAACTTTAAACAAATCTTATATTAAGAATGTCATACTCAAATCAAGTTTTGTGTTCCTATTTTCGGAATAAAAATTTGTTTTTAGAATAAAATTCTTGAATTATGAATAAAACGTGTCGTTTTTGAGATAGCAAACTTAAGAATACAAAAAAATAGAACTAAGCTTGCTCGTACTTGATTTTAGCCTGCCTTTTTTCTCTGAGTAGAGTGCAATTTGTTTCCAGCACATTCTTTGTAGATTACAATGCAATAAATGTCAAGCGTATGTCATTAAAAGTATCTAATGTAATATTGGCATTTCTAGCTTTTGCATTTTGGTTTGTAAAATGTTATTTGCTAACGGAATGAATATTCACATGACAGCGACCAACCACTGACGAATGAAAGAACATTCGTCTGTTTTGACATTTCGTTTACATAGTATTTTCATGGCGAATGAAATTTAAAACAAGTAAACAATAACTAAAATTTGTTTGATGCTAGTCGCGCACGAATAATTCATTCTTTCCAGTGTGGATGGTATGTGGAGCGCGACTAAAGTTTGATAGTTCGTAACAATCAAACTGCACTTCGAGATGCAAAATTTATTTTCTGACATTTCTCTTATTTTCGACTAGTTTTTGTGAAGAATTATTAATGTTTTAAATCGCATTTGTTATTTTATCCGTGCGTCGGTTAAGTCATTATAATGTTTTCTTCAAACCGTGAATTTGGACCGATTCGAAGATTTACAGTTTTATAACAGACATAAATGAATTGATGGAAATATGTTAAAACATTTATCTTTAATTCAACCGATATCAGCTTAAAAAATTAAAGTCATAACCATTTTTGTCCATACAAGATGGCGATGAGGATTCTCTAAGTGTAAATCATAAAGGCTAATGTTTTTGAACATTTTCAATATTTCTTTCTTCGTTAAGCCTAGTATACAGTTCTTCTAAAAAAAAAAAACCAACGCATTTCTTATGGGAGATTTTTTTTTCCGAAAAAAAAAAAAAAAAACGTTTTTCATTTCACTACAGTCATCCGAACTGTAAACCAAAATCGAAAAAAAAATGTATATTCACCACGATTTTTTTTTTCACGCAAAACAATGTGCATCTTATTGTTTTGGCGGAAAAAAACTTACAGAAAAGAACTGTATACTAGGCTTTAATTAGAGAATGAGGTGCGAATCTGTCACATTTTTATCAAACAAACATTTGAATTAAAATTGAAATGTTTCTGGCACATGGTTCGGGCTAAATGTGAATCATTATATTCTTTTCAAAATCTAAATTTGAATTAATATTTTTATAAATAAATATGTAGGTGTACTAGAACAAAAACTTCTTCCAATCTTTTGTATATATGTATATGTAGGTATTTAAGGCAACCCACACATTTTTCGAATCTATAAATTCCGGTGGTGATACATCTACAAGAAAGAAAATAAATAAACAAAAAGTGATTCAAATAAAATTAGTGTGTTGACACATTTTAGATTGAGCTTTTTGTGCATCAGGTACAAATAAAAGCTAACTAAAACGAGTTTTTCCCTTTTTTTCCGGAAATTTTTATATCACATAATAAATTGTTGTTGATGTCATCGTACCTGGCAAGAGTACACAAAACAATAATCCTTTTAGATATTTTACAAAATTGTGTCACAAAGGAGTGACATAGAAAAACTAATAAACTTCCCATAAAAGTCAGCCATTAGAACGAAGGTATTCTCTAAATCTCGTTATAATTCCCACGGGAAGATCTATTAAATTTTCTTTGCTATTTGCTATCAAATAATATAAATCTCAAAAGACTTACCTTTCGTTGCTCCTAAAGACTTTAAACAGGTGTGCACTGTGAAGCTGCAGGGAAAATTCAAAAATCAAAAGTACACATCCATACATTCATACACCGTACCTAGTTTTGGTTTTAATGTCAAGCTCTGAGGTTTTGGTTGTTTTTGTTTTATTTTTCGTTATTCACCAAATGAACACTCTATTCTACTTGCGGAACGTTACGTTTAACCAAAGTGCATTTGTTGCACGTGTTCGTGGAATTTAATAGCTTCACCAGATACAGCACAACTCCTCCGCCTCGCTGCCGCCCAACCATCGTCTTCGTCATCCTGTCTACACCTGAAGGCAAATAGATGCGATAGCATAGTAAATAGCGGTATTATTGATGTGTTTCTATCGATGTTGTTGCAAAGTGATGGCATTTGCAACGTGCTATGTTGTGAGAACGTGATATGTTATATTATGTACATATTTGAAAAGGCTTCTACATTTTTATTTTAGTCATTTACCCTCGCACTTCACATTTTTTTTTAGATGTATAGGCCTCTTAAAGCGGGCGTGGTTCTGGCACCTTTGTATGTTGCTACGTGTGACATTAAAAAAATCGCGGAGAATTAATATTTTTCTAAAAAACGTGACGTGTAAATTCGATATACGAAGAATTCGCTGCTACTAGCCGTGGTGTGGTGCGGAGTGACGCGTAATGTTTGGAAGCAATGTTTCTATGTCAAGAGCAATTGATTCGCATGGTGAATCTCGATGAATGATGATAAATTTTTGTTCAATTATGCCGCATAGTGGCAGAGCACACATCTGGCCGTTAGATTTTTCTGTTTCATTTTCTGGTGCTGACTATAAAATACGTATGAACTAACCCAAACGGAAGAAATGATTTGTGGAGCATCAAATCGAGGTCGAACAATTGAAATTCTACGAGCGTAATCAAGAATTGATTTCTTTTTTTGAGAGTAACTTTCAGTTTGAATATATTGTTTATTTTTATATGTTCTCTTCTTCGCTGCAGTAGAAATTTCATTCAAAAAGATTGCAGCGAGTTTGAAAACACAACAACTTTCCAACAGATAGGAAGAGTGGGATGGTTGTGTCAACAAAAATTCGTTTTTTTTTTTTACTTAAAGACGTGAAATATTTGACATGAGCTAAAACAGTTTCGTCTGTCTCTATTTTCTTGCCCAAAGGTGTTTATACGTATTTATTAGAATATCCAAATAAGTCCATGAGTGTTTAAACTAGTTTTCTTTACATTACATTGTGGACTCAGCCTTAAGAACTTATATACGAACTGTTCGATTTCAACAAACGTCAAAATAATAGTAATGGGTACGTTCCATTGGATTTTAGATTTTACTTTTAAGTACTAATCAGTAAATGATGATGAATGGAACGCTTTCTTTTTACCAGTAGGTTTAATATTTATTTTTTTTTATTCACAAGATCCACTGAGAAGATTTTTGAAGTTTTACGATTCAAAAAACTTTTCACGACTCTTTCAAATTAGAAGTGGTAAATAACAACAAATGAATTTGAATGTTTGGGATAGAACGATACTCAATAGGGTTGCAATTAAATACTTGTTAGTTGAAGGTTGGCAATATTTCATTATTTAAGGATGTGTTCATTAATACACGATGCGTTACATGTTCTATATCGATATTTTTTCAATAATTTTTAAATGAAATACAATTTTATGATTAATATTTTATTGACTGATAAACGTTATGTATGGAATATGATGTCGGCCATGTGGGCGTGGTGCAAAGGCGAGATCGTGTAAGTACATTTTGCATAACAATTTCGTAGACTTCTATTGTAATATCAGAAATATCGGTAGTGGTTTTTTTTATTACCCTTTCCTTCAAGTTTCCTCATACAAGAAGAAAGAAATCTGGAGGGGTCGAATCAAGGGATCGTGGAGGCCCGTCGATATCACCACTTTTTGACATTGTTCGGCGGGGAAAATGTCTCTTAAAATTTGTATCGCAGCACGAGCTATGTCTGATGTGGCACCGTCTTGTTGGAACCACATTTTCTGCAGGCCTTATTTATCCAATTCGGGTCCAAGCAAGTTTTTTTTTAACATGCCCCGATGACGGTCACTATTTCAGAATTACCTATGGAATCCTCAAAGAAATTTGGATCAATGGCGCCAAAGGCCGAAATGGCACACCATACAGTCACGCTACGAAAGTGTAGTGGTCTTTGGGGTATCAAACAAGAGTTTTCAGTACCCCAATAGCGGCTTTTCTTCTGTTTATTAACAAAGCCCGTCAAGTAAAAAATTTGCTTCGTCGCACAGTGTGGTATTTTGACCTGAAACGTGGCCATAAATAAATTTTGTCAACTTTCACTCTCAGGATTAAGCATGTGTCCCATAACAGGTATACAACCAGGCTACTGTTTAGTGAAGTCGATCTATAAATTCGTCACCCCCGTTCGCGACACCATCATTTGCAACTTGCACTTGTTGAATAAGCACGAGTTTGTTTGCGATTTTTTTAAAAAAAGTGTATTTTCTGTGTGGTTTTTTTTAATCTTAAAAGTGATTTTTGTGAAAAAATTTGATATGGATATCGTAAATCAAGGTATGTACAATATTTTAAGCAAAGACATTTTTATATATTCAACTTAAGTTCTTCATATCGATGAGTTAAAGAATGTACTTACAAAATTTGCACTTTTTCCGTTGTTTTTACCAAACATTAGTCTTTTTGAATATTGGCAACACCCCACAACAAAGTTTGTCATATATATTATTTAACTTCTGGATATGTAGAACAATCCTGCATTTCAGAACCATTCACAATTTTTCACCTAAGAAAAAACAAAGCATTTGAAAAAAACTCCTTTCAAGCGACCATATATTCCAGATGACTCTAATTCCACCTTGTCTCTGACCAGGAAACAGCTCCATGAGTTGGTAAGAGGAAGCTCACAAAGACTCCTTGAAGGTTGAAGGCAAACTTAAAGATTTGGATAAAAAATGTATGGATATCACAAACTGCCCCCCAGAGAAAATAGATGAACTTACAAAAATTATCAAGGCGTTCAAAGCGAACTATAAACGGAGATGGCAACTCTGCAACTGCACAGAAAAGCGTTTCTTGGATAAGAATGAAGAGTGGCTTAGCGAAGAAGTAACACTACCTGTTGGCATACTTCCCGGAAGGTCTAAAGGTCGCCCAAGCAAAGAGTTTGGGGAATCAAGTGACCGAACAAAACGTCGAAAAACAGAGGAACTTCGAAATAGTGTGTCCTTTGATGAATTGACACACGCAGCACAGACGAGTCAACGAGCAGCGGGAAATATTGATGTCGCAAAAGTGATGGGGGTTGTGATGAAAGATGAAGAATAAATAATAAAATAAAAACTATAAAATTAAATTAATCCTGGTCATTTTTTATTACTTGCTATAAAACAAAAGTTGCGGAAGGAAAAACAAAAAAGGATTAATCTGTTTATTCAATAAATGACATGACGAATTCGTCGTATTTTGGATTAAGAGGGTCGCAGGTATTTTAGACTTGGTTACCTGCATACTGGGACATAAAATTTTGGAATGAAATTTGAACACCCGGGTTAAGAAAATTTCACTCATAAAAAAAAGGAAAAAAGTATCTTTCAGTTTTTTTCTAATTTCTTATAAACTACGACATTTATCGGAATGAGGTTTTTAGTATTTGACTAAAAATATATCAGGTCATTGAATATTGACAAAAAAATTCCTTGATAAACAAATTTTTTTAAAAAAATAAATAAAAAACCGAAAAAAAAATTTTTTTTTTTTCTAAATTTCAACTTTAAAACTTAATTTCTCAAAAACTATTTAATTAAACAACTTGAATCAAAAAACAAAACAAAGAATAAAATATTAGCTTTAAAAAAAATTATAGCGCAGTGTTGTACGTGCTTTTTTTGATTTTTAATAATTTTTTTTCTTTCGGCTAATCGGGATGGGAACTTAAGTGGGTTTTACTGTACCTAAAAAATGAAAATTTATCCTTCCAAATAACTTTTTAGTCATTTGGTACCTATTTGATATGAAAAATGTGCCCAAATATTTTTGGCCAGGTTTATCGACCACTCTCTACAACAACTGTCAAATGGCAACTGACAAATTTTATTTTCACAAAAATGGGAACCAAATAAAATCGAGTTCGAACATAAAACGCGCCCTGTGTTTTTACACTGTATGCCTTGTTTTCACCTAAGCCATAATGTGATATCTTCAAATTTTATTTTGTTCCAACTCAATATTTATAGAAATATTAGTTTCAACTCTAATTCAACTTGACATAAAATAACACAAAAACTTGTGAAAAAAAGCTACTGAGACTCAATGAAGCTAGAAATAGGAACAAAAAATTTTTATTTTTTGAAGAACTGTTTTGAAAACAACTGCAAACAATTCTGCAATTCTTTTGAACGCAAGCTACTTCTTAAATATTTATATACATATTTACATTTATAGAGCTACATATACTTAAACGGTATAAAACATTACTTGTTCATATTTTCAATTCCTTAGATCTAGGTTATTAAAAAAAAAGATATCACTTCAATGATTTGAATTATTCTCCCTTCTGACCTCTTTCAGTTTTTTAACTCGAATTCATAACCATCATAACACAGACATTTCTTTTCTTTTCTATGAATTTCTATTACACTGAAAATATTTGTTCGTTATATTTTCCAAATGACTACTTTCTCTCCGTTGTTGTGCCATTTTTCGAATCCCTTTGGGTCCTTTAAATAAAAATCCTAAAAACAATATGAATTTCTTTATTTTTTTTTTCTTCTTTCTATTATAAAATATATGGATGCTTTTAGAAATCGATTTTATGACTCGAAATATTTTGATGGGTAAACAAGTGCAGCCATAGAGTATTTAATATTTTTTGGCCCCCATCCAAAAGTCTGTTTTTATTTCAAATAAGGGATAATGATGAGGATGATAACATGCAGTCGTGATATCTGTGTGTAAAATGAAATTTCCTATTCCAAAAACGTAGTAGCCTTTTATTTTGCGAATATTTATTTATTAAAAACAAAAATACAAATATGTAGGTAAATAAGTGTTTCGAAAAAAATATTTTAATTATTTTATTTTTAATGAACACGTGTACAGGTAAAACTAAGTTTATCTGGCAGAAATTCAACTGAAAAATAGCTTTTTTAGGATTAAACAATAAGACCCCAAAGAAATAGTTAAAAGATATAATTTGTTCTTTAATAATGTGTATGTATAAACGCCTCCTTAGGTTGAATCGGAAAACGAACTTACCTCTCTCGTTGCACGAGTGTAAGAAAACCATTTTGTTTTATCTGTCATTTGAGTTTTGTCTCAAATTAAAATTTTTTGTACTAAACTGACTATTTGCAGAGGGACTTTATATTTTGACTCGTCTATAGTTCTGTTCGATGTTTATACTATGTTGTCACTAAAAGATAATAATCCGAAATTAAGGCAAGAGATTTAGTCTTCTATTACACGATGAATCTAGATGCATGCGTCTTTTTCGAATTCTTCTTTGATATTTCATCCACTGATTCAAGCGCTATTACACATTGAAACCAGATTCATGAATCCAATTTGACAGTTCTCTTTATTTTTCATTTGGGTGTTGGTCAGTGTGTGTGCTCTTTAAAATTAAGAAGCAATCAGAAAGAAGTATTTCTATGCATTACGTTGAAGTTTACTCCTCGCACAACGAAATCATATGAAGCAGAATAGAAGAAAAACGGACAAGAGAAAAGAGAAACGTCAAATTGTTGCACCGAAAATTTTACCCACGCGACACAGGGCAGTTTTTTTTCCGTCTCATCTTTCGACTTTTTTTTCTCTTTTGCACTTACGTTATTCGAAAAGTCGCACGCGTCCAGATGCATCGTGTAATAGCAGACTATTTATATGGTGTTTTCACCGGAATAAAAGATAAAAAAAAAAAGATTAACTTTGACAGCGCCCATCAAATGGCTTATGGTGTTTCATGTTTTCTTATAAAGTGGAAGTGAGAGAAGGAAAGTTTCATTTGTGTCAAAGGATGAAAAATCATCGATATACTTTAGCACGATATGGATAAAGTTCAGTTAGAATTATGAAACAGTTTATCCAATGAAGATTTAATAAGATCAATAATTTCAAATCTACTAGATTAACGAAATAAAATTGTTTGGTAAATCTGCAAGATTTGAAGAAGATTTATTGTAAATCTAATTAACTCCAGGATTACCTCTTGGTGAAATGTAGTAAAGCTCCAAAACAGAAGAAGTGTTGGTTTGGTATAAAAGAAATGTCGAAGTTATAATCAAACTTAACTGTACAATGACGAGAAATCCAACAACTGTGCTCGGTTTGTTCAGTTGTGCGTTTGTACGTTGAGCATGGACCAATTCGCTTTAAATTTGGTACATAACTTTTTGCTGTGATCTAAAACGGTTCGCTGCCATTCGACATTTTTTTTAGTAAAGTTTTCTTGAAATCGAGTTGAAAGATGTTGAAATGTAATAAATGAGGTGTGTGTATTAACAAAATTTTTTTTTATTATAAAGTCCCATGTATGCCATTGTGTATGGAATATGACATCTTTCAAATACCCGTCTCGTCTTCTTATGGTGGCACGGATCCGTGTGGTCCAATTTTCAATGACTCTTCTGCATAGATCCGGCTGGATTTGGGTGATGGCCTGTTGTCCGAATGTTGGCTGATTGATTGCCAAACCGGTCGTTGCCCGCCTAGACTGTCGGTGCATTTATTGTCAGAGACCCACCCGAAAGGGAGATGTTTTTGAACCTGTGAACAGACAGCTCAGGTCCTGACCATCAGATTATTAGATTTGTGCAATTAAAGTAATTGCTGCAACTACAAGTTTTTAGAACAAAATTTTTGTCTAAAACTAACCGTTTTTAGATATTCATAAAAATCAAATTTTCATGACCTTTGACCCAATGTAACTGATGGTCGCCAGATTGGCGTAGAAGTAACCCATTGAAAATTTAAACATGTTACTAATAATTCGCTTGTTAAAATCAATCCGCTGACCCTGCCAAGCCATCTAAAGCTAAATCCCTGATCCCCCACTTGCAGACGGTACACAACGTATAAATTGTTTTGATTATAGCTTTTTTATTTCACACCCAATTAAGATCAATTTATTCTTTTATAAAATAATTATCAATAAGACATTGAAATTTGTCAATGGAATTTAACGACTTCATCGTCGCACAATGGGGCAAAACGTAAAAAAGCTGGCATTTAATCAAATTATGAAGTTGAGCTTTGTTTTAAATAACCGTTCTATTTCTCTTCCAAATATGATAGAGAATTAGAAATGAGAGAGAGAAAGTTTATTTGAATCACGTAATTTTCTGCAGATCGTCTCAAATGAAGAGAAAGTTCACGTTTTGAGTCGAGCGCAGACCTCTTTTTGTCATTTCGAGTTGGTTAAGTAAATTGTGTACAGTTTATTATTTATTGCGTGTATCAAATTAAATTAAATTGCAATAGAATCAGTAAGCTCAGGAGCATTTTTGTCTGTTTTTTCTTTTTATAAAAAATAAATTCTTTTTATTTTAATTCGTAGTTGAATATAAAAAAAAGTTAAAAAATTGCTTGTTTTTTTGCATTTCTCTGAAGTCCTTAGACGTTTAGTTGTGTTCGCCGTAAGGTGCCAATAAGTTTTATATGTCATTTTGTTAAGTGTACATTCTCCTTTCAGAATGTGCAAAATTTTCTTGCTCCAATCTGCTCCCCTGTGTATTGTGTACATTTTTGTTGGTGACGTCACTTTCTAGAAAAAGATATTTTTCGTCAATATTATTGTATTTTTGACATTTCTTACGCACAACAAAATCAAAAATACTACCAATAACCAGGCAAGATCTTTTTAATATAAAGAAGAAGTCAAGTTGCCAAGGATTTAATAGCCAGATGGATTTTTTAAAGGAAGAAATTGTAAGGCAAACTCAATACTTGGGTAAATTTTGAAATGACATACATTTTTTCTGAATTAGCATATGCATCTGAAATTAGTTTGAGAACATGTTGGCAGTCGGTAGCTGCAAAACTAATTCACGAAGTACCCCAAAGTCCTAGAAAAGTCAAACAGTGTAGGAAAGCTTTAAGAGAGTCCATTTAAACTACTTCGATGAATGGTGAAGAAGATTTTGCGTTAATTTTCGAAGCAGGCTTATCTAAATTTCAATATGAAATTATCAGATCAAAAGCTTCTTGTATTTCTTTCGTATAAAATAGTTCAGTAGTGTTAAAAAAATTGCTATCCCGATCCTGAACATATATCATTGTTTCGAAAACTTCTGTGAGTACAAGTTTACAAAGTTTGTTAAACTTAACAGTTAAAGGCTTAATTATTCTCCAAAAAAAACGAGATTAATTCACTTCACTAAGAATTGATAAATGTATGCTTGTACTCTAAATGGGACTTTGATAGGAGTTTTGGTCACTATTCAAATAAGCAAGCATTTTATGAATTGAACCAGGTAGAATCGACTCTTTTTCTTACTTGCCTTGTTCCACTTCGCTTAGTTTCTGTTAAAATAATATACAAAAATTCACGTCCAAGCTCAAATAGATATTGTAGACCTATTAAAACTGAATTTTTAAAAGTGTACATGTAGCTGAAAAGCAAAGAATTTATTTCTATTGAAGAAAGGATACTAAGTTTAGCAAACGAAAATTAGTAACACAAAACATCTCGAAATGGTAACCCTATAATTTTTTTTTTATTTTTTTTTTATAAATTTAGTTGTATTACAATCACGAAGGATGCAATACACGCAGAGTTTCATTTAAATCGTTTGAGACGTTTTTGAGTAGTTTCGTAAACTAATGAAATTTGTATGGGTGGTAACCCTAGAAATGGGCGTGGCCATTAGAAACTTTGGCCATGTATTAACATTGGTATCAGTAGTATTTGTGCCAAATTTCAAGTTTCTAGACCTGTTGGTTGATTTAATGCCATCTTTTCGCCATTTTGCCCCACTGTGCGTCGTTTGAAGACAAAGACGAGCGGACGTTAACCGTTCGTGCCGATGCGTCACATTACTTCTTTTGTATCAATATCACGTAAACTATTTACCAATTCGTATAATCTTCACTCTTAAGATTCAAATAAGGCGCCTTCTGATACAGCAAAACTCGCCAGATCATTAATTTTGTATTAATTGATAGTCGTCGTCGTCGCCGCAACCGCTACCGCCACCTCCGCCGCACCGCAACAAATCAACTGACACCCACAAACAAAAGAATTGTCATTCAATTCGTATTTGGTATGCCGAATGCAGTGTCGATATCAATTAACTCATCTCGTTACATCCACCACCTTCAGAAGTTCTTTTTTATTTTTTTTTTGTTCATCTTTAATCGATGTCTATTTTTAATTCACCACTTTTCCACTGAGTGACATCTCTTCACCTCGGGTGAGAACTCTCAATGTTAATGATAGCCGTTCAACTCATTGTCTGGCATTTTGCTGAAAAGGGGGAAAGTAGTGGAGATGGCCATTTAAGTGATGTATTTCTTTTCATTTTAATTAAATTAAATGATATTTTAAACTTTTTTTCAAAATTACACTATATCAACAACACAGTCATTAAGACCTCTATTGCTCTCTTCATTCTAAAGGGGTATTGCTCTTAAATACGAGTAAGAAGAAAGCCCGTGTGAAATGTCAAGGAAGACATTAATCTTTGAATGCAACAAGACGACAAGAAATATTGTTGTCGGGAAACGAATGTCGCCAATTAATTTCTCTTCTTCCCATTCAAGACCGCCAAACGAAAAAGATGATTTTATGAAATAAAATTTTAACTAGTCGCGCATCTTATGTTCCTTTGTTTGTATATCAAAAAGTTGCAAATATTGTAGTTCACCTGCAAACAATTTTCTTAGATTGTTTTTAACCAAAATTGGCAATCAAAAATGGTTGTTCTTGTTCAAAATTTTTTAAAAGTGCATAATTATTCTTAATTTCAAAATGTGTTTTTAAATTTTACTTTTTTAATTAGAAATTTGATTTTTTTTTTCTAAATACTGAATACA
Source organism: Chrysotoxum bicinctum (assembly GCA_911387755.1). Taxonomy (NCBI): domain Eukaryota; kingdom Metazoa; phylum Arthropoda; class Insecta; order Diptera; family Syrphidae; genus Chrysotoxum; species Chrysotoxum bicinctum. The sequence continues at coordinate 202,390,269 of OU426988.1, forward strand.
AAGTTTTTAAAAAAATACTTTTTTGTTAAATGATGTATTTAAGTTGCCATTTAAAATGTGACACTCGAAAATTGGTGATTCATAATTCTGACATCTAATTCTCATTTAGTGTAAAATATTGCATGACAACTATATCACAATCTTTTTTTAAATATTGACCTGAAAGTTGGTCTTCAGTACCAATTTTGAAATGATGAATAGAACTATAACAAAAGTCAGTTTGAAATTGTTACCCATGTGACAGATTAATGTTACGAGTGTGTGCAAGTATGTATAATTATCAGAAATGAACTAAATATAAGCCGTGTTTTATTGGTTAGTGAATACACTACATCGCAAAATTTAACATGGGAAACAACAACAAACGATTAGTGAATAAAAATAAGCTATTAATTGAAATGGATATTTTAGTGAAGATAGAGTTTCGGATGTTGAAATGTAGGAGGTGTTTAGGTGGTGTCCGAAAAAATATATGTGGCATACTTGAGGGTGTGTTCGTTGGTATTTATTTTGTTATACTTTGCCTTTACTAATCCAAAGTGTGATCGCTCCGAAATTTACAGAACAAATATTTTTTCAAATGCAAAACTTTAATTCATACCATAATTACGGCTTTACACTACTGCCATTAATTTTGTCATAAAATATTGAATCAATTTACGCGAAGGCGATTGGTTTCGATTGATATATTTTATCAGTTCACTGGCATTTGCTCAAAAATTTCGTGTAATTGCGGCATTATGTTGAATTTATATAACAACTGAAAAAATTGCACATTTTAGTTGAATTAATACGATGTTAAGGCTGTTTTAGTATGAAGCTATAGGTTAAGACAACGATTTTGCAAAATTTTAATCGGACACAGCATCATACTCTCTCTACACTTTTATTGAAGTTAAACTCTCACAGCCTTATTTATTATTTTTCACTAATACTGGGTTCAACCTCGGAATAGTTAAACCGAGCCGAAGCACTTACTTCGGGTTTACGACACGTCAAACAAATCCTTATTTAAAATTATTTTCTTAGCCGTTTTAGCTACGCCTTCCTTATGTCAAATATACTGGGAAAAAAGTGACAAATCTAAAACTCTGGTTATTATACACCTAAATCAAACCCCAGCTGATTTCCATTATTATTCATTTTATTATCATTGTATGCATATTGGAAATTGGATACATTTAAAATTGGATTGTATAAAGTTCAAATCCAATAAATGAATGTACCAATCACATTGCGTTCCCAAAAACGTGCAACTGTTAGAGCGTTTGGTAAATATAAATAATTTATTATTGCAAAATATCTATCCTTTTTGTCTTAGTAAGAAACGAAAAATAAAAAAAAAAAATAAAATAAGGCTGTCAGAATACCTATTTTATTTTGTTAGTATCGTTCTAACTTCATTATGACTCTTTAACATTTAAAAACGTCAAAATATGTCTGTTTTCTTAGTTTTTTTGCACGAACTACCATTGTTTTAAGGTTGCTCAGAATCAATTTATTAAAAGAAATTGCCTTAGGCTAGGCGGTTTCTTAACTGGTTCAAGAAACTAAAAAGTTTGTGTTTTGACACAAACTAAACGATTGCCTGAAATGAGTTCGCTATTTTGTGTAACATATAATTTATTATAAGCACCTGCGCGGACATTCAACCAAATTGTTCATCTGTTTTCTATAAGTATCCAAACAGTTGTGCAACTAAAAATTGAATGTGCGCTCCTAGCCTTAGGATGATATTAGTTAAAAAATGTTAAAAGTTAGAAAACTACTTTAAAGTTAGGAAATATGTATATAAGAAGTATAATACTACCTTAATAAGAGGCTGTTTAAAATTTTGCGCCAATGTTATTTTATTGAGTACTATGTTTTTTTTTCTCCAATACTCAGTATATTCAGTTCAGTTCGAACTGAACATCGACGAGACAAACATCTCTAACTCTATAGACGATTTCTTTTTCATTTTTTTATTTCGAAATTTAATCTCAAAATAATAGTAGTGAAAATTCTCTTTTGCCTACCAACATAAAGTCTGTTCCTGCTCTTAACTCTATTAGTCCTCTACCAGTCAACCAAATCACCGAAAATATAACAATAACTGAAAACAATGCATCCTGCTCTAAATCTCATCTTCTCACTTCTAACGCCAACAATAGTCCCCATAATGATACAAACAAAAAAGTAAAGAAAAGATCTAATAACAACAAAAAACATAGCCCCGTAAACCAGAATGCCTCCACATTTTATGGCACTGGGTCGGCTGCAAACTTAATTGTCGTACCCAACATCCAATGGATCCACATCTCTAAATTTGACAAAAACACTGCTCCTGAATCAATAATTTCATATTTATCAAACAAAATTAATCTGCCCAGTGATACATTTCAATGCTTCAAACTTACAAAGAAAGATACCGTGCTAAATGACCTTTCATTTGTGAATTTTAAACTCAGTGTACCTGTAGACAAACTGAATCTCGTTATGGACCCTGCGGTTTGGCCTGAATTTGTTAAAGTTAAATTATTTATATCATTTTCAAAAAACGAAGAAACCCAAAAAAAGCCGATTGCAATAACATAATCTACAATGATCAGTTTTCACCTTTACCTTTGCCTATACACAATAATCTCTCTTCATCTAAAGCCTCTCAATTTGTCTTATTCTACCACAATGCCAGTGGCTTAAGAACAAAAATGCAAAATATTCTTCTTCTTTCCTCATCACAACAGTTCGATATCATTGCACTCTGTGAAACATGGCTCTCCGAGAATCATTTCAATGGGGAAATGTTTGACAACCATATGTTCAATGTTTTCCGAAAAGATCGATGTCGTCACACAACTGGTCTGAGCCGCGGTGGAGGTGTGCTGCTAGCTGTACGTTCATCATTTGTAAGCTCGCTAATAGATTTGCCCTCTTCGTCTTCTGAAGTGAATTCTAATTTCGATTTGGACCAGCTGATTGTACGCATAAGCGTTAACTTTCATGATGTATTTATTATTTTAAGTTATATACCACCAAAGAGTTCTTTTGAGTTATATAAATTACACATTGATAATTGTTCTGCAGTTCTTAAAAATCTTAAAGATAACCAAAATATAATAATCTTGGGTGATTTTAATTTGCCATTTATTAACTGGGTACATGACCCTGAAGTCAATCGTTTGGTTCCTTTTAATATCAAAAATGAATGTGAGAGTGTGGTTGTTGATACTTTAGCTGAATTTGGACTTAATCAAATAAATTCTTTTTTCAATAATTTGAATCGAGCTCTTGATTTAGTTTTTGTGGATAATGAATTCAGTGTGAGTATTAGCAGCCCCATACCGCCCCCTATTCCAAACTCTGAAAGTCATGTAGTTCTTTGCCTTAGCATTACATTTTATGAATACATAAAAATAAATTCTATTGATGTTGTTTATAATTTTGAAAAATGTAATTTCAGTGAAGTGTCGAATTATATGAATGTACACAGATGGGTGTCTGTTTTAGACAGCTTTAATCTAGAAAGTGCGTTTAATACCGTGACTAATTCATTAAAAGTGGCAATTGATTTAAACACTCCAAAGTTCTTGCGTAAAACATCATCTAAGCCGAAGTGGTTTAATAAAAAACTAATTAATATTAATAATAAAAAAAATAAGGCTTTCAAGTTATTCCGAAATTCCAATAATGATGTTGCTCTCTATGTAAAATATTGTCGATTGCAAAAAGAGTTCGATTTTCTTAACAAATTTCTTTTCAAGCAATATATCCTTAATATCGAATCAAAGTTAAAGAAAAATAGCAAATGTTTCTGGCAGTTTATAAACGATAAAAAAAGTTCCACAGGTATCCTCAACTCCATTAATTATTTAGGTGAAACATCAAGCGACCCCTTGAAAATTTGTAATCTCTTTGCTTGTTTTTTTCGCTCAGTATATAAGCCATCATGCTTAGGAAATATGTCTAACGTAGACGTGTTCCCTGAACTTATAAACATTGGAGACTTGCAGGTAAGCAAAACTGAAGTTGAGTCTGAATTAAGTAATTTAAATGAAGATAAACAGCCAGGATTTGATGGCCTCGCTCCCATTGTTTTAAAAAGGTGTGCTAGTGCCTTAGCAGTTCCACTTCAATATATTTTTAATCGTTCTCTTAGGGAAGGTGTTTTCCTAGAGGATTGGAAAAATTCTTTCTTGACCCCAGTTTTTAAATCTGGGTCCAAAAGTGAGGCCACTAATTACAGGCCAATTTGCAAAATATCAGTTATTCCTAAGCTATTTGAAAAAATAGTATATAATAAACTAGTTTTTCTTTTAAGAGAAATTATATCTCCACTACAACACGGGTTTATCAGTGGGAGATCAACCACAACAAACCTTACTATTTTTAGTAACTTTGTAGTGGATGCCCTTGAAAAAGGTCTACAATGTGATGTAGTTTACACTGATTTCTCAAAAGCGTTTGATAGAGTAAATCATGCAATTCTACTGGTTAAACTTAAAAACTTGGGCTTTCACTCCAATTTATTAAAATGGTTTGGTTCGTACCTTATTGGTAGATCGCAGCATGTTCGCATCAATAACTTATTATCGGATCCTATAGCAGTTACTTCTGGTGTTCCCCAAGGAAGTCATTTAGGACCCCTCTTATTTTTGATTTTCATCAATGGCATTCCAAAATATTTCAAATATTGTAGGTGTTTAATGTATGCAGATGATCTAAAACTTTTTCTAAGTATTAAGTCAACTTCAGACTGCATTAATCTTCAGAAAGATTTATCAAGCTTATCTTGTTGGTGTAGCAACAACGATCTTCATCTTAATGTTTTAAAATGTCAAAGTATATCATTCTGCCGAAAAACCTTCCCGATTTCTTATGATTACAATATTAATGGAACCTTTTTAACAAGAGTAATGGAAAAAAAAGATCTTGGGGTTATATTTGATACTAAGCTTACTTTTAATAGTCACATTGATTATATCGTAGCTAAGGCTAGCTCAATGCTTGGTTTTATTTACCGAAATTCGAAGGATTTTAAGGATCCTTTCACTCTTAAATCACTCTTCTTTAGCTATGTAAGATCTATTTTGGAGTACTGCTGTATTGTATGGAACCCACATTATAACGTTCACTCTTTAAGAATTGAAAGGGTCCAGAAAAGATTCACTAGAATAGCTATAATGACTTTGAGTTGGAACATCGATATGCCCTCTTATAAAGCAAGATGTTTATTACTAGGGATCCAATATCTGGAAATTCGGAGGTCATATTTTGAAATAATGTTCATCAGAGATATTATAAACTATAAAATTAACTGCCCCTTTTTGCTTTCGCTGGTAAATTTCTACGCACCCATGCGGGAATTTCGCTCTTGCTGTCTTTTTTATGTCCCTTTCCACAAGGTAAATTACGGTAATAATGAGCCATTAACGCGCTGTTTAAGGCAGGCAAACTCTGTATGTGGGGTTCTTGAATTTAATATGTTCCTAAGCAGAGATTGTTTCAAAAAAAAATTTTTATCTTATTTGTACTTTGGTGGATAATTTATTTATGCATGTATCTTATGAATGTTAGTTATTAAGTAGTCTATAAGAGATTTAAAAGCTCTGTTTGATGAAGAAAGAATAAATAAATAAATACATATATACATATATGCGAGAACATTTTGAGTAGATTGTAGAAAACAGATATATTTTCGGACTTTTGTAAGTTTTAAATCAAATTTAATAGTGAGAAAAACTCTAAATCAACTCGATCTGCATTTTCATGTATATTTCAACTCAATCTGCATTTTCATGAATATTTCAACTCCAGCTTAAAACGAGATACAGATCTTTCGAACACATCCGTGTAAGTTAATTCAACAAATAGGAAGGAAGAGTGAGTTAAAGAATGAATAAAGCGTTTTTTTGGTGCTTGTATTACTGCGCTAGATATAGATTACCAATAAAACACGCCTATAATAATAAGCGATGACAGTTTGTTTTACGATTGTGACACATTCTTTAATACATCCATATATTCGGGCTCAAATGCAATCAAATTTTACATGACAGTCCATCGCAATATTTGCAATACTTCCCTAAATAGTGAGTTTGAAATAAGTTTATATAAAATTTCGTTACGAAAGTGACACTTAAAACTTTATTAGTCGGAATAAACTCTGTTTGTTTTTGATATTGAATAAATCAAATCATATCAGAACGTAATTTGAGTTTAGGTTATGGACTGGTCTAAAATCGACAAGCAATAAAATAACTTAAAATTAAAAAAAAATATTTTTGTTTGATAAATCGCTATAAAATAAAATTCAGTTTTATTAAAACAATTATAAATTATATAATGCTAGTGTGCTGAACTTTCACTCTGCACGTCAAATGTTTTGGGATACTGCCTCTTGCGAGGAAGTTACAAAATCTTGAAGAATATCTCTTGCAATTAAATAATCACCCCTATTACAGAATTCGGCGAATGAGCTAAAGTGACAGTTTCAATTAATTTCCAAACTTTTGCTATTACTGAATCCGACGAATGAAAGTTGAACGAATGTCAGTAACAATCCTTGCACCACTGACATTTTGTTCAACTTATATGGTATTACAGAATTCGCAATCCATTCGCACTCCATACAATTTCTATCATTTTACATTCGCACCAATTGCGAGACGAATCTGAAGTGAATTTTTGATTAAAGGAAAATAAACAATGGAAAGTTCAAAAATATAAGTCAAAAGCTTATCATACTGAATGCTTAAGTGTTTGTTTAACAAATTTTAATAGAAAACGGACAACTAACAACGCAACCAGAGAGCAAGAAATCTAAAAAAAAAAAAAAAAAAAAAAAAAGAGTACACGGTTGGTATTGAACCGTCCTCCATCCACGCACTAACCATTCTCAACGATGCTTGATTTCGTTGATCGATAGGGATACTATTAACAAAGCCTAGACCGGTTGAATAAATGTCTGTATCTAACTGTGTCGATACGGAAGTTCATAAATGATAAGGTAATTTTAGGAATCGACAATGTAGTTCATCCGACGAATTTCATAATTGAGTTTTACAGCGGATGCGAATCGAGTCAACTCTGCGAATTCTGTAATCGACATGAATGTCTCTTATCTTAACTGTGCGGACTCAGCAAAAAAATGACCTTGGTTCAGACGTCAGTTAACAGTGTCAGATAGCAGACGTCACTTTATTATAGTTTAAGATAGCAAACGTCACTGCCCAACAAATATAAATCACACATTTCAAATGTGAAATTTAACCATGTACATACTTCTACTATTTACTTGTAAATTTATAAACAATTGTTAAAAAATACATTGAAAAAATATAAATCTTATGGCACATAGTTGGCCTAACCTTGTTCCGTTACGGTTGTCCAGTGGAGGTTTATATTTGGTTTGGTGAAAGGGGTTGGCATTTAGCCGTGGTGGTAGACTCACCCTGTGTCAGCGTAGAAGGAAACGGCCGCTTCGTCTTTGTCCGTGAAAATAGTGTTGTGCAGGGTTTCCATCACACTGAGGTACCTTCATCGCTATCTTTGAGATCTTGAACCAGGCTAGAAAACAATAACTGATAACTGGCCACAGCAGTTGTTTGTACACGAGTACCTTCGTCTGTTGGCTAAATCCTGATTTTTTTCTCATCAAGGGGTGTAGTTGGTGTCGCCAATTCGTTGTAGTTGATACTCAGGTATTTGACGTTCATTTTGGCTGGAATTGTGGATCCATCTGGACGTTTCAGACCTAAGTTTCTGCAAGTGGGTGGTAAGAGACATCTCGAGGTCTCCTGAAGCAGACAAACTCCAATTTTGCTGTATTGATTTTGATGCATTTGAAAGAGTTCAAATTCTCCAAATAACCTAACGCTATTTAGGTTCAAACTTTAATTCCCCTCTATGTAAAAGTCAGAAGTGATGGCTTCTGTTGTAAGGACAAAGACTAAGGGACTTTTATTTTTTTTTTTTTTTTTTGGTTTTGGTTTTGGTATAGTTGAGCTGGATATTTTCGAGAGTTGACCGTAATGGTAATTTTGAATTGCTTGAGTGCAATTTAATAAATGGCAGCTTTAAGGTAGGGGTATACCGTTTCATTACACTTTTATCAGGCCGAGAAAGCAGTATTCTGCGGTAGATTAAAGTGTAACTATTTGAATTCGGTCCTATAGTCGGAAATGAGCACAGGGTATCCGTGGAGGTGCGGGAAGCCCAGCGGAATCCGGCTGTTTCCATCTTTTAGTAAGTCGATAATACGAGAACCATGTTAATAGATGGAAGCCAATGCGATCCGCTTAGTTTTTTGGGCCTTTTGATATTTTTCATGGTTTTTTTGTTCGTATGCTTTAAATTTGTTGTATGCCTTGGAATAATAATTAGTTAGTGCGTTGGACTATCATGTAGACGGTCTTGGGTTCGATTCTTATCTGTTGCAAAAAAGTTTTTCAATGATACGAGTATACTAACTCTTGCGAGGAATTCAATCGATAGTTGTAAGTCCCTAGGTTAAGGCTTTCTATGAGCCGTCATGGCGTTCCAACATTTTACAACAGCATTTAATATTTTTTTAATGATATCAAAGAAGAAATTACGAGTAATTGTTTAGTACTTTTTTATGTGTTTTACACTTTCCCGCAACCTTTGTATATATATAGTATTATCATATAGTATTATCATAGAGTGTTATTTTGTGGTACCAACGTTATCCTGGTGGTGGCGTTGAAATTAGCGCACGATCTTACAGTGTAGAGTAGGATAAGATATACAAAATTTAATTTAGCAGAGACAAATCTAACAAGTACTATCTCTATGCTTAGGATGTCGCCCTAATCGTTCGTCTTCATGAGAGTACTATAAGTTTTATACACAAAGGTAGTACTAACAACCTTATATTTTATGCATTCAATGTCTGAACACGTTTTAGCCTTGAACTGTTACGAGCAAGTTTGTGCGTTCAGACATGCATTCTTTATTCCTTAAAATGGTTTGAATTTGAATGTATGGGGCCGGGTAATGATGCCAATAAACTTTTGCTCGAACATTGCTACTGCGGTAAGAAACAGTAATTCATCATCGTTTCTTGTGGCATGGCGCTTGCAACCTTTGTGTTTTAATTTTGGCATCTTTGTCGGACTCATGCTCTCTAAGGTAACATCTTTACTTAAAGATTTATTTATGAAGCTAAAAATATCGCAAATAAAAAAAAAATTGAATAAGCGAGAGAGTTTTTCGGAAAATACTTTTTCACAGAACCAAAGTACGATAAGTATATAATATGGACTTGGGGTGAATCACACAAAAGAGCATCAACTTAAAAAAAATGACAGAACTTGTGATCCAGACGCATTTAGAACTAAAAGGTCATCCTCGTCGTCGTTCGTTCTGCGAACATTAAGATAATATAGAAATGATGGGTTAAGAAGTCTTCTTTATATTTTTTTTTCTTATTTCTGTACCAACTTTATATATTTTTCTTTGTTCAGTAAGAGCTGCTGGCTAGTCAAATGAAAGATGAGAACTTTTGCAATCAATATGAAAAGTCTATTGACATTGAAAAGTGTTTTTCTTATACTTTTCTTTGTTGTGCTGGTGCTGGGGTTGGGAACGGGCGGAAATGCCAATCTAATAAAAAACCGTCTACCGGCAAAAATAAAGTGCGGAGGACAAGAGGGTTGTTTTTGTATTCAACAAAGCTATTGGAAAAATATTCAAATTAAGGTTGTTGGTGTTTTAATAATAAATCGTATATACCTTTTGTCTGTTAGACTTGCATGGTACAAAACTTTCTTTTGATAGTTTTCTTTTAGCGGAAAGTGAAGCGTTAGAACATTAGTGCAGTCGGAACAGTATATCACAAAATTTACGTTTTCTATAACATTAAGCGCAAGTAAGTGTGAAAGGCTATCATATGTACATAAGGCAGTATTTGCTTGGCAAAGTCCGGTGGGATTCCTGGTCATCTAAAGATGAAATGATAGAAGATGAACAATTTTTATGATTGAAATGAAATGACACGACATATGTACGATAAAACGGTGAATATTCCACAATTTATATAGAGCAGAAGTAGTTGTCTAATGATTTTAGTTCATATTGTGTTTTTCAATTTGAGTGGGTAGATTTTGGCGGCCATGTTTTTTCCGTGACATCTGTCAAATCTGTTGTTTGGTATTCAGTTACTGATAGCAAGTTACACTATTGAACGTCCTAATGATAAAAATTTATTGTCATAGTGAGTGTTACAGTCGACTCTTTAACGTCTGGTGGCTAAATTTGAGACGACCGGATCGGTAACCAATCAGCCAACATTCGTACGTCAAAGGAACGCAAGATCGACGGAGAACGTCGTGAAAGTGTACAGCAGAACCCGAGGTAATCGATTCCTCGCTGTGCACAAGAACTCGGCCTTTAGACTTCAATTTGCGAATTTTTCGTCGGGACTTGCGTCGCACCCGTACAAGATCCAACTGACTGAGCTCAAAGTTGATGACCAAAGACAACGCCGTTTGTTCGCTGACTGGACTTCGGAGGATTTGGAAGAGGAGGAGAGGCAAAATTGCCGAGGTTTACCATATGACAATGCATTATCAAGAAGTTACTGTTTGGTGTGGATTTTGGACCGGTGGCGTCATTGGTTCGTAGTTTTTCGAAAACTACAGAACGATAAAAACCAATTTCTTATAGCCCAAATTAAACCATATGACTATGGCAGCACTACTTGTCACACAGCAGACGCCACGATTGACATTCTTCATGAACGGGCTTTCAGATTTGACACTGTCATTTGTAGAAGCAATGAGATTAGGGAATTTATTAAAATACCGATTAGCTGATTAAGAGGACTATTAGCGCCGTAGTTTGATCTGCTAAAAATAATTCAAATAGGCATATTTCTTCTTAAACTAGAAAGACTCATATTGAAATTAAATCGACAAAGAACCCATGGATATGAAATAGGTGTCAGTTAGAGTAATTTAATTAGAATCAATAAGCAACCTAGAAATTTATTGTTTGATACTTGTCTCAATTTATATTTATTCTTTTAAGAGTTTCCGTTCAGAACACATCATTGTGATTCATTATCCATTTTTATTAAAAACTATTTTTCCATACTATTTGTTGGTTTTTATATATCTTTTCTGAAGACCTCAAATTCTCAGGTTATGGGCCCAGAATAAAAATATAAAATTCAGCAAATTGGGTTATTAGTGAAAAATAATTCTCGAGAACAATCTCTGTTGGAAAATAAAAATGGCTGACGGTGAAAAGATTTCTATTCCGAAGTTCGACGGAACAAATTTTAGTCAATGGAAATTTCGACTTGATTTGTTTTTGGAAGAAAAATCTTTAAAGAAATTTGTCGATGGTGATTTGGACTTATTTAAACAAGAAGCAAAAACCGAAATCGAAAAGGATCAACTGGTGGCCAAAGATGCAAAATGTCGAAGCTTGATTGCACAAACGGTCAATGACGAACAGCTCACTTACATAATGGATAAACCTAATGCAAAACAAATGTATGATGGACTATTGAGTATGTTTCAGCGAAAAAGTATAACTAGTCAACTAGTGTTGCGCAAACAATTAATGTCAATGAAATTTGATGGGAATGATATGCAGAAACATTTTGCAAGATTTGACAATATTGTTCGTGATTTACGTTTGGCAGGAGCCAAACCGGAGGAACAGGATCTTATTGTTAATTTATTTCTCACGTTGAATGAGAAATATGATGCTCTGATCGAATCGCTCAACGGAATGGATGAATCAAAATTAACATTGGACTATGCTAAAAGTCGATTACTTGATGTATTTGCTAAACAAAATAGTAGTACCAAGCCAAGCAAAATGATTGATGCTTGTGCAATGCAAGCGAAAAATCCAAACATCGTTTGTTTCAAATGTGGTAAAAAAGGTCACATTAAATCCAGGTGCAGAGCAAAATCCAAAATTTGGAAGGGAACTTCATCGAAGAATGAATTAAGTGCTAACTGTGCTACAAAGGGCAATTCGAATGAACACTCAATTTTATCTGCGATACAAGGTGTTCAAAGAAATAATATGCTCGCAACAATCACAAGAAATGAACAAAAAGAAGTGTTGTCAGCGAAACGCAATGACGCATTGAAAATCACGTTTACGTTAGATTCTGGAGCAACGGACGATTTGTGTAAGGACAAACAATTTTTTAATGATTTGTTTGACATTGAAGAAATAAATATTTCTGTTGCTAAGAAGAATGAGAAAATCACAGCAACTCAACAAGGGAATATTTTGATAAGAACTTTCTACAAGGGTGACTCTTCAGTAAGAAAAATTCCAAATGTATTGTATGTTCCGGATTTAAAATGCAATCTTCTGTCGATCCGAAAACTAACGAAGAGAGGTTACAAAATTGTATTTGATGGTGATTATGCGTATGCATCGAAAAATGGCATTACACAATTTGTTGCACATGCAAGTGGACAGCTTTATCAGGTAACGTTTTACTTGGAATCCAATATATTTGCTGGTATCGCAGGTGAGGACAATTTAAAATCAGTTTCTCAGGATTTATGGCATTATCGATTGAGCCATTTGAATGTATTTGACATACAAAAATTAATTAAGCACACCATGGTTGACGGGATCGACAAAATCAATGTTAATACAGATAACAAGTTCTGTGAATCGTGCGTTTTGAGCAAGCAAACAAGATTACCTTTCGATAAAAGGGGTAACATACGATCGACACGAGTATTGCAATTAATACACACTGACGTTTGTGGGCCTTTTTCAAAACCTGCATACGATGGATCTATGTATTTTGTTACATTCACTGATGATTTTACCCGAGCATCGATGGTTTGTTTCATGAAGAATAAGAGTGAAGTCTTCAGCAAATTTAAAGAATATATCAACATGGTGGAAACAATGCACAATAGTAAAGTTTCAAAAATTCGTGCTGATAATGGTGGTGAGTATATTGCCAAAGAGTTTAAAGATTTCTGTAGGTCGAAGGGGATTCAAATTTCGTACACTGTTGCGTACAATCCTGAAATGAATGGTATTGCTGAGCGGTTAAATCGAAATCTTCAAGAGAAGGCACTGGCAATGTTGACGGCAAGTGGTTTAGAACGCAAATTTTGGAATGAAGCTGTTCTAGCGGCGAATTACATCAAGAATCGATGTCCGACCAGCGCATATGGGAAGCAATTCATAAACAAGACACCAGCTGAACTCTGGTATGGTCAACGGCCAAATATTTCCAACATACGCATTTTTGGTTCAATTTGCTACAATCATATTCCACCCGAAAAGCGAAAGAAGTTAGAACCAAAGGCAAAGAAATGTTTTTTGGTTGGCTATGCTTCCAACAATTCTTACCGGCTATGGGATATTGACAACGATAATCTAATCATTGGACGAAATGTTACTTTTGATGAGAAATCAATCTTGAATCGGACAAAAATCAACGATTTTTCAAATTCAGAGGCGGTTATTAATTTTAACAACGATAGCAATGATCACAATTTATTCAATGACGGGACATCATCGGAAAATAGCATAGAACTTGGGGATGATGATAAGAAGAAAGATAAAATCCACGAAGTTAAAACGGATTGCATTGGTAACATCGAGAACCCAGAAACACAGATTCGAAAAAGTGAACGAGAGCGTAAAAAACCAAATAGACTAAATTTACTCGCGGATTCAATAGACATTGTTGAAAAATTTGCATTGTCTGCACAAGATTACGTTGAAAATGATCCAAAATCAATTGAAGAAGCAAAAACACGTGATGATTGGCAGGAATGGAAATTGGCAATACAACATGAATATGAATCACTACTTAAAAACAAAACATGGACATTATGTGAATTACCGAAAGACCGCAAAGCAATTCCGAACAAGTGGGTCTTTAAACTCAAGCGTAAAGCTAATGGAGAAGTTGACAAATACAAGGCCAGATTGGTTGCCAAGGGATGTTCTCAGAAAGAAGGTTTTGATTATAATGAAACATACGCACCAGTAGCTAAATTGCCAACGTTACGCATTTTGTTTGCAATGGCTGTACAGTTTAATATGCACATTCACCAAATGGATGTAAAGGGAGCATTTCTCAACGGCGAATTGAACGAAGAAATTTACATGAAACAGCCAGATGGTTTCGCAAAGGACTCAAAAGTGTGCAAATTAAATAAATCAATTTACGGTCTTAAACAAGCATCGCGCATGTGGAACGAGAAATTCAATAAGTTTATTACACGCATCGGATTCAAGCGTTGCTCATCGGACTATTGTCTGTTTACAAAATTCGATAAAGGTATTCGTTGTTGCATACTTTTATACGTGGATGACTTGTTGGTTATTTGTGAAAGCATTGATATGATTGAAATTTTAAAGCGTTTACTTTCTAAAGAATTCGAAATGACAGATATTGGAAAGGTTGATTCGTTTCTTGGAATGCACATTGAACATGATCAAGAAAATGGAATCATTAAATTGAGTCAAGAACAATATTTGAAAAACGTTGTGCGGAAATTTGGTATGAACGAGTGCAAAGCAGTATCAACTCCCATTGAAAAGGGCTTACAATTGGAGGGAGGTAAAGAAATCAGTGATTCAAATATACCATACCGTGAATTAATTGGTTGTTTAACATACGCAACATTAACGACAAGACCGGATTTATGTGCTGCAACAAATTACTTCAGTAGATTCCAAAGTTGCTTTACACATGAACATTTTACACACGCAAAGCGGATTTTGCGTTACATTCAAGGCACATTGAATTTGAAATTGGAGTATCGCAAAAATGAAAACGCTGATATCTTAATGGGATATGCTGATTCCGATTGGGCCGGAGACAAAAATGATTGTAAATCAACTTCAGGATTTGTTTTCAAGCTGTTTGGTAATACAGTGACTTGGTCGACACATAAACAAGGTACAATTAGTCAATCATCAACAGAAGCCGAATATGCAGCACTTGTTGAAGCAATGAATGAAGCAGAATGGATCAAAGGACTACTTCGCGAATTGAGTATCGAACCAAATGAACCAACGATTATTAACGAAGATAATCAATCATGCATCAATGCAGCCGAAAAACCAAAGAATCATAAACGGTTGAAGCATGTCGCAATAAAGTATCATGTTGTTCGAGATACAATCGAAAAGGGGCTTGTCAAATTAAAATATATACCCACTGGTGAACAAGCTGCTGATATAATGACGAAAGGACTAGGTCGAATTCAATTCGAAAAGCTACGACCGTATTTAAGTTTAATTTGATTTTGTTTTTTGGTTCAATGTTATTAGAAAATGTTAAATATTCTTATGAAATTAAGAGGCGGTGTCAGTTAGAGTAATTTAATTAGAATCAATAAGCAACCTAGAAATTTATTGTTTGATACTTGTCTCAATTTATATTTATTCTTTTAAGAGTTTCCGTTCAGAACACATCATTGTGATTCATTATCCATTTTTATTAAAAACTATTTTTCCATACTATTTGTTGGTTTTTATATATCTTTTCTGAAGACCTCAAATTCTCAATAGGATCATTCATTAATCCACTAAGGAAACAGAACTGCAAATATTCTCTGCGAATAGCAAGAGATGGGAAGCTTATAAACTGAAATCTTTGAAAGTATGGAGGTAATAGAACTCTATCTTACCATGGAAAAAACGAAGACAAAATCTTTAAAAAAAAATTCTTTTAATACTTTTAATTCTGTTTATCTGAATGGAGTAGCATGACGCCCATATAAAATTTTGATAACATATGCATGACGAAAAACCTTTTTGACCAAGCATTTTGTTTGCTTTTATTACAATATAGTCAATTAGTGATAGTGATCCGCGAAGGATCTGTTTGGGTCTAATTAGATTCCAAGATCAGAAAAACTAAACTGTTTGAGTCGCTGGATTTTTTGTATGTTGCTGTTGCCGAAATGGAGATAAAACGTCCAATTTTTTCCTTTTGCCTAGTTCGACAGCCACCACTTGTATCATCCTTCTTTGAAAAAAAATAAGACAACCCCTTTTTTCGTATTCGATTTACAATTATTTCCTTTTATTTTAAGCACGATAGTCAGCACAATGCTTTTTATACAAAAAATACTTTTTTTTTGTTAGCAAATAGAAATATTTTAGAAAAAAGATAATTTTCGTGAGCAGACAAAAGAAAACAACCAACTACGGCAAATATAAAATGTCGAATGCCATGCATCGATGATGCAATCGTCAATTCGGGCCGGGAGGAATCGAAACAGATATCAGTGTTCGAAATTCGAAAACGTAAAAGTGTATACAGAAGGCACTGATATCGATTTCGATTCCTTCCGAGTTCCATTGGTAGATATTTCTACTCGAACATAAACACTACACAAATGCGACGAATTTAACAGATAGTCATAAATAAATAAATTACGTTTTGGTGTAAAATACATTGTTTTTTTTCAAAACAAACGGATCTTGTTCACAATCCGTATGCCATTGAATGTTGAAATATAGAAGGAAACTTATTTATGAATAAAACAAACAGAAAATGACCTAGATGACTTCCTTGAGGTACACCAGACTTTGACTTCATAGTATAAATGTATGTTCAATTTTAATTTAATTTTGGTAGAGGCCATACCTCCATTTATATGATAAACGAAAGAAGGTACAAAGAACTGTTAGCATTGTTCACCACAGAGGCTCTAAAGTGCTTTGCACATGAGACACGAACTACGAACTGCGAATTGCGAATGGTCGCGAATTTTGACATTTCCTTCACATGAGTAATATTTTTGGTCGCCGAACAGTCCAAATTGTCAAAAAAAAAACAAAAGGACTTGCAGTACGTTGCAGGATGAGCTTCTACTTCAATTACATATTAGTTTCTCATCAAAGGCCTTGATAAGTAAAGTGCTATTAGAAACCAATTATATTATTTTCAATTATTTCAAGCTTTTTTCTATAGATTCACTCATTTCTTAATTTTCCGTCTAGCAAGGAGCAACACAACACAATTGCGATGTTTGACATTTGAGGTTAGATTCGAACGTATTTTTTAGTCGCCGGTTTGTGGAATGCGTTTCACTAGTTGTGGATTGTGAATTTGCATTTGACAGTTCGCAAAAAATACGTTGTTTGTCGCGTAAAAAATATTAAAATACAAAATATTTCAATTTATAGTTATTTTATGCAGTGTTTTCCTTTTAAATCGTTGATTCGATCATTAATTCACTTCGTCGTAAAGTTAAAACAAAACAAAAATTGATATTAGCTGTGAAAATTGCTTAAAAAGATTTATTCGCATTCGCAGTTCGCAGCTCATGTGTAAAGCACTTTAGATCTTGCCCAACTGATGCCTTAAGCGTTTTTCTGTACCTTCCGCCACTTGATTTACACATTGAGTATATATAGTATCTTGCCGTACGTTAAGACTAAAGGAATCGAACTTTGGTTTGCCAAACCTCATGGCCACAGCAATATTAAGGAGTGATTCCAATAGAGATCTTTTCAACTCCCACTGACTACTGCACCCCTAAAATGGGCATCAGTAAAGATTTTAAGGTTATGTTCCCATCAAAAAAGAATTGAGATGATGACGTGGCGTCGGTCGTGACGTAGACTTGTACACAACTATCTTTACTGATGGCTCAAAGATGGAGTGTGGTGTTGCTTCAGGAATCTTCTCTGTGACTTTGGATATATCTAGGTCGTTAAGCCTACCCGACTTTGCTAGTGTTTTTCAAGCTGAATTACTGACTATCAGGGAAGCATACAAGGTATACAAACAAGATCCAAACCAGAACCGGAATGAAATGGGCCGATTGAGAAATTTGCTAAATAATTGCAATCAGTTAAAAATGAGTCTTCGGTTAAAAAATGTGTTTAAAAAAATAGGAATAAGATTGGCGATTCCTTGTGGTTCGTTTGAAGATTCGTTATTGGAAGAGAGAGAGAGAGAGGAAGGTTAACCTTCGGATTTTTGTTTAAGGGGTCAGTTATAGCTATCATTGAAATGCATCATAGAAAATTTGCCTTCCCATTTTTAAGACGAATAAGCAAACTGCAATGGCTTTAATTGGTACCAAAATGAAGGTAATGAGTAGAAGAATTTTTTTACTCTATAATATACAAATTTCTGATTTGAACTTTCTTTTAAATCCACTTTTATTATTTCACTGATAGAAATCAATTTCAATAAACAGCTGATTTTCGTTTCTTTAATATGGAACACAAACGTTCCACTGAATGTGTTCAATTCTCTTTCTATTCTCAAATGTCAGTTTTCCTTTCAATGATCAACTCTAACCTCAAATGCATAGAATTGGTTGTAATCAGCCACTGACAGGATCTTTTACTGAAACCAATTTTTCAATGATTGCTATAACTGGCTTGTTAAAAGAATGAAGTCAGTATTCCACTGATTTATTCCAATGATGCATTTCAATGAAAGCTATAACTGGGGCCTAAAGTTGACAAACTAGAAAAAGAATTTTAGTTCTTTTATAAGATTTGTTTGGTTTAAATAGCGTTAGTAGGGGGAGTTGTAAAGTTCGGCAAAATGGAGAAATTTACCAAGATAATTGGAGTAGTCAGTTGGAGACCGAGACCGAGACCGGAGAAAAATTGACCAAAAATAATTCCTCTTATTTCTTAATGATCGTATCCTTTGATTATATCAATTTGGGTAAGATATAAAGATATCCACAAAACGATCGTTAAGTCCAAATTTCTTTCTAATTTATTTAAAACTATTTCATGACTTAACTTGTCAAAAACTTTACCAAAGTCTGTAAAAATACAATCAAATTGCGAGTGATTTCCAAAGGCTTCTAAACAAAAAGTGGAGAATTGTAATAAACTAGTGACTGTAGATTTTTTTCTTTAAAAAACAATATTGATATAGGAACCATATGAATATGGCTAAAAAAACGCTTGATATTATAAAACTACAATATTTTGAATACTGCTAATTTTACTGTTCGAAAATTCATTTTTGGTAACACGCACACAGGAATAGTTGAGAGTTGTAAGTTACTAGGCTTAGGCTTTCTACGAGCCGTTATGCCCTGCTATTATTTTTTTTTATTTTGAATTGTTAACACTTTATTTGACCCACTCTGTATAGTATATACATATATGGCGAGAAAAAATGGGCGACACTACCTAAGAATTCTCTTACTTATGCATTTGAATTGTTATCTCGTTGTATGTACCTTAAAAAGTCAATATCTATGTTATTTATATTATGACATTTCATCATTGAGCAAAAACAGTATCATGATTTTGCCTTGCAATCCAGGCATCACAATCTCTTATCCTTCACATTTCCCTTCGAGAAAAGAATTTTCCACGAGTTCATCATTTGACAATGATTGAACTGTCAACAACAAACATAATATTTCGCATGACATGAAATCTTTTCATTTCATGTCAATTTTTCTCCCTGTGCAAATGCAACACACAGAAAAAAAAACTTAATCTTTCAATCCGAACACATTTCCTTTCATTTCAATGCGAATTGCAAATACGTCTGCTTCCGATATCACACCAAAAGAATTTCAATTGCAATAAGTCTTTATTTGAAAATGGAAAACCAGTCAATGCCTCACCACGAACAGAAAAGTTTAATGATGTTGTCCAATAAATTAAAAATGAAAAACAAAATGAATTATTTATTAAAACTTACTGGACACCACCGCCGCCGCCGCTCCGTGAGCACTGCACAACTTGATGTATGTGGTGTGTCTGTTTGTTTAATTATTATTTCTTTGTCCAAAAACGGACTTAATTTAATTATTTTATCACAGACGATAAAATGGATTTGCTTATAATATGTTTTATGTTCTTATTTTATGCTCTTTATTGCACATGCACACAAAGCTTGCACACCAAATAAGTGTGCTTATGCATACGAAAGCATGCGTACTTGCGTACGCAAGTTAATGAGACGGAAACTTATTGCACAGGTAAAAATAAAAATTCATTAAACTTTTTGCTTTTGTAAAGTTTCTGGTCTGATTGCGAATTTCGCTCACGCATTGAGGGAACAATTTTAAGAAGCCTGTTCGATTATGGTTGTAGCTGGTTTATGGGTATCAATTTTGTGTGTTATTTGTTTTAATTAGTTTTAGTTATTTAATCAAATTTTTAAAATATTTAACTTGAAAAAAGAGAAGGGAATGTAGCAATACTTAAATAATCGTATGCAACAATATTAGGAGGTTGGAAAATAGCAAAAGACGCGACCAGAAGACTAGGTTATGACTACACTTAAAATGAATCCTATATCATTTATTCAAAAGAACAAACCGAATGTTTCTGTCAAAAAAGAGAATTTCGAATTCGAAAGATGGTCTTTTCTTCTCCGAAAATAAATATTTTTGACAATTCGAATTACAAACATAGAAGAACGTCATTCTGAACTGTTTAGAAAGGTTCTGGGCAGCGCTCATGCAGCATCAAAATGTAAAAGAGACGGAATTATTTTTAATAAGAGATGGGCTGCAAAATCAAAAATCTCCATGCAACTCATAAAATTTTATGAATCTCTACGCACTGATGCAAGTTTCGTTCTCATATCGTTGCACTTTTGAAAAAAAAAAAAAAAAAACCATTTTAATATAAATTTATTTCCAGTTTCATTACACTTAAAACAAAATTCTCGACGCTGACTCGGACGCAACTTACTTCAAAGAGATTATATTGTGTTTTAATTTCCAGTCGCTCCTCTGCTGTCAATTTTGTTGCATGAGCAAGTAGAGTATTCTCTGCACTTGGTCTATCCACTTCTCAGGAGACGAAATGGACTAAGTAAGAAAACCAAGCTGCTTGTGTACAAACAACTTATCCGAACCGTTCTGACAGCAATGAAAAAGATGAAGCTTTTTGAAAGAAAGATGCTCCGCATTTGCACTGGACTATACGGTAACCCACTGACGAAGAAATATATACCAACAAGGAATCTGTATAAAGAAGCAAAGTTAATACCACTGGACAAGTATTTACTGCAGCTCTCCTGAAAAATCATCAGGAACCTGGAAGATCATCCCAACACAGAAGTGCAACAACTTCTCCAGCATGAACTAGAGCCTAGTGACAAGTATCTTTACACCCGAGCCATCACTGACGATCAATTTGAAGACATCATCCATAACCACAACGCACCCTTTTACGAGAAGAACAACAATCAATACTACAGGGGATAAAACACCCACTCATCAAAAATTATTATTTAGTTAATATTAAAAAATCATGAATTAGATTAAGAAAACATAAATATGATATTGTAAGCAAATAGCATTATGTAAAGCCAAATGAAGAACGTTGAGCCCCTATTGTTGAGCCAACATGATTTAATTTAGTAATAAATTAGTTTTAAGTCAAATTTTATATAAAACAAATTGAAAAATAAAATTCTTAATCTAAAAAAAAAAAGTATTTCTGTGTGTACCCATTTAGGTAGTGTGTGGTGAAGCATTTAGTCCAGTCAAAGCGTCATGAAAAAGGGCCTGACCTTGCGCGCAGAGGCATGGTCAATTTTTTTTTCATGGATCGATAGGTGCTTATGAGAAAAGCTTAAAACCAAATTTGCACCACATGACAACTTTTTTTTACCAAAGTTATTGGTAAAAATGTGTTTTGTGTCATTTTTTGGTCATTTGCGAATATCTCGGCTCCACTATCTCGCACAAACAAAAATTAAACATGTTTTTATTTCTAATAACATTATCTATTATCTTATAAAAAAAACATTTGTTTAAACAAATGAAAAAAAAAGTTATAGTAAGTTAAACAAATATTTTGTTGTTTAAAAATCACTTTTTCGTGATTATTAAGAAAAAAGCTCATTTAACAATGAAATTTTTATATTTTATTATTAAATTCCTTGTAATTCCCTACAATTAAAAAAAAAATTCAACACTCTACGATGAACGAAAGCCGAGTAATAAATTATTGAACATAGGTAAGTCAGCGCACCCACGCATTTTATGATTTTATGTTTTAATTAATATCTCAGCCCCAGTATGTCGCAAAGTAAAAATAAAAAACTGTATTGCTAATAACAATATTTTCTATCAACTTTCATTTCATTTTATATGTTTGAGCAAAAATATAAAAAGTTACCGTTGGTTTCAACGTTTTTTTTCTTGTTTTTAATACCTTTTTTTCATAGTTATTGAGAAAAAAACTGTATTTCACGGTAAATACTTTTCAGTTTTGGATTTTTGTTTTATAGTCCTGCTAATTTTCTTCAAATTAAAAAAAAAAATTAGTCCATTACGACAAACGGGAGCCAAGATATTCATGATTTAAAAACTTAGGAAAGCTTACAATTTAGTATTTTAACCTTGTAGCTTGTAATTTTGGTGTCGCCAGCAACAAGACATATTGGTATCCTTCAAACACTCCACACATACTTAAACATATTTGTTGCTTCTTGTTGCTGGCGACACCAAAATTGCAAGCTACAAGGTTAAAATACTAAATTGTAAGCTTTCCTAAGTTTTTAAATCATGAATATCTTGGCTCCCGTTTATCGTAATGGACTAATTTTTTTTTTAATTTGAAGAAAATTAGCAGGACTATAAAACAAAAATCCAAAACTGAAAAGTATTTACCGTGAAATACAGTTTTTTTCTCAATAACTATGAAAAAAAGGTATTAAAAACAAGAAAAAAAACGTTGAAACCAACGGTAACTTTTTATATTTTTGCTCAAACATATAAAATGAAATGAAAGTTGATAGAAAATATTGTTATTAGCAATACAGTTTTTTATTTTTACTTTGCGACATACTGGGGCTGAGATATTAATTAAAACATAAAATCATAAAATGCGTGGGTGCGCTGACTTACCTATGTTCAATAATTTATTACTCGGCTTTTGTTCATCGTAGAGTGTTGAATTTTTTTTTTAAATTGTAGGGAATTACAAGAACTTTAATAATAAAATATAAAAATTTCATCGTTAAATGAGCTTTTTTCTTAATAATCACGAAAAAGTGATTTTTAAAGAACAAAAAATTTGTTTAACTTACTATAACTTTTTTTTTCATTTGTTTAAACAAATGTTTTTTTTAGAACATAATAGATAATTTTATTAGGAATAAATAAATGTTTAATTTTTGTTTGTGCGAGATAGTGGAGCCGAGATATTCGCAAATGACCAAAAAATGACACAAAACACATTTTTACCAATAACTTTGGTAAAAAAAGTTGTCATGTGGTGCAAATTTGGTTTTAAGCTTTTCTCATAACCACCTATCGATCCATGAAAAAAAAATTGACCATGCCTCTGCGCGCAAGGTCAAATGACGCTTTGACTGGACTAATTGCGCGCTGACCTCAATAAATTAAGGCAAAGTTATCCAATATTTTGACACCTATTCCAGTTGTACCTCTAGTAACAGCTCCGTCTCCATTGTGTTCAGCCATCTATAACGTTGGCACTCGGTCAACACACTGACAGTAGTCTAGAATGATTTGATTTCACTATTTTATATATTTCTTATTAAAAATGGAATATTTATAAGTTCCCATCATACTGTAACGAAGTCACATACTTCACCCACCGCGGCACGCCGCCGACCGACGCAACTACTCAGCTACTCATCTAAAGCAGCCTTTTCTGCCGAACCACCTAACATACTAAAACCATTGCATACCTTTAGGTGCCCACGGAGATGTACATACAACATACATTGAAGTTTAGACATCGGTGGTACAACAACAAAATATGAGGAATACATTTTGTTTAATTTTATGTATTCACATTTGCTGATGGCCATGGATATGATATGGGAAGGTGGAAAATCGGTACAAAATCGGATTCTCTCTCGCCTATTGTCGTTGAGGTACCAATATAGAGTACTAAGGTTGCAGATTATCCCTGAAACACGCTGATAGGGTACGTAGCGTTTTGCCTATAGCTTCAGTCAAGGCTAGGGAAGTTATCCCACCTTCTGTCACCGCCCCCCGTTGTTTTGCCACGAACGTTTGTTTGAGGCTAAGGATTTAATCCTACTCCGTTTGTACCCCGCTGCGATTTGAGCCGAGGCTAGAGATTAATCTCACTACCGATTTTGCCAGGCAATTCAATCAAAGCTAAGGATTTAATTCTACCGTCTGACCGTGCCTTGTCTCTGCCTTAGGCTAGGGATCTAATCCCACTACGTTCTGCCTATAGCTTCAGTCAAGGCTAGGGATCTAATCCCACCGTCTCACCCTTGTATGTATATGAAATACCGTGTTAATTATTTAGGTATATGAAAATTTGTGAACTATATGAAATACCGTGTTCGTTATTTAAGAATTTGATACAAGTGTACAAGTATATGAAATAATTTGTTATTTAGAATTAAGTTAAAACTGAATAAAGTCGGACAATATTTGGAGTTCTGAACTTTCAAAAACCGAGTTTTGTGCTTTCTTCGGACTGACCCTGGACAAGCTGACGCTACCTCAGCCTTTGAATAAAAAGCATCACAATACCAATTCAATTCAAATAGCCTTTTCACACAAAATCCAAAGTTTTAAATTTGAAATATTGCATTAATGCAAATTTGACAATTGGTGTAAAAATAAAATTGAAATGTCAAACAAAAACGTGTAAATGTTCGGTGTGAATGATTTACTAGTTTTCGAAAGCTTTTAATCGAAAACTAGGTTTTGGGATTGGTGTTTTAGATAAAAGATATACAAATTTTTTAAAAAGACAGTTGGCCAAAAAACTGAGCCCTGAGGCAGGCCACCATTTATTTTGTGAGTTTTTGTTTTGAGAGAGTCCAATATGACTTATATCATTAGATAAACCAGTAAAACTATTGCTACGAAAAAGTCGTCAGTTAAAATGCACGACTGGGTCGCACGAACTTGCTCCTATGTAAACGACTAAGAATTTCAAAAATGAATGTTATTAGAGAAAACTGTTCTTAATGATAAAATTAATTTTTTAAATAACTAAAACAACTCCTTTAGCAGTTGGAGCTAAGCACAGGATGCCATGTGTTTTAAGCAAAAATTAGTTTATGCAAGAACAAAATTATAATTCGTTGTAGTGGTTTCTTAAAAAAATAAGCTTTTATACAAAATTTTTAAAGCATTGTTATGTTAAGCCGTTATGCCGATAATGAGAAATTCAAAATTCGAAAAAATCGTTCTATGGTAGATACAGTCATTAATGTCTAGATTAAAATTTTTTTTTTAAATTTTATAGATCGTAGAAATTAATCAAAAGAAAAAAATTTTTTAGCAATATTCTCGGAACCGTTTTCGAGAAAAATACGATTTTCGAAAACCATTTCTTAACTTTTGTATGGAGATACCGTTATTTTAAGGTAAAATAAATTTTTTGTTCTCATTTCTTGTAGATTATATTAAGAAAATTTTATTTATCAAGTTTTAAAAAAATCTAGCATATGGTTTTCGAAATATTGAGTTTTCAAAAAACAAAATTTGAAATATTTTTTTAAAAATCCAAAAAAATACTTTTTGAAAACTTGAATTCACAATAATATTCAAACTATTGGGGACCTTTAGCAGAAAAAAAATGATCAAAATCCGTTGTACCGTTTTTGAGAAAATCAAAAACCAAAAAAAAATGGTTCCAAAGAGGGTACCAAAAATAGCAATTTTTTTGGAAAAATTTTTTCGGTAATTATTTAGAATTGGGGCTCCAGGCAAAAATCGCTCCAAAAAATTTTTCACCACCTGGAAACTATTTTATGTAGAATAAGATAATTAAAGGTGGAGGAGACATGTTTTATGGGGTTTCATCAAAAAAAAAAAACCTTTTTAGGATGCTGATGCTAAGCTGGACTTCTCAAAGGCCTTGGTTTCTCAACTCTTCTTTATTTCTATAACATCTTGTTTTAAGCTCAATATTTTACTTGTTCCTTATTTCCCTTAAAAGTTTAACATATTACTTAACATAACCCTTGTTTTCTTTTTTTTTTTTTTTTTTAGAATGAGTCGATCTTCAAATCAACGCCAACAGCAACAGCTGCTGGCTCAGCAACAACAACAAATGGCTGATAATGATGCCGCAGCAGCGGCTGCCGAAATGTTCGATTTGTTCTGTTTGGCAACAACAATGCGTCAAGTGTTGGGTCTTCATCGAAATATATGTGACACAATAGGCCTGAGGCCAGCTCCTCTCAACGAATTCTATCCTAAATTAAAAGCGAAAATTCGTTCTTGGAAGGCACAAGCACTGTGGAAGAAATTCGATGCCCGCGCATCACACAGAGCCTACTCTAAGGGCAATGCTTGCACCGGAACGAGAGTCCTAGTCATTGGTGCAGGCCCCTGCGGACTACGAACAGCTATCGAAGCACAACTACTCGGCGCTAAGGTGGTGGTAGTAGAGAAACGTGATCGGATATCACGTAACAATGTCCTACATTTGTGGCCTTTTGTTATCACAGATCTTCGAAACCTCGGAGCAAAGAAATTCTATGGAAAGTTTTGTGCTGGTTCAATTGATCATATTTCCATAAGACAGATACAATGTATCTTACTTAAAGTGGCCCTTCTGTTGGGCGTGGAAGTTCATGAGGGTGTTTCATTTGAAGGCACCATCGAACCAAGTGAGGGATGTGGCTGGCGAGCCGCTATCAGTCCCGAAGATCATGCGGTTTCACATTATGAATTCGATGTACTCATCGGAGCCGATGGCAAACGTAACACTCTAGAAGCCTTTAAACGGAAGGAATTCCGTGGCAAGCTGGCCATTGCCATCACAGCGAATTTCATTAACAAAAAAACCGAAGCCGAGGCAAAGGCCGAGGAAATCAGTGGTGTGGCGTTTATATTTAATCAAGCATTCTTCAAGGAGCTCTATCATACGACTGGAATAGATTTAGAAAATATAGTTTACTATAAAGATGAAACACATTACTTTGTGATGACTGCAAAGAAACACAGTCTCATCGATAAGGGTGTGATAATGCAGGTATGTTGGGTCGCTGGGTATAGGAAACAAATATACAGGTAATCTTCATTTTGCTTGTACTTTCAGGACTTTGCAGACCCAGCTGAACTTCTGGCGCCACAAAATGTAAATACAGACAAACTCCTGGACTATGCTCGGGAGGCAGCAGAGTTCTCAACCAAATACCAAATGCCAAATCTGGAATTCGCCGTAAACCATTACGGCAAGCCAGACGTTGCAATGTTTGATTTTACCTCAATGTTTGCAGCAGAATCATCAAGTCGGGTGATTGTTCGTAAAAATTATCGCCTTCTGCAGTGTCTAGTCGGTGATAGTCTTCTGGAGCCCTTCTGGCCAACGGGTTCGGGTTGTGCGAGAGGTTTTCTCTCAAGCATGGATGCAGCCTATGCAATAAAACTGTGGAATAATCCTAAAAATAGTATACTTGGTGTTTTGGCTCAACGGGAGAGTATTTACAGGTAAGTTAGCTCTTCAAATATCTATGAATAATTGGGTTTCTGATAGCTTACTTCATTTTTCAGACTTCTGGCTCAAACTACACCCGAAAACCTTCAACGTGACATAGGTTCCTACACTGTTGATCCAGCGACACGTTATCCAAATCTCAATCGGACCTCGGTTAATATGTATCAAGTTAAGCATCTTATCGACACCGATGATAAAGCTATTTTGGAGCTCACTTTTATGGATACAAATGCCTTACAAGCATCACAAGCTGATACACCGGTCCGAAGGAAGAGGCGCACTGGTGATACATTGCCATTGAGTGCGGTTCTGCTCAGATGGATAAAAGCTCAGTTGCATTCATATGAATTTGTTCAGGGTTTGAATGAAGTTTCGGATTGTTTCACAAATGGAAAGGTTCTATGTGCCTTAATCAATAGGTTTGTCCGTGTCCCTCGCATAATCGTTCTTGCCTATTTTTCAATTATTATTGTTCTTTCCTATACAGGTATCGCCCCGATCTAGTCGATTTTAATTCAGTTAAAGAACTACCAGCAGCCGAATCCAATGAACTAGCCTTTAAAACTCTCGACAAAGAACTGAAAATCTCAAAGGTAATGAGTGGAAAAGATTCGATTGATTTGGATAAGATTGATTCAAAGATTTGGCTAAATTATTTGGAACAAATATGTGAAGTATTCCGTGGTGAGATTCCACATGTTAAGCACCCGAAACTTGACGTTTCCGAGTTGAGAGAGAAAAACAGAAACAATGTTCCCGATTTCTCAAGACTTCTACAAATGTCATCAAGAAAGGCGAAGTCTCCAATGCAAGATGTTGCTGATTTACCGCACGCCACACAAAGACGTTCCGTTCTCGATGAGGAAAAAGTCAAACGGCAGAGGAAGCATGAACCTGGTCAAGGTAAATTTTGAATTTTTTTTTCCTATTATTGACTAACTGTTGTGTTTCTAGCTCAATTAGACACGCCAAGACGGGCAAAAAAGAGAAGAAGTGCCGAAAAAACAACAAACATTGTAAGTATAGTAATTTTTTTTTAGAAAAAAGGTAGACAAATCTACTCTCATTGTCCGTCCGGTTTTTGAATCTCACTTAATTATGCCCCATTGCACCTTACATAATATTTCGAATTAAAAAATAAAACCTAGGAGGAGCGTCAACAGCGTCTTAAAGAAATCGAAGAGAATCGTCAAGACCGGCAGAGTAAACGTCGCATGCAGCGATTCCAACAGACTCAAAATTTCTACAAAAGTCTTCACATGTTGCAAGTGAACACCCTATTACGAGAAAGCGATGAATCTAGTCCATTTGAGGACTATTCGATATACATGTACCGCCAGCAAGCGCCGATATTCAACGATCGTGTCAAAGAGCTCGAACGAAAGCTTCTTTATCCTGTAAGGATGTGTGCCAAACAAGATTATTTGTCTGTGTGTGTTGTGGTGTTTTTGTGTTCTCCTAATTTAGAACTCCAAAAAGCAAATATGCTGAAGCTGAATAAAAGAATGCTACTTTTCAAAGAAATTCTCCCCAGTTAACCTAAACTAATAAAACAAATCCTTGTTTTTGTTGTTGTTTTCAACTAACCTTCGGCGTTTTTAACTGCTACCATTTATTCTTAAGTTATTTTTGATTTAATTTTTCATTTGTTCATTTTTTATCTTAATTTTTTTTTTTGTTGTGTATAAGGATCGTGAAAGGGGAATATCATCGGCTATGCCTCGCGGTACTGACGAACAATTTAGCGATCGTATCAAATCGATGGAACAACAAATAACTTCGCGTAATGCATATGGCACAGAAAAGAAGCCCAAAGACTTAATGAGGGCAATTGGAAGGATTGATTCAAATGACTGGAATGTTCGAGAAATTGAAAAAAAAATCGAGCAATCAAAGAAAACCGAAATCGGTTTGAAGGGACGCGAAAAGGTACCCAAGTGGAGTAAAGAACAATTTGTTGCAAGACAATCAAAAATGTCTAAGCCCACACGACAGGATTCCAGTGAAGAGAAATTCAAAGAAATTGATCAAACTTTGAAAAACCTTGATAAACAATTGAAGGAAGGTTCTGTGTTGGAAGTTGGCGAACGAGGCAAGAATAAAGTTGCTTCGATTGCTGGGCAATTTGTCAAGAAAGAAGATACGTCGGAAGAGAAAATGCCACCAACACAGCCTATTGCTAAATCTGTGAGTAGTGTTGACGTGTGTGTTATATTTTTTTTTTTTATTATTATTTTATTTAAGTTTACAAAATTCTATCCTATGTTTATTGCAGTTGTATTCAGAGAGTGTGACTAATTGAATTTGAAACCTTAGCACCACCCTATGTCGGTCCGTTTCTTCTCAGTCTGTTGATTTATAAAAAACTATACACGAAAACGATGCTAGCTTTTGTCTGACTTACCGAGTTTCTTCACTGTGCGAAGATCGCATTTTCGTTTCCTGGTCGATATTACTATTGTCGTTTTTATTTGGCAATCCGGAATCTCTCTCCGATTCGGAATCCCAACTGATCACTTTTGTTTGATTCTGATGATTCTGAAGTTTTTTGTAATTGTATATGTGAACCATCAAATGTGGACAATAATGAAAATCAAGAACAAAAATATGTTGAAAAATACACTTCGCACAATTAGCATACAAAAAATCCCAGCTGTTGAGTTTGACGTTTAACTATATGAATAGTGCTTCTGGTTTCGATTCTGATTTCAAATCCAGAAGCAAATTTCTCTTCTTTTCAGAATCAGAACTGTCATTTTTTCCCAAGTGAACACTTTCAGAAGAGTCCAGAAGTCTTCCGGATTGCCAAATAAAAACGACATATGTTTCTCGATAATTTTTTTTTCCACAAGAAGTACTCCGATTAATATGAGTTATTCTACAATTTTCAAAATAATTATTTTTAATTAAACACATCATACTTGTACTTGTCGACGAAGTCCACATTGTTGATGTTGATTACCAATATCTTCGACTACAGTTTTGATTCCTGCTTTGCCCCTTAAATTTCTTCAACTTTGTTATTCCAACCAATGTCGGATCTAGACAAACCAACATAACGTTGTCTTTGTGAACAAAATTCTTTCCTTACTTAAGGTTTTTCTTTGAGATCTACTAATTCCTACTGCAAAATATAACTAAGATCCCGATTATGGCCGAAAAATCATCTATAGCGACGACACCAACCCACAAGAGGTTCCCCAGGTGGCAATGCATTCTCAAAAAGTTACCATTTGGTGTGGACTTTGAGTCGGTAGGGTCATTGGTCCGTCCTTTTTCGAAAAATACTATGGTGAGGCGGTCACCGTCAATGGCTATTTGACCCCGCCAGACTTATAGGGTTTCCTGAAGCTTCAGGTCTATAAACCACAATCGATCGATGCCATTAAAGTGAGCATTACACAGGCCATCGCTCAAATTCACCCGGATCTATCTATGCGGAGTCATTGAAAATCGTACCACTTGGATCCGTGCCACCTTAAGAAGCCAAAGCGTGCATTTGAACGCATACAAAATGTCATACATGGCCATTTCAAATAAAAAAGAATTTTGTTAATTTCGCTAACAAGGTTTGTTCTATTTCATTTCAACACCCTACCCTCCCTTATTGATAAACACTATTAGTTGGAATCATAGGAATCCGAGAAATATAAAACGTACTGAATTTAGAACAATGCTTACTATTTTTCTGCATGCGTGTGATAGAGACAGCTATTTTCAAAATTTTATCTTTCGTTCGATTTTATTTTACTTAGTAAACTATCTAAGGAATTTCATTACTAAGCTCGAGTTTGATCGAGGTCCTAATGTGTTAACGCATATAGGCACGTCAGACCATTATGTCATATCTGTGACAGATACTGCACATCTTTAAACTGTTTATTGATAGTTCCATCACGATCTTTTGTTGTATTAAAATTATTTCTATGCGAAAAATGAGAAACAATTCTCAAAAAATTAAATTATTTTAGTGATTATAACAGACCTTTGATAAAATTAAGTAGGCACCTTAGGACACTATTTGCTAGGTTGAATGAATTTTAAAGATACGTACAAAATCGTCTGCTCAAAAATTCATGCGAGTAAGCTGAAAATACTATTATTAATTCCCTAAATTCGCGTTTCTGAATGCAACTGCTAAAAATGCTTTAAAAATTGGCTCCATTATTAATTATATTTTTTTTAAATAATTTTGTACAAAATATAAAAGTGGTTCCGATTGAAACGATGTACATTTTTGATCCAGCAAAAACATATTCGTGTTCTCAACGCTTTCACGCTTCATATAAAATGCTTCACATGAATTCGTTATTCTGTTATCGTTATCACGTTCTTTTAATATCTTATTTTGTTTTGCTTTCTTTATTTAGAACTCAAAAGTAGCACTTGCATTTAAAAAGCAAGCAGCCTCAGAAAAGTGCCATTTCTGCAAACAAACTGTATACCTTATGGAGAAGATCTCTACAGAAGGTCTTATTTTGCATCGTTCCTGTTTGAAATGTCACCATTGTCACACAAATCTACGACCAGGTGGTTATGCGTTCGATCGTGATGATCCTGAAGGTCGGTTCTATTGCACGCAACACTTTAGGTTACCTGCTAAAGCTATTCGTCCTGTTGTACGAAAACCTGGTCAAAGAGTAAGTTTAAAAGACAAAATATTGGTTTCATATTTTAATTTAAAAAAAATGTTGTTTTTTAGAAATCTACTGCTCATGGTTCTCATGCTCCCATCGGTTTGGGTGCAAAGACACCCGAAAAACCACGAGGAATTACCGAGAGTGTGGTACAATTGGATCTACTTGATCGTGGCCAAACCCCAGAGCGAATTGAATTCGAAAACACAGATGCCATGTCCGATGGAGAACCCTCCGAGGAGCATATTATCGATGAGAACGAATGGTCCGGACGTAACTTCTTACAACCTAGTGCCGACTCTGAGTCGGATCTTTCTTCAAGCTCTGATGAATCAGACGATGATTCCGAATCGGATATGTTTGAAGAAGCCAATGGTTCGCCGATTGCTCAGCAAACACTTCAATTGGCCACGGATTGGATTGGGAAACAGCATTATTCGAATGGAAATAGTGACGATAGTGATGACTCTTTCTATGATTCTAGTGAGGGATTAGCGGGTTAGGATTTTTCCATATTTAGATGTTTTAAATGATTTTTTGAACTTTTGTCGTTTTTTTTTAGATGATGGCAAAGATGACACTGAAGGTGAAGAAATCAAAAAGGCTCGTGAAATGCGCCGAGAAGAAGTGCGTCTATTGCCGCTGCCAACCAATTTGCCAACAGATACAGAAACTGAGGTAACATTTTCAATATTTTTGCTTTTCTAAGCTTATATTTGGGCCGATTTTGGAAAACCAACTTCGTAACAAACGGCACAAGATTTTTTTTATCCAATCTTTAGAGAACTTAACGAACACCTTTTATTCTAATTTAATTTTGTTCGACTTGTATTCTACTATAGAATCAAGAACAGGTGGCAGTGGTGCCGCCGCAAGATGGCGTTAGTGTGCAAAAGAATAACGAAGTAAGTGATAGTGAGAGATTTAAACGCGATTCGGATAAAATTTCGATAACATCGCAAACTCCACCGCCATCAAAGGCAGATATTGAAAAAATCGAACAAAACTCGGATCGTAGGTTTAGCGCAGATGTAGATGCGATAAGCGAAAAGCTATATAGGTTGAACAATTTGATGAAATTGAATAAAGACATTGAGAGTATGGCAAAGGATAATTTGGTCAAGAGCGACATTTTAAAGAAACTTTCGCTGAAGGAGAAATGGCTGCTCGACAATAGTGTTAGTGAAGGAACTAAGAGTCCAGCCTTGGGGTTTCGTGGAGAAAAAGTAGCTAATAAGGTCAGTGAAGAATCGGAGGCTACAAAAATTGAGGATACTTTGAAAACCGAGGATGTTAAAGTCAATGATAAAAAAGAAGAACTAAATATTGCGGTAGCAGATAATTCAACTGAGAAGACTTCTGAGAGTGTGACAAATGGCGATGATGATCATGGTGATGGCTTGAATATTAATTTATCTAACTCCTCCAATTCAACAAAAACGGATCAAGTTAAAACCGAAGAAGAAGAAAAAAATGAAAAGACTGCAAGAATTGCATCTGAAAAAATGGAAATTGAAGGTATTCTTGATATTGTAAAAATGATGGACATCTCGTACATAGAGCAATCTAAAGAACCCTTACCCAAGCCGGTGGAAAGTCCCAAGCCTAAGAAAAAGGATCCTGGACAAATGATCTATGATGCTGAGCATAAAAAAGTCAGCAGCTTAAGTGATGCTCTGCATCAAATCGAAGTAAGAAGTTTTGCCGGTACTATGGATACAATAAAGGCTCAAATGGTAATGCCTACAGTAAGTCAACAGGCAACATTAGACATTTCCAAGTACTTTCCAAATGCCAAGCAAGAGAAGCAATCATCGTCCTCTTTAAACAAAACTCAGAAAACCTTAAAGGACGTTGATTTGACAAAGTATTTTCCTCAATCTCCTATTCCTCAGAGAAAAGCGAGCATAACTATTTCCTCCGGTGGGGATAAATTGAAAAAATCCCAAACTGCCGCAACTAATATCAGTGAATCACCTAAAGCGCCTCCAAGAAGACAAAAATCCATTGCAGCTCCGAGTACTGATAAAACGTTTAGCATGTATGACCAACAACTAGATGGCGCTTTAGACATTCAAAAGGCACCCGTTGTGAGGGCAGTGGCGAAGAAAGGTGGAATCAAAATTATAAAGAAAATTGTTCCAAAAGGAACCAAGACAGCAAAGAAAACTGCTACAGGAACACCAGTAATTGCTAAGAAAAAAATTCAAGACGAAGCCGATAAGATTCTCGATGAGATTCTTCAAAGTGGACAAGAGGTTCGATCACCAAGTATTGAATACCAAAAACTTTTTACTGAGGAAAAATCTCCAAGTGAAGATATTTCAGAAAAGATTGAGAAAATTCTTGAAGAAACTGGCATTGATTTGGGTCTTCCGCCAAATCCAAGAAAGAAGCTACTTAAAACAAAGAGCCTGGGAGAGGAAGAATTTAAGAGAACCCAAGAGAAAACTCTTTCCAGAGAAGAAGGAGATCGTCCTATGGGTGTGCAAAAGATATTGCAGCGTTTTGAATCGATGAGCTCAATCAAATCCGATGAATCTTTTAAAATGAGAAAAACCAACTTGAGCAGTACTTGCAGCAGTCTAAACAGATCTAAGGAATCTCTTCCAGCAAATAATATGCATAAATCCAAAGAGTCTCTTCAATCGAGTGGTTCGTTAAAAAGCAATTCGGATTCAATGAGTGATTTAGAAAAGACAATGGAGTACTTGAAATCCGAATGGAGGACAGAAGCTACTAATTTTCTTCAAAAGAAACGCGATACGTTTTATGCAAATCGTGATGAAAAGAAAGCCGAAGCTGAAGCAGAGGCCAAAAAGAAAACCCAACCTGAAGCTCAATGGAAACACACAAAGTACTCAAAGTTTTTTGGAATCAAAGAAAAATCTCCAGAAAAGAGAAAATCGCCGTCAAAGAGTGGAACGAGTGGAAAAAGAAAATCACCAACTAAAATCTTAAAGAAGTCTCCCCGCGAAGAGATAATGAAACATAGGAAAAAAGTTGAATCAGTGAGTAGTAGAACGGCTTCGTTTGAGGAGAAAATTAAAGCAGAGGAAGATAGAGTCAAAGGACCTGTTGTGTCCAAATCTGGTGGAAGTCAAAAGGATTTAACGAATGGCCTAGAAAACAAAAACATCAGAAGGGCCTCTGAGGATGTTATTGCCACAGACAAAAAAGCTAACCAAAACACTCAATCAAAAATCCCAATTGTTCAAAGTCGCAAAGATAGTGAAACCAATCCAGAACTTAACAAAAACCTTACTGATACAGCGCAAAAAATATTGAGCCGAAGAGGTTCAAGTTCCAGTGGACTGGCCGATGTTCTCAAACCTCCTGTTTTTAAGGGTTTGCGAGGACAGCAAGAAAATAAAAATAAGGCTGAAAATAATACAAATGATGTGAAGAATATAAGTGGAAGAGGCTCTCAAGAAACTTTGAAATCCATACTGAATTTGGTCCGCAGTGGTTCTCAGTCCAATTTGAATGCTGACTTTCAGCAAAATAATATCTTAAGTCAAAATCCAAGAAGTTCCCAGAATAACATTGTAGAACAAGCAAGCCGCAGAAGTTCAGTAGCAGAAGATGCATCAAAAATTTCAAACGTCGAAACTAAACCAGTCGCCACAGGAGTATCTCAAGTTGAAGATACGAGTATTGAGGCAATTGATTATGATTATAAGAAACCAGCT
The DNA here is from genome assembly GCA_911387755.1 of Chrysotoxum bicinctum. NCBI lineage: Eukaryota > Metazoa > Arthropoda > Insecta > Diptera > Syrphidae > Chrysotoxum > Chrysotoxum bicinctum. The sequence goes on from OU426988.1 coordinate 202,425,988, forward strand.
GATTTGCAATCAAGCGTGCAAATCGGTACAGAAGATGTCAATACCGAACAAAATGAAGAATCTTACAAAAGAGCGGTGGAAGAACTTCCAAATAAGGAGGAATCTTCAATAATTATAATCACCAAGGAATCTGAAAATGAGCTCATTGAGACTTCTTCAGAATGCCCAATTGAAGCTCATTCCGAGGTGGTTCAAGAAATGTCTTCAAGTCAAAATGATGTCCAAAATGAACAATTGATTGAAAACTCGGTAAGCTCAAGTCGCAGAGGATCACAAAATGAAACAATTGGAACATCTCCCAAATACCCAAGTCGGAGAGGATCTCAAAATCAAATATGTGTTGTTGAAGCAGATGAGGATATCTCTGGACGAAAAAGTTCTCAAGTCGAAGATAATGATGAAAACACAAAAAGCCCTCTAATTCAAAGTAGAAGGGCGTCTCAAATTGAATCCTCTATTCTACAATTTCAGAGAAAAGACTCTTTGACTGAGAAAATATCAAAGGAGTCTTCCGAGCCACCGACAAGTCGGAAAACTTCTGTAACCAAAGAAGACAGTAAGCAGTCATCTGAAGCTGCCGATGACGTTGATGAAATCTTCAATAAAATCATAAACGAGTTAAGTAGAGATGAAGAAGAAGCATTTAATGCAGCCCAAGAATTAAGTTTAATAGCCATGGCAGCGGCGGAAGGAAAAGAAGAAGAGAAACAAGAGCAACCCGATGAACAACAAATGACTGTTGAATCTGAAGACACAGCACAAATTTCTGAGAATCCAAATCGAAGCCGAGCTGAATCCGAGGATAGCATCGAAGAACTTTTCAGTCATTTTACCAACGATATGTTAGTTGATGTCGAATTCGATTCAAACGATGAAGTTGTAGCAATTACTCCTAGAGCAGTTCTAGTGAATGAAGATGATGATGATGAAGAAGAAGAACATATTGAAAAGCCAATTACAATTGAGGAAGCGAAACTAAAATTTGAACCGCTATTTCCACGACTGGCAAAACCAATGGCCAATAGCTCATCATCTTCTCAGAGTGTCAGTCCGGGGAAATCAGAGGATAGAACGAAAAAGATTGTTCAGAAGCTAGATCCTTCGAATATGCCTCCGTCTGTTCAGGATATGATGCAAATTATGATTCCTCGGGAAGATAGTGAACCGACATTTCCAGTTGCATTCCCTCGACATATTTATTATGATTCTCCAGATGAAATCTCAAATTCTTCAAAATCCAGAACACAAACTCCTGATCCCTTAGTGAAAACAAAAGACCCATCAACCAAAGAAAAACATCTAGAAGTAGTTTATGAGCTAGCGTGGCCAAAACGTAAAAGAACACCTAGTCCCATTCCAGAGTTTGCTCGACCTCCAATCAAACCTGTTGGTATCAGTCGCGAAAACTCTGATCGCTCTATTTCACGAAGAAGTTCTGGAAATTCGATTGCAGAATCGGTGTCGCTTTTGAAAGATTCTGCCTTGGTTGAAGAATATTCTAACAACAAGGTGTTGGTAGAAAAGGAGCATTATCAAGAAAGTCAGGGTGCTGAAAGGGGATCTCCCAAGTTACTTCCTTCTCCTCGTCAAATCTCAAGAACTTCTTCCGATCAAGAAATAGCTGAAAGTAGAGATCGACAATCCATGTCCAGAAGAAGCTCGAAAACTTCACTCAAAGAGAACGAAGAAGTAATGCTAGTTGGATCGCCTGCATCACTTCCGACACCAAGAAGGGGCTCTAGAGCTTCAGTTGACTCATCTCAAAATATAAACGAATGGTCTTCTTCACGACGAAACTCAGCTTTATTGCCTGCTTCACCACGAAGAGATTCGATTTCGACTTCAGAAGTGGAACAAATCAATAAAAGTGAAGAACTTTCTCCAGAAGAACAAAGAAACATTTCAATTTCGCCTGCTGAAGTAGAAGTTGTAAATAAAAATGAAGAAATTCCAAACTTTAAACCATCTTCACCTTCAAGCAGCTCGCGAGAGAGCTCCAAAGTTCGAAGAGACTCTTATTCTTCTGCCCTACAATCTACAGCCCAAAAAGACTCAAATGCGTTCACTGAATTAGATTCAACTTCAAGAAGTTTAAGTGAAACAACAAAGTCTCCATTACGAAACAATTCCAAATCTGACATGTGGGGAGAAGATTCAGATTCTTCCTGTGAAAAATTAGATAGATCACAAGTCTCACTTGAGCCTGAGTTATCCAATAGGCCACGAAAAGGCTCAGGCTCTTCAACTAAATCTTCTTTGACAAATTCAATTGATATATTTCGAAGAGAATCCTCCAATTCGTCTCAAATCCATCGAAATGAAATGCGACAATCATCTCGAGAAGGCTCCCAAACATCAATAAAATCTCCTCTGAATTCCGAGGGGATTGTAAACATTCGAACTGAAATGCCCCAATCATCTAGAGAAGGATCCAAAAATCCAACAAAATCCTCACCATCGCCTCAAGAAGTTCGAAATGAAACTCAACAATTATCTAGAGAAGGATCCCAAACATCTACGAAATCTCCTCTTAAATCCGATGAGCTTGTTAACATTCGAGCTGAAATGCCACAATCATCTAGAGAAGGATCCAAAAGTTCTATAAAATCTTCATCATCGCCTCAAGGAGTTCGAAGTGAAACTCAACAATTATCTAGAGAAGGATCCCAAATGCCTCAAGAATCTAAAGAAATTCAACAATCATCCAGAGAAGGATCCCAAACATCTAGAAAATCTTCTCTTAAGACCGAGGGAATGGTTAGCATTGTTGATTTATTAAATGATACCACTGCTAATAAAACAGATTCTGAAAGTATAAGAAACTCTAACTTGTCTAAATCATTACCTGAGTCTCCTCAATCGGCACGTGCTAGATTCTTCGCTCAGAGTCAATATCCAGAAAGTTCTCCCAGAGAATCAAAAGAGAGACTCATCCAAAACAATGAACCATCCAAAGAATATAGAGATCTTCTGCGATCGAAGCTTGAATCTCCGACTCCAAGAAATACAAGCCAATCCAGAGAACGTTCATTGGAATGGGACATGGAACAACTTCCTAAAAGCCCAATGCCCAGGCGTAAATATATGGCTATGCTTCAAAATGACAGCGAAAAGGAAGAATCTCCCAAGCGTGGTAATATTCCACAAGCCTCACAATCCCCTGGTAAAAGTGCTCCAGACATTCGAATTCCAACTAAACGGCTCGAGGAATGGGAAATAATTGAACAGCTTGAGCGAGAAAGGCGACATGCGCTTATTGCACGAGATCAAAATTATTCCCACCAAGTTCAAGAAGGATCTTCAAAAATTCAATCACCTAAAACTCCGCCCAAGCAAGAAAACCCACAATTTAATCGACTTGAATCAATGGACGAACCTCACAGCTCCAAACTAATGGAATACATCAAGCAAGAAACGTTAAGAGATTCAATCAAATCAAAAGATGACTCCACTAGGCCACCATCCCGACCAAGAACCCCACAACTTTCGAAACGAATCTCGAACAACGATTTAGAGAAACAAGTGGTGGAACTTTTGAAAGCCCAAGAACCACTGAACGCAGTCACATCTGTTCAAAGAAAACCACAACTCCAGAAAACTGAGTCAGTTGAAGCTACATATGAAGACTTTGCTCGGTTCACTCGTAGATCGACGGAAAAAGATACAGAACCTGAAGAGTCGGACGTCTATGAGTCTCCAACAGCATCGATTTCACAACATCGACTGTCTAACTATCGGCACAAATCTCAAGATTCAGTTTCAGGAACCTACAGTCCGACAAGTAGTCTATCTAGATCCACAGAGCATATAGCTCCTTCACGTCCTCATCGTAACAAGTCCACGACGTTACCTGAGAACCGAGTCGATAGAGACACAAAGTACCTCATGGATCGCAGCAAGCATCTTCGTAATATGAAGCGTGACTTCATGGAAGAGAAAATCGCCGGAAACAACCCGTATCTAAAAAAAGTGATCGAAGCTCAAAAGGTATCGCGACACTCACCCGAAGATGAGGATGTAGAAGTAGATTACACTCTTGAGAGCTATCGACCTAAAAATCACACCACCCCAAGGTTCCCGACTTCTACCAGCATAAGTGGCCGTCGTCGACACGAACCTCGATACTCCGACTACTCTTCGACTGACTACACCAGCCGACGTTCATACAATCCGCATTTCTCTGCCACATCTACCTCCAGCTCAGCAGGATCTCGTAATTTTGTCGATTACTTCAAACGTAGCCCACCGCATTATAAAGGCCGCGAACGCGAATCCAGCAAGGACTCTTGCGTAATATCTTAGAAAAATTACCACTCTTACAACATATATCTCTTCAATGTCAATCACACAATATCTCGTCTTTCTTTTGCCACACACAATACCGTTAAATGAACATGTCTCCTTGGCTACGTTCCCTTTGCTAAAATGATGCGAACAATTGGGTACGATCTCCAAAGGTAAAAAAAGCATCCCGACAGAGAAGCTCTCAAATTAAATGTTGCTGATTGATTTATACCTTTGTGTGGTTTTTTTTTAATTTTGCGCTAAATTTTTCGAATACATTAATTTGAATTTATTAACTTTTTCAGTTTGCTCGATTTTTTTCTAAATCATAACATAATAAATAATATTTTAATTTCATAAACCAAAGTCATTTACATCATTATTTGTTTGAAAGAAACAAAAAAAAAACACAAGTCATTGTTTTTTTTTTGTAATGTGTTGTGCCTTTTTGGGATCGTACCTAAAAGGATTTATTTGTTTTACATTAAAATCTACTAAAACATTGATCGAAAATAACTTATTTGTGACGCTGCATGCAAGTGGATATTTAATTTTAAACTTTTACATAAATAACTCAACGATAAATGCTTCAAATGAAAAGAATGAATACAATACAAAAAAATTGTAGTTTGTCAGATTCAAAAATTGTTTAACTTAGGGGCAGCAATCTTTGAACACTTACTTCCCTGCTTAACTAAAAACAGTTCCAATTTGTCCAGTGGAGACAATAGAGCTCGACCGCTAACTATCTGTCTACAGTTCTCACGCCACTAAGATGGAATTTTCCTTTCTAAACTCAACGACTTTTCATAAAATCTATAAAAAAGGTTAATTCTTCTGGCCATACAGCAGGACGCAAATTAATAACCTCTGCACTTGTAGCATTTTGTAAGGTAATAGTGGATTCGAGGTAGAAGCAGTTTATACCTGATTGATATTGCCTTTGAAATCAACAAAGCTTGTGACAGAAAGATGTAGACGTCATTTTGTATTCACTTCTCAAATTAAAATTCTAGCAGGAAGAAAAAAAAAAACTAATGACTACCAAATTCCTAAAAACCACGGTTTTAACGTTCTTTATTGTTATAATGTTAGAACATCAGGCTCTTCGCCGGATTCAGATTTCAATCAAAAATTGATTTTTTTTCGCTGCGAATTTATTTCAAATTGATTTATTTTTGGAGTTGTATTAGTGTTATCTCTGTCTCATTATTTCAACAACAAAAAATCTTCATCCTTAAAAAAGTTATGCGAAATTTGCCAAAACCGACATTTTGACAGATCTTAATTTATTTTACCAATGAAAAATCACATAAGGTGTCATTCGTGGTTCGTTAACTCCCTAGCTCTCTGACAGTTAATGTTATTAATAGTGACGTTAGAGAAAAAAAAGAAAAAAATCCTAAGAGAACTGGAACGGTCTCCTTCAGGAACTTTAACTGGTCACTATGCTTCCTCGATAATGACATCGACTCCAGTGCAGATATTATTAAAAATCTAATTCTTTTCGAAGTGAGAAATTTGATCCCCGATTAGGCAAAAATTTATCAAACTGAAAGAGAATTCCTTGTTTAATTCAACCTGTAAAGAGGTTATTAAGGTCGGAGAAGTAAGTTTTCGATGTTATATGGCCAACCCTACTGAGGAAAACCAGAATAAGTTCAAGCAAGATAGAAACTCCTGTAATGATCGACAGACCAAATTTTTACATGACCAAACAATTAGGCAAAAAATACTACAATGTCCCAAGGGTAGTACATTTTTTTAGTCATTTTTTAAAAATGTACGAAATACTACTTCGTCCACTGTTCCTGCGCTCGTCTTTAATAACACTCCTTATGTCAGTTTACAAGAAAAACCGAATTTGCTTGCAGCACAGTTTTCTGTTTATTCGATGCTGCCGGAAAGTTTCATGACACCTCTTGTAATTGAGAGCGTAAACGAATTTATGGGACAAGTCTTCTTTTACACTCGTACAGTTTCAACATACTGAAAAATCTCGATACACACAAATCAGCTGCCCCGGATAGTATTCATCCCATTGTTCTGAAGAGGTATTCTTCAACGCTGGCAAAACCATTGCGTAAGCTTTTTTATCTGTCTTTCTCTACCAGTCTCTTTCCGAGTGGATTGAAAACTGCATTTGTCCAGCCTGCAACTAAAAACGTCAAATCTCCCCCTCTCGTCTCTAACTATCATGAAATTGTACTTATGTCCCTTCTTTCCAAGGCTATCGAAACGCTGGTAAATTATCAACTGCCTTTCAGACCGCTCAATGCACGCTGTATTGGATGGTTTCAAGCTTGAAATTCATAAAAAAAATGCTGGTGCGCCCCGGGGCTCCGTTTTGTCTCCAACTCTCATTATCATATTCTTCAATTATCTTTGTAATGTTCCTTGCCTTTCATTATACTACCGTTATTTTTATATAGTATTCTAGTGAAATAGCTAATTGCATTACTCTCCTTAACCAACTCAACAGAAATCCTCGCATTATTGCATGTTGGAAAATCAATTTCAATGTTAATGTGATAATGTTACCAATCTGATAAAATGGCGAGAGCTTATATTCTTAATGCTTCACACAATTGTAAAGTTACACTTTTGAAATTAAATAAACTAATGAAATTTGAAAACAATTATAAAGAGTGATCGTTGCAAGACCCAATATAAAAAATTAAATAAAAATTCTGGCTTCCTAACCTTGCATAAAAAGGAAATATACATTTATCCCAATGTTGCTAGTTCCCTGTCTGCGTTGCTGCTGAGTGTCAATTTCGTGTGCACTAATTTTCGAAAGTTCCCAATTTCTATTGCAAAATATGAAACAAAATAATAATTTTATCTGCTTTCAGGTTCAAAGTGATTCCGAATCCTCATCAGCAGACGATGTTGAACTTAATTCTGCCACAGAAATTTCCACCGATTCTGAATTTGATCACGACGAAATTATCCGCGAAGCACCGAAAATATTCATTGACGATACACATCTACGAAAACCCACAAAAGTTCAGGTAAACCTATTTCATCACAAACTTTAGAATTGTTAATTTTTCATTGAAATTTCTTTCTTAAAGATTAAGCAAACAGTAATAGCTCCCAGCACGGGCCAACCAAAATATCATATAAACAATCGCACGAACTATACACAAGAACAACCAATAAAACGTGAACCACAATTTAAACCTCTAGTCCAAGTTGATCCGTCACTTTTAAGCTCAAATCGTATGCCATTACAAAATCCTCGTCCGGGTGATTATCTGCTCAATAAAACTGCAAGCACTGAGGGTATAGCGTCGAAGAAGAGTCTGGAACTCAAAAAACGTTATCTCCTCGGCGAACAAGGTAATGGAAATAAAATCCAAAAATCTGGTTCTACTTCCATACTGGATTCGAAAATTCGAAGTTTTCATTCGAATATATCGGAATGCCAAAAACTGCTCAATGCAGGCAGTACGAAGCCATTCATCGATCGTACCAAAGCGAGTGAGAATCAATTGGTTGTTGATAAGAAAATTGAAATAACAATCAAGAAGACTGCGATAGATGAAAAGGAGAACGTCTTTGTCAATAGTAAGAATGAACTCAACAAGGGAATGGAATACTCTGAGACTGTGAACACAACTCTTGTAGAGTCTTTGAACAAGAACAAGCCATCTCCAATTATCGAGACAATTGATTTAATTTCACCAGAGAAAATAGTTCCTATTATCGACCTCACCGAAGTGGAGATACCTTCGAAAATGCTTGAATCCAACATGGAATTCATCAAAAATTTGCAATTTAATGTCGAAGATGGAAGCTCAAAAGATAATAGTTTAGTGCCTGATAATAAAATCATTGATCTCACCCTGGATTCACCTGTTAAAAGTGACAGGACTGTTATTGAAGACGTTATTGAAAAGCCTGATGTGTCGAAGGATGTAAAGGAAGCTATCCCAGATATCATTACACACATCGAGGATGTTAACCTGGAGATGAAAGCTTTGTTGGACCATGAGACGGAGAAAAAAGATTCACCCGAAAAAACCGAATATGACATCCAAGAAACAAGCATTCAAGTTCCGAATATTCCGTGGGCTATCAAAAAATGCACGGAAGAGTCTGATACTCTTTCAAGTTCATCGTCGTCAAGTGTGGAAGACATTCAGCATTTCATTCTTGACTCGACCACTAGTCCTGATACTCAAACTGGCCAGATTGTACCACGCTTAGAGGTGCACGATAGCTCTGGAACTCTCATGCAAATCGACAGTCTCATGATCATCGATGGCAAATACATTGGCGATCCAGAAGATCTCAAAAACATGGAGATCCCGCCTGGTATGATAATTCCAGAAATACCAACGCAATCGCCATCGCCAGAAGAGCCAATCACAGAAAAGAGAAGGGTTGATTCTCCGCCACTTCAAAAGCCCGAGCTTAAATTCGATACAAAAAATGAAAATAAAATCGATACTTTAAAAAATATTCCCTTGATTATTGAAAAATCTGATGATCATAGTCGTGGAGTTGTGAAGCCAGACAGTCTCAGTATCCAAATGCAGGAAATGAAAGGAGATTCTGACAATGACAAAACACCCACAGCCGAAGGGATCACGCGGGGTTCAGATTCTGATGCCGAAATTACTAATCCAGGCCTAACGGAAACTGAACTATCTGATTGGACGGCAGATGATGCGATATCAGAGAATTTTATTGATCTTGAATTTGTTCTGAATTCCAACAAAGGAACAATAAAGCGCAATAAGAAGTCCAAGAAAAAGGCACCTCTTCAGTCGTCTCTATCAATAACTCAAGAGCCCGATCCAGAACCAGAGCCGGAACCTTGCGGAATACTAAAGAATCTTGACATTGAAGAGATTGAATTCATGGATACTGGATCTGAAGGAAGCTGCGCTGAAGCCTACTCCGCAACCAACACGGCACTTCTTCGCAACCGTGGATACGTCGAATACGCTGGATCGCCTAGAAACTATCGTCACAATCGGGCACCAACCGAACATGATCTCAAGACACCCGTTAACGAATGCCCGACACTACCCAGCACAGTGTTGCTGTCACAAAAGTTACAATCGCAACAAATAACGACGACGACGCCGCCGAAACAAAGTTCTCCGTCCCAAACACAGCCCTCTACACAAAGTCTATCACAATCACTCACAGACAGCACAAATGACATTGACGAAGATAGTCTTTGCATGTTGACCAATTCAAATGGTGCTACAGCGAATAACACTGCAACTATAACGACAACGACAGAGGAGAGCGAAGCCCTGACGGTTGTTACAAGTCCCATGGACTCATCATCACCAAAAACTCAAGAGAATTTCCAATTGACCGCTAGTAGTTCGGAGCAAATTGGGAAAACAACTTCACCGAGCAGCAATACTACAGCAACTCCTGCCACGAGTTCGTCCAGTAAGGGTCCTACAAGGAAGTCATCGCATGAAGATTTGATATCACAAAGCAATTCCAAGAGAAAGGAGTCGGAAGAAATGAGCTACGAGGAGTATGTGCGTAAATTACAACAAAAGATCACACAGATAAGTAATGCACGCGACTCGATCGATGTGCGAAAACAAAATCGGCGGAAGAGCTCGAAAGGTGAGGGAAGTGAAGCTAATTCTGTGATAGAGGGTGGAAGCGCCAAGGGTTTAAGCTTATTTGAAAGTGGTTTTTCGGCGACAGTTCAGCCGAAGGTTGTGCTATCGACGATCAATGTGGCAGCAAATGTGTCGCAGGATGTACATAAGGTCCCTGTCATACCGACACTAACGAGTAAGTTAGAAGAGTTAACCAAAGAACGAACAAAGCAAAAGGATTTGATTCATGACCTCGTAATGGATAAACTCCAATGCAAGAAGCAGCTTAACGCTGAAAAGCGACTTAATCGCAGCCGCAATCGAAGCATGTTTGGAAATAATTTCACCAGCAGTAGTCTAAGTCCAACACCAAAGATGACGTCTACAAATACGTCCCCCTATCATGTAACTTCATCGTCTGGCGGCGATCATAGCGGTAGTAGTTGTAAAGAAAACAATCCTCTAGCAGGACAAAAGACGAAAAGTTCTCCGAAGGAGACAAAAGATGTGGTTCAAATGTTCTCTGAAGCCCCTCCGCGATCGGCGAAACAACGACCTTTTAGCGAGAACTTCGATCCTGACAGTATTGATGACCAGATGTGCAAGTTGAGTAAAACGCAATCTTTCACATACTCCAGTCGAGGTGTTAATTTTCCATTCAAAACCGAGTCCAATGGCAATCGCAATAATGTTTTAAGTACTGTTTATGCATCACCATTGGCACCATCTAGGTTAAGTCGTAAGGAGGAGCCCATAGGAACCGCATCCAACGCAGATAAACTTCGAACTGAGGCTCGAGCCCGCGCACGACTTAAGTCGAACCATGACCTTGGACTAAGTCCTGAGGAAAAGTTACAATTGCTCCGAAAACGCTATCACCTTGATCTGCAAGAAGCTTCTGCAGAAGCTGCTCAATTAAAATCTGAAGAATTGAGGGCACGCGACCGTAAAATGATCTCCTCCAAGAGTGTGAATGATATAGCCACAGCTCAACTAATGACATTGCAGCCAGATGAAAATTCAAACACAACAACAGTCCGAAGTGATTTGGTTGCTGATTTCACATCAGATCCGAATCTATCGCAGGTAAATACGATGTCAACGAATAAGGTGAATCGTCGTCAAAAAGATCCCGAACGACGCAAAAGTATTATTCAGACATTTTCGAGCTTCTTCCAAAAGGGCAATAAAAAAGAAAAAGATATTGGTGGACCAGTTTCTGGTACAGAGAAATCAGGTACCAGCCAGAGTAGTGCCGCCACTGTTAATAACAACGGTGGAGGAGGGGATGGCATGTTCAGTCGCTTCCGAATTTCACCGAAATCTAAAGAGAAGTCTAAGGTAAGTGAAGATGTTTTAATTTAGATTATGTATTAATCGCTTTAATTGTTAATTTTGTAATTTTTCCATCGTCTTTTTATTGTTAAATTTTTTGTTTTTTGTCTACTGACAATATTATCGTTGGTCTTTAATGTTGTCTCAGAAAAGTATATAATGATATAAAATACATTAATAATGTTCTTGGTATAAGGTGAAATAATTCTGTGTTTTTTTCGAAATTTTTCATTTTACAGTCTTGCTTTGATGTGAGGAATATCGGGTTTGGTGTAAGATTAATATTTCAAATATAACTTTATTTTTAATAATAATCTTGGTTTTAGATTTGCACAATTTAATCACTTTTAATGTGCTTTTGCTTTTAGATTGTAGTAGTTTTGATAAAGTAAAATTATACTTTGGCTTCTTGTAGAAATTAATGGGTAGTTGTTATTGTTTTGGTTTTTATTATAAATGGACACATGAATTAAATAAGTTGTCGACAATGGAATTAGTGTAATTTAACCTATCAATACAGTCTTTAACATTAGGTTTGTTTATTTTTTACAACAAAAACAATTCAGCTGAAGATTTATTATTTTTTTGTAATGCAATTTAAATATTCTCTCATCGATCCCGCTGGTTTAATTTTGAATTATTTTTTTCATTTCACATGAACTTCGTGCTATTTTTAATGAATGTGAAAGTTTAAACAAAAATATTAGGACATTCATATTAGCCAGAAATTGTGTAAAGTCTTAAGTTTCTTGTGTATAGACAACTACACCTATAATAAATAGAGCTTTTATTTGTGAGACCGCTCATTTCAGGTATGCAACAATAAATGATTGCCTATTTCGTTACCTTTTTTACTCCATCATTCGACTTGCGATAAACAAAAAGGAAACTTGGAGTTTGTGGATTTTGAGCATAAGCAATCCCATAGTCCCCAAAAGCAACAAATCACACAAGTTTGGTGGCCAGTTCACATCGCAAAAAACGCGAAATGATTAGTCTAGGAAATTTGTCTTGCAATAAATGCAAAAGGGGAGTGATTTTGTTGGAGATGTGGCACGGCTTGTTGACACCCTACAAGCACATCTTCAATTTCATACCAAAAAATAAAATCGGTTAATATTGTTATTGCAATTAGAATTGACGGTACCGGACGTTCATGGACTTTTAAATCACTCAGTTCGTAAAACTAATGGCTTTTTCGATTGGCAATCTAGAGTGACTTTGACGAAATCTTCAGAACCGAATTATGTTTGTTTGTTTGTTCTATGGGCATCCCGGATCCGAGAGTTCTTCTGAATCGTCAATCGAATAGACCATTAATGTACCGTTCTGGAAGTATCTGTAAAAGCAAATCATCAACTCAGGTTTACGGTTCAACATTTCTACTCGACTCCGCTCGGCGAGTGTCATCGAATCGAAATAAGCTCATTTCAACTTAATGCAGGGGTGAAATCGGCTAAGGTGACAGTTAATTGTGATTGTCATTTTGACAATCGCTCTCTCTATATTTCTTTATTGATATGATGGAGACAGCTATAGTCAAAATGACAATCACAAACACAATCAACTATCACCTTAGCCGATTCCACCCCAGGTTTATAAGGTACAAAGCAAAATATCGCCATGCATCGCAAGACTCCGGAATGTGTTACACTTATTTTAATATTTCAAATATATGACTTATCAAATTGCGACATCTACAAAATTCTTATATATTGAGTCCAAATCAAAGAGAATTTTCTTACGATCCAATTGGATACAATGATACAGGTCATCATGGTATCCGTTCGGGAAATTTTACGATCGGAAAATGTATTCTGTTCATGGTAACAGAATCGTAAAACAAATGTTACTTGCTCTTCTTGCTTCGCGGGAAACAGAATTTTGTTACGATGATGACTTATGTATGTCAATCCGGAAGCCTTCTGGACTCTTCTGAAAGTGTTCACTTGGGAAAAAATGACAGTTCTGATTCTAAAAAGAAGAAGAGAATTTTGCTTCTGGATTTGAAATCAGAATCGCAGAAGCAATTCTAAACGTCAAACTCGACAGTTGTCATTTTTGTCAATCAATGATCCACTCATTCTGAAATCCAATGGAACGGTGCAAACTAGATTTTATATAAGGCTTCTCTGTATCGTGGTGTTGCTGAAAATCTGCGACAGTCATTTATTATTTGTTATTTGTATACTTACGAACGAACTAAATTGTAGCCAACACAAACGAAACAAAATCAAAGAAGAATGTTGCTGCCGGGTCTTAGTGCTTTTTGAATGAATTCTGATTATAAATCGAGAAACGCAATTCTCTTCTCAGAATCGTCAGAAGAGTATTTTTTCGTCCAATGGAATGGTTTGACAAAACTTCTAGACGCTTCCGGCCGCCCAATGGAAAATGACATAATTATGCGAAGAGATTTTCTTTCAACAAACATTATTTTTGATTTTGAAATAGATAACATTAAAAACATAAACATAAGTAATCCTAATGTCTACATTTGACGTTTCACATATACAATCACACTAAACTTCAGAATCAAAAAAAGTATTCAGTTGGGATCCCGGATCGAAGAGAGATTCCGGATTGCCAAACAAAAACGACTTTAATAACTTTGATAACCTTTTCCACAACATAAAACTATTGATTTGTTGATTAAAAAAACATAAGTATGAAATTCTGCCCTGTGAACTAATGGCTTTATTAAACATTTTGTGAGGCTAGTCCTTAGAATAAAAAAATAGTTAAAATCTCTATATATAATATGTATTTATTCATAGACAATTGATACTTTAATTTTAAAACTTGGTAGTAGCTAAATTAAACATATCTATTGATTCGCAACAGAAGACATAAATACTCAGCTTTATTTTGTTATAATCCTGCCTCAAGTTTTATTGGCAGCAGTTTATTTAAACGAAAGTATAATATTAGATGTGAAACCCCTAGGTACTAACCATTTATAATATCAATATACATAATTTAGTATAACAATAACCAAATTTACAAGCAATAGATTCAGCAAAACCTCTTAAAAAACACTTCATTTATAGCGTTTATATGTATAAGTCATTTCAAAACGTAATTGCTCACTTGTAAAAAAAAAGTATTACATAGTCTGTTAGTACAATTGAATCAATCCTACACTTGAAACTCCTTAATCACTCTATTTTTTTTTTTAATTTATTTCTTGCAGAAAAAGAGAAAATGTGAATTAGTGTAAACAATAAAAGAAAAAGCACTTCCTTCCTCCATAACACCCAATTTTTAAATACCTTGTTAAGAATATAATTATGTATAAACAACACAAACCAATTACACCTGCGCACTTTTGAAAATATTGTAAGGAGACATTTTAAAGCACATCCTGTCGACAACTTTATGTAATTTATTTATTTTTTACGATTTTTAGTAAGTTTATGTATACAAAAAAAAAAAACTATAGAATATGGATGTATTGTAATTGTTTTATATTTTGAATTAAAATGAAATTAAGTTTCTATTCTTTAATTTCTAAGTATTTGGCGAAGAATATTTTGGATTTGGTCTTTTTTTTTTATTTGAGAATATTTTGGTTTAATTCTGTTTTCGGCTGGCATTCTGGAAGTTTATTTATTAAGTTTTTTTTTTGTTTATTTATTACTGGTTGCATTTTCCCTAAAGCTTGAAATATATTTCTGCACGATTGAGAATAAAATTGTTTCTAAATTAAAATAAAATAATGTTGGCTCTCTGGGTGATATCTACATAACAAATGAAATTATATTAATTAAATAAAAAGACCGTTGACATATTTCAAATTAATAAAACCTTCGCTTTCACCACACCGCTTATACAAATTCAACTTTAAAATCAACACTACACATTCAATTTGCATAATTTATTTCAATTATGCAAAACTACACACAAAAACGGTTTATGTAATTTCATTGATAGCCTAGACGAGCCGCTTTAAATTCAAAATTAATGAAAGAAAAACAAATATTTCGCTATTTTTCAAAATTTTCTTAAAAAAAAAATACAATTAATTGGAACTTTCGAAAAACTTGATATTAATTTAATAAAAATATATGTAAAATACACAAGGACAATGGATCATCGCCTACAACTCCTGTCGCTACTACACCGCAACACCAATATCGACACCATCACGATCAGCGAAGCAATTCACAAGACTGCATTGCCAAGCAAAAGTATCAAAAAATATCATCGTACGCATCTAGCCCGCAGCTTTTCAAAAACACAGATGAACAAATACCGCCTCCAATTCCACCATTGCCATTAAATTATCAGAGATCCGATGGTTGGTTTGTTTATCATTGTTTTTTTTATGTTTTGTTTTAAATTCTTATTGTTTTATATACCAACAATTATATTTATTTTATGTTTTTTTTTATCTAACAATATGTGAAATTGTGTATTTTTTAAGAATATTTTTTAAATATGAAAGTCTATATTAACTTATGTAATATAATTATAAAATCTAACAGACGAGAGCTATGCCACCGAATCTAGAGAACAGAAGAAGCAGCGTGCAATTACTAAGGCAACACGTCAAGCTGAACTCAAGCGATTAAGAATCGCTCAAGAAATTCAGCGTGAACAGGAGGAGATCGAAGTTCAGTTGAAGGAGTTGGAAGCAAGAGGTGTACTTATTGAAAAGGCTTTAAGGGGAGAGGGACAAACTATTGATAAGTAAGTACATATTTCTTTTGTTAATCTTGAAATTTATTATATATATATATATTTTTTTTATAATTTACGGGAACTCAAGGGTACCCAGGGATTTTTTCTTTTCTTCTTTTATTATATTAATGATTCTCTTTAGTTAGTGAGTTTCAACTGGAACAAGATTGTTTGATTGTAAAAAGTCATTCATCTTTAGGAATATAATTTTTTCAAATTTTTTACCTAAACTGCTGAATAAGCTTATTGAGCGATAACTAAACGCCAGTATTAATGGTTAAATTGGTAATTGGTTTAGCTGTTGAGATGATTTCAGCAATTTTGCATCTTCTTGGAAAATATCCGTGTCGCAGACAACTTTCAAATAGAAAAATTAGATAGTGAACAGCATTCTTTGGTATGTTTTTGATTAGCCTATTTGAAAAATTATCATTAGGTTTGTTCGTTGAGCCCTGAAGTCACCCTGGGGTCGCCCTAAATCGTTTTTTGAAAAACCTGAAGTCACCCTGGTGAGCAAATTCTGTGTTTTTTGAGACCTGGGGTCGCCCTGAACTCGCCATGAAGTAGATCTAGGTATTTTGCTGGGGCGAGTTCAGGTAACGCTCAAACTGTCAAAAGTCATATGGAATTTCATATGTATATCTTTTGTTGTCGTTTGGTGATTCCCATGTCGCATGTTATTGCTTGTATTTGCAATTAAATGTTTGTTGTACTCATCGGATGAAACATTCAGCAACAACGCGAAATTGTTTTCGTTCATTTTTAAAACTAATTTATAACAAATTTAAAGTTTTATCAGATCACAAAATTATTTTGTCTTGCTTTTAGTTGTCAACAAAACAGTTGAAAGCTCTTGGGTGTTTTTTGAAAACCGAAAACCCCAGTTTTTGTTGACAACTCTGAGGGTTGTCAAGAAAACCTGGGTCAACCCTGGGTAAAGTTCAACAAACGAACCTATTATCAGCTTCTTTTTGCCATGGTTGTAAAAAAAAAGACTGGGGTTTTCGGTTTTCAAAAAACACACAAGGACTGTCAATTGTTTTGTTGAAAACTAAAAGCAAGAAAAATAATTCTGTGTTCTGATAAAACTTTAAATTTGTTATAAATTAGTTTTAAAAATGAACAAAAACAATTTTGCGTTATTACTGATAATTTCATGTGATGAGGATGATGAGTACAACAAACATTTAAATGCAAACACAAACAATAATGCGAGAAACAGATTGGCACAGCAACTTCAACAGCAACTTTGACAACCACGTCACTCTTTTTAGAGCCAGTGGTTTTAAATGGCTTTGATTACATTAACACAGCAACTTCGACATCAACGTTAGACCTAAACCCTAAATTTGCTGTCGCTGTGCAAATGCTACCAACTTTTAAGGTGAAATTTGTCAGTATTATCAACACTCAAATGAAAATGTGAGAACCGTCTTTTTGTTTTGTCTATTTATTTTGGTTTTGACAATGGAAGAATTACTAAAAACAAATTAATTTTAGTACGACAAATTGCAAGTCGTTTACATTGATGCAATTTACGTTAATTTCTATCAAATTATGTATGGCAAATTCATTTCGCATTTGAAACTATTTTGATTATATATGCTGTCAAAAACGCTGTTCACGTTGTAATCTATTTCACAAGACTTTTGATGTTGAAGTTTTCGTTGCTGTTAAAGTTGCTGTTGAAGTTGCTGTGTTAATCTGTTTCTCGCATAACATGCTACATGCGAATCGACAAACGACAGTAAAAGTAGAAGATATGAAATATCATGTGACTTTTGACAGTTTGGTCGTTACCTGAACTTGCCACAGCAAAATATTTAGATCTACCTTAGGGCGAGTTCAAAGCGACTCCAGGTCTCAAAAAACACAATTTACCAACTAGGGTGAGCTCAGGTTTTTCATGACTTCAGGGCTCAACGAATGAATTTTATTGTTTCCTATTGAAAATAAATTGATGCAGTTAATACTGTTTTAAACTAATTGTTTGGTTTGAATGTCACTATAGCCCTCTGTTATTGAATGACTAGAAAGAAAATATTTTGCAAATACGACGGCATTCTTTTCATTAGTATGAAGAATTTCACCATTACTTTCAAGATATGGGATTCTATTATTTTTTTTCTTAAAAATCTTCGTAAGTTTCCAAATTTTATGGTCGTGTTTCTGTCAATTTGAAGTAACATTCGATTCCAGTCTTTATTTCGTGTTACCTGAATTTTTTGGATAACTAATTTCTAAGCAAATTCAATAGAAATTTCAGAAATAAGTCCCTTGATCTTTGATAACGTCTGCCAATTAAATTCCTATATATAATCGACCTTCTTACGTCATTTGTGAGCAATGAAATTTCGTTATTTTCTTTATGGGAGGAAGACGCCTTAATACCTCCATTAACGGAACATTCAAATATGTTTACTTTATCATAAATTTCCTCTAAAATAAAGGTAAAAGGTAAAGAAAAGTCAGAGAGTGAATCGTTTACGAAACGTTTAAAGTTTTTCCAATTAGCCCGATTAAAATTATAATTTTTAGTTAGAGCTGCAATAGTGAATGATTTATTAAGGTAGAAAACAACAGGTTTTGGTAACATGAAAGATCATTTATTACAATTGGGCGAAAAATATAGTCAATTGAATTTGAAAAAAAAACTAGACCTAATTTCGAGGGAACACCTCTACCATTGGTGGGTATATAAGTTAGCTCAGATAGAAAAGCAATATCAAAACCTTCGAAGACCTTAAGGTTTGCTGACAATACTGTTCCCCAAGAGTTTGCGCAAACTCAGCCCCATGAGGAGTGACGACAGTTAAAGTCTCCACATAGGAGAACATTTTCGTTTGTTCTTATAAACTTTAAGATGTGATGTGAGACTTGGTAATGATAATACTTACTCTACTACCAGCAAAATAGGCAGCCATCATTTTGAATACTTTTGTAGGATTACATTCGACTTCAATTGATAAATGTCTCTATCAGAGAATTATTAGTATGTAATTGGAACTTATTTATGTTTCACAGACTTGTTTACGAAAATGCATACACATTTTTTTTAATAGAACTTAGAAGTTAACTCTTCGCGGTTTCACCGGGGTCAATGATGATAATTTGGCAAACGCCATCATGGCCGGGCGAAATGAGCCCAGTTCCTAATTAGTTTCGAAGGTGGAGCTCCAGCTCATCTTCGACTAATTAAAGTAAAAGAAGTCGACAGGAGTCGATGGTATATCCAACGTTGTACTACGACAGCTACCTACGGGGGCAATTGACATTTATACCACACTGTTCAACAACGCATGGAATAATGCACATTATCCAGTGCGATGGAAGACAGCTTTATAATCAGTTCTGTTTTAAGGCGGGACATGATACAATTCATGCCGCGTCTATACTGGTCTCTGATATCCAATTGAACAAAACTAAAAGGCAGTGTAATCAATGGTGCTTGTCTGGTTGACTTGGAGAAAGTTTTCGACACTTCCGTATGGTTAGAGGGTCTCTATCTTAAGCTGAACAGACTCTGCATAAGTAAACCTGTAAATGCTTTATGACATGCTCAATGGTAGAAAGTTTGTTGTTAAAAGTGACAATGTAACTTCTACCAAAATCTTCGATATTCACAATGGTCTTCAACAGGGAGTGGTCAACTCGCCGATTATTTTCTAACTCAGGGGTGACATTCTGTATGGCCAAAGCGAACGAACGTTTTCGTACGTGCGAACGGTTTGCTTCGCATTTGCTTTCGTTTTTGAAAGACGAACGATCGCTTTCGTTTCTTTTTTTACAGAATCTGGCCCCAGGCAATTGCGTATGCTGACGATCTAATAGCGTACATAAGAGCTCCAAAAGTCGAGGTCATCAGAATTCTCTTGCAGCGTGACTTCGACAAGATTCAACGATATTGCGATGACTGGAAATTGTAAATCAACTTTTAGAAATCTGAAACTATTCTGTTTAGGACTCCGTTGCGTGTAGCCTGAAAGAACTGGTGCCAGCTAATGATCGTAGGGCCAAATGGACAGCCACTGGCAAGTACAAATATAGTAAAGTACCTTGGCATCTGGTTGGATCAGTATTTGTATTTCGAAAGGCATATAAATGCTGCTCTTGCCAGCGCTAGGGGAGCTTTTGCTCTGAAGAAACGGTTGTTTTACAGCATCCGGAAAAGATTCGGGTGTTTGAGAGGAAGTTTCTTAAACGTTGCCTTGGATTACACAGAACACCAGAATCGGAGTACAAATATAATAACTTCAGCCAGGTCTACTGATAGAAAGAACCTACCGAAGTTAGGCACAAGGCTTAACTGTTTAGCATTCATAGCTAAACGAGTATTACGACGGAATAGTTCGAGGAAAGGAATGTTTTATAGCCGTTTCAGCATTGTTGATAGAAAAAAAAACAATGAAACAAATAGTGCCCAGATACTTATAAACTTGTCTGGCCAGGTTAGAACTTCGAAGCGAAGTAGAAATAACGATTTCAGTGCGGGAAAAATGGTTAACAATTTCAAAAACGAATTCTAATCTGAATTTGGCCCTTTTAAGTTTTTTTTCGATCAATTCGCGGAATTTTCAGTCTATTATACCTGGGTATATTAGATTTATTACCATTTTTAATTTTAACATTAAACATGTACTTAAATTATAAGTATTCTATTTTGTCTACTTTATTAGCTTGGAGGCATCGAATATGGGTGCTAATGATGAAAAATTACTAAAAGAACTTTTAGAAATCTGGCGAAATATAACTCAATTAAAGTAAGTAATTCTTTTTCTTTGAATTAAGAACAACCGAATTCAAATATTAAAAATCTTTAAGGAAACGAGATGAAGAACTTGGCATCAGACAACAAGAACTACAATTGGAACATCGACACGCACAACTCAAAGAAGAACTGAATATTCGACTATCTGGAAGTAGTAAGTTCGAATCCAATTCACATATTCAAAACACAAATATATAAATAAGCATGTTAACCATTAACTAAAACGCATGAATTATAAAAATAGAACTGGAAAAAAGTTCAGCCGATGTGGCCGCCGAAGGGGCAATACTTAATGAAATGCTAGAGATTGTTGCCAAACGGGCAGCCCTACGGCCGACCTCATCCACCTCATCTCCAGTGACCACAGGAGCAATTGGCACAGTTGGTAGAGATGATGTAGTTAATGATGGTATTACATTCAGTGGTCGACGATCGAGTCAAATCGACGAATCAGATGTAAGTCAGGAAAAGAGCATGTTGTTTTCAAGTCATCATCATATAATGATATGGGCAATGCTTTTTATGATATATATTTTGATAGTTAATAAAGCATGCGATTATATTTACTATTTCTAAAGAACATTTTGAGTGTAATTTTTTTTTTTTTTTTTCATTGCACATTTTGTGCAAAAATTATTGTATGTACACTTCAAAGTAATAGCACTCTAGTTTGTATTCTAATTTATATGTATCTACACATGCAAGTTTTTATGATTAAACATTTTTTTAGTTTTTATCAAGCGCACAGTTATGATTTTATTTGAATCTCAACACTTTTGGTTTATGTATTACCATTTATGCACATGAATGACATCAATATACACAACAACAAAAAAAAAATATAAACTCAATTCACACCAAAAAGATTTCATTTCTTTTTCCTTGCATGCGTAAACTTGGGTCTTAATGTTACTATTTTTTCTTTTCCTTTTCGTTAAATAAAGTTTAGATGATTTTAGCTCGGCATTTATTTAAAAAAGACGTAGTAGCTTGTTGAGTGCCTTAACGTGTACATTAGGAAATGCTTCACATTAAGCCTTCTCAGCCGCTGTATTTTCAACTTTTTGATCAGGTTGGCGTCGCTGTAAAGCCCGTAAAGCTTTTTGTTGACTCTTTTGTCCTATGCTCCATCAATACGTACTGGACTGAAAAACATCCGAAGAATCTTCCTTTAAAACACACACACGCAGATTCTCATCCACTTTTGACTGAGTCCATGCTTTTGTCCCATACAGCAGGACCGGGATGATTAGGATCTTATATAAGGTCTCCTTGGTTCTTTGAAAGAGTGCTTTACTACGTAAATGCCTTCTTAGCCGGAAGAAACATAGATTGGCGAGAGTGATTCTTCATTTGATCTCTGCACTGATGTCATTTTGCTAAATTAAAAGCCAAACCCATTTTCGCCGCCTCCGATTCAATATTCAATGCGCCATTAACAGCTCGGTTCCTTCTCCCAATGATTTCAATATCATCTGTATAAGCAAGTAGTTGAACGGAATTCTGAAAAATTTTACACGTTATGCCTTCTATTAGATACTGGAGTCGTAATTAGGTATAATCATTGACTGATTTATATAAACATAATCTTAAATAACATTACTGATTTAAATAAAGTGCAAGCCTACATTGAACTTTAAGAGTTGCTTTAAAAGCAAGGGAGTTTATTCAAATGCTCCAAACAGTTTCCGAGCAAAAAAGAACGATGAAAGAACTTAAGTGCTTGCACCTTTATTAGGATAAAAAAAAAACAGGCAGGAGAAAATGATCAGTACTATGTGAATAGGAAAGGGTACTACTTCGTGTACATATGAGCAAGTAAAGACAGCTTACTAAAAAAATATATAAATCTAAATCCAAACATGTTTTAATTTTGTTTCCTTACCTTTTTATCCTCTGTACATAGGCAGTTTCTGACGCCAATTTAAAAATAATGGACAAGGTTTGTCACTGCCGTGGAAGCACGCATGATTCCCATGCCGACAATAAGACCCAAACACAAGCAAATGACATTCAATTTAGGTACATAAGGAATATAAAAAAGAGATTAGGTGTGTTTTATTCACTGCTGCATAGCTAGCGCAGCAAAATTTCCCTCGACAATCAACAACAATTTGATTGCTGACGAAAAAGAAGCCAGTAAAAAAATGACAGTTGTGCTGGTGATAGAACTTTAAATTATTGAAATGAAAATGGCGCTATGCATTAAATTTTAGAATTAAACATATGTACATACATGTTTTGACATCAGATTTTGATATTTTCTATAATAATGGCCAACATTGAAATATAAATTGAAATTTACATATGGAGTAAGTTTGATCGTTTTATTCGCACTTGAATGCTGCGCTTGTTGCTTGTTGTAGTAGATTTTTTAAAAGGATTTTTGATAAACGTCACTTAACTATTCCGCAAACATTTCGTTTTTTTTAAATACCATGGTTTAGTAAAACAGTGGAATAGAAGTGGAATAAATGTTTTTTTATGAATATAAAAGCTTTATTATAAACAGGTCTAAGTTTTTGCAATGTCATTTCTGAATCCATAAGAAAAATCTGTGGGGTCTTCGAAGTTTAAGAAGCTCTTGTGATCTTCTTTCGGTTGATATGAAAAAACGTCTCATTTAAAATTTATTTCTGCCATTATGAATATTTAAAAAAAAAAAATATTTTATCTTCTTTTAACTTTTTATCATTTATCCTTCTTTTATCTAGAATGTATCTATTTTTTTTTGTAAATGCTATAAATGTTTGTATACTCAATTATAAAGATCACATCTTGTGGTACTCGTATCATGTAAATCTAACTTAAATGAATAAATACGAAAATACGGTATTAAAACAGTCAAGAGTTAACAAGTCTAAAGTCATTAGAATCAATGTGGCTTTTCAGTTTCCTATAACGCAAGTTTTGTTTTTAAATTCAGCGGTATATTTTACACACCATATTTATGAAAATGGTCAATTTTATCAACCTTGAGAAGCGCCTTCTGCATTTTATAGAAGTTTACTTTAGTTTAGTATATTTTGAGTCAGTTGTTAAAGTCCAATCGTCGATGAAATTCAGTGAAAATATATTTAATACAAGTTAAAGATGCTTAGTTTTCCTTATTAAATTTTCTAAATATGTAATTGTTTTTGTTTGTTATAAATTAACCTTAGCACATATTTTCCTAACTAATCTTAAAAATGTTCACTTAATCTTGATACTTATGTTTTTATTGTTGTTCAAAATTTCGAATAAAGTAACCTTACTAACTAGTGCCTCTATTTACTAGCTTCATAATTTCATTTATATATTTCTCTAGAATTCTTTTAGTTTAACACAAGACGTCTGTCTTTGAAGAAATCAGTAGAAATAAAAATTTAAAATATTCTTTTTTATTCCTTCAGATTTGAAACAGCTTTCCATGGAATATAATTACGTATGAAATTTGTATGTCGATTCTACGTCTATTCAAATAATAATTATACTATATTGAAACTAACACATAATTGATATTTAAAATCAAAATAAAAATCAACTTATATTTGCCAAAAACAAAAAAACTGCTGCTAAATTAGCTTATAAACAAAACACAAAAAAAAACGAAATATTTATTTTATTCTGCGACATTTCTTGTCTTTTGTAACTAAAACTATCGAAGCAATTATGTTAACTTTTATTAATAAAAAAAAATATGAAAAAAAAAATAAAAAGTTATAAAATCTTTTAGACTTAAAAAATAACAATAAATGCCGTTTATACATACATCTAGTTGTATATGAACAAAATAAGACAATTTTCGCTTAAGGACTATTTGAAAAATCAATTAATCATATAAACAAAATATTAGGGTTTTATTTTAAATCCGAAAAAATCTGCGATTTACATTATTTTATATACATATGTATATTTAAAATTTACACTGTTAAATTTATTGAATTATTTTATTTTTCTTAGTTTCATTTTAGTTTGAATATTTTTTTTTTTTTTTTGAGTTCTCAATTTTTTTTTAAGTTAACAATTAAATTTAATGTTTATATATAATTAAATAAATGGACACTATTTTAAATATTATTATTATTATTAATATTATTTTCAATTAATAAAGTTCTGTTGCTCATATTAGATTTTTGAGTTTTATTTTGTTTGTGTATTTGTTTGTTTTTTTTTTTTTTCTATATTCAGTAGTTATTATAATCATTTAGAAATAGACTACAAAAGAGAGTTAAACATATACAAAATAAAACCCTCATCGTTGCAAAGAGAAAGAGAGAAAATATTGAATGTGTAAAATAAAATCAAAAGCAAGGTACCCTTTGTATTGTGAGATATGAAAAATTAATAAAATTTATATTTATATATAAAAGTATGAGAGTTTAGTTTGAATATTGATGGACTTTTTGATGTGAAACATTTAGATCATCATTGTAGAGCTTCCACGGTAAGTCATTATGCTCTTATTATCGGATCGAGCCTATAAATCCCTTCGTATCAAATCGTTGGATACGTTGAAATGTTTATCCAAAGCCTTATTTATAGCTTTATGTTGTTTAACTAGTTGCAAAAAAAAATGGAGGACGCAGAGTCGCTTGTTAAAAATAGTTCTTCAATGAAATATGTAAATATGTCAAATCAATACAAATACGTGGATGACTTTTTAACTATAATAACGTTTGCAATTTTTCCTAATAATAATTAAACATATTCCATATTTAACGCGTCAGAAGTAAGAAAACATCATGAATAAAATATAAGGATCACAGTAAAACATGGTGGTGTGGGGATGTATGGCAGCATATTCGATCGGGAATCTTGTTTTTATTGAAAGTACAATAAACCAACAAGACTATCTTAACATTCTAAGCAATAAACTTCAACAGAGCTTAAGCATTTTAGGTATGCTTAGCAATTGGATATCTTAGCAAGACAATGACCCTGAGCATACCTCTCGGTTCCTTAAAGAATCAATGCTTTATATGACTTCAAAGCACCTCCACCACCCTCTCCAATCGCCGGACCTTAGCCCCATACAACATTTATGATATCATTTGGACCGTAAAATTTCGCAAAAAGACTATCACGAACAAAGATGACCTTAAAAGGATTTAATTGAAGAACTGTCCAAAATATCTTCCGATGTTAGAAATAACATTGTTGTTTCCATGTCAACCCGAATTAAAGATGTTATTATGATAAAGCTTTTATTTTGTATCATTGGAATTCAATTTTGTTTATTTTTTGGTTTCAATTCCATGTAACTCAAGAAATCATTTAAGTGTTTAATACTCACTTTTGACGCTCACAGTATTTATAAAATATATTTATCCTGTCCTCACAAAACGTCAGCTGTATCCATTTATTTATACAATTTTCTCATTCTTTCTATATTCCTATTTTTTTCTTTCTTTCTTTCTATTTTTATCATTCTTCTTTTTTCTCTACACCCCTATTTTAAATATTATTAACTCTCCAAAATTAGCAGAGACAAATCCAGCTTAAAGTGCTGCCCCAATCGTTCCTCTTAATGAGAGTTACTATAGATTTTATATACATAAATAATACTACGTAATACGTAGAATTAATTGTTTTTCATTTTCATTCTTGGTCAGTATTTTTTTAAACCATTAACATAACATGGCCCCTCTCTCTCTCTCGAGTGTCGTTCACTATCTTAAATTTTGAATTAATGGAAATACAATTTAAAATATCGTTAGAGGAGTTTAATAAATAATTAATAGTTACATGCTTAATTTCTATCAAAATTGGAATTTTAAGTAGATACATATGTATGTATTTATGTATGTATATATATGTATGTATTTAGTACCGGGACGTTCTTCGAAGATAACATCTTCCGTACTCATTTCTACAATCTTCCTTCGAGTATTATCACTAGTGCAAATGGAAGTTGCGAGGTCCTCATCAATTTAAAGAGGTACCCGAGGTGGAAATTAGCAACTTCATCACGTTGATGGCTTTGATTGTCCTCAAATTAAATTTCGTTCTGAAAATGCTGTGACGTAAGTTCACTTTCCACATCCAGGCTTTTCGTCTTTTGATGTATAGTCTTAGGAAACAGTTTAATAAAATATTTATTAGGGCTAACAAATATTTATTTCATTAGTTATTTGTTTCAACATTAATACTTAAAATCCAACCGGTATTGTTTTATATTACTGAACTGATTTTTAAGACTATATAGATGAGAACAAGTCTATTACATCATATTATATTAAAAACTCTGATCTATTACACATATTAAGCATTTTTATGTTTATTTACTACAATACATTATTTTTAAAATAATTATTCTTAAATAAAAAAGTTATATATCACTTCCATAAATAGAATTACAATGTATATTTGTATACGCTTTAAGATTCTTAAACAGATGCATGGGTATGGGTACGTTTACATCTCGTAAGTTTTATTCTACAAAACGGAAAAATGTGTGCCACTTGTGCTGATCGCAGTAATAAAAAAAAAACAATTTGTTCTTAAGTTGGCTAGAAATAATTTTACAGCAATTCTTGTATGGCTTGGAATTAATGTGTCTCATTTTATTTTCGATCTGGTTTTTTTAGTTAACTTTTTTTTTATTATTGTGATGATTGGCAACTCCATTTGATTTTCTATTATTTTCGTTCTCTGAAGGCGGTTCTGGCTCAATCAATTCGACAGCACAGCGCCTTGGAAACCATCCTCGTATGGGACCTGTGCGCTTTGATTCATTGTCAAATTCTTCAACGACTCGCTCCCCAAACAACCAATGCCTGCGGAAACGTGTAACTTTGATTATATCTCCAGGAAGCAGTTTGATTCTTGGTTCGTCAGTACACGGCGGGGACAAACATACTCGAAATCCTTGTGAAAAGAGGGGAACATAACTACCAGTTGCCGGACGAATGGCCTTGAATGTTTTGGTCCGGGCCCGTTTTTCTTGCTTTTGAGATAATTGTTCTCTCTGAAAGTTTTTTTTTTTAATTTGAACAAAATTCTTAAAGTTGTTATATTGAAGTTCATTACCGTGAGAGTGTATTGATCACAAGACTCTAAAACTGGCCAATCGATTCCATCACCTACTGGTTGACAAAACAAATTAAGGACCTGTTTAGTATTTTCTTTGGCACCCAAGTCATAAGGGTACACGAAATCATCTTCTGAATTCTGGTTCCTTCGGTATTGGGCCTTTTCCACTATCCAGCTCTCAATCCCAGTTTGATTGGTTAAAATAGATTTTAACTTTTAAGAAATATACATATTAATAGCGTAGATTATTTAAATATTCAAATCAAAATTACTTGGAAGTACAACAGCATTCCTAAGGCAATCACAACTCCAATGGCTAAGCCTAAGCTGAAGATGCACATTACAATGCTTACTAAGCCAAACTGAACGGTAGCCAAATGATTCAGTCCGTGGGTTAAGTAATAGTATCGATGGATGCCACGGTAAAATGAACCTATGAGCACGATGGAAGCATGGAAGCTGCCTAAAATTGAGAAGGCTAGGAAATAAGTGAAATGGGCATGATTTGCCCATCCAACGCAATTGTTTATCCACGGACAGTGATGGTCCATTTTCATAACGCAACGATTACCTTTAGAATGGAACAAAACTAATTTATATTCGTTTGCCATTTTTAACTATTCTTACACTTTTTGCAATGATGAGCTCGGGGTGCTTTATATCCTTCACATACTTTACAATATTGAAGGTGCTGTTCATCTTTCGGATTCTGAAAAGAGTTTTTTTTTATAGAAATCAGTTTATTCTTTTTATCAAAAGTACAAATTAAAAAGTAGATCTTAGGTTTTCATTATGTGAGTTAGCAGTTAAAAAAGAAGTAATTAAATATGCGACTAGAAGGTATAAACATAAAACAACAGTCTCATTAAGCAAAACCGCCGGATCTGGATGTTTCAAAATTTAAGAAAAATAATCGAATAACTTCTCCATCCACAAATCTTTCATCCCTATGCTGGTGAGATTCTTCAGTGAATTGATAACATTACCGAATAATGTAAGTGTAGTTGGCTTGACCCAAACGTTTCCTTTATTTTCAATTTTTAAATTTTAGTTTCCTCAACAAAGAAGTTTGACGGAAAGTATGTGCTTAAGGTAACCACTAAGATCAAATGTAGGTATATGCGATCGCAGAATACGTTTCTGGCATCATACGGTCAACATGCCGAAGTGGAGCAGCATGTCATTACTAATTATTTTGCAACGAAAGTGTATGTGTTGCCGACGCTGATTTTATATAGAATCAGTTCCAGTTAAGTCTAAACTACATACGTCAGCTAGGTCTGACATATTTAGAACTGAGTCAGATAGGATTTTCAGTAATACTGAAAAAGAGCTGGTGGCGGATCAACCCGTTATGGGCTAACGACAGCTCTCATATCCCTGTAGTGTATTACTAGCATTGGATTATCCACCCTAGTAACGCAAGACATCTGTAGTCCACCACCAGGTAAACCTTACCGATTATGAAGGAGACACTAGGAGCCTTGGTTAATGATTCCTTTAAATGAAAATATGTACCTGGAACGTGAAAAGACAACCCTAGGTAATATTCAAAAGCTTCAACAGGTATAGGATCCGATAGTAAAAAGAAAAATAGAAGTTATTTATAACTGTTGGTAAATTAATGCGGATTCATGGTGGAAAATAGGCTTAAAATCAAAGTTTGTGAATGAAAGTGATCTCCTGGCTTTAAGAAGTAGTAATGTCAGTTTATTAACCATGAAGGAGCAGTTTTATGGCCTCCTGGACATATTTTACGGACCGTATTGAAAGTACGATGTCGAAGCTGTGCTCTGCGATTTCAATTCTTAAGCAGGAAATGAAGCTATCCTTGGCGGATAAGTTAATAAGCACAGCGCACACTTCAGTTCTTGAAAATATTTCATAGCGGAAAGATCTAACCATCAGTGATATGGACGAATACATTTGCGCATTTTACCAAATAATAAAATTGTGAAGCTCTTCGCTGCAACTGGAGTAAATGTGCGCACATATCCCTATTTCCCCATATACATCACAAAGATGGAGACACCGACACCAAAACCGACACTTTACATGTTGGTCACCGAAAATCCGTTTACGCACCAGGCCATACACAAAACACATGTCTGTGCACCGACACCGGTGCGCATACAAGTGTGGTGTATAGGCCACTTATAGGCTTTCAGCGGCTCATAATACGGTGATAAGAAGCACTTGGTCTTTAGCATCCACAAAGCAGCCTGGCGCTAAACGCTCAAATGACCAACCAAATCGACCATTTAATAATCGATGAAGGGCACGTATCCGACATCTGATGTAAATTACAAAGACAAAACGTCGACGCTCACCATTTCCTATGATAAGTTCAGAGCTCAACTGCCGACTTATAAGAAAATCGCGAACCGCTCTAAAGAAAGAACCCATTTTATAATGATGAATGCGCTCAACGCAAAATATTTTGCAGCTCAAAACCAGAGCAGCGGGAAAAAACTATAGAGCAAAGAGAAAAAAGATCCTGCGTAGCAAAAAAGGGAGCAACCAGCACCTCAGCTCAACGAGCTTTTGTATCAAATTAATCAATTCCACCACTTCAAATTCATGCTCCCCTTCACCAACAAAATAGTACGTGAATTTTACCAATACAAAAAATTAAACCTCTCGCTAAGACATCTTAAGAGTAAATAAAACCAAATATTAATGAATTGAATAAATAAATTTCAAAAGTTTGGCTGTTGTCATTGGAAAAGTTGAAAACGTTAAATTAGACTTTTTAATGACAAGAGTAGTTCATTTTTTGGATCAAAAACACCAATTCCCCGACTAGAGACACAAAAAGTATGTTGGAAGGTTAGATATACTTTTTCCTAACGTCAGTGAATTTAAATTGTGAATTCAATTTTCAAAAGTAATCACCATTAAGGTTGAATGTTTGTGAAAAGTATTTATTCAAAGGGTTCTAAATATAAATGTCTATTGTCCATAGCCCATTCTTGAAAGCACATGATTTATTGTTTTTTAAAGGTCCTTAAACGACAAAACATAAATTTTAAATGCCTGGCAATGCATGGTGTACGGTTTGTCAGTGGGATATGTTTATAGTTCATGTTTCAATCGATCGATATTCATGAATTAAATATAAGAATTTTTAAGTCTTCTTCAAGATACATACTATGTGTATGCCTTGAAATATCTCATAAAAATGAATAATCACAACTCCTAACACGTGTATCATTCGTGGAAACTAATCACAATTACATTTCTATACAATTAAATTATAAGCAATTGCAATCGGAATACATTCAGATGGTATCGAGCCAATTGTGTAGAATTTAACAACGCGTTGCAACGCCCTAAGAACTTGTTTAATGGTTTTCATAAATGCATGCAAGATTTTCGTAAGCCCTCTGACTTTACATGTTGGTAATTGAATAATAGCCAGACTTTAAGAGCCACCTATAAAGTTTATAACTTGCTAATACTTAAACAGGAATTAAAGGTAGATATTTTTCTTTGATTATTATGGAGATTTTAATGCATTTAAACTGTTGTTGAAACCTTTATTCCTTGTTGTTGTTTTTTTTTTGGCTGTTGGATTATACGAGTTTTACACAAACAGCAGGTGGTTGAAATTAATATTCAACTGATTTTGGCTGGATGATAAAGCCGGCGTTGGTTTCTAAACGGACATGGATACTGTTAAACTTTAGCAAACAGACATGCAAAGATTTCTATGCTGTTTTATGAGTAATTTGACCAAAAAGCAATGATATTACTTTGCGTGTTAGGAAAATCTACAGACAAGTTGAATAGGCAATTATTGAACTTTTTAATAGATTATAGTTCAAAGAACGAAATATTACTTATGTATATGATTCAAAGCAATAAAGTTCTCACAATCGGACTGTCTTATAAATAGACGCAGAAGCTGACACGCGTTTTAATAATCACATTACAGTCTGGGTTCATAAGTCGACAAAGTGCAAATGGAGTATATATTTAAAATTTTATGTTAAGTCCATTTTGGTACTTTTTGGAATGTAACTCACAATTTCTTAAATTTTGAATAGTAGGGATGAAAGACTTAAAAAAGGTGAATAGCTAATATGTAGGAAATCACAAATTCAGGAAAAAATTCTTGAACATAAATGCACAGAAAACTGAAATTTGGTTGTGGTATATTAGCCAATTTTTTTGAAAATTCTTCTTCTTAATTTTTTTTTTTTTTGACCGGGCAACTCTCTTGAGGGACTTGAATGTATACAGCATGTCCCTTGATTCGTGCACTATGTCTTAGGACGTGATTCTTGTGTATATTCCAAGAAAAAAATCGTTTTACAGTAAGGGCCTATCTCCAATTTGTATATCGTATATCGGGGTTTTAAGAAAGGGCTAACGTTGGCCCCATGTTAACGAAAATTGCGCTGTTAGTATAGTACTAATAGTATAGTACTTTATTTAGTCTTTTATTTTTAGGTGCCTTTGTAATTGCCTTTAAACAAATTTGATATCTCATCTTGGTCTTGAGATTATCCAGTTTCTAGCATGTTCCATTTTTCCTGCCCGTCCTAATTTTTTGACTTTTAACATACATAATAAAAACATCATTACATGCATTTTCATTTAAGTCGGTTGATAGAAGGATTCTTTTAAGGATTTTGTTTAAATATTGAATTCACAGCACAAAAACTACCTGTTTCTTTTAATAATTTGGTTAGGTATGAGTTTGACTATGAATCAGAATATGATCAAGGTGTCCTGGATGTACGTTTGAACAATTCCTTGATGCAAGATGTTATGAGTTCTTGCATAAAACTATTCTAAGAATCCGAACCTTGGATCTCATAACTCCCCCTTTTGTTTATTTTTATTCATCAAGGCTATTTTTTGTGTATGTAATTAGATTCTGGAACTCTCTACTATTGGCGACAAACCAAATAATAGGAATCTCGCAATTTAAGACAGCAATTTTTAGTATTTTCAATTTGAAATATAAATAAATAAATTTCTTAGTCTAATTAAACTTTTTCTTTTAAGGCCCTCATTATGAATAGCGAATCGAACGTTCGACTAAAGTCGAATGATTTAATGAATTTTTCTTATTGCGGTATGATAGTGAGCGAGCTTTCACATTCGCTTCAAAAATAAATGTTGCCAAAAATGATTAAATTAAAATAACATATTATAAACGTCAAACAATGGAAAATTGTATTTTTTCAAATTGTGTTTTTCAGTTGTGATTTTTTTAATTATAAATCAATAAATTAAATTAATTAAATTTGATGGTGCAACAGCTCGGAGTGAACCAGAACCTAGTGACTTACAACTCTCAACCATTCCTGTGTGCGTGTTACCAGGAACGAAGGGGACCTACAATTTTCTGCCGATTCCGAACGGCTAATGAGCAGCACTTTCGATGACAAGAGGGACTCTTGGAGAATTTGTCAATTCCTCGCAAGAGGCAGTACACCCCTGAAAAAAACTTTCTTGCAGCGGCTGAGAATTGAACTCGAGACCTTCCGCATGACAACGCAATAACTACGAGTGTTATGCCAAGGGATACTACGATTTTTTTTTTTTAATTAGAAAAAAAAATTATATTTATTTTTTTTTTATATTATAAGAGCACTCAAGTTGTTTTGAATGTCCTTATAATGTTAAACACAGTGCGAGCAATTATGAAAGTAGGAAAGAATAGGAACGGAGATACCGATGCACATTGGTTTAGAATGTCTGCACATTATAATGAGTGGGAAATACTGAGCCGGGTAAAGCATTACACATCCGTGTAGTTTGGCTAAAAAAGGAATCTCTGTATTGACAGTACTTATTTCCTTATAATATTAAACACAGTGCGAGCAATTAGAAAAGTAGGAAAGGATGGGAACGAAGATACCGATGCACATTGGTTTAGAATATCTGCACATTATAATGAGTGGGAAATACTGAGCCGGGTAAAGCATTCCACATCCGTGTAGTGTGGCTAAAAAAAGAATCTTTGTACTTGACAGTACTTCCGAAGTTGGGCTCAAGGTCAAGGGTAAACTAATGTTAATGGCGACGTTCGCTATCTCCGGTAAATTTGGATTCTTCAAACCTTGAGATATTCGCTCCCAAAAATTTAATTCAATCGCCGCTTTGACACGTAGAAAGTGGATTAACAGCCTGACTCAAACTTTGCAGTTCGCCTACGGATTGCTCCAAAGGAGACGAAGTAATCAAAAGTAGCCGTTACACTTTTTTGT
This sequence comes from Chrysotoxum bicinctum, assembly GCA_911387755.1. NCBI lineage: Eukaryota > Metazoa > Arthropoda > Insecta > Diptera > Syrphidae > Chrysotoxum > Chrysotoxum bicinctum. Next base: position 202,459,881 of record OU426988.1, read on the forward strand.
TCTTCAAAGTTGTTGCTTAAGTTTTAGCTTGTAGTCCAACCAAACCTATGTATACTAAAATACTAATTCTTTCCTTTTGACGGAGGACCAAGAAAATTCAGTTATATTGCAAATTGTTTCCAATAATCTTTTGGTTTTTTTTTTTGTTGGCCCAAACACCCCTAGTTATATAAGGTTTTTTTCCATTAATTCCACAAGCTTCGGAAACTGATTCGCACTTATTTGGTTTTATTTAATTATATAATTAACATAGGGGCTATGTTTGAACGCCGTTTTTTAAAAAAGAGTTAATTATTCAACAGATTGAACTAAAATAGTTTGAGCCTTTTCTATCGTCAAGGACGCAAAAAGTAAAGTGAAGATTATTTTTCTGCAAAAAGTGTTGAATTAAGCGTGCCTCAAGGAGCCATATTTGGAGTTTTCTAAAATGTCATTAGGTTTGTTCTTTGAGCCCTGAAGTCGCCCTGGGGTCGCCCTAAATCGTTTTTTGAAAAACCTGAAGTCACCCTGGCGAGCAAATTCTTTGTTTTTTGAGACCTGGGGTCGCCCTGAACTCGCCATGAAGTAGATCTAGGTATTTTGCTGGGGCGAGCTCAGTTAACGATCAAACTGTCAAAAGTCATATGAGATTTCATATGTATTTCTTTTGTTGTCGTTTGGCGATTCGCATGTTGCTGTTATTGCTTGTATTTGCAATTAAATGTTTGTTGTACTCATCGGATGAAATATTCAGCAACAACGCGAAATTGTTTTCGTTCATTTTTAAAGCTAATTTATAACAAATTTAAAGCTTTATCAGATCACAAAATGATTTTGTCTTGCTTTTAGCTGTCAACAAAACAGTTGAAAGCCCTTGGGTGTTTTTTGAAAACCGAAAACCCCAGTTTTTGTTGACAACTCTGAGGGTTGTCAAGAAAACCTGGGTCAACCCTGGATAAAGTTCGAACCTATTATTTGCAGATGATACACTTTTAAAAGAATGTGAATATAATCTTAATGCTGATTCGTTATTTGTAAAAAGAAACTGAAATTAGATGTGTTTAAAAAAAAGTAAAAAAAAAAGAAGTTACAATATAAATATACAAATAAACAATTGTATGGAACACAACGTCGTTCAAGTGGCCGCCTCAGCTAGCTTCGCAGTAGCGCATTCTGTCATTACAATTTCCCAAAACCTCGATGATGATTTCGGTCTGTAGCTCACGGATTTTGTGCATAACATAGGTCCCTCATGGTTCCCGATAAAAAAAGTCCAAAGGCGTCAAATTGCAGCTCCGAGGCCAATTGACATTTCCAAGACAGCTGATTGCATAAACCGGAGGTCATCCAAATCTATGACTTCAATTTCAGTAAAAAAAAGTCGGTTAACATGGCTCATTTTCGAAGAAAGATGGTCCAATGATGCCACCACTCCACAACATACATACCAGGGGCCCTATTTTGTAAAACGATTATCGTTGAAGTTACTTTGTTAGCGTTGAAATGCGATTATGTTTAACGTATTAATTTTAACGATACTCGTAGTTCTAACGACTGCCATACACCTATCGTTTAACTTTCGTTTTATCGTTTCTTGATTTATAATTTTTTTTTTCATTTATTTATTTCAATTTTTGACATTCCTAATAGTCGACAAGGTTGCGCTTCAAAAAAAAAATATTTTTTTCGGTTAAGCTTGGCAACATCTTTTGTACGCCTTTTTCGTTTTACTTAATCGCTCTTTGTCGTGACTATGGTATTCCTCAGTATCGTTGACTTGCCGCTCGTTTCGTAATACAAAATAGCGCCCCAGTCTCACCAACTTTTTCACAAACTTGCGTAAAGCAGGCGTGGTGGTTGCTTCATTTCGGCAAAAACCTCTCTTCAAAACACGTACTGTTTGGGCTACACAGCACTCACTTTGGAAATAAGTTTTCAATATTTTGCAACGTTGTTTAAGTGTCAAGCGATGCATTTCGTTTCGCGGAGGTATGATACTGACTTTCTAGTCAAACGTAGGTAATGTCATTGAATGTCGTTAATAAGTGAAGCATCAAATTGAACCTAAAATATGTATGTGTTTATGGAAAATTTTTCTCTGTTAAAAAAAAATTAAATAAATAAAATATGATTAGCAGTGTTGATTTATTTTTTGAAGATAATGAAAACGGGAGATTTGTAGATTGAGAAGAAGTTTACGATAGGGGCCAGTTATAGCTATCATTGAAATGCATCATTGAAAATTTTCATTCCCATTTTTAAGACGAATAAATAAAATGCAATGGCTTTAATTGGTATCAGAATGAAGGTAATGAGTAGTAGAATTTTTTACTTTATAAAATACAAAATTCTGATTTAAACTTTCTTTTAAATCCACTTTTATAATTTAACTGATAGAAATCAATTTCAATGAACAGCTGATTATCGTTTCTTTAATATGGAACACAATCGTTCCACTGAATGTGTTCGATTTTCCTTCTTTCCTCAAATGTCATTTTTCCTTTCAATGATCAACTCTAACCTCAAATGCATAGAATTGGTTGTAATCAGCCACTGACAGAATCGTTTACTGAAACCAATTTTTCAATGATTGCTATAACTGGCTTGTCAAAAGAATAAAGTCAGGATTCCACTGATTTGTTTCAATGATGTATTTCAATGAAAGCTATAACTAGGGCCATATAGCTCCAACCCACTTCAAGTTCCAGATAATTTGTAAGAACAAATTCATTAATTATTTTTCAGTTTAACTCATTTTTAGATTTTTCAATGGCCACCGATGTAGACAAGAGTTTCTCTTGTGTCTCCGTTTGATTTTGTAGTAGCTGCAATAATTCTTAGTTAGAAGTCATCACTTCTCTTGCTATGGGCTATTCCACCTTTTGAGGATGTCGCAGCTGACGTCTAATTCCATTTCGACATGTCGTTGCAACATTTCAGGAGGATGCATCCCAAATATATTGCCCGAAGGGTTCACAGCCGATTGAAAACTCAATGAAAGCTGCCAGCATCTTTCTTGTTGGTCGCTTTTTTTTAATTTTAATTTATTCTCAGATAATTTTTAATAATGCATTTCTGGAATTATTTTTGTTTACATTCTTGATGCCACTTTTTTTTAGTGGTGAGGAGTTCCTAAGGTCCTGAGGTCAATAGCAAACCGATAATTATTTTATTTGTTTTTCATTCATTTTATTTGTAAACAATTTCAAATCTCAAAAACAAAAACTGCGATTTTATTCAAACTCACCAAGAATTACAATTCGACTTGTTTTCTCAGTTAAAGTTCGCTAATTATAATAGAGCGATATTTCAATTCGCCAAATTTGTACAAATAATAAATAATAATAATAAATAACTGCAAAGAGAATCAGGGTAATATCGCAGTTGAATCGCAATCGCTTATTGACGACGCATAAAATGAAAATATCAGTACACACTTATAGACGAATTATGGATACTAAAAAGACTAAATTAATTCCCTTATATAGATTTTTTCATATTTTGAAATTGAACTAAAGTCACAGCTAATAATGTTGATAAATAAAAAGAAATAAAATAATTAAAACGATAAAACAACGTTGACAAATGGTCTATATTGGGATGCAATAGACTTATCGCTCATCTGCTAAAAGAGCGTCAGTAGATATTCAAAAATTCATGATTTTGAGTTAACAATTTGAATAAAATTATTCGTTCTTTGCTTTTGCAGATCATCATACTTTGTATCTTCTTAATTTTATGCAAGAGTATATTTTTTGCAGCACCGCAGTCGTTTTTCGAAACAATGAACGTCTTGGTGCAAATGAGTGAAATGTATGTAGATACTGCTGTTACAACTGTTACTTCCCCCAGAAGTGGAAAACAGCGAAGATTGTGCCAATTCCGAAGAAAGGTGCCTCCAACTTAGTTTCCAACTACAGGCCAATATCACTTCTCAACAACATCAGCAAATTACTGGAAGAATTAATCTTACCAAAACTGAAGAAATTCTGCTGTGAAAATTCAATCATCCCTGACATGCAATTCGGCTTTCGAGAAAAACACTCAACCTTGCATCCAGTGGTAAAATTCCAACAAGATATCACCACAGCCCTCAACAGTAATCGTAATTCTGGATGTCGAGAAAGCATTCGATAGCGTGTGGATAGACGGTCTAATCCACAAACTTCATCTTATGCAAGTACCTCCGCCATTAATAAAAATTCTCTTTTCTTTCCTATCTTTCCGGAAATTTTTCGTTCAAGTAGATAACTACAAGCCAAACATGAAGACCATCAGAGCTGGAGTCGCCCAAGGCTCAAAACTAGGCCCCTTCCTCTACAACTTGATGACTTCAGACCAACCTTCACCAATTGGATGCGAGAACCTTCTGTATGCTGATGACTCGCTCACCTACGCCACATCAATGTCACCTCTAATCGCTGTCCAAAAAGTAGAAACCCACATTAACAGACTCTTCCAATTCTACCAGAAATGGGGCATCCGAATCAATACTTCCAAATCGGAACTTGTCTGCTTGTCTTCAACTGGTAGAGGCCTTCGCACCGCAACAATTTGCAGAAATCTGGTCCTAAGACTCCCTGACGGATCCTCCATAGTGGCAAAGCCAAATGTCAAGTACCTGGGAGTGCACTTCAATGAGTTGCTAAGGTTTAACCTGCACTCAAGAAATGTTCTGAAAAAGGCCAGCTGGGCCTTCAGCCGTTTGCACCCATTGCTGAAAAGAAGATCAGGTCTTAGCCAACCGACAAAGATATTAATCTACAAGCAGCTCCTGCGACCAGTGATCAGCTATTCCTTCCCAGTCTGGTTTTCCATCTCGAAGACAGCTATGAAGGAACTTCAACTATTCGAAAGGAAGATACTGAGGATCTGCACTGGACTCTACTTCGACCGTCAACGACAGAAACACTACAGGAACGAGCATCTCTACACAGAAGCCAATTTAATCCCGCTGGACAAATATCTAGTTCTTTCAACGAAGAAACTAATGGGGAACATCATCGACCACCCGAATCAGCTTATGAGAAGGATGACCACAGAACAACGACATCCCGAGCCGAGGTACCTCAGTGTGATGGAAACTCTGGATGACAACGTAATCATGGACAACGAGGAAGTAGTCTCGTTCTACGCTGACATTGGGTCAGCCTACCACCGCGGCTAAAACGCCATCCCTGTCCACAACCCACAAAAATCACCACTGACAACCAGGAATGAACACCCTGAGGACAATACAACCGACATTTAAAATTTAATTTTTTTTTCGTCATGTAAATTTTATTTAAGAATAATTAAACTTAAGTCACTGTATATAGTTAGGCCCCCTATGAGCCAACAAATGTAAACTTTCATACATATGTAGTATCTTATTAGTTGTAAGCCAAATTGTAAATAGTATGTTCAATAAAACAAAATTGAATTGAATGTAGATAGGTACTGCAAACAGCTAACAACTTTGTGCTGTATAAAAAAGTATTATATCTAAATGTGTTTAAAACAAAAACTGTTTTAACAGCACGACAGCAGCTAAAGTCATATTCATTCTGAGGTTCCAGGAAAAAAGACAAGTATTTTGACGAAAAATCATATTTCTTATTATTAAGCTCTAAATGAACCACTGCCCGGTTATATTATATCTGAATTTACCTAAAAATATACTTCAAAAATATAATAATGCTGCACACCTCCTTCCAACAACCTACACGCACGCACCCACTCATGCAAAATTATTAATTTCACGGGCAATAAGCCGAACAACAAGTCAACTAGTCGCCCAAAGTGATTATACCAACAACCGCCAAGCACGATACCAATCTCAATTAAACATAAACGAATTATAAACAACAAACGAAGAACAAAAGAATTCACAGAAACTCACCTTTGGTCGCCAACCCTTCGGTAGAAAGCCAGGTCCATGGAGAGTGGCCATAGCATAATTAAACGTAGCTATAGTGGACAGCAGCAAGAATACCGTCTGATTCAGCAGGCCCCCGAAACTTCCATTTGGTGGCCACCACATTGAGTTCATATACAATGTCATGAAAGTAATGCATTTAATTATGCCTATTAAATTAAATAAAACAAAAGAACTTTTATTAAAACATAAATTTTGCTGGAAAATTGATTAAGAAAGAGAAAAGTGTTTTCCGAAATATTGTGAAAGGAGAGGAAACGAGTTAAGGACTCATTTTGCACGCAATGCTTTGTATTCCTAGATTTATTTCCTTGGCTTTTTGAATTGGGATGGGTGCATGGGCGTGGGCCAGATAGGCAGAACCATTCACCCGTCCGTCTGTTATTTTAAGTTACAATCATAATGCCGACAATCTAAACACTTATCTATGTATAATTTCTAAATAGATTAATCAATTGTTCAAATGATAACTTTTAGATAGGTTGTTTGTTTATAAATACATAATATAATGATGATATAGGGCACTTGCTTAGAGCTATTATTGGTCCCCAATGAAGAAATCGGCGGAATCCTCGTAGCTTTTCGCTCATGCTTAAAGAATGCATTTAAGTTAATATATCTTCAATTATTTTTTATTTGTTTTTTAAGCCGGAGAAAATTACAAAAAATCACATCCTGTCATTTTCACCTGCCGAAAATAACTGGACGACCATGGACAAGTGGATTTGGACAAGAAAATTCCACAGAAAACAGAAAAGAAAAAAATATTTTGACAGCGAATGTCAGAAACGTAAAATAACTAATAAGCGATGTGTCACTATGATATGGATAAAAATGGAATTCGTTAACGAATTTGACTATTACATTTTTCTCATAACAACGAGTAAATTGAAATTAAAACCAAACAAAATGAATAAAACTATTGGCTTGGTAGTCAAATAGGAAAAAAAACAAATTTGATTTATAAATGAAAACATAAACACATAAGGAAAATACAATAATTTTTTCTTATTTTAAATATTTTGCATCAATTTCATCTTTGCTGAAGTGTAATATTTATACAAGAAGTGCACACAATAGCCGTGTTTTTTGGAAAAGTTATCCGTAGTACAGTAGGATTTTATATGAATAACAAATACAACATCCGCAGTCGGATCACTGCCGATAAAAGGAGAAGTGAAATTCTGCTGCGGATAGAGATTTGACGTTTATTCGAGTGTTGGCAGTGATCCTACTGCGAATGTTGTATTTGTTATTCATATAATATCCTACTGTACTACGGATAACTTTTCCAAAAAAAACATGGCTTTTGAAAGATTATGTAAAACTCCAAAGAGTAAAATAAAAAAATAAAAAGTAAAATATACTAATCGGTATGTGATGATTTCTAATAGTTCTGTAGGAACTATATTCCACTATAAGAGTCCGACAGCAAAATTGAGAATAATTATAATGTCTTGACTTAAACTGTCCAATAATGATTCTATAAAAATATCGAATTTAATTGTCATACACATTCGCAGATATAAGCCCTTACATTATTTAACTATACAAGGGATATAGCCGATAAAGCATCGGATACTCAATTAAGACTTTTTTTACCAGTTTCTTGGTTTGACTATTGCAGTATAAACTGTAATGTTAGTTTATAGTATGAATATAGTATGATTTTTTTTTTTTTTTAAAGGAAAATTAAGTAATTACGCCTGTATAGGTGATAAAAAGTGCTTTAGAGAATATCTAGGTGATGAATTATGTTAAGTTTTACTCCTAACTATTTGACTTCCAACAAGAAAGGTTATACATATGCGCACTATAGCTACGAATGATTCTTAAATTCCAAAAATAGGAATCAATTTTATTTGTTGGGATATTAATGAGTCAAATTTCTTTTGTTTTAAAAAATTCTTGTAACAGCTAAATTTCTTCTGTGTAACAAAATTTTGTAGAAATTTCAAAATTTTAGTTATTTCATAGTAACTCATACAGGGTAGGCCATCTAGTGGTTTCTTTTTAAATCATAGATTTTGACACTGTCAGTACTATACCTCCGCAGAACGAAATGAGTCGCTTTATGCTTGAAAATATTGAAAACTTTTTTTCAAAGTGAGTGGCTTTAGTAGCCTAAACAGTGCATTTCTTGAAAATTAAGTTTGGCCGAAATGAAACACCCACCACGCCTGCTGTACGCAAGTTTGTGCAAAAAGTTCGTGAGACTGGTGTACGCTAGTGGTCTCCATCGTTGTACGGTATGAACAGACGATAATGTGGCTACGGGTCTGAGACTCAAAAATTTAATTTTGCTTATTTTATTGCATTTTAAGAAGAAACTTGTATTTTGCCCACCCTTTATATATTTATATCTCTGTATACCCAACTAACAATTTTACTTCTATATTCATCTAGAGAAGCTTCTTGTTACTATCTATTGCACACATTTAAGGGTTATATAAAACTCTATAGAGTTAAAAGGGCGACTTTTTTTAACTCCTATTGGACCTTTATGGAGTAAATTGTGTTACTCCGAAGAACATACTTATCGTTATGTTATAGAGGTAATATATGCTTTATTGCAGCAATTGCATCGATAGTGGCAATGAAAAGAAGATTTACTGTCACAAGAATAAAATACTTATAGGAGTATGCATAAAATAAAAAAAAAATATTTATTTTGTGCTTATTTGATTTCATTTTTATTTTGATGCTTTTCTTGCATATGTTTTTCATGTTTTTTCGGATTATTTCTGTGAAGATCTTAAGAGCTTTATTATTTATGATTTAATTTCTACTTTTAGTTTTAAAATTAATTTAAAAATTACTTACATGAATAGGTGGACCTGGGATTTGAACTCGAGTCCTCTGCTCGCTAACCGCTCGGCCAAACTGGTATATGTCAGAGCCGGCGTTGAATTGGGATCGCTTTTATCGTGATTTATCTGCTATAAAGCTACATAGACTTTCTTTATAGATGCTTTCTAAGTTTTATATGAATGAAACTTTAATTTTTTTTTTTTTTTTTTTTCAAATAATTTGCAATGTTGACTTTTTACTTGCGACATAGCTGCTATTTAGCAAGTTATGCATTCGTAAAAAAACACCATGCTTTAATTTTTTAAAACTTAATTAAAATTTGTTTACAATCTACAAGATATGAAAAAACAATTACAAATGTTAAGAAATGGTTTTCAAAAATCGTATTTTTATCGGAAACGGCACCTAGAGAATTTTAATAATTTTTTTCTTTTCGATTAATTTTAACGATGTATTATTCGATAAAAGGTTTAAATTAAGATTTTACTGGCTACCTACCACATATTTTTTTTTTCTAATTTTGAATTTCTCAGTAACAGCTTGTTGGATTTTAATAATAGTTTTTTTTAGAAAAGCTTGTTAAAAGCTTAAAAAAAATTCTATCCAATCTTTAAAAAAAAATATTTTTTTGAATTAAAAAAAAACTGGTCAATATTTTTTTTAGATTTGATTTTTATCCGTAAAATTATAAACACTGAAAGTAGATAAACCAAATGTTTTTTTTTTTGAAATTTTTTTTTTAAGCAAATTTTTTTCAAAATTTTACGTAATTAAGTATTATTTTTGTATTCAATATTCAATGCTCATATTAATTTTTGATCAAACACAAAAAACCCGATGTGAAAATGTTTTGTAGTTTTTGAGAAAATCAAAAATAACAAAAACTACTTTTGTTCTAAGAAAAGCCTTTTATTTTAGTTTTTACGTAAATATAATACTTAATTATGTAAAATTTTGAAAAAAATTTGTTTAAAAAAAAAATTTCATTTTTTTTTTTTCAAAATTTTGATTTTGAAAATTAATTTTCCAAAAACTATTCACTCGAACAACTTTATTTAAAAACATAGTTAAAGAATGTATTTCTGGCTTTTCAAAATGCTATAGCATTACTCTGTAGGTATCACCGTTATTTTTTAATAATTTTTTTTCTGTTTTAAGTGATTTTTTTCTTAAATTGCCCCTCCCGCCTAAACGGGGCGAAATAGACCCCCCCTCCCATACGATTTTTTCTTGTCTAAGTCCAACCTACACGCCCTAGCTTTTTGTCACACCTTATGCAAATCACCCTGTATAACGTATAGTATTATCATAGAGCGTAGAATTTTAATAAGCGCTAGATTTTACAGTGGAGAGCAGGATAAGATACAAAACAAGTAGTAAAAAAGAGAATCACAATCTTTCTTTAAATAATAAATCATAGCAGTGAAATTATTTTCATATTCTCAAAAAAGGGTCCATCTTATATCTTTTTTTTAAACCCAATTTAGGCAGTTTCACATATTATACAATCTGAAATTTGTTAATTTTGTTCAACGTTAGTCGATGTCGATGATGTTTTTCATTGTCGATTTTTAAGTAGTTTCCTATTGGGTGGATTCGGTAGATTAAAGAAGGAACCACACCTATCTCGTGTCGTTTGTGGTTCGGGTAGTACTATGTTTCCATCAAATTGAGATTTCAAATATGTAAGTGTAGCAAGATTTCATTGCGAGTTCGTTGAAATCTAGATTTCATATAAAATCTTGTATTTTGTTTCGGTGTACATAGTTTAAGGTGTTAATTCGAAATCCAATTTTTAAATTTAATGCAATACATAGTTTTTCCATTTCTTTCACAAATCGTTATGGTTCCAAATTTTCTTGACAGTTTATTTTTGTTGTACGATTATTCTCTTCCGTTTCCGTTTTTCATACAGTTAAGTTTCACAATTTCGCAGAACAAAAATATTTGTTTGATATTAATATAACATATATCTTAAATAAGCATTTTGTTGAAGTTATTCTTTAGAAATTTTGAATTAAAAACTAAATATGAAACATGAAGATGGCAGCACTGGGCTTAAACGTGAATGCCGTCAATACGATAGCACTGAAATATACTGAACAGATCATTAGCGTTGTGAAATTCGTTTGAACAAGTCATACAAATAAAGAGTGCTAATAATTATTAAACTATATTCTATTTTTTATTCGACAACTTATCATATTGTTAAAAATATACTGAATATGAATGAATATACAGAAAGTACCTTTTCAAATGTAATAATAGGTGCGTTTTATTATCCACAAATCTATCTGGATCCGGATCGGGATCTTCCCTTGAAAATAAAACGATACGGATCTTACTGACAGCAGTGTTATAAGCCCGTTTTTTTTATCCTTGGGTTTGGAAATTTTAAATTATGTCTTGTCCTTTTTCTTTACACTATACCTTACAATACCTTACCATGAAAAGCCATCTACTCGTCAGTGTAAAAACTAATTTTTGGATCTTTGAAATAGATCCCGATAGAAAACAGGATCCCAAATTGTTTTTGTAATACATGTTAAAACTTAATCCAGATCCGGATCCAGATAGATTTGTGAATAATAAAACGCACCTAATATAGCTTATTTAAATTGTAAAATAAATGTAATTTGTCAAAATAACGAAAAGGTCTCTATGTGTACATACCATAAGTGCCTAAATTCAAATCTGCTACATTTTAATTGTTGGTTTTTTTATCATAACAAAAAAATCTATTACGATTACAAGCCAATGCATATTTTTTCATGATTTCTTTATTTTATTTGATGGAATTTTAGGTTTTCCGTATTCCGTCTGTTCACTTATTTTTATTTTTTTGGTGCATAGCGTTAGGTAAAATTACAATTAAATCACAATATAAATGATCCGATTAAAGTGATAAGTTTAAAATTAATGTTTTTATTTAATTGTTATATTTGGAAAAAAACTGAAACTTAATTTTAAAATTTATTTTAACAGTAAAATTGCCTCCGTGTCGGGAGTTTTAAGTGAAAATTTTGTGTCAATAAAGCAGCCTATGTAGAACACTTTTAGGCATTCCTCTTCCTCTAAATACAAGATTTTCACTTCTCCCTATTTTTCTATTTTTCACTTACCGAAAACGGATTACACTAGGAGCAGCAACACAAAAACTTCTTAAAAATGTGAGTAAATCGTTGTAATTTTAAGGTATTTCTTATTTTGATATCCACGTATGTATTAATTGCTTTTTGTATCTTATCATTCGGGCACCAATTTGATGCTTTGGCCGAAAATAAAAGCCAAAATAACTTTCTCCGATGTAAAAACTCAACTAAAATACTTTTAATTGAGTAATCATGTTTTTCTTACAAATTATTTTATTCCGAAAATAAATAAAACAAACAATGAAAACACGTAACAGGTTTTGTGTTAATTTTTTTCACTTGTGATCGTTCATAGAAACGAAAATCCACCCTTCATCTTTGTTCACTTTTATTGCTTGCATTTAGGGATACATGAGAATAAATATATTCGTAAGATGCTTTGCTAATAGAGGACCTTACCTCAGAAAAAATGTCCAATTAGATATTTCCGCCATGGTAGGAAATACAAATCTCTACAACGAATAATCATTCCATAAAATGACGTTCGTGTCATTGAAATTTTTGTTTGTAGCTATACTAGTTACTATGTAACGTACTCAATGTACATGTACATGAGAAAAAAATCGAACTCAGAATTTGAAACTTAACATTGCGAATTGCAACGATAGGATTTAAACGAAAAAAAAAAACACGCAATTCTCTACGCGGCTACAGTCTAACCCACTGAATCAATATTTTTGAAACTTGGTGTCTGCCCATCTAGCGTTTTTGGACATAACCCCCAGAGATGTATTTTATTTTTTCATTTAGAGGATCAAAAATAACGCCAACGTTAAGCAATATCTTATTTGTCTCTCTAAATCGTTCTGAAAAAATTGATTAAATTAATTTTTTATTAAAGACTAGCTGCGGGCGGCAGACATTGTTCTGCCCTATTTTCTCTAAAACAAAACAACATTGATTTTTTATGTTAATAGTTCCTCCCCGACAGACTTTGTTCTGTCAAAAGTTATTGGCCCTTCGCAGTAATAAGACATATTTCAGAGTGATCATTTTATTTATAGATTTATGTCTCCATAATAAAGAACAATTACTTACAAATATAAGTTTTCTATTTTGTACATTGCAAGACTTTAGTAGTAGTAGTAGTAGTAATAATGTGGTATTTTCATTGTGATGCCTTATCATACACGATATTTTTTGTTTGATTATCTGGCGCGTAAATAAATAAAACTGTCGGTTTTCCGACGCGAGGGCCAGGGAACATACAACTGTCCATGAGAGAAGCATGGGTTTTCCAGATTGACGCCGCAAACACTCAACGACTGACCCTGTGATTTATTTATGGTCATAGCGAAAGCAAGTTGTACTGGAAATTGCAGTAAGGATGACCACAGAACAACGACATTCCGAGCCGAGGTACCTCAGTGTGATGGAAACTCTGGATGACAACGTAATCATGGACAACAAGGAAGTAGTCTCGTTCTACGCTGACTTTGGTTCAGCCTACTACCGCGAAAACGCCATCCCTGCCCACAACCCACAAAAATCACCACTGACAACCAGGAATGAACACCCTGAGGTCAATACAGTCAACCGACCTTTTAAATTAAATTTTTTTCGTTATGTAAATTTTATATAAAAATAATTAAACTTAAGTCACTGTATATATGTAGTTAGGCCCCCTATGAGCCAACAAATGTAAATTTTCATACATATTTATGTATAACTTTTTAGTTGTAAGCCAAATTGTGAATAGTATGTTCAATAAAACAAAATTGAATTGAATTGGAAATTGCAGTGGTTTAAATTCAAACGGTACGGTAGTTGGTACCATTGGGATGCGGGGTAGCAACACATCCTCTCCCTTATATTTTCCCTTTAGAATGATTGCTTCGATCACATTGTTAAGTAATTTTTTCACTGCTAGCTGTGTACCGTTACAAAGTCGCGTTGGTTGATATTTCGTAACATTATGACCATCAATCCTGCTTTTAATTGAAGATTATGGGGAGGTAATCCTGGCAAATCCAGTGAGTTTAAAAATTCTGGTGGATAATTGATGACATCATCTTGGTTAGTTGTTAGCAATCAACTGATTTGTATGTTCACCGGTAATTTCATTTTGGATTTTGAAAGTTATTTCATTTACATCCGTGTTTTTGGCAGCTAATATAGCTCGTTCACTCAACTAACAATGATCTCTGTAATTTTGAGCGACGTTTGGGAAGACCTTTTCTATAAGCTCAGTTTTTGATTCTGTAAACTGGCAAAAATTGACAGGAAATGTAATGCAGCCTGTCATAACATTTACAGGGATTTTACCATTACCAATGCAAATCGACACGCATATTGTTGCTCAAATTTAGTATCTTAATTTTTTCCACTAAATGGAGGAATGATTGACGAAAATCTCCTGCTAACGAAATCATCGCTCCACCGAATTGGTTTTGATTGTTTCGCAGATCTTTCAGAGTTCTGTCTAATGCCTCCAAAGACTTTTTATGTGCCATTGTCCAATCATCCCATACTATCAACTTGCATTGCTGCAAAACATTTACCATTGCAGAGTTCTTCGAAATGTTGCAAGTCGGAGTTTCGTTGCTTTTAATATTCAATGACAATTTTAGCGTCGAATGGGCTGTTCGACCGCCTTCCAACAATGTAGATGCAATAACAGATGAAGCAAGTACGAGTGGAATTCCATTCTGTAAGCGAATTGTTGCTAAAATCAATGAAATTAAAAATGCCTTTCCTTTACCACGAGGAGCATCCAACTTTCATAAGTGTATCTTGATGCAAGATATTGTCACACATATCATCTTTGTATTTGATCCATAAATCAATTGGGTTTGACGGAAAGCATGTTGATATAATTATAGAAAACAATGTTCGTATTTGTTGAGCTTTTGAAGAAATTACAGCATCATTTAAAGTTTGATCCCAATGAGCATCATTTTCTAACAGTTGCCAACGCTGACAGGCTTCTCTGTAAGAGCCACATAATTCACCATTAACAGTTCGTAAATGTTGGAATGATTTTGGGCCTCGAACATTGACTAAGAGTAATCTATACAGGGTATCCGGTAATTCGTGTGCCATACTTTGGGATGTGATTCTTGGTCATATTCTAAGAAAAAAAATTGTTCTACAGTAAAGTCTGATTTTCAACTTTGACATCACTTTTTTACGATTTAAAAAAAGGCTAAATTTGGTGTACCCTGACCCATGTTAAGGTCAATTTCTCTGTCAGTACTAGTTAGTAGTAGGGACCTCATTTTGGACTTTTTTTTAGAAGAAATAATAACCTTTAAAACTACATTTAAATTGAAATGATGTATTTTTAGGGTTGCCTGATATTCAATTTTAAATGGTGTTCAATTTTCCTTGCCCGACCAAAATTCTGACTTTGAGGTCAATTTTTTTTCAAAAAATGCGTACTAAACATAAAGTTTTCTTATTTTTGCCTGATCTGAACAAAACAATACTACAATAAAAACTCATCAATAAGTATAATAGGTACTTGGGAAAATCTAAGACAGGTAAAATTTAAAAAAATGATTTCTTGTCCTTAGGTGTAAAGGGTTTGAATAAAACAATAATTTGTGTAGTTTTAAGTAATTTTTTATTTTATGTACACACAAACATAGTCATAATGAGTGCTCAAAGTGCCCTCCTGCGTTTTGAATGCATGCTAGAGTCCGTTTTTGGATTTCATTTTGAATGTCTATTCTCGATAACTCTTGCCTTACTTTTAGTGATCCTTCCGAAATACGTTGTTCTAATTCAGTTAAAGTTGTTATTGCAGATGAGTAAACGATTTCTTTTATTGGTACCCATACAAAAAATCTAGTGCAGTGAGATCGGTAGATCTTGCAGGCCAGTGAATTGATCCATTTCTGACTATCCATCGATCACCGTATTCTTCATCCAGCCAATCTTTAACTTCACGACCATAGTGGGCCGGAGCGCCATCTTGTTGGAAATATGATGAAGCTAGCTGAATCAGTGGAACATCCTCCATTAGGTCTGGTAGATTATTTTGTAAAAATTCCAGATAGTTAGTAGAATTAAGCCGGGATGGTAATTGGAAAGGCCCGATTAATTTATTTCCAATTACACCTGCCCACATATTGTGCTGAAATGATCTTTGCCGTCTTGAATGTGGATTGCTCGTAGCCCATGTGTGCAGATTATGAAAATTCGTAATACCATCTCTTGTGAATTGAGATTCGTCTGTCCAAAGAACTCTGTTTAAAAACTGGTTGTCATGCAAGCTTCTCTCTAGCAACCAGTTACAAAATTCGAGTCTCTTTTCAAAATCATCGGGAAGCAGTTATTGTGCAGTATACTGGAAATTCTGTATTTGGAAAGATTAAACTGTAGAGCCAAGCGTCTTATGCTGATGGAAGGATCGATTTCAACAGCTGCCAGTATTTTTTCATCCACTGAAACTCTTCTTGTGCTTGTAGCTCCCGCATTAGGTCTTGCAGTTTTGAAACCGATTCAGTTTCTCAAAGCCTTTGAAATGTATTTCCAAAAACATTTCGGGAAGGAAGTCGTCTGTTAGGATAAAGTTCCTGGTATCTTCGTTGTGCCCTTCTTGAATTTCCATTACACAACCCATTAACGGATTAAAGGTCTGCGTGTTCTCTCGTAAATGAAGGCATTTCAAAAACCGCTCTTATCCAACTGTATTAGATTAGATTAGATAAAGTTTATTTAGCAAATTAGCTATTTTTTACAATTTCATTGTATAATTATCTTATTTTTAATTTCTTAAATTTAATAATTATTTTTTTTACAAAAAATTGTACCTCTCTTTTAAATTTTATTAAGTTGTTTTCAATTTAGGCAATTCATTGAAAATTTGTATTCCTTTGTAAAATATCATATTTTGAGACCTTGAGTTTCTGAAAAATTGCACATTTAAGTTATTATTATTTCTTAAGTTATATGGTTGTACATTGGCTCTAGTTGTTAATCTTCTACTTAAGTAACTGGGCAACATGTTGTTTTTAATTTTAAATACAAAAATAAGTGTACCTAAAACTATTCTTTGTCTTACATTTAACCAATTTAGCATTTCCAGCATATTTCAAATAGATGTATATCTACTACAGTATAAAATAGAGCGCATCGCTTTGTTTTGAAGCTTTTGTAAAGTTTCTAGCATACCTGAAGAACCCAACAATAGTATTGTTGGGTAAAACTCAAAGTGGGGTCTTACTATTGTATTATAAATTTTGATTGCCATTGGAATACATAGCTTTCTTCTTATTTTACGAAAAAAACGATTTTTTTGGCAATTTTTTTGAATACATATTCGAAATGTTTTTTAAAATTAAGTCTACTGTCCAGTATGACTCCTAAATACTTGATTTCATTTATACATTCAAATTCTTCTATTTGGTTGATCACATTATTTTCAGGTAACAACATTATTTTCGTTTTTTCTACGTTTAACTTAAGCTTATTCATGTTTAAATAATTTTTTATATTTTTTATTTCATCAGTTAGTTTTCTTATACAATCACATAGTTCATATTCATCAATGTAAAAAAGCCCATCATCAGCGAAAAATTTGATTTGGCTATATTTAATTACTTTTTTAATATCATTAATGTAAAGCAAAAATAAAAGTGGACCAAGGATAGATCCTTGAGGTACACCTAATTCAGTTTCAATTGAGTCGGATAAATTATTGTTAAATTTGACAACTTGCCCGCGTCCAATCAGATACGATTTAAACCATTCATATTCAACTCCTCTTACCCCATACATATATAACTTTTTTAATAAAATATATATAATATGCATACACTCGATCATTTTGTTTATTCAACAATTCTGCAACTGTGAAGATTTCTACGCCAGTGAAAAGAATTTGTATGTGAGCGCATTCTTTCCACATCGGCGTGTAAGAAGGTGTCCACTATGTCATTACCTCGTCTTTGTTCGTGTTTTTTTTTTTTTTTTGGCAGTTCCTTTAGTAGTTGCGGGTTTTAAATCTCAAGAAAGTTAATCAAATGTTCTTTTCACTTGTTCATTTGGTTGACGAGGTAAAATACTTTTCTTTTCAAATACTCCAAGGAATCTGGATATAGTGATAATTATATCCATCATTTCGGATCAATTTTTCATGTGTTGTATGACTTTGATACAGTGAAGCTAAAGTGCCGTGTGATTCCATGCCGTACCTTTTTTAAAGTATTCCCTTTCTACATCATGTTAGCAAGATTTTTCTTGGCTAAAGTCGATTAACTTTCACATTTTCATACGTTACGTACATATTGCCGCAGTACTCCTTAGTATGATGGTTCGTTGGGCTGTTGGCACTACAACCGCTCCCACCTTAAACAAATAGTCTCCTGGCTTTTGCTAATAAGTAACAAATCCTCCAAAAGTATGTCTTGTCATGAGAAGTGCCTTCGTCTTAGTTCTTCTCACTTTACGTAGAATTGTAGGTCCCTACTGTTGTTATGATTTTTTAGTCACTAGGTTTAAGTTGGCTTCCAGCATTTGGCTTATAATTTTTTTTTTACATTCGTACTTATAATATCAAAAATATAGGTTACTAATTTTTGAAAGAATTGAATGCATTTTATTTAGCTTCAAAAGCTATTTAGATTTCATTTTACAATTTTTCACTTACATACTATTAAACTTGGAGTTATATATGTATATTATTCTTATCTTTATAAAATTCTTTTACTTACTATATTATTTTATTATTAATAAATATAATTACTTTGTACATATTCAGTTAATTTTTGTTTGAATAAATTAAAATTAGTTAAATTTTTAATTTCTTGTGGCAGGTTATTAAAACCTTGAAAACCTATATAAAATATAGTTCGCTGTCCTCTTACAGTTCTTGTTCTAGCAATTCTTAGGTCATTATTATTTCTTAAATTATAATCAACAACTTCATTTACAAGTATAACATTTTCACATAAATTTTGTACACAAATATCATAGATAACATAAAAAGTCTTTGGCTTACATTTAACCATTTCAGCGAATTTAACATACTTTGAATTGGTGTATATCTATTACATTTCAAAATGATTCTCATTATTTTGTTTTGTTGTAATTGTAGTCTATTTTTATGACTTTGAGGACACATATACAGTAAACTGGCACAATAATCAAAATGAGGTTTAATTAAGACATTACATAGGTTAATAGCCATACTCGTAGTTATATTTTTCCTAATTTTTCTTAGCACACCAATTTTTTTAGATATTTTTTTACAAATATAATTTATGTGTTCGTTAAAGTTTAGTTGTTCATCTAATACAATACCCAGATATTTCATTTGTTTAACTTGTTCAATCTGCTCATTATTTATAGATACATTAATAGACATATTACTATTCGAAGACAAACTAACAGGAATACATCGAAACACCATGCATTTAGTTTTAGCAACATTAAGCACCAGTCTGTTCATCTTCAGCCATATATTTATTCTGTCCAGATCTTGGTTTAGTACTTCTAAACAATGCGTTATGTTTTTTCCAGATACATATAAAAGACCATCATCAGCAAACAGGATAAGCTTCGATGATTGTACAACTTTGCTAATATCATTTATGAACATAAGGAATAACCACACACCCAATATTGTTCCTTGTGGAATCCCGATGCTCACATTAATTGGAAGCGATACCTTCCCATTCACTGATGTTCGCTGTGTTCTTCCCTGGATAAAAGATTTAAACCATTTGAGCTCCGTTGATTTTATTCCAAAACACTTCAGTTTTTTTAATAAAATGGTATTATTTACTGTTTCAAAAGCTCGTTTTAAGTCAAGGAAAACCGCAATTACAAAATTTTTACCGTCAATTTCTTTTCTCCATTCATTTATCACAAAATTTAAACTGGTTTCACATGAATGGTTTGCTCGAAATCCTGATTGGTAACTGTTAAGTAGGTTTTGTCCTTCTAAGTGTTGTTGAAGTTGAAACACCACACATTTTTCAATAATTTTCTCATACAAAGGCATCATGTTTATAGGCCGAAAGTCACTTAGTGTTTTTGGGTGTGGGACCTTTTTTGTTGGCACTACAAGTGATTCTTTCCAGTATTGTGGAAAAACGCCAGCACTTAGGGATATATTGACAATTCTTGTTAGTAAAGGGCCAATTATGGACAAGGAATCTTTAAACATTTTAACACTCATAAAATTAAAATCTCTTTTTTTGTTTATCTTATCTATTGCACTGTTTATGTTTTCTAAACTAATTTGATTGAACTTAAAATCTATATTGCACTGTTCTAGTAAATTTTCATAATCACAAAATATCACAGATCTGGTTATATCATTAATAGACTGAACAAAAAATTCGTTGAACTTAACGCTTAATATTGCACAATCGTTTATCACAGAACCGTCTTCAAATTGCACATTAGATATTGTATCATTATTTTTCTTTAGGACATATTTTTTTAATTTTCTCCACATGTCTTTCTGTGAACTTGCAGTTTCAATTTGCATTTTAATAAAATCCGATTTTGCTTCACATATTGTCTTTTTATAATGGTTTCGGTATCGTTGATATTCCAACCAAGCACCATCATCATTACTTAAAACTGCCTGTCTGTAAAGTCTAATTTTTGTATTTTTCATAATATTTATATTACTGCTAAACCACTCTGCATTTACATATGGGACATCTTTTTCTTTGACCATGGAATTTACTACCATTTTGATATTCGACACAAATTGATCACATAAAACATTTAGACTAAATGGTTGTTCGCTATCAAAATCAATAAATAAAGGAATTTCGGACAATTTTAACAGAAATACATTTTGGTCGTATACACAGTATTTAATTTTCTTTTTGTCGTTTCTCTTATATTGGTTTTTTATTGATAATTCGATTGTTTCATGATCACTAATTTTTAGGTCTTTATTAATTTTAGCATCTATAATATCAGTACAGTTTGTTATCACATAATCTATTAATGTTTTTGAATTGTTTGTGATTCTTGTTGGCTCATTTATAATCATACGCAAATTATTATCATTGACAATATTTGAAATACGCCTTGTATAAGTGTCATTAACATCAAACCAGTCTATATTTACATCACCCATTATAACAAAATTACCACATTCAAAAAGATAATCTATCCAGTTTTCTAACTCATTGCAGAAGTCATTTTTAGATGATAAGGGACTAGGAGATCTATACAACGCACACAGGTTTATCACAGGGTAGTTTTCGTATTGCACTTTTAATATTAAACACCAATATTGCATACTGACTTTATATTTGTTCAATACATTACATTTCAAATTTTTCTTCACATATACAACAACACCTCCAGTATGGCTAGATTCACTTTCACAGCTTAGAGGGTAATAAAACCCTTCTAATTGAACAAAATTTAAATCATCAGGGTCAGTGACATGGGTTTCAGTTATAACTAATATGTCAATATTTTCAGTATATACTAAACTTTCAATTTCATTAAAGTTATTTGATAAACAACCTGCATTTAAACATATACACCTTATATTATCTAGTTGCTAGTAATCAGTCCTATCTTCTACTATTTTCAGTTTTCTCTGGTAAACTGCACAATTTACATCATTTGCCTTATGGCTAGTATTTAATTCCATTTTCAACTTGATGTTTGCGTTGTGGCAGTTTATACATTTAATTTCGTCACTTGTACACATTTTTATATCATGGTTTTCTGCACATTTAACGCAAACTTTTGCATTGCTGCAGTTCTTTGCTGAATGGTTAAAACCGCAGCAGTTGTAACACCTTACTACATTTGTATGGGGATATACTCGGCACCTATCCCATCCAATGTTCACTTTAGTACCTTCAATAACGTTTGCATAGGCAACACCGTCCATTTCAACAATCGCATTGTAGAAGTTATTTTTTGGAGACAGATATATAAACAAACACTTAATATCGTATTCACCTAACGCATTTTGGTTTTTAAGAGATTTAACTAGCTCATCTTCACTAACTTTCTCTTTCACACCCACAATAAGTACACGGGGCTTTCTACGTATTGGTATTTTTACATTGTAATTGTCACTGTGTTTTTCTTTAAATTCGTTTTCAATTTTTTTTACCGAACTTTCATCACCTCTAATAACAACCGCACCATTTTGAATATTTTTCACATTAGTTATTTTTAATTGCATATTTGTTGGATTTATAGAATTTTTTATAACATCCCTTGTTTTGTTATTGTCTTGGTTTTCTTTTGGTTTAATTATCACCACATTATTCTTTTCTTTGATTTTATCCGCGTATGTAGCTTTTGCTTGTGTTGGTATTGTTATTGTTTTCACGCTCATGTTTTTAAACTCTTTGACTAAGTCATCTTTAAATTCTTTTACTACATTCTTAACAGCACTCAAATTTCCATTTTCCATATTCTTAACATCTTCACATATTCTGTCACTTTGGGTTTTAAATGATTCACTGTATTTGTTTAATTTTTCCATTTCTTTTACACTTTTTTCACAAGATTCTTGAATACTTCTCATTTCTCGAAGTCTATCAAAGTATCTATTTTCAATTGCCTCTAGTAGCTCTTTAATTTCTAATTCACTTTTCCTTAAAGATAATTCAAATTCATTTTTATATTCTTTTAAATAGTTTCCATTGTTTTTCACAGTTTCTTGTACATCTCGAACCGCTAAGTCAACATTGTGTATGTACATAACACAGTCATCACAAATAAATTTCACCATTGTGTTTGTGTCTAATACACCACTGCTATAGCGGTCGAGCCCACTACAAGCAATTTTTGGGTGGAATATTTTACCGCATATGCCGGCGCATTTTATTCCTGATTCCCCAGTTATTACTTGTTTGCATTTAAAGCACTCCATTTCAACTATATTTCAGAGTTTTAAAACTCCAGCACACTTTAGTTCATTTATTTTGCGCACCAGAAAATATTCAAACTCGCAATACAAAGCAAATAATAAATACTGATCTCACTCCGCTCGATCGACACACGTCTGTACTCTTCGGATATCACCAGGATAATAATATATATAGAGAATATAGAGTTTTACCATGCGCTAGCTTAATCTACCTAATATTATAGTGCCTTTACTACTTGCGATAGATTTATTCCAAACAAAATTTGAATTTTTTTTATTTTTTCAGGACTACAAGAGCAACAAGAAGTCAAAAATTTAAAGAACCTGCCAAGCATCAAACTTCAATCAAAAAATTTCTTTTAAACAACAAAAAACCAATTCGAAACACCGAATTAGAGGCAGATGTAGAATTTATACGCACAGAAAACGAAGCTCTAACTGAACATTATGTCTTAACCGAGTTCAAAAACGACGACGAGGAGCAAGAGAATGAGATAAACTTCATACTTACGGATAATTTTGGTGTTGACAATGAAGAACCAGTGGCTGAATGCGCCGAAGAAATTCAAATCGAAGAAGAGATAGACGAGAACGAAGTTAATGATGATGAAGTAGATGCAATGGTTGTAAGGACACAAGAGATTGTCGAACATGTTTGCGGTAAATGTTTTAAATCATTTCGAACACTAAAGGTAATAATTTGTTGAAAAAAGTCTAATTTAAGAGACTTTATGATTGCAAATATGTTATTAATAATTACAGGCTCTAAAGCGACACATCGCCTTTTGCGTTTTTACCGACAAATTAGTAGCACGCAGGGAGGAGATGCTAAAGAATATAGACAAAATTGAAATGGAATCTTTGCACATGCATAAAAAGGATATTTGCTTTTGTTGTGGTGATAGCTACGACACTTGCCATGTAAGAATTTATAAAATATTCCTTTCAAAATACTTGTCCCTAAAAATAATAATGTTTTTTTTCAGGGTGGTCACATTAATTGTGCTGATTGTCCTAAAACGTTCAAAACTCAATTAAGTCTTGAACGCCACATGTTTCTTATTCATTCAGAAAACAATGATTTTCCATGTCCAATATGCAATGGTCGAATTCGAACCGCAGCCTTATTAGAACTTCATATGGACCAGCATATGACACGGGGCAAACCATTTGCCTGTAAAATATGTGGCAAAGACTTTACTCGACATTATCATTTGAAACGGCATCTGAACTTTTCGTCGTGTGGTGGAAAAAAAGCCGATACAATGGCGTGCAAGGTTTGCAATAAAGAGTTTGTTCGGCTGGACAACTTACGTTCGCATTTAAAAAGCCATTTGGGTCAGGGGCCCACAACAAAGAAATCAGATTATATGTGCCCATGTTGCAAGAAGTGCTTCTACAGTCTGTCAACATTAAAGTAAGATTTAAAAGTAGTTTTATCTCAGAAAAATTTATCTAACAAGATGAAATGCCTTATTTATAATTTATAAATTAAAATTATGCAAACATTTAATTGATCTTATTTTTTGTTTAGTATTCATATTCGAACCCACACTGGAGAGCGGCCGTTTGATTGTGATCTTTGTGATAAAAATTTCCCATCATTGGTTGCTTTGAAAAAGCACAGGAGGTTTCACACAGGCGAGAAACCATATACTTGCTCGGTGGTAAGTTTCAAGATTATATACTTTCCTTTCTCAAACAAATATCGATCAATTTCATTCAATATAGTCAATTATAGTATGAATTATGTTTTATACAGTGTTGGACAAAACTAAGGCACTAAAAAATATCACATTGGAAACATACGAATAAAAAGTGAAAACACTCGTGATACTTTTATATTTTTTATTTTTGCTTAATCACAACATATTATTCTATATTTTACAGCTTTTAATTTGATTTTAAATCTTAAAAATAAAAAATAAAAATAGTTAAAAACTCATTAAAAAGTAGCTGGACAAAACTAAAGCACATGTACCCTATTTCTGTTATCGAATTTTACAGCTTACTTCTTAAATGCTACTACCTTCAATTGTTATTTTGTCAAGCATGTTCTAGGCAAAACAAAAAAAGTTAATCGCGGATCTTTGCACCATGCTAACGGTCAAAGCTAATGAACAATTTAAAATTTAAATAAAAATTGTTAAAATGGCGCGGAATAAATATTCCAATAAATTAAAAAAAAAATAGTGTCCGACTTTGAAAGCGGTGAATCAATTACATTTATTACCAATATACAGTACGCACTCGATTTACGCAACCCTCGATTCGTGCAACTCCTCGATTTTCGCAACTCTAAATTTGTAGCACGTCTTGACTCTATAAGTGCAACTTTTCAAAAATGCTACCTCGATTTGTGCAACTTCTTATGTGTATTCAACTGTTTTTTATTTGCATGCTCTCCTTTTGATTCTGTATTCCTGCCGTTAATTTACAGCTAGTTTGTCTGAACGAAATTCCATGTAAAAATAATACACAAACACATAAAATATATCTGTGTTTATTTGAATTGGTTGCAATTTCATTAGTGTCTACAGAAAATTTGTGCAGGATGGGTGTGACAAGAAAAATTACAAAATTGTCTATTAAAAAAAGAAGTGATATTTTATCAGAACTAGAAACATATTATGTTAAACATATGTTTGCAATGGGCCGAAGAGAACAACATTCCAATAGAAGAGTATTGCTACAAAAAATAAAAGAGAAAAAGAGAAGGCAGTTCTAAAAAACATAAATTTGCAAAAAACTCAATCTAAAATATCTAACTTCTTTAAAAAAAATTAATATATATTCTGTATTCATTCATCACTTATTAATTTTTGTGTAAATTTTCGTATTTAATAAAACTATTTTCAAAAATAATTGTTTATTTTGGTTTCACTGAAGTTTTTTCATAACTTGTCGTTATCTATAAGAAACCAAGCTATTTACACTATAATTTGTATCGAAAAAATACAACCCAGTAAGTGCAACAACCTCGGTTATTGCAACTGCTCCGATTTCTATTAGTTGCGTAAATCGAGTTTGTACTGTATATGGTATAAGCCATACGATTATTTCTCGGATAATAGCTCGGTTTCGTGCTCGGGGTAGTGTTCAAACAGTGCACAATGGTAGATCTCGAAAAACCACGTCGCATTGCGATAAAAGAATAATGAGCTTAATCAGAAAGGACCCTTATATTATCTCTAAAAACATAAAAAAAGAACTAGACTTATAAATCTCTTGCAGAAGGCTCCGGCGAAGAGAGATTGATAGCGACTGAAAAGCTCGTCGTGCTGTAAAAAAAGCCATTTATTTCCTTTAAAAATAGATGTGCAAGACTAAAATTTTCCAAATCGCACCTTAGCTAGACTAGGGAAAAATGGAAGAAGGTTCTATCCTCAGATGAATCGAAATTTAATTTAAAAGGATCGGACAGATTTCGTACGGTAGAGTAAGTTCGGGTAATGTGGAGTAGGCGGTTAATGTGGACCCCTGCATTTTTCTTTTTCCTGAGAGAGTGAGAGATCTGTTATTGCTTATACACTATAGTTCCCTTAAATATAGATTTAAATCTTTCATTGCCACGTGTTCAAGAGCTGTTGATTTTGCGTAGTGACATGATTTTTGTTTTGATGTGTGGTCGATGTAATTTTTTGCTGCGCGTTAAATGTTTATACTTCAAAAAATAAAGGCTGAATTTTAAAAAAGTGTTTCTTATTCGCGTTTCTAATATATTGTTTTTATACATAAGTTAAGTTTAACTGTTTTGCTTTATTTTTTTACAAATAAATTAGATTTTTTAACTTTATATACCTGTCGGCTAATGTGGAGTAGGCACAGGCGGGCAAAGTGGAGTAGTGCTCCACATTAGCCACCTGTTTTTGTAGAGGTCTAATCTTATGCAAATACTATAGATTCATCTAAAAATGCCGAAAAAAGGAATCCAAGTAAGAAAATTGGACCACTCTGGGATGGAAAAGGCACTTCTTGCTATCAAAAATAAAGAAATGGGTGTGAAGCTTGCTTCCAAAACATATAACGTTCCAAAAACAACGTTGCAACGTATGGCACGATCCGGTAAGCCTATTAGTGATATTTTGTCCACTCCCTTGGGTCGAAAACCGATTTTAAGTAATGTAATAGAAGAAGAGCTCGTAAAATATTTGCATGAAATGGAAAACCGTTTCTGGGGCTTAACAAGGAGCGATGTTCGAAGTCTGGCTTTTCAAATGGCTCAAAAAAATAATATCCCCAACAAATTTTCGCTATTGCATAAAACTGCAGGAAAAAATGATCTAAGCTTTCGGGTACCAACAGGCACTTCTATCGATAGAGCTAAGGGTTTTAATAAAGAAAGCGTAAACAAGTTTTTCGATATTTTGGAAGGGGTTTATGAAAAATATAACTTCCTAGCATCCAGGATATGAAATGTGGATGAAATTAAACTAAAAAGGGTGGTCACCACAAACAGGGAAGAAAAACTGAAGCCGCAATTTTAACTGTTTCACCGTATAAGAATCAGTTGCAAGAAAGTCTTAATAAACTTCGAAAGCCAGGTAAAATTGAAACTTGTAAGAACCCAACTGTAAAAGAGCAAGCAAAAAATGAAAAACCACAAAAATTAAAAAGCAAAAGTCAGCTTTAACTAACACCCAGCTAAATAAACCGTCTACATCGAGACGCAGCCGCCGTCAGTCTTCATCATCAGATGATAGCCTTGTTCCTTATAAAATATTATTTAGTGATTCTGAAGATGATATTGGTGAAATTCCGCATTCAAGAGATACTAAATCTAACTTCTGCGATTTGTCTTGGGGTGATGATTTGACTGGGGACAAATGGGTTCAATGTCTCCAATGCAACATTGTTTGGGCTCATGAAAAATGCCTCCCAAAAGGGAGTGCTATTTTTATTTGCAGTTCCTGTGACAAAGACTTTGCATAAATTTTAAAATATCGACTGTATTTTATGAATTTATTGTTTATTTTAAGATAGATAGACTAGATATCTATCTATCTAAAGCCAATTGAAGTTCCTAAAAGAAATGCAATTTTTATGGCTGTTTTTTTTTTGTTTCTTGTCTATTTTAATAAATATTAAAGTTAATTGAAGTTCCTAAAGCGTTAAACGTTTATCTAGATATTTATTTAAGGATATGCTATCTACATTTTTTATTTTTATTTTAAAGTAAAATTTAAGTTTGTTTTAATTAAATATCAAGAAACATATCTAAGTAATTATAAAGAAGACTTATTGTTTTTCGTTTAGTAAACTGAAGTTAAATAAGCGTTAAACGTTTATTTATTTAAGGAAATGTGATTTTTATTTATTTTTTTATTAAAATTGAGACTATGTATTTGTATTTATTTAAATGGATACGTAAATGCCGAAAAACATACAACTTTTGTATGAAAATAGAAATTGAATTCTTTTATGTTATTTTTAATAATAATGTATCTACTTCATTCATGAAATAGGAAAAATCTATACCAATTTCAATTTCTGGTAATGTGGAGCACTACTCCACATTACCCGCACTATGGGGCCCACATTACCCGCCACTTTTGCAAAAGGTCAGTTTTGCACTACTATCAAACTTTTGCAAATATTTAATTAATTTGAGGAAAATTAAGAACAAGGGTTAGTCAATGCTATTGCCAATGTTTCAATGAACGAAAACGCCTTTTTAATACTTCAAAAAAAGCTATAGTTTAAAAAATATAGCCGAAAACAATAAGGGTACTCCACATTACCCGACCTTACTCTACGAAGCCCGAAAGGTGAACGCCTCAATCCTCGATTCACCAAGGCAACTGTGAAGCACTGTGGGGGAAACATTATTGTCTGGGGATGTTTTTTCAGTCAAGGGATCGGGCCACTTCATAAGATAAGTGTTATAATGGATCGTTTCATGTACCAGGAAAGCCTTCAAAACTTCATGTTTCCGTATGCGGAGGAGAATATGCCGTTGCGATGGATCTTGCAACATGACAACGATCCGAAACATACCGCTAAATTGGTGAAAGATTGGTTTAATGAAAGTAATATTACGGTTATAAAGTTGCCAGCGCAATCCCCTGACATCAGCCCCACAGAGAATCTATAGGAAATTGTAGATCAGAGGATTGATCGAACAAAATGTAACAATTTTGACTGGCTACTTGACAACAAGTACAAACTGTCTGGGAAAAAATCCCCATACAAATAATTGACAATCTCATTGCATTCATGCCTCGTCGATGTAATGCAATCATCAAAAATAATGTTAACGCCACCAAATACTAACATTAAAACTTTTTTTTATTTATTTTGTATATGAAATCAAAAATGTGCTTTAGTTTTGTCCACCTACTTTTTATTGAGTTTTTATTTTTTTTCATTTTTTTAGAAATACGAGCATGTTAAGATTTGAAATCAAATTAAAAGCTGTAAAATATAGAATAATATGTTGTGATTAAGAAAATGTTTTGTCCAACACTGTATACTTTTCATTTTTCTGTTTCATTTTATAAACTTAATATACCATACAAATTTCAGTTCAGTCAAATTGTAATGTTTAATTTATCGTGGCAACGTGCTAACAGCGAAATTACCGGTAACATGGGTCTGGGTACACCAAAGTAAGCCTTTTCTTTAATCCCCCATGTACGATATACAAATTGAAGATAGGCCCTCACTGTTTCTCTACGACTGTAAACCTTCTGACCAATAAAAGTTCCTCAATGCAAGGCACTTGAATCTTCTTTAAATATTTTTGATTCTATCAGAAGAGCTTTCATAAAAATGAGACCATGTAAAGGAACAGTATTCTAATGAAGCCATAATTAGAGAAGTATACATAGCTTTTAAAGTATAACTACAGCATTTCTCTTTAAAATACCTAAAAGTGAACTTGCTTTGAATATGATAAAATTAAAATTCGATGAAAAAGACATTGGAATCAAAAATAAAACCAAGGTCCTTAATTTCATTAACAGTCGTTAAAACTTCGACTTGGAGGAACGATCTGAGTTGAACCTGTTATTATAATAGTTGTATTATGCTTATTTTATAAATCTGGTCACAATGTTACGAGATATTTTAAAATGTAGAAACATTTTTAGGCAAGTAAATTGTCTCTTGATTAATATAATTAAGGATCTTATGTCGTTTTTATTTGGCAATCCGGAAGCCTTCCGGACTCTTCTGAAAGTGTTCAATTGGGAAAAAATGACAGTTCTGATTCTGAAAAGAAGAGAAATTTGCTTCTGGATTTGAAATCAGAAGCAAAACCAGAAGCACTCACACATTCATATACTTAAACGTCAACCTCAACAGCTGTGATTTTTGGTATCCAAATTGTGCGAACCAGGGTTGGCCGAATTAACTACACTACATTTTATACATGATTTACTACGTTTATATGAGGTGTTGAAGCGAGCTTGAAGCTCGCTTCGAACGTTTATATACCTGTATTGAGTTGAAATGAGCCTCGTTCGACTCGATCCCAATCGCTCAGCGGTGTCGAGTAGAAATGTGGGTCGAAAATCCGACCCTAATCCAACTCGATCTTTTGATACTGCATATAAACGTAGTATTTAACTACGCGTAGTTTATTGAAGAAACTACATGCCTAATTTACTACAATTTGTTACGTCTGCTACATAATGTATATAGCTAATTCATAAAAAATCAATATAATAAAGGAAAAAAAAACAATTTTGCACTTTTATGATCTAATGAAGGTTTGTAAAAAAAAGTTTCATTTACCATAAGGATGAAGAATTGTAGGAATAACTGAACGTTTAATTTAAAAATTCACATTTCAAATGCATAACTGACAGTTAATTGACAGCAATGCTACAATTTCTTACATTAACTACAATTAACTACGTAGCAGACGTAACAAATGTAGTTATTCCTAAAAAGTGACAATTCGGCCAACCCTGCTTTCAAAAACATTTTTCTTGATTTTGATTATTGCACGCATTTGATGTTTCACATATACAATCAAACAAAACTTCAGAATCATCAGAAGCAAACAAAAGTGTTCAATTGGGATTCCGGATCGGAGAGAGATTCCGGATTGCCAAATAAAAACGACATTAGTTTATGTAAAGGGAAACGTATTTGTTAAAAAGATAGGTATTGCTACATTAAGACATTCAATTTCAAATTCAACGTATGATGTTGCAATTGGGTATCCATAAATATTCAGCATTTATGTTACGAAAATCGCGATATTCTAAGGATTGTTGCAAAAACCAGATTATGATAAGAAAACACTAGGACGAATAACTAGACTAGAACATTTAACAAAACTAACATCGCTAACAAAGAGAAATCGAGTAGCGAAGGGACACAAACAAGCTTAAAATTAGTTTATTCGCAATTGATTGACGTTTTAAAAGAGGTGGGTTGAAGGAGATATATTAATATAGTATATCTCCACAAATGATAAATTTTGGTACAAAAAAAACACATTTCTTCGATACTCGGTGTAATTAGACGAGAACTTGCTACTGTTGGCACATAGATAGTATCGATACTCCATTTATTGTCACCGTATCAATAAAATAATAGCCACCGTCAGAGCACTTAACATGATTACACCGGATATACAATTTAACAAATATGGCAATGCTCCATCCAATTGTATGAGTTCTGTCTGCTCTGTATATTTTTTTTTCAATCCATTTAGTAAAAAAAACTACTACTCAAAGCCGGGTAGAATCAGGTCTCAGACACGCAAATAATATCAACTAAGCTATCTTTAAATATCATTTTAAACTCATTGAATCTGTTTACAAGTCTCAGCGCATTAATATGGAAAATATGAAAACTATTATGACTGACTTTTACAAAGAGTTAAATAGTTTTTTTTTTCGTTTATACTGTGAAAGCCAGCATTAATGTGCTCTCAATCTGCTGTGTCACATAAATTCTTTCCCATCCTTCTATTTTTTTTTTTAAGAAGTAGCCTAAGTTATAAATTATCAACACAATTGTTTTTGATTTTAGTGCAAATCAAACTTTGCAGTGAAAGAAGTTCTTAACAGACATATGAAACGTCACACTGGAGAAAAACCGCATTGCTGTGATGAATGCGGTAAGCGTTTCATACAAGCCACCCAATTAAAAAATCATCTTCGAACGCATTTGAAGCCACATGAATGCACCGAATGCCCTGCCAAATTTAAAACCCGAATCCAGTAAGTATAACTTAAACAAAAAATAGAACAAGTTTTACATGTTGGTCTTTTTACTCAGATTGGAAAAACACTCCAAGGAACACAAATATTCAAAGAAGAAAGAAGCACCTAAGGTAAACTCCAAGCCCAAAGACTGTAAAACAGCCAAAACGCGACAATACAAAGAATACAATTGTGAAGATTGCTCTGTGAGCTTTCGGACTGTGGCGTCGTTTTTACGTCACGAATCGTCTCAAGAGCATATGGGTATGATTTTTTCATTAATTTTCCTATATTTTTTTTTTTTGATTAATGTTGACATTTTTTTTAATTTTAGAAAATGCAAAAAAACATTGCCAGATATGCGGTGTGGAGCTCAAAAATACAAAAGCCCTCCAATTTCACGTACTCAAATACCATGAAGCGTCCACGGATAATGAGTGAGTTAAAATATGCATAAATATGTTTTTTTTTTTTTTTATGTTTGTCAAATATTTCGAAACTTTAGGTCGCCAAATGATGTTGAAACGGTCAAGACAGAGAACGAAGATATTATTATTCAACAATACGTCCTTGACTCTCTTCCCGAATTAGAAGAAAAAGAACTTCCTGAAAGACCAAAGGTTCAGAGTTACACCATCATTGCAAAGAACAATGAAGTTTCTCCAGAATTTGTAAAACCTCTTAAAACAATGAAAAAAGCCACACTTAGATCAGAACTTCGAAAATCTATGGCAGAATGTTTACGTGAACCTAGTACCAAGAAATCCGAATTGAATGTAACCGAGGAAGAGATTCAAATTACTGAAAATGTCGGAAAGTTACTTGATATGTTAGTGGATGCTGAGACGCTCACTAAGTTCGGCTGGCCCGCGGATTCAGTTGAAAAGGTTCGATTAAAATTTCCATTTTTCTATGAATTAATATTAATTTTTGATCATAGGTACTTTGTAAAGTTATTGAGAATTGTGGATATAATATGACGCAAATAATATTTACCGATGATTATTGCACCAGAATGAGGGAATATGTTAAGTTGCTATTCACTGTCGTTATACAAAATGATACCATAAAGGAACTATTGAATAATTATCCAATCGATGAGGTAATTGAGTTTGTTCTTTCAAATGAAAATGACGATGATGATTAGAAGTCGAAATGTAATGCTACATTGTTTCAAAAGAAAAAAATTATTTGTAAATAATACAAAAAAAAATATTAAAGTTTATAACCTTAAATTTAAAAAAAAAATATATGATATGTATATGTATTTTACATAATGTTCGAGAATTATTTTTGTATCTAAAATTTTTACATAGTAAGTATTTTTATAAAATGTGTTAGTGAAAGAAAAATAAATGTATGTTCTTACCAACATGAAACTTAAAGTTAAAAAAAGGTTAAATTACCAAGTCAATTTTTTTTAATTATTCGTGATGCTATTGCTAAGCATCTATTTATATTCATGCGATGGAAAAATGTTTAAATTCAGGATTGCTTAACCACAAAAGGAACTTGCCTTTGCTACAAAAAATACAAACATACATCTTTCGTGTTTTCAAAAGGATAATTTGAAAGCTAGCTTTCCAAAGCTTGATATTTAAATTGAAATTGAATTTAAATTATTTGAAAAAAAAAAAAAACAAAACTGTCTATTATTCGTCACTATTTATTTTGTTATCTTTAAATTGAATCCAATATAATACAATACCTTAAAGCTCTGTCCCCAAAAGAAAAATTGCCCCTTTCATATTCCCGTTTCACTATTGGATCTGAAGCCTTAAAGGATATGGAGCTAAGTCTTCTATTTGACAATTTTTTTTTCAGTACTATATAGAATTTGAATAAAAAAATCTTCGTTATAAGAACAATTCCTAGCACTGTGCTCAATCATTCCAGCTTTAATGATTAAGAATTTAAATCTTAAATGATAAATGTAGCTCGACAAAAGTTCGAATTTATTGAGAAAAGAGTAAACAAAGGAAGTCCTGACAGAAAGAAGAGTCTTCTATAAATCGTCTTCGATCAATGAAAACTTCCTAACACTAATTTAATGTTGGCTATGTCCTGGGAATAATGATTTTACTTACAACCCTATTATGAGTATCAATTTGATAGTCGATAATTTCTATCAATTAGTTGATAATTGTAGACTAAGAGCTCACACCAATTTTTGGGTGTGATTGATAACAAAAAATAATTAGCATAATTAGATAGGGTTTTGGTAGTTATTTACAAATGTAAACGTCTTGCATGCTCTAGTGGGAGCAATAGTGCATAAAAGTGCACCAGATATGCAGTTCTCTCCAAAGTCTAAAAAATTGTGATACAAAATTTGCCATAACTTCAAAATGAAGAGCTAAGTGCAAGAAGTACGCTATTCTTATCGCGTCTTGCAGGCAGAAGGCTGTCTGCAAAATGTTTTAGACCTAAATACTTTCAATCAGGCGGCTTAACTCTACATTTTGGCAAAGTTGTTATAACAAATATTTAGACTTGCAAAGAACTGCATATATGATGCACTTTTATGCACTAGCTTCTACTAGAGCATGCAAGACGTTCACATTTGTAAATAACTACTAAAGGCCTATCTAATTATGCTAATTATTTTTTGTTATCAATCGCACCCAAAAATTGCTGTGGGCTCTCGGTCTATTTAGTATTATGGGTATCAACTGGTAATTTTAGAGCGATTGTGAATATTTACTTATCAAAAAGTTCATTGTGAATGAGTTTTGTTTATTTTATTCGACGCTTCGCGTTTGAATTTATTTTATTTGTTTTTTGTCGGCCACGAAAAGGTTAATTCTTTATGCGAAAATGTAAGTTCTTCTTATAAAAAAATCATCATAACTCCTCAAAAAACAATTCTATCGAAGTCAACATTCTTTTTAACTTTATTTACTCCTCGAGAACAGAATTTTTCAGAAATTTCTACCGAAACCAAAAGATTTGGCGGTGACATACTTTCAAGTACATATGTATACCCTTCACATTTCGCCATACAAGACTTAAAAAAAACATCAAATTGGTCATTTGTGAGATAAATAAACAACTTTATTAAGAATAATTAACACGAGATTTCGTTTAATGAGACACTCTTCCCAACTGGCCATATACTATATGATAACAATGAAAAATTAAGAACAGAAAAGTTTTTCAACCATCATAAGGGGTGTTAATTGTGTTAAACCGTTAAATACATACTATAATTTAACAGAAGGCATAATCTGATGAGGATTCACGAATTTGCTTATCATTGAGTTGTTAATAGTCGGTGGATTTTCTCAGCGTTTTGTAATATTTTCGCCCTACAGCTATCGATCATCTCACGATACTCCTTAATGTTGCCTTCAATTGTGACTAGTTGATTTTTCATTGGTTCTGTTACTGATTCAGTTAAGCTGAAAAATTTATAATTGTTGACAAAATGAACTATATAATACTTTCTTAGAGTAACAATTACCTTCTTTCTTTTTTAAGCTCAATAGAAGATTGATTATAAGTATCCCTCCACATGGTCAGTTCCAATTGCATTGCATCGATGTCTTCTGGAATGAAGTCCATTAGTTTCCCCAATGGATTTACGGATTTTGTCAGATTTTGTATGACATCGCGCAAGCTGTTCATTTGACGGGCAGAACTTTGTCGGGAGTTCAATTTAGAAATGTCGTTCTCCTGCAAATAAAGTTGGTTTTTTTTTAAAGTCAAGTTAGCTAAGTTAAAAGTTTTTAATATACCTTATCTCTTTTATGTTCGGTGTCAGGGGAAGCACCTTGGACTAGTTCTTTTTGGGTTTCAAGAATCTGTTGAACTAAATGTCCCTGATTTAGTGAATTGTCTTCAGCAGTATTCAGATCCTTATTGATACTTCCCTCCAATTGATCCTCTGTATTTGGATTCTCTATTATAACTAAATTCTCGCCATCGTCTTCCAGCTCTGAATTGAAAGTCTCTAACTTAACACTAATTCCAGATAATTTTATTTGATCGTTGGGCTGAAGAACAATTTCAATGTTTTTGTCTCTTCGACGTGGTGCTCCTGGTCGTGCTGATGCTGGTCTAGCACTTGGTGGTCTCAGAGAAGTTCGCGGTCGTGCAGGAATTTGTGCTGATTCTTTTGAATCTTCCCTAACAAATGTAGATTCTCTTTTAACATCCGAATTTGTGTTCGATACTGTACTGGGATGAGTCTTCAGAGAAGGACTAATCAGAACTTCTGCTAAAGGTTCTTCTGCAACTGTTTTGAGAGGATCGATTGAATCTGAAGAAATCTGTGCACTTGCGTCGTCAGGTTTTGACTTTGAAGTCTTTTCAGCACTTGATCTACGACTTCTACCGGAAGATCGCCTACTACCTGATGATCGTCGACTTTCGTTCCCAACAGTATTATCCTCTGCTGCAGCGGCAAGTAGTATTTCTTCTGCTCTTTTACTGGCACGATTTGCATCTCTCTTTAATTCTGTCGATGGGGAAAGATTTTCCGGTGGAGTAACGAGTTTTTGTTCATTCGCTATTTTATTCGTTACTTTTTCTTCATCCAAACTTTCATTTTGTTTTGTAAATTCATCTTTGTGTTTTTTGTTAATATTAATTTTCTCTGAATTCGTCTTCGTTTCTAATTGAGGTTCATCTTTAGGATCGGGCTTAATAGGAGTTTCTTGAGGAGACTTTTTTGGCGAAATCTTTTTCAATGGTTCTTTGTTTAACGTTTTAGTGCTTTTAAGTTTTTTCTCATCCTTCTTTTCAATATCAGTTACTTTTGATGATTTTCTCGACGATTTCTCTTTAATTTCTTTTGACTTAGTCTTATCTTTAACTTCCGTTTTACCCTTATCTTTTGAGCTGTCCGATTTTTTAGCTGCAACAACTTTCGGTGATCTGTCTGTGGGTTTCTTTTCTTTTACATCTTTGGGTTCTTTGAGTTTTTGTTTTGCTTTCAAAGGACTTCCTCCATTATTTACCGTCTCTACAGCTATTTTCCAATCAAGTTTCTTTTCAATAACAACCCCCATCATTTGCAATAGCTCGTTGGTTTTCTCTGGCTCATGACCGGCAACAATTTTTGATGTTCTTACCGTTAAAGATTCATTGGTAATGATTTCTTAAATAAAATACATTAAATAGGTACATTTGTAAATTCGCTTGCTTAGACTTACTTAACGAATCAATCATCTTTTGTAAAAATTTCATCTTTCCATCACGATCACTAATGTTGTCGTAGTTCAGTTCTTCGGAAGTGTAAAGACCCTCGAAATATCCAGTTTCTCTGATTACCTGCGAAATTAGGTTTTCTGAATATATATTCACTTACATTATCCAAAATTCAATGTTCTTGCACGGCCGTATAGGCATCTGATGCAAATAGCAGTGAAACATGTGCAGGGCAGTCGATATTACCAGCTCAGAGTTGATGGATAAAAAACAATTTCGTTCATTTTCTTGCGATTCTCAAGGGGTTGCAAGCCTATAAATTTTATAGCCGATCAACATAGGGTAGAAGGTTAAACACACTAGGCCAAGGTAACCCGCGAAGTGCCAACGGAGGAATCTACGTTCATCTTCTTCAACTCGAAATGACTGAGAAGCTTAAAAGGGAGTCCATGCCTGGCCACCATATTCGATAAGGGGCCAAACAAATGTGGGGTAAAGTGATTTAGTGACATAGGGATCAGAAAATTCTTTAGACCATCGCTTAACAAAACTGAGTGCGGAGTTGGCTCTATTTATAGAAATAGTTATATTGGATCTGAAGTTCAGTTGCTTATCGCATAAAATTCCTAGATGACGCAGCGAATAAACTTTAGTAACCGGCTCGTTATTGATAAGACATATACGAGGAACGAGCGGGGAGCGTTTTCGAGATTACGTTATTGCTTGGTCACTTGACTTTTCTGGCACCAGGCAGAAAATCTTTGTAGGTCGAGCTGAAGAAGATCGGAGTCAGTAGGACAGGAGATACATTATGTATATTTTCTTATCATCGGCATATACAGAAATGGAGGTTACGTTTGGTTACGCAGTCAACATCATTGATTGTTAAAATGAAAATCAGAGGGCCGAGATGTTTTCCTTGTGGAACACCAGAAGTTGCAAAATTGGATCGGATTCTCAGTTTCTAAAAAAGACCTTGTATTGACGTTCGTTTAAATTAAATTGAACCCCAATGCAATAAAGAAAGTTTGAAAACCAAGTGCTTTTAGTTTAACGAGAATAAGATTGTGCGAGATTTTATCAAAGGCTTTTTCAAGGTCAATTGCAATTACATAAATTTCTTTTCCAGTTTCTATAGCACAAATTATTCCAGAGATAAAATCAAATAAGTTGTTGTAGTTGATCTACCATTAAGGAACCCGTTTTGACTTGTCGAGAAAATTTGCTTACAGTTAAAGAGCATTGTGTCATATACAATGCTTTCAAAAAGCTTAGGGATGCACGAGAGTTTAGCGATGGGTGGTAATTATAGATTTCATTCTAAATAACCTTTTTATGGATCGGGATAATATAAGAGTGTTTCCAATAGGAAGGATTTTCCCTTGTCAAATTGAGTGCTGGAAGAGAGTAGTCAGGGGCTTCATAGTAGCTCTGTTGAGCATTTCTTTAAAATTATTTAGGGTAATCCATCAGGGTCTCCAGCGTATTTATCTTTAAGTTTATTGATCTTTTCATCAACAATAGACGGTTTAATGACAATGGAAGATATTGATGTTCGGGTGCAGGTGTATAAGATTAAATTCTTAAGACCGAAGAACAAGAAAAGAGTAGTATCCATCTTTAATTTAGTTAGAAGATATCAGTATTAGGGCTTTAATACCATTTCACAAGTAGGTACTTATGTTCCTATGTATACAAGTACTG
Source organism: Chrysotoxum bicinctum (assembly GCA_911387755.1). Lineage (NCBI taxonomy): Eukaryota > Metazoa > Arthropoda > Insecta > Diptera > Syrphidae > Chrysotoxum > Chrysotoxum bicinctum. The sequence goes on from OU426988.1 coordinate 202,498,572, forward strand.
CACGTATATTTTTGGTTATAAATAATCACATAGCAATCAAGTTCAGGGTTTTCTTCAACTTTTGTTGAGCTCAACTGGAAAACTTTCGGCCAAGAGGCTTCAGAGAGTCAATTTAATCCCGTAAGGTTGTAGGACAAGATTTTTTTTTGGATCAAATGAAGATTGATTTTAATTTATATACTCATGGGCTCTGGGGGGAGTGTCATGACCCCCATTGTGTATATGAATTATCTGACCCGAAATATTATATTTTATTGTATTGGAACATGGGGTTCATGTCCCCGTGTCTCCCCCCGCATTTTGCAAACTTATACTTTCACCCGAAAGTGATTTAAAATCCGATTTATTGGTTTAAGATGGCCAACCGCCGCCGGCGAGATGGGTCCTTCCCTGAAGCAAGCAAAGGACCTAAAAAGCTGAACAAAGTTTGGTGCTTTGGTTCGGCAAAAACACATTATCTCGAAATTATACGCTAAGCGACCCAACTAAAGGTATACTCTTGGAGTATTTGTCAATTCCTCCCAAGAGGCAGTATATCACTGACAAAAATTTTTTTGTAGCGACTGAGAATCGAACCGAAAAACTTCTGCATGACAGTCAAATGTATGCATTTAAATGATATAATCCACAATTAACACTTTAAGTATTGAAGTGATTTTTAAGAAAACTATTGGAGCCATAGAATTAATTCCGAATATGGATCTTTTTTTTGTCAATTTTTTAACCACAATTAAAAAATTCTATTGTGAATCTTCAACTTTTTGTTAAATTAATAACAAATGAGAATGCATTTTTGAGCCTTTCAAGAAAGGTTTAAATTGTATAAGCAATTTATGGTTAAATTCATATCAATGATTTAGTTTGTATTAATATTAATATTAAATGGATACATCTTTTATTTACCGTATTGAAAACATCATGTAAAAATCGAAAAGGAGGCTTCTTTAATAATTTGTCACTAAGTACTGGTTTCTTAACATATTTCCCGAGAGTATCTTGAGTTCGTTTTATTACTGATGCATCAACCTCTGACATTGTTTTAAATTTAAACAAATAAATTTGATAACATTGTTCAAAATAAATCAGTCAATATGACACTTTTTATGAATGTCTAAAAAAATTACTTGATATGTTTGACAAAATTGAATGCATGGCAACGGATGATTCGGCGCATAGGATTTATGATTTTGTTTTCTTTAACAGACAATAGTCAACAAGTTGCTTAATGTTGCCTACCTTTAATCTGTCAGGTGTGGAAGGAATAATTGACACATCTAAAGTTTTAGTATATTTTAGCTGAGTAACGGTTATGTATAACTCGTCCCTATTAACACACTATCATGCGTGACTTTCTTGAAGGCGATAAAAAGATGTGATGTGTATCGATCCGAAAATCGTTTTTTTTTTACAAAAGAATAGGCACATCATGTGTGAAAATAGAATATATTAGGGGTATTCATGTAAGCGCGGAAAACCCTCGTAAACCTCGTAAACCAGATAATTTTATCTCCGCAGAAACGAGCTGTCAAAATTTGTATGGGAAAAAGTTTCTACAAATCGCATAAAATTATCCCACAAATTTGCTGCGGAAAGTGCAGAAATAAACCTCGTAAACTAAAGAAGTATGGATTCTGACTTTTAATTTGACATTTCACAAAATATTTCCCACAGTTACGCAAGTATTTCTTAGGGGGTGTTCATGAAAACATGCTGCAGAAAGTTATATCTTTCTACAAAGCGGGAAATTATCTCGTTACATGAATACCCTTATTGTATCCACTTGGACGTCTAATAAATTATATAATGTTTATCCTTAAGTGGGCTTAAGGTCAATTTTTGTTAATGTTTTTTTATGTTGTGACGTTTCGGATGTGGTTGCACCCTTCTTCAGACAACTTTAAAAAATATTTTTTATGTTGTGACGTTTCGGATGTGGTTACAACCTTCTTCAGACAACTTTTTTTATTTTTAAATAATATTTTTTAAAGTTGTCTGAAGAAGAGTGTAACCACATCCGAAACGTCACAACATAAAACAAAAAAAATATTAACAAAAATTGACCTTAAGCCCACTTAAGGATAAACATTATTTAATTAAATAAAAGGTCACGAAGAAAGAAAATATTTATATTAAATTATATTTATTCCGGTAGTCATTTAACTTTAACGACAATTTGTGTTTGAATAAAACGAAAAGTTCAACGGTCGTTCTTCACTTTTATAACCATTATAACTGACATTTTATTAAAACACTGCCGGAATAAGGTTGAGTGTTATGATTTCACAGAGAAAAGCCGACATTCGATATCTAATCGGTTTTCCTTTGTTCCACTTTGAAAGAGGCAGGCTTATCGTTTATTTCTCAACTTTTGGTCTTGGGGCACGGGAATCCTATGATGGTGTTTTAAGACAACCAACCATTGGAACCTACGATCAACCATTGGGACCTACAAACAAATTCAGCCTCGATAAAAAGAATACAAAACTGTGTTAAAAAAAAACTTATTGAGGGAGCCACTTAGTAAAATTGGTCTTGTTATTCGTTAATTGCCACTTGGTAATTTTAAATAAATTTTTAAGTGACTACAGTGGGTAACAGCTAAAATGATCCAACACAATTTTAAAAATTCAAAGCATTATAGCCCAAAGCTAAATGAGATATCGTCTCAATTGAAGCTACAAACCACAAAAAATTAAAGTGTAGTATACTTATTGTACAATTTAAAAATTTGATACAGTGCAGATATGGTCACAAATCTGATTCTATACGGTATGAGATATTTTATCCCGAATAGGATAAAATCTATCAAACCGAAAGAAAACTCTTGGTTTGATTCGAGCTGTAAAGAGGCTATTAAGGTTAGAGAACTAAGCAACTAGTTTTAAAGCCAACCCTACTTAGGAAAACCGGAATAAGTACAAACAAGCTATAGAAAGACCTGTAACGTGCATATCCGACGAACTAAATTTTTACATGACCAAAAATTACGGCAAAAAATACTATTATGTCCGAAAGGTGGTGTTATATTGTAAATCTCAAAGACCGACACCGTTGACTTGTTTCTTTAGACTCCTCGTCTTCGTGTCAAACAATCGATCGAGAGCCCAAGCACAGCCATGGGAAATCGACATGCGCTGATCATTCAGCACAACTCAATTGTTCACGATATTGCATTTTGGTTGACCTAAATTGATATCCTTAAGGTGATACGTTTCGGATACAATATATCCAATAAAAGTGCAACCAGAACAATTGAGAATGCATTAAGTTCAACGCACTACCACTTACTTCCTCAGATAGGTATGGGAATACAACAGTGGTAAATTTGTTTGGTCAGCTGCAACGCTCGTCTTCAATGACATTCCTGTTATAAGCTCGATAAATAAAGCCAATTTGCTTGCAACGCAGTTTGCTGTTAATTTGACGCTACCAGAGAGTGATATGACTCCTCCTGGGGTGCCAGCACGTAACTTGATACAATCGAGTCTAGTCGATGTAATCGAGTATAGGGAGTTCGTTATTTGATTCAATAGAATCGAAAACAATCGGCTGATCATAAGAAAGAACTGCCTGGGGCCTGTTTCAGCGCTATTACATTAACTACATCAACTACATCTTACAACTACATCCTACAACTACATCAGTTACATTTTTCTGTTTCACACATAAAACTGAAAGTGTTGTATGATGTACCTGGAAAACATAGTTGATGTAGTTCATTTGACATTTCTTCTGCATATTTTTATTTGAGCTAAGTTTTCATGTTTTATTGTTTAATTCAAATCTCGTGAAAAAACTTAATTCAACAAAAATATGTAAATATTTTCGATGATGACTTTGAATTTGATATACGCGTTGAAAAAGAAGTAATATATTTTTACAAAGAATCAATTTTGCTTCGGAAGATCCATATTTTGTGGAGCGATTTCGAATGCCCAGAAATTGAATTGAATTTTTGGTTGAACGCTTGGGAGCATTTATTGCTCACCCAATTGATTGCAACCAATTTACGATGTCACCCCTGCAACAAATTCTCTTAACTGTTCATTGGGTTGGAAATGGAAGCCGATATCATGTTGTTGGGACCATGCATGGTGTCTCAGAGGCATCCGTATGTCGTTGCGTAAATAATGTTTTAAAATATTTTGTTTTCTAATAACTAATCTAATATCCTTTAAACTCTTTCCAACTGCTTCTACATCAAACATTTATATTGTATCAATGTAGCAAGATTTTACTGTTAGTTGTATTACAACAATGTAGCCCAAAAAGCTGTGAAACAGAATCATACATTTTTCCAATAGTTCCAGTGTATCATCCATATCTACACTGATGTACTACAACTGAAAATCGAAAGTACCTATGAAACAGAATTGATGTATTGCAACAGTCAAAATGATACATTGTACTTGATGTAATATCGCTGAAACAGGCCCCTGTTCTCGATTGTATCGACCTAACTCGATCGTATCAAGTTACGTGTTAGGGCCCCTGTACTTGAGAGCGTAAACGATTTTATGGGACAAATCTTCTTTCCCACTTGTGCAGTTGCTAGAGTACTAAAAGATCTTGACATTCACAAATCCGCTGGCCCGGAAAGTATCCCTGCTATTGTTCTGAAGAGGTGTTCTTCAACGCTGGCAAAACGACTGCGTAAGCTTTTCCATCTGTCCTACTCTACAGGTCTCTTCCCGAGTGGATGGCAAATCCTCCTCCCCCTCTAACTATCGTCCAATTGCACTTATGTATGTCCCTTCTTCCCAAGGTCATGGAAACGCTGATCAATTTTCAGCTTAAGAAATATCTTGAAGAATGTAAGCTTCTTAATGACCGGCAGTATGGTTTTCGTAGTAATAGGTCCACTGGTGATCTGATGCTATATGTATCTCACTGAAGAGTGGAACAAATCTTTACATCGTTTTGGAGAAAGTAAGTTTATTGCACTTGATATTTCAAAAGCATTTGATAGAGTTTGACGTCAAGCTCTCTTATCGAAAATGCGCGCATTTGGTGTCAATGAATTTCTTCTTCGCTGTCTTTTGTCTCCGACACTTTGGGTGTTGACTTCCAACGGAAGCGTATGATAAGCTCATTAAATTCTGATCTTGAAAGCATTGTCCATTGCTGCTTCAAAAACCGTGTAGAATTCAATGCATCGAAAACTCAATGCTAAAACATAACCCTCCCTCAATGCCACTATCTATGGATGGCACTTGCATCGAGGGGACTTAACTGCTTTCAGTTTTATAGGTATGTGCATCACAGACCATCTTTTGCGAAGTGATCACATATTTTAAAACTCGAGTACAATTCCCATATCTGGACACTTGAGTCTCTTGGACAAAATTCAAAAGAGAGCTATAAAAATGATAGGCGACCGTTGCCTAACTGAAACTTTTAGTATTTGTATCTCTCGAGCACCGCCGCAATCTTTCGGGTCTATCATTATTTTACCGCTATTTTTATAAACAGTGCTCTATTGAAATAGCCAGTTACATTCCTCCCCTCAAACAATTCAACAGTAATACCCGTACTTCTAGGAATGATCATTAGTTTACCCTTGAGCCCAATTTTTGGACGTACTGTCAAGTACAGAGGTTCGTTTTTTTAGCCGCCCAGCTCAGTATTTCCGACTCAATGCAATGTGCGACATTCAAAACCAATGTGCTATGGTGTCTCCATTAATCGTATCCTACTTTCCTAACTGCTTGTACTATGTTTAACGTTATAAGGGTATTCGTATCCCCTTGAGTGTGCTTATAATATAATAAAAATTGGATAAGCGTTAATTCTAGAAAATAAATCTTTGAAAAATTGCTGAAATTGTCAATATAAGTCCCCCAACTGTCTAGCATATCATCAATAGGTTTGTTCATGAAAACCGCTTGGAATATAAAGGGAAAAGTGCTCAAAACAGAATTTTGAGTGCAGCAGAAGAACGTAATATTGTTCGAAAAACAATACGCAACAATACAAAACGATGTTCATGGTCGAGCAGTGTTGATTTCGCTAAAGAACATGTTTTCAAGGACTCGTACTTTTGGAATACCATCATTTTCTTCGACAAGTACAAATTTAATATTTTTGGAACAGATGGAATGGCTTAAGTATGGCGAAAGCCTAGCACGGAACTTAAAAAAGAAAATCTTAAACCTTCAGTGAAGCATGGCGGCCCACACAGGGACTAAACGCATGTATTCCTGCCAGAAAATATTTTAGTGATGAAAAATGAATAAAAAACACATCTTATATTGAAATATAAAAATATTAAATTCTTCATTTTTTAATTAGTTTTAACAGGAAAATACAATAATAGAAATATACAATGGTAATATGGAAATAAAATAATGTAGGTATTTTTATTCGGTGTTTGAAAAATTTTCTGAATGAAAGATCGCTGATGTGCACGAAGAATCGTAAGAATCATGTCCCTTCATTGAACGCGAGCATCCTTTTCAAAATGATTCAATCATTTTGAGGGTAATTTCCTTAATCTTGTTATTACCGAATCTGAGGATATCAAGTGAGGGTTTAAAATATCATTAGTTTTTGAACGAAATATTTTACGAGAAAAATGTTCTCCATAATATCTTTTAAATTCCTAATTCCTCGCCTCTTGAGCTTCTTCGCTTAATTACCCTATTGGCAGTAAGTTATGTTGAATAATGACAGAACCATGAATTAAAATATTATGAATAGTTGGCGGCATTGGATACTAGGTCAACAAATAATTCTGCGGTCTCAATGGCATTTTCCAGATACTTTCCTACATCAATATCGTAACCACTTGCAATTGTCTGTGGAATAGTTTCGAATCTTTTGATTACTGTGATATCTAAGTCGGTAATATTGGATACAAATTCAGGATCGCTAAAAAATCTTCTGACCGTGTTCCCGTCATTACTACTCCCAGGTTTTGGATTTTGAATTTGTTTGGATTTTTGCTTTCAGATCGGTAAAGATTTTCTTTTCAGTACTTCCACGAGCTTGCCACATAATAAAAGGTAGGTTGTATCTCAGGTGCAGAAAACATTCAAAATTGCAAATTCCAATCAACTAACGTCTATTATATTTGAAGGGGATGCTTTTGCGATGTTATGGAAATCTTTGGACGGGAGACCGCATATAAAGCATCTTTGGGTAGAATTGGTGTATGTAATAATGTTGCAAATCTTTTTATCTACCATTGTTAGCAACATTTCAAACGTTACACGTAATTCTATATTATTCAAACGATAATTGGTTGATGTTCTTTAATTTGTTTATGCATTTTTTGACCTCGGTTTTTGCTTACTCTGTTGTTGCATGTTGGAAAAATTTGACAGGCCATTAATATCGGGTTGACGAAGTTCTCTCATTTTGCCAAAATACTAATGACTTCGTGTGAATTGTTTGAGGTCAGTCTAATAGGAATAAGTGAAACGACAAAAACATTAGAGTCCATAACGTTTGGATCCGAAAAGTGCTGTTTATATTCAGCCGACCAAACCCCATTAATATATTTACACCAAATTATTGAAAACACCCTTTTGAGCTTTACACAGGCGTATATATGTATGTAGTATGATTAAGCAAAGCTTGCAATTTGACCTGGTTAACAGTTTCAGTAATCGTAATAATCAGCCTTATTCCGTAAGGCGTTGAACGCCAAAATAAAAACGTCAGTGTGAATTTGGTATTACGTAAGGCGTTCGACGCCAAATAAACGTCAATTTGTCGATTCTCTCTTGTGGAACGTGTTCTCTATATTGTTTTTGGTATTCCGTTAGTCGTTTCCATACAAAAAACGTCTGTAAAAACGCCGAAATCTGTCGTCTAGAAATTTGTTGACGAAAGGAGTCAAAATATAAGTTTTTTTAAATTTATTTTAGTTTTTATAATTTAAAATTCTTAGTTAAGGGTGAAAATAACAAATCTATAGGGAGTTACAAGAAAAGGCTCGAGTGGGTACCCAGCATCTCCTGCAAAAATGTATTTTTATTTGAACTGATACCAGTCACAATCACATACCCAAAAGTATTTCTTTCTCCTCCATCATATGCATAATGTATATACATATATACAAATATTTATATCAAGTGATCTATCTATATACTTACATATACAAATATCTATCCGATTAAAATGGAAAATAAAAGAATTCGTAGAAATTAAAACTTGGCAAAGATAAAACGCGAGCAGGTATTTCCTTTTAAGAATGTTGCTTAGGCTTGGCTGGGATAGTCCCAAATTGAAGTCGTTCCCAACCCCTTTTGGTAGCTCGCTTTTGCAAAAAATCTAAGGGTATCAGCAAGTTTGAATATATTAACAAATGCGATAAAATAAAAAATCAAAACTAGTGGTAGAATTACCTACTGAATATATATTTTTTAATTTAATAACATACTTTGTGGCAGCCAAATCAAAAGGATTTGCTTTAGATGGAATGTATATCTTCTGCAGTATCAAATCTTTCTTTTCTTCTTCTTCTTCGTCGTCACTGGTGCTCCAAGAAAAATAACTTTCTACACTGTTCATTTTTTTTATTTTTGAAACAAATTCACACAAATATAATTTTCAAAACCAAATTATTCAATTTGCAAACAATTTGATATGTCAGATGTTTGGAATGTATTGTGGAATGTAAGAGCGAGAGAAATGCTGGCGTTTTAGTTACGGAATACCAAAACAAAAACGACACGACTCCTAAAACGACAGTTGGCGTTTTAGAAAAACGCCTATCGTAATAAGGGTGAATATCTTCTTTTGGTGTCTGGTAAGTTTAATTTCAACAAGCAAAAAAAAAAAATATCATTCACAACTTTTGTAGCTTCTATTTTACCCGAAGATCATCTGAGCAGCAGAAGATAACTCTTGGGGAGAGTAATGTTGCAAATCTTCAGTCTTCTGGCGTTTGGTCTTTTCTGAAGCATTGTCAAAGATTTTTCTTGAACGACACATTTTCTCACTATATACCCAGAATAATCAGCCTTATTCCGTAAGTCGTTGAACGCCAAAATAAAAACGTCAGTGTGAATTTGGTATTACGTAAGGCGTTCGACGCCAAAGAAACCTCAATTTGTCGATTCTCTCTTGTGGAACGTGTTCTCTATATTGTTTTTGGTATTCCGTAAGTCGTTTTCATACAAAAAACGTCTGTAAAAACGCAGAAATCTGTCGTCTAGAAATTTGTTGACGACAGGATACAAAATATAAGTTTTTTTAAATTTATTTTAGTTTTTATGATTTAAAATTCTTTGTTAAGCGTGAAAATAACAAATCTATAAGGAGTTACAAGAAAAGGCTCGAGTGGGTACCCATCATCTCCTGCAAAAATATATTTTTATTTGAACTGTTATCAGTCACAATCACATACCCAAAAGTCAAGTATTTCTTTCTTCTCCATCATATGCATATGTATACATATATACAAATATTTGTATCAAGCGATCTATCTATGTATGTATCTATCCGATTAAAATGGAAAATAAAAGAATTTGTAGAAATTACAACATGGCAAAGATAAAACGCGAACAGGTATTTCCTTAAGAATGTTGCTTAGGCTTGGCTGGGCTAGTCATAAATTGAAGTCATTCCCAACCCCTTTTGGTAGCTCGCTTTTGCAAAAAAAACTAAGGGTATCAGCAAGTTTGAATCTGTTAAAAAATGCGATAAAATAAAAAATCAAAACCAGTGGTAGAATTACCTACTGCATATATATTTTTTTATTTAATAACATACTTTGTGCCATCCAAATCAAAAGGATTTGCTTTAGAGGGAATGTTATATATGTATAACTTCTGCAGTATCAAATCTTTCTTTTCTTCTTCTTCTTCGTCGTCACTGCAGCTCCAAGAAAAAAAACTTTCTAAACTGTACATTTTTCGTATTTTTCTTTATGTTTGAAACAAATTCACACAAATATAATTTTCAAAACCAAATTATTCAATTTGCAAACAATTTGATATGTCAGATGTTTGGAATGTATTGTGGAATGTAAGAGCGAGAGAAAGGCTGGCGTTTTAGTTACGGAATACCAAAAAAAAAACGACACGACTCCTAAAACGACAGTTGGCGTTTTAGAAAAACGCCTATCGGAATAAGGGTGAATTCTTGAAATTAATCGCAGAATCCAGCTAAGTTTTATTATTTGGATTCTAGTGAAATCTTGCCATTTTGTTTAAATTTCCGATAAGAAACGTCCAATTCGTCTTCCGGATTCATGTTTCCCATGAGGGACACTTTGTACGGCCTCCAATATATTCACTCAAATTTTGAAGTTGACTTTTCAACATAAGACCTTTGTATATATAAACTATAGTTTTATAATGGAGCGTGATTTTATATTGCGAACGCTACTCTGGTGGTGGCGCAGGAATTAGCGTACCCTTTTACAGTGAAGAGTAGGATAACATACAAAACAAGTAGTATATTAAATTTAGCAAAGACAAATCTAGCAATTGCAGTCCCTTAAGATGTCGCCACAATCTTTCGTCTTCTTGATAGTACTAAAAGTTTTATATATACAAAGATAAGACCTACTGACTGATATATTAAAAATAAAGATCGTCTCGTACAGTAAACATCACTCAAACCTGGATTCTACAAAAATTATGGATGAAAACAAAGATTTTTAGATTTTATTTTAAATTATTTTATTTGCCAAACACATTCGAGGACAGATATTTTCAAAAACTGTAAATTTCTGCAACTTTTCACTGCTGATCCTGTTAAGGTGTGTCCACACCAAAGAAACATTTCAGGAAACATTGTTTAAAAAACGTTTCTGAAATGTTTCCCATTTGTTTAAAAAACATTTCAGAAACATTTCAGAAATGTTTCTGTTTTATTTTTTTGGTGTGGACGCTTTGAGAAACATTTCTGAAATGTTTCTTTGTTTCCCATTGTTTCCAGATTGAGTTGTCTGTAAAATTTTTTCTCGCCTGTGTTGTACTTTAAGCGCATGAATTTTGTTTTCTACTTCATCTTTATCACAGTTTATATTTTCGAAAATTTCAGATATATCATTGGCTTTTTTTATTTTATTTTTAAAATTTATGTCAAGAGTGGATCCGAGCGTCCAGACCAAAGAAAACATTTCAGAAACATTTAAAAAACATTTCAGAAATGTTTCTCTGTTTCTGTTTAAAAAATGTTTCTTTGGTCTGGACACACCTTTACACATAAGACACTTAAAATTAAAACTGACACATAAATTAAAGCCGGGGCAAGCCCGGCACAAACAATTAAAATCTAAGACGAAAACATGAAAAAAATACAAATTTTCTTAATACTCTACATTTTCAAAAATTCATTAAATGACAAAAATCTACAATTTTTCGTGAAAATCATCAACACACCTGAGTCCATATCAAAATAAAATGCACGACTGGGTCGCACGAACTTACTCCTATGTAATCGACTAGGAATTTTAAAAACGAATGTTATTAGAGAAAACTGTTTATAAGGATCAAATTATTTTTTTAAATTCTTTTAGTAGTAAGAGACAAAAACAGAATGCTATGCAAACATGAATTTATGCAAGAACAAAAATTATAAATCGTTGTAGTGGTTTCCTAAAAAAAGCTTTTATATACAAACTTTTTAAAAGATTTTTAAGAAAAAATTTTGGTACGCCAATTTAAAGTTTTTATTATTGTTCGAATAAAAATTAAATTTACAAAAAAAAAAATATTGAGCCGTTTCTGAGATATTGAATTTTCAAAAAAAGAAAAAAATAGATTTTTTTTTTCAAAAATTCAAAAAATAATTATTTTAAAGTTTTGAAATGCAATGTGTTTTAGACTTTTTAGAAGCTTATCTATACAAAATTTTATTAAGATCCGTTATGTGGATAATGAGAAATTCAAAATTCGAAAAAATGGTTATATGGTAGGTACAAGCTGTAATAAAATTTTTTTTATTAAATTAAAGATCGTAAAAATTAATCGAAAGAAAAAAAATTTTATCAAAATTCTAGGTGCCGTTTTCGAGAAAAATACGATTTTTGAAAACCATTTTTTTAAATTTTTTAAAATTTGTATGGTGGGTACCTTTATTTTTAGGTAAACAATTTTTTTTTTTCACATCTTGTAGATTATATTGAGAAACTTTTATTTATCAAGTTTAAAAAAAATCTAGCATGGAGTTTTCGAAATATTGAGTTTTGAAAAAAAAAATTTGAAGTTTTTTTTTAAAATTCCAAAAAAAATTTTTTTGAAAATTTTTGGGGGTCCTTAGCAAAAAAAAATGATCAAAATCGGTGGTACCGTTTTTGAGAAAATAAAAATAAAAAAAATGGTACCATGGAGCAGGCGCGGATCCAGGATTTCGTTCAGGGGGGGGGGGGGGCAATTTTCGTGATATTTTGCTTAACTTAAAAAAAATGGTCCATTTCTCTCCATTTCTGTCTTAAAATATTAAAAAGGTATAAACATAATCGAATATAAAAATAACAAATTATTAAATTGAATTAAGGAAAGCATGTGCAGGTACATAATATATGTAGGTCGTATGTAAATAACTATTAAATAGTAAATCAAACATCTTCGTTTACATTACTTTAGCCTCTTTCAATAATGCTCTGTATGCATGTCTTAAAGTATTAAATAGGAACTCGTAAGTATTAAAAAAATTGAATTAATTAATTTAAATGAAGGAATTATAGTGCTGTACATGATATACATAGTTCTTAAATACTTAATTCTAATATTTTTGTGTGGCCGGTTTTTGAAAACGGTTTTTTAACAGTTTTGAAAAAAAAAATTGAAATTTTTTTAAAAATCAAAATTTTTTTTTTTGAAAATTTGAATACACAATTCTATTTAAGTTTTTTGGGAACTTACGCAAACAAAAAATGATCAAAATCGGTCATACCGTTTTTGAGAAAATCAAAAACAAAAAAATGGTTCTTTGGGGGGTACCCTCTATAACCATTTTTCGGAAATTTTTTTCCAACTAGTACCTAGCTTTAACTAAATGAATTTTTTTTATATCTTTTTTTTTAAATCCGTAGAACAGTTTTTGGAAAAAAAAAATTTACAAAATTTCGAAAAAAATTCGTATGGCAGGTACTGTTATTTTTGGTCTTAAAAAAAGAAGAAAAAAACGTGTGGAGGGGAAAAATTAAAAATGATAAATAAACAGGCTGTAGTCCAACCGACAGACAGACAGAATTGCAACACCCACTTTTTTAGTCTTCGCTATCATCGTAATGTTAACTTTGATCAAAATCTAGAGTTCGATTTTTTTTACGAATGCATAACTTGCCGCACGAACTTGCTCCTATGTAATAGACTAGGAATTTTAAAAACGAATGTTATTAGAAAAAACTGTTCATAAGGATAAAATTATCATCAGTTTTTAAATTCTCTTAGTAGTAAGAGACAAAAACAGAATGCTATGCAAATATGAATTTATGTAAGAACAAAAATTATACATAAGTCGTTGTAGTGGTTTCTTAATAAAATAAGTTTTTATATATAAAATTTTTAAAATATTAAAAAAAAATTAGTACATCAACATTAGGTTTTTAATACTGTACGAATGAAAATTAAATTTTCAAAAAAAAATATTTACCCATTTTTGAAATATCGAATGTTCCAAAAAAAAATGATTTTTTTTTTTCAAAATTCAAAAAATATTTTTTTTTAAAGTTTTGAAATGCAATGTTTCTTAAAGCTTTTAGAAGCATCTCTATAAAAAATTTAATTAAAATCCATTATGTCGATAATGAGAAATTCAGAATTTTGAAAAATCGTTCTATGGTAGGTACAGTGACTAATGTCTTGTTTTCAAAATCTTTTGTGTTAAATTATAGACCTTAAAAATTAATCGAAAGACTAAAAATTTAAGCAAAATTCTCGGAACCGTTTTCGAGAAAAATTCGATTTTGGAAAACCATTTTTTAACATTTGTATGGAGGGTACCGTTATTTTTGAGTAAAATAATTTTTTTTTCTCATATCTTGTAGATTATTTTAAGAAAATTTTATTTATTAAGTTTTAAGATAATCGAGCATGGGGTTTTCGAAATATTAAGTTTTCAAAAAATAATTTTGAAATTTTTTTTTTGAAAATTAGACAGACAGAATTGCGATACCCACTTTTTTGGACTACGCTGTTATCGTAATGTCAACTTTGATCAAAATCTCGAGTTCAATTTTTTTTCCGAATGCATAACCTGCCTTATAGTACCTATAAGTCGCAAGTAAAAAGAAAAAAGTGTTATGGTTTTTATAATTGTGAAACGAGGAACTGCCCAGGGGGGGGGCAATTGCACCCATTGCCCTCCCCCTGTATCCGCGCTTGCCATGGAGGGTACCCTCAATAACCATTTTTCGGAATTTTTTTTCAACCATTACTTAGCTTTAACTAAATTAATTTTTTTTGTGTTTTTAACTTCCCATAGGGAGTTATTGTAATCGGTCCGATTTGTCAAATTGGAATTTTTGACATTTCTCGACGTTTCAAGGTCCCTAGAGGCTATATCAATCATTTTTAGAGAGATGTCTGTGTGTGTGTGTGTACGTACGTTCGTACGTTCGTACGTTCGTACGTTCGTACGTTCGTACGTGCGTACGTTCGTACGTCCGTACGTTCTTGTACCATTTTTCGTCGTCGATATCTCAAGAACGAGTAAAGATATTGACTTCAAATAAATTTTATTTAATAGATAATAACTTCGAAAGAGGCTGAAAGGGCGTTTATTAAAATTCAGTGAGTAGTTTTTTCACTATAACGGTTTAAAAAAAAAGTAAAAATTTTGGTTAGTTTCAAATATCTCACGAAAAAATAATGCTATTGACTTCAAATAAAATTTATTTTACTCATTATAAGGTCCTACAGATTTGGTATGAATTTGGAAAAAAATGAACATACCGTTATTTTTTTAAATAAAAAAAACTGAAAAAAAAAATTTCATAACCCAGATATTCTAAGAACGGAAAACAATTTGAAACTCAAAATAATTTTATTTTACGAAAAATAATGTGTTTGACAACTGGTGAAAATTTCAAAAAAAAACAGTTTACAGTTTTTTTACAAAAAATAAAAAACTATATAAAATTCTATTGAAAATTGGTAAAAATTGTTTTTCGACTCAAATTTCTCGAGAACTAGTAGTGATATTGACTTCTAATTTAGTTTATTTTATACATAGTATAATTTTGTACAATTGGTAAAATGTTGACAAATATTGAATTAATAGTTTTTTTTTTAAATAAAAAAACTATTAAAAATTCTAGTGAAAACTAGTTAAAATTGTATTTCAAGTCGAATTTCTTGGGAATAAACACCGACAGTGCCTTCTAAAGTATGTTGTTTTATACATCGATACCTTCCCGTAAGAATGTATACTAAGCGACATTTCTAAAATTGTTCAGGGAACGAAAAAAACGAAGAAAGTTCGTTGGTGAAACCCAGGCCAAAACGTGGCCCTTAACATATATTATATTTCCTCATCAAAAAGTCATTTTCGAAAAAAGTTTCGCTTAGTACATTCTTACGGGAAGGTATCGACATAATACAATTATTAACATATGGTTAAATTTTGACAAGTATCGAATTGACAGTTTTAACAAAAATATAAAAAAAAATCTACTAAAAAGTGGTAATATTTGTTTTTCGACTAGAATATCTTGAGAACGAGCAATGATATTGACTTTGCCATTATTTAATTTTATACATAATACAATTTCTAACAAATGGTTTATATTTGACATATATATAGTTTTAGAGCAGATATATTTTGTAAGTACCCTTCCATCAATAACCAAACCATATCTTTTATATTCGAATATTTCGTTTTTAATTTGTTTTCAATTAAAATGTTTGGAACCGAAATAATAAAATAATTTCTATAATATAGTATTAAAAAACACGGAAATCTATAATTCCGTATATAATATGTACCTACCAACCTTCGTAATTATTACAAGTTTTCAAGACCACAAATGGGAAGTTATCAGTGTGGGTCGCACCCAGCCTCTTTTTATTTTTTAAATCTGTCGAACAGTTTTTGAGAAAAAAAAAATATTTATAAAATTTCGAAAAAAATTCGTATGGCAGGTACCGTTATTTTTGATCTTAAAAAGAAAAAAACGTGTGGGGGAAAAAAATCAAAACCCATATCTACCAAGTCGCTGTAGTCGCACCGACAGACAGGCAGAACTGCCAGAC
The DNA here is from genome assembly GCA_911387755.1 of Chrysotoxum bicinctum. Classification (NCBI taxonomy): domain Eukaryota; kingdom Metazoa; phylum Arthropoda; class Insecta; order Diptera; family Syrphidae; genus Chrysotoxum; species Chrysotoxum bicinctum. The sequence goes on from OU426988.1 coordinate 202,514,729, forward strand.
CCACTTTTTTAGTCTTCGCTATCATCGTAGTGTCAACTTTGATCACAATCTCGAGTTCGTTTTTTTTTACGAATGCATAACTTGCATTATAGTACCTATAAGTCGCAAGTAAAAATAGAATACAAAATTAATAGATACAATATATATACAATAGTTTATTTTTAATTACACTCAAAATATGTTCATATGATATTTACAATAATTAATTTCTTAAGTCTATCTTATAAATCTGCGAGCACAAAAGGGGCTCTGCTTCGTTAGGTTGGTTATGTTTTCTTTTTACATTTGAATAACATTTGTGTCTTAGGTCTAAATTTTTTTTTTTATTGTTATTTATGATATTTACGTCAGCTTGAGCAGTGCTAACGGTCGTTGGCTCGTGTGGTGATGGAGGGGTGGGTCATTGTTGATTGCTGTCTAGTCTTTTGGTGGCTTCAACCTCTGTTGTGCTGCGTCCGTGCAACATCATAGAAGTTTGCGAAGCTGTCTTCTCCAGCTATTCCAAATGCATGGTCCATCATGGAGAGCACCTGGAGATATCGGTCGTCTGTGGCTGAGTTACCTGTAATTAAATTAATAAGAGGACTGGGATGGGTTGGGATTTTTCTCAGCATCTTAGTGCTCAGATTGTAGATATATTTGTCAATCGGGACAATTCCTGAAGCTTCGTACAGCTTTTCATTGCTATAATAGCGGTAAGAGTTGGGTTTTCGGTGAAGGGAGGTGCAATGGCGGAGAGCTTTTCGCTCGAATAATTGCAATTTTTTCATATAAGTGGGGCTTATTGTAAACCAAATAGGGAAACAATATGTTAATATTGGGCGAATGAGTTGCTTGTATAGCAGAAGCTTCGTCCTGGTTTGGAGACCACCCCTCACTTTCATAAGGGGACGTAAAAGTGATAAGGCATAATTTGCCTTACGAAGTGTGAATTTGGTGTGTTGGTTAAACTTGAACCTTTCGAAGAAGTGAACTCCAAGGTATTTAACACTTTGCTTGGGGGTGATAACTGTGTTATCAGGAAGAGTCAAGGAAAGGTTTTTGCATTTTGTTGCTAGGCCATTACGCGAGGGTCGTCTAAAACAGATTAATTCTGTTTTAGAGGGATTGACTTTAATTCCCCATTGGAGATAATATTCCCATAGTCTAAGGATGTGTGCCTTAACTCTTCGGAGGGCTACATCAGGGTTAATGGATGAGCTATATGTGATGGAGTCATCAGCGAATAGCAGAGTTTTTGTCATTGGCAGGTTTGCAGGTTGGTCGGAGGTATAGAGGTTAAATAGATCGGGTCCAAGGCGGGATCCTTGAGCGACTCCAGCTAAGATGTTCTTAAGGATTGAGTTAGTACTCCCCACGCGTACGTAAAACTTACGGTTAGTGAGGAAACTATGGATGATGAGGACAAGATGTCTAGGCAAGTGAAGAGACTTCAACTTGAAAACCAAACCATCTATCCAGACAGAGTCAAATGCTTTTTGAATATCAAGCAGACATGTTACAGTGGTCTCTTTTTTGTTAAGAGCCAAAGTTGTATCAGCGTGGAGCTTCAACAACGGGTCGAAAGTGGAGTGGGATGCTTTGAACCCAAATTGGTTATGCTGCACTATTCCCATTGAAGAGCATAATGAGCGCAGTTTGAAAAGAATCAGCATTTCAAGAAGTTTGCTGAGGTTAGGGAGGAGGGAGATTGGTCGGTAGTTGCTTATATAATTTGCCCCTGACTTTTTTGGTATTGGGAATATCTCGGCTATTTTCCATTTAGTTGGAAAATAGCTGTTGTTGATACAATTGTTCAAAATAATTGTGAGAATAACAATTGCGGTTGAAGGGAGTTTTTTGATAACGAAATTGGAAATCTTGTCTGGACCCGAAGATTTTTTTGAATTACCATAGTGGATTGAGTCGTGAAGGTCTAATGGATTAGTAAAAATGTCATTGGCTGTCGTATAGACTGATGAATTTGCTTCAGAAAATCGTGTAATAGGGTCTGAGTTTTGAGTTATCAATCCAAATATTTCGCTATTGACGTTGGTGAGAAAGTCGGGTAAATGAGCGGGGGGATTGGGTTTGAAGTTTCCTTCGAAGAAGTCTGCAAAAGCATTCGTTTTTTCTTGGTCAGATACAAGAACGACGTCATTGTGTTGGAGTTCACCAAGTATAGGAGATTTCTTTCCCACAATTTGGTTAATTTGCTTGAAGGTGTCTGGTCCAGGCTTTATGACGTTAAGTCTTTTCCTGAATTGGGAATCTATGAATGCTTTGGTGTTTTGTTTGATGAGAGTATTGAGGCACTTGAGTTGGGAATGAACACTCTGGTATTCATCTCCGTGTGTACTTAAAGTACGATGAAAAATTCTTTGCAGAATTTTCCGAAGCTTTTGCCTATATTTATACATATTTTGTATATGATGGGGAAGATCTATGTATTTTGATTTGAAATTTCGCGGTTGTGTCTGTTCAGCGATAGTATCAGTGATTGAGCTTTCAATAATATCGATTGTGTAATCGATTTCTTGGTTGCTAAGGTTTGCTGATGTGTTGGGCGTGTTATTCCGAAGCTTATCCGTTAAGGAACTTTGGAATACTTCCCAATTAATTTTTTTATAGTTTATGAATTCCTGCTGAGGAGTAGCAAGAGTATTAAGATTTGTCAGGAGATGAATAACTAGTTTTACCGCTAAATGGTCAGAATCTGATACAATGGCAGTGCAGGTGAAATTAATAAGTGAGGGAATTCTACAAATAAGATGTGGAGAGCACATGAAGAAGTCAAGTGTCGAAGGAGTTCGGGGGAATGTAGGGATTGGTTGAGATACAATCTCGAAGTTGTGGTTGTGCGAATTAGCACAGAGCCAGTCAGAGATAGCTACTCCTTGAGGAGAGCTTAAGGTATCGTGCCATAGTTGATGGCGCGCGTTGAAATCGCCCCCAATTATAAATTGAGTGTAATTTTGGCAGAATGCGTTAAGCAAATCGAGATCGTGTTTGATGTTAGTTTGGGATGCGGAGCACTTATTATACAAAGATACCATAAGGATATTTTCGTTATTTTCGAGTTAATACACTCAAAAAATTTCGTGTGTAAATATTACTAATTCATGCGTACATTCTACGAATTTTATTCGTGGTTTTCAGCCACGAATAGTATTCGTAGAATGGAGGTTTATTAGTACATATTACTAATATTTTATTAGTATTCGTAGAAAATCAAACGTATATTGTACGAATACTATTGGTACAATGTACGAATATTATTGTAATATTTACCAATGCCATTCGTATATTGTACGAATACCATTGGTACAATGTACGAATTTTTACCAGTGCCATTCGTATATTGTACGAATATCATTGCAATATTTACTAATGCCCTTGTATTTCATTCGTAAATTATACAACTCTATTCGTATATTGTAGGAATATTATTGTAGAACTTACTACCATTAAATATGTTCTCTGAAATTTCCTTAAATACCTATTGTAAGAAATAATTACAAAAGATATTTATGTTGTAAGTTAAAAATAGTTTTTTAATTCATTTTATTGTCATATATATAAATAAAGTTAAAAATTAATTAATTCACTAAAAATATAATTAAAAATCAATTAAATATTTAAAAACTCCTCATTTTATGTACTAAGGGCCACTGAAAATAAATTAAACATTTAAAATATTGAAAACTTCGGAAAAAATTGTACTTACATTGAAATTCTTTTAGGAATAAAATTTCCACATGTAAGTATGTATGCTCTGCTGCTCCTGGATGCTGTATATTAAATATAAAATAAGCTTTAAAGCAAATGTATGTACATATGTCTAGGTACTTACCTCATCTTTTCGAAAAAAGCAGATGGTCTGATCCACCACTGCAGCACTTTATAAATAATATCACGTTTGAACGTGTTGTTGACTAATGGAATACATTTAATTTTTAGAACTGAACACATATTATTTTTCTTACTCATGATTAGTAAATAATACTAATGCACTTCATGAAAATACGAAGTTATTAGTACATTGTACGCATAATGCGTACGGTCAACCTACGAATGAATTCTGTCTACTAATATTAGTTTTACTTAGTAAATAGTACGAATTTATTAGTAAATACTACGAATGCAAAAGATTAAAGTACGAAGTCATTCGTACGAGAAATTAACGAATGTGTAGTGATCCACTACATGCGACCACTCTGACAGCCTTATATCATATAAACATTCATTTCCATTCCCAAGATACCACACACGATCTTGTACGGTATCATCTTTCTTTGTAATTCGCGCAACCGATCCACAACACTGCGGCACATTAATGTGTCATCTTCGAGAGCCCACTTGGTGAAACCTAACACCACGGCAATTAATTAATTGTCGCCAGCTCTGTGTCATAACTATAGCTACGACTATAACATGAGCCGGTACGAACGAAGGTTCCAAAAGTAAGGCAAAGTAAGAATGACAATTATGCACATGCATTGTTTTTGGGTTCTATGGACATCATATGGCACTTCAATACACTAGGTCACTATATTGACTGTGTGTATCTGGAACTACAATGGATACGTGTATCTATTGGATATGTTTTGTATTGGGCCAGTATAAAAAAGAGGCTGGGTGCGACCCACACTGATAACTTCCCATTGTGGAAAACCTTGAGTAGAATTTTACATCTTTTTCATGGACAAAAAGATAAAATCATATTGTGACGTTTTCTTCAATTTTACCATAGCTATTAATGGAATTTGAATATGTGGGACTTGGGTACAACTGAACAACCTTATTCATATACGTATGTACAGTACATACATTCTTCTAAAAACTAAGTTGATAATAAAATTATAAAATTATGTATTATATTATAGAAATTATTTTATTATTTCGGTTCCAAACATTTTAATTGAAAAAAAAATTTGAAAACGAAATATTCAAATATAAAAAATATGGTTTGGTTATTGATGGAAGGGTACTTACAAAATATATCCGCTCTAAAACTAGATATATGTCAAATATAAACCATTTGTTAGAAATTGTTTTATGTATAAAATTAAATAATGGCAAAGTCAATATCATTGCTGGTTCTCAAGATATTCTAGTCGAAAAACAAATATTACCACTTTTTAGTAGATTTTTTTATATTTTTGTTAAAACTGTCAATTCGATACTTGTCAAAATTTAACCATATGTTAATAATAATTGTATTATGTCGATACCTTCCCGTAAGAATGTACTAAGCGACACTTTTTTTCAAAAATGACTTTTTGATGAGGAAATATACTATATGTTAAGGGCCACGTTTTGACCTGGGTTTCGCCAACCTATTATGCATGAAAAGGAAACTAGAGTACAAATAAAAAAATTTACCAACTGCCATGTTTTCTCATTAAAATAATGTTGCCCCCTGAAATTTGTATTATCCGCCAAAAAAATTATGCTAAGCGACATTAACAAAGATCTCATTGTCGTGAGCAACAAAAAATTTTGTTAGATGTCACTTAGTTTAACCAAAATTGTCTCTTAGCACACTATGATTCAACTAGAACTTTCTTCTTTTTTTTCGGTTCCTGAACAATTTTAGAAATGTCGCTTAGTATACATTCTTATGGGAAGGTATCGATGTATAAAACAACATACTTTAGAAGGCAATATCGGTGTTTATTCCCAAGAAATTCGACTTGAAATACAATTTTAACTAGTTTTCACTAGAATTTTAAATAGTTTTTTTTATTTACAAAAAAAACTATTAATTCAGTATTTTTCAAAATTTCACCAATTGCACAAATTTATACTATGTATAAAATAAACTAAATTAGAAGTCAATATCACTACTAGTTCTCGAGAAATTTGAGTCGAAAAACAATTTTTACAAATTTTCATTAGAATTTTATATAGTTTTTTAATTTTTGTAAAAAAATTGTAAACTGATTTTTTTTGAAATTTTCACCAGTTGTCAAACACATTATTTTTCGTAAAATAAAATTATTTTGAAATTCAAATTGTTTTCCGTTCTTAGAATATCTGGGTTATGAAATTTTTTTTTTCAGTTTTTTTTATTTAAAAAAATAACGGTATGTTCATTTTTTTCCAAATTCATACCAAATCTGTATGACCTTATAATGAGTACATTAAATTTTATTTGAAGTCAATAGCATTATTTTTTCGTGAGATATTTGAAACTAACCAAAATTTTTACTTTTTTTTTAAACCGTTATAGTGAAAAAACTACTCACTGAATTTTAATAAACGCCCTTTCAGCCTCTTTCGAAGTTATTATCTATTAAACAAAATTTATTTGAAGTCGATATCTTTACTCGTTCTTGAGATATCGACGACGAAAAATGGTACAAGAACGTACGGACGTACGAACGTACGCACGTACGAACGTACGAACGTACGAACGTACGAACGTACGAACGTACGTACACACACACACACAGACATCTTTCTAAAAATGATTGATATAGCCTCTAGGGACCTTGAAACGTCGAGAAATGTCAAAAATTCCAATTTGACAAATCGGACCGATTACAATAACTCCCTATGGGAAGTTAAAAATATGATCCATTGAACTCTTAGGCAATAATAATAATGCAATATTGATTTGGTGTCAATGCATGTTGGCAACGGATGTTGGGAATTATGATGAAAATGCTCTTTTCATATGAGGTTGCGTAAGAATGCATTTTCATATGGAAATGCCGAATTTCATTATCAAGTGGTTGAATGGTGGGGATGGAAATTGGTTCTTTTAAATCAGTATAAATAAGCAAAGGATGATTAGGGAAAACCAGAATTTAGCCACACATTAAACTCGAAGGTTGCAGCCTACGCATTGAGACAGCGGGCCTTGCGAGAACAACAATAAAAAAACATTTAAACTTTAATAAATCTTTCATTTTTTAATCATTTTTATCTTTTATTTAATAAACTAAATTCTCCCCATATACACTCTTCCCTGAAAGTCAGGAAGCACGGGTATTTGGGTTATTTCATGGTGGCAGCGGTGGGATTCTTTTAAAATCCCCTACCATAGTTATTTAGCCTTGCCAATACAAGAGACCTCTCTCTTGATGCGTTCTGGGGCTACACACCAGAAAAAAAACGTTAAAAAGTGAAGTGAAAATTTTTTTTTTTTTTGCTTTTGTGATTAAAGTGTTAGAAATCCTACGAGCGTAAGACCTTGCTAGCTTTAGAGCTTAAGCATTTGGCAGACAGTAGGTAGTGATAAAAGACCAGGCCGTAATCCTCAACTTTAGGGCGTGAAGCCTGCCTGGCAACAAAGAACAACAACTGCAACGGCAACATAAGCAGCAGCAACAACAACAACAACCACAGCATCTGGAGCAATAATAACAACAATAACGGCATCGACTACAACAATAACAGCAATAATAACAACATCAGCGGCATCAACCACAAAACAACAGCAATAATAACAACAACCTAAAAGTAAGAAATTATTTTTTTGAAATTTGTATATATATATATATTTCTGCCTTATCCCTCCCTTAAGAAAAAAATATATAAAAAAATTTTTCCAAAATTGTCTCCACACGACAAGACCGACAAAGACTAGATCTTTTTTTTCAACTACCTTTTTTTTCTGAATCCGAATCCGATATAATGGAGTTCCGTATTAATATAAGTGATATTTTCAATATCATTCCCACTTTTAACGGTAACCCCACTGACCTAAATAAATTTATCGCATGCGGGAACATACTGTTCTCGTCATGTAAAAAAGAGGAACATAGTACGTTCCTCGAAATAGTAAAAACGAGGCTACAAGGTCCGGCTTTCGAACTCATACAGTTCAACTCATTCACTAAATGGAGCGATCTGGTTACAAAACTAGAGGATGAGTTTAAAGTAACTAAAACTCGTACCGTCGCGCAAAATGAGTTGCTCTTAGCTAGGCAAACTGCTAGAGAGTCGGTCAAAGAATTCGGGGACAAAGTTTGTCAACTCTTAACCTCCCTCAACTCAGCGACGTTCGCTAATACTAACGACGAATCCGTCAGAAGCTATTTGGTGGAAGAAAATGAAAAATTGGCTCTTCAAACTTTTGAGGATGGCCTCAGTAGCCATAATTTAAGGTTAATGGTTCAAGCCCATGGGGAAACCAATCTAAAAAAAGCAATCGAGTTTGCAGAAAACCATGCTGCAAGAGTGGAAAGACAAATGTCGTCCTTCAGAAATAAAACCCAAACCCAGCAAAACTCACCCTCAAACTTTTCTTCCCGACCCACCTGTCAAATTTGCGGGATCTTGGGACATTCTGCCCAAACCTGTTACCGCAATAAGACCCTACCTAATATTACTCCTAAAACAGAAATAGTTAAATGCAACTATTGCAAGAAAAATTATCACACGGAAAGTGAGTGTAGACTGCGAAAAATACACTCACAATCAAACCAAATAAACCCCCAAAATCCTTTCAGACAGAACCTCTTTACAGGTACCCAAAATAATGACAGGAATAAAAATGGCGAAAAGCGACAGGTGAATTTCCACCACGTATTACCCGAAAGCCATTTTTCTGTCAACGGTACGGGAAACGAAAACTGTCGGGACGATCAGACCGGCTATCCATCCCGACAACACATTCAAGCCGAAATCCACCAAACACAAGAATAGTGGCAAGCGTAGTCATCGAACTGCTTCCCTATAACGACCTAACAATCATCCGAATTCCCTTCACAGACGGTCAAAATAGAAATCTCGTTATCGACACTGGCGCAGAAATCAGTATCATAAAAAAACCTACCACCCAACCCATGAAAAACGAAAAAACAAATATGACAATTTCAACCATGGGCGGCCATAAGGTAATAAGTACTGGAATTGCCCATGAGAGTCTATTGATCGGTTCTGATGAAGATAAAATAAAAATTACTCACCCCTTTCATATTCTAGACACAAGCACTGACATGGATTTTGACGGCATCATCGGTAACGATTTTTTGAAGAAATATTCATGTATAGTTAACTACGATGAAAATTTTATAAAGATATTCCCTTTTATTGATAACCACTCTACTGCTATGGTGCATAGTTTTGGGAAAGTACTGAGTACTATTCCTGATCACAAAACTTATGTGTCAGAAGCAAATCAAGAAATCCATTTCATACCTAAATCTGAAATTTTAGCTCAAACTACTATGCTCAAGAAAAAATACAAAAATAAAGCCAAAACAAACCTTCAAGAAGATTGCACGACGGAAGGGTCTAAAAATACTGACTCTGACTCCCCTCAGTGTCTTACAGACATCAATGCAGGAAGTACAGAAAAGGTATGGGAATCGTTGAATGATACCGCTTGCCTTCGGGTCGGGTCAGGAGATTCGCCACAAAAAGACTTCGATAAAGTTGCTAGCAAAAAACTTCATTCGAAGAAGGTCAAAGGCAAAATAATTTACAATAAGCCTATGGTAAAAGAAACCATAGCAGAAAATACATTTAAACCAGCAGAAAGTAAGACTGAGATAAAAGACATCTCAGCAAAAAATAAGACTGGGCAAGAAAAAAATAAGAAAATTATAAACATTACTCTTGAGCAACGTAGTCAAAAATTGGTAGAAATCCCTTTTGAGAACAAACTTTTAAACTCACAAGATATAATAATAAGAAAGAAGGAAATTACCCCTGGAATATATCTGGGCGAATCAATAGTAACACCTAAAAATAACAGAATAAAAATACTCTTAATGAACATTTTGGATGAAGAGAAAACTTTAAACTATAATGACTTAAATATAGAATGGGATACCCTTAACGATTATAATATTATTTCACCTAATGGTCACCAAGATCGTTTACAGGAAAGACTTTCAGACTTGGAAGCCGTGATAGAATTAGACCACTGTAATCGAGAAGAACAAAAGTCCATACTAAAAATCTGTAGAGAATTCAATGATCTGTTCTTTTTAAAGGGCGACCACCTCACCCACACGAATACAATACAACACAAAATAATAACAAATAACACTAATCCCCCATTATTTCTGAAACCTTATAGACTCCCCGAGAGTCAGAAAAATGAAATTCACAAGCAAGTGAAAGAAATGTTGAATGATTCAATAATCAGACCTAGTTTTAGTCCTTGGAATTCACCTCTTCTTTTAGTTCCGAAAAAGTCTGGCATTTCTGGTGAAAAGAGATGGAGAGTTGTTGTAGACTTTAGAAAACTTAACGAACAAACAATCGGAGATGCATATCCTCTGCCGAATATCACAGACATTTTCGACCAATTAGGTAAAGCAAAATATTTTAGTACCTTGGATTTAGCTAAAGGGTTTCACCAAATATTGGTGGCAGACTCCGACAAAGAAAAAACTGCTTTTAGTACACCATTTGGCCACTACGAGTATAATCGTATGCCTTTTGGGTTGAAAAACGCCCCTGCTACGTTCCAACGACTTATGAATAACGTCCTTATGGGTCTACAAGGCCTAGAATGTTTTGTTTACGTAGATGACATAGTTATCTATGGGTATGATCTTGACAATCACAATGGAAAACTCATCACTGTATTAAAACGTCTACGGGAACATAACCTAAAACTCCAGCCAGATAAATGCAATTTTCTAAAAAAGGAATTAATTTACTTAGGACATATTATTTCGGAAGATGGAATCAAACCCGATCCCGAAAAAATCAAGGCAGTAAGAACCTTTCCCATTCCTAAGAAACCAAAAGATGTTAAGTCATTTCTAGGCTTCGTAGGATATTATCGGAAATTTATTCCTAACTTTGCTCATCTAGCCAAGCCATTGACAAAACTTTTAAGGAAAGATGTTATTTTCAAATGGGATGCATTTTGTGATGAATCTTTTAGAAATCTTAAACAAAAAATTATAGAACCTCCAATACTCTCTTACCCTGATTTCACAGCAGAATTTATTGTCACTACCGACGCCAGCGATCTAGCATTAGGCGCAGTTCTTTCCCAAGGTCAAATTGGACAAGACAGGCCAATATCTTTTATAAGCCGCACGCTAAATGACCAAGAAACCAGATACACCACATCAGAAAAAGAGCTACTAGCAATAGTGTACGCTCTCAAACAATTTCGACCGTATATTTATGGGCGAAAGTTCACCATTTATACTGATCACAACAATCTCTTATGGTTGATTGGGCAAAAGAACCCCACATCTAGATTATTACGTTGGCGTATATTGATGGAAGAATACGACTTCAATATCATCCACAAGCAAGGCAAATGCAATGTTATTGCAGACGCCCTCAGTAGAGTAAAGCTTGACAATGAAAGTAAAGTCCTAGTGACAACTCGTAATCAAGCAAGAAACCAGAATAACCACAAAACTGTGCAAGATAACGGAGAAGATAGTATAGAACACCTATCAACATTCACTCTTTTGGAAGATAAGGGATCAATCTTTGAAAACAAAATAGTTAAAATAAAAGTATTAATAGTTCCAATTATCGAATCAACAGATGAGGAATACCTACAAAATAAATGTCCAAACTATATTAAACCTGATATAGGAGAACTCACAACATTCCCACATAATAAAGAAACATTTTTTATAATCACTTTACCTATCCCAATTAGAACATACAAAGATATGGAACTAATAAAAAAATGTCTCACTTCGGTTAGCAACTTAAATATCAATGAACAGTCGATTGCATTCTCATTGCCCTGCATGGATAATGAATCAAAAATTAAAATTAAAACACTTCTTACAGGTATTTTTCAAAAACAAAATAAAATCATTCACATTTTTACCAATGAAAAGATATTTTTGGATGATATCGAGTCTATTAAAACGGTATTATATGATTTCCACGACTCCCCACTCGGAGGTCATCAAGGTATAACAAGAACTACGAAAAAAATAAAAAAAAAATATTTTTGGCCAACCATGAACTCAGACATAAAAAACTACATACTCCAATGTAAATCCTGTCAAACAAACAAGCTTGTACAAAATCCACGAATTCCCATGAAAATCACCACGACAAGTTCAACTCCGTTTGAGAGAATAGCCTTGGATATTGTTGGTCCACTACCTATTAGTTACGAGAACCATAAGTATCTCCTTACATTCCAAGACGACCTCACCAAATTTACCGAGGCTATGCCTCTACAAAATGCAGAAGCTTCTACCGTAGCTAGGGAATTTGTCGAAAAGATTTTGTGTCGCTTCGGATTTCCTGAGGCAATCCTTACGGATCAGGGCACAAACTTCCTCAGTCAATTATTCAAAGAAGTTTGCAAGCTTCTCAAAATCAAAAAAATTCAAACTACCCCATACCACCCTCAAACTAATGGAGCTCTCGAACGTAGCCATCGAACATTAGCTGAATACCTGAGGCATTACGTTAACCGTGATCCTCTTTCATGGAACACATGGATTCCGTACGCTATTTTCGTGTTCAACACAACTCCCCATAGCAGCACTGGCTATACGCCTCATGAGTTATTGTATGGTTATCCGGCTAGGATTCCTACCATTTTGGGAAAAAATCCGCAAGTAACTTACAACTACGAAAATTACGTGAATGAACTAAAGTCCCGACTACAGCATGGATTTCATATCGCTAAGGAGACTCTAATAGGTAATAAAGAAAAGTCAAAAAAATATTATGATGAACATTCGAAACAAAAGAAATTTAATGTAGGAGACAAAGTTCTCATAAAAAACCATACGAGAAAAAACAAATTCTCCTCACTTTGGGAAGGTCCCCATGAGGTATGTAGAATAATTTCCGACGAAACGACTGAAATAAAAGTACGAAATCAAACAAAAGTTATCCATAACAACGACCTCAAACTTTTTACCGACTAAATAACTATCCCCTATCCCATAAATTCAAGGGAACAGGATTAATAGAATTCACTGGAAAATGCTACCTACGTAGTAAAGAGTTAACAATTTTTGGTCAACATTCAGAAAATACTATACTGAAAAATTCATTTATTCCCCCAATCAATATAAGTCTGTTAAATTCCTCTCCCCCACCAAAGTTATCAAATAAGAAACAATTAAAATTACTTAAGTATGAAGACGATAATAGTCTTACAGAGTTATCACAACAAATTGATAACCTAAAAAGGGAAGAAAACAAAAAATTACAACCACTAAACAAACACGACATACATCATTACACTCTTATCTACAGCATGGCAACTGCCTTACTCATCATTCTTATCTATATCCTCAAATATAAAATTAAACTGAAACCAATTCCGTCGGAAACAGAAACAAAAACAGAAACAATCAGAAATGACAAAATACAAACAGACTTACAGACCCATGACAATTTTCCTAATGAAACCTCCTCACCTAAAGATACCATAGTAGAAACAAATTTTAATTCAAAACCCGAACCCTCTCCAAAATTTGTCCTAGGTCCAATTAAACCCAATTAAAAACAAAGAAATATATATATTTTATTTAAAAAAAAAAAAATAGTATATCCATATACTTAAGCATTATAAAATTATTTCTAAAAATTGAAGAAACAAATATTTACAAATTATAATTTAGCTACCTTTAAGAACAAAAACTTATGTAAGTAAACCTTCAAAAACAACAATATACGTTATTATGTTACTGTACAAAAAAAAAAAAAAAAAAAAAATATATATTTCTCCATATATTTAAACATACTCAAAATCATATCTAAAAATTTAAGAAACAAATGAAAATTTTTTAATAAAAAAAAAAAATTTTTTGTAAGTAAACCTAAAAAAAAAAAAAAAAAAAAAAAAAAAAAAAAAAAAAAATAATAACAAAAAACTTTTATAAAATCTTAAGAATCTATAAAAAAAAAATGATATAAAAAAAAAATTGCTTAAACTTCAAATATAAAACTTTATGTTATTAATTATAAGACATAAATATTTTAAATGTCAAACAAAAGGAAATTTAAAAAAAAAAAAAAAAACTATAAAAATATTATTTAAACCATATCAAAATTATACCAAAAATGTAACCTTATCATCCTTTCGCAACCTTACAGAAAATTAACCTCTTCAAGGTATAATTTTCTTTCTTCAAGGGGAGCGGGATGTAGTGATCCACTACATGCGACCACTCTGACAGCCTTATATCATATAAACATTCATTTCCATTCCCAAGATACCACACACGATCTTGTACGGTATCATCTTTCTTTGTAATTCGCGCAACCGATCCACAACACTGCGGCACATTAATGTGTCATCTTCGAGAGCCCACTTGGTGAAACCTAACACCACGGCAATTAATTAATTGTCGCCAGCTCTGTGTCATAACTATAGCTACGACTATAACATGAGCCGGTACGAACGAAGGTTCCAAAAGTAAGGCAAAGTAAGAATGACAATTATGCACATGCATTGTTTTTGGGTTCTATGGACATCATATGGCACTTCAATACACTAGGTCACTATATTGACTGTGTGTATCTGGAACTACAATGGATACGTGTATCTATTGGATATGTTTTGTATTGGGCCAGTATAAATGAAATATGATCCATTGAACTCTTAGGCAATAATAATAATGCAATATTGATTTGGTGTCAATGCATGTTGGCAACGGATGTTGGGAATTATGATGAAAATGCTCTTTTCATATGAGGTTGCGTAAGAATGCATTTTCATATGGAAATGCCGAATTTCATTATCAAGTGGTTGAATGGTGGGGATGGAAATTGGTTCTTTTAAATCAGTATAAATAAGCAAAGGATGATTAGGGAAAACCAGAATTTAGCCACACATTAAACTCGAAGGTTGCAGCCTACGCATTGAGACAGCGGGCCTTGCGAGAACAACAATAAAAAAACATTTAAACTTTAATAAATCTTTCATTTTTTAATCATTTTTATCTTTTATTTAATAAACTAAATTCTCCCCATATACACTCTTCCCTGAAAGTCAGGAAGCACGGGTATTTGGGTTATTTCAAATGTTATTAGTTATATGTACACAATAATTCGTACAATGTACTCAAACAAATTGTTAACTTCTTGTTTACGAATGAAATTAGTGTATTAGATAGTACTACAGTTATTAGTAAAATTTTACGAATGCATTCGTAGATATACCACTGTACAAATACTTCGTACATCTTACGAATATTCGTACAATGCACGAATATTTTCTTTACGAATATCATTCGTAGCCATTTTACTAATAAATTTTTTGAGTGTAGATACAATAATGCAAAAAACGCTTTTCACAATTTTCTATAAGAAAATAACACGAATATCACAATTAATAGATACAATAATGCAAAAAACGCTTTTCACAATTTTCTATAAGAAAATAACATGAATATCACTCCTCACATTGCGCAAGTTCGACTGACTAACTGGGCTAATATACTTACAAGAATATTCAAATTTGCACATGTTAGGTATTCAACTTTATAGTCCAACGGTTTTTTCATTAAAAATCTGTGGGCCATGCTGGTCAAAAACATAACAAATCAAAGAATATCCTACCGAAACGACCTTAAAAGACCTATTTTGATGAGTGGGTAAGATCACCCCAGAAATTACCCGAAAATTGGTGGATTCCATGCCAAAGCGGCTAAGGGCGCTGATAGACAACAAGGGCTACGATAAATGTTAATTTCAAAGTTGTTGTTCATATTTATTTAAAGTGGATGAAATAAACTGTTACCTTGAGTAATACTTTAAGTTAATGCCCTCTATCTATGGTTACAATTATCCGATGAACTTTTTAAGTGGTATACTTATAAAATATACCTCAAGTTCCAACATGTAATTTTAATTCTGTCGGTATTTTTTCGGATTTAATGGTACAGCGGTTTTATTGTTTTTAAAATCGTTCCATAAATTAAGTTGTTAACCACTGTATGTATAAAAAATGCTAATTTTGATTATTCAATTATTTTTTTTTCTTTATGTGCGAAAAATATTCCATAAGCTTTATTCAAACAATAAATTGATACAACAAATAATATTTTATTTCATAACACATACAATAACATTCAATATAGATACCTTTCATTATGACTTAACAACGACTTAAAGTGCATTTTTTTTAATCGAAAAACCTCGAAAGATTTTAATAAAATTAATATTATTATTTACACTTAAACAATTTGTATTTAATTTTAAAGCTAGCATTTTGTTTAATATATAATATAAATATTCTCTCTTAACTAAGCAGTGAAACTTATTCTCTTTGCAACACGCAACAACACGCACACATAATTAAAAATGAAGATTTTATTTTATTTGTACGTATACGAGTAGATGTTTAATATTACAAAAACCTTTTTAATATGAAACATGTAACACGACAAATCACATTTTTATTTCCTAACTTGTTACGATGGTTGAGATAAATAGAAACAAAAACATTTAAATATAACGAAAAAAAAAATCAAGAAAATGGAAATAGATATAAAACAAATAAATAAAACACAAATTTAGTTTCGTTTAAAATAAAATCAATTCTTTAATACTTTTTCATTTATAAATCATCTTATTTTCACTACAAATTTTAAAGATGCTATATTTTTTCTTCTTAAAAATAAAAATACATTTAAAAACGTCTATAATATTTCCTATTTATGTTCTTTCTAAAATATATGTATAACAAACAAACTTAAGTAGAAAACATATTGATAACAACCGAAAAATCATAGAGCAAAAATATGCGTGATCAGAAATTTCATTTTCATTCTCGCATCGTACTTCGCATATAAAACAAAAAATATATATATAAATTTATAAATTATAAAAAAATTAAATAAGAAAGAAAAAAATTAAAAAATTTAAATCTAAAGATCGAGAAAGATGTGTGAAAAAAGTGTGAAGAAGTTTGTTAGTTGGTTGTATTTTGTATAGTTGCTTTGTTGTTTTTTTTGTTTGTTTTATAACACAGTTTAGGAATTAATTGCAATTTAATTGTAAATAATTTGTAAAGTAATGGTAATTTGATTTGATGTTGTTTGCCTTATGCTACAACTCGAAGAATTCATCTTGTTGCTTTTCGAGGCGCTGTAGTGAGTTTTGCACTCTCCTGCCTTGGGTTATATTAAGGAGCTGCGCGGTGTCGGAGGTGCTTCCTGAAGAACTGTGACGTGTATGACTTGTCTGGTTATTTTGCTGATAGTGTTGTTTGTATGAGCTGGAATTAGGATTTTTAATTCGGCGTACTCCGCCGGTTGTAAAAAGATCATCATCGCTCTGACTCGTTAACAGACTGTAAAAAAAAAGATTTTTTTTTTATTAAATGGTGACCAACGTAAGATTAAAAAAAAATAAACAAGTTTAATACAAAAATCTTAAATCTTATTTACTCAAGCTGTTGTTTTTAGAACCTCCTATACACAAAATTTAATTTAAATTCTATATGCCGGTAATGGCATAACATAAAAAATATGTGGTATGGGAGGTACTTTCAAAAATTCCTTAATATAAAATTGACATATATTAAACTGTAGATCATAGAAAAAAGACAATACAAACATAATTTATCTTGATGATTTTGATTTTGAACGACGTATGTATATGAGTTTATAACAAGAATCTTCTTTCTTTTTTTTAATAAAAGGGAATTTTTTCTCAATCTTTTAAATAATATAACGTAACTGTTAGGTACCAATTTTCAAAAAAATCGAAACAGGCAAGTCAAGTTAGGTTAAGTTTAAAGTTAAAGTTATTTTGCACGTAATCTGAGGAGATCTGGAGTAATTTAAAAAACGGTTTGCATCCATTTGGTCCGACAGATGATTGTTCATACAATAAAGAAAAGTTTTACCAATTCAGTATATGTGTTTTTAGTTCAGGTCTTAAAACTGTGATATTGGGATCCGAAGATGTTATCATAAGATGAATAACGTCCTCATTAACTGCCAAACGGGAACATTTTCTGGTGTTTTGCATTCTATGATTTTTTTTCTGATTTTTTCTGTTTCCTCTGAAAGTATAATATAATCTAGGATTCACCGTGGAGCATCTTAGAGCTTTTTTAGACCAACAAACAGAAAAAAAGCCTCGATTAAAAGGTAGTTTCATCTAAATGCCTCGTTTAGATATTGATACAAAAATTTAATAAACGGTTAATGCCATATGAAAGCCAGGTATGATATTAATCAAAATAAAGAACATTTTTTCATCAAAGTATTGTATGTACAGAAAATACTTACATAGAAATTCGCAAAATTAAACAAAGAAGCATGGAATCGTGATTAGCTGTTGATGCCTGGGATCAAACTGATGTGATGGGGAATTTAAATAAAAGTGCTTTTAATGTCAAACAAAGAACCGATCAGGATCGCATTGGCAACAGCTGTGTACGCATCAAGATCGCCAAAAAAGCAACAATGGCGAATCGATGAATTTAACAAAAAAAAGTACGTATACGCCTGGGTGTACCGTATTGATTTATAAAATATTCTTATTGATAATACTGCGCAACATCGGGAATTGACTTTGATGCTATTAACTTGAGTATAATTTATTATTAGCTCACTTTTTTTTATTCCTGTGTTTGTTTATTTATCTGCTCGAGACAAATATAATAGATTTTAAACTAACATCAGAACTGGTATTAAACAAAAATCATTGCACACATAAATAAAAAAAAAAAAAAAATTTAGGACTGCCAACATTGTTTTGTAAAATATTTTATTTATTTTATTTTGCTTTAAATTAAAACATGTATTTATGGCTTTAAGTATAAATAGGATGGTTTGATTTTCATCTTATGGGTTAATATCTCGACCAAAAGTATAGTACATACTCTTGTTTCAAGAAGAATAAGGTGCTTGATTGTATCGCTGTCTAATGCAATTTATCATTCAAACAAACTCACTCCCATCCAATCACACCTAAATATGTTCCACATCCATAAGATTTAATATAAATGATTTTTTTAACTTTGTGCTTTAGTACCTATAATCTTCTGACTTCTAGTACATGTATCTCCAACTCGCTGTATTATACCTAGACAGACAAAAACAAAAAAACATCGATCTGTAAAGTAATATAGTATATACAACGCCCTGTTTTCGCCTAGAAAAAGCTGGAGCGATTGCAAACGGACCCCGATTTAAACAAAAAAAAAAAAAACAACTTCCTTAGTATCAAAATAGAATGCAATGCATTTGAAGTACACATGTTTTCAACAGGATGCTACCCACATGTCCCATAATCCCACAATGGACATTCTACACGATCGATTTATTAGGATTGTATTTTAATCGATGATACTTCCGAATTTGGATTCAATGATATACTGATGATGGATTTTAGAAATGAGTTCTCAGCATTTAAAATGTGTTTAATTTTGAAAATTGGAACCGAGATGTTCGGACTCAACTTGGCGGCAAATAGATTAGATATAAATCCTATCTGCTCACTATGTAACCTTAATGAAAACGAAGTTTCACTTCAAATTTTAAATGAAGAGCATGGTTTGAAAAGATGTTTATGCAATGAAAAAACTGCATTTTATGTTATCTTTGTATATAGACTTAGTCTACAGTAATTCTTTTAAATCCTTTTAATCGATTTTAAATCTTTATAATTTGTATATATATTTTATAGTAATTTTTTTTTGTTGTTGGTTCGGCATAATACCATACAAGAGGATTAACCCTCTGAACTTAATAGGGCTATCGAAGTTTAGGCACATGATTTGCAGAGAGTAACTTGAAATGTGATCAAAACGGCGTTTTTTTAAAGATATATCCTGCTAGGTTATTGTAAATGAGATTTAGTTTACACCTGGTGTTGTAATCAACATAGCAAAACAGGTAATACAAGTTATTTAACAAGTAGTATTTTAGTTTTAGCAGGCAATGAACTTTGAGTGGACCAAATTAATCGTAGACCATTCTAAACTTTACCAATTTCAACTGTAGCGTTATCTGACTAAGTGAGAGTATCGTTGAAGCATATCCCTAAATTTCGAACTTTAGCAACGTATTCGATAGATGTTTGACGAAATTTTATTGGTGGAAATCAAGAAGTATCTAATTTACATTTGTAAATGCAAATAGACTTTGGCTTTCTTGTATTAAGTAATAAATTGTGCTTGAGTGCCCACTGTTGAATTATTTTTAATTTATTTATTATTTTTCAACTATAACCTTACGCGATTCCACCCCTGAAGTATAATTGAACGTCGTCGGCAAACATATGGACAGTACAATGTTTTATTATTTTAGGAATTTCGTTTACATAGAGTGAAAAGGGTAGAGGACCGAGAATGGAGCCCTGTGGAACACCCGCAGGCACTCTAAGGAATGATGTCATGTCATTTCCAACGACCATCTAATTAAGAAGCCAAGAGTTGGACTGTTAGAGACAAAATCCAAAAGTTAACAATGTGTTTATTGTATAGAACGCTTTCGAGAAGTCTAACAACGTTAGGAATGTAGGTCAGTTATCGTCGAAGTCTTGGCGAATATCGTCGACAACAAGTAAGTATTTCAACTTCTTCCAGCAATCCAGGGTATTCACAAGTGGTTAGTATCTGATTGAAAATATAAGTTATGTATTTTAGAAACAAACTCAAGGAACAACTTCAAAAATTTAAGATTTATTTCATCCAAGCCTATTGCGTTTGATTTGACCGGCAGCAAAGCTTCATCGGTTAATCGCGCGAAATTCAATGCATTGTCATTAGCTTCAATAGACTGGTCAGTTAACAGTTGTTGATCTTGATTTATTGACTTCGCAGAACCTGAGATAAACTGTGAGTTAAGAGCTTTGCAATCTTCTTTCACAGTTAAACTCGACCGTTGTTTACCAAGACCCAGTTTGCGTAGCTTTTGCCCGAGAATTTTCCCAGACTGTGCTTCAAGATTAAGGAAGTTTTATTAGTAGACTCACTTTGCAGCCCTACCAAAAAATAATAAAAGTTCTTATAAGTTTCTAAAAATACATTAAGTTTATGTCGTTTTCAACTAGCATAGCAATATTACGATTCTGTATCATGCTGGGTAATCTTTTGATGCACTTAATGTAATATTTTATTATGAAAAAAAATGAAGACCACTAACCTAATCTAATTCAAATTTAAACTAATGATGATGACATGATGAGCAATCTAAGGAGCACGATGATATCAATGTTTTTCCTCGGAAATTCTCTAAAAAAATAAGATTACTTTGGCGTTTTTTTCTGTTGATCGAGGTACACTTAAAACTAAAATTGCAATGAATGTAAAATGTGGTTAAGCAAAGGGGCAATGATTGCCCACCATTAAAATAAAGAAAATAAAATGCACGACTGGATCGCACGAACTTGCTCTTATGTAAAAGTACTTTGGAATTTAAGATACATTTTATAAATATAAAACATGGATTTAATGAGATAATAATGTTCAAATGCATAAAATTGCCGTCTGGTTTCCGGAAAAGTATGGATTTATGCAAATAAACCTTAAAAAATCGTTTTATTATTAAATACATATTTTATATAAGAAATTTCTCTAAAATTTTTTAAGAAAAAAATGTGGGATGCGAATTTTAAGTATTTAATAATATTGGTTTTAGGAAATAATTTCAAAAAATAAATCGTTCATAGGTTTTGAAGATATTGATTTAAAAATTTTTTTTTTTTTTTAAAAACCCAATAAATATTTTTTCGAATATTTCTATATACAATATTATTTTAAACTTAAGGGGACTCCTGCTAAAAATGTTGGGTTAAAATCCTTAGAGCCGTTAATGAGAAAGTCGAAAATCAAAAAAAACGGGTCTATGGCAGGTACCCCTAATAACATTTTGCCCCAAAATTTTGTTTGACCAAAATGTAGTCCATGTCCATAATATCACTCTTAATTTTTTTTATCAAAATCGTTAGAGCCGTTTTCGAGATAAATAAGATTTTGCATTACGGTTGTATGGGGGGTACCCTTAGTTTTGGAGCTAAAAAAAAATTTCAATTTCTCCTCTAGAGAATCACCGAAGACCCTTAACTACCGAGATTGAAAGAAATAGGTCTAGGGGTTTAGGCTGTAGTGAGAGATACAGACATACAGACACACTGAAACATGTTTTTTGTGTACTAAATTTTCCTTAAAATTTTTATAAAAAAAATTGATATGCAAATTGTTATTATTTAATAAAATACATTTTTAAACGTAATTTAAAAATTTAATCGTGTATCGGTTTTCAAGATATTGAATTTTCAAAAAAAAAATTTTATTATTTTTTTAAAAATCCAAAAACTATTTTTTCGAAAAAATTTTTAGTTTATATTTTTTCAAATGCAAAGCAGCTCCTGCATAAAAATTTTGGTTAAAATCGTTAGAGCCGTTAATGAGAAATTCGAAAATCAAAAAAACCGTTCTATGACAGGTACCCCTAATAACATTTCCCCCCAAATTTTTTTTTCACCAAAATATAGTCCATGTCCATAATATCACACCTAATTTTTTTTATCAAAATCGTTAGAGCCGTTTTCGAGATAAATAAGATTTTGCATTACGGGTGTATGGGGGGTACCCTTAGTTTTGGAGCTAAAAAAAAAATTTCAATTTTTCCTCTAGGGAATCACCGAAGACTCTTAACTACCGAGATTGAAAGAAATAGGTCCAGTGGTTTAGGCTGTAGTGAGAGGTACAGACATACAGACACACTGAAACATGTTTTTTGTGTACTAAATTTTCCTTAAAATTTTTATAAAAAAAATTGATATGCAAATTGTTAGTATTTAATAAAATACATTTTAAAACGTAATTTAAAAATTTAATCGTGTATCGGTTTTCAAGATATTGAATTTTCAAAAAAAAAGTTGTATTATTTTTTTTTAATTCCAAAAACTATTTTTTCGAAAAAAATTTTTAGTTTATATTTTTTCAAATGCAAAGCAGCTCTTGCATAAAAATTTTGGTTAAAATCGTTAGAGCCGTTGGTGAGAAATTCGAAAATCAAAAAAACCGTTCTATGACAGGTACCCCTAATAACATTTCCCCCCAAATTTTTTTTTCACCAAAATATAGTCCATGTCCATAATATCACACTTAATTTTTTTTATCAAAATCGTTAGAGCCGTTTTCGAGATAAATAAGATTTTGCATTACGGGTGTATGGGGGGTACCCTTAGTTTTGGAGCTAAAAAAAAAATTTCAATTTTTCCACTAGGGAATCACCGAAGACCCTTAACAACCAAATTTGAAGAAAATACGTCCGGTAGTTTAGGCTGTAGTTCGAGGTACAGACATACAGACATACAGACAGACAGACGGAATTGTCGGACCCACTTTTTTCGTCTTCGCTATCATCGTAATGTCAACTTTGATCAAAATCTCGAGTTCGATTTTTTTTCCAAATGCAGAACTTGCCCTATAGTACCTATGTATATCGCAAGTAAAAATCCAGAAAGATGCACTGAAATGCACCTTTACAATACTTCATCACAAAATTAACTTCCTAACCACATGCATTAAAAGAGAGAACAACAAAAAATAAGAACACAAATAAAACACCACCATATACTCACTCTGTTCTGTTGCATTGTGACTTTTCTACATATTTCTTGGACTCAGCTATTGTAGAATCAATTTTACCCAGAAATTCGTCGATGCATTTTCTATTTTCCTCCTCCGGGCTCATTGTAACTGAATCCATAGATTTGCTGCCATTTTTGCTTGTGTGATTCTGTTGTGGTGAAGATTGTTCTGTGCTAGCTAGCATTTCACTACCCGCAATCGAATATGGTCTTGTGGGTAGTGGTTGAGGTCGATCATCTTTTGGATAATAGGGTGATGACTTGTCGACGGGTATTAGTAAATATTGACGCAGAAATAAACTATCAGATGCAAAAAGACGATTAGCTCGGCGTATTTGTTCCGTCTGAAAAAATAACAATAAATAAAACAGGAGAATAAACAAAGTAAGGTAGGATTTATACACTGCTCTTCAAATATGTAGATACAATTATTATATTTAATGGAATGATTTATTTACTGCCCCTTTAACTTTGTCACTTCCATGTAAGAACAAAACTGATTTATTTAAGCGTTTCCATACCTTTATGGAGCATAACAGGAAAAATAACTCATAAGGTTGCAGGAGGGAAATAAAGCTTATAGGAAGTAACATCTTAACAATGTGCTTGGGTCCGATATTGGAAATGTTGGCTTAAAAAAAATGGGGGGAACAGCTCATGAAGAGCCAGGGTCTAGTGACTTTTAAAATCTCAAAGGAATGAAGGAGGCATTTTCTGTAAAATACAAAAGCCTAAGATTAGAAACACTTTCTTAGAGGGTTTCTCACATCCTCGCAGCAGCCAGTATCTCGGAAGTAAAATTTTCGTTTTTGTTTGTGATGGACACGAGTCCAATGTGATATTTGGCCACTTTAGCTCATAAACAATGTGATTGTAATTGGGTTTCAATGGGAATCGAAGAACCTTTTTTTAATGGAAATTCGATTTAAAAATTTTTCACAACAACATATGGATTGTGTGTGATAGGTTATGTCGTCATTTAATAAATCCCTTTTGGTGAGATTTTACTACTTCAAAACAAAACTAAAGATTTGTTACAAATTATTTATAAGCAGTTAAGGACAGTGTTGGCAACACCCTTATGAAATAGTACTAGAGATAGGCACCTTCCAATGTACTAGCATGCCAAAGGCCGCTATGACATATCCGGCATTCCTGTCTTGTCTTTACCACTCGCAACGTCTCAACAAGATCAAGAACTACTTTTTTTTTACTGAGCCGAAAATAAAACATAAAACATAAAAGAAAAACTATTGTAAGTTATTAAATTTTGTAAAATATATTGAAATTAAGTAGGTATCTTTAATTATTGATGTTTTTGAAAAATGTTGATTAATAAAGGTTGTAACTTGGCCACAAGGATATTGAGCTTTGATTTCTCCAAATTCTCATCGTGGGAGTTACGACAAGTTTACTTCATGTCGGCACCTATTTGTGCCAACAGACAGTTTATATGATTATAAAATAGTACCTTTTCAGTTGAGCATGAGTGTATAAAATTTGTAAACCTCCAATGATATTAGATTGAAATTATTCTTATCGATGTAATAGGTACTTGTATAAATGCTTTTTTTCTATTAAGTATTAATTTTATGAATTTATTAATGTCGGATTATATGTATGTACATATATTTCAGCAAATGCTTGATATGTAATGTATCCGGTCAGGAATTAAAAAAAAACAAACCTGAGTGGATGAGAATGTTAAAGTAAAGTATAATCCTAACTGACGGAAAAGTGTTAAGGTAATTGATTTGTTTCCATAGACACATCAAACAAACATATTGGTTGGAGGTAAACTATAAGAACGGAGTACAACTAAAAATGAAAACACATTTGATTCAAAATATCAAAAACGTTAACGTAATATTTCATTAATATAAAAAAATATAATAATTGTAAGATTCGCATAAGGCGACCGATGTAAGCATTAACAATATATTTTGTACAGGTTTGCAAAATAACTTTTTAATACTATAAATTTTCAATGACTTCGTTGCATGTTGAAAGGGAAAAACAAACAAAATTATATACTCAAGGACGTAAATAAAGTTGCGTGACAAAAGTCTTCTGATTTGTGGAAACATATGTACATCACTTTTGTTTGTGCTATATTTCAAGTATTGATTTCGTTTCGGAAATGTTCAGTTTTTATCGAAAATAACATTAACAAGAACGCTGCAATGTGTTTACGTTTTCTTCGGAAATTCAAGAAATGTTTTCCACTTCTGATCTGGCTGTCATTTATAAAGCCTTCAATAGTCCAAAGCTTGAGCATATTTCTCAAATATGGGCAGGTTCTCCTAGAATCGTTTGGATAGAATTCAAAATAGAAATCTAAAAAGACGGATGAGAGAACTATAACGGACATATTTACATCTTTTGAACACCGCCACAATGTTTCCTGTATTTCATTATCTATCGTTATTTTTATATTTTAATTTCCCAACGCTCACATCGTGTTTAACATTTTAAAGATTTTTCTTTATTACGCAAACATTATAATGAAGTAATCCAGAAATGTATTTTTCGTAATACGGTGTAATTTGCGTCTGTTTTCCCGTCCAGGTTTACAAAGCGTTATACTTTGAGCCTCAAATTTAGTGCAGAGCATTTCTCTGTGATTTATATTATCTGGAACGGTTATGGGCTTCGGCTATTTCGGGTAGATTTTGGCGGCTATGTTGTTTTGGTGATATCTGTCAAATCTATAGTTTATTATTCAGTTACTGATGCCAAATTACCATGGCAAGTTTCGCAATGGAACATCACGTTCAAATAATAAAACTTTATTATCAAAATGAGTGTTCGTTATTGCAAACGTTGCGCCCATTTTTCGGTAGACGTGGTGAACCTTCGACTCTTCAACATTTGGAGCCTAAAATTGAGACGACCGCTTCATTTATGAATGAGCCAACATTCGTATGTCAAAGGAACACAAGTTCAGCTGAGAACATCGCTGCGTTCCGTGAAAGTGTACCGCAGAACCAGTTTCAGTTTATTCCTTGCAGTGCACAAGAACTCGGCCTTTCACAGACTTCAACTTGCTAAATTTTGCGTCGGAACTTGGGCCTTCACGCGTACAAAATTCGACCGACCCAGGAGTACAGAGTTCACCATAGGCAACGCCGTTTGTTTGCTGACTGCACTTCGGAGCGTTTGGAAGAGGACCTCAATTTTGGCTTAAAAATTCTTCTTTAGCGACGAGGTACTTTTTGGATGTATGGCTGTCTTAACAAGCAAAATTGCCGCATATGGGACGACACCAACCCACACAATTTCCGAAAAAGTTACCGTTTGGTGTGGGTTTTGGGTCGGCGGCCTAATTGCATTCATGGTCATGCGATTTGCCCCTCTAGACTTTTTTTTGTGGGGTTTCTTAAAGTCGCAGGTCTATGCGAATAACCCACAATCGACCAATGCCCTTAAGGTCCACACAAAACAGGCAATCGCTCAAATTCATCCGGATCTATTCGGAAGAGTCATTGAACATTGGACCAATGGGATCCGTGCTACCATAAGATGAAGAGGCCGCCATTAAAACGGTGTCATATTTTATACATAATGGCATACCAAGCAAAAACGTCGCAAATTCATTTTTACAAATAATTACAAAAATTACCGGAACTTATGCGTGCAAGTTAATACTATACTACTCATGCAGTTCTATTGACTTTTTAATGGAAACATTGATGTTATTTCATAAAAATGTTGAAAAACATGAAATTCTTTATTCGAATTGTTTTTTTGTTTTGATTTATTTGCATTTGATTTTGATTTTTATTATTAGAATCCATTGTTTATTTGTTTTTAATATTTTAAAAGAAATACTGTCTTTGAGAAACTATAAAATTTGTACCAATCGGTGGTCGAAAGTCTATAATCCCTTCCTTCACGGACAAGGAGTTTCAACAACTTCTGCTGAGAAAGCGTTTGGATAAAAGACTTACTATTCAAACTCTCAGAACTTGGATTTCCTAACTTTTTGTATGTACAAGTAGCCAAACACGTATCATCAACCAAGAGAATCAACGCTGGAGTCCCTCAGGGATCAAAACTTAGACCGATGCTGTTCAACATTTATGTATTTATTTATTCATCAAGCAGAGATACAGCTCTTATAGATTACTTACAGAACTAATTACCAACATAATGAACAAAAATGTAAAAAATAAATACTAACCACCGTAATTAAGACTAAATAACAATCTTTTTTTAAAACACTTTCTACTTAAGTATAAATTAAAATCAATAACATTACATTGAGAATTTGCATGTCTTAAACAGCGAGTTAAGGGTTCATTGGTTCCATAATTAACCCTATGAAAAGGTATACAAAATAAACGATTACTTCGTAAGCCAAGATTTGGAACATGAAAACCAACCAACGAAAGCAACTGAGGGCAACTGATTTTATAATTAATTAAATCTCTGACAAACATGACATCGAAATATGTACGGCTTAATTCCAAGGATTGAAGCCTAATAACAAACACCTAGTATTATATGATGGCATATCAATATTCCATCGTAAGATGTGAATTGCAGTTCTGGTGAAGCGTTTCTGTACTCTTTCAATTCTCATTGAATGAACAGAATTCATAGGATTCCAGATGGAAGAACAGTATTCTAAAACAGATCTCACATAACAATAATATAAAGATCTGAGAGTAAAAAGGTCCGAGAACACTTTAACATTCCGAGAAATAAATCCGAGCATTGAACTGGCCTTAGAAATGATGTAATTAATGTGGTTGGAAAACGTGAATTTTAAATCAAAGATCACACCCAAATCTTTTTTTTCCGTAACCTTGGATAGAGAAGATTCATGTACATCGCAAGAAAATAATATTGGAGACGTACCACGGTAAAACATCATACTATGACATTTAGAAACATTCAAACAAAGACTATTACTCAAAACACTTCGGATAACGTTGATAAATAAGAGAAAGACAAGGGGTCCTTCTAGTGGAACTCCGGAAGTTACAACAACCGGGTTCGAAATTAAGTTGTTGATTTGAACGTGTGGAATCCTACCACTAAGATAGGATTCAAACCATTTTAATAAGTTAGAATGAAAACCTAAATTATGGGGTTTGAAAATTAATATTGCATGACCAACCCTGTCAAACGCTTTAGAGAAATCAGTATATATAACATCACATTGATACCCCTGTTCAAGAGCACCTAATATATAATTACTAAAAATCGTAAGAATGGTCGAGGTTGATCTGCCACCGATAAACCCATGCTTCAAAGGGGAGATCTGATCGACCAGCCACCAGACTAGGCACAAAGACCTGCAGGCGACTCCTTCACATAAGCCACCGCTTTTTCACCAAAAATTGCTGCTACGAGAGTGCAAGAGCACATTAAAAACCTATGGGAATACTATTTTAAATGAGGATGGGGACTGAAGACAGACACATCTGCTTCCGAACACCAGTGACTGTCATTCGAAGACCAGCGTTTGAATACTCAGTGATGCGATCAAACTCAAGTTTTCAGGCAACACTAAAGTAACATCCAAATCATTAACGAAGTACTTGGGAATCATTTTTTCCAACAAACTGAAATTAAAAAAGCACTCAGAGTTGATGTTGAAAAAAGCTAACTATCCTCTGCACTTGGTCCATCCGCTTCTCAGGAGGCAAAATGGACTAAACAAGAAGACCAAGCTGCTTGGGTACAAACAGCTTATCCGACCCGTTCTTACCTACGCTAGAGCAATGAAGAAGATGAAGCATTTTGAAAGAAAGATGTCCGCATTTGAACTGGACTACACCGTAACCCACTGATTAATAAATATATACTAACAAAGAAGCTGTACGAAGAAGCAAAATTAATACCACTGGACAAGTATTTGCTGCAGCTCTCCGAAAAAATTATCAGGAACCTGGAAGAGCACCCCAACTGAGAAGTACTCGTACAACAACTCATCCAGCATGAACTCGAGCCTAGTGACAGGTATCTATACGCCCGAGTCATCACTGACGATCAATTTAAAGAAATCATCCATATCGACGACGCTACTTTTTACGAGACGAAGAACAATCAGTACTACAGGTGATTTAATTTAGGAATAAGTTAGTTTTAAGTCAAATTGTATATTAAACAAATTGAAAAATAAAAATTCTTAATCTAAAAAAAAGACAAAATACTGCGACTTTCCATAAAAAGATCTTTTTCGCTTTGACATTCTTACGTTTCACATACATAGATATTATTATTAAATTTGAGGAAACATTTAGGGCTTTACTGTAGAAATGCATACAGAAACAAAATAAAAAGTAAACAATAACTCAATTGGTGTTTCATACTCTTATAACAACAATAATATCTAAATTAACTCTTCACTTGTATAGGTACCTTTGTAAATATTTAATTTTTGTTTATTTAGTCTCTACACTGTATACCCTTTGATGAAAATACACATACATAACTCTTGATTCATTGCCGGATAAGTTATTTAATCTTTATCAGATTTTTCATGAGTAAAAAACATAACTTAACATGTAGGTAATCCAAAAGTACCTGTGTTTGCAGATCAAACAAGTGTTATCTTCGCACAGTGCATACCTCGTGACTTGCAGTCATTTCTTCCAACTCCACCCACAGCATCAGATAAAAAGCATTTCAACGTAAAACCAAACTCAGCATCAATTTTTGTTTAAACATACCTACGAGTAAATTTGTTTTAAACTCGAAGTTTATTTATTTCTCGATTGACCTCATTTAAATCGATAAGTCGATCATTACCCCCGAAAATACGAAAATGATTCGCAAAGTTAAACAGATTCAAGTTTGTTTCTCGAAAAGAGAGAGAAGTTTGCGTTAAGTATATGTGGGTACCTTATATCGCACAAGGAAAGCCTTATTTCTTTTTCATTAACTAATAATAGAATTTATACCATGACACGAACTTCTCCTTGCTCGCTCGATTCGCGCTAGAGTAATAACGAATTGCAAAGCGTAACAAAGTGTCTGGTGTTACAACAAACACAAAAAAAAAAAAATAAATAAATCAATGGCCTCCATCTGTACACCTGGGTTGGGGCTTGGAATGAGTGGTGATGTGACTATTGAGAATAACATATATGATGGTCAAGTCAACGAACGGACAGACTACATTATCAAATTGCATCCACTCAATTTCCATTTCAATAGACCAGCCCTTAAGGCAATGTCGCAATCCAATAAGCCAACTTACCGTACATCCATATTTGAGGGCGATCCCTTGGAGTGTATCAGTTTTCTCGATGTCATGCTTAACCAGGGTGTCGTTGTTTCTCATGTGATTACAGGTGCTGCCGTATTTTTTCAGAGATCGCGCTGACTCACGAATTGACTGTTTTTCGTTGAACATGTAGTCCTCGTCCATGTCCTGTACGATCTCTGTGAACTGCAAGTAAAGGAGAAGTTAGCAATTTCAATTTTACGATGTGGAAGAAAATTTTTCAACTTCAATTACGTTTTGTGTGCAGATTGATTTTAATTCCTTTCAGAAATGTATGATGTAAGTTATTAAGAGTAAAATAGCTTACCCGAATAGAGTAGAACAAGATGTGCAAGTTGATTAATTAAGAAAAAAAACTTAAGTGCAAGTAATTGCGATGATAAATTGTTTGGCGTAATCAGATATCAGAAGAATACCCAGAGGATGGAAAATGAATGGAAAGTGTACCACAAGAGCGACGTTGACAGTTTAGTGACTGCTGCTATTTTTTTTTTAATTCGACCTACCTGATCCAAATCCAAAATAAAAATTTCCCTTTACTTTAACACGGGTATGTTATTTTCCAACAACAAACTGTCAAACCAAGGGAAATTCATTTAGAGTTTATTTCCGAAATGAACTCAATGTGGGGCATCGTTGGGAAGCACTGCCAGATTGTTGAGAAAATAATATTTTAGATGAGGGAAAAATTGCTATACTTCAGTGATTTTTTGTTCGATTACGTGAATTGAGTAGCTTTTCTAATCGAATTGAATTTAGATTTCAAGCAATTTGTATGTGTATCTATACTTTCAGATGACATAGGTTTCAGTGAAGCTTCCGACTACTATATCTATTTTAAAGAAATGTGTCCTGTTTACGTGATCTTTTTTTTTAATTAATAATAGGTGCGTTTCATTGTCTACGGATCTATGTGGATCCGGATCTGGATTATTTTTTTCTGGATTTATTTCAAAAATCCAAAAATTAGTTCTTTTTCTGGCGAGTAGATCTCTTTTTATGGAAAGGTAGTGTAAACTGAAGTGTAAAGAAAAAAGACAAGAAGCATTTGAAAAGCAACACAAATAAGCAATATATGTCCTTAAATGTGGGCTTTAGGTGAATATTAAATATTATCAATATAGCTACAACGTTTCATTTGAATTTGATTGATATTTGTTTAAAATGTCTCTCAAGTTTTTTAAGCAAATATACGCAAGCAAAATAAAAACCAAACACAAACATAGAGAAAAAGGATACGCCTATATTTTGTTATTAATTTTATAATTGTACTTTACCTTTATTATTTATTCTTTCACAGCAAAATAATATTCTAGACAAGTTGTTCGTTAACCATTTTATTTATATCCAGTTCAAAACATGAAAAGAATGTGTTCAGAAACTATAAATTGAGAGTGTGTTCAATGACATGATATGATGATACATAAGTACTTTCTAGTACTGTACTTCAACAGCCCCCCTCGATTGAAAAGTATATTGATCTTAAAATCGATTTGTTACATTACATTGATTTGTTTAAGTAATACTTTATCAAACAAACAAAAGAAAATTTATCAAGTTAAGTTTTATTTTAAGAAAGAATTTCAATTTGTAATGTTTTTGTTTATAACTTTTAATTTTGAATACAAAATAATACAGTATTTATTGAGTTAATTTTAAGCAATATTCAAAGAATTTTTGAGAAATCTTAATTTTTCAGTAGTTAAAGTTTTCGTGAACATATCAGATAAATTATTTTCAGTGGATATATATTTAATTTCTATTTCTTTTTTGTTAACTAAGTCTTTAATAAAATGATATTTAATATCTATGTGTTTTGCTCTTTTACTATTTTCATAAGATTTTGATATTTCAATTGCCCCCTTATTATCAATATAGAGCAAACATTTAACATCTTTTGTTTTGTTTAAATCATTAAATATACCTTTTATGTGAATCAAATCTGAAGCACTAGTTGCCGCTGCCACGTACTCTGCTTCTGCTGTTGACAATGCCACACAGTTTTGCTTCCTTGACAGCCACGCCACAACATTTCCATTAAAATGTGTTATAGATCCTGTAACACTTTTACGATCTAAATGGTTTCCACCCCAATCTGCATCCGAATAAGTTTCAATAGTATTTGATTTATTATTTTTAGTAAACACTAGGCCAATGTCTTGAGTTTCTTTGAGGTACCTTAGTACACGCTTTGCCTGAATCCACAAACTTTTAGTTGGTTTGTCCAAGTACTGACTTAAATACGATGTCGCATACGTTATATCGGGTCGTGACACAGTTGATATAAACATCAATCCTCCTATAAGTTGTCGGTATGGAATATCTTCCAACTCTTCATTTAGGTCCACTTGATATCCTTTTGTCAGAGGTGTCGTTACTCCTTTGCATTCTGTCATGCCAAATTTTGTCAATATTTTTGCAATTTGTGATTTCTGGGTAATTTTTAAGTCTCCATTTCTTCTTTCTATTTCCATTCCTAGAAACGACTTGGGTTCTCCAAAATCCTTAACTTCAAATTCCAGTCTTAGTTCGTCTATGATTTTTGCAAGATTTTTCCCAATTAAGATTATATCGTCTACGTATATAATCAGAAATGAGTTTTTGTCTTCTCCGATATAAAGGCAAAAGTCATTTTGCGACCTTTCAAAACCTTTTTTCTTTATAAAGTTGTCAAACCTTTTATTCCAGCACTTTGGGCTTTCTCTCAAGCCGTACAACCCTCGTTCTAGCTTTAAGACACTTCCGGTTTTAATTTTTACTCCTTCCGGTGGTTTAAGAAATACTTCGGTCTCCAATTTTCCATTAAGAAATGCTGTTGGAACATCTAATTGACGAATCATCCAGTTGTTTTGAATTGCATGTGATAATATTATACGTACTGTTGACATTCTTGCGACTGGTGCATAGTTTTTCCCAAAGTCTTGATTTTCATTAAGTTGGTACCCTCTAGCTACAAGTCTAGATTTCTTGATGCCGTTTCCTTTAGTTCGAAAAATCCACTTCGCATCTATTAATTGTTTCCCTTCAGGTAATGTTGTCACTGTCCATGTTTTCATTTTTGCATGTGCTTGCAATTCATTATTAATTGACTGTTCCCAGCCGTTGTCAATTGCTTCTTTGTATGTCTGAGGTTCATCTTCATATGATGTTAAACAAAAAGCTTGAAAAAGTTCAAAATCTTTAAAATTTATAGGTGTTTTTATTTGTCGTCCTCTTTTTGTTGTTTTAATTTCTTGCTTGTCCTCATTAGAATCTGATTTATTTGTGTCTTCTTCATTGGATATATTTTGATTTGTTGGTTCTTCCTCTTCTTCGTAATCATCATAATTATGATTAGTTGAATCTTGCTGTTCTTCATCATCTTCATTATAATTTACTGATTTCGATTTCTCAATGTCGTTATTGTTACACTCAAACTTAATTTTGCTTTCGTCAAATCGCACATCTCGTGATTCTAGAACCGTATCAGTCTTTGCATCCCATAGTCTATAACCTGTCCTGGCATATCCAACCATACGTACTTCTTTTGCTCTCATATCCAATTTGTCTTGTTTTGGAATATTGACCATCCAAGCTTTTGATCCAAATATTCTAAGTCCATTCAAGTTTAATTTTCTGTCAAAAAGTTGAGCCGGTAATTTATTATTAATCGATTGAGAAGGTGATCTGTTAATTAAATAGGTTGCACATAACACTGCTTCACCCCATAGATGCTTTGGCAGATTCGCTTCATTCAATAATATTCTGGCTTTATTATAAATTGTTCGGTTCATTCGTTCCGCTGTCCCATTTTGCTGCGGACTGTATGGATACGTATATTCTAGCCTTATGCCTTGGTTGTTACAAAATTCCTTAAACCAATTTGAAGAAAATTCTCCTCCATTATCACATCTTATTCTTTTAACTTTTGTTTCCTTTTCTGTCTCAAACTTCTTTATATAGTCTATTAATTTGTTTCCAGCCTCGGATTTATTTTTCAAGAGGTAAGCAACAGTGAAGTGAGAAAAGTCATCAATAATTGTTTGAAAATATCTATAACCTTCTTTCGATGGAATTTTAACAGGTCCAGCAATATCTGAGTGGATGAGATCTCCTATCTTA
The DNA here is from genome assembly GCA_911387755.1 of Chrysotoxum bicinctum. Classification (NCBI taxonomy): domain Eukaryota; kingdom Metazoa; phylum Arthropoda; class Insecta; order Diptera; family Syrphidae; genus Chrysotoxum; species Chrysotoxum bicinctum. The sequence continues at coordinate 202,549,530 of OU426988.1, forward strand.
AATGACTTAGGACGTGCCACAGTTTTAAATGGGAGTCGTGTTGACTTTCCTTCCATACAAGCACCACATTTTTCATTTCCATACGGAAGCTTCATTATTGCCAGACTTTTTCTATTTATATGGCCTAACCTTTTGTGCCACAAATCAACATCTGCCATACTACAATTTCCTATATCTAATATTTTCATATTAATTACAAAAAGTCTTCCAAAACTTTCACCATAGCATATAAAACCCGTCTTCGATATCTTTAAAATGTCGTTAACAAAAGTCACTGCAAAACCCTTCTCCATTAGCTTTTTTACAGATAATAAATTGTGACTTAGTCCGGGTACTATTAATGCACTAACATTGATTGTACGTCCATTCAAAATTGTCTTTAATACGCCTCGCTTAAATGATACCAGCTTTTGACCATTTGCAATACCTATTTTTATGGGAACATCTAACTTTACTATTTCTGTCATTTCGCTTTCATATTGATTTTTGATTAAGTTTTCGGTTGCACCAGAATCAACAATAAAACTTATTTCTTTTTCCTGAGTCGGCAATTCTACCTTAGTTGAAAATGCAAAAAATCCTAGTTCATCTGACCGACTGTCTCTTTGCGAGTCTGCAATTGTATTTAGCCCTTGAGTTCTTCCATCTAATCTACCAACAAACTGTCTTCCACCTCTAAACCGCTTTTGACCTGCACCTCTATCTCCTCGATTGTTATAGTTGTTAACAACCCCTTTTGCAAAACATTGAGCCCTCTTGTGTCCAGACCTACCACACCGAAAACATTTTATCTGGACTGCACCAAATGATACTTCATCTTGTGAGCTACCACTTCCACCCACATTTCTTGAGCTGAACTTTAGCTCCTCATCCAACAACCTTGCCTTTACGAACTCCACAGTGATCGTTTTGTCACTGACTGTCTCAATTGCGGTGATGACTGTATTATATTTATCAGGTAAAGTAAGCAAAAGATGACATACTTTATCGGATTCCTCCATTTTACAGTCTGCATTTTCCAGCTCTCTGATAATGGTGTCAAATTTCATGAAATGATTGTCCAAATTTTCACCTTCTATACACTTTAAACTCAGCAGCTTTCTCTTAAGGTGTAGCTTTGAAACCACACTTTTCCTTTCGAAAACCACCTGCAGCTTGTCAATCATATTTTTTGCCGACGTTGCATCTTTTACTAGATCCAAGTGTTTGTCCGTGATGCTTTGAACAATTATGGATCTCGCCCTCGCATCCTTGATGTTAAATTGATCGATTTCCTGCTGGATGGTGAAATCAGATGCCTCTTTAATTAGCGCAACTCCAAGTTGCTTCTCGTCCAACAGGCACCGTACTCGAAATTTCCAATTATTAAAATTGTCTGCCGACAGCTGGGGGAAATTTGTTGACGACATTTTCTTTTCTTTTTTATTCTTATTTTTGTTTGATTTAATACTTCCTTTTATTTTCTTTTATATTTTTACTTTGACCCTGGGCCCATAACCTTTTATAATTGTACTTTACCTTTATTATTTATTCTTTCACAGCAAAATAATATTCTAGACAAGTTGTTCGTTAACCATTTTATTTATATCCAGTTCAAAACATGAAAAGAATGTGTTCAGAAACTATAAATTGAGAGTGTGTTCAATGACATGATATGATGATACATAAGTACTTTCTAGTACTGTACTTCAACAATTAAAAAGTCATTTTTAATAAACGATGCAAAAAGATGATAAGAAAAAAGCTTTTTATCTTTAAAAATTTCAAGTCAGTTGAAAGGAAGGTGTAAGCACACTGAAACGTTGTAGCCATATTGATTATATTTAGTGTTCACCTGAAGCCCACTTAAGGACATATTATTGTAATCTGTTTAGCTACTCAATCCTTGGAAACTTTATTCAATAAAAATTAATTTATTCATACTTTTTTCCAACTATTCTAAGGTCATGAAACTTAAAAAATCTTGAGTAAAACAAGTTTATGGTGAAAGTATAATTCTTTCATTTTTATTCTACTCCTAATCTTGCAAAAATTTGACAAACGTTTTACTAAAATTATTTATAAAGTGTTACTAATTGACATTCACATACATCAAAAACACACGATTTTATTATATTATTTGTATTGAAAAATAATTCGATAGTATCGGTAATTTTTAAAATGAAAAGCTATCTCTATAATTATTGTAGCCTTATCTGTTTTCTTCAATAAATAAGCTCTTAATATCAATGTCAAATGTTCTTTATAACTCTGTCCTTCATGTGTCTAAAAAGCTTTTTTTTTAATTTTAAAAATTTTCAATACAAACAACCTTAGTTTGTTCTTTGGCGGTACAACTTTGTGACAATCCAACAAATAGTGATAAATTCTTTAACTTGACATTGTGGTTTTATCAATTGCGGGTAAAGTTAAATAAAAACAAATGGAATTCATAATATTGAGTATTTTTTCGTCAAAAATACAAATATCTTAATACCATGGTATTTTTGTCAGCAAACAAAATGCAATATTACCTAAATCATGTTTTATCATTTTTAACAAGAAGTCTTTCAGCAAAACCATTCTTTCGCAGATTATCATGTTTTCTTTTGCGGATGGGATCAGCCTATTGGATTATAACTACATTTTCGAATTTTCTTTCACAATATTTCTCTCGGCTTTTCTATTTTTGAAATGATCTACCAATAAAACAAATGAAATTATTACATTTTTTCAATTATTTTCCTTACAATATACCTCAACTTAATTTTGTGAGGAACGATAATGTTTTGACAAAAAACACAAAAATAAATAATAACTTTTAGCCATATTCAACAAACTACATACATTGTCTTGGTAGACATAATGTGTCATACTATTTTGTGTATTAAAAGTTTTCACATTGAAGTTTTTGTTTATACAACATAGTATTGAAACTGTGTTGTTCCCATATGAGGGTTTAACTAAATTTTCTACAGCTCCCCAGCAAACAATACTATATCTTTTTATCTTTTAAAAGCACGGCAACAAAGTCAAGAATAAATATTTTTTTTATGGTAAAGATCCATCCTAAATAAATTAAACAGTTTTTTTTATTGTTGACTAGTTTGAATAATTTGTAGATATGAAGTTCTAATAATTACAAAAAATTAAAATTGATTGTTATCCACTACGAAGGACAGAATTAATTAAATTACGCTGTCGTAACAACTGTCAAATTATTAACTGATTTCTCAACAATTTGAACTTGTTATTGCGAAGTGTATAAGTGCATGAACATTGAACATAATGTATGTATGTATATAATAATGTGATGAGCTTGGTCTAATGATTGATGTCATCAAATGGTCAAATAATATTGATTGATAAGTGATTTACTCTTTATTGTGATGTCAACCATTAAGTTCCTTGAGATGCGTCTTTTTAACTCAACGATGATATATCAATTTGTTTGACATGTGACCGAAAAATAAATGATGTGTGTCTTTTTAATAAGGTTTGTTGTAGAAATGTGCATTTTTAGAAGTAAAGTGAAACAACAACTTAATAAGAGATTAGTACGTGACTACCAATCACTCACAATCACGTCATGCATGAATTATTATTTCTTAAAGTGTTTTTTTTTTTTTTTTTGTTAATAAGCTGCAAAAACAATTTCCTTACTATTTATCTTATAATTTATAAAAATAATTAATTGTAAAAACAAATTAAATTATTTTAAAGGCTTAGCCTGACTGCCAATTATTATGTACTTATACATATACAATGCAGTTATATTTACCTGAGTATAATATGAAATTTTAATCAATAAATAATACAACATCATTGTATCTTCTATTACCAATACAAATATAAGGGAATATTGACATTATGAATTCGAAATCATTCAAAATGAAAGAAACACTCTGTACAAAAGGTAAATTCAGAAACACCTTGTTGCAGTCATATTGCGTAGATAATCAGTTCTGTCTAATGTCGATTTTCTTTACACACTAGGGATCTTAGAGATTTCGATCCCTTGTCAAATTTTGTCTCTTAAGTGTGCGTATTTCGTATACATGTAAATCCCTCTCCAAATACGGATTCGAAGGATTTGATCTCTGTTAAAAAAAAAATCGATTTTTTGGTGTGAAGGAACGTAAAATCTGTCGTAAAAGTCAAAATTTGACAAGGGATTGAAATCCCTAAAATCCCTAGTGTGTAAATCGACATAAAATTTTTTATAAATGCTTCAAACCGGCTTGACGGTCTTTATCTATGTAAATATTCAAATATATTAGGGGTGGCCGTGGCGCGATGGATGTGTGCTCGCCTGTGAACCTCATGATCACAGGTTCGATCCCTGCCGTCGTCTATGTCGTTTTAATTCCATTAAAAACATTCTAAAATTGTCATCAATGGGTTGCTGGTTTACTCATTACATGTTGTTCAGACATAACACTAACAACATGTAATTGAGTTAAACTAGTATGCCCAACAAGGATGAACACGAATAAAATAATGTGAATTATAAGCGACATAGAAATAAGACACGGCATTATCCGCTTTAGTTCAGCCGCCATCCCTGGAGATAAAATATCTGAGACAACAACCTTCAGTCTCAGAACATCGTGCCACATATCTTTCCTATCTTTCTTTCTCTTCCTTAACTTCACGCCCGCGCTGTGTTCAAACAATTAAAGGGTAATCATAATCTCTTGAGCGCGTGTAGATTATAAAAAAAAAAAAAAATATTTCCATATTTGCATGTTTGCATTCGTGTAAAAATGAAATTCGAGTCTTACATTATTCAGTCAAACTTAACATAATTATAAACAGATAAAGATCACGAAGAAAGAACGTTGTGTAATTCCGTTTATACTCCGCCTAAGTCAAAGCAGCTACAATGATTTTCTTCGAACTTGGTACTAAAGATTTTAACACTATAAATTGTAAATATGAAAAAAAATTTACGAATGTTCAAAAACGTTCAACCCTGTTCGCCAAATTGAGTGTTCTCCTTTCTGACTGTCTGTTGTTTTCTATATTTTCTGTTCTTGTGCCAATCATGTAAGATCTAATTAATATGGAATAAGTCAGTAAAACAGACAACGACTAAGAAGAAATTAATAAAATGGCAGACCAAGTGAAAATCGACAAAAATCTAACTGAATCTGGAAAAAAAAATGAATTATGTATACTACGTTTTTACCAAAAAATAATCGTGGATTTAGCATAAATCTTTTTCAAATCTCGAAGATTAACCACCCAAATTTATTTCGTTAATCTAGTAGATTAGAAATTTATCTTGTTTAATCTTCATTGAATCAATTGTTCTATAATTATAACTGACCTATATACATACATATCGTTCTTAATTATCTTAATGATTTTTTATCGTTTGGTACAAATGAAACTTTCTTATAAGACAAATTGAAACACCATTAGCATTTTGATAGGTGCTATCAAAGTTAATCTTCTTTTCTTTGCGATGGAAACACCACATTAATCTCTTGCCTTAAATCTCGACTTATCTTTTGTTGAAAACGTAGTATAAAAAAAACAAATGGGAAGGTTTTGGGTGTGAGAACTAATGGTGTGAGATTAGTCGAATAGACGGACAGACAGACATAATGGCGGGATCCAGTTTTTTTTGTCTTACCTATCATCGTTATGTCAAGTTTGATCAAAATCTCGAAATCGAGCTTACGAATGCTAAATTTGTATGTACAATACATAGTACCTAAGTATATGTCACAAGTAAATGCAGAATACCGAAATTTAAAACTTAAGTAAGCTGCATATTTGGAGCTTAAAAATTGTATATTTTAAACTGCTAACGGCTCAAAATCGCGACAGCAATTTTCATTACAAGCTGAAGAACAATTTGTTCAGGAGGACATGTGCAAGTAACAGGAACGGCCGCTTATTTTCAACTTTTCACTCCGGCATATCCGATGACAGTTATTATCAACAGTAATTTCAAGTTTTGTGTTTTGGTATTCTAAATGATTTCATTAAGTTTTATTTTTAATTTTAAATTTCGTAGTTTCTTTAAACAACAACTGAGAACAAAATCTTTTGATTCATCAAACTTATTTTATAAATTGGAGTGAACCTAAACTGTCAAAACAACATAATCATTGGGTCACCTCTATCTGTCACTTCCATTCAAATCAACGGATTTGTTGCCGCAACACAATCGACGGATTTTATGGATTGGGGGCTTTAATCAGTGATTAAGTTAAGTTGAGGTTCTTTTATAAACTAGCCGACTGAGTGTTGTCATTATTCATTTCTTCTGACAAATACAAAAAAAGGCTTTGTTTATAGAATCTATAATATTTAAGTGATTGGGAATAATTTGTTTCAATTCACGGAAAGTATGTGTCAAGATAGTGAATAAAAACTGGCAAATTATGCTTTAAGACGAGTAGACAAGTTGTAGGTTGCTGTAACATTGATAAGCGGATGATTTGTCATATTATCTAATATTGTATTCTAAAAAAATAAGACAAATTACCTATAGAAAAGTTTTTGCAAAGTTTTAGTTAGCGTCTAAATTTTAATCAATTTGTTGTGAAGGAAATTTAATTTTGTTATGTATACAAAAAAAACCGACCCAAACAAACACAAAGTGATAAGAGGGCTTATCAACAAAGACTGCTTTGTTTTTATTTACCCTTGAGTTGTTTCCTTAATCGGACATATTTATTGCTTAACCTTTTTTAATCTTGCAATTTCTGGACGTGATTATAGGGTACTGTTTTAAATCATCTTTTTTTCAAATTTAATTTATAAATTTCTGTTAGAATAGGTATCACAGGTAAACAAATAAACACTTTGAAGTTTTATTAACTCGAATTTGACAATTTTGTTTAAGTAAAATATAAACTGTTGCAATAATCGCTAATTTATGGGTTCATATATGTACATTTTAAAACGATAAAATATGAACACAAATTTATAATTTACTCGGTATTTTCATTAATTGTATTTTATTCTACTGCGATTGCAATTAATTTTGAAATTTCCTCGAGTAGATTATGTAGTTGGATTTGAAGGCTCTTATCAACCCGTTGACATTTGAAAATGATACTTTTGATATCTGCTAATAGATAATTGGCACGAACAAGACGGTGTGTTTTTGAAATCAAAGCTATTTAATGATTGCGGCACTTTATTGACACTCAACACTGTAAAATTAGCACTTAAATCAATTTCGTTAATAATATTTCTTTGAAACAATTAAATTTGAAGAAATGATAATAAATTGCATTAAATTACCTACTATAATATTTAAAAGCCTTTTTAATTTTTATAATACTTATTATGTCATCATTATTTAATTGCCCTTAAAATTTCAATTAAACATTTAACTGTGTTTTTCAATAGTATTGTACGGGTTACAGTAGATTTTTCTCTCTCTTCTTTTCAAAAGCCTTGCTCGAGACTACAATCGTCAAAACAATCCTTTTCTACCGTTTTCGATTCTCATATTGTCCAAGATAACAAAAGTTAAAAAAATGAATTTATTTCCTGTCTGTCACACATGAACTAGTCTATACTTTTCCGAATGTTTTTAAATTTTCAATTTGAAAAATCACGAAATTGCTTCACCATGTCAGCTTTTCGAACTAAAGTACCTTGTGTTGATAAGACATTTAATAATAATGCATATAAATATTGATAATACGGCTAACAACTAGTTAAGTAGTAAAACTAGTGCAAGGTTAAAACAACGAATTTGCAAATTTTAATCGAATATAGCATCATACTTTCTCTATCCTTTTATTAAAGTTAAAATCATCGAATGCCTACTTTATTTTTTTAGTATCGTGCTAGCTTCATATGACTCTTTGACATTTGCAAACATCAAAAAAGGTTCGTGTACTTACTTTTTTACACGAAATGTCACTGTTTTAGGTGTGTTCAGAAGCAATTTATTAAGAAAATTCTTTTAGTACGATACTAATTAGAAAATGGTTAAAATTAAGAATGAGTTAGTAAACTAATTTAAAGTTAGCCAATTGTTAAGCAGTAACACTAACACTACTAATGCCTTAACAAAAGGGTGTTTAAAATTTTGCGCCAGGCTTTTAGTTGAGTTAGTACGATGTTAAGCTGCTTTAGTATAAAACTAGATAAAAACAACGATTTTGTAAATTTTAATCGAATACACCATCATATACTTTCTATACCCTTTTATTAAAATTAGAACCATAAAACAGCTATTTAATTTTTTTTAGTATTTAATAATTTCACATGGTGTCTTTGACATTTACAAACGTCAAAAAAATTGCTTTAGTACGATACGAGTTAGAAAATGTTTAAAATTAAGAAAGAGTTATTAAAGTGTACTTTAAAGTTAGCAAATTGTTAAGTAGTATCATACTAATCATACTAATACCTTAATAATAGGCTGTTTGAAATTTTGCGTCAGTGAATTTAAGGATTAAGATTCGACACTTTAAATTATTAAGAGGCTTCAGTTCTTCGGTTAATTTTATGTTGTAAGGGTGTAGTTCGAGATCTGCTGAAAATATCTCCGCTTCCCATAAGAGAATGTGAGATAGTCAATTGCAGATTCGCGCAGACCACAATTTGGCGAATATAGGAAATATAAAATAATATATATCCCTACATCAAAGGTATACCGCTTAAATTTTCAGACAAAGCTAAATATCTGGGTCTTATTTTGGACAAGAAATTAAGCTGGAAGCCCAATATCCAAGAGAGAATCTACAAAGCCAACACAGCTCTATTCTTAAGTGTTGTAGTCTCCATGTTGTGTTTTTTAGTATTTAATAAATATGTATTTTTTAATAAAATCAAATTTTTTTGTATATGTGCATATAATTTGTCTTTATTATTTTTTTTATTTTTAATCAAATAAATTTCACAACATTAATTTTTTAATTTTACTAATAAGCGACGTGTTTCGGATTTTCACACATCCATCATCGGGCTTTACTGTTGACTTATTGTATAGTTTGCCACAAAAAGTTAAGTTTGGCAAACTATACAATAAGTCAACAGTAAAGCCCGATGATGGATGTGTGAAAATCCGAAACGCGTCGCTTATTAGTAAAATTAAAAAATTAATGTTGTGAAATTTATTTGATTAAAAATAAAAAATAATAAAGACAAATTATATGCACATATACAAAAAAAATTTGATTTTATTAAAAATACATATTTATTAAACAGCTCTATTCTCTTGCAAAAAAGCCGTAGGTAACAAATGGGGTCTACAAACTCATATTACATCTCAGTCATTAGACCGATACTTACATATGGAGTAACATTATGGTGTACTGCGCTGGAAACAGCAACAAACCGCGATTAACTCAGCAAAGTCCAACGAACAGCCTGCTTAATCATGAGTGGAGCTCTCCACCCAACTCCCTCCGCTGCACTTGATGTTCTGTCTCATCTCATACCGCTAGATATCTTTAGCAAACAATCGGCCGCCAGTACAGCCATTCGGCTTAAAGCCTCCTTGCAGTGGATCAATAACGATATTGGCCACTCCACTATACTGAACTCGTTCAGATCCCTACTTAGTAACGTCGATTACACCACCCCTCATCCAAAATTTAATAAAAACTTTCAAGTATCCATCTCTTCCAGGTCTACCTGGGAAAATGAGTCACTGTTGGTAGACGAAGCGATTCATTTCTACACAGATGGATCTAAAACCGATAACGGAGTCGGTGGAGGGGTATACTCCGAAAGATTAAATCTTTGTCTATCTTTTCGTCTTCCCAATCACTGTAGCATGTTCCAGACAGAGCTTCTAGCAATAAAAGAAGTCCTCTCTTGGCTCAAACAAAACGTTATATCGACTACTGATATACGTATTTTCTCAGACAGTCAAGCTGCCATTAAAGTCACTGGACTCTGTCTCCATTAACTTACTAACAGCCTAAAATTGTCGATCATCTCTGGTGGAGATGTCAAAACAGTTTAACATTCACCTTATATGGGTGCCGGGGCATAGAGACATTCCAGGAAATTGTAAAGCCGACCAACTTGCAAAAAACGGAACAATCCTACCTCTGTTGGATAGCAAATCTAACATCGGCATACCCCTAGCTACTTGTAAACTTGCTAAAGCATGATACCATGAAGAAAGCTAACCACAGATGGACCAGCACCCCAACTTGCCGGTCTACTAAACTGATTTGGCCATTGTTTGATGGTAAACGCTTAAAACAACTAATTTCTATTGGTAGATTGCATATTAGCTCCGTTATAGGTGTATTTACTGGACACTGCCTAATAGAAAGACATGCTTTCCGTCTTGGAGTTCCTGCAAATGATTTTTGCAGAAACTGCATGGATGAAGAAGCAGGAGTCAGTTCCTTTCCTTCTATGTTCTTGTCCTGCCCTATTGCAAAGACGTAGACTCCACTTGGGAGACTACTACTATAACGATCCTAGTGATCTAAATAATTCCGACATTCACTGTCTCAAACGATTCATTGTTAGCTCAAAATGGTTTAACGAGTAAGGGTGATTTTTGAAATCCTTGTGGTATCACACCAGACCAAATATTGGTCTAAGTGTGTTGACCTTTTCCGGTCAGCAGCCACTTTAACCTAACCTAACCTAACCTACTCCAAGTCTACACTTAAGCGCAAGTAATAACGGCGTTGCATTTCTAATATTCGTAACTCACTAAATTTTGTTTTACTAAAATATTTGTTATTTAATATGTCTTCTTCTTGTACGTGTGTAGTCCCGACACAAAATTCGCTAAGTTGAAGTCTACGCAAGGCCGATTTCTTAGACTAGCTGTTTTATTTTATACTCGGCAAGTTGTTTTGGTATCCGTAACTGACTACTAAACAAACTTAAAATAGATTTGACAGATGTTACCAAAACAACAAAACCGCCACAGGCTACAAAAATCTACCGGTGCGGCGCCATCACCTCATCCCAGACTTGATTGAGTTCTTAAGACATGTCAAAAAATGCACCTGTAGAAATGAATTCTAAAATACAAAACAAGTATTCAACTGAAATTTTCTTTTATACTTTTTAAATTATCAGCAAAAGAAAGAAGATTTTCCTGTTTTTAAGACTAATAATTAAATTCTTCTGTTACTTTCCAGTATCGCGCGACTTATGACAAAATATTATTAATTTTTTTTTTTTCACTATTTTTTTTTTCTTAAAACATTTGCATAACAGTTATGAACAAACTTGGATTGGATCCCGCCTCCGCTGCAATTGAAAAGAAAGTAACATAAAGTTCAACAGCTTTTTAAGTTAATCTTATGCAAATAAATAAATTAATAGTCGTAAAAATTCTTTTAATAACAACAAAGTTAGTTCCAAGTTACTTTATTTAATTAATTCATTATCTATTAATAAGAAATGGATAAAATGTTTTCCTAATTTATAACACGTGTTTAAGTAGTTATTTTTCTTAAATATTTAATGTTTACTTGTATATGGTGTATTTACTATCTGGTTAAATGAATTGAGAAACGAACATTCTCAATTTAAATTATGGAAGTGAACAATGCAAAAATAAAAACATAAGAGTTTTACGAAGATAAATAATTGAAACAAAATAAACGAGTTAAACGGGTCATTTATCTTGTTTTTTTTTTTTCAATTATCATTTCTGTTTGTGTGCTTGGTAATAAAACAAATTAGACTATAAATAAGTAAGTACAAAATTATAATGTTTAATACTTTTTTCCTGTTAACAGTAAACACAACACTGTTAAGCTGAGAGCTAATGAAATCAACTACTTTCATGTTGAAATAAAAACGTTTATTTACTGTGTATCTCAAGCATAAAATTAAATAAATCTTTTTTTTTTAACCAAAATCAATTAAGTTAATGTTGACCAAATGCATAAATAATATTTTTACATGCTCTATAATACATTTAAAATAAACAAAAAATTGGAGTCTATAACAATCATTTGTAAAGGGCTCGATTTTGCATTTCTTTATTTCAGATTATTATAGGTTTTTTGGTGTATTGAACTTGAATCCGATCTCACAATTGATAAATTGGCTTAGATTTTGAGATATTCCAGTCTAATAGTTTGAAAAAAAAAAATGAAGGGAACAATAATTAGTACTTTCAGTTTACGAGTACAAACTAAACTTAATTAATTCGTAAAATACGCAAGGAATGGGGGCACCTTCAATTTTCAATAATGAGCAGCACATTTCATGACAAGAGAAGAGATACTCTTGGGGGATTTGCCAATTCCTCGCAAGAGGCAGTATATGCCCCTAAAAAATATGTTTGCAGCGGCTGAGAATCGAACCCAAGACCTTCTGCATGACAGTCCAATGCACTAATCATTATGCCAAGGGGAACTACTGAATTAGTTCGTGGAGTAATATAATCGCTTAAAAACCCGAATTCTTATTCGAATAACTAAAAAATTAGAGTTAATTGAGATAGTATTGGAACTCCAAATAATTATCCGGAAACTAAATCTTCCATGCCTAGCAATTAAATAACATTCAACCATAAAAATAAGTACTTGCAATCAAGTCACACATTTATTTTAAATATTGTTACAATTTGGTTTAATGTTTCACAAAGGTCAAAGGTTATTAATTCAATAGTGTATATTTTAACTCAACTTTATCCATTATAGGATGCAAATACAGTCTGGGGGACGATTATTACAACCTTACGAACGAAAGTTGTTGTATGATGTCTTATAGTCGCGACCACCGACACTGACTCGGAAAGTTCATTGATATACTCGTAAATAAAGAAAAGGAAAGGTCCTATTATAGAATCCTAAGGGACTCTTCATTGTTGGAATGTAGCTTGATATATTATTTCCAATCGAAACTACTTATTCTCTATCTCCAAGGTAGCATGATAATAAAAGTGCTGCAGAAGGTGCAAAACCATAAAATGCTGACAGTTTATGACATATACCTATTAGTGTGGTCAAATGCTTTAGAAAAATCAAGCAGTACAAAGAACAAGTTGCATGATCATAATCTATGAAAAGTCGAATATCTTCGACGCTGTTGATAATAGCAGAAGTGCAATTATGCTTTAAACGCTGGAGATAAAATATCTGAGACAACAACCTTCAGTCTCAGAACATCGTGCCACACATCTTTCCTATCCTTCTTTCTCTTCCGTAACTTCACGCCCGCGCTGTGTTGAAACATTTAAAGGGTAATCATAATCCCTTGAGCGCGGGTAGATTATATAAAAAAAAAAAAAAAAAAATGCTTTAAACGGAACCCAGACTGCTTAGGTGAGAGGATATTCTGAGCTATGAGGTGGGTGATGAGTTATTTTTGTACAGTCTTTTCAAATATTTTTGACAATAAAAGTAGTAGATATAGATATTGACTTTTATAGATATTGATTAATCCTCCCATTTTGCGGTTTTGGCAATATTTGAGCGTGTTTCCATTGAATTAGGAATAAACTTGTTGTGACCTCTGGTCCAAATGCGTTTGGCCAAGGCACCACAGTTGGGCTGATCAGTTAGATGCTGTCGTACCCTTCTAAGACGCAATATATTAGTCAATGGTTACCAACACATATAAAACTTACAGCATGGACGCAATGTAAATTACATTTTTCTAGAAGAATTAAATCAATTCAGACACCTAGCAAATAATGTCCATAGCCTGGGCTGATGTAAGAAGAAAAATGTGCGAGTATGGCAGGATAATATGTAATAAGGATGTTCATATGTACATGATGTATTCCGCCATTACCTACAGCATTGGATTTGACAAATAAAAGTCAAAGTCAATGTCCGTGTTTTCCCCACATGAGTATCTGTTAGAAAAAACCTCTTCTAAAACGGAGAGGACTTTGTTATACATTAGGCACCATTTTTATTTTTGCGAAGAGTGAAGGTCATAAGTTCATTAAACTTTCCAATAGTGACTTTTTTATATGTAATGCATATGAGCACTTATAAAAATCTAAAGGGTTGTTTTTAGAAGCTGATAATTTAAAGATAATTTTTTGTTATTTATCTTTAAATGTGATTTCAGGCAGGTGGCCGCTGGCACGTATATTGCTTTATCTGGAGGTCAGATTTTCACATACTCTTCACAGAAAATCAAGCTCTATTTCGGAACGCGTCGAATGCTGGTATACGAAACGTATATACATATTATGAACACGATTCATAGTTTCTTGAATTAATCACTCTGATTAACGATATATCATAAACACATACATATGTTGTAATAAATGTACAAATAATTTATGTTATAAATGTACAAATAAAATTTATGTTATAAATGTATATAATTTATGTTATAACTGTACGAATAATTTAATGCTGGTAACCCCATCAATATGCTATAAGCTAAAATGACATTTGTAAGTTTTTGTACATGCAGTTATTGTCTGACTACCGAACAAGAAGAACGTGAATAAAAATTAAACAACCTAAAAAGAATAAGTCTTTAATTTATAAAAGTACAACTTTTACATGGTGTCAGAAGACAATGGCAAATAATAGACTTCCAATTGAACTGGACTGCTCCAACCTTGTTAAAGAATGGCCTATGTGGAAGAGAACATTCCTTATGTTCATGATGGCAAATGGTAAGATGGACGAAGGGGAGCCAACGAAAATAGCTAATTTTCTCTGGTTGATCGGTCCTCGTGCTATGGAAATATATAATACCTTATTTCCCAACGATGGAACACTTCCTGGCATAGTTGGTAACAAACAAAATCCTGAAGAGGTTCCAGAAGGCGAAGAAGCTCCGCCGAACATCGAAAGAACATTAAATGATGTTTTACAAGCGTTCGATAATTATTGTGTCCCGTTAAAGAATGTTACCATGGAATCCTTCAAATATAACACCATCGTCCAACGGGAAAAACAACCGTTTGCTGAATTCGAAACAGAACTACGCAAACAAATTCAATACTGTGAATTCAAATGTCATTGCGGTGCTTCATATGAAGAACGGATGCTTAGAGACCGCATCATAATTGGCATTGCAGATAAGAAATTACAACTTAAGCTTCTTGATGGAAGAAATGAATCACTGAAAACTGTGGTGGACACCTGCAAGGTATTTGAAGCTGCCTACACCAACAAAAAACTTTTGGAAACCAATCAACAACAACAAGTTCACCATGCTACAAGTGAACAACCAACATCATCGGACTCTATCAATGCGATTTCTCGTCACTGTTATAACTGTGGACATCAACCATTTTCAACAGCACATTTGCGGGAATGTAAAGCAAACAACATCGTCTGCAGCACATGTGGAAAAAAAGGGCACTTTAGTAAATGGTGCAAAAAGGGAAGCAACAACAAAATGGGAATCAAAACGGAAAACAAAAAACTGGACAACAAGTTGGATAAAAAAGCTGTAAAAGCCCTTTCTGGAGGGAATTCTTGGATTGAATCAGACTCAGGTATCTTTAATGTAAAGCATATTGATGGGTTGAAAGTAAATTTCAAATATATTTGTAGATTAAGTAAGAATATGTCAATTAATTCAAGATGGACTAAGAAGTATCAAATTAATAATGAAATCGTGGAATTTAAAATCGATACCGGTGCAGATGTGAATTGCGTCCCTCTGAATTTAATCAAAAAAATTAATATTAAATTGAATAACGAAGAAAAAAAGTTTTGTGTTACCGATTATAATGGGAATGAAATAAAAGTTTTTGGTTCTGTTAAATTAATTTGTGTCGATCCAATTTCTCAAAAGGAACAATCTGCTCTATTTTTTGTTGTTGACGATACATGTGAGCCCATACTTGGCTTGAAAACGTCTGTTACGTTTAATTTAATAACAAGACTAGATGTGAATACTCTCGTTTGTTTACCAAAGACTGCGGATGAATTCATTACTGAAAATAAAGATCTTTTTGGTGGGTTAGGCGCATTGCCGGGTAACGTAAATATTAAATTAGTGGAAAACGCAAAACCAGTTTTAAATTACAAAAAACGTATTCCTTTAAGTTTAGTAAAAAAATTAAAGCAGGAATTAAAAGAAATGATTCGTATAGGAGTCATCTCACCAGTTGATTACGCTACTGAGTGGGTGAATAATCTTCAGGTTGTTGAAAAACCTAATGGAAAGTTGCGTCTATGCCTAGACCCCAAACCATTAAATGCGTGTATTAAGAGGGAACATTTTTTAATTCCAACCATAGATGATTTTATTAGCAAATTAAATGGAAAACGAGTTTTCACGGTACTTGATTTGACAAGTGGGTTTTGGCACATGAAACTCGACAAAAGTAGTTCTGATCTCACTACATTCATGACTCCGTTTGGTAGATATAAATTCAATAGAGTACCTTTTGGCTTAAACTGTGCTCCTGAAATTTTTCAGCGCAAAATGGTACAAATATTTGGTGACATTCCCGGAGTTGTTGTGTATTTTGATGATATTGAAGTAATTTTACGTTTATTCAATATAATTGGTTACCCTACAATTTTGAAATGTGATAATAATCCATTTAATTCATATGAATTTGAATTATTCGCAAGGGAATGTAACATAAACTTAAAATTTTCAAGCCCTCGGTATGCTCAAAGTAATGGACTTGCAGAAAAGGGTGTAGCTATCTCTAAGAACATTTTAAAACGATGTATTGAAACCGGAAACGTTGATCAATTCCGATATCGAATTTTGGAGTACAATTCGACTCCTATTGCAAGTATGCAATATTCACCATCCGAGTTATTCCTTGGTAGAAATGCAAAAACAAAACAACCAATTTCAAACGCACTACTGTGTCGAAACAATGTAAGTGAGCAGATTGTTCAAAATAAAATTGAAACGAAAAAGCAAAAACAAAAACACTACTATGATAGAAACGCAAAAACCTTGCCTGTCTTAAATATTGGTGATCGCGTTATATTTAAAAAAAATGAAAAAGAGTGGAACTATGGTACTGTAGTTGGTATCGTAAACAATAGATCCTATATTTTAAAAGACTGTTTTGATAATCACTATAGAAGAAATCGTAGATTTATTGCTAAGACATTTAATAATAATTTTGATACAAGTGATATGTTACTTGAAGAGCATATCAAAAGTCCTGTTAAAAATAATCGAGAAAATTTGAAAGACATTAATATTGTGCCACCAGTAAATGGTGTTAAAAAATATCTAAATCAAAATAAAGATATCAATTATAATGTGAATGCGGATGAACCTGAACCAACGGCTGGGCCTATGAATCCAAATGATTCTAATCAATTGACTAGTCAACCCGTCGGTGATTTAGGGTCAGAAACACCTGTAGATAATAAACCTGAAGAAAATATACTTTCGAATTCGAATAATGAAAATTATAGTACACGCAGTGGTCGAATTATTCGCCCACCCACTCGGTTTGGTTATGATTAGTTTTAGAAAGTAAAAAACAAAAAAAAAAAAAAAAAAAAAAAAAAAAAACAAAAAAAAAAAAAAGCGTGTAATAAATGTACAAATAATTTATGTTATAAATGTACAAATAAAATTTATGTTATAAATGTATATAATTTATGTTATAACTGTACGAATAATTTAATGCTGGTAACCCCATCAATATGCTATAAGCTAAAATGACATTTGTAAGTTTTTGTACATGCAGTTATTGTCTGACTACCGAACAAGAAGAACGTGAATAAAAATTAAACAACCTAAAAAGAATAAGTCTTTAATTTATAAAAGTACAACTTTTACATATGTACCATCCGATTTTTTTTCTCGAATTGAACCATATTTTTCAAAATAAATTTGAACAATTTGCAAACGTTGCATAGACATTGGTTTGAGTCTGTTGATGATGAACTACAAAACCCTATTAACCTCAGATCAAAAGAGATCTTCCAAAACCGCTGTCACAGAAAACAGCGATGCCAATTTAAAGGTATCCGTCTCTAAAAAACACTATTAATGTAAATAGTGGGTAATTTTTTGCTATTTTCTTTTTGGCAACATTGGTTTTGACAGCTCACGCACGTTTCGTGTTTTGTGTCACTGTCAAACATCTTCAGTTTGTAGATTTAAGACTATTTTTATCGTGGTACTGAAAAACAACCAGATTTGATAGATGTGAGACAGATGTCACCAAAACAACTTGGCCGCCACGGGCCGCCAAAAATTTAGCCGCGCCAATTGAAAACCCTCTATAGCTTATTTCCCGAAAATAACTCAGAACAATTGTTGGTTTTTTAGAAACAAAGTTTCCTTTCCTAGCATAGAAAAATCTACATTTGTTTGAGTAAAAATAGTCCGTATAGACCGCATCAAATCATTGATGTGTATACAGTTTCGATCTAGGACTACAGGGCGTATGCGTATGCGTATTTTTTATTTTTATTTTCTAAGTGAGAGATTTGATTTTTATACATAACGAGTGATTTTATAATTTAATGTTTGAAGATTATTTCATGCAAATGTTGGCCGCGGCTGCGCCTTAAGTGGTCCATCTGCTTTGTCCAATTTTGGCATACTCTTGCTTCAAATAGTCTAGAGGCGTTAAATCGTACGATCTAGGCAGCCAATTGACCGGCCCCAAACGGGAAATAAACCGAACTCGCCTCTCAATTGTTCCATTGTTACGCGTGCTGTGTGGTATGTGGCACCGTCTTGTTGAAATCACATGTCATACAAGTCAAGCTCTTCCATTTTGCGCAAAGAAAACGTTGCGATTCGCATCATTTTTGAAGAAATACGGCCCAATGATTCTGCCAATCCGTAATCCGCACCAAACAGTGACTTTTTCTGGGTGCATTAGTTTTGGTAGCTCTTACAATGCTTCTGGCTGCTCTTCACTCCAAATACGGCAGTTTTGCTTGTTCACATTTATCCATTCAACCAGAAATGAGCTTCGTCGCTGAACACAATATTTCGATAAAAAAGTGGATCTTCGGCCAACTTTTCAAGAGCCCATTCACCAAAAATTCGGCGTTGTGATAGGTCGTTCGTAATTTTGGTGGTAAATTTGGTGCGAAATTTAGTTACAATTGCCCGAATAGCCGCCTCAGTAGGTCGATTAAACTAACCATAAAATGGAAGAAACGCGCTATGAACTTTCTTAACACAGCACGCATTTTTGATAATAAAATTCAATAATTTGCAAGCGTTGTTCGTTTTTAAGAGGATTCATGGTTAAATTATTGACCAAACTGAAGATTTTTAATGAAAGAATAGTTTACCGTGCGTTGCCCCCATGTTACGGTAGACGGTACCATACCATACGAATTTCACGAGGTGACAATGCATCCTCAAAAAGTTAACGTTGATGTGGCCGGCGGCGCGGCGGTGAGGCGGTCACTTTCAATGACGAGAGCTACAGAAGGATTATAACCAATTTTTGTATGACCCAAATTGAACCAAATGGACCTTCATAGATGACATATATGTAGTTCCAAGGTTATGCCTCGCAGAGGTGACGTGAATGGGCCACGAAGGTTATGCGATTTAACCCCGCTAGAATTTTTCTCGTATAGTCTTCCCCAAGGACGCAGGTCTTTGCGAGTAAACCTTAATCGACTTATGCTCTTAAGGTTAAAATACCACAGGGCATCGTTCAAATTAATCTGGATCTATGCGAAAGAGTCATTGAAAGTCATTCGGATCCACGCCACCGTAAGAAAGCGAGGCGGCCATTTGAACGATGCAATATTCCATTCATAATACGAGTACAATACATGGGCTTTCCAAATAAAAGAATATAAGCTCGTTTTATTCCATTTAAAAATATACCCGCCCTTAATATATCATATCTATGAATATATAAGAATTGTAAGTGGTACCTTTCTACCAAAACAAATATGGCTGCTCTTATAAAAACGCTGCAGAATCTATTAAATAATTTACGTTAAGGTATTAAATAGTTCACATGTATAATGAATAGTGCGTTGGACTGTCATGCATGCCGGAGGTTCCTGCTTTGTCCACAGCTAATGCGGAAAAGTGACAAACATTCCTCTCAGTACATTATATGTGTTGTCCTGAAAAGTGATTCTCATATTAGCCGTTCAAAAGCTGCGCAAAAATGGAGGTCCCCTCCGCTCCCCCCATTCCTTTATCATGAGCTGTCGCAACCAGCGTTGTGCTAAAGTGCCCAATTGGGCCATTTGGCCCCAAGATTCTTATTGCAAAATAAAGCAACCCATTTTGCACAGCATTAAAAAACAAAATTTTATTTTAGAAATCGATAATATCCAAGAAGTCGATATTTACTCTCATCTATATGGTAATTTGGCTGAACATTGAAAAATTCAACACATCACATCGACTGACAGTAGCACATACCGGCTGTCTTTCTCTTTTTCTCTGTCTCATTTAAGTTCTTCACTTTTTCAGAATTAAATTCGTTACAGTGCCTGTGCAGAACGTGTTTTTTCAGCTCTTAATAATAGTTGTGTTTTATTCATTGCTGCATAGCCAGCGCAGCATTCAAGTGCGAATAAAACGATCAAACTCACTCCATATGTCAATTTCAATTTATATTTCAATGTTGCCCATTATTATAAAAAATATCAAAATCTGATGTCAAAACATGTATGTACATATGTTTAATTCTAAAATGTAATGCATAGCGCCATTTTCATTTCAATAATTTAAAGTTCTATCACCTGCACAACTGTAAATTTTTTTTTACTGGCTTCTTTTTCTCCAGCAATAAAATTGTTGTTGTTTGTCGAGGGAAATTTTGCTGCGCTAGCTATGCAGCAGTGAATAAAACACACCTAATATTAAAACCGAAAATCACAATAGACTTTAGCTATGAAGTTATAAATTCGCTTATGAGCTTTAAGGGGTTTCTGAAAAATAATACTTGTGGTAATTTTATTCCGCTTCCAGAATTGATAAAAAAATGTCTAACTTAGATTTTAAGTTATTTAAAAAAATGGAATAAAACGCAAAAATACAAATAAAATAATATCTTCTGTTCTATTATTTAATTATTTTATCGAATATGGAAAAACGAAGTGGCCCCAAAAAAGTTGAAATGGCCCCAAAAATGGCCCCAACATTTTGCTTCCCAGGAACAACGCTGGTCGCAACCCTAAATTTATTTTAAAATAATTAAATAAAATAATTGGCATACTGAGTTAAAAACATTGGCGCAAAATTTTAAACATTTAAAACCTGCTTAAAATCTATATTAAAATGGGAGTCGACTCTAAACATTATAAATACAACGAGAACTTTAACTTTAAAGGACATAAACCATACTTAAACGTTAAAGAGCTCGTCTAACTTTAATATGAGCACATAGTTTATCTTTTAAAAGTATACTTTATCCATATTGACAATGGTCATTTCATACCAAAGCAAATCGAAGTAAAAATGTTTACTGATGTTTTATTTGATTTTTTAAAAGATGTGTTTTGTAAGTAGACTGAATATTAGAAATGCGAAACAATCGTACAAAAGTGATCTACGATCTTTAATTTTGCAATAGTGCAGGGGCGATGGACAACAAATCTGTCTACAAATGTACATAATTATGTATGCATGCATGAGTGTAACCAAATAAATTTGCACCTTGCAAAACAAAATTGAGTTCTTATTTTGTGAATTGGCAATATATACTTAATTTCCATATCAAATAATGTAAATAACGTATAAACAATCAAAATCTGGGGCCAAATTACCGCTTCCGTGATCGAGTGAGTGAGTCCCATCAGTGATCGAATGAAAATGTCAAGTTAGAGCAATCGATTGCTCAATGACGTAAGCGGTAATGCCAAACTCACATAATTCAGTCACGTATTACTCGAAAACTGATGCGGTAATTTGGCCATACAGGGGTAATATATGTATAAAATAATTTTTTTTTTCGGCAAAAAAATTATTTGCTTAGAAGTTGTTTGTTTTTTTTTTAAATTTTTTGGTTGTGTTTGAGTTCTTTATCTGTCAAATTTATGGTTGTTCAACATAAATTCGCTTAGATTCTGGTGATAGGCCCACATTAGTTAGAAGAGTTGTCTAACGTGTTTAAAATTTTGAAAAAGTTAGACAAAGTCTCCAAACTAAACGCCTGTGTTAATTAGTTTAAAATTTTGCGTGATTTAGTTTTGTTTCATTGAAGCATTGAACTGTCAAAGGCGCCGATCTCCATTCTTATTTATTTGGTTGTTTTTTTTTCGCCGTCTTTCTCTGTCATATCACACGAAAAAAGTGAAGTTAACCCCGCTCAGCTTTTTACTCCTCATGTTATTCTGAGCCCATAGAGTGCGCTCTCAACTTGCTCTGATTGCAAAAGGAAACACAACTTGAGCGCTCTAATGTATCTGATCTAAAAAAGAAACACAGATCTTTTTTTTTTGACAGCTCCAGTTCCCTTAAAAGGAAAAACGCTTTATGCTAAAAAAAATAGGCACCTTAAATCGACAAATAATAAAATTGTAAATACGATCTTTCTATCTAATATAAACAAAAACTTACTTCTGGAGCAATAAACTGCTTCTTGCTTCAGAAAACTAAATAAGTAGATAAATGATATAAATTGAAATAAAGACATTTCCGCTTGAAGATTGAGTCATTTTAGTCTTTTAAATCATTTACTGATATTTTTTCCAATTTGAAGTCATATCTTGTGTATATTAAGTAGTTGAGGGCCAATTTGTATGGAATCATTGAGAATAGATAAGAAAATTATTTTGTTGCTATTACTTATCTTGTTATCAATATTTTTAAAATTACCTATTTTTATGAAAGGGGCCAGATTGGTTCCGTAAAAAATACAGTCTTAGCCTACATTTGATGCCCAATTCAAAGGATTAGAATACTTAGTCGACATATTTTGTTGACATATGCCCCTTAGCGGAGATCATCGTTCATCTGGTAGTGCCGCTAAAGAAAGAACCTCTATATTTGACAGTACGTCTGAAGTTAAACTTAAGGGTAAACTAATAAGCATTCCCATCTAAAAGAGTATTACGGCGGAATATTTTTGGGGGAGAAATGCAACTGGTTATTGCAATTGAACATTGTTGATAGAAAAAGCGATGTGACAGTGAAAGACAGGAGATGGTGTTCAAGAGAAATAAAAGTTTCCGTAATGGGTGTGCCTTCTCTTAGTCTTAGGCTAGGCGCGCACATTCAATTTTTAGTTGCACAACTGTTCGCTTGCTTATAGAAAACAGATGAACTATTTGGTTGAATGTCCGCGCAAATGCATATAATTATATGTTACACAAAATAGCGAACTCATTTTAGGCAATCGTTTAGTTTGTGTCAAAACACAAACTTATTAGTTGCTCGAACCAAGCAGTTGCGCAACTAAAAATTGAATGTTCGCGCCTAGCCTTAGGGCTCTCTTCAGAAATCTATCAAACACCAGCCCAGATATAAGAGTTATACTCAAGTAAATGCCTTACAAATAGTAGGTAGCCAGACCAAGAAGGACAAAGAATTTCTTGCATCTTTTGAGGCAACCGAAGCATTTCGCTACGTTTTTTGCTGCGTCGAATATACCATATGATAATTCCATAATCATCAACACACATACCGACTATGGAGAGCTTTTCAGTTTCTTTAATGCAAGTGTCATTGCCATTCGTGAATAGTGGAATTTGTGGTACTCATATATTTAGCTTGGCCGACAGAAGACAGATTTGTGTTTTCGAAGCATTAAATTACACGTGGTTGTTAGTACCCCATTGTATAATGCTGTAGAAATCCGAATCAAATGAGCTTAGCATACGCTGAGGTGCCACTTTGAGAACAGGTTTGTTAGTCTGGAAACGAATATGAATAGCTAAGGGCGCTGTCATCAGCGGAAAAATTAAGTGGATTCGAAGTTTCAGATAAAAGATCATTTAAGAAGATATGTAAGATTGTGGGAGACAATACGGAACCTTTACCCAAGACAAAAACAAGTGGGTCTCGCACTTCTGTCTGTCTGGCTACAGATTACAGCCTAAACGGTTCAGCTGATTTTCTTTAAACTTTGATAGCATTTTTAATTTTTTCCTTCCACAGGTTTTCTTCTTTTTTTTTAAGCCAAAAATTACGGTACCTGCCATATGATTTTTTTTTCGAAATTTTATTAAATTAAAAAAAAAATCCAAAAATTTTATTTAGTTAAACCTAATGTTTGAAAAAAATTAGTGGTCCACTTTTTTTGTTTTGGATTTTCTCGTCATTTTTGTTTGCTAAGCATCTACAAAAATTTTGATAGTATTGTATGTTCAAATTTTTAAATTTTTTTTTCAGAACTCAATATGTATTTCAAAAACCCCATACTCGATTTTCTTGAAACTTGACGGCTAAAAGTTTTTTCAATGCAAACTACAAGATGTGTGAAAAAAAGTTATTTTATCTAAAAATAACGGTACCCACCATACTAAAATGTTAAAAAATGGTTTTCGAAAATCCTATTTTTTCCAAAAACGGTGCCTAGGAGGTTCATGAAATTCTGTTCTTTAATTAATTTTAACAATCTATAATTCAATAAGAAAAAGTTTTGAAATTAAGATATTACGGACTCTACCTACCATTGAATCATTTTTTCTAATTTTGAATTTCTCATTATCAGCATATTGGATTTTAATGAAATTTTTTAAAGAGAAGCCTCCAAAAAGTTTGAAAAACATTGCATTTCAAAAAAGTATTCTTGAATTTTTGAAAAAAAAAATCATTTTTTTCGGAAAATTCGATGTCTCAAAAATGGGTCAATTTTTTTTAATTTAGTTTTTATTCGTACAGTAATAAGAACTTTAAGTTGGTGTGCCATTTTTTTTTAAATGTTTTAAAAAATGTTTATATTAAAGCTAATTTTTTTAAGAAGCCAATACAATGACTCAAATTTTTGTTCTTGCACAGACCAATATTTGCTTGAGAAATCACACGGCATCCTGTTTAAGCTTTAACTTCTAATGGAGTAGTTTTATGGCCAGTTTCATAAAGAAACACTAAAAGCACTTTTATCAAAAATCCTGTAAAATATTATCAGACACTTTAATCTTTTTAGTTTCACCAATCTATAAAGGGAAATTTCAGGGAAACTTTTTTTAAAATTGAGTTCTTTTCACATCCCTGGGAATAAATTTGTTTTTTTTTCTCTCTAACAAGCGAATTGTATGAGAAAAATTTCAGCTGCTATATCAACTTGTTAGCTACATCTGATGACATTTCAATGACACTTTTAAAATAAAATTTTATGAGCCAAAAATGAGCATTTAGTTTATAAGGGTATTTAAAACTCCTTCGTGAAATCGGCCATTAGTCTTTTACATAAGAGCAATTTCGTTCGACCCAGTCGTGCATTTTATATGTATGATTGAAAACAGTCACTATTTCTACGTCATGTATGTAACCGCGTACATAAGATCTCACATTTTATCCAATAAAAAAATAAACATATGTAAATATGTTTGCTTTTCACATGAGATATCAAAATTTGTTGTTATTTTTTTTTTTTTTTTTGTTAAAAAAAGTCCCCAAAACCAGGTATTCGTTGATAAAGCAGGGCTGTCACACGTGTGCTGTTGACCCTATTTCCTCTCTCATAACAACCATAAGTTATTGTAATACTTACGAGTATAATAAAAAGTAGTAGGTATTGTATATAAAATGTTATCCCACTTGCAGGTCTGTGATGCAAATGAACATTGCAAATACTCAAAGTAATATAAGTTGTTCATTGATATCAATTTATTTATTATTTATTACGTCCAAAGTTATCAAGATATAACCATAGAAACATCGAAGCAATGCACGAATTCCTAGCGTATACTCTGGGAACAGTGCAAATTGTTGAAATAACCTATTCACGGCCAACGATGGCGATGATGGCGTCTATCATTGTCGCAGCACGATGACGCTCACGACACGTCTGTCTGTCGGTCGTCCGACTTTTGTATTTGAACTTATTAACATATCATTATTATGAATTCGAGTGCAGGTGCAAATAAAAAAAAAGCATAATTATAGTTACATTTACCATTATCGCAATTATACCATTATACTTATCGTGTATATACATTATGTGTATTGTTAGTTTTGAGTTATTATTTTCTTATTAAAGGTGATGTGACAATTTTTCATTTGGAATTATTTAATATTTGAATTTAAATATACAGCAGCAAAAGTGCTGGAGTTGCTCAATGTGAATGAAATCAAATGTCTTGAGAATTATATTATTCGTATAGAAACCATGTTCATGTTGAATTTATTTTATCGTAACGCTTCAAAGAATTTCTTGGTAGAAAAGAAAAAAAACCCTGAGACTAGACAATGATTAATAGCTAGAATGGATTTTCTGCAAGAGTTATTTGATTATATTTTTCTTGTTCTTTTGTTATGGATAAATACGAGACTTCTAAGGTTTTGTGTGCAAATTAATACCACTTGCTTAGGTCAAGATCGTGATGATTAAGATATAGTGGGTATTTTGTAAGCTTAACACGTGAACGCTGCCTTAGAATACGTGGGCACAGCAAAAAACTTGTTTTTACTTTAAGTTAGGGGATTTTGAACGAATATGGAAATTATGAGATTAATGCGGAAATGCTGTCTTTTATTTATCTAACGACTGGTACGGGAATATATCAAAAGTGAAGAACGCAAGTTAAGCTTGACACTCTTCACTTGTTAATGGATAAACCACACCTTATTGTTTATAGTATTATCAATATGTAAATGGGAAATTTTTCTCCTATAATACTGGAAAGATAGGCCAACCTTCAAATAGTTGATACTAGGAATTTTCTTATCGAGATTTTTGGAACCCTACGAATGTTATGGGTATATAGTCTCACCAAAACGCAATCTTCTGACGATGAATATTTGTATGATACTGCCGAATCGGAGGAACTTATTTTTGCTGACAGAGAAGTCACTGCATTCTTAAGAAAATGAATTCTTAAAGTTAAGTTGACAGAGGAAAATGGCATGTTGATATTTATGCTGATTAAAAACTATATAGCTGAGGGTGAAACTAAAGGCTTGTTTTGATTATTCTGAAGTTGTACTCACAGTTGGTAATACCAGATATTATGCGGAAATAGTCTACATGCAACAACAAATCCAATCACTGTTAAAGAAAAATCACCATTTCGTAACTAATGTAACAAAATGGTGTAACTGTGTGCCATAACGCTCGGTTGGTGACAAAAGGGTGCACCAGGAGTTGACTTAACCAAAATTTGTTTTTCTGTGGAAAGGTACTTATGGCGTAGCTCAATAGCAATCCTCAAGAGAAATTTCATCTGTACCAGACCTAGTGTTTTGGAGATACGAGTACAAGGAAACAAAACTATGGTGTGGCTTTTAAGAAGGCATTATTTATGGTTTAAAGTAGTCGAAAATTAATTGGAACTATGAGTTAAGCTATTTCTTGAATTGTCAAGAGAGATAATTAACAATTTCTTTAGTATGGGGATTGCAAGAGGAAAAAAATTCATTCCATCATGCATGCTTTCCCACTTCATTATGTTCAATGGAAACATTTGAATGCCACAAAACAGTGCTGAGGTACTTGCATACATTCAATTCTTAATTTAAAATTTAAATATTTTCAGACTTGTGAAAAATTGAAAAGCTTTGCAGATGCCGACCGGAAATCATACAATGGTTTCACATTATTCATTACCAGAACCACAGTTATATGGCGTAGAAAACAGCTAGTTTCCATAACTTTGGGAAGTACAAACATAGGGCAAGTACGTTGCTCTATCAAATAACATCGAAGGAAGATGTAAGCCTCTTTTTTTTTTTGAAGAACTTTGATTCAAAACTAATCAATTGGTGAACTTACAGAACTTTTTGATGTAAACCTTAGTGCACAAAAAATTAAAAAAAAAATTCTCTGTTTTATTACTGAACAAAGTACATAAACATTCGAACACACTACATTCGTGAAGCCTTTGAGAAAAAGATTAATTTAAGCGCAAAATTTAAACACGCTAGCATTAGGGTATTAAAAATTTGCTAACTTTAAAGTAGTTTACTAACTCATTCATTAATTAATTTAAATAGCCTAGTGTTAAGTTAAGTTTAAGGTAAGTTAATTTTTAAGAATAGTATCATACTAATAATGATACTATTCTTAAAAATTAACTTACTTTAAACTTACTAACTCATTCTTAATATTAAACATTTTCTAACTAGTATCAGGCTAAAGCAATTTTTTTTAATAAATAAGAGTAGCTTCTGAACACGCAAAAGACAATGACAGTTCGTGCAAAACGACTAAGTAAACAGAACCTTTTTTGACGTTTGTGAATGTCAAAGTCATTTGAAGTTAGCACGATACTAAAAATATAAAATAGCCATTTGATGATTTTAACTTTAATAAAATGCTTGAGAAAGTACATATGATGCTTAAATACAATTGAAATTTGCAAAATCCTAGTATCATACTAAAACATTTTTAACATCGTACTAATTGCGCTAAAATTTTGCGCCAGATTCTTTAAAGATATCAGGGCATCAACTCCTGTCGTATCCACTGTCGGCTTAATCATAATATGGTCTTTCTTTATTTTGGAATACGAATCTGTCATCGATAATCGCTCCGGGACAAAAATATCTCTGCATGGAAAAATTTTTGGGTGTCCTTAGAGGTTCTTAAGAATTTTGATGGTTAGTTAATGTTCAATTGGTAGCTTGTATTGCTGGTCTTTGTAGTATTCTTCTAGAATATTAAGTTCGAATAGTTGTTTTAATGTTCAATAGTCCAAGTTGCTTGTATCTGGTTTTGTTCCGTTTTTAGCTTTTATTAAGTTTTTTACTATACGATTTTGAATTGTTTGTAGTTCTTACAAACAAAACCTGGTGTAGTGTTTCCCCATGCTAGAATTCCTTTTCGAAGCCTTTTGTTGAGTTGCGTAATGAGCAGATCCCATTTGAAAAAGCAGTCCATTTCAACACCCAGATACTTAAGATGTTGAACATTTTCAATAAACTTCTGGCAGCTGTCATCGAAGTTGCTTTCTTGATGAGCGTTTTAATTCTCCTTGCAGTATGTTGGTAGCTGCTGTTAAGTCCCTATGACAAACGACTATAGCAGTGTCCTCTGCGAAAGCGAAACTGATGCTATTTTTTAGCACGTTAAGTAACTGGTTTGCATACATTATGTATGTAGGTAGTACCACTTGGCATAATTATTAGTACGTTATGCTGTCATGCAGAAGGTCTTGGGTTCGATTCTCAAAAAAAAAATTTGTTCAGGGGTGAACTGCCTTTTGCTGGGAATAGACAATTCTCTTATGGTATATTTTGTCATGAAAAGTGGTGGTAGGTCCTCTCCATTCCTGGTAACACGCAAACAGGAAAGTTGTAGGTAAGTCACTAGGCCCTGGTTCTCTTCGAGCTGTTGTACAACCAAATTTAGTTGAATTTAATATATTATGTATAGTAAATACCCCAGAATAGACCCTTGTGGAACACTGTACTACAAATTTGTTTCTTGGCTCATTGTATTGAGTATCTTTACTTTATTTTTTCTATTAGTTAAGTAATTTTTTAAACCAATGAAAATTATATCCTCGTATTCGGATTTTTTCCTGCATTTCAAAAAGTTTTTCATACCTACATAAGTGTGTCAAAAGCCTTTTTTGAAAACAACGAAGATAATATAAGATTATGGTGTTTTTTTTATTGAAGTTCGTGTTGGAAATTTTTGCAAGTACATATTTTGATAGTGTTTTTATTTCTTATAAATCCATATTGGTTTTTGTTAAGAATATTGCATTTACGATGGAGCTTTGGAGTTTGAGTGCCATTTCTTGTTGCACCAAATTCAGCTTAACTATGCGTTCCATTGTTGAGGTGAGAGTTTCGGCATTTGATTGAATACAGTTTGCTTTTATTGCGTCCGCTCCTTCTGACGTATTAACTTTTTATTTCATTGAACAATTTAAAAAATCTTTGCTTGTGGCTGGTGATATGAAAATGATTTTACAGAGCTTATAACATCAGTATAGTATATTTTTATAATACTATTGTGAACCAAGTTTTCAACCTCATTTATCAAGATCGCAGCAAAATTCAATGTCAAACTCAGTATGCCTTATATATTGGATTTGACATTTGTATACAAATTGAATTAAGCGCCTTCTTTTAATTATTTAAGGTTTGTTCCTAAATCGTATTCACTTTTAGCATTGTTATTGTTTGCGTGTTAAAATTTGCTAACCTGAATACTCATTTTTGTTTTAAAAAAAGGCTTTTATAAAACAGATTCTTTTATAGTAATATTGGTTTTTACAAAACCATTACTCCCTTTTCAATAAATTCTCGAGCAAAAATAGAGGCAGATAAACCTTCTTACAAAAATAATGCTTAAAGCATCATTCAACCGTGAAGTTTGCCTTAAGCCGGTTTGTTGCAACCGGAAGATCATTTATAAACAGAAATTCATAAATTAAATTGAAGGCTTCTTCGATTTAATTTAAAGAAACTTAAAAAAAGACTTCATAATTCATGATTTTTTTGTTTATTTATCACATGATTGGTATAAGCATGAATTTAGTTCATTGATCTTTCAAACTTAAAACAAAAATACATTATAAACACCGAAAATTGGTTTGCATGTTAAAGTAGCTACTTTAGCTAATTTAAATGTTTTGAAAAGTACATATTATATATGTATCTACATTTTGTACATATTTCAAGGTGAACCTGAAATTAAATAACAAATTTTAATTATACATAATCACCCACAAATACTCATCTTCTGCCAGTCAAATATGGCGTCTATTGTAATTATTAAAACAATGTTTGAATTGTTGTTTTAATATTTATATTATTATATTATTATTGTTTTGAAGTTATATTATTATTATTTATTTTGGTAGATTTACTATTTAGAAAGTTAAGATTTACTTTGACGTTTATAAAAAAAGATAATATGCAAACTCATTTCCATTTTAAGACACGAAGAAGCTTAACATTAATATTTGTTTGTGTGCATGCAAATTATAAAAAAAGATTGAAAATCTTATAAATCGTTTTGCTTGTATTGGTTTTATTCAATTTGTTTTCATAGACAATTTGTGTTTAATCTACGAGTATAAAGTTTTAATTGGTAATTTTTTTTCGAGTAAGAAAATAAATGTTGGTTAAATAACCCAAAGGAAAAGGAATCTTTTTAAAACTTATTTATAAATTCTAAAGATTTTTTGGGTAAAGGTGAACAGATTGGTACAAAATTAAGTTTATACACCGACAAAAATAAATCTATTCGAAGTCACATTTCGTTCGTTGCGAAACAAAATAAATTTTTTGGTTAAAATCTGAATTTACCAATGGAAAATCCTAACCTATCCTAACCTAACCTAACCCTAACCCATCCGCCATATGGGACGGCTTCTTATCTGGTCATGCTTAGAAATTACTTTGATCTTGTAGAAGAAATCTCTTCATGCAATGTTTCTCAAAAGTACCAAATCCTTTCCAGAACTTTTATTTTACTCTTATCGTAATATGTCTATAAGAACATTGGAACTATTTTTAGATCTAACAAGAGAATCCAAAAACAAATACAAATGAAGGATTTAGAAGATCACAATTTTAGAGATAGATTCAAAAAAGCAGAATTAATTGCAACAATTCTAATAATAATAACTCAATGACATGTTTTATAAGTTTCCAATTTAATGTTTTGGAAGACGAACTGGGAGAATTTCCGATATCTCATTTGAAGTTTCTTTCTGATTTTTTTCAAACATTGTACGAGGGTAGGTCAATAAGTCCCTGAAAAACTAAACAACGAACACGACTTTCAACATAAACACATTTTATTTCTCAACATAATCTCATTTTAGATCTATACACTTCATGCAATGTTTCTCCAATTTGTTATAATGTCCTCAAAATAATAGGTTTTTTGAGCCCTCAAAATAATCTTTTGTTTCAACAAAGACCTCTTCATTCGACCCAAATCTCTTAACTTCGGACATTTCTTCATGTTTGGAAGCAATAAATAGTCGCATGGTGATAAATCTGGTGAATATGTTGGATGAAGGAAGACTTTAGCCATTGTAACTGCAGACTTGTACGCCCGGTGCGTAGTATTGATGGTATGAACTGTTTTTATTGCAAGCTGTGTAACTTTCTGAGTATGCATTGTCACCTCCTGCGGGTTAGTGTCGTCCCATATATGGCAATTTTGCTTGTTAACACAGTTATTCACCCCAAAAATGCACCCCGTCGCTAAAGATGATTTTTCGCCCAAAATTGTGATCCTTTTCAGACGCCCCGAAGCCCAGTCAGCGAACAAAGGGCGGTGTCTATGGTCACGACCTTTGAGCTCTTGGACTATTTCGATCTCGTACGGGTGTAGGCCCCAGTCTTGGCACAACTTAAGGTCGAGTTATTGTACACAGCAAGGAATCGACTGCCTCGGGTTCTGCTGCACACTTTCACGGATCAAGGCGGTATTGTCAGCTGATCTTGCGTTTCTTTACGAATATTGGCTGATTGATAACAAAACATTGAAGAAGCTCATTAGCCGTTTGGAATCGAAGATAATTGGAGGTCCCTTCAGTTCTCCAAACACGCACTCAGAAGTGGTTGATAGTTCTAAGTCACTAGGTTTAGGCTCTCTATGAGCCCTCATGACCTCTTATTATTGTTATAATCTTACTTTCACTAATGAAACTTCTTTTTTATCTGTGGGATAGTTTTCAAGAAAAAAGATATTAAAAAAGATATAAAGACAAACATAATTTTTAAAAAAGAAAAGGTCACGAAAAAAGGAAACATTTATTCTTAAAATATTTCAGCACATTGCGTGCGTTTAAGAAAAAATTTAAGAGGATTCAAAAGGAAATTACGTTGCACACTGGTTTTGTATGTCTGAACATCACAATGGGAGGGAGATATGGGGCCGAGTAAAGCATTCCACATTCGTGTAGTGTGGCTAAAGAAAGAATATCTAGGTAAACAGATGGCAGAAACAATCTGCTATAAGCCAGAATTGTGAGACCCCCTTCTTTCAAGTCAAGTTTGACAAAATGCCAAGTTCGATTATTCTTATGAATGCATAACTTGCCATACAGTATCTACCTACCTACATACATATTTATGTATTATTTATATAGTCGACAATCTGTCTCTCCGGTTGGTTCGGTAAGGGCTACAAATATTTTATTTCCTCATAAGCTTTAGTATTGTTGAATGGCTTTACTTGATAATTTTTAAGAGTTGAACATATTTCATATATTTTATATATGTAAAATATATATATTTTACACTTCAGGTTCTTTGTTGTCTCTGGGCTTCAAAATTTATATTAAAAATATAAATGAAATGAAAATTTATATTTTTTTTTATTTTTAAAGCATAAAAGGTGAACTTGATTTTATTAAGAAGTGCTGATAATTATTTCCAACTATGTATGTACCATGTTAACCCGACTAAATTGTTGCCACTTTTCTACCATCTCGATCACTGTAGTATCTTTGGTTTGGATCTCGACTTCCTTTCATGATCACTCACTTTAATTTCTGGGATAACAAACCAGCTCAACTAACTACCACTTTCTACATTACGTATTTTCATTTCCCACTTGACTTGTTAAATGGAAAAATATTATGTCCTCCAAAAAATACAGCTGTGATTTCGAACGAAACAATTTTTTTTTTGTTTTTACAAAAAATCACGAGCAACAATACTCGTATTTCTATTCATCAAAAATGTTTGCTTAAAATTCAAAAGAAACAAAAAGTACTACATCTAGCTGTAGATATAGACATTCATGAACATAATGTCTTAACTTCATTAGGAAGCCTTTTGTACTTAACGCCTAGCGTCATTTAATATTTAATAATATTATTTGTTTTAATAGTTTCAATGATCCCATGATTGTGCCTCTTATATTTACACAATAAATAAAAGATTCACCTGACTCAATAATAAACAAGTCAAACATACCTGCAATCATACAAAAGATCATGTTAATGATCATTTTAACATCACTCAGGGATGTCATTTTGAATTTAACCAAAACGAACTAACGAATTCAATTGCCTCCAATAAACAAAAATAAAATATTTCAAAATAAATTTGATCATTAAGATACAAAACAAAGCAAAAAACATACAAATGAAATCACGTCATACATTTATAACTTTTAATTTGCACTCACTCGGGCACTATCAATCTGGTATTCCCAGGCTAATAAGTTAGTAGGTATAGCTTTTTTTCTATACAGGTACCATGCAGGCAGGGTGCCACATATATCATAAGACAGGTTTTTGCTTCTACTGTCTCTTTGGTAGACACTTTTTGAGATAGATGCAAACACTTTTCCAGCATACTATGTAGTGACGTAAGATTCTACGACTCTTAAATTAATAACTTAAATAAGTTAATTTTAGTATAGCTACTTTTTGTGAATTCTAGATTATACTACATATGCATAAGATGACATTTCTCTTTTGCATCGATATAAAGAGTCCAAAAAGTTTCGTCTTAGTCAGACTAAAATACCGTAAGGGCCTCCGATATACTCCAAAAGTTCGAAACACATAATAGTCAACCTATGAGTGTGTTTCTAAGATGATAATACTACACAATGACAACCATTCAACTGATTATGGAATGTTTATACTATAATGTTCTTTTGTTTCTGCCAAAGACGAAGATAAAAGCTTACTTGTGAATGCAATTTCCAGTCCTTGTAAGCTCTGACAATGTAATCCATGGTAGATAAGTTTGATTTGTTTGGTGTTTTGTTTGAAAATTTTAAAACAGATCACTTGTCACTTAGATTTGTAGAGATCACACTATAAAAAGCACTTTAAATGAATTTTTTTATTACAAAATTGTAAAAAACTTTGACACATTTAACAAAAACACATGTGCTATCTATCTGTGTACTCTCAATTCCTTTTTTTTTTGTATATTCGCACTTTACCGCGATAAGTTACCGCCGCGACTATACCAAGTATATTAACTTTAAAGCGCGCTTGGTTATGGTAAAATGGAAACCGTCAGTTGGTGGAAACGAACGGAAAAAAAGGGGGCAAGGTAGATAGCGAGAGAAGTGGTGAGAGAGAACTGAAAAGTAAAAACACCAATCTTGCCTCTATATTGAGCCAAAAAAAAAGTACCACAATCGACGACCAACTAACTTCTAGGTACGATTAATACCGACTGAGAGCAGTGTCACTAGTTGTTGGCGTTTGTAGAGTTCCATTTGACAGTAAGTGGTACGTCTGAAGCTGACTGTGGCGGCAACAGAACACACCACAACGAAAGCCAAACAAGTACACTCATATTATAGCTGATGCCAGAATGCCAAGCTAACCACAGTAAAGTTCAACGTCAGCGTTCAGCGCCCTCGTCAGCCCGTCTTGTGTCTATCTCTAAGCCCTACCCCACACGCAGACCCCAGAGTAAATTCGAGATCGTGATACAAAACCAGATTGAGAAGACAAAGACGTCTGGCTGGCAATCCGGCATACGTAACAATTTAACTCGTATACTAGATACAGATACAGCTTGTTTATTATTCTCTCCAACTAAAAGATAGAATTCTAAGCGAGAGACATCTTTGGTACAGCCGAGCCGAGTTGTTTCGGAAGAAAACCTATTTCGCATACAGCTGTTCTGAAATAGGCAAACCAAGCATACGAATGTTTATGCAACGTTTGGCGCATTTTCAACATGGATTGCGGCAATCTTGAGATTGAGACTGACAAACACTCTATTTTCTGTTTTTTTTATTTATTTGTTTGTTTTATTTTTTTCTTTTCCATAATTTGTAATTTATCGTACATTTTATGGCATATAGTACTTCTTCGTTAATTGCTATGAAGGTGGAAGTTTCTTAGTTTATAATAAATTCCTTATCTTGGTGATTGGTTTTCTATTATTAGAGGAGATTGGTGGTAATGATTTTAAGTATTGGTGGCAGAGATAAAGATGTGTGCGATGCACTTTAATTAATGTGTTAATTGTAAGTTTCAATGAAGTTTTTCAGTAACATTTTAAAGGAATAAAAATATCCCTATGCACCTTTTGCAAAATATGGTCGGATTAAAGCCTTTGAATGGAATCTCGGCATTATTTGCCCTATTTTCAAGAAAGGAGATCCTCTAAACTGCGCAAACTACCGAGGTACTCTGAATATCTTCAATAGGATCCTTTCTACCATAAGGACCATTGTTGCGTATGAACATCAATGCTCCAACCTGGAAAATCTTTATGATTGCACACTACCATAGAATGTACCGTATAAAAACCCACGTAGTAGAAAATGTGATGTACCCGGAGGGGTTGCTAAACTTTGAGTGCGAAATTGGACAGATATATATGTACATATGTACGTATGGTATCGAGCTGCCTGAACAAACTTCTTGATTGAAGCTCAGATCCAATCCAAGCTATTACCCTACATTAAGTTGGAATTTATTAAGTTACATTCTCGTTGTTCTGCGTACGACCAACAACGAACAACATACACAGAGCACAACACAGACACCTACATATATGTATTAATAAAGATGGTTTAGTGGAGGTTTATCGTTAAGTCCTGGACTAAGTGGAAATTTCAAAAATAAAACAAATTTTCCTCTCCGAAGAGAGCAAACAATCTCTTTATTTTTCCATCTAACTGAAAAAGTACTTAATAAATTCTCAAGAATAGGATACATTTTATTATCTAAAAGTAAGATAAGTCGCCAAATCGCAATGCATAATATAAATCGTGGGTAGAAGGTTTGGAAAAAGATAAGATGACCATGAATTGAATCGCAATCGGATCAAAGGGTTTGTCGGTGATATCGATATTGTTAAATAAATGTTTGTATATAAATCTGATAAATGATAAGGGTTTTGGTTTTTTATTTCCGAAATTGTCCTTGCTGTTATTGGTATTGCTTTAAAACTTTCTAGGAAAAACATCACCGTCTGTTGTGACGACCCTATTCTGTACTGGGGTGCAAAGTTGGAAATTCAGTAACTTTAGCCAAACAATCCTTATAGCAATTAGTTTGCGATATTGCCGTGTTTATAGGTTTCTGACAAAATAATTGATTGCAACTTGATTCTTTTAATCTTAATTTGCTACAATGTACTAAATGTATAATATATGTATGTATATTACAAATCAAATTTTTTGATCATAAAAAAAAAATTCAGATGTAAAGCATATTAGTTTTGTTGGTAGATTTTAGCGGCCTGTGGCGGCCATGTTGTTTTAGTGACATCTGTTATTCATAGTTAGGGGAAAGTGGCCTAATATGGCCCACTTTTGGATTTCAACTGTAGAACTTAGAAGATTAGGTTTATCGCTTGGATTTGGACAACAAAAGTTACGTAGTCATTTTATTTATCAGATGCTAAAAGTAAAGGCCACTTGAATCAGCTGTTTCAGCAATATACATTTTTGAATAGAAATTCACGAAAAACCATAGTGTGCCATTTTGCCCATCGAAATGGTATATGCCATCTTGCCTTTTTTGACTTGTTATGAGAAATAATAAATTTGGCCAATACAGTTCTACACACACGAAGGTAGCACTTTTATAGAAAAACAAATTATTTTTTTTGAACCACACACTGTTTAAATGTTATTTAAATATTCACTTTTCAATATTCTGTTGGAACATGCAAAATATGAGATTTTTTTAATTAAGTTGCGGCGCTTCAACAGCAGACCGTCTTTGCCAGGTTTTTCGCACAAACTAAGCAAGTAAAGGCGTGTTCAGACTTTTGCAAACCATAAACTAGAACCAGAGAAAAGGGCATTGTGTCGTCTTAGGCTTTATGCCATCTTAAGCCACTTTCCCCTACACGATTGAACAGTAGGTTCAAATTATAAAACTTTATTATCAGAATGAGTGGTCGTTATAGTGCAAACGTTGCGCCCATTTTACGGAAGTTATTAGTTGGGTTTTCTGATTTCGCAGGTCTATGTGAGTAAACTACAATCGACCGATGAATTAAGTCGGATCTATGCGGAAGTCATAGGAAATTGCACCACTCGGATCCGTACCACCATAAGAAGCCAAGCCGGGCATTTGAACGATGTCATATCCCATATGGGACCTTTAAAAAAAATTATTTTGTTAATAACTCACAAATAATTTGTTTCATTCAAAAATTATGCCATGAAAAATGATCTTGCTTCAGATAAGTTAATTGATAAAACGAGTCTATTAATTCCTTTTGGAAGATTGACAGTAAAAGTGTTACGATTATAGATTTGCATTAATTTGTGTTATTTTACGCTCTTTTTACCTTCTCCTATAAATTTATCGCCAGAAGCATCGTACATCAGTTATGATTCACTTCAACTTGTACATATTTTTTTCAATGTGATTAATGAATTATTATCTTCACACCACAATGACGACTATCACCTTCTTATTCTTACCTTAGACCAGCTTAAATGCAACCTTAACTCAATAGCTATAATTTCCTTTGTTAAAGCCAGAAAATTACTCACGCCAATAAAGAGTTGACCTGCTTTTGGTACAACGATACTCACCAAACGCTTGTGAGATACTCCTATCAAAGCCCTGAAACCTGAACCCATCAACAATACAAAGCAATGAACTTCATCTCTTCATTATTACCGTTTCTGATTAAATTATTTTTTTTTTTACAATTTTCCTCATTGAGTCATTTATAAATACCCAAAGAAAGTGTACATCCCATATTCGACTACTTAAAATCTGTGACTTTTGATTCCACCAAAAAGAGAGTGTGCTGATTAACGTGGCACGATTTTTTATTATGAGAGAAACAATAAAGCTTACAGTCCGTGCTCTGAATAATCTTGGTTTGTTTTATTATATATAAAGAACAAGAATTGCTAGCAAATTATTGTCCTAACTTTCGTAGACATGAGACATGTATTGAACATACACACTTGTACACCTACATTCAAAAAAATTTTCAAAACTAGTGATTTCTGGGTTCGCCATTATTTTTCGAAAAGATCATGTACATATGTATGTATGTATTTTGATGTTAAAGATAAATCTCAAAATAAATCATTAGGTACGTTCTCTTGATTTAATGCTAGGTTCAAGTTTGTTTTTGTTTGTTAGGTACCCTGCGATTCTTTCAGTGAATATGATAAGTAAGGTTTAAATTGTAAGTCAGTTAAATACAATACAATATACATATACATATATACTTTCGAGGCCATGGGAACTCAGAGACTTCGCTTTTTTAATGACTAACACCGGTCGGGTTGATTTTGTTTGGGAGCATCTTAATTATTTGATAAATATGTACATATTATTTTTCATTCCGATTGTCGGTCAAAGTTCGATTCGATAAAAGCCGTAGATACGTTAAAATTTGTATCTAGAGCGTATATAAAAATAAGATATCTTAAAGCTTTGATATTCGATCATTTTTTTTTTTTTTTTGTGGCCAGATCTTGACTTGTTTATTACCTATGGTTTTGATTTTTTATTAAACTGCTTAAACATGTATTAAGTGGAGGAACGCGGTCTTTTAACGATTTTTGCAATTTCGTCCAGTGACTTTCCTACGTTTCTCAAGGCAGTTATGAATTTATTGTAAGGCAATGGAATTTTCTTGTTCTCAGTTTCAAAGTTTGTAGCCTTGTGAAGAAAAAAAATATTTAAGCAAAATGCAAACAAGAATACGACACTACATTACTTCTACACCTTATACACCTTAAGAACACTTTACACGATATTAGAAGTCATATGACCTGTCATCATATTTTCTGTATGATTTATATAATGAGCTGTCATTTCAAGTCAAGTCATACCATTTTGGTTTATATATGCCTTACACGTCTATGACTTCC
The DNA here is from genome assembly GCA_911387755.1 of Chrysotoxum bicinctum. Classification (NCBI taxonomy): domain Eukaryota; kingdom Metazoa; phylum Arthropoda; class Insecta; order Diptera; family Syrphidae; genus Chrysotoxum; species Chrysotoxum bicinctum. The sequence continues at coordinate 202,589,200 of OU426988.1, forward strand.
CATTTGATTTTCACTGTACCAAAATAAAAAAATATAAGCAGAAATAAATTTGTTTCGTTAGTTTGATCAACAATGATAACTGTATTAATTCAAAAGAAAAAAACAGTTTAAAAGAAGAAGAGCCTTAGGCTAGGCGCGCATATTCAATTTTTAGTTTCGCAACTGCTTGGTACCTAAAACTAAAAAGTTTGTGTTTTGACAAAAACTAAACGATTGTCTAAAATGAGTTCGCTATTTTGTTTATGCATTCAACCAAATAGTTCATCTATTTATATGTCATAGGCTGATTGACAGTTCGAATTATGCGTGTTTCAATTTCTTACTGTTCACTCTGATCTTCTTCTTCTTCCTTTGTTCGGCGCTGTTATGATCTCGATGTCGAGGGGATCATAACTCTCCCACGTATCTGCTTCACACTAGTGATCCGCCTGTGGGGTTCGCCGGGTTGACCTCAGAAATCGGCGGCAAGCCTCCCGGTTTTGTATTGTTCCATTTCTGAGGCCAACTGAATGCTGGTGTTTTTGCATTTGTTTGCACCAGGAGTGTCTAGGCCTACCTTTCTTTTTATTCCGAATTGGAACGTTGTATGATATTGCCTTTTTGACGGGGTTCTCAGGATCTCTCCTTTGAACATGGCAATACCAACTGAGTCGGTCGTGTTCAATTTTTTGGGAAATGGTATTCTTAACATGAAGGCTTCCTCGGATCTTCGTACTTCTAATTCGATCAAGCTTTGTAACTCCTGCTGTCATACGAAGCATCTTCATCTCAGCTGCCGTTAGCTTACTCTCATACTTTTTGTACATTGTCCAACATTGTGAACCGTATGTGAGTGCTGGACGCACAACTGAAGTGTAGAGCTTTCCTTTCAGCTTAGGGGGCATTTTTCGGTCACAGAAGATAGCAGAATTTTCCCGCCACTTCATTCACCCTACGCTTACGCGATGATTGATATCGTCATCACAAGTAGCTTCGTTATTTATCATAGACCCCAGATATTTAAACTTTTCACACTTGGGAAGCACTACTCCATTCAAATAAATGTCTGGAATAGGCCTGTGTGGATCAGAAAATGGGCAGCATAGGTATTCTGTCTTTTTCGCGCTTATGCGGTACCCACTTCCTTCTAGAACATCCACCCATACGTCAAGTGCTCGTTGTAGGGATATCGGGTCTTCACTTATGATGGCTCCATCGTCAGCAAAGAATAACTGATGTACTTTTGGATCCGTCACTTTGCCTTCAAGCAGGTAATCAAGAACTGTAATAAAGAGCAGGGGACTCAAGACACTTCCCTGGTGTACACCTACTGTGATTTCGAATTCTTCAGTGACTCCAGCTGCGCATCTTACTTTAGTAACTGCTCCATCATACATGTCCATAATTATCCGCACATAGGTTTCTGGAACTCCTCGTTGCCTGAGGGCCACTCATATTAGATCTCGTGGTTGCCGATCGAATGCTTTTTCAAAATCAACCAATACGACATGCAAATCCTCCAAAGAATCCCGATGTTTTTCCATAATTATTCTTATACTCTGGATTGCATCCGTGGTTGACTTACCCCCGACAAACCCGCACTGGTCATCAGATAGCCTAATTATTTTTCGCAGTCGGCTACCCAAGACTCGCTCAACGATCTTCATGGTGTGTGACATCAGCTTAATCGAACGGTAATTATCACAGCTTCTAGTATCACCCTTTCCTTTATAAATTGGAAGATTAGATCCATTGATTAGGCATGCGATCACCACGTATAAGTTTGGAGACAAGAATCATGAGCCATCTAAACCCGATGTCTCCCATCTTTTTCCAAAACTCTGAGGGTATTTCGTCTGGGCCAACAGCTTTTCCCTTTTTGGAGTATTTTACCGCCTCACTAACTTCTTCGACTGTGACGTCGGATACTTCGCTTAAGTTAGGTGAAGCTATTGGAAAGTATAGCCTTGGAAATTGTTCGTTTAGAAGTCCGTCACAATACTGTCGCCACCTGTGAAGAATTTCGTTGTCTTCCACAAGTAGTTGGCCTTGAGCATTGTTAATGAACTTTGGCGAACAAATCTCCTGGGCATTTCTTCTTCTTTGAGCGGCTATTTTGAAGATAGTTGCGCCCTTAATCGTGTTTTGCCGTGGCTCTTGAATAGCACCAGCTGTCGGGGTAGAAATTTCATCCAGTTCCCGATACAGGTTTTCTGTATTCTTTGCTTGAATTTGGGCGCACTTCTTCTTCGCTTCTTTCTTGCAGTTTCTATATTCCACTTCGAGGCGTGACTTTTACTCTGTATCATTAGAGGGGCACTTCGACCAAGCCTTGAAAGCCATTTTCTTTTTACTTATACATAACTGATTTAGCTTCATCATTCCACCACCATGTTTCTTTGCCTTGTTGGTTGTGTCCTTTTGAAACCCCTAACAGTGTTTTGGCTTTTTCTTTGCAAGTTCTCTGTAGGAGATCCCACATACTTTGTGCTGTACTCTCTTCATTTCGAACTATATCGGTGTTGTTATACAGAACGTTTTGCATATTCGAAATAAAAGCTTCGCCTTTTTCCTTATCCATATTATACCATTTGATCTTCCCAAAAGTGTTTGTATGTTTGTTGTCGTTCACTGTCTCCATAAAAAATTCTATCAGTAGGAGACGGTGTTGGTGGGCGATCGCTTCTCCTAGTATCACTTTGCAATCTTTTACCCGGGGTTTCATGAAACTAGATACCAAATGGTAATCAATCTGGGTTTCATTTCCACCACTGCTGTAAGTGACCAGGTGTCGGCTTTGTTTGACGAACATGGTATTTAGTACGATAAGACCGTATGTTTTGCACATGCTCAGGATGTCTTCACCAGGAGGGTTCCTGGTGCCGTATCCGAGGCCTCCATGGCAATCTTCATAGTCTTCGTTTGTCTTCCCGACATGTCCGTTCAAATCTCCGCCCACGAACAAAAACTCTTCCTTTGGGATGTCCTTAAGTAGATTGTGAAAGTCTAGCCAAAATGCATCTTTTTGCACCTGCTCACATCCAATTTGGGGAGCATATGCAGTGACAATATTCCACAACTTTCCTTTAATCACCAATTTAAGGGACATCAAACGGTCGCTGGATTTCGAAATGGTCAATACGCTGCCTAATAGATGTTTTGCAAGGATGATTCCGATTCCGTTTTTACCCTTTTCCGTTCCATAGTAGAACATCTTATAGTTTTTTGTCCTCGTATCCAAGAAACGGGCCCTGTTTCCCGTGTTTCGCCATTTTGTTTCTTGAACACATAAGATGTCCACTCGCCTTCTTTTCATCATCTCTTCCAGCTCGAAGCTTCGACCTGTCATACTGCCAACGTTCCAACTCGCAACTCTCAGATTTTGTATAATCTGCGGCATTACTTTGCTAGCCCCCGGAATCCGTCTAGCTCTGACCCGAGCATTGCTGCTCGGTCCAGGATCAGTACCATGTGTAACAATGGTAGTGCCTGGCGGGGTAGTGTCATTTTGAACGAGTACTTCCATAATGCTTGAATTCACAAAATCCTGGTTGTAAGTATCGACGTGTGCATGCTCCAGTTTTGTATTTGATCTCTCTTTTACGGCACCGGTGATCTCCAGTCGTGCCAACCCAGGGACTGGCATGCACACTTTTGGGAAAGTTTATAGGTGTTACGTGTCGCTAGGTTCACCTTGCTGTTTGTGGCCTAGATGTATTTACTCCTTTAGTCGCCTTTTACGACAAGCGGGGAGGCGCTGCAGGAATATTCTAACCCGTCCCTGCACAGGGTCTTACTGTTCACTCTGATATCAGGAAAAAAAATACTAATGTAGTCTGCAACAGTAAAACATTAACAGCCGAATCTATAAGGAAATTTTAAAGGTTGCTTAGCTTTAAAATACCTCCAAACAGCTCTTAAGTATGAAATCGGTATATATAATCTTTATTTTGTTTGTGGTGAAGGGGGTGGTTGTGTGTTCCAATGTCTCTCTTCAAAATTTCACAGAATTAAATGTGTTTCTTCCAAATGTTGTTTACTAATTCAAGCTGGCACAAAACAGCTGTTCTGTTTTAAATGAAGTAGCATTTGCTGTTTTTGTAGAAGATTAGTAGATTCTTTTACGTTACGTGACTCAGCTATCGTTTAGTTAAAAACCAACGCATAATCCATTATAGATACGAATGTTCCAATGTCTCTTTTCAAAATTTCACAGAATTAAATATGTTTCTTCCAAATGTTGTTTACTAATTCAAGCTGGCACAAAACAGCTGTTCTGTTTCAAATGAAGTAGCATTTGCTGTTTTTGTAGAAGATTAGTAGATTCTTTTACGTTACGTGACTCAGCTATCGTTTAGTTAAAAACCAACGCATAATCCATTATAGATACGAATGTTCCAATGTCTCTTTTCAAAATTTCACAGAATTAAATATGTTTCTTCCAAATGTTGTTTACTAATTCAAGCTGGCACAAAACAGCTGTTCTGTTTTAAATGAAGTAGCATTTGCTGTTTTTGTAGAAGATTAGTAGATTCTTTTACGTTACGTGACTCAGCTATCGTTTAGTTAAAAACCAACGCATAATCCATTATAGATACGAATTGAAGTTTCTTTATTTAAGGGCAAATTAAATATTTAAGTATGTTTAACTAACTAATCTCCAAAATACAGTTTAAGATAATCTTATAGATACGGTTGTAGGTAAGATGATTATGGTGCTGATGAAAATGAATGAAAAAACATATGACATATTTTCAACTGAAAGTATTCATTTTATACCTGTTTCAACTTTACCTGATGCTTTTTCCTGATCGCTATAACTGACGCTTTACACCAAGTTTTTGACAAAAATCCAACCAAGATTAAAAGTTTTAATTGTTATCGCTGGAAAATTTTGCCTGTGGCCTTGCATTGTTCAAATTCAGGTTCTTTGCAGGTTAATTATAAAATAAATATTTGTGCCTTTCATTTCCATTGTACGTCAGTAATACCAGAATGGCAAATCGGATAAATGCTTTGTGTTTCTTTTTCATCTAAATGTCAGTCACACTCAATCAGAATGTCCTCGGCAAGATGAAAAGTAGCAATTCTGAAATTTCGATGCCTCGTTTGGTTTCATTGTATAATGTTGTTTAAGTGCTCTTCCGGTAATCACAGAACGACATTAACAAAAAATGACAAACAAATTTTTTAACATCATGGCAAAAAAAATCACATTTGAAATTTTTTTAGTTTTCTGGTTATTTATCTTCTTTCTTTAAAAAGTTGATTTTTGTCAAAATTTAATTTCGCACTAGGCTTTAAATAATAGAACTTACAGAATTTACAAGAAATACGGTTTGGGGTGGATGGTTGTCCAGTTTTGTTTAATTATAAGTTTTTCTAATTAGTTACATTGCCCAGATGAACAAAACAAGGCAAAAACATAGTTTTCGTACTGAAAAGATTAATTTCTGTTTTCGCTAAAATACAAGTTACTAATACCAATCACTAAACTGGGACTTAATAAGATTTATCCTTAATCTTGTACAAATATCGAACTTTAAAATTAAGTTGTAAGTGCAGTAGATTAGAAAATAATCTTAGTAAAGCCGTGTTTTTTTCGCAAGTCCATATAGAATTGTAAAAAAACGACATCGGGACCTAGGAAGTTTTTTCCAAAGAGTTGGAAGCACTGTGCACGCTATGGCATTTGTCAGCCGTATTGAGACTAGCATCAACCTGGACCCATGTTCTGTAACTCAGGCGATAACTTATCACATCGTTAAAAAATGAAACTATTCATTCCCCTTTTATCGCGTCTGGAAAGAAATGGGTTTCTGTAACTTAATGCGATAAGTTCAATTTGGGATATTTTTTGAATGGAATTTCCATTGGAAGGCGATAAGTCGATCTGTCATTTTTACATTTTTAAAATCAAAACAGGCTGAATTAGAGTGAAAAATTTGCACATTTTGAAATTTAAAATTAAAAAAAAACTTATTAAAAAAATAAAATGTTTGTTGGACGGATCTTAGTCGAAGAAGCGCATGAACGCCGAAATAGAATGCGAATCCAGAGAAGAAATCTGCGTGACACGACAAATCCCTTCGATATGCCTGAAGAGCGCTTTCGAGAATTATTTCGATTTAGCAGAGACGTCGCACAAATTTTGTTGGAGGAATTACGACCACATATGACTCAGGGACAACGAATAACTTTCATCCCCATCCCCACTCGAGTTTGCTCTGCTCTACACTTTTTTGCGACAGGCTCATACCAAAGAGATATCGGTCATGATTTTTCTGCGGCTATGAGCAGATCAATGATCTCTCGTTGTATCCGAGAGGTATCTTCCGTGCTTCAAAACAAGCTAATGGATAAATGGATAAGATTTCCTAGCGTAGAGGAGTATGGACCTATTAAGCAGAGGTAATATTCTTATCTTGATAATTATTCAGTATATTAAATTTCTATTTCTGTGGGCTAAAATAAAACCTATAATAATATATTTCAGGTTTTTTGAAAAAACGGGATTCCCAGGAATAATTGGTGCAATTGATTGTACTCACGTGCGCATTAAAAAGCCAAATAGAGCAATTGAAGCGTGCTATTTAAATCGCAAAGGTTATCACTCAAAAAATATTCAATTGGTAAGAAATTACAAACTATTGAATATATAAAACATGAATTATTTACTTTGTTAAAATTTCAGATTTGTGATTTTGATCTTAAAATACTTGGTGCGTTCGCAAGATTTGCAGGTGCCACACATGATGCCTATATATGGGAAGCATCTCAAGTAAATAGCATACTTCAAAGGCGTTATGAAGCTTGCGAGTCCGGAGAGCACAATTCATGGCTTTTAGGTAAACAATAAATATTTACATTCTTATAATTAGTTTTAATTCAACTTTTCTAAAAATCTAGGTGATTCCGGGTATCCGCTGCGACCCTGGCTGATAACTCCATATCGAGCTCCTTCATTGGATGAAAATGGTAGGCGTTTCAACACAATACATTCAAAATCACGCAATTGCGTCGAAAGATTGAATGGTGTGTTGAAGTCTGTGTTTCGGTGCCTAACGCTGGGATTGTCGTATAGTCCAGTAATATCTGGGCAGATAATAAATGCATGCTGCGTACTCCACAATATCCGATTAAATTATGGGATTGTTGACGAGTACTTATTCGATGATGAGATCATAGAAAATGAAGAAACAAGCTCCGTGTCCGAACCCATCTTATATTTACGCGCTGCAACAGTGATACGTGACCGCCTAAGGTCATCTTTTTGTTCATGAGTTTGAAAATTTATGATTAATTTCATTTATAAAAACAAAACAAAATAAAAAAAAGCTTAAAACGGTTCCAATTGTTTTCTTATTCCAAAAATATATGCAAAACATATTAACAATTCGTCCTAGAGGGCTAAAAATAGAAATTTTTGTCCAAACTGAAAACGGACTTTAAGGACGCTTAGAGGATCTGAATTCAAACTAAGAAACGTTTGAATCATCCAAATCGACTCAGTAGTTTCCAATTGGGAGCTTGGTATAGCTATCGATTTTGTGAATTCCATATGAATTTTACATGAAAATCTTAAGAATCCGTCCTAGAGGGTCAAAAGTAGAAATTTTTGTCCAAACTGAAAACGGACTTTAAGGACGCTTAGAGGATCTGAATTCAAACTAAGAAACGTTTGAATCATCCAAATCGACTCAGTAGTTTCCAATTGGGAGCTTGGTATAGCTATCGATTTTGTGAATTCCATATGAATTTTACATGAAAATCTTAAGAATCCGTCCTAGAGGGTCAAAAGTAGAAATTTTTGTCCAAACTGAAAACGGACTTTAAGGACGCTTAGAGGATCTGAATTCAAACTAAGAAACGTTTGAATCATCCAAATCGACTCAGTAGTTTCCAATTGGGAGCTTGGTATAGCTATCGATTTTGTGAATTCCATATGAATTTTACATGAAAATCTTAAGAATCCGTCCTAGAGGGTCAAAAGTAGAAATTTTTGTCCAAACTGAAAACGGACTTTAAGGACGCTTAGAGGATCTGAATTCAAACTAAGAAACGTTTGAATCATCCAAATCGACTCAGTAGTTTCCAATTGGGAGCTTGGTATAGCTATCGATTTTGTGAATTCCATATGAATTTTACATGAAAATCTTAAGAATCCGTCCTAGAGGGTCAAAAGTAGAAATTTTTGTCCAAACTGAAAACGGACTTTAAGGACGCTTAGAGGATCTGAATTCAAACTAAGAAACGTTTGAATCATCCAAATCGACTCAGTAGTTTCCAATTGGGAGCTTGGTATAGCTATCGATTTTGTGAATTCCATATGAATTTTACATGGAATTCACAAAATCGATAGCTATACCAAGCTCCCAATTGGAAACTACTGAGTCGATTTGGATGATTCAAACGTTTCTTAGTTTGAATTCAGATCCTCTAAGCGTCCTTAAAGTCCGTTTTCAGTTTGGACAAAAATTTCTACTTTTGACCCTCTAGGACGGATTCTTAAGATTTTCATGTAAAATTCATATGGAATTCACAAAATCGATAGCTATACCAAGCTCCCAATTGGAAACTACTGAGTCGATTTGGATGATTCAAACGTTTCTTAGTTTGAATTCAGATCCTCTAAGCGTCCTTAAAGTCCGTTTTCAGTTTGGACAAAAATTTCTACTTTTGACCCTCTAGGACGGATTCTTAAGATTTTCATGTAAAATTCATATGGAATTCACAAAATCGATAGCTATACCAAGCTCCCAATTGGAAACTACTGAGTCGATTTGGATGATTCAAACGTTTCTTAGTTTGAATTCAGATCCTCTAAGCGTCCTTAAAGTCCGTTTTCAGTTTGGACAAAAATTTCTACTTTTGACCCTCTAGGACGGATTCTTAAGATTTTCATGTAAAATTCATATGGAATTCACAAAATCGATAGCTATACCAAGCTCCCAATTGGAAACTACTGAGTCGATTTGGATGATTCAAACGTTTCTTAGTTTGAATTCAGATCCTCTAAGCGTCCTTAAAGTCCGTTTTCAGTTTGGACAAAAATTTCTACTTTTGACCCTCTAGGACGGATTCTTAAGATTTTCATGTAAAATTCATATGGAATTCACAAAATCGATAGCTATACCAAGCTCCCAATTGGAAACTACTGAGTCGATTTGGATGATTCAAACGTTTCTTAGTTTGAATTCAGATCCTCTAAGCGTCCTTAAAGTCCGTTTTCAGTTTGGACAGAAATTTATATTTTTGGCCCTCTAGGACGGATTCTTAAGATTTTCATGTAAAAAGTAAATTTTAAGCAAACCTGTGTTGTTACGACTAATCCGACTTGAAAGGATATCTTATACATAACCAAAATATTTTCAAGAGATTTCATCAATTGGTTACTATGTTAATACAAAGTAAATCTCAAAATTAGTTGATAATGTTTTTTTATTTTTTTTTTTTGAAATAAAACTAGGTATGCAAAATAAAATAAAATAAAAAATCGCAATTCATAGGTTTCACAAACAAAAAACAAAAAAAAAAGTAAAAAAAGGAAAAAAAAACATTAAATTAAACAAAAGGAACTTAAACAATTACGGTAATAGTAAACTTGGATAGTTATAAACTTAAACTAATCATTTTTAAAAAGTTTTAAAATTTTTTCATTTTGACTTATGACAAAATTTAACAGGGCTGTATTTGAAGCATTTTGGGCAATAATCTGTTCATTTTGAGCCGCAATTACATCAATTTGTTCAGAAACTTTTGAGTTTTGGGCCTCAAGTTTTTCAAACTTAATGTTAAATTCTTCTTCTATCTGCTTAGCCTCACTAAGAGCATTTTGGTAGGAAGAGTTTCCCATTTTTCTCACCTTTGGGCAAAATGTAGGCTGTTGTTCCGTCTCATGTTCTGAGTTTTCCTTTTCATCAGTGACGTTTTGAATGGTCTAAGAAAGATTGAAAACGAGTTATTTGACAGGCACACTTATTGTTTATGTCCAAGCTACTTACGCTATTTAAAGCTATTCCAGCTTCAGGGGTCACTGAATCCCCATCCACTGCATGTGTTGTTATAATGGAGAGAATAATTTCCTCCATTTCGTTGAGGTCCCTCGGTGCTTCCGTTATTGTTCCTCCTCCAGTTGTATTCATGAACGCTTTCCGCGCATTTTTTTGTTTGCGCACTCCAGACTTTAAGTCAGTCCAACACTGAAAAAAGAAAAAAACAATTACATATCTGCATACATCCATTACTAAGTATATTTACTACCTTCTTCCATTGTTCCGAAGACTTGGTTACCGGTCCCATTGAATTCAGTTGGAGGGTTAACACTTCCCACATCTCCAACGATTTTTGGTGGGAATTCACTCCAGTGAATTGTCCCCTGGCGAATTGCTTGTTTTCTGCCATAAAATTTACAAGCCTATCTTTTTGAGCCCTTGTAACCCTTGAACATCTCTGAAAATATAATTGTAGTATTAATAAGCAACAAAATGTTTATATTTATTTATTTATTTACCTTTTTGGTTATATCCATTTTAAATTTTTTTGAATTTTTAATTTTCTTTTATTTTATTTTGTCCCTTCTACTCGTATTTAATCTAATTTTCCGATTTACTGTTTACTCGCCAGCTTTTATGTCAACGATAAGTTTTGAAGTTTAAAATGAAAAACTTATCGACTTTCAAAGATACAGAAACCCATTTTATCGATTTCTTCCAGGATTTCTATTCCGTTTGTTCCAGTCGATAAAATTAACGACTGTCAAAGTTACAGAGACTCAATGATGCGATAAAATGAATTTCGTTCCAATTCTCAACGTTTCTCGACGAGTTTTATCGCTTCGAAAGTTACAGAACATGGGTCCTGCATCCAAAAACGTCACTTTTGACTTCTCGGAACAAATTATCGATAACATATAGATAATATCATTTTGGCATCACCGTTTTTGTCACGACTTAGGTTAAGTCTCGAAAATTATCTAGTCTTAGCTAAGTCAGTATAAACTTAGGCTAGCCGCGCACTAGCAACTTTTAGTTGCGAAACTGCTTGGTTCGAGCAACTAAAAAGTTTGTGTTTGGATACAAACTAAACGATTGCCTAAAATAAGTTTGCCATTTTATTGAACATATAATTATCTGCAAATTCACGGACATTCAACCAAACAGTTCATCTGTTTTCTATAAGTAACCAAACAGTTTCGCAACTAAAAGTTGCTAGTGCGCGGCTAGCCTTAAGTAGTTGTTGTATTAACATGTAAAGCGCTTAGGCCCGATGTCGTTTTTTCTACAATTCTTTATGGACTTGCAAAAAAAACACGCCTTAAATCTTCATAGGGCTAATAGGGCCAATATACCTTTGGGAATCGGACTAACCTAATATAATCTACTTATTAGTCTTTTTGTCCGGTGGAAACACTTCATAGTATTATCCTATCTGAACCAAGTTAATTCTTTGGGAAAATCACAGCTTAAGATTTAATTTTGACCTTCAAAAATTAAACTTATACTGCGTCTCCACTGAACGATAATCTGAGATTTACTCAAATCTACTTGAAATCTTCTTGAAATCACTAGATTTGCCATACAAAAATTAATCATCTCGATTCGAGATTTCAAATAAATCTACTTGAAATCTACTGTATTAAACGGATTCACTTTTCCATTTCCAATGAATCTGACAGTTTGATGGAAGAAAAAAGAAAAAAAAAAAAACAGTCTGTTGACAAACTGAACAAAAAAAAACATTTTAATAACTGACACTGCTTGTAATTAAGATTTTAGATTTCAAAATAAATCTAACAAGTCCAGTGGAAACACTACTGGATTATTTTAAATCAAACTGGAAAATAATCTAGATTATCGTTCAGTGGAAACGTAGTATTAGGGTAAAATTTAACAAGATCTTGTTACTACTGTTTTTTCCCCAAAAAAACAACCGATGTGGAATATCCATTAGAAACATTAAGGGAAATTTTCACGGGGGCGTTAATTGTTATTTAATGATATTTCTATCTCTCTCTCTTACGCAACCAATCACAACCAACTTCGCATAAAATAATTTTTTCCTCATAATCTTTGACAACTGCGATCAATTATCACTACAGAACCATAAGTTTAAGTTCTTTAACACACTTTGTAAACAGAATTTAACTTTATTTAATTTAGCCATCAACTTATTCATTTGGTTTGAATAATATCAAAAACTTGATACAAATATGTCCTATCAACTCTACAGAAACACCACTCTTGGTAATACACTCCAAGAAAGCCTCGACGAACTTATTCAGGTAAAAAAAAAAAATTTATACTCGACTTGTTGCACTGTTTTGTAATTTCAATATCATGTTTTTAATTTATTCAACTTTTTTACCCTCAGTTTGGACAAATCACACCCGCATTAGCATTTAAGGTTCTCCTGCAATTTGATAAGTGCATTAACACTGCACTTAATACACGGGTTAAGGCTCGCGTGACATTTAAGGCCAACAAATTGAATACGTATCGATTCTGCGACAACGTCTGGACACTGATGCTGAACGACGTCGAATTTCGAGAAGTCCACGAGTTCGCCAAGGTGGACAAAGTAAAAATTGTTGCCTGCGATGGAAAGAGTGAAATTGGTAACTAGATGGATGTTGGAGAATTCAACACAGTCGACTTAATTTATAGAATGTTTACCATCTGTGAACGTATTTTTAATTTATTATAATTTTGTTTCCCAAATTTTTGCACTACCTGGTCTATTGTATTGATAGTTTCTATATCGTACTTTTCGTACAGATCTATAATTTAAGGTTTAAGCGATAAAATATTTAAAATGTATAACTTTTTCTAAAATAATAAATTGTTATGACATGTCTATATTTTAATATTTTCTTTGAACTATGAAATAAGAAATAAGACATCATTAACTAATGAAATATTCAGCCAATGCGCATACAGGATTGGTTAAACGTTCTAAGTCACTACGCAATGCTTCTCTTCGAGCTATTGCTTCCCAGATTTATTTTGCAGGTAGATGACGTTTGTTGTTATAGCGTATCCGGGGTTGTTCTTAATCACATGCAACGCAAAAAATTGCCGTAAGGACTTTACTCTAAAAGCAGTGACATTTATCTTAGGATAGAAGTGTCGCTTCCGCCGAACTTCAGTATTCGTTTCATAGCACATATTTGATAAAAAAGTTCTTTTCTTGTAGTGCCAGATTCACGGATACCTTTCTTGCCAAAATAAATAAAAGCAAGTGAAATTACATACATTTGTAATTTCAAATTAAAGAATTTGATTGATCTAACTAGCAATGCTTTTTGGTTTTGGGTTGTTGGGTCGATTTGTAGTCTTTTTTTTTATAGTCTCTATATGGACTCTATGCATAATCTTTATCGCCTCAAAAATTGATCTTCTATAATGAACTTTCCAGGGGTGTACGCAATGCAAGACTGATATCGATCCGAATCGATCGATGTTGGAAGCTCGTTACACTGATTTCTCGAATAATTTGCCCCATGTGCATTTTATTCTTTCTATTCCTGTTCGCCAGCTTCTTTTATATTATATTTATATTAAACTCGCACTCAAGGGGTTATGAATACCCTTATAATCTTAAACACATTGTGAGCAATTGGTAGTAGGATAGGATTTGAAAGGAGATACCGATGCACATTGGTTTTTAATGTCTGCACATAGCAATAAGTGGAAAAAAAGAATATCTGTATATTACAGTAAGTCTGAAATTGGGCTCACGAGTAAACTGATGAGCATTCTTTGAAGTACGAGTATTACGATTGAATTGTTTGAGGCAACTGGCTATTTCACTAGAGCACTGATTATGAAAATAGCATTAAAATAATGATAGGCATGAAACATTGCGGCGATGTTATGTATAGAGATACAAATGTTTCAGTTAGACAACAGCCGCTTATCAGTTCTCTTTTGAATTCTGTCTAAGAGACTCAAGTGGTTTTTTTGGGGCACCTGAGCTTCTTTAATTCTCAGAAGACACATTGATTTTATGAGTGGTTCGTAAAACAGGATAAAACGATGATAAGTCACTTGAAGCTCAATGAGTTCATTCTAGTCCCCGGCAAAGACCTATGATGTTTTCGTAAATTTGAAGCTTAAAAGTAAATTGATTCGTAGTACTGGAGGGCTGGCTTGAGAATCTACATAAGTATGAATCGAGACTTGAAGTTCTAGCAGTAAATTGTATTACCCACAGAAAATAAATTTCATTAATTTAAATACGCTGCGAAAACTTCTATTACCCCTAACATTTTTGTCAAACTACCTAAGTAATTAGAAGTCATTACCTACGGGAGTTATTTATCTGTTTGTACATCGAGATGCACTGTAAAAACATTTATTTTGTGATAGGCAATTTGGATTGAGGTACAGCAATCTTAATATTGAGAATATTCTATTTCCAATAAAATTGATGTTGTAAAATTTGCCATCATTACCAAATACCAGGGGCGAACGCAGGTAGGGGTTTTAGGGGTTCAAACCCCCCCCGAAACGACCACAAAAATAAGGGTTTATTTTGTTAAAAAAAAAAGCAGTGTTATTTTCGTGCCATAAATTCTTCTGCTAGTGTTGTTTTTTCTTACGACTTATAGGTACTACTTGCCTTAAGTAATGCATTCGTAAAAAAAATCGAACTCAAGATTTTTATCAAAGTTGATATTACTATGATAGCGAAAAATGTGGGTCCACAAATTCTGTCTGTCTGTCTGTTCGACTACGGCCTAAAAGGCTGAGCCGATTTTCATTAAACTTGGTAGATATCGTTTTGAATTTTTTTCCCCCACGTTTTTTTTTCCTTTTCTTTTTAAGACCAAAAAAACGTCAGCTGCCATTAGATTTTTTTTCGAAATCTTATAAATATTTTTTTCTCTAAAACTGTCCCACAGAATTTTGAAAAAAAAATTCATAAAATTTCATTTTGTCATTTTAGGTAATGGTTGAAAATTTTTTTCCAAAAAATGATTATTCTTGGAAACCCCCTTGGGACCATTTTTTTGGTTTTTTGATTTTTTCGAAAACAGTACAACCGATTTTAATCATTATGAAGCCCCACCAAGGTTTAAATATTTTTGCGTATACAAATTTTAAAATTATTCAAAAAAAATTCAAAATTTTTTTCTGGAAGCTCAATATTTCGAAAACCCCATGCTCGATTTTTTTTAAAACTTGATAAATAAAAGTTTTTTAATATAATCTACAAGATCTGAGGAAAAATTTTTTTTTTTTACCTAAAAATAAAGGTACCCACAGTACAAATGTCAAAAAATGGTTTTCGAAAATCGTATTTTTCAAAAAAATGGCTCCGAGAATTTTGATAGTTTTTTTTTTGTTTCGATTAATCTTTACTTTTAGAGAAGCTTCTAAAAAGTTTAAAAAAACATTGCATTTTAAGACTTTAAAAAAAAATATTTTTTTTTAATTTTTGAAAGAAAAAAATTTATTTTTTTTTTGAAAATTCGATATCTCAAAAACTGCTCAATATTTTTTTTGTAAATTAAATTTTTATTCGAAAAATAAGAAAAAAGTTTAAATATGCGAACCAAAATTTTTTCTTAAATATGTTTTAAAGATTTTGTATACAAAAGCTTATTTTTTTAAGAAACCACTTAAACGAATTACAATTTTGTTCTCGCATAAACTATTATTTGCTCAAAATACATGTGATCCTGTGCTTAGCTCCAACTACTAAATGAGTTTTAGTCATTTAAAAAATGAATTTTATGCTTTTTCTCTTAGCATTAATTTTTGAAATTCTTAGTCTTTTACATGAGAGCAAGTTCGTGTGACCCAGTCGTGCATTTTATTTTATGTGTCTTCGTATTTTAACGCAACTGTCTTAATTTGAATTGATGATTAAAAAATAGAGACGAATCAAACAGCAGTTGCGTTTTTGGTAATTAACATTATGTATAGGGCAGAAAACGGACTAACGGAGCAAATATACCGATACAGATATCCGTGTTAATCTTAAGCGCCGATTTATGGCTAATAAATGATTTCGATTTATATAAGTCTGAGTTATTGATGGCTCCAAGGTCGGAGTTACAGCAATAGAAAAAACTCACTCATTTCGTTTGTGTGAAAGTTACAGTTACAGATGAGTAGCACATAGCACCCTCTGAGAGCGTTTTGGTTATAATTATGTAGTATTAGTATATGTATAGTTAACGTAGGTACCAATAATTGAGTGTTGATGGTGTCCTTATGTTTTCGTATAACTCTTTGTCCTATGATCACAAAAGTACAACAAGTTATAACTTCACGTACTAATATATACCGGATTTAGTTTTGCAGATTTGGACCACTAGACGGACCTAGAACTTATTATAACTCTATTGTTAGGTACACTTATGGAATCACTTACACTCTTTTTCTTCTTGTTGCATTAATGATATTTTAAGAACCAAATGATGGCCTCCATCACAGGGCCCGTAGTAAAAAAGTCTATGTCTAAGAATTAATTGCGGAATAAAAATGCCCGAATGGGAAGCACCAAAAAACGCCCTCGCAGTGAATATTTTCCAACTTTTGGTAACATTATTCAAATTTGCCAAATAGGTATCCGTTGCAACATCTTTATGATGTTTTGTTTTTGCGATTAGCTGTATGAAATTGTTCCGATAGGTCCTATCCCTAAGAGCAAATATTATTTACTTATAACATATTTATGATAATTACAATAAAGAATATGTAATTAACAAGTACCTACAGCATAGTAATAAAATAATATATTTATGAAAATCTCATATTTTTTTGAAAACCCCCCCCGAAATTATTTTCTGCGTTCGCCCCTGCCAAATACTAACGTTCACGAAGACATAGAAGAGTAAGGAATAATCGGACTAGATATGATCTCATTGAACACCAAAAAGATGTATAGTATATTTCTCTCTAAGGATTTTCATGATTTTATTTAAAAACACAACTCTAGTAGTTTATAAATGGGATATTCGATACACATTTATAGTTTTGTAGCTTTTATGTAGTTAAATTTGTTTAAAAGTAAAAGTACATAATTGGAATTTTAGTAACGACCCTTACGTCCGTCGGATCGATTGTTGTTATCCCGACTGCGAGAACGACGACGATCACGTGACCTGGACCGACGTCTTCTTGGTGAGCGAGACTTTGAACGGGATGAACGTCCGCCACGACGGCGTGAATACAGATATCTTAAATGAAAACTTATACAACCAATTTTGAATTAAATGAGGAAATCTATCTTACCTTCTGAGTTCCCTTGAAATCGGTTTGAGGTGCATAAAGTTACAAAACCCCGATCGAGTACACTCGCCCATCTCGTATTGACGACAGCAGGCTTCTCGGAAGTCGGTGACCGGCGACAACTCAGAATAAACCGGTCGTCCACCGAACCAACGGTTGTTTAGATCAGTTGCTGCCTTCTCTGCGTCCACTTCATTGCAGAATTTAATATATACATTGCCGACTAGGTGATCACCAAGATTGTCGCAAACATTTAGCTCTTCGATC
The DNA here is from genome assembly GCA_911387755.1 of Chrysotoxum bicinctum. Classification (NCBI taxonomy): domain Eukaryota; kingdom Metazoa; phylum Arthropoda; class Insecta; order Diptera; family Syrphidae; genus Chrysotoxum; species Chrysotoxum bicinctum. The sequence continues at coordinate 202,606,689 of OU426988.1, forward strand.
TCCCCGTATTTGTCTTCGCATTCAACGAATACGTCTTCAAAGAAATTATCATAATGCTCCTGCATTTCTTCGTCAGATACATTAGCGACCACTTAAAAATAGAATAGAGGTGACATTAAATATTTTTCTTTCGGTAACTCTATCGCTCAACGAAGTTGGTTTACTCACAATGGCTACCATCAGCAGATTTGGCCGAGTTCTGTGGATTTACATACAAATTTTGGAGGACCACAGTTTGGGAAAAAGTTGGTTTGTTATGGATGCGGGAGCATCTGTCTCCATGTCGGCATGCTCCTATTTTGAAGTAAAACGAACAATTAACCCTAAAATAAGAAAATTAAGGAGGGAATTATTGTTTGGCGAATGGAGAACAAAATTCAAAATCTTACTTGTCCTTTTCTGTTCCAAAAATAGATGCCAAATATTCGGCCATGTTTTAATATATACAATTCAATAATGTTTTATTTTTAATAAGTTCCTCTTTAATTTATTTATTGCCCGTTTTAACAAAAAATAAACTTAAATTTTATGCGAATTTAACAAACACGAAAATCTTGCGTGACAATTGACAAATAATGGCGACTTCTTGGGATAAATGGGTACGTTCAGTCCATAAAAGCGGAAAAAATAAAAGTTATTACGGTGGAAGAGTTCAGGTGTAAAAAAAGATAACTAGTTTTATGGTCGATTTACATGTACAATCTGCACATTCATTTCTAAGATACCAAAAAATCCATTGTATAAATATAAAAATATTTATAGAACTATTAGGCTAGGCGCGCACATTCAATTTTTAGTTGCACAATTGTTTGGTTGTTTATAGAAAACAGATAAACTATTTGGTTGAATGTCCGCGCAGGTACATATAATAATAATTCAAAATAGCGAACTCATTTCAGGCAATCGTTTAGTTTGTATCAAAAAGTTGCTCGAAACAAGCAGTTGCGCAACTAAAAATTGAATATGCGCGCCTAGCCTAAGGAATTGTAGAAAAAAAGACATCGCTTTACATGTAAATACAATAACTACTTAAGTCTATACGGACTTTGTTAAATCCAGAGGTGGAATCGGCTAAGGTAATAGTTGATTGTGATTGTCATTTTGACTATAGCTGTCTCCATCATATCAATAAAGAAATATAGAGAGAGCGATTGTCAAAATGACAATCACAATCAACTATCACCTTAGCCGATTCCACCCCAGATAATTTTCGAGCCTTAACCTAAGTCCTGATAAAAACGGTGATGCCAAGATAATATTTAGGCCTATTCGGCGAGATCTTTTATTCTTCTATTCTGTTATTCTGCTATGAATTTCCATACAAATGTTTGAGCTGTTAACAAATCTTTTATGAATTTTAATTTTGGTATTCAGCACGCTAAAATCTGTTATAAAATCTGCTAAGAAAACTTTTATTAACTGTCAAACGTTCGAACATAGAAAAAATCTTTTACGAATAGCATTTTTGGTATTCAGCATGCCAAAATCTGTTATGAAGTTTGTTAAAAATCATAAAAGAATAAAAGACAAACTTCTCTGACTTTTATCATAAAAGATTTCAATAAGTACACAGGTGCATCAAGTAAAAATGAATATTTAAAGGAGACAAATGAAAGAAAATATATTAAAACACATATCATATAAACATATAAGTAGAGTATATGGCTATGGTATTCCCAGAAACATATGAAGTAAAATCGTGTTCCATTGTATGGATAAATAGTGTGTAAGGCTAGGCACGCACATTCGTCATCCATTTTAATTATGTTAGATGAAATATACAGTTGATTATCATAACAGATTTAGTTCAGTTTCATAACAGATCTCGTTTTCGAATTAGCATAACACAGTTTCGATTGTTTTTGTGACTCTCACAAGTTGTGACTGAGCGGCAGAATTCGAAAAAGTCACAAAATCATTTTCAACTCTTCTTGTGACTTGTGAGGCATCACTGACTTTGGGGAGAATCAGGCTGTTAGATGCTGGTTAATGCTAGTGTCAATATAGCTGACAAATGCCATAGCGTGCAGTACTTCCAACTTTTCGCAGAAAAGTTCATAAGCCCGGTTTTTTTAAACAATTCTATATGGACTTGCAAAAAAACAATAGGCGTGTTTTGTTCACCTAATACTACGTTTTCACCAAAAGATAATCTGAGATTTAAGGCAAGAGATTTATGTGGTGTTTTCACCGCACTGAAAGATTAATAAGAAGATTAACTTTGACAGCATCTACCAGAGGCTAATGTTGTTTCAATTTTTCTTATAAAGTAGAAGCGAGAGAAAGACAGTTTCATTGGTACCAAACGATGAAAAATCATGGAGATAGCTTAGCACTATATGGATGTTAGGTCAGTTCGAACTTCGACCGATCGATCCTATGAAGATTTAGTAGAGATTTATTTCTAATCTACTAGATTTACGAAATAAATTTGTATGGTAAATCTTCGAGATTTAAAGAAGATTTATGGTAAATCCACTTAAATCCCGGGTTTACTCTTGGTGAAAACGTAGTATTACATTCATACGGTGCTTAGCTATCTCGATGATTTTTCATCGTTTGGCTCGCTTCTCCTTTATTACTACGTTTATATGAGGTGTTGAAGCGAGCTTGGAAGCTCGCTTCGACCCTTTGTACACCTGTATTGAGTTAAAATGAGCTTCGTTCGACTCAATCCCACTCGCTCAGCGGTGTCGAGTCGAAATGTGAGACGAAAAACCTGGGTCGAGGAGTTGTTTTAACAAATTGTTTCAGATTCGCTCAACACTATTTCAACTCAACTCCAAATCGAGCTCTTAACTCAAATGAGGAAAAACTTGGGTCGAAAATCTGACCATAATCCAACTCGATCTTTCGATACTGTATATATAGTATATAAGAAAAATTGAATGAATGAGTGAATGAAAATTTTATTGAGTCCTTTTACAGAGTTGTTTCATCTTATTCTATCTTTAACAAAAGTACAAAAGTGGCTGTAGCGTATGGCCTTCTTTAACAGTCTTTCTTTTTTTTTTTTTTTTTTTTTTATTTTTTTATATAGAGTTAAGCCTCGTGGCATGTCAATTTTTATATAAGAATATAGTTTTGTTCTGCTCGTGCTCATGAGCGTTATACATTGCGTGAAACAGAAGTTTCGTTAATTATATACATATTTACAATTTTAATACACTAATACCAACTTAAGAACTAAATATGGCGCACAGCGTTTTTGTATCTTTTCTTTTTTACATTAACAGCCATATTTATAAACTCATTATAGTGAGTACATAAGGCTATGCAACCCTTATAATGCCTCTAAACGCAAAATCGTTATTTATAAAACTTATGTGACGTTGAATAGAGGCATTATAAGCTAAACGCGTTTGGAGGTTGAATAGTGCCTACATAAGGACATTTTAGTATTGAACTGTCACATTCACTTTGACATCACATTGAATTATAAAGATTATCAACAAAATAAAATGCCTTTGACTTGATATTGAAACTAAAACTTTGTGTTATTTTTATTTATTGAAACAAAAATGTCATAGTAATATATTAAAAACAAATTGAATTGAAAATTGTGTAGAATTAAATACACAGATACATAAATATACTTGTTTGTGATCTCTCTCCACGCATCCTTCTTCATCCGGTGTGTTAGTGTTGTAATTTTTATTTTGCATTATTGATATTTTATCTTCAAGAACTTGTCTGAGGAGTATTCCAATTAGGATGGAACGAATAACAATTTGATTTCCAGTATTGTGCTAGAGATAATAACATACTTTATCTCATAGAGGAAATATATTACCTAGAGTCACGACTTCGGGGGTTTGCTCTCTTTAACCCTACAAGCTGAATTGAGAGGAAAAAACCCACAGTCCAAAGATGTGTTAGTTGCCCCATGCATTTTAAATGGGAACAAACACAGCTTTGTTCAAATTTTGTGGGTTTTTGCTCAATGCGCAAAAAGGTTGAATAAAAGTGCGTTTGAATATTCAAAAAAGGAATCCGTTAAATTCAAAAACTTTAAAATACAAATATTTTTGTATTAATTTCGCTTTTTTTATCTCTTTATCAATAAAAACTGTATTAGATATTAATTTTACTGCTTTCGGATACAAATTCCTTAATATTTATGTATATTTCTGTTAAAAACTAAAAAAATCTAAGCAAAAGTAGAAGCGCACCCTAGAAATTCAATGCGTATAGTGCTGTTAGTTATTTGCGTTTTGCGCATTTTGTTGAACTAATTCTAATTTAAGTTATTAACATAAGCCTAAGTATAAAAAAAATTAATGTTTATCACGAATATTTATAATCAAGGTCTACTTACAATTGTTGTGCCCTTAGTCACAGAGACCACACACAGTTCCCACAATTACCCAATTCCTATGAATCAAGACACATGACATGGTTCGATTACGACCAAGTGTTCCGCATGTGTCATGCATATTGTTATACAATCATAGGAACGGCAATCGAACTATGTCAACTAAATAAAAGCAATACAATAAGGGATCATATTGCAATACTGACCCATCGTAGTGCAACTATGTCAAGTGCGACATATGTTGATGTTGCACTATTGTATTGTTATTCATTAAACAAATAAACTGTGTCAAGCGAATGGAAATAGAATGCGTGGTTGACCTGGAGGAAGTGACGATCTAGGCAATAGAAGAGGTAGCGTAAGAAATGATGAGTAGAAGTTCTGGCACTCTGTTTCCAAGACTAAAACAAACAAGTTGGTTAAATTCTATTTCTTTATTTCATTCCATTTCTAAAACACAACACAATTTTAAAATATTTGTTTTGAGAAATGAGAACTGTCATTTTGATATTCACAAAAAAAAAACAAAACGTCAAATTTTGAGCTACTGACTTCATTTTGTATTTTAATCCACCATTCACACGTATTCACGGATAGGGAATTTAAGAGAGTTTTCTCTTACTCACCTCAAAAAAATTTTTAGGGTGTTTCAGGCAAGAGGGGTACCGGTCGTGACTCTAGGTAATATATTTCCTCTATGCCTACAAGGAGCTCTCTGAAGGTGGTGTAACTTTCATAAAAATCCAACTTTGATTTTAACATGTACGCTAAACGAATCAACCCGAGGGAAACACTCCTTTTCCACTTACAATAAAAAATGAATTATTTTTGACTTTTGAACAAAAAAATACAAAAAAAAAATAAATAAAAACTAAACTGCAACGCTTCTTATAAGTACTCGTATTTCAAAAAAAAAATCTCAATATGGGTAAATAAAAAGACAATCACAAACACTTAAATGCGGAAAGGTTGATCTTCAACTAATATTTACGATCCCACTAGGGGCCTTTTCTGCTCTTTGTTGTTGTTTTTGTTTTTTTCCAGGACTCACTGGTTCAGGTTATTGATGCCTGTATTTGCTGTTGGCCGGGCTCAAAAATGAGGCAGCTTCAGGGCTTTTAAACAAAATTTCGGCACCGCTGCAATGAGCAACCCGCCACTCCAGCCACTGATTAATTGGTACGAGGTCCAAAACAACACAAAACAAGAAATGCGGCAGCCCAGTACTCTGTTGATGATCTGCGGGGCCGCCGAGTATGCACCTATAAGTTTTAGAGTTTTAAAACACTTCTCAAAACAGATATCTAAGATCTCGACTCACCACTTTGTTTTTTTTTTGTTAATTGGTTTTATCCGTATTATCATTTTATATGGCTACTAGACGTCACTGGTAATTTTGGGACCTTTTTTCCCTTTTTAAATTGTTACAAAATTTTCTAAAAAAAAGCGAACAAAAAACAGTAATCACACAGCTTTTGCAAAAAAAAAAAAAAAAAAAACAAAAAAAAAAACGCACCACCTCTGACTATCTAAATTAAACTTTATCGGTTTTATTATTGTAATTTCTCCGGCCTATCGGTATGAAAGTCAAATTAACATTGATCATTACCCACCCGAATACTTCACCTGTACGAACACTAGTCTCACTCTCTCTCTTAACTTACAAAGACTGCTTTAACACGAAAGACGGCTTTTAAACGAAGCAATATTACCTTGCGATTTTTAAGCCCGTGGGAGAGAGACGTGTGTGGTGGCGGGGTTACATAAGGCGGAAGATGACTCCAAAAGAGAAACTAAGATTAAAAATCGCTTTCGTGCAAAAGCAGTAAAAGCAATTTTTAATATTTGATTCTCTTTTGATTTCCTTTCGATTGCATGAATGCTTTTAAACACAGCGATTTTTAATGAAAGTTAACTTTTCTTCTATTGAAAAGAAGTCATCTCTCCGCACTCTTTACTCTAATGAGTAGATCGAAGTTCACTGAAACATACCTGACAAGTAAAGAAAACCACAAAGAAGAAAGAACGATAACTCTGCAATTTTTCCAACCCCAGCAATTTTGTGTACCCCCGCCACCAGAAACTCCTCTCTCCTACGGGCTTAAAAATCGCAAGGTAATATTGCTTCGTTTAAAAGCAGTCAAAGCAACATCCGATCATCATACCCATATGTAAATGGATCGTCCGATGCGTCTACATATGTATGAGTTATGGCTAAAACACATGTGCAGCATTTTCCCTGCAGCGAAATTTAATTACACAGGTTCTTATGGGAGCAGAATCTTTGAAATTCTGCATGCAGCGCTGCACTGCACGATGTCTCTATCCCTAAATTTGCTGCCTAGTTTCGTTGCAGCCATAATTGTAAAACAAACATTTCCAAATAATTGCTATTTGGCATTACTGATATTGACAGGTTGTTGACATTGCCTGTCATATTTGTTTTTGTGTTTGGTGGAAAACGACTTGATTGCTACAATAATGTCAATAATGGAAGAAAAACTAATTGAATTAGTCAAAGAAAACAAATTCATTTATGACAAAATAAGTCCGTCAAATAAAAATATTTTCTTGAGAGACAAGAAATTTGAAGAGTTTTCTTCAAAATTGAATATCCCCGGTAAGTACAATGAACAAGAACTGAAAAGAATTTGTTTTGTCTCCGACTAGTATTTTTGTTTATTTTCAGAAAGATTGTTACTGTCCACCAGTTCCTATTTGGAATAGGTAAATTGTATCCAACTGAGGACATTCTCTTCTGCTATACATAGCAACATCAACGCGAGGGAAACTACATGTCTAGATAGTTTTGTTTTTGTGTTTCATTATTTGGGTTAGGTAAATTGTATCCAACTGAGGACATTCTCTTCTGCTATACATAGCAACATTAACGTGAGGGAAACTATATGTCTAGTATAGTTTTGTTTTTCCTTTGTGCTTTGTATCTTCTTTTGCTTTTCCTGCTTATCACCAGGAATAATTTTTGAAAGAATCCGTGCAATTCTCTTTTATTTTCTGAATAAATCACCCTTATTCCGATAGTCGTTTTACTAAAACGCCAGTAAAACGACAAGGCTCTAGAAACGAAAATTGGAATTTTATTGAAACGACTATCGTTACAATGCTTAGAAAAGTGAAGAGCATAGAGAATGCTACCCTTTTCGTATTATTTAAACCCAAAATGTGGTCTCTGGAGCCTTCTCGTTTTCAAGGCGTTTTATTAAAACGACTATCGGAATAAGGGTGAATAAATCTTGTCCACGGCCTTGAAGTTTTTATCTGGAACAAATAATATGCATTTAAAAACTTGAGGTTTTTCTCATACACGGCAATCAAAATTTTGTCCTTGTTTGTTGAAATATCCATTTAATTTAAAATAAACTTATAAAACTTTAAGTACAAGACAATTTAAGCAAACAAAAAGAATGAAAATTTCGCAGATGTCATTTTTGTTTTGACAGAACTAGGCATCATTAGGCTAGGCGCGCACATTCAATTTTTAGTTTCGCAACTGCTTAGTTGCTAAAATGAAACATATTGGCTTATATGGGACACCGCGCACTCGATTCTCGAAACTAAAAAGTTTGTGTTTGTTGTGACACAAACTAAACGATTGCCTAAAATGAGTGCGAGCGTGAATAAAGAGTTGCCAGTGCGCGGTTCTCTTTCAACGGGTGATTAAACTATTTGATTTTGATCACAGTTGCCAGTGCGCGACTAGCCTTAAAGTTAGGAAGTATGATCATGTGTTCTGGCTGCAGCGCTGCATGCATCGCTGCGTGTAGACTTGCTGCACATCTGTTTTAGCCATTAACATTAACAGTCGTATTTATTAGAATTCGCTAAACGCGTGAATAGTTATGCAATGCATAAGGACTTATTCATCCACTATGCAAATTCATATTTATAAAACATTTGCCTACCCTGCATAGTTATAATGAGCTTGTGTCAAATAAAGTACAAAAAAGTAAGAATCTATTACATTTAGCCTTCATACCACTCAGCTGTTTGTCAAAAAAACAAAACAAAACATCTTGTCTGTCTATCGAATTTAATAAACAAAAACGAAACTACAAAAAGCTAAAAGAATTCGAACAATTAACTTTGATTCATCAGATAAAGTATGTTATTATCTCTAGCACAATACTGGAAATCAAATTGTGATTCAAAACGAATCCTAGCTGGAATACTCCTCAAACAAGTTCTTGAGGATAAAATTCAATAATACAAAATAAAAATTACAACACTAACACACCGGATGAAGAAGGATCCGTGGAGAGAGATCACCAACAAGTACATTTATCTATTTAATTCTAAACAATATTCAATTCAGTTTGTTTTTAATATATTAGCATAACATTTTTGTTTCAATAAATAAAAATAACACAAACTTTAAGTTTCAATATCAAGTCAAAGGCATTTTATTTTGTTAATAATCTTTATAATTCAATGTGATATCAAAGTGAATGTGACAGTTCAATACTAAAATGTCCTTATGTAGGCACTATTCAACCTCCAAACGCGTTTAGCTTATAATGCCTCTATTCAACGTCACATAAGTTTTATAAATAACGATTTTGCGTTTAGAGCAATTATAAGGGTTGCATAGCCTTATGTACTCACTATAATGAGTTTATAAATATGGCTGTGAGTTTATAAATATGGCTGTAACTCTCTGATAGTCTGGCTTTTCAACGGGCGCGTTCAAGATCAACGTTCGGAATTTCGAACCGAACTTGAGCTAGATCTTGAAGTTATTGATAAGAATTTACATGACGCAGATTTACTCTATAAACAAAAAAAAAACATAACACCAAAAACCGGGAACGAAACATGTCAGAAAACGGAAATTGACAATAATAAACCAGAAATGAAGACAATTGAAAAATAAAATAGGGTAATAAAATGAATTTGTTACAAAATTATCAAACGCGATCTCTATTGTTTTATTAGAAAACTTAAGTTTATGTTGGCAGAACTTTCAATCTGCAAACTCAATAACAAAACGAAGCGAAACGAATTTTAACTAAATATTTTACAATTACTTCTCGAGACCGACGCGCCCCGCGACATCAACAAACGAGAAGATGAGATATGACACAAGACAAACTAACTTGTGTCAAATTGAAATGGGTGCGTTTGATAAAAAGCACAACAAGCAGTATTAAGAGTACTACCACCCACTAGCTCAGCGATGGGGTGGGTTCAGTGATGTAATTAATCGAATTTGATTAATTAAATGAATCAAACGAACGAATCTATAAAAAATATTAAGTGTAGGTACAGGGTGTACTCACACAGAAAATGGGCGCCAGTAATTTTTTTTTGAATTAAAGGAAATTACAAACCTTTTGGAGCGGAACCAAGAAATTTTTATTTGAATAAATTAAAAAAAATTTAATCTTTGTTTTGAAGAATTTTTTTTTTTTTAATTTATCTCGATTATTTTTGCTTGGGAAACCTTACAAGCAGGATTAAAACCCAAGATCTTTTTAAACGAATTAGATTTAACAAACGAGAACGGTAAAACAACAGAATCGAAAGCAAATGAAACGCAAGTGAACAAAAAACGCAATTGGGCCGTTAGCGAAAAAAAAACCGTGTCCCACAATTAACTGGGATAGAATTCGAAATATTTCGCAAGTCCCTACGAAATCTTTTAAAATTGACACACAAAAAAAACACTACTTATCTTTCTTTTTTTTCAAATTTACGGATCTTCCTCTTTTCCTCTATCACCTCGATTATTTCTATTGTTTTTTTTTTGTTTTGCAATTCCTTCTCCGTCTCGAACTACAGTATCTCCTTCGCAATTTTCTCGACAACTTTTCTCCAAAATGACCAAAAACTTTTTTTTCAACTTTCTAATTCTTTTTCGATTTTTCTCGACTTCACCAAAAAATCAACTTTTCGCTTCAAAAGTTCTCAAAAGAGTCTCTTTCCAAGCTAAACCTATTGTCTTCCTCGGCCATTCCATTCTCTCACACATTCATACGTCCAGCCAATCGTTTTCGAGATCTTCAGTCACGGGATCACGGCTTCCTGGAAAGCTACGTGCTCTCCTCGAAAACCTCCGTTCCTCCGTAGTCGAATCTCATCGAAACTTTACTCTCACACACACATTCAATGATTCAACAAGTTGTTGGATGTCTTTCCAAAACTTGCCGAATCCAAATGACCGAGTTCAGACCCCTTTCAACTATTTTTTTCGAGAAAATCTAAAAGAATTAAAAATCGAGAAAAAGTTTCTACTAGGCATTCTCCTAGTTACTATTAATTATTCGCGAGTAATTCGAAGCGCGAAGCAATCTTTCCGAAACTAAAACCGAGGTGAGAGAGGAAAACGATTCTTTAAATTTTAAGCTCTACCTATTTATTTTCTTTCGTTGTCAATTCTGAAAGATTTTCTATTCTAACAAAAATTGCGCTTTAAGAATTTTGAAGTACGTTAACGACCCATTTTGCTTACAAAAAAAATTTTAAATTACGTTAATTAAAGGTTAAATTTGGTAACTAAGATCTTGATTAATTATTCGGCCTGTTTGGAGATAAGTAAGAGTCCACCTGACTCGATTACTTCTTTAGCTCATCCGCTGGCACATCGAGAAGAGACCGCCCGTCTCCTTTATAATTTTAGAACCAACTGTTCCACTCCGTTTGCATATACGAGTACATAGCTCAGAAACCTATTTTTGTTACTTTTCCAAAATACTTTAAGAGCAGGTCTCTGGCTGATGGCCACCAGGTATCTACTAACTCTATAAGTATTTTGGAGCAGCAACGGAAAAAGAGACTTAAAAATGATTAAAGGCAGGTGAAACTTGTTGTGGTAAATTTTACCGCAACAAATTGTCTCCAAACTCTCCACAATTCACATATCCAAAATTTCCCATAAAATGTCACTACGTTGGACACGCCCAACCCCGAAGTTTGCCGTCTCGTATATATATAATTTTTGGCAAGTAAAAGGAGATGGACTCAAACAACAACAACAATGTTGATTTCATTTGTAAACAACCCACAGCAGCAATCACCATGGCGGACATTCTATTTGGTAAGTAACAAAAATCGTATTTCTTTTATTTCCATATTATCTTAAGTCAATTTTTTTGTCTAAGTAGATCCGGAAATTAACATATATTTTTCTCTTTTTCCAGATGGTCCCTTCTGGATGTATTTGGCCTCCTTGTCTACAATAAAGGTAAGAAGTTTGTTTACTTATTCTTCAATATTATTTATATTTTCTTTTCTATTTCCCAGGTGGTGTTTACATGGGTTTCTGGACTCGAAGTTGGACTATTGAAGTCCTGATCAGGCGCCCGCAACAAAGTGATCCTATTTTTCATCGTAATCACTGCACCATCCGTCGTTAAATTTAATTTTAGGATGTTAAGAAAGTTCGCTTTTAATGTTAGAATATTATTTAATCAAAAATACATATTAAAAACGGAAAAATTTTAATTTAAACCGTAACACGTTTTTACTTTTGGTTATGTTATTTTTTTTAGAGCGTAGAGAGGCACGTCTGCACTCTCGGAGGTTAGCTCGCCCACCTAAGAAAAATTGAAACAACATTAGCATTTTGATAGATGCTGTCAAAGTTAATCTTCTTATTAATCTTTCAGTGCAAAGCGGTGAAAACACCACATAAATCTCTTGCCTTAAATCTCAGATTATCTTTTGGTGAAAACGTAGTATTAGAGCGCTTAACAAAACACACCTAATAAAGGTAAGATTATTGCACTTGATATTTCAAAGGCATTTGATAGAGTTTGGCAACCAGCTCTATTATCGAAAATGCGTGCATTTGGTATCAATGAATTTCTTCTTCGTTGGATTAGAAAATAACATTTCGAACCGTTTACTATAAGTAGTATTGGACGGTTTCAAATCTGATACCCACAAAACAAACGCTGGTGTGCCCCAAGGCTCCGTTTTGTCTCCGACACTCTTCTTTATGTTCATAAATGATCTTTTGCCTGAAACCACTAAATTGTTTAGCTGAAGACAGTACCCTCAGATCTTGACGGCATTTTCCAATGGGGAATCAAAAACCGTGTAAAATTTAATGCTTCGAAAATTCAATGCGGTTTACTGTCGCTAAAGCACAACCCTCCCTCAATGCCAATATCCATGGATGGCATTTTGCATCGAGGAGACTGAACAGCTGTGCATCACAGATCATCTCTTGTGAAGTGATCACGTATTTGACGTTGCCAAAAAAGCTGCTAAGTGTTTAAGAAGCAAGAAGTTTTTTTTTTTAAATTGATGGAACAAGAATTCATGGAGATTTTGAGGGAATCCTTAATGAAAACTCTGGATTTCAAGGAAAGCTCAATGAAATCTTGTTACACTAACTTTAAATCTCAAAATTATTTTTTCAGCTAAAATCTCAGATTTTGGTTTAATGGGTTTCATGCCTACCCCATGAGTTTTAATCAACTCAAAAAAACCCAAGCAGTTGGTTGAACTTAAGAAAATAAGTTCAGCCAATTAGCGCCCGCTGAAAGATCGCAATCAGCGATACTTTTTTCAATTTGTTCTAAACATTCTTTTTGGAGCAAAAACATGTTACAGCGGTCCCTTTAATTGGCTGTATTTATTTTGCTTGAATGTAAAGCTGTCTTATGCACAAAGCTCCAAGACTAAAAATGTTAGTATGTATTAAAATTATGAGCACAAAATACACAATTTTGCATTGGAAAAAAATTTGCATGATTTTATTATAAAGAACAACTCTGCTAGTCTGTAAATGGGATCCGCGGTATATTTATGTAGTTCTAGAGCTTTTATGCCATTAAATTTTTTAAAAAGAAAAATTACATAAGTGGCGTTTCAGTAACGACCTTTTCGCCCGTCGGATCGATTATTGTTGTCTCGACTGCGAGAACGACGACGTTCCCGTGACTTGGAGCGTCGTCTTTTTGGTGAGCGAGACTTCGAACGGGATGAACGTCCTCCACGACGACGTGAATACAGATATCTAAAATGAAAACTTAAGCGAACCAATTGCCGAATTAAATGAGGATATCTACCTCACCTTCTTAGTTCCCTTGAAATCGGTTTTAGATGCATAAAATTACAGAATCCCGATCGAGTACATTCGCCCATCTCGTATTGACGGCAGCATGCTTCTCGGAAGTCGGTGACCGGCGATAACTCTGAATACACCGGTCGTCCACCGAACCAACGATTGTTCAGATCAGTTGCTGCCTTCTCTGCGTCCACTTCGTTTCGAAACTTGATATATACATTGCCGACTAGGTGATCACCAAGATTGTCGCATACATTTAGCTCTTCGATCTCCCCGTATTTGTCTTCGCATTCAACGAATACGTCTTCAAAGAAATTATCATAATGCTCCTGCATTTCTTCGTCAGATACATTAGCGACCACTTGAAAATAGAATAGAGGTGACATTAAATATTTTTCTTTCGGAAATTTCATGCCTCAAGGAAGTTGGTTTACTTACAATGGCTACCATCAGCGGATTTGGCCGAGTTCTGTGGATTTACATACAAATTTTGGAGGACCACAGTTTGGGAAAAAGTTGGTTTGTTATGGATGCGGGAGCATCTGTCTCCGTGTCGGCATGCTCCTATTTTGAAGTAAAACGAACAATTAACCCTAAATAAAGGGAATTATAGTTTGGTGAATAAACAACATAATCCAAAATCTTACTTGTCCTTTTCGGTTCCAAAGATAGATGCCAAATATTCGGCCATGTTTCAATATATACAAAATTCAGAAATATATATTCAATCTTCAACAAAGTTCCACTATTAAAGAGTTTTTCTTTGATTTGGTGTTTGGCTAGTTTATATTTCCGAGTTGTCACAAACTTTTTCCGGTTTTGACAGTATGCTCAGTAAATCGAGGTCAGAGATTTCAGAAATATGGTCTGACCAGACCAAACACAATTTTTTTTAAATATGAGTGCATTCAGTTAGTTAGTTAGCGAAATTAATGAGATACTTCAGCACGATATGGGTATTGGGCTGTTCGATTTGTAAGATAATTGGTAAAATGAAGATTTAGGCTAGCCGCGCACTAGCAACTTTTAGTTGCGAAACTGTTTGGTTACTTATAGAAAACAGGTGAACTGTTTGGTTGAATGTCCGTGAATTTGCAGATAATTATATGTTCAATAAAATGGCGAACTTATTTTAGGGAATCGTTTAGTTTGTGTCCAAACACAAACTTTATAGTTGCTCGAACCAAGCAGTTTCGCAACTAAAAGTTGCTAGTGCGCGGCTAGCCTTAAGAAGATTAATTTATAATCTGTTATACTACGTTTTCACCAAGAGATAATCCTAGATTTAAGTGGATTTACCATAAATCTTCTTTAAATATCGAAGATTTACCATATACATTTTTTTCGTAAATCTAGTAGATTAGACATTAATCTTGTTAAATCTTCATTGGATCAATCGTTCTATAGTTCGAACTGACCTAATATCCATATCGTGCTAAATTACTTCGATGATTTTTCATCGTTTGGCACAAATAAGTTCTCTTCCTTTCGCTTACACTTTATAAGAAAAATCGAAACAGTATTAGAATTTTGATAGGTGCTGTCAAAGTTAATATTCTTTTTAATCTTTTAGTGCGGTGAAAACACCACATAGATCTCTTGCCATAAATCTCGGATGATCTTTTGATGAAAACGTAGTATTAGATTAACTAAATAAATTTGGATGTTAGCTTGACGTTTTTAATTTCATTCTGCATAACATTTGTCAAAAATCAAGACTTAGGCTAGCCGCGCACTAGCAACTTTTAGTTGCGAAACTGCTTGGTTCGAGCAACTAAAAAGTTTGTGTTTTGACACAAACTAAACGATTGCCTAAAATAAGTTCGCCATTTCATTGAACATCCCAACTAACAATTTTACTTCTATATTCATCTAGAGAAGCTTCTTATTACTATTTCTTGCACACATTTAAGGGTTGTATAAAACTCCAAAGAGTTAAAAGGGCGACTTTTTTTAACTCCTATTCCACCTTTATGGAGTAAATTGTGTTACTCCGAAGAACATACTTATCGTTATGTTATAGAGGTAATATATGCTTTATTGCAGCAATTGCATCGATAGTGGAAATGAAAAGAAGATTTACTGTCACAAGAATAAAATACTTATAGGAGTATGTGCAAAATAAAAAAAAAAAATTATTTCTGTGCTTATTTGATTTCATTTTTATTTTGATGCTTTTTCCGCATGATTTCTGTAAAGATCTTAGAGTTGATTATTTTTTATGATTTCATTTTTACTTTTATTTTTAAAATTAATTTAAAAATTACTTACATGTGTAGGCAGAATGTGGGAATCGAACTCGGGTCCTCTCGCACCAAATCTCTTGCTCGCTAACCGCACGGCCAAACTAGAATATGTAAAACCTAGCGTTGAATTGGGATCACTTTTATCATGAATTTAATCCTATAAAGTCACATAGGCTTCCTTTATAGGTGCTTTTAACACTTAAATATTAGAAGGAAGCGATATTTATCGCTTCGTAATTCGCATAAGCTGTGAAAAAAGCTAGAGTTCTGGTATACCTAGCATATGTTCCAGTATTAATTTATTGATAAATTGATTATTCTCAGCTTCTTCATCGAAAATCTAGCTGTTAAAAATGTGTCGTGTACTGCAGTTGCAGTAAAAAAGTCTCGTCAATCAATCGACAATACAAATCACTGTCACTAAAATAATTCGTAAAAAATAGTTCTTTTTTTAAGAAACAACATGATTCAAATTTTATATGAAATTTGAATGAAACTTAAATATTTTTTTAAATAAATTGCACTATTGACTTTTTACTTGCGATATAGACATATGGCAAGTTATCTATTCGTAAAAATAAGACGATGATTAATTTTTGGAAAGCTTAAAATTTAAAATTTTATAATACAATCTACAAGACAAAAATTTTTTTTTGAAAATGTAAAGAAATGGTTTTCCAAATTGTCCAAACTTCACCTAGAATTTTGATAATTTGTGTTCCTTTCGATTAATTTTAACGATCTATAATTCAATAAAAATTTTGAAATTATTAGATATTACTGACTGTGCCTACCGCATTCATCTATTTTTTGTAATTTTAAATTTCTCACTATCGGCTTGCCGAATTTTAATAATATTTGTTTAGAGAGGCTTGATAAAAGGTTAAAAAAAAACTTCTATCCAAGAAAAAGATTAAAATATTTTCTTGGTTTTAAAAAAATAAAACTTTTTTGAAAATTTGATATCTTTTTTTCAGATTCAATTTTGTATCCATCCAGTAATAAAATGCTTTTCTAAAAAATGTTTTAAAAAACAGTTTCGACCATAAACTTTAATTTTTTGAAATTGCCATTCTTTACATTTAGGCAAGTTTGTTCGACCCAATCCTACTTTGCATTTGTAAGGATTTACTCAGTGTGGGGTTTCCGCATTTTGTTGTTGTAATTAATTCATCCTTATATGTGCAAAAGCACGTGGTGTACTTATGCCTATTGCACAGTTTTATAATAGTACTATAGGAACTATATTGCACTATAAGAGTCCAACAGAAAAATTGATCATGATTATAGAGTCTTGACTTAAACTGTCCAATAATGATTCTATAAAGATAACGAATAATAAATAAAGACTTTTATAGCAGTTTGTTGGGATTACTATAGGAGCATAAACTGTCCTGTGGTTTTATAGTATCTCTATAGTATAATTAAAGGAAAATTGATTCTTTACGCCTATAGAGGTGATAGAAAGTGCTCCAGAGAATGTCTAGGCGATGAATTATATCAAAGTTTACTCCTATAGCTATTTGACTTCCAGCAAGAATGGTTATATGAGCACTATAGCAACGAATGATTCTTAATTTCAGAAATAGGAAGCAAAATTGTTAGTTGGGATATAATTATCTGCAAATTCACGGACATTCAACCAAACAGTTCATCTGTTTTCTATAAGTAACCAAACAGTTTCGCAACTAAAAATTGCTAGTGCGCGGCTAGCCTTATAGAATTGTAAAAAAACGACATCGGGACTACATGCAAATGCAACAACTACTTAAATCTATACAGAGTTAGCTAAGACCAGATAATTTTCGAGAGTTAATCTAAGACCCGATAAAAATGGTGATGCCAAAATAGTATTATCTATATGTTATCGATAATTTGCTCAGAGACGTCAAAAGTGACGTTTTTGGATGCTGTTGATGCTAGTCGTCAATACAGCTGACAAATGTCATAGCGTACACAGTGCTTCCAGCTATGTGGAAAAAAGCTCCTAAATCCCGATGTCGTTTTTTTTTATAATTCTATATGGACTTGCAAAAAAAACACACCTAGTATAACACAACCCGCTGAATGTAGTCATTAATTGTTTGATAGTCCCCCACCAGAGTCACTGCATTCGCTTTGAAGTAACCTTTTAATTTCACTTGAAAAAACCCTTTCTCTCTGTCACTTGTTCTTTTTCCCTTTCACACCTACAATTTCTTGCCTCTTATCGACTCTATTTCTTCTTCCATGCACTTCTTCAAAAATCAAAAATTTTCTTCATTCAGTTGCGGAGTTCGAGCGAGAGAGTGGTATTATATCGGAAAATTTCGAAGCAAGAGCATAAAACAAAAAATTTATTTTCAAAGGAATTTATTTTATTTTGGTTTTTTGTTCGTCAAATAGTAAATGCAATTCAGTTTCATTAAATCAAAAAGTTCATTCTTATTATTAAAAAAGAAAATAACAAAAACAAGTCAATAACTTGAACATCTGAAGTTTTTATGAGAAAAACCGAAAATTCCAGCTTCTAACACAATCTTCGTATATGCGAATCTAAAAGGTTTTAATTTCTCAAGTGAATGTAAGAATTAGTGAGATTTAAAGCAGTAAAAATAAAAAGAAAGAAGCCAAGAAAATTCTTTCAAGAAAGAGTGCTTTTGTGTTATTTTATTTCCCCATTTTCTTGATGTTCATATCTACGAACGTTGTCTTCAACCCCCTGCCAAGCCAATTGGAAAAAAAGTATTCATTATTTTTACATTGTAAAGTTTGTTGAGATTTATCATTAAATTATAAATTCGTTTAACCAAAACAAAGTGCAATTGAAATTGTTTGAAGAGGAAAAACAAATAAACGATTTTTCTTTGTTCTTTTAACAAAAGGAAAAAAAAATTATTAAAAAGTTTTGTTTGTTTTATATGGAAGTGCGTGGGCGTTGGTCATCTCTTTTACCCCCATCACTGCAGTAGATCAAACTATATAGTTGCTCGTTTCTCTCTTACAATATCGAAGCCGCGCAGTGAATTCATCGAGATCTGTTTTTTGTTTGTTTGATTCCATTTATTCTATGCAATAAAAATATTTCTTGTTTTTTTTTCTTCTTGAATTTCGTGTTTTGATGTTTTTTCTGAAAAAATCGCTGCCATTTATCAATTAAAATCTGTGTAGATCAAGTGCAACTAACCAAAGCTGGATTATTTCAAATCGGAAGACATTGGATCTCTGCAGGAAAACAATTCCGGAGTGACCAACAAAATGGTCAAACGGTAAGTTCGTTTGAATATATAGCCCAGGAGGGATAAAGATTGCCAGTTTGACAATTTTTCCATTAAAAAACCTTGCCCCCTATAGTACTTTTGAAAAAAATTGTTGGATCTGACGCCATTTTTAATTGAAAACCCAAAACAGGACATTCATGGGGTAAAAAAGCTTTATATTGTTTACATCGTGTTTACTGGTTCCTGTTCTTTTCTTTGGTTCGTTCGTGGGTGGCCATTTGTTGGTTTGTGTCGGCCGGAAAGAAGGGGTAGCATATGTAATTTTACTGTAAAATTCTAGCAGACTCCATCTGGTGGTGAATCACTTGCTTGCTGGTAGCTGCTGTCGTTTCGCCTGCAAGGATTTTGCTGCATTCAGCAGCCTTCAAGGATTTTTGATTTGTTTTTGTTGTGTTGGCCGGCTCCTTCGTATTGGAATATGTATGACTTCATCTGCGCAAAATATGGTGTCTGTTGCGGAGGCACTGAGGGTGCTTTTTCGTAGTTTATTGTGGCCAAAAAGTGTCAACGGAGGATTTTGTCTGAATAGTAGAGTGATGATGGAAGAGCTATGACTTAGTTAGAGTCGTCAGACGTAGAGCAGATGTCATACTTACATATGTATGTAAGATAATACAAAAAGAACGGGTTTTTATTGACGATGCATTCCGTATCCAGACAGGTGCTATTGAAAAAGGGTAAAGGTAAGCATGTAATGATGTATAATCAGAACTATCACATTCCATTGCAATTGGAAACTTTGTACCCTGTACATATCGACGCCCCAGACGAAAAACATTTCGTGAAAAATTAAAATTATTTCGGGCGAAAAACATTCTACTCGAAAATCTCGGACGAAAAACATTCTAACATGAATATCTCGGACGGAAAACAATTTATTTCGAGATTATCGGACGAAAAACATTATATCTCTGAATTCTCAGACAAAAACATTGCACTGCGTTATTTTTCGACGTAAAAGATTATATTTTAAAATTATTAAAAAGAAAACTTTCGAAATCCTCTCTTTAGCATTAAAAAGGACTTTGATTTAGTTTTCAAAACTGAATTTTAAATTTTTAGCCGAATATACCTATTCGTATTTCAATATTTTTCATCCGAATTTTCTAAATTAAATATTTTTCGTCCGGACTTTTTGAGTTAAAATGTTTTTCGTCCGGACTTCCTGAGTTAGAATGTTTTTCGTCCGGTTTTCCCGAGCTAGAATGTTTTTCGCCAATCTTCCCAAGTTAGAATGTTTTTCGCCTAAGCTCTTGAATTGTAATATTTTTCGTCGGAGTGCAGGTACAGAATGTTTTTCGTCTGGGGCGTCGATATGTACATACACATACTCCAAAAAGTCTCCGTGCAGTAGACTAATTTTTTATTTACATATTTGCTAAAAAAGTAGTAATGAGTAATAGAATAAATGAAGTGGCAAAAAAGAACGAGAATACGTGTTCTCCCATCATCTTTTTACAAAATCCCAAGAATTTTTATTCACGAAGGATACCGTTATGATCATTATGATCGGGCGAGTCTGTCAAATGGCGATAGAAAGGTTTCCGTACAGGCCACACTTTTTGGAATAGTTGGCAAATGTAGAGGGTGTGATTAGGAATTACGTTGTGTTTTTGTAAGTTTAAGTGTTTTTAATAATATTTTAGTTAAAAACATTCTTTTGTCCCAAGGAAATAAAAATGTCAACTAGAATAAGCAAATTTTCCTGCCTATCACTAAAATTACTATCGACTTGAGGAATAAAGGAAAGTCTCTGGGTGAAATAGCGAAAATTGTGAAAAGACCGCATTCTTCAATTCAGTACGTGTTACAACAATTTTATAAAACAAAAACAATTGCAAACAAAAAAGATCTGGACGCCTAAAAAAAATTGATCGTCGTATGGAAGAGAGAATACTTAGGAGTGTTGCAGAGGATCCCAAGCATAGTGCACCCGTTCTTGCAGATAAATTATAAAAGATCGAAGGACCTGATGTGTGTCCCCAGACAATACGAAATCTGTTGACCAGAAATGGATTTTATGGTCGAGTTAAGCCATACATTCGAAAAGCGAATAAGAAAGCCAGGCTGCATTACGCTATGGAACACTTGGGTAAGGACAATAAATTCGTTCTAGGATCAGATTATATTTACGGACCAAAGTAAATTTAACATCTTTGGCTCTGTATTCCAAAAATTTAATCCCTACTATATAGCATGGCAGCTGCAATTTTATAGTGTAGGGGTGTATGGTTTCTTCGGGCTTTGGAAACCTGGTTTTTATAGAAAATACCATGGAAAAATATAGAAACTTAGAAATACTTCAAGAAAATCTCCATTTAAGTGCTGGAAAATTGGGTCTCGCCATCAATTTTGTCTTCTAACAAGACAACGATCCCTAAAACACTTCAATGCTGATTAAGGAATGGTTGTTATACAACGTTAAAACAAAGTTTACACATCCCGCTCAATCTTCAGACCTCAATTAAATGGAGCATCTGTAAGACCACTGGGAAAACAAAATTCGGGAGTATACAATTAGCAGCAAAACGGACCTGGACGGGGCTCATCAAAAACCGATGTGCGACCACGTTAAAACTCGTTATACCAATTTTTGACGGTCGCCATCAAAGGAGAAGAGTCACCGTACACAGCATCCAAGCGCTCTTTGATTTCGCCGCGCGATTTCCCTTCAAAAAAAAAAAAACCGAATAACCGACCGATATTGCTCTTTTTCCATTTTTCTAAAATTCGCGGACAAGCTGGCTTCCACACAAGGTCAAAACAATACTACGAGTCCGATTCGGCTGAAATTTTGACAGAAGCCATCTAAGAAAATTTACTAAATGCACTTTTGAAGCAAGTGGCATAAGAGATAGATCTTATTCTTATTGGTAGAGAAATCCTATTTAACGGCGTGAATGAAAAAAAAACAACGAGATGAATAGAGTTACTGATACAGTTAAATTAAAAATTCTAAGGTAGCGAGCAAAATTAAGTTTATGTAAAGACAATACAATACAATGGCATTAATATAGTGATTTAAAGTTGTTCCCAAAAAATTAAGAAAGAAAGAAAGTAAGAAATATGGTTATAACTACGGTTAAACGCTACTTGCAATTTACGTTAGGACAAAGAATCGACATTAGGATATACGACCTGAGAGTGAGTGATCAAGGATAGAATCAGACTTTTAACAAGCCTTCGCCTAGTATCAAGAGGATTAAAGCTTGCAGCCATCCACAACTTCCGAATATATTCATATATTTTACCTATAACATGGTTCATATGATCATATCCTAATAGGCTAGAGTTCAATACGAAAACCAGACTTGTAACTGTTTGAATTTTCAGTTTATCTTCAGAAAGTAAGACAGCTGGTAAAGTATCGAGTGCAAATTTTTTTCTAGGTATTGCTATAATTTGTGACTTTCTAGGATTAAGTAGTAATTAATAAGGTCCTCATTCGGATTACCAACAAGTTCAGCTATATTGTTAAGTAGCTGAGCCGAGTACAGCGTTACACGCCCGTTATCATAATCCTGCCTTATAATATCCAATATACTCATAATGGCAGTAGAACAACAACAACTGTGGTTAGATCTGAAACAGAATTGTCCAGTATAAAAAAGGTTATATAGAGGCAAGTGTTGTAGAAACAGCTTGGCAATTAATTTCTCGAAGGCCTTTGATAAACAAGGAAATATACTTATGGGTCTGAAATCTGTAGCGGATGTCGGATTTTTTTCTTTGCAACGGGAACGACTCTATCTATTTTCCATGATTTCGGGAATGCTGACGTTAAAATGAGTTGTTAATAATACAAGTTACGCTGGATGTTATATAGGGTAGAATCAAATATATAAATCGAAGTAGTATTCCATCTGCTCCTACCGATTCCTCGAGTAATGTATGAATATGATCTTTCGACCGAAATTGGGATGAATTTTCAGCTTCTTGAGAGTTCAGTTAGCAAACAATATATGACAATTTTGTTTTAATTTTATCATTTGCACATGTTTTAGAACGTTATAACTCTCCATGTTGATTTGTCAAGCAAATTTGACAGATGCAGCTTCAATAACATGGTCGCAATCATTTGAAAAATACGGAAATCCCTCTCGGAAAAACCTTTCTATTTCAAGATAATTTTAAAGAATTTGGAGCTAAGTTCTTTTATGCAAAATTTGTGAATTTGGCATCGATATTACGTTGAGTTATCTTGGATGACTTCTACTCTGATGTTAAAATATATTGCATTATAAAAGTTACTATATAAACAATTTCACGACTTATTCGACTTCTTAGCCATGTTTCATTAGAATCCATTGCTTTTGCCTCATCTGGAAAGAATACAAAGCAACAGCATACTTCCATATTTAAAAGCTTTAATTTTAATATCAAACTTGAGTAAGATTGAAGTATGTATGTACTTCTAAATAAATTCAAAAGTAGTTTCAAAATTTTTATAAGAAATAAAGTTAATATCTCTATTAAAAGTATATAATCCGTCCAAACATACATTCATTTATACTAATAATGTTAGCAATACTAGATTTATTTTAATTAAGAATTCTTTAAATACCTAAACAATGAGTTTATAAAAACTATTGAAGTACATTTTTATTGCTCTAAAAACTGAAAAAAAAACTAACGTAGTAAATGTAACCCTCAAATAAATATCGAATTCAAAAATTCCATTTACAAGCTTTCTAATAATTACTTTTACTCTCAAAAGCAATAGAATATGTTAATATCATTTTTGTTGACTAATTAATTCCAAGCCCTACCTCGAAGTTAAGCTAGGTTTTCCTCATTTGAAAATAATTTTGTTTCTTCTCCACTTCTCATGAAAGAAATTCATACAAATTAGTGCTTGAATATAAACCACACTGGCAATAAAAAGTGAAAGTATGGGCGATTCAAATTAATATATAAAATCTTAATGGAGTATTTTTAACAATGAGTGTCACCCTATGCTTTTTATTCAAATATACTTTGCAAACATATAAATGATTAGTACAGTAAACACAAATGTTGTTCTTTATTTAATTGTTATCTTTTAGAGGTCTTTTATAAAGAAGGATGTTTTTTAATGAGAAACAAACATTTTTACACACGAATTATGGTATAATTATAACAAACGAAGAAAAGGTTATGCATTAAAATGCTAAAATTTATAAATTATCATCACAGTATTAAAGTAGTATGGAGTAGTAAACGTAAAGTTAATATTTTTCATCAGAGAATAGCCAATTCAGGCTTTCAGTGCTTTTGATCTTGGAATGCTGATTGATTTTTTCTTATATGTAATTCACACGCGCTCAGGGGTTTATTGTGACCCTTATAATTACGAGAAATAGGAAAATTTGGGAGGTAGAGCAAAGAGGTGTCGAAGACAATTATTGGTCTGGAATGTTTACAAATGGTAATAGCGCGAAAACACCGTGCCGGATGAATTATTATTCCATAATCGTGTTGTGCGGCTAAAAAACGAATCTCAGTATTTGATGGTACGTCCAGATGTCGCCCCAATCGTTTGTCTTCATGAGAGTACTATAAGTTTTATATACAAAGCTATCCTGGTGGTTTCGCTGAAATTAGCGAATAAGTGGAGAGTAGAATAAGATACAAAACAAGTAGTAAAAAAAAAGAATATTTTATTATTAAATTTAGCAGAGACAAATCTGACAAATACTATCGCTATGATTAAGATGTCGCCCCAATCGTTCGTCTTTATGAGAGTTATAAAAGTTTTTGTTGGAAAACGTAAAAGCTACACTCTAAATTAAGTGTAAGCAGCTTCTACTTTATAAAGTATTTTTAAGATAGCTCAGACTTTTGTTTTATAATAATTTTTGTGTAAACTGGAATATTATTTTTCACTTTATATTTATCTTTTCATTGAACAACATGTTCTAAGAATATTAAATAAACTATTATTTAATTACTATTTGGACTGCATTAAATCATTAAATTAATTAATCATTGGTCCTTCAACAGGTTATGGGCCCAGTAACCTATACATAAAGATTAATTAATTTAATTTTTTTTGAAAGGCAATTTTTTTTGTTTATAAAAATGGATACGAAGCTGAGTCTAGAAAAGTTAGCAGAATCTGGAGAAGGAAATGGAAAGTCGAATTATGTTTCCTGGAGATTCAAATTGAATTTGTTATTACGTATGAAGAATATTTTGCAAATTGCAACTGGTGAAATACCGAAGCCAACTGAAGCTGATGACGAATCTAGTTGGATTAAAAAGGACATCGAAGCACAAACAATAATTGGACTGAATGTAGAAGAGAAAATTGCACTAAAAATTACAACGTGCAATTCTGCTTCACAAATGATTGAACGTTTAGAACAACTCTATGGTCAGAAAAATCAGAAATCTACGACAGCACTACAACAACAATTTTTTAGTTTTAAATATGATGAATCCAAGTCGGTTGCAGAAAATTGTCTACATATAGATATTCTGGCACAGGAACTTAAAACAAATGGTGAAGAAGTGAAGGATAGTTGGATAATGTCAAGAATTATGAATTCATTGCCACCGAAGTTTGATCATTTTCATGCTGCTTGGGAATCAGTTGCAGAAGTCGATAAAACAATTCAAAAATTACGTGATCGTCTTCAACAAGAAGAAATAAGAATACGAGGTCGAGAGTCAGAAACTTTAAGTAATGCACTAATAGGAAAACATGACCGATATAAGAAGGAACACCAAAGGGGAAACCATGTGTCAGCGAAGAAGTCAGTAAATTATGGTTCTAGTCCTCAAACACAGTCAGGTCAGTTTGAAAAGAAATGTTTTAAATGTGGTGAATTTGGACATATGAAGCGTGATTGCCCGAACGGACCATGTTTTGAATATTTAGAATACTATAAGAAAAATTATAAATGTAATTATTGTCAAAAGAAAGGTCATTTTGCCAATGAATGTTTAAAGAAGTCGAGTAATGAGAAGAATAGAGTAAAGTCATTTATTACAATCGCTTTATCATCAACTCTTCTTGAAAAATTACCAAATAAACGAGAATTGTGGATCAAAGATAGTGGGGCTACTCATCATCTTACTGGAAATTTGAAGTGCTTAACAAATTTGCGATCATTGGAAGTTCCCGTTCAAGTAGAGATTGGAGATTCTACAAAATTAGAAAGTGTTTCTTTTGGTGATGTACATTTACAAGCGTACGATGGCAAGAAATGGTACCCAATTGTATTGAGAGATGTCTTGTTCGTTCCAGCACTGACTTTCAACTTATTTTCTGTGACTACTGTTCTTGACAAAGGTTATACTCAACAGGCTACAGCAGAAGAATCGTTTATCATGGAAGGTAATCAAATTGTATTGATAGCTAAAAGATCTGGGGGTTTGTTTCAGATGTTGTTTCAACAAACAAAGGAATATAATTTATCAGCAGTAAGTTTGAAACTTTGGCACGAAAGACTAGCACACCAAAATATTAGCCATGTCAAAGAAATATTGAAGAGAAACGATATCCGTTATATTGATGATTGGGAAAGAAATGTCTGCAAAGGATGTGTGTATGGAAAACAGCATAAAGTATGTCATCCAAAGAATGATGTAGTTGCGAAAAATCCACTAGACAGAGTTCATGTCGATCTTGGTGAAATGAATGTTCGATCACTTGGAGGTGCCAAATATTTCTTACTATTTAAAGATGACTTTAGTCGATTTCGAACAGTTTACTTCTTGAAGCATAAGTCAGAAGCAATAGACAAGCTTAAAATTTTTTTGAATCAAGTCGAAAATCAATTTGGAAGAAGAGTCAAAGTTATTATGTCAGACAATGGAAAAGAAATCAAAAATGCTAAAAGTAAGAAAATATTTGAAGAACTTGGAATATTTCATGAACGATCAGCTACTTATACTCCAGAACAGAATGGCAGGATAGAAAGAGACATGCGTACAATGGTTGAAGCGGCACGAGCAGAAATTTACGTCAAAGATCTTGGAACATCTTTATGGGCAGAAGCCATAAATTATTCAGTCTTTACAATAAACCTTACAGGAAATAGTAGTGTTCCTGGTAAAACTCCTGCTGAATTATGGTTTGGTCGTAAAGTTAGTCTCAAGTCAATGAAACCATTCGGAAGTGATTGCTATATCCTAATCCAAAATAATAAACGGCAGAAATTCGATAAGAAAAGCAAGAAAGGAATTTTTGTCGGATATGATATCGAAGAGCATGGATATCGAGTCTATTTTCCTACCGAACGACAAGTCGAAGTCTCCTGCAACGTAATCTTTGAAGAAAAAGTATGTCAGACAAATGATAACAACAATTTGAATGCAAGTCAAGATAATGTAATAACTCCAGAAGAATCGCCCTCAATTCAATTTCTATTTCATGAAGAAAAACATCAATCGCAGGAGGAGAATTTACAAAATAATGAATCGGAGTCAAGTCAAGAAACAAATGAAAAAGTACTTGAAGAAGAACAACATCAATCTCAGGAGGAGAATTTCTATAGCAGTGAAAACATTCTCTCAGAGCATCAAGAAAGAAATGAAAATCCAACATATTATGATCTACGAAATCGTCAAACTATCAAACCGCACCCAAAGTATAGTGATTATGCTATGATCGGTGATGTTGAAGATATTTCAGTCAAGAATGCACTAAAAGATCCTGGATGGAGAAAAGCGATGGAAGATGAAATTGAAGCACTTAATCAAATGCAAGTATGGGAGTTGGTAAACCTCCCAAAATACCGTAAGCCACTGACTTGTAAATGGGTTTTACGTGAAAAGGCAGATGGCCGTCTGAAAGCACGTGTTGTTGCTAGAGGTTTCGATCAAATTCATGGGATAGATTACAACGAAACTTTTGCACCGGTCGCAAGATATGCAAGTATTCGCTTATTATTGAGTCATGCTGCCAACAAAGGACTTAAGATTCATACTTTCGATATTAACACAGCATTTCTTAACGGAAAGTTATCAGAAGAAATATACATGTTACAACCAGAAGGATTTGATGATAATTCTGGAAGAGTTTGTCGTCTTAAAAGAAGCCTCTACGGATTAAAACAAGCTCCAAAGGACTGGAATGCCACATTTACCAAAACCTTAAAAAGACTGCAATTAAAAGACACTGACGATGATCCTTGTATTTTCTATAATGATGATAGATCTGTTATTCTCGGAATATTCGTTGATGATGGAATTATTATCAGTCATAATGAAAACACTACAAAATTAATACTGTCAGAGCTAGAAAACAACTTCAAAATGAAATCAACAGAACCAAATGAAGGAAGATTATATTATCTCGGAATGGAAATTCACGTAAGAGAAAATGGACTAATGGTAACACAGCAAAAATACACTCAGAAAGTGCTAGATCGGTATGGATTCAAAGAAGCATATTCTGTTTCAACACCAATTGAACCAGGAATGTTAACTGAAAAGCAAATAAATGATGGTCCATTGAAGAACAAGCCTTATCGTGAAGTTATTGGAAGCTTACTCTATTTATCAACTATATCCAGACCAGACATAAGCTTTACTATAAATTACCTGAGTCGACAAGTCAACAATCCAAGAAGATGTCATTGGAAAATGATAGAACGTGTTTTAAGATATCTGAATGGAACAAGCAATTTCGGAATATTTTTTGAAGGAGAAGCAAAACTAAAAGCATATACGGATTCAAATTATAGTGGAACTGAACCAGATATGATTTCAACTAGTGGAATACTTGTGGAATATGGAGGACCTATAGTTTGGATGGCTCAGAAACAAACAGTAATTTCTATTTCATCAGCGGAAGCCGAATATCGTGCAGCAGTAACTGGCATACAAGAAGTTTGTTGGATTCAACGGATAATGAAAGAGCTAGGAATCGCTATGAAAGAACCTTCTGATTTATTTATGGACAATAAAGCAGCTATTCATATGCTAGAAAACGTAGAGGAAGGTAAAATGACTAAAGGGAAGAAACACATCGAAATACGTCGGAAATTTGTTAATCAACATATTGGAAAGACAGTGAACCTTGTTTATATTACCACTAAACAACAAGTTGCTGATATTTTCACAAAAGCTTTGAGCAAGAAAGTATTTCAAGATTTGCGGCTGAAGCTGCTTAAGGAGGAGTGTTGGAAAACGTAAAAGCTACACTCTAAATTAAGTGTAAGCAGCTTCTACTTTATAAAGTATTTTTAAGATAGCTCAGACTTTTGTTTTATAATAATTTTTGTGTAAACTGGAATATTATTTTTCACTTTATATTTATCTTTTCATTGAACAACATGTTCTAAGAATATTAAATAAACTATTATTTAATTACTATTTGGACTGCATTAAATCATTAAATTAATTAATCATTGGTCCTTCAACAGTTTTATATACAAAGCTTATACTAATCAAATCTCTCTATTCCAAAAAATTGCAAATAATTGCAGCTGAGTGTTCAAAAGCACATGTATAAAAAAAAAACATTAAATTTTCAAAATTTAAAATTAGGTCATAATTATTATAAAAACTCATATACGGTTCAAGTTTCCTTGAGGTAGCATGAATTTTCACACGCAGATAGTTTTATTCGGTAGTTTAGCACTAATAACTAACAATAAATATCAAAGGTTTTAAAGTGAGGAAACGTTAATAATTATCTTTTAATAAATTTTTGAAGTTTCTCAATTACAAAATTACAAAATGCACATAAAATATGGTTGTATTCCAATAAACTAGCGTTTTTTGTTTACTTTGACATTTCTCTTTATATAGTTATTAATTACCATAGTCGGGTTATTTTTGGGACATTATTTAAAATTTTTATATTTTTTGTTGATTTTGTAATGGAATTATTTGTTGATTATAACGAAGGTTCTGAACCTACTGAATCCACAGTACTGTAAATTTAAGAAACAGTTGGTATAGGCAACTTTACATACCCTAAGCGTGAGCGGGATTGACAACCGAAAAGGGAGCTAAAATCCGGAGAACCCGAGAAGCGGGCCGCAATCGTACTATTAAGTTAAAAAACTGTTGATATGGGCGCCCGCCTGGCGACTTTACACACTGTACGAGTACTCAGTCAAAAAAGAAAACACTAAAGAAAAACTTGAAATGTAAAACATTTTTTTTTTACGATTTTACGGTGTTTTATAACTTTAATATTTTAAATCTGTAATATTGAGACCACTAAATTACTGTAAAAAAAATCAAAATTACATGCGTGCTACCTTAAAGGAAATTAGCTCCATATTATATACCAAGGATAATAAATACAAAATGCATTGTTTTAATTTAAATTAAAAAAAAAACGAAAATATCAAAAATATATCTATTTTTCGTTCATAAATAATTATTTTTGAGGTGCAAACAATTTTTAATCCAGAAGATCAGCTATTTTTGCATTATAGACACTTGAAAATTGAATTTTACAGGGACTTTCACAAAAAGGCGCCACATTGCGGCATTTGGAGAAATTTTGGTGATTTGACCGGACTAACGGTGTGGCAGTAAACTATCGATCTGAAAGTTAATTTCACATTGGACATGTGTTTAAAATGAGTTAAACTGGCATCGCCTATGTAGAGTTCTAGCGTAGTTGTTCTTGCTTTGACGAAAATTGCCGCCCAAAAAATATGGGTGCTTATTTTGACATTCTCTTTCGTTAGAAAGTGAGTCGAATTCGTTGAAACTTAATTTTGAGACTCGGCGATTAGAATGTTAATCGAACAAATCGAAAGTTCACCCAATCCATAGATAGTTCATTCATTTGCGAAAGCTAATTCAATTTTGACATTCGAAAGAATAGAATTAAATGTCATTTTTGTGTCGTTTGAATTTTTCTGTCGAGTAAACAACAAAACATGTAAGTTTTTAATTATTGCATGGAAAATAAATTACTTTTATTATTTTTTTTGTTGTTTTATGTTAAAGGGTCGCATTCCAACTGGACAAACCGCGAACAAAAGGAAAAGTTAATTAAAATAATGGAAGAAAACGCGGAGGTAGCAAAGGGTTTTTTTTTACCACCCGCGTTGATACGGAAAGAAAGAAAGCATCCACTATCCTTCTCCTCTGCACTTCTTCAACACCATCTTAATTTATAAACAACACAAATGCCATATTTTTATTTATTATTTTATGTTTTTATCCAAGAAATTTAAATTATTAAACAATAAACAAAACAATCACAAATAAACAAAGATTTCACCTTTTGGTTATGACATTTCACAAACACTTCTCTTTTGTTTTTGATATTTTAGTGTGACCAAGTGTATACGAAAAAAAAATAAAAATTTATAACGCGTCATGAAAAACTTATTTTTTTTAAGAATAGTTTCAAAACAGCTGAGTTGACACAAAAAATGTAATAAATATGTACCTAGTTCTTTACGGTTAAACTTTACTTTATAATGAAAAAGTGTATTATTTATTTTGTTTCTTGATTATTTATCCAAGATCTATAAAATGTTTAGAAACAAAAAAAATGTAAAACGGTCATACTAATTCAAATAGAAAAATAGTAAATGTCAAACAGCTTACAATGAAAATGAATCTTTTTTGAAGTTCATTTTATGCTATCTTTCGCAAATGAATGTTATTCGTTCGAATCTCAAAATTAAGAAAGTTCATTCGAAGGAATAGAATCATTCTAACGAATAGACTATTCATGAGAATGTCAAAATAAGCATGATGATGTTGAGGCAGTTTGTTTATACTTATTATATGTGACAAATTTGTCAGAAGCTCAATATGATATGGTCGCAAATCTGCAAATGATTAAAAATACATAATACAAATTGTAGAGATGATGTCGAAAACCAAGTGAACAACTGTCAAACAGGCTGTTATATATGGATTCCCTTTGCAAGAACTATAATAAGATCACTAGTCAAATGATCAGTCAAAGTGATATTATGGGGAAGAAAAAATAATTTCTGTGAAAGCTTATATGGAGCGAGAACTTACCTTAAAGTTCTCATATTCCTACAACTAACTCTTAATATTTCGTAATCAAAACTATTGAAGTTTGTTGATAAAAATCAATTCTATGTTTAGTGAAATAATCACAAAAAAAAATGATCTAAATAAAAATAAATATCTATAAAGAAAGAAATTCTTTGTATTGTAGCGAAGCGTAAAGCTTGTTTTAATGCACTCAACACTGGAACACTTCTCATTTCGGAATCAAACAATTGTGTAAACAAGATAGATGCTCGTTGTTTTATCATCCGCTGATAGAAAGAAAACAAAACTTGATAAGGCCGTGTCTGTCCTATCAGCTTTTTTGCAGCGACAGCGTCATTCCGATTGTTTACACTAGATAGATTTTATTATTTTTGGAATCAACAAGAATGTATACATACATATATTTTTGTTGTCAGTTATACTGGATAGTATGGCGCAGCATTTTTAATGTCGTTCAATGACATTTTGGCCTTGTCAGTAATTGCATTTATAATAAATGTTGTAGAATTATAGATACTCGTACTTATGGAAGTTTGAGTATACTCAAAGTAATTATTTGACAATTGATATAGTAGAAAGGCGACTGCAATCATAACTGACATTAATAGTTCCCTTATTTACATACACAGCAGTATTAATCCCTGAATAATGTAGAATCGTGTTGATTCGCATGAATTGCATACAAAGCAGCTGCACAATCTCCAAGGAACCACTTGTCATAATTTCCATGTTGATTGATATTAAAGCTGACAACGCGGCTGCCGACGACTTTAAGCTAGTTGTTTTTTTTTTTTTCATTTTTAAAAACTGAATTATATTTTTTTTTCAGAGAAACATTATGTTGGGCATTGGAATGCTGACTGTATGCTATCAG
This sequence comes from Chrysotoxum bicinctum, assembly GCA_911387755.1. Taxonomy (NCBI): domain Eukaryota; kingdom Metazoa; phylum Arthropoda; class Insecta; order Diptera; family Syrphidae; genus Chrysotoxum; species Chrysotoxum bicinctum. The sequence continues at coordinate 202,639,357 of OU426988.1, forward strand.
CAGTCACAACAATAAGCTAATTGCGGCTAAATGAATTATGGTTTGAATTAAAATGGCTTCAATCTGAGAGCAAGGGCGACGAAGGACGCCCCGCACGCAGACAGCAGTCATCATTTCTCTCTGTTGGCCTTAATTTGCTAAGAGGTGGCGAATGTGTCAAGTGTTTTGTTGATTTAATTCATCTTTGTTAAGTGGGAATGCACAAAGCAGTTAGCATTCTATATTTTTACTTGAATATTCGTTGCATTGCATGTGAAAGCTTTTTCAATGTGGTTAATCAGAATGTGTTATTGTGATTTCATTACAGGGTACAATGAGATTGTTGTTTATTTCTTTTTTTGTTTAAAGAAGTTTACAAAGAAGTGCTATTATTATTAAACAAAACAAACTAAAGAGAAAATAATTTTAATTTGAATCTAATCAATAAACAACATATAACATAGCACTGGCAGCATTTCTGGACATAGAAGCTTTGTATATACACTCTATAGTATTCTCATGAAACCTTATTTTAAGAGGACATCTATCGTCGGCCTGACAACTAATTCAGATTATTTCAGAGTGCAAAACTATTCAAAATTTTAAATAAATGGCGGTTATAAAATAAAGGGGATCAAAAAAGGACTTTTTCTTGTGTGGATGATTTTTGTTTATCTTTCTATACCTTTGTGTATAGATATTCAATACGTGGTGTCTGGTAAGAAGTGAGACGTGAGGGATGAAAGTTTGCTTTAGTTTTGTTTTTGTAAATTTGGTTATGAAGATTTTTTGTTGAGGTTCTTGACCTACCTTTTATTCTGTGTATGTTTTTGTTGTTTTGTCCTGGTACGAGTAGCTGGTGTTTGATGATTTTTTTCAGTTGTGAAGAAAATCTTATTTTAGCTTTGAGTATTTTATTAGGTAGGTATACTATTGTTTTTTATTTGTTTTTGTTTTGTACGCATGCGTATGTAGGTATTTACTTTTAGGATGGGGTTATCTATTTTTTTTCGCGTTCTCGATCATTGGTAAGGATTTTTTTTAGTTATCTGAGAATTTTTGTAGGTCAGAAAAATATATCAAGCAAGGTTTCAAATAAGAGTTTTGTTTGAAGGATTTCTCTGTTTTCATTTAAGGGTAAAGAATACCTATGTATATGTTTAGGTATTTTTGTAATTTTTGTGATGAAATGGTAGACTTGTTGGCCTCTAAATGTACATTTTTACGTGTGACATAGGTAGGTAGGTACAATATGGCATTTTATGCATTTGTAAACAAAATCGAAGTCGATATTTTAATCAGTCTTAAGACTACGACTTTTACTTGGAACTTATTAGTACTTTGTATAAAGTAAGTTACACATTCGTAAAAAATCGAACTAGAATTTTGATTAAAGTTGATATAACGATGATAGCAAAGACAAAAAAAGTGGGTCTTGTAATTCTGTCTGTCTGTTCGACTACAGCCTAAGCGGCTCGAGCGATTTTCTTGAAGCATCGTAAGTAGGTAGATATATACTCGTACTATTTTTAAAATTGTCATTTTTTTTTATTTTTAAATAACGATTTGAGAAATTTGGAATTATGTAGATGCTTTGATATATTATTTGCTGTGAATAAATTGTCTATATAATGTGTGTATTATGATTTCAATGTTGTTATGTTGAAATATGTTAGGTACCTACCTATATCACTTTGGTCTAGAACTCTATTTGTTCTGTGTTTGCTCTTTTTATAATCACTTGTTTTGGTTATTTTCAAACGTCCCGAAGAAGTTTGTTTATTATACCAACCAAATACCTATTAAATGATTATTCTTTCTGATGACTTTTACAAGGTAGGCAAGTTATACTTTGTTTTGCACTTTCAACCGTGAATTGAAATTAAGAATGCTAAATTTAAATTGACTTCATTTGGTTTAAGAATTAAAAATAATTTATTTACATATTTTTGATTCGATCTTAGTTGTATCTTTATGTTAATTTTGAACTTTATTGCACTTCCAAGAGTGCAATAAAGTACAAAATTGAAATGAAATAAAGTCCAAAGATAATAACAGAAGAAATGAAAATACAAAATTTTATCTTAGAGGTTGGAATAGAAACTCTTTCATTAAATAATGAAAACTTCAGAACGACCAGCTCGATTGAAGAGTATCATATTTCATATAGCTATTTGTGCTCAAAACTTCCAAAAAAAGGAAACTTTTTCAAATTTTTGGACATTCTATTATATAGTAAGAGTGTGCAAAATCTCAAAAGATGAAAGGCGCCATTCAGATGTACGAACCAACAAAACAGTCTTAAAGGAAAGATTTATTGAAGTTTGCTTAGAAAAGCAACTGGAAGGCAAAATTGATTTGCAACAATGTATTAATCAACTTTCTTTAAGTAAATAGTATGTTCAATAAAACAAAATTGAAATTGAATTGAATTTCTTTAAGAAATTGAAGCCAAGTGAATTTATCGAACCTGTAGCAGATAGTGGAAAAGGTTAATAATAATTATGGTATATTTACCATTTAAGAAAATTGACTGAAATTCCTTTTTTATTTTTTTTGTTCCTAGTTTATTTTTTATTGTTAGTTTAGTGTTACTCTTTTTCGAGATAATTTGTTATTACAAAATAATAGATTTTGTTTTTTTTATTTTGTAAAAACTTTAAAAAAATTGAGTTTTTGCACTCTTCCTAATTTTGTTTTGGACTTTATTATATAGGACTTTATTTCATGGTACCTAATAATTACCTGGTTAAATCTAGTAGATGAGTTCGACAGGTCAGTGTTTTTTGTATATATATGTCTATTTGTTTAGTTAGTATTGCTGATTAAGTTCAAGGGACTGTTCCTCTTCTCAAGAGGATTTAACCAATTTTAGAGAAAGCATTTAGCTCCATCACCTCACGCTCATTTTCACCAGAGGAGTGGCAATCGCAATATAGGCGAAGTGCCCAACCCATTCTTCGTTTCTTGGTCACTATCGTCTGTGACCATTTTTGTGTTTCCATTTTTTTACTGTGGTTGAAGGCGATTTTCGGAGTTTAGAAATTTTCAAGCCATAAATAATTACTATCAACAATACAAAAAGTAAAAGTTCTAAAGTACTGCAAGAATTATGAAAGAGATACAAATGAAAATTAAATTAACATTTTTCAAGCTTTATTTGGGTTTACATATAAATAGTCATAAATGGGTTAAAATGCACCAAGTCCATTTTCAATTGCAATCTAAGAGCCCATACATGGTTTATTATGCTCTAAAGACCATTTAAGGTAAGATGTACCTGGAGTCTCGGACTGTTGGACCAATTATTGTCAGCGAAGATTTTATGGTTGACATGTTTGAGTACAGTTGCTGTGAGATGAGTAACCCCATTTCCACCAACACTCAAATCATGAGCGCCCTCAGGACGAGTGTTACTTTGATCACTTGCAAATATGTCCAAATCATAACTTAATGCAGATACCCCAGTCAAGACTTAATTTTTGTATCTCCAATTATGAGATTTTGAGGGATTATATTGTTTTAGGCCACTTCAAACTGGAGTTGTAACTATTTGCTGATAAACTGCCGTTTGAATACATGAAAATTATAATTCCAATTTATTTTAACTAATTCTTAGTGGTAGGTATTTCAGGCCTAGATTTTTCTTTGATCTATTTTTTCTGTCTTCGGTAGATTTGATTTGGGTTCGTCATCGGTACAATCACTATCTGTCGAACTAACCTGTTTATATTAAAAAAATTATAAAAAAATCGAACTTTTTTCACTGAAATGAACTTGACACTTGATCTTTCAACAACGAGCTTGTTGGAGAATGACGAAGCCCTCGCAGAAAAAAAAACAGCTTATCATAGTAAAATAGACCTGGTATATATGTATATTTCTAAATTGCAGTTTTTCAAAATAGTGTTGTTATAGGAGAAATAAATGATTTTGAATTTGGAAACCCAGATATGGTTTTTTTATTGGGTAAAGGGTTCCAAAGGGTTGAAATTGAACAATAAAACGAAATAAAAATCAAGTAGGTACCCGCATCATTTTCTTCCAAAATTATTTGTGAACTGTTTCAGTAAAATGTTTTGTCATTTTTAAGTTATATTTAGAGTTTTCAGAAATTTTATTAATTATCTTCTTATCTTTGAAAGTTGATAGCAATGGACATTTGTGGAAGAGCTGATTGGTCTTAAAGGCCAATTTTCTTTATGAATCTTCAGTTCTTCAGTGAGATAAACATTTTGGGATTGTTGGGAGTGCATGTTGTCCTAATACTTTTGTTTTCAAATTCGTTTATAATTTTTGGACTGAATAAATCCTTACAATAACTATTGTTACAAACTTATGGTTTGTTGTTAGAGTCATTTTCCAAAACGGCATACGTATCTCGATTTCTCATTATATCATTCATAACATGGATCTTTCGAAATTGCAACAGTGTGTAGTGACCGCTGTATATAAATTCAGAACTACATAGGTACTAACTCGTACAACTGACATAAAATACATATACATACTTATCCTACTTATTCTATTTCTATAGCTCTGAAGTTCATTTGATTGATGGCGGTTCTAGCTTGTGGTCGTGGTCTTACCTTTTAATTATTATCAACTATCATAAAACCAAATTGTTAAAATTTAAAAATTAAATTAAATGATGTGATTAATTAGTTTAAGTTATTTATGAATATTAATAAATGAAAATTACAAAACTTAATAACGCATCAAGTGACATTATCTTTATGCGCTGCGATTATACCTACACATTTCGGGATGTCTTTTCAGAAATTTGTTTGCACTACAAGATATTTTATTTACATATTTATCAGCCCAGAAAAATCAACAAGAAATTAAAGGAACAAAAGTATTTATCTTCTACTATCATCATCTACTTTGAACTGATCCTTTTGAAAGTATGAGTATGAGTTTCAAAAAAAAAAATAATTTTTCTATCATATTTTCCATTCAATTTGATTAAAAATTATTGAAATTTCAGCTTAAATTTTGTTCATACATACATATGTACAGTACAATTTTTTATATTTAAAGATATGCGGATATCTCAAAATATATGTATATAGATATATAGAAATAGGTACCTCATATTCCACTCACCCGATAAAAAAATACAGATTTAGTAATTTTGTTGTAGTTTTTTTTTAAGTCCACAAACCATATCCTTTATTGAAATTGATTCGCCTCAAAAAAAACTTTTTGTTATTTCGATTTCGTTTTTTCCAATATAAACAATAGTTTTTTTGGCCAGTTTTAAAAGCAATTTAAAACCAACAAATACATACACATAAGTACATATGCATCTGTGCATATAATACATGCACACATTTACATAAGTTTACATTTATATTACTGGCTTAAAACTTTGAAAAACTGGAAAAATTACTTGAAATTTTACGTAGCCTCAATGAAATCTACACAAACATACCTATCTATTTTGTATTGCGAACAAAGAAATAGGTAGGTATACAAAAAATACCTACATCATTAGAAAGAAATTTAAGTCACTTACCTTCAAAACCTTAACACTACCCTAAATCGGTCAAAAAATCAATGAGTTAAAAATCGTTTAGTGCACGGTCACTCAGTAATTATTTATTTATCTATTATTTTTTTGTACTCAATCAGAACCTAAAACCTAAATTAAAAAGTTTATGCATTTTAGTTTTATTTGTAGCATTGTCTAATTAAGTGATGCTGATAATATTTTGACAAGATTTGAATCAATTATTTGAAGTTATACGATGCTAAGGCTGTTTTAGTATGAAACAAAGTTAAAAACGTTGATGTTGCAAATTTTGTTCGAATATAATCTACCCTTTAATAATTACAGTTAAAATCATCGTAAACCTATTTTATTCTGTTAGTATAGTGTTAACTTCATAAGACTCTTTGACATTTAGTGGTTAAAAGGTTTGTTTAATTACTTTTTTTTTCACGAACTGCCATTAATGAAACTACTTTTAAGTTAGCAAATTGTTAAATAGTATTATAACCTACTAATACCTTAATACATACCTACTAAGCTGTTTAAAATTTTGCGCCATTCTTTCTTTTAAACATAGCTACGTACCTATCTACTTATTAAAAGGTACCTATACTATTAAAATACCTGCTTAACAACATAGGTACATACATAATTATAAGATTATAAAGAATTAAAGATGCTTCGATTTGTCCTTAAAACTTGTCTACTTTTTTTGACATGACACCAAGAAAGCTAAGAAAAACATTTATCTTTGTTTTTAATCCACCAAAACAGTGAAAAACTAGCATATACCTACCTAAATAATAAAATTCTCTGCGACAATCAAAATCATGTCAAGATCACCAAAAAAGCAAGGACAAAATATCCGAAAAGATACCTTTTCCATATCCTTGCATTTGTCCTACATTTAGCGATTTGTAAATTCAACCCAAAAATCCAAAGAAAACATTCTACCCAAAATTGCAAGGCAAAATACGTAAAACTCACAATACACACTTATAGATAATCAAATACGTACAAACCTACTATACATACTAGGCTCGCATTCATTCTTACACCTGCATCCATAAGCTAAAGAAAACGAAACAAAATATTTGTGAAATAATCAAAGAAAACCAACCACCAAGATCATCCCCTTACGTCGCGCACGCCGCAGCAGCCATCCACACATTGGCAGACTGTTTGCAAGGGATTAAAAACAAAATCCAATTTCCCAAAAAAATTTCCTTGTTTATTTTGGTCAGGTTCAAATATAAAATAAGCGATTTTGCGACATCTGGATCTCCATGTAACACTACAAAATCGTGTTGCATAGGAATACTATAGAGTGTATATACAAAGATAGAAGTGACCTTCAAAAACTCCATCAACTTCGATCCAGCAGCAGACGAACTGGATAGTCTGCATTCTTTAAATTAGACATAAATGCAGACATAGGTGATAGCAAGTTTAGAGTAAGGTAGTGCAGAGGTACTCCACAAGGTGGAGTCATAACTCCTCTACTTTGGCTTCTCGTCGTTAACAAAATCCTAGTTGAGCTATGTCCGGGATTGTCAAGGTCATTGCTAGCCTTAGATAATAAAACCAATACGAAAAAGAACATGACAAAAATTCAAAGACTTGCGTATATTGGCACATCCAGTGCAATTAGAACTACGCCTACGGCAGCCCTAAAAACTTTGCTTTCACCTACCCCGCTCTATTTGTTTACGAAAAAATAGGCCGCCAATAGTGGATTAAGGCTTAAACTTAGTAATTATTAGGAGAGAGCGCACTACGGCCAAAGAACTATAATGAATTTCACAATTATAACAACAGGCTAACAATTGTTACAACAGGCTACGTTACATCGCACATATATTTTAACACAGTAGCAATGACAGATGTACCAACAAGGAAACTCTAGAATGAAAGACATTTTCTCAATACTTATTAAGTCGAAACTAATAGATCGTTGCCTAAATGAGCTGACCTTTCTCAGGTCAACGAACATAATTACCATGGGATGGGTCCCGGGACATCGTGATACCTTCGAACGAGAACGAAATGACAGATGAACTGGCTAAAACCGGGTCATCTCTTGATCTGATCAAAACTGACACCTTGGTTCTGAAGGCACTAGATCAAGAGAAAAGCAAAATTCGCTAGAATTTTCTTCGTGAATGCCCCAGCCTAGCCAGAACCACAAAATCAGCCTTTGGGAAAATATTTTTTCTACGACATCTCTACCCTGCCATAAAGAAATTCATTCAGAATTTGGAAAGTTCCAAGGAGATGTCAAATACCTAAGTTTCCTTCAATCCACTCCCTCCTTTTCTGCACAACTTCTTTATCTACTACCTGAGGAGCGCAATGGATACACTGAGATTCGACTGGGACGGTAACGTTTTGCCTTATCATCACTTCTTTTAATTTTTCTTAAAATATTGCACATTTGAAGGGTAAAAGAGTGCGTGGGACCGTCAATTGAGGTTATGCTAAAGGGTTATCAACTTAGAATGCACCCTACAAAGTTTTCATAGCGATATGATGGATCTTCTTGATCATCGTGAAGATAAATGTAAAATTCTATTACGGGCATTCGAACCTATGGAAGACCTCGGTTGCTTCTTCAGTCGGTTCTGCAAATTGAATAGTTGTTCCAATTAAAGGTTAGTCTTGCTCAGTGACCTAATTAGCGCTCGAGTGCGGCCTTTTGATACCATGAATTCGTTTGACCTGTGGATTTAATGGGATATGATGAGGAATTCACTAGCTCCCCTACCCCTGAAGTTTGCGGCTTAAGAAGTTATCGATATTAGTTTCAAAGCTACTTCATCATGTTAAGAAGAGATCAAGTCTTTGTTTTTCAATTCAGATATTTAAGCTTTCATTTTGGCCAGAGCAAGACGACAATGAGTATTGTAAGAAATGCCCAGTTTCGCTGCATGTTCCCCTTTTGGCCAGTGTACAGTGCATGTTGCAACTGCCCTGGATATACTGGTATCTTGGCTGGGTCGGCATATTAGGTCATTTATTGTGGACATACATACATATAGGTTTGTTGAAATTGGTTCAGAAAAACACCTTGATCTCGTGGAAAAAATGTATGTAAAAAAATTTTGTAGGATACTCGTAGCTTGAGTTTTCTTTTTTGCTAACAGATTTTTTTTTACATTGGATTATAACACATAGCTTTGGGTAATCATAAACTAAGTTAAGGTGTGTTCGATTTGTTCCCTAAGATCCCTTTCATAGAAGAAAAAAATTACTGGAGATTTTCTTTCTTGTTCTATGCGCAAAAGGAAACAAAATTGTAGAGGACTGTTATAAACCCACGAAAACTAACATTCTAAATCTTAACAAGGTAAAATCCAGAAAGAAATAATCGCTTTTTTCTTTTACCTCACCAAATGTCAGTTTCACTTTTCAAATTAGGTGGGTTTGCAAGCGAAAGTGAATGAAAGTAGGTACTTCATTTGGTAGTTTCTTTTTAATGTTAAGAGACAACTTTTAAATAAATTTTAGAACAAAAAAGAAAAAAAACGCTTAGAAGAATTACTTTAATTCCTACATTTAATGATAAATGCAATTATATTTGAAAGGTTTTTTTTTGGAGCAAAAAAGGAGCGACAAACGTTTGTATACGAAAAGCAATCCAAATATTATACACATTTAAAATTTCCACAAAGAAAATGGTACTACTACTGAGATCAATCAAAGCGAATTTCTCTTGCCAAACGCTGTTTTTTTTGGACTTAGAATCTAATTAAGTTGCAAAACTTTCTTGCGGGCAATTAAGATGTCTTTTCTAAGAAACTTATCATTCTGGTCCTCGTATATGTTTAAAAGACATGGACTTGTCAAAGTTCTAATGCTGTTTTAAGATAACAATTTTTCGATCGATTTTTCCCCTGTCTGTATAAACGATGAGCGAAGGGGGAGATACAACAGCGAACTTAACGGGCTTAGTTGTTTTATAATTTTTTTAAATTTTTATAACTTCAAACTTTTATTTTGCTCTATGCAGGGTTTCTTATGACCTAGGGGTATGAATTGGAATTAGTGCGAGTCCCCAGCTAGTTAAGGGTCAACATCGAAGAAAAAATATACGGCGGCTAAACAAATCAAACAACCTGAAACATAATCCTTTAATCATTGCTACATACAAGAAATACCAGTATTCACATATGGATATCCGAGACTCATAGCCTGAGGGAAAAGTCGTGTACGCAGAAGTGTAAGTTCCATAATATCTGAGAGGGGGCAATTTCGGTTGTCTTAAGCAGAATATCGTGACGAGTACTACTGTAGCTTTGACGTGCGATTTGACTGCCACCATTGCCCTGAAAGGCAACATAATCAATGCCATTTGTCAAATTCTTATTCGCCAGAGTTAGCGGACAGATATTGGTTATGGTTGGTAATATCTTCGCTTGAAATTTGTTCGCATCTGACCTTCCTCAGAAGAGTGAATGATCTTTTTCTTGCATTTTAACAATCTTTATTAAATCATTTTCATTTGAAGTTAACAGATTTTAAGTTGTTTCTTAAATTATAGTAGCAGCTTTTATACATTTATTAAGATATTCTAATTCTTGTACTTGTATCAGAAACCAAAAAGATATCATTTAAATTCTGAAGTTCTTTCGAGATTTTTGTCAAGATTTCATTTTAAATATAAATATATCGTATTTTTGGATTTGTTCTTCAATAATCATGTCGATTACAGAATTCGAAGAATTTTACTCCCGGTGAGTCAAGTCAGCTCGATCCATTGACCTTTCGCATACGCTGTAAAACTTAATTATGAAATTCGCCAGATGAACTACATTGTCGATTCTTAAAATTGCCTTATCATTTATGAACTTTCCCATCGACACTGTCAGTTACAGACATTATTTAGTCAACGGCCTAGGCCTTGATGACATTTGTTTCTTCTGTTGTTCTTTCTTTTCGTGTGTCTCTTTCTGTTGCAATGTCTAAGCCGATGGTCTCAGTTGCCAGTGCTTTCAGTGTCTCTACTTCGCAGATTTATCTACGGAGTAGTGTAATGCGAGAAACAGATTGACACAGCAATGAAAACTTATAACATATAAATCATACATTTTTTTTTAGTTTACTATCGTACATTCGGAAATCTCCTTGAATAGTGAACCATTGCCGTTAAGCGCATTTTGAAGTCGCCCCCAAAACTCTTGTTGCTGCTCAGGAGACTTTTTTTTTATTAGATTTATGGCTATATCCGGTTGCTTCTTCATCATTTTCACCATTTCTTTAAATTGTTTCCGATTAGTTGTCCGTTTTCTATTAAAATTTGTTAAATAAACACAAACATTCATTATGAGAAACTTTTGACTTACATTTTTGTGCTTTCCATTGTTTTTTTTTTTTCGTTTAATGAAAAATTTACTCGAAATTGGCGCTAATGTAAAATGATAGAAATTGTATGGAGTGCGAATGGATTACGAATTTAGTAATACCAGATAAATTGAACAGAATGTCGGTGGTGCAGGGCATGTTACCGACATTCGTTCAACTTGTTTTCGTCGGATATAATAATAATAGCAGGAGTTTGGAAAATTGAAACTGTCACTTTAGCTCATTCGCCGAATTCTATAATAGGGGTGAATATGTTATAATATATGTATATTTGATTTACACGTTATTCTGAAACAAAGGTCAATCTGGCAGACGGCAAAGCCGCCGCCAATATACTTTTATAAATTACTTTATATACACATATCTACATATACAGTCTTGGCCAAAATTATTGAGCACCCTATCAATTTCGTGCGTACATGCTTTTTACAAATTAAATTGAATACAGTTGGTGGTGAAATAATTTTTTAGTCTCAGATAAACTAAAAAAACCGTTATCTACGTTGTTTTTGAAAATGCATCATCCGTTATCTCAAGATTAGTCATTTCCACATGTTCTTAGGTATTGATCAGTTTGCTTATTTGCCTCTTCTTGTAAAATCTCAAGTGTTTTTTGTAGGTTTCATTTTAAATATTGGTTAGTATTATTAGAAAATGCCCAAAAAAAGCGAACTAAGTTTAGTTAAACGTGCGCAGGTACAGCAGATACATGATCAAGTGAAATCTCTGTTAGAAATTTCCAAAACTCTGGAATATTCGCGTCGATCTGTCCAGTACTCTCTTAAGCGGTTCAGAGAGACCGCATAGCATGAGAATAGGACAAGAACTGGGCGCATGCGAATCACAACAAACCGCGAGAACTGAAAATTGGTTCGAAGCTCCAATTAAAAATGGCAAAAAAACTTCCTTAGAGCTCGCTGTCGAATTTTCAGCAGACTTTAAGAAGCTAATTTTTGCTGGAATTACTCGTAGAAGGCTCCAAGAAGCTGGTATGAAAGGCTATAAAGCCAGGAAAAACCATGGTTATTTGAAAAGAACAAAAAGGTGCGGCTTGTATGGGCTCGAAAATGCCAAACTTTTACTGAAGAATATTGGTCAAATATTGTGTGGTCAGACTAATCGAATTTCGAGCTAAGTTAGATCATACGATGTTGCAACAATATGTAGTAAATAATTTAGTATATTATAACTCGTAATGAAAATACCTAACTTTCAAAACTTCTTCATTTGTGGTACGCTTTAAGATTTTTGGTACCGCTGGCTGGTGCAACCTTTGTTCGTCGTCGAGCCGGCGAAGAATTGGATTGTTTAGTACCGACAGTAAAACATGGCGGCGAGAGCGTTATGGTCTGGGGCAGTGGCGATTCCTCACAGTTGGCGAGGTTGGCGACGCCAACCCTAAAATTTCAGCTTAATTATACGTAGGTACTACAAACAAATTCTTTGCATTAAAACTTGGATTCCTTGGATTCCTACATAAATACAAAAAATCTAATTATCCCAATGCTTTTACATCCTTAAAAACCAAAAAAAAACCTATTCAAATCGAGCCATTCACGGCAACTCCTACGTGCTATATTAATCCCATACAAAGCATCTCTCTAAATATTATTTTGCTTTCAATTTCAATTTCGGTCTTGGGTTGGCTACAAAATTGGCGCCAACAAATCTCATACAAACTTCAATTTTATTTCCGATGTGCTGTCCCGTTCTATCTTTAAGAACAGACCGAAAAAATATTTACAAAGGTTGGCTCTAAAAAAAGAGGCAACCTGAGAAGAGAAAATTGTATGTGTGTGCTTGGCAGCGTTACCACTTCCTTAAAAAAAGTCGAAGTAGATTTGAAGAAAAAAGTGAAGTAAATTGAGAAAGATCGAAGTAGATTTCAAAATGGCTTTTTACTTGCTTTTGGAAAAAATGTTGCATACAAAAATTTTTTTCCTTAAATGAATACATATTACCCATTAAATATGTATTTAAAATTGTCAATACATTTCTTTTAATTTTAAAGAAATTTCGCATAAAATTACTCATTTATGTATTTGGATTGCGTTGACGTTCTTTTATTTTATGTTACTTATGAGGTTATATACTACTACTTAGAGTGCAATAGAGAAAAAGAAGTAGATTTGGGCTTTATTTTGTAAAATTGAAGTAGATTGAAACAGAGATTTTTAAAATGAAGTAGATTTCAGTATTTTGCTGATGGTGCGAAGTAGGAAGTAGATTTTAAAATATTTTGGAAAAAAGAAGTAGATCTACTTCAATTGAAGTAAAGTGGTACCACTGGTGCTTGGTCGTTTGCAACGAATAGAAATTACGATATCGTATTGTATCGACCAAAACGAAATAATGTGTCGTTTGGTCGTTTTTCGCGAGACACTGTTAGTGGGATGGGATATGGTTCGGTTTGCTAATTTGAAAAATAAGGAAGAAGTTGGCTCTTATAAAAGAGCCAACTTGGGTAGCAAATTACGAGATAAAAATGTGTGCTTGCTCGCTTGTCTCGAGCATTGTATTGTATTCCTTTTTACCTACATACTATAAACATTTCATTTTTCAGTAGAATTGTTGTGGATTGATTATGTTTTTGAACAACTAAAGGTAAACGGAAATAAAATAAAAAAGGTTAATTTATAAGTACTCGCACTCTACTTACGCGTGAAATAAATAAAAAAAGCAAGATATTTAATTTTAATTCGGTGGCGGAATTATTAAAAAAAAAAACAAAACTTTTCAATTACTTTTGTCTGATTTGAACTAAGCTAAGCCTTATCCTTTAAATTAAAAGATTAACATACCTAGTGAGTGAGTGATTTATTAATGTTAACAAGCATTTCAATAACAAAAGAAAAGTGGGCAGTGAATTTGTTTGTTTTTTCAAGTATTTTGATAGTTTGTTGTTAAAAAGGTTTTAATGGAGTGGCAAAAGGGCAAAAAAAGCTTAAATTAGGTATGTAATAAAATTAATTTTTTATGTGCCAGCATTTAATATAGGGACGCAAAATCTTTAACTTACCTACTTTTTAGTTTTTTTTTTCTGAAAAACTACTATTACTTTTACAATATTGTGAATAGTACCAATGTTTGTGCTTTTTTTTTTGAGTTCAACAGATGTCCAAAATTACTTTATTTTTCAAGTCGTTCGGGTTGACCGTTTTCCTTTCCCAAATTTTCAAATTTCTTGAGGAAATTAGGGACCATTAAAAACATCAGCTAATGATTATTTTTTTTCGTAATTTTTCCGAAGGTACTTCTCAAAGTTTTGACAAAAATTTGAAGAAAAAACCTCAAACCTACAAAAAAATTAATTTTTAAACATCCTTACCACCAGCACTGGCATAACCAAACTGTAATGTTTCATGATGTTTAAAAATTAATTATTATTTTTTTGTTATTGAAATTTCTTTTTGTAATTTTGAAGTTTTTCCTTTAATAATTCATCAAAATTTTGAGAGAAATCTCGGGAAAATTCACAAAAAAATAACTATTACCTGATGATGTTTTTAATGGTCCCTGCCTAAATTCCTCAAGAAACTTTAAAAATTTAGGAAAGGAAAACGACCAACCGCAACGATTTGAAAATTTACAGTAATTTGGGGCATCTGTTGAACATGTGTTGAACTCAAAAAAAGCACAAAAATTGGTACTGTTCACAATAGCTATTTTAAAAGTACTTAATGGTAGTTTTCCAAAAAAAGGTAAAAAGTAGCTTTTCAATCAAATGAATATGCATTTTCGATTAAATATGCAAAATAGACCTTCCAGAAAGCCCAAAAAGGTAGAGTTTTTCATGAAATGCGGATGTATCATAGTTTGTCTTAATAGAGTTGTTTAAAAAAAAATATATGCTGGAGCATATTTTTAGTTGCTTAATAGGTTTAAGAAACGCCCTTTTCCTCACCAAAAGAACAATAGAGCCTCAAAACAGATTTCACATGCCCACTTATCCACTTGCGAGGACATTTTTTACAATTTTATTTTTATTTCTTAATCGCAGGAAGAAAAATGGATTTTTCTACAGCTAACAACGAAACCAAATCTACGAGTATAGTAGAAGATCTATTAGAAAAATCATTTTCAATGAGAACATTTTCTGAAAAATTATTAATCATTAAAAATGGGCGTCCATGCCCTAAACTGGGCAGTTTGAAATCAACTTATAAAGATTCTAAGAAAGAGTATATACGAAGGTTTAATGCTACTCAATATTCACTTTATCCGTGGCTAGCAGGGTGTGAAAATAAAATGGCACTCTTCTGTTGGCCTTGTCTACTTTTCTCCCGAATTAATTCTGTGTGGAGCACAACAGGTTTAAGAAATCTCAACACCCTGCAAACACTTCAAAAAAAGCACAAACAGACGAACTCCCATTTGGAATGTGTGCTTAAGCTAGCGAGTTTTGGTGAAAACAGGATTGATGAAGCTCTTAGCTCTCAGCTTAAAAATTTAAACAGCCAACATAATTTTCAAGTAAAAAAAAGTCGTGATGTCCTAAAGCGTTTAATTGACGTCACATGTTTCCTTGCAAACCAAGAGTTACCATTTAGAGGTCACGACGAGAGCAGCTCGTCCTTAAATCGAGGAAACTATGTTGAAATTCTCAACCTCCTTAAACTTTACGACCCTATCATACATAGCTCAACACTTTGAAACTGCTACAGTTTTCAAAGGAACATCAATGGCGATTCAAAACGATTTAATTAAAGCGGTTGGGGAGGTACTCAGCTCAAGTATTTCCAAACAATTACAAGAAGCAACAATTGTAGCTATAATGCTCGATGAGACGTCTGATATCCAAATGAAGTCACAATTGTCTGTGGTTTTCCGGTATTTCGTAAATGGAAAAATTACTGAAGTTTTTGTCGGCTTTATTGATGTCAGTACTGGACGAACTGCGGATGATTTGTTTAGATTAGTAAAAATCCTTCTTGAAAAGTACGACATCAAAAATAAGCTAGTAGCCCAGACATACAACGGAGCATCTGTAATGAGTGGGAATTTAAACGGACTCCAAGTTAAGGTTAAGGAAATTTGTCCAAAAGCTTTATTTGTCCACTGCTATGCCCACGTTCTGAATTTGGTCCTCTCACAAGGCTTAAAAAACATAAAAGAATGTAGAATTTTCTTCAGCACCCTAAATGGGATTGCAACTTTTGCATCTCATTCCTCTAAAACAGGGGTTCCCAAACTTATTTTGTCTAATGCCCACTTTGAGAATAAATTATTTTTTAGCGCCCCCATTTTTACACCTACTTACAAACCACTATAACTTCAAATTAAATTAATTAATTATTGTGAGCTATATTAGCGGAGATTAAACATTAAACGTTCGGTAACATGCAAACGATTTCTCTTTTTAGTAAGCAGCATTGCCACAGCACTAAATCCACGTTCACACAAATATGACGATGGGAATGCTATCAAGAATCGTTGGACGATTGACCACAATCCAGGGTACAATTGCGGGATCGGTTTTTGTAGCCAAAATTCTTGATGGCCATTTTTGAACTTGATTTTTATTTCGTCGTTTGTTTTCATTTCTATAAGTTCTTCTTCCAGCTGAGGTGACATTGCTGTGTTGACATTTGAAAACGGATCCAACACCCAGTCTGGTATTTCAAAGTTCAAAATGTCCTGGTATCGTTCGGTGAAGTCAATGTGGAGGTTTTCCAAATGTTGGCAGTAGGCAAACAAGTCATCGTTACTGCAGGATACTGATAAATTCGGAAAATTGTGAAACTCACGTCTACCCATATTCTTTTTGTGCAGAAGCAGTTTGGCTGCGAAAGCAGGAACGACATTTTTTGTTTTAATTAAATTTAGTTCATCACCTTGCAGTTAGAGATTCATGTCGTTGAACAATTTATACAGGTCTGTCGTATAAGCTATATCATTCTTCGATGTAATGAGCTTGTTGCGCAATTCTGTATCTTTAGTTTCCAAGAAGTCTATTACAGAGTCAAATAGGTTGTAAAATTGAGTCAGACAATTGCCTCTTGATAGCCAACGAACTTCAGTATGAAGCAACAAACGGTTAAAATCTTCGTCATTAGTAACACAAAGCTGATGAAATAATCTATCATTCAAAGAGCTGCTACGGATTTTATTGACTGCTTTGATGACATATTGCAGTGATTGAAATAGTCGTTGAATTAAGTTTCTAACAACCAAATGTTGTCTATGAATAACGCAATGTACAGCAAGGACATCTGAAATTTTATTTTTTAGGTACGCTATGAAGCCTTTATGGCACCTTGTCATTGCCGGAGCGCCATCCGCAGCAACTGATATAATATTTTTTTAAGGGAATCTCTTTCTCATCACAAAACCTTTCCAATGTATTGAATATGCTTTCGCCTTTTGTATCGGTCTCTAAATTTCTAGCAACCGATAGTTCTTCACATATTTTCTCATCTTTATTAAACCTCACGTAAGACAGAAACAATACTTCATTAGTTGGTAAAGTGGACTCATAGAGCTGAATTGAGAATTGACTAGTCCTCAGATGAGTGCACAATGATCCTTTAATGTTTTCAGCTATTTCATCAATTCGTCTTTGCACAGAATTATTACTCAAAGGAATTTTTTTGGATAATATCTGCGGCTGGTTTATGAAGCACAGTAGTTATTACTTCCTTTATTGCTGGCAAAATTAACTCTTCTCCAAAATTAACAAAGAGATATTGTACGAAGCTCGAAGTCCGTCGTCATCTTGCTTAGCAGCCGCTGAAAATAGTTTTGCTACAGTTGGCTGAGTATTATGCTTCTTCTCTAGGTCTTGAAAATGTGCTACATTCTTGTCTTTCTTATCTGGATGTATTTTATTCAAATGATCTTGCAGTCTTTAAGGCTTCATTGCTTTATTCGAAAATGATTGCTCGCGGTCTATTATCTACGAAAATTACCTATCTAGGAATACTAATAAAATAACTATTAAAATGCGAAAGTGTGTCTGTTGCCTTTTCATTTGTTTGTTTGTCTACTTTCATTTCGAAACGGAGCGACCGATTAACATGATTTTTCTTTTATCTATTGAATGAAACAGGACAGATTTATAAACTACGCTGAGAGAAATATCGGACCGAGTTTGAGCAATCTCTTAATTACTCGTATTATTAGTTGATGTTCATAAGTTTTAGTCGAGAGCTCAGTCGGTGTCTAAGAGTCCTCCTAGCTAGATGGAATTACAAATCGCCCCCAAAGTCTCTACACAACGCCTCCATTTTTTTTCTGAGTCTCTTACCGCCCCCGTTTAGGCCTGCAGCGCCCACAAGGGGGCGTTATCGCCCACTTTGGGAAAGGCTGCTCTAAAAGAACGTTTGCGCTCAAGGAATTTTTAAAAAGGAAAATTCCTTCTTTAGCTACAACCAGATGGTGTTTTAGCTCTCGACTTGTCAACGTAGTGCATACTTATAGACAGGATATCCTGGAATATTTTCAGAATATATATGACGATGAGAAAAACACATGGGAACCCAATGACAAAATGGCTGCTTTCGGATATATAAAATTCATGAAAAAATTCGAAACCGTTTTCTTATTAAATATTTTTTCAAAACTTTACTCTCATTCCGATATTCTTTTTAACGTATTGCAGAATTCTAATCTAGATATAGTTTTTTGTGCTGCTCAAATTAAAAAATTCCATGATGTGCTTAAATTAATGAGAGAAGACGGGTTTGTTCAATTTTGGCAGTCCACGATCGAAATTGTTCCATCGAACGCTGAAAAAAGAGCAGTTCGAAACGAAGAATTGTTTTCATACGAAATGAAATTTAAAAAATTATTTTTCGAAGTTATTGACAACCTTAGCATGCAGGTTTCCGAAAGATTTTCTTCCATTGAAAAATTAAAGTTTTTCAATCTGTTGAATGGCACAAAAATATTAGAATATCGCCAAAATCAAAATTTTCCTGATAACTTGATAAAACAATTGATTGAATATTACCCAGAAATATTTGAGTTTAGTCAACTGAAAAATGAATTGACCGTGTTATATGCCAACTCTACCGAAATTAAACTGTCAGAAAAAACATCAACAACAGCGAAAACTTTGACTCCATATGACGTTTTTCTCTGGTTGGAGTCCAAAAATATTTCTGGAAGTTTTGAACAAGTATATGCCCTTTCAAAACTAATTTGCACGATTCCAGCTACAACTGCCTCAGTCGAGTGTACTTTTTCTGCGTTAAAAAGAATAAAGACGTATCTTAGAAGTACACAAGGCCAGGAAAGATTAAGCAACTTATCTCTTATATCAATTGAAAAAGAAATGCTGTCACAAATAAGAAAAAGCGAGAGTTTTTATGACCAAGTTCTCGATAATTTTTTGAAAATAGAGCGACGGCTTGATTTTTTGTATAGATAAACAAGTTTTAAATAGAAAAAAGAATAAAAGAAAAAAATTTAAATTTTTTGTTTTATTACATTAAGTTTTGATCGAAAGATATTTTGTAGCCAACCCAAAACTGAAGACCAGAAATCGCCACTGGTCTGGGGGTGTATGAATTCTTCAGGGGCTGGCGAAATGTTTGTATGTCACGATTGTATGGACTCTACGAAATACATAAACGTACTGGAAACTGCACTCCTGCCCTGATTTTTCTTACTGTTTGGCGTTACAAACATGAATGGAGTAAAGTTCCAGCAAGATAACGTACCTTGCCACAAAGCTGCATGCACAAAGACCTGGTAAGGGGAAAATTGCGTCGAGGTTCTTGATTTGCCTACCCAGTCCCCAGATTTAAACCCCATAAAACATTTGTGGGCTTATTAAAGCACAAGATCAGGCAAAACACAATCAACAACAAAAACGACCTAAAACGTTACCTGCGTGATGAATGAAGGGCATTAAATGCAAAACAATGCAATAAGTTTGTACGCTCTTTGCCAAAAAGAATTGCTCTCGTGGTAAAGGCAAAGGGCGGTCCAACTTAATATTGATATTTGTTTAATAAAAAGCAATCTTATACTGTACAAAGTGTTTGAATTTATTTAAATAAAACAGTTGCACGTAAAGTGAGAAATATAATGGGTGCTCAATAATTTTGGCCAAGGCTGTATACCAACCAAATGTATTTAAATTATTGTAATTATTAATTTTGTTTGTAAGAAAAATCTATCTATCTATTCGCCAGAGTTATGAAACAATTGATGTTTCGGATGCGTGCCACACAGTAAAGCCGTGGCGGACATTCGAATTAGTTTTGATTCCATACTTAATGACATGTGTGGCCTTTTAAATATTCAAATGAAAATTCAATTATAATCTTGCTCACAGCTGATTTCATTCAAATTTAAATGGAAAACCCTTTAGTGTAAATTTAAAAAAATAGTTTCGTGGCTACATTCTTTTTTATTTGGGATTAATGTAAAGTTGTTTGGGTGTTTAATGGCGCAGCCATCTTGGAGAAGCTTGCAGCAAATACACACCACAGCCAATTTTTTTTTAATTGCACCCTTTCACTTTAAATAATTTGTTTCATCTCTCCGTTTGCCATTTCGAAAGCTCTTTAGCAATCTATGTTTTATTAAAAAAAAAAACCAAAATACATTAATATAAAACGTAGGTGAGGTAGTCATTTTCTTCTATAAAAATTAAATGCAAACCTCTTCCCTGCCATGTGCATCGCCTATAACGAATATCCAACACTTACACACTCGAAGCAGCTGCACAAAAAAAAAAAAAAACAACAAAAATTTGTAATAAATTACGAAAACTGAACTCCCAGGAAAGGAAATTACATCCATTTCATGAGCTACTTCGTGTGCCGTTGCCGTTGGTGCTGCCGCTATGACACTACCACTGACAATACACCCGCCTTCCCCCTTTTTACTTGCGATATAGGTACTATAGGGCAAGTTCTGCATTTGGAAAAAAAATCGAACTCGAGATTTTGATCAAAGTTGACATTACGATGATAGCGAAGACGAATAAAGTGGGTCCGGCAATTCCGTCTGTCTGTCTGTCTGTCTGTCTGTCTGTCTGTCTGTCTGTCTGTATGTCTGTACCTCGATCTAGAGCCTAAGCCACTGGACCTATTTTCTTCAAACTCGGTAGTTATGGGTCTTCGGTGATTCCCTAGAGGGGAAATTGAAATTTTTTTTTTAGCTCTAAAACTAACGGTACCCCCCATACACCCGTAATGAAAAATCTTATTTATCTCGAAAACGGCTCTAACGATTTTGATAAAAAAAAATAGGTGTGATATTATGGACATGGACTACGTTTTGGTAAAAAAAAAATTTGGGGCAAAATGTTATTAACGGTACCTGTCATAGAACCGTTTTTTTGATTTTCGATTTTCTCATTAACGGCTCTAACGATTTTAACCAAAAATTTTCAGCAGGAGTCCCCCTAAGTTTAAAATATTATTGTATATAAAAATATTCGAAAAATTATTTGATGGGTTTTTTTGAAAAAATTTTTTTTTTGAAAAATAAATATCTTCAAAACCTATGAGCGATTATTTTTTGAAATTATTTCCAAAAATCAATATTATTAAATACTTAAAATTCGCATCCCACATTTTTTTCTTAAAAAATTTTAAAGAAATTTCTTATATAAAAAATTTATTTATTTAATAATAAAACGATTTTTTAAAGTTTGTTTGCATAAATTCATACTTTTCTAGAAATCAGACGGCAATTTCATTTTAAATTCATGTTTTATATTTATAAAATGTATTTTAAATTCCAAAGTACTTTTACATAAGAGCAAGTTCGTGCGATCCAGTCGTGCATTTTATTTACTTGCGATATAGGTACTATAGGGCAAGTTCTGCATTTGGAAAAAAAATCGAACTCGAGATTTTGATCAAAGTTGACATTACGATGATAGCGAAGACGAAAAAAGTGGGTCCGACAATTCCGTCTGTCTGTCTGTATGTCTGTATGTCTGTACCTCGAACTACAGCCTAAACTACCGGAGGTATTTTCTTCAAACTTGGTAGTTAAGGGTCTTCGGTGATTCCCTAGAGGAAAAATTGAAATTTTTTTTTTAGCTCCAAAACTAAGGGTACCCCCCATACACCCGTAATGCAAAACCTTATTTATCTCAAAAACGGCTCTAACGATTTTGATAAAAAAAATTAAGTGTGATATTATGGACATGGACTATATTTTTGTCAAAAAAAATTTTGGGGGGAAATGTTATTAGGGGTACCTGTCATATAACGGTTTTTTTGATTTTCGAATTTCTCACCAACGGCTCTAACGATTTTAACCAAAATTTTTATGCTGGAGCTGCTTTGCATTTGAAAAAAAATAAACTAAAATTTTTTTCGAAAAAATAGTTTTTGGATTTTTAAAAAAATAATACATTTTTTTTTTTGAAAATTCAATATCTTGAAAACCGATACACGATTAAATTTTTAAATTACGTTTTAAAATGTATTTTATTAAATACTAACAATTTGCATATCAATTTTTTTTAAAAAAATTTTAAGGAAAATTTAGTACACAAAAAACATGTTTCAGTGTGTCTGTATGTCTGTACCTCTCACTACAGCCTAAACCACTGGACCTATTTCTTTCAATCTCGGTAGTTAAGAGTCTTCGGTGAATCCCTAGAGGAGAAATTGAAATTTTTTTTTTAGCTCCAAAACTAAGGGTACCCCCCATACACCCGTAATGCAAAATCTTATTTATCTCGAAAACGGCTCTAACGATTTTGATAAAAAAAATTAAGTGTGATATTATGGACATGGACTACATTTTGGTCGAAAAAAATTTTGGGGCAAAATGTTATTAGGGGTACCTGTCATATAACGGTTTTTTTGATTTTCGAATTTCTAACCAACGGCTCTAACGATTTTAACCAACATTTTTATGCTGGAGCTGCTTTGCATTTGAAAAAAAAATAAACTAAAATTTTTTTCGAAAAAATAGTTTTTGGATTTTTAAAAAAATAATACAATTTTTTTTTTGAAAATTCAATATCTTGAAAACCGATACACGATTAAATTTTTAAATTACGTTTTAAAATGTATTTTATTAAATACTAACAATTTGCATATCAATTTTTTTTAAAAAAATTTTAAGGAAAATTTAGTACACAAAAAACATGTTTCAG
This sequence comes from Chrysotoxum bicinctum, assembly GCA_911387755.1. NCBI lineage: Eukaryota > Metazoa > Arthropoda > Insecta > Diptera > Syrphidae > Chrysotoxum > Chrysotoxum bicinctum. Next base: position 202,662,270 of record OU426988.1, read on the forward strand.
TGTGTCTGTATGTCTGTACCTCTCACTACAGCCTAAACCACTGGACCTATTTCTTTCAATCTCGGTAGTTAAGAGTCTTCGGTGATTCCCTAGAGGAAAAATTGAAATTTTTATTTTAGCTCCAAAACTACACCGAAAAAAAAACCTTGGTGAAATCAATCAATATCCTTGGTTAATTTGGCGTCAACCAAGCTTCGTTGTTGATTTCACTATGATCGCGTGATCAATTCATTTATCAAAACTTTACAATGAACGGGGTTGATTTCGTGTTTGACATATCACTCGTAATTGTTATTCGACAATATTTGTGTTATACTGAGTATGTTCATACTCAAACGATCACGATTGTTGTACCTCTTAAAAATTATTTTTTGATTACAAACGTTATGAATCAACAACACTTGTGATAGTTTAACCATGTACATTGTTGAATGAATATGTTTATTTAGAAATACGTTCATAGTCAAATGATAATGTTCATGCTCAAATTATAATGTTTCCGTTGTTCTTTAACTACGTTCGTTGTACACCCACTACAACTGTGATTGCTTGACAACGCTTATTTCATTGTAAAATGACAATGTTCATGCTCAAGTTATAATGTTTCCGTTGTTCTTTAACTACGTTCGTTGTGCACCCACTACAACCGTGATTGCTTGACAACGCTTATTTCATTGTAAAATGACAATGTTCATGCTCAAGTTATAATGTTTCCGTTGTTCTTTAACTACGTTCGTTGTGCACCCACTACAACCGTGATTGCTTGACAACGCTTATTTCATTGTAAAATGACAATGTTCATGCTCAAGTTATAATGTTTCCGTTGTTCTTTAACTACGTTCGTTGTGCACCCACTACAACCGTGATTGCTTGACAACGCTTATTTCATTGTAAAATGACAATGTTCATGCTCAAGTTATAATGTTTCCGTTGTTCTTTAACTACGTTCGTTGTGCACCCACTACAACCGTGGTTGCTTGACAACGCTTTATCTTCGGTTGGTTTTTTATACTTACTTTAAAATCTGTGAACTCTAAAAAGTTTAAATAAAAAGTAGATTTTTATTTAATTTAATTGTTTTTTATTTATATAAATTGTTTTTCTTTGAGTTAAATTTTAAACAATAATGTTTTTAAAAAATAAAATAAAGTTAAATAAAGCTTTTTTCAAAAAGACTTTAAAAATATAAAATTTTTGCCACAAGGATTTGAAAGTAAGGACACAGGAGGCCCATCAAATTCATTAATAACATAAATATAATAATTTTGAGTATCTTTTAAGATTTCAAAGGCGTTAAAATGATCAATATAATTCGAAATTATTATTTTTTCACATATTATATAAGGAACATTTTTTAACAAAATAATACATTCAATTTTATAAACATCATTAAAAATACTAATATAATCATTGTGTTTATAAGAAATTTTGTGGAAGGTAAGAGAATTGTAACTTATTGCGTCATTTAAATGCATTTTGTAAGAAGAGGCGTTTTGTAACTTTGAAAAACATAAACGATCTTTCAATAAAGTACCACTTTTTGGTATATTTGAAATTTCCAAAGAGATTCCTAAGCTACAAGTTATTCTTTTACAGAACATTAATGAGGTTTTAATCCCTAAAGACAATGGAAGATTTCTACGAGAGGTTATGCTATTACAATAGTTTTTAAGTACTTTATGTTTCGATTCAAACCGAAATGACCAAAAATGTTTTAATGGACCAAGCATTCGCATTACATGAGGATAGTGAATCATAAAATGAAATTTAGGTTTCAAATTTTCATGAAAAAGCTCAATATAGGTCGAGTGATGGCTTGAAATGAGGGATTGAAGATTAGAAAGATCAACTTGCTTAAAATTCGATTTTAAAACAATATCAATGATTTTGTTGAGAATTATTAATAGTTTCCAGTGTTTGTTTTTTTCAGGAACGAGATCACCAATAATAATTGGTAAAAATCGGCAAAATGTCCACATTTCTTTCGCTGACATATTTAATTTAATCCGTTTTATATGTTCGGATTTGATTACTGGAGGAATATTTCCAATTTCAGATTCACTATACTTGAAAAGTTGTGTTCTGTTATTTAAAATGTCTAAGCTAAAAAAATTATCATCAATTATAAAACGATTGATTAGTTTACACAAATCGTAATGGCATACACCCTCAAATAAATCGTGCATTATATCTACAGTAATATTTTGAACTACGTGAAATGATGGAATATTGTTAAAAGTTGATTCTTCCCTTATTCCAGTATTCATCATTCTATCACTTGATTTTGAGAACCTAGATATGTCAAGATTATAACCATTAATAGTTCTGTGGTTACTGCTATTATCAGAACAAGTTGTATAATTTTTATTTTTGGAACAATTGCAAATACGGCAATAATATTGAGAATTAAAACTTTTGCAGTAACCAAGGATGGTATTTAGCCCAAGATTATCTCCTGTTATTAATCCCAATACAAAGTAAAGATGTTTTGTCTCACCAGATCTTAATTTAATTGAAATTCCGTTTTCTTCCAGCATTTTTATTTCATCAACAAGGTGATAAAAAATCGAATTTTCACCGAAGCATTTATATTTGGAATAAAACAACATTGCAACAAATATATTGTCTAACTCCGAACTAATATGCTGTGGAAGACTTGGAAAATTGTAGTATACGGCTCCAATGGAATGACTTCCACCGTGTGACCCTAACGGATTATTTGATTCAAAGTCATCGAAATATAAATTAAATGGAATGACTTTGGAACGCTTATCTTCCGAAAATTTACTAATTCTTTCCTTCCAAATTTCAGTTGTTATTAAATGAGGTATATTTTTAAGTGTAAGAGTTTTCATATTTTCTATTACAGATTTATAAACTCCAGGTAATTCAAAAAACTTTCCAAATTGAAATTGCAAGGGTAATATAATACCATCAGATTCAGCTACATCAATAGTGGGTGTAGTTCCGCTTTTAACACAAACCTCGTTATTTATAACATAAGTAGAAGGTTCTCGATATAAATTATTATTTTTCGCTACCTGAATAAATCGGTGAAAAGTTTTAACTTTATCGAAAGGATTCTGTAGAAATATGAGAGTTTGCTTAAAGAAGTCTTGCTTTTCCACTTTGATATGCTCAAAAAACTCTTGATGTAGTTTTTTAAACATAATTGAAAATAATCCCTCTGTTAAAACACCAATTATATCTTCTACAACCTTACGAGATAAATTAGAATTTCCATACAAGTTACAAAGGAAGCATATTGCAGAAGATTCAACAGCTTTAAAGAAATTAGGTTCTTCATAAGTACTCTTGCTTTCATCTTCTAGGTTATCAGTTTGGAAATTTTTTTCAAAAAGTGTATTGTTCTCCGTACTCAATGAAGCCGGAGAATCAGACGAGCTAAAATTTAGGCTTTTACATGACCGTTCAAAATGTCTTCTAAAACTTTTTAGATTGTAAATTTGCTTACAGTTAAAACATTGATAATCATCTGTTTGTTTTAAGTAATGTATTGTTTTGTAGTGAAATATAAGCCCTTTTACATTAGCTAACGATATTAAACATAAATGACATTTATACATTATTTATATTTAAGGACTCTATTAAAATTAGTACATCTGGTGAAACTCTTTCTGAGGTTTCAATTTTAAAAAAAAATTTTTGTATAAAAATCCAAACAGATTTGCACGGCAATGGATACTTGAGGTTGAGTACAAAAAATATTTTAAAACAAGTATCCAATGCGGGCAAAAAATGTTGGAATTTGTATTTTACTTCATTGAAGTACACAATAAAAGTGTTATCAAATCTACATTGTATTATTACTGGCTGAAAACTTTGGCCTTGCTCTCTCACCTTCAACGCAATTTTATCAATTGTTGGATTGAAATTATTAACGTCTGCCACTTCTAGTACCAATGATTGTTGGGAATCCTTAATCGTTGGCTTTAAAAATTTTTTCTTGCTTATTTCATTCAAAACTGCTGCTTGTCGTGATGATGGGGGTAGGATGGCGTGAAGCAGATTGACAATTAAAATATCTTCTGGATCTGAAAAAAATCAAAATCGCAATTAAAATGTTGCTCTTGGCATTCATTGCCCTAAACAATAAAACAAATAAGTATCTAAAGAATCTCTCAATAAAAAGAAATACCACAAAGATGAAATAAATATTTGGTAATTTTAAATTATCCAAAAGATACTACGATGCTTAACTCGCTTTAAATGCCATAACATCGTTCTAAATCGACTTAAATTATGCGCCTGCCTTAACCTTCCGATGACAACAGGGGTGTTTCATCACCCCAGCCAATTTTATGTATTTTAACTGTAATTTTGATTTGGCTTGATTTCTGTCTCCGCCGTTCTAATGTACATACTTGTCATTAAATACCTCAGATATCAGGTCCTAATGAGCAGTACCCGTGGTAGACTGCACTTTTTGAATGCGAGAGCATACGGTTTGCGCGAGGGCTATATATGTATCTACCATTATCATGGAGAGTCATTGGGTGAAGAAAAACCGCTGTGCTGTTAGAAACGTCAAAGGAGATTCAAAAAGGAAAAAAATAGTAATCTGTGGTCTGGGCACCCCATTAACCTCATATTGAGCTACATATAGCTAAATTTGCATGAAAATTGGTTTAAAAAATAAAGAGAGTTCTAGGATACACACTGGAGCAGGGTTGCGAATTTTTGAATTAAAAAACCATAAGTCATAAGTCTGTAGATGATTTGTGAATTAAAAAAAATTAATTCGTAAGTAAGGTCGTGACTTATTATTTAAAAAAAAATTTAATTCATAAGCTACTAAGTGACTTATGAATTAAAAACAAATTAATTCACTACCTATAAGTGACTTTTGAATTAAAAAAAATTAATTCACGACCTATAAGTGACTTAATATGAATTAAAAAAATTTAAGTCATGAGCAAGTAAGTTATGAATTAAAAAAAAAAATTAATTCACAAGCTTCTAAGTGACTTATGAATTAAAAAAAAATTTATTCATAAGCTAGTTGGTAAATGGAAATGTTTAAGCTTGTTTTGACTACATAATTATTTAATTATTAATGAAAGTAGATTTCAAGCTTTTGTGTATATTAAAAATTATCATGCTAGCTAATAAATTTTCCAATTAATAATTTTTTAATCAGAAGTTTTCCATTAGCTTATGAATTAATTTTATTTTAATTTTTAAGTCACTTACTTGCTCATGACTTAAATTTTTTTAATTCATAAGTCACTTGGTAGGTTGTGAATTATTTTTGTTAATTCATAAGTCACTTACTTTTTCATGACCTAATTTTTTTTAATTCATAAGTCACTTAGTAGGTTCTGAATTAATTTTTTTAATTCATAAGTCACTAAGAAGCTTATGATTTAAATTTTTTTAGTTCACAAGTCACCAACTGACTTATGAATTAAATTTTTTTAATTTTAAAGCCAAGCTTAAGCTAAAAAGTGACTTAAACTTTTGCAACCCTGCACTGGAGCCACATGAAAGTGAGCACCGCTCCCCCTCCCCTTAATTACAGAATCAGTCGGGGTTTGTGATTCGTCCGTAAAAACAAGATCACAAAAGCAAGATATGCATCAATTGCATTTAACTATTTCCTGACAATATTTTTTTTATGATTTTCAATCTTTTGTTTTTGTTAAAGATTTACGTAGTTTATGGTTCAATAAATAATTTCGGCCTGTTGTTGTGTATGTTTTATTACCGGAAGGTTAATTGTACACCGCTTAAAAATAAATTAAAAATCTATTCAATATGTGTAGATACATAGATTTGTACATAATGTTAAAAAGAAAATTTATTTTTTTACAAACCTTTTACAAAATTTTTCTTGTTTAACTGACAGAGAAGGTCCTGGCAGTTTTTATCTTTAATCTTGTCATTAAAAACGGGTATAATTGCTGATTTAAACCTGTCCCATTTTTCAATAAGCAGATTTTGTTTTCCCGGAAATAAAATTTCGAAATCAATATTGATCTAGAATTATAAAGCAATAGAATAACGGAAAATAAGATGAGGCTATTATTTAGTCTAATAAAATTTTAACTATAATTCTCATTTAGTGGTTTTAAAATTTTTCACATTGGTACTTTAGTCTAAGTTTAATTTTCGTTGTCCAAGTAAGTAGGGTTTTATTGCCCAATATGGTATACTATGTCTAATTGTTTAGCCGGGTCTTAAACGTCTTTTTAAAAGGATTTGTTTAGTTTTAATTTAATCAGTTTATATTTTTGAGTGTATTTTTCTAAAATTGTTATTTGTTTCTTTTCTTGTTTGCTATTTTCCTGTTGATAATGAATTAGTTTCATTGTCGATAGTTGTTCTTTCTCCCTAACAAATTTTATATTATATTTGAATTTAAATATTGAATTAATATGTAGATCATTTGTGTGTAAGGCTTAGAAGAACAATAAGGCATAAAAGCGTATGCTTTACACATTTTATATTAGGTTTATTAATTTTTAAATACATATCTATTTACTGTATTGGAAATAAACCATACTTGTAAATGTGATATGTTTTATTTAAATGAACTTTTAACACACCTGCTTTCCTTACACTAAAAATAAGTTCCTAGGTAATATTGATAAAAACGTTTTTGTTGACCTTCAACAAACAATTTTATCAGTTTGATTAAATTTTTTCAATACGAAAGAATGATTTTCTTGATTTAACAAAATTTTTATAATTTTGTTTGATTTGTTGCCAGTTTAAAAAAATATGCACTGCAAATAATATTGTTAGTTTCACAAACCAAGTTTTGTTAATAAAACAGAGATTTTAGTCACATACACAAATTTGTGATATAAACAAAAGGTTTGTTGTATCTACAAAAAAATTATCAAGTAAATTTGTTAAATTGATAAAATGTTTTGTTGATTTAACAAAAGAATTTTGTTAATCCTATTGTTGATACAACAAAAGAATTGTTAATATGACAAATTAATTTTGTAAATTCTAAGAAAAAATAGTCATATTGACAAAATATTTTTGTTATTTCAATAAATCAGTCAATCTGTTAGTTTGACAAATTAATTTTGCGGATATAACAAGTTTCTTTAATTTTTATCAATTTGATAAAACGTTTTGTTGGACGTATGTTGACAGAAATTTTATCAGCTCAACTTACATTTTTATCATATACATATACAGTGGACGTCCAATATAACGAATACCCGATATAGCGAATTTGCGATATAACGAACGCTTTTTAAATTTACATTAACATCTCTAAATAGCGAACGATGATAAAAATTTGCTATCCGATATAACGAACGTGTAGATAAATTGCCTTAAAATGTTTTTTATTTTTTGCCATTGTGATATGTGCATCTATTCCTATACCAACACACAAGTTCATTCTCGTAATAGTGTTTTTGTTGTATAAGGTACTAGTATGGTCTAGAACGCCAAAAAAACGCACGATTTTTGGGAATTTTTTTCTCGGAAACTATATTAGGTAATAACATATTTTTTTTTAAATAATGAATACATGCGTCAAGAGTACAATTGATGAGTGCAACAAAGGCGTTTCACTTAAGGAAATTTCAATAAAATTCCGTGTTCCAAAATCAAAAATATGTGGAATTGAAAAAAGTCAAACACAACCATTCAATTTAACATTACCGATAAAAAACATATGAATTAATAAATTAATAAATCAACCACTTATTTAAAATGTTTTGAATGGAAAAGTCGATCGATATAACGAACGCTCTCGATATAGAGAATGACCTCGAACATTATATCATTCGTTATACTGGACGTCCACTGTACCTAGATTTTATTTTCAGTGTAGTCAGTCAGTAATATAATGTTATCTCTATTTTATAAAAATGGAGAAAAAAAACCTAATGACCTTATATAATACAAAAATATGAAAATGGATGTTTTAGTAAACAGACTATCTTAAAAAGGGTAATCAAAACAAAATATTTACCAGTGTCACTCCAGCCGAGTGCTTGAGCAGAGGCCAAATAGTTAAAATATCAGGAAAACTTTGTTTTGTAATATCCAGTTGTCTCGCCTTATGAGTTGTCCGCCATTTAGATTTGACCTCCTCCCAAGGTTCTTTATGAATCTGGAGCCACTTCACATCCGCCAAAAAAGAGTCATCTTAATCAAAAAATTATAATTGAAAAGAAATTTAAGTTGAAGCAACATTGTTTGCTATTCAAAAATCTTAAAAACTATACCATTTAAAAATTCTATTTCTTCCACGTCTAAAACAGGATTAACAAAAATTGAACTAGAACTACAGCCAGGTTCCTTATCGAGTGTACGGAAACCTATTTTTCTATGACGCCGCTTTAAGTTGTAATATCGGCAGTATAATCGACCTGAAGGATTTTCCTTGGACCCTTTCTTAGGTGGTATAAAATAGATATTCTGCAATTTATAAATTTTTTAAGGTTGTATAACCGATTTTCATATAATTAATATCGCCATTTGCATACAAGAACTATGTAACTTGATTGTTTTAATTTTGGAGATAGCGCGAAGAATCATTTATTTTTTGCTAAAAAATATCTACATACAAATGTTAAAATTTTATTGAAGAAAAAGTAGTGGGAATTCTTAATACATATTTACATATCTATAGAGTTCTTGAATTCAAGTGGCGATATTTTTCTTGATAATTAATTGTATTTTTATAGTGGATATTAAAATTATTGGTCAATTATTGGACTTAAGTATTGAATTATTTGATAAGTCCCCTTTCATCCAGTAACGATGTTAAGTATAATCGACATTCATACAGTTTTAAATTTTAGGAATTTATTTAAATATTATAGAAGATTATTTAGTTGTGGTCTTTCAGAAAATTAAAATTATTTGTATTTAGTACTTCAACTATCAAGGATTGTGGGAATATGAATCGTTGGATTCAAATTTCTTTTATTTCGACACAAATATTTTTGATGCATTAATAGTTTGTCTAGTTTCAATTAAGTACCCTATTTTCAGAATCATTTTCGAAGATTTGACGTAAAAAAAAATAATTCTATTTCCCATACATTTCCTTGTTCTGTCAACTTTATTTCGCTTTATAAATTTACATCACTAGTTTTACATTTTTTATTCAAAAGTCAAACATTAATTTTTCCAAGGAATCGATATCTTTATTACGAATTCAAATCTACGGAATATTCCTATCTAAGAGTGCAAGGAGCCCTGTTCTAAAGCTTTATTTTATATGTATAAATAGTTTAACAATCTTTAAAAAAACTAATATTCATTATTTATTGAATTTTAAAGTGTTTTTGGATATCTCATTACGTCTTTTGACTAAAAAAGTATCCTGAAATTTAAACCTCAAACAACAAAGTATTTTCTTTTAATTTTCCATATTATTGTAGAAAAAGAGATCCTCAAAAATGTGAACTGCTGGAATTTTTTGGCTTCGAATTCAATTTCAAAACATTCACATTCTTAAGAAAAATAAATTTTCGTTTATAGGTGGGAAGAAAGTAATTTAAAAAAAAAGGTAGAATTAGTCAATTTAATTTAATGATTTTAAATATACGATTCCATATTCATTTATACTTTATGAAATTTCAAACTGTACGACAAGTATCGATTAACTATTAATTTCGGTGTGAAAACACGAACAGAAAATCGGACGAGCTGTTTAGGTAAAAACCTTTAAAATTAGGAAATTGATTTGTGTCATTCTAATACGTTAACATTGCCTGTTGAAAATTTTGCACCCAAACAATATCTGAAATCCGAATGCAATTCAGTTTATTTTATCAATAATTTGTATATGATTTATAACTATAAAACAGATTTAAATAACTATATAAATTTAGCTTGAAAATAAAAAAAAACTTACAGGGTCTTCGTTAAATCGATCATGTATTTTTGTTGCAATATATTGAAATTCCTTGCGGGATACTGATTCATTATTTCTCAGAAGCCAATTTGTAATGCATTCTATCAAAATCGCTCGTGACGAATCTCCAATTCTGTTCAACTGTTTGAACTCGTTTATGACAAAATTTCCGGATGGAAACAATTGAAGTATCGCATCGATGTCCTTTAAATAATTATTAAATAAGAAAAATATATGAACAGAATGGCTTCAAAGAAATTTCTAATAAATTACAAAGCTTCCAAAGGTGACACTAGGTGATGGTGGATTTGATATGTATGAGGTATTTGATGACGGAGACGATGGCGCTGAAGCTGCTGCAGAATCGTGATGCAATTCTGAACAACAATGCTCTGCTACACGTTTTTTAACTTCTTCTTTTATTAAGAGTTTAATATTATTAAAAATGTCTATAGATGGGTCTAAATCAGTCCAAATTCCCTGAAATTATTCAAATCAGCATAATACTATAATAATAAATTTGATTCAAGTGTATTCACATTTTCTTTTCGCCATTCATAAAGTTTCTGTTTGAATTCAACTCTTAATCTGAACGATTTATTTGCAAAAACTTCTTTCAAATCTTCATTGCTTATGAACTTTAAAATGTTTACGTTTAATTTAAGACTTGAAAAATGATCATATAAGTCAACAAATCCCCAAGACGAAAGTAAATGATACAATTCGCAATCAACTGTATATTCTTGGAGATTGTTATCGATATTATCTATTGAAGTTGAACCATTATTAGATGTGTTACTAAGTGTAGTATAGGTGGCCTGGTATTGAGATTTTTCAATTCCAGGATCTGTTTCATACTCTGACTGTGCTGGTATATTGTAGTCTTCTTCAACAAGGATTTGTCTTGTATCTTCCATTTTCAATTCCTTATTAGTTATTACATTAGGAAAAGAGAATTGAGATATTAAAATTTATTGAAACTTTTTATATTATTCCAGAAAATTGTGAAATTGCAAAACAATACTTTAGCAAACTTGAATAAACATATATTGTCGGCTTAGGATGCAAACCTCGTAAGCATGTTGGCCTCGAAATTTATGTCTGAATTAAAAAAAAACATTCTGAATGTCTTACTAAATGCCAAAAAAAGGCGAAAAAAAAAAATATCTTATATCCAAGTAGCCTATTCTGAATTGTGACGTACTAAATCAAAAGCGTTAAAAAAAGTATTAAGGAATAGTAAAGTTTAAAAGCTGCATTTATCCTTAAAAAGTGTTTTTATTGAAACTGTTTGGTTTACTTTCAAAAAGGTATTTGAATTTATGTGAAATCTATCAAATGTATCCTATTAAAAAATAATATTCTAAGAGTAAAAGATGTTTTTATGCAGAAGTGGATATACTTGGTTTTATTCCTTAGACAATATATATGTATATGTATAATCAGTTTTTGTATCTCGTTTCTTTTTACATGAATTCAGTTAAGACTTCGGTGTCCTGTGTCTGTATTCTGGGTGAATATTTGAAAATATTAATACTATGAATTCCATCACTAACAAAAACGTAATATCTTAAAGGTATTTAATTGAATAGGTTTCATTTAAGCAGCTTAAGCTGGCGCCACCTTATAATAAATTCGAAAAATATATATATAAATAAAAGCCGCAATCTCAATCTAAATAGATAAGTCGTCATTATCATGACGACTCCCTAGGCCTAGCCACCGAATTTAATGAATTTTAGCAACAAAATTTAAAAATACAACAAACAAAAAAATCCAAAAAAAATTGTTTTGAAAAGTTTTACTCCAAGCCGACAACATTGTGATTATAAAATTCAACTTTCAGAACATTATCTGAAATTTAAAATTTATTGTAAATGCAGATCTTAGGCTGATTGTACTTTCAATGATTGTACAACAAATGTAACCAATATTCATGTAATAATTTAACCTAAGCCAAAACGGGGTGGTATGTTTTTCGAGTTTTGAAGGAAACTGTTGAATATACTGATTCCAAAAGTTTACTTTCTAAATTGTGTCTAAAATCTATGAATACTGATTTTGAAATTTCGAAACCTAGATATTACTTTTCAAAACGTTTACTTGAGTTACAAGGGCATGGAATGTTCTTCTTCAATTGTTGACTTCTTGATTATGGAAGTCAACTTTCGAATATGTGTATTCCATTAATTTACTTATTATAACTTAGTAATATGACTTACATTTTACTTGGATGATTTGTATTCTTTATATTTTTTGGTTTCTTGTTCTTCTTATATTATTTTTTAAAAATTAGTTCAAGTTCCACCGACACGAAGTAGTCAGTTTTCAAAAGTTTCCTTGTTAGAAATGTACAATTTAATCATTTAAGCAATTTACAAAAATGGATTTACGAGGTTTGCAATGTGAAGTATTGGAAAAGATGAATAAACAAATATTATCTTTAACACTTACTTTAAATATCTGAAAATATTAATACGAATATCGTTCTTTCATATTTAAAAATATGTCTTATTATACCAAAGGAATTGTACGCCTAAACTAGAAGTTTTTACAATTTTAATGCAATTACTTTTTACATACATATGTATGTATATTTTAATTTGAAATCGAAAAGTGTAAATATTAAAAATGAACTGGTTGAATAGAATCTAAATATAACCACCATCCTATTTAAACTTTAAGCTAAGCAGGAAAGGGAATGATTATTTCCTTTTTTCGATTCTGCTGTTAGATATGTACTTACAAAGGCTTTAAGCTTAGCAAGGATTGGGTAGTATGAAATAATGTATATAAGACTTCCAAATATTATCTGAAATCAGAAGTTGAGTAAGTGGACAGAAAATCTTCCTCGTAAGTCTTTTCGCTATCTTTTTTTATCGTTTTGCTATATCGATATCGTGCTTACTGCAAAAAAAACAGTTTAATGGATTTTTGAACTCGAAAGAGTTTTTCGTAATATTTATTTAAACTAAAAATAAAGGATTGTTAAGCTAAGACATCGACGACATTGTGATTATAAAATTCTACTTTCAGAAAATTATCTGAAATCTAGAATTATAAATGCAGATTTTAAGCTGATTGTATTAAGATACACCAAATGAATAATTTTACCTCAGCCACAACGGGATGGTATGTAAACCTCTTTTTCGAGTTTTGAAGGAAACTGTTGAGTATACTGATTCCAAAAGCTTACTTTCTAAATTGTGTCTGAAATCTATAAATACAGATTTTGAAATTTCGAAACCTAGATACTTTCCAAAATGTTTACCTGAGTCACAACGGTATGGCATGTTCTCTATTTTCAACTGTTGACTTCTTGATTATGGAAGCCAACTTTCGAATAAAGCATGTGTATGTAGTTATGTATAAAATGTAAGTATAGTTGTCCAAAGAACTAAATTTTTTATGTTTGAAAGAAACAAGCTTTCTTCGAAAGTTGGTTTCCATAATCAAGAAGTCAACAATTGAAAAAAAAAAGAACATGCCATACCCTTGTGACTCAGGTAAACGTTTTGGAAAGTATCTATAGGTTTCGAAATTTCAAAATCTGCATTAATAGATTTCAGACACAATTTAGAAAGTAAGCTTTTGGAATCAGTATATTCAACAGTTTACTATATATATGTATATATATATAATTATATATTATGTACCAATGGAAAACGAAGACGCGCAGAGAACGTAAGAAACTCAATAGATAGTATTACTCGTAGAAGTATAATTTATCAGAGTTTTTAGCTTTTCTTTGTTGAGATAAAATGTATTTACATATTTGTATTGCACGTCCTCTAAGCACGTCCCTATAGGCGAACGTACAAGGTACACATTTTCAGACGGCATCAAAATATTTTTATAAAAAAAAAACTTTGAAACCTTTCGAAACAATGGTATTTTATGAATTTATATATGCAATAAAACTTAAATAAGAAATGCAGGTGCTTTCATGTTTTGTAAGTTGTAGATAATTTATAATAGAAATCTATTTTAAGTGCTTAAAATTTCAAGTTCAGATCCAAAAAAAAATTGCAATATGTGGCGTTTATATAAGGAAACATTTTATTTGAGAGAAAAGTCCCTGCATTTCATTAATTTACTTATTATAACTTAATAATATGACTTACCTTTTACTTGGACGATTTTTATTCTTTATATTTTTTGGTTTTTTGTTCCTTATATTATTTTTTAAAAATTAGTTCAGTTCCACCGACACGACTTAACAAAACGATGCCACAAACACAAACTGCCGAACTTTGCACACTGGAATGAGCATTGCACAAAAATAATGCCGTTATCGAATAAGTGCGTCTTATTGATCACGAACGTTGTTGACCATACTGGAATAATTGTCAGTTGATCACGAACGTTGTTGACCATACTGGAATAATTGTCAATTGTAACTATGTTCGTGATGGAAATCTAATGCTCGTGTTCACTGTACTATCACGGAAGTATAAAGCTACTTTCACACTTTAACTGATGAAAACAAATCAGATTCTTATTTAGAAATAAAGAAATTAGAAAGTTTATTAAAACCTTGTTAAGATTTTTACAAGTTGGCCAGGAAAGGGAATCGATGCGTTCGAACGCGTTTTTCTTATAATTATTGTGCTTGTTTGTATGCATTTGTTTTCTTTCCAATTTCCAAAAACTTTAAAAATGCTGTATGACTGCTTTTATACGAAATCAATTTTTAAGTTGTGTTGGTTTTTTGGTTTCCTTTTGGTTACACAGGCGCGTTTAAACAATGCAAAAGAGAAATTTCTTAATATTGTTTACTCGATTTGAGATTATTTTAATTTGTTTCTTCACACACACACAATAATATGTATTAAACCAAGCTACTTCAAAAGGAAAATGCAGAAATTCTTTTATGATTTTGTTTAAAATAAATTTAAAAAAAAGTCATCGTAAATAATAGGTACTTATCTTTACATGCAATACAATTTATTTTTTAAATATCAACCCCAATAATTTTGGAATTTGAGAATTTCGGCCCAGGATTTTATTTTTCTCTTGTGAATTAAACTCAAAGTAAATGTAGTGGCAGTGTATGAGTATGACATTGATCTATATAATACACTGGGATCAGCGTTGCCGATGTGGCACGATCGTGCCATTTTGACACGGAAATTTTCTCGTGGCACGGTGGCACGAAAAGTTTCAATATGTCACGTTTTTTTTTTATTATTTTACCTAAATGCGTTTAAGATAATTTACCCAACCTTTTTAAAAAACAATCCAAACATACAAAGTATTCTTCCACACTTCAATATTTTGGTATCAGAATTTTCTCATCTATTAGAGTGCGAGAAAGATGTTCTTTTTGACGAAATAAGAAACAAATTTGAGATTGGACTAGACGAAAGTATTTTTCTTGAAGATTCAAAAATGTTCAAGGTTAAGATGTACAAATTAAAAAAACAATATTGACGAAGGAATGTTAAGTAATATTTCAAAATTTATGTTGGTTCTTCTTAGTTTGCCTCGCATGGAAGTGCATCAGCAGAGCGAGTGTTTTCAAGGCTAAATAGTATTAAAACAAACAACAAAAACAGACTGTCATACAAAACAATTAATGCTATAATGTCATATAATGAAATTATTAAGCCTAATAATTGTCAAAATTTCAAACCTCCAGCTAATTTATTAATTTAACTTATTATAACAAAGCTTTATTACTTTTTATATTATTATTATGAACTTGCCAAAAACTCCGATTTCTGGAAAATACCTATACACGAGTAGAGGAAGTGATAGTATTTAATTAAGATTTATTTTTAAAGAATAACTGGATTTTTTTTTCATATGAAAATGTCACAAATGGCACGTTTTTTCAAAGAGTGTGGCACGAAAATTTTTTTTTATCGGCAACGCTGACTGGGATAGCGTACCCATACAAAAAAAAGCTGACTCCATTTGCAACATTTTTATAATTGAGCTTACTTTAGTGTGCTCAGTAGATGTCAAACGTTGAAGCTGTCTACGCAAATGTCATTTTTAATTGGACTCAAAATAACTGTCATAAATTGTAATAAATATAATTATGTAGTATATAGACAATTGGATGATTAATGCGAATTGATTTAGGTATAGAGTGATTTTTTAAAAGGTCATGGGTTTGGTCTTGTACCCAATTTCTGTGTATGGTGGATATTCTATGTTTTTATATGAAGGAGTGCACGAATTAATTTAAAAGTAAAATACCTTTTCTAAGCGAATGATGATATTTGCATTGTAAGGTATGCATATTCCAATTATGAATGGAATAAAATATCCGGTATTATTTGTCGTAGTTGATACAGGGCCTACAAAATTTTTTAAAACTAAAAGATTGCCAATGATCACGAACATTATTGCCCAATAACAAACGTTGTCGCCCAAATAAAATAATTGTTTAGCTTATCACGTTTATAGTAGTTTTACAATATTCGTGATCATTTCACCACAATCATGTTTGTTAAACCATATATGAAGTCAAATTAACGCGGCTATTTGTTTTGCAACTTACCATGAGTTTACATCGAATACTTAGTTAGGATATATAGATTCAGATGTTGTTTTAAAACAATTTTCCGATCCCTTCATATGTGATATGACTATTTATTATTATACGTTTATATTTTTTCCTCAGTACATATATCCAGGTCTAGTTAAAAATTTGCATGTGAAAACTATAATTCTCGCCAATCGAAATTATTGACATTGCGTTAATATATTATTTTCAGTAACTATATTTCGAATTAGAAAGAAATTTGATGTGATACACAAGTAAATAAGCATTTGTGGTTAAATTTTTTAAAACATTCTTAAGAAAAAATTTTGGTATGCAAACTTCAAGTTTTTATTACTTTACGAATAAAAAATAAATGTCAAAAAAAATATTGACTCGTTTTTGATATATCGAACTTTCCAAAAAAAAATGTATTAAAAATTCAACAAAAATATTTTGTGTTTAAGTTTTGAAATGCAAATTTTTTCAAACTTTTTAAAAGCTTTTCTATAATTTTTTTTATTAAAATCCGTTATACCGATATACCGGCTGGTCCGATTTTCTTTAAGCTTGGTAGATATCATTTTTAATTTTTCCCCCCACATATTTTTTTCTTTTTTTTTAAGACCAAAAATAACGGTACCTGCCATACGAATTTTTTGCGAAATTTTATAAATATTTTTTTTTTCTCAAAAACTGTTCGACAGATTTAAAAAATAAAAACACGAACAAATTTTATTTAGTTTAAGCTAGGTAATGGTTGAACAAAATTTCAGAAAAATGGGTATTGAGGGTACCCCCCATACATCATGGAACCATTTTTTTTTTGTTTTTGATTTTCTCGAAAACAGTAGGTACAACCGATTTTGATCATTTTTTTTTGCTAAGGCTCCCCAAAAACTTAAATAAAATCGTATTTTTCTCGAAAACGGCACCTAGAATTTTGATAAAAGTTTTCGTTTTTCAATTAATTTTTATGATCTTTAATTTAATAAAATATTATAGCTTGTACCTACCATAGAACCATTTTTCCGAATTTTGAATTTCTCATTATCTTAATGAAAATTTGTATAGAGGTGTTTCCAAAAAGTTTAAAAAACATTGCATTTTAAAACTCAAAAAAAATATTTTTTTTTAGTTTTTGGGAAAAAAGTCATTTTTTTTCTTGGAAAATTTTATATCTCAAAAACGACACAATATTTTTTTAATTAATTTAATAGTTTAATTTTCATTCGTACAGTAATAAAAACTTAAAGCTGGCGTACCGTATTTTTTTTAAAAATGTTTTAAAGATTTTGTGTATAAAAGTCTATTTTTTTAAAGAAACCACCATCAATTCATATTTGCATAGCATTCTGTTTTTATCTCTTACTACTAAAAGAATTAAAATAATTAATTTTATCTTTATGAACAGTTTTCTCTAATAACATTGGTTTTTTTAAATTCCTAGTCATTCCTATTACATGGGAGCAGTTCGTGCGACCTATTCGCATTTGATTTTCATTTAATTATAGATCGTAAATATAATCGAAAGAAAAAAAATGATTAAAATTCTAGTTGCCGCTTTCGAGGAAAATAAACCAATGACAGATACTTTTATTTTTGTTTAAAAAAGAAAAAACGTGTGGGAAAAAATTAAAAAATGCTTTCTACCAAGTTCAAAGAAAATCAGGCGAGCTGCTTAGGTTATAGTCGTACAAATAGACAGACGGAATTGCGAAACCTACTTTTTTCGTGTTCTTTCTTCTCTATGATCAAAATATCGAGTTCGATTTGTTGTACTATAAGTCTCAAGTAAAAATTTAACTGCTGTTGATTTAACTTGATTAAATGATTACTTAAAATTAAAAATATATTATTATTTTTGAGGTACTTATAACAAACAACCATACCAAGTCTGCTTTGTTGATTTAAGCATGAAACCTTGGTTGTTGCAACACAAACGTAGCAATTCAATTTTACAATTTTTTTTTTTTCAATTTAAAATGAACTATAAACGTGATTGAATAATAATTTTTGATATTTAAAAAATCAAGTATTAAACCTTGGTTGTTCCAATACGTTTATGATTGAATCGTAATTTATTGAAATATTATTTAAAATGAACTATAGGCGTGATCGAAGAACTATGTTTATGATACTTAAACAGAAAAAAATATCAACAACGTCTCATTTGTTGATTTAAATATGAAAAACCTTGGTTGCATCATCACAAACGTATTTAATTTCACTATTTTTGAAGAATTTTTTTGTTTACGATGTTCATAGTTAGGCAACAATGAAATCAACAATTGAATTATCGTTTTACAATGAAATCATGTTTGAATCAACTATGAACGTGAATGATATCACTATTTTTATGATAATTAGCAAGAATAAAAATCAACAATGCTCCATTAGTTGATTTGATCACGATGCCTTAGTTGATTCAATCACAAACGTAGTGATTTTCACTATTTTGTGTGCATTGTCAACCAACAATGAAACATACTTGAATCAACCAAGGTTTTTTTTTTCGGTGTAAGGGTACCCCCCATACACCCGTAATGCAAAACCTTATTTATCTCGAAAACGGCTCTAACGATTTTGATAAAAAAAATTAAGTGTGATATTATGGACATGGACTGTATTTTGGTCAAAAAAAATTTTGGGGGGAAATGTTATTAGGGGTACCTGTCATAGAACCGTTTTTTTGATTTTCGAATTTCTCACCAACGGCTCTAACGATTTTAACCAAAATTTTTACGCAGGAGCCGCTTTGCATTTGAAAAAAAATAAACTAAAATTTTTTTCGAAAAAATAGTTTTTGGATTTTTAAAAAAATAATACAATTTTTTTTTTGAAAATTCAATATCTTGAAAACCGATACACGATTAAATTTTTAAATTACGTTTTAAAATGTATTTTATTAAATACTAACAATTTGCATATCAATTTTTTTTATAAAAATTTTAAGGAAAATTTAGTACACAAAAAACATGTTTCAGTGTGTCAGTGTGTCTGTATGTCTGTACCTCTCACTACAGCCTAAACCCCTGCACCTATTTCTTTCAATCTCGGTAGTTAAGGGTCTTCGGTGAATCCCTAGAGGAGAAATTGAAATTTTTTTTTTAGCTCCAAAACTAAGGGTACCCCCCATACACCCGTAATGCAAAATCTTATTTATCTCGAAAACGGCTCTAACGATTTTGATAAAAAAAATTAAGTGTGATATTATGGACATGGACTACATTTTGGTCGAAAAAAATTTTGGGGCAAAATGTTATTAGGGGTACCTGCCATAGACCCGTTTTTTTTTGATTTTCGACTTTCTCATTAACGGCTCTAAGGATCTTAACCCAAAATTTTTTGCAGGAGTCCCCTGAAGTTTATAATAATATTGTATATAAAAATATTCGAAAAAATATTTATTGGGTTTAAAAAAAAAAAAAAATTTAAATCAATATCTTCATAACCTATGAACGATTATTTTTTGAAATTATTTCCTAAAACCAATATTATTAAATACTTAAAATTCGCATCCCACATTTTTTTCTTGAAAAATTTTAGAGAAATTTCTTACATAAAAAATTTATTTAATAATAAAACTATTTTTTAAAGTTTATTTGCATAAATTCATACTTTTCCGGAAACCAGACGGCAATTTTATGCAGTTGAACATTATTATCTCATTAAATCCATGTTTTATATCTGTAAAATGTATTTTAAATTCCAAAGTACTTTTACATAAGAGCAAGTTCGTGCGATCCAGTCGTGCATTTTATTTAACAACATCTGCACTCCACTCCCTATCACGGTTTTTCTCTGCTGGGCACTTTATTTCACATCACATCATTCCACTCACTCAATTGCATGTTGGATTGTGATTAAAGTTATACATAATTCAAACCGAATCAACGGTCACAAGAGTTTCCAACATGACATCATATAAAATATGCAAAACTCAACAAAAAAAAAAGTTTTAAGCGAAATATTTTTTCCAAGACCAGAGTCTAAAACCTCCCAACGCCTCCCCTTTAAAACACCTCATTTAAAGACCACCAAAGTAAATACGGTAAATAACATGGAAATGTATTTTATAAGATACGTTGCCTATTGCCGCGCCGCTGCCGCCGTCGCGTCGTCGTCTAATATAGCACGCGGGTATTTGATGCCGCGTCCTTGCCATCATCAGCGTAATAAAATTGCAGACTCATCATAGCTCGCAAGCCGGTTCCCAGTGCACACATTTCAGTCATATCACGAATAAGAACAACACAAAAAAAAAAAAAAAAAACAGCGACAGCACTCATTGTCATCAGTTCGTCGTCTGTCGGTGGGTCATTGCTGCTTGCTCAGCCGGTTGTTCATTTCACATATGGTTAAATGTCGCCTCAAATTACTGGGAATTAACGTGAATTCAAAACAGTGCTGAGTCCGAGTCCGTCATCTGTTTTGTGTGTCAACATTTGCGTTCGTGTTCCCTTTGCCAAGGGTCAGTTGACATGAACAGAATTCGTCATCTTTTTCAGTAATGACACCAACAATAGTCAACTACAATTTTATAGTTGTGAGATTTGAGATTACGGATACTTCGGGTTCTACGAATTCTAGATTTTGATTGTTTTGCAAAATTTAATTGTTTAAGTAAGTAATTAATGGCTTCAGCACATAAGACTTCTTTGTAAATAGGAATAATAATGATTTGAGCGACCACTTTTTGAAGCTGAGAGTTTTTGATCGAAATTGTATTTTTAGAGAATGCAGAATTAATATTTGTAATTTTGAAAGTTTGAAAAATTATTTTTAAACGACCTCTAATGGAAAAAAACTTTCAAAATTAAAATTTTTAGATTTAGGTGCATACAGCGACGGCCAAAATAATATTTCATTTATGTATTTGTACATAGTATTTAATATTTTGTTGAAAAACCTATTTTTAAAACTGCAATTCTCCAGAGGTCCGCTCTGTTGGAACAGTTCTTTTTACTAACATACATTTTTAGCTTATTTCAAAAGTTTTCAATAGGATTAGGGTCTGGTGATTGAGGAGGCCACTCTACCACGAAAGCCACGTCCATTATATTTCTTCTGACTTACAACCCTAGTTTGTGCGTGTTAGCAGAAATGGAGGGGACCTACAATTGTCTGCCGATTCCTAACGGTAGCAATTTTTCTGAAAAGAGATACTCTTGGGAGATTTGTCAATTCCTCGAAAGAGGCAGTATACTCGTACACCTGAAAAACTTACTTTCTGTCAGTCATTTCCGACACTCGTCCTTAAAAGTTTCCCAAGTTAAATTCGGATCGACTTGACGAATTTCTGGTGATTACCACTTGGAGTAAAATGTGTTGTAGCTGAAGTTCGTCATATTGACGGATGGACTCATGAGGTTTGTTTCAGTGGCCAAATTTCATAAAAAAAATATTATTACCAAAAAAATTAAAAAATGGGACCACTGTAGTGTGTTATAAGATCTCGGATAATATTATTATTTGTAGATATTTTTCAAAAATTAGGTCGAAGCTTGTGTTACAGTTTATGTGCAACATTACCGGATAAAGATTCCTTATATTTAAAAAAAGAAATAAGATGATACTAGTGTGCGGTGCCATATGCCCATGAAACCATTGGCTTAAATTGGTGACTCAAATCAGTAATAACATGAAATTGAGCAGTGACCACCGGGATCGTGTTATTTGACACCACTGGATTACATCTCGTGAAGTTGAATTCCGACCTCGAAAGCATAATTAGTAGGATAGAAATTCAAATGCAAGGAAGAGAGGTCCAAAATCGCACGACAGGATTTGCTTCTACAAAACCTGTCATATATCGTAAGTCAAATAGTTGCAACCCAAGTGGTAAAGAGTCATAATGTTTTTTTTTTTAATTCACAAGTTAATTTTTGATGTTGCATGCATGATAATCTACATCAAAGCGTTTGGTAGAAAAAAAATGTGAGCTATTTAGTTCATTCGGAATGGTCAAAATAGTCTGAAATAATTTAGTTTAGAAGGATTTTTTTTGCCCAATCGTCAGAAACGATCAAAAAGGGTCTAAATTTTACTTATCGCAGTTCTACCTTATTTGCGTTAGGCGCCATTTTAAATTTTAGTTAAGATCGTTTTTATAAAATAAATCGCTTATTCTTTTCGATTTAAGACCAGAAATGCACAAAATTTGTTTGGGCGAAAAACTACAATGTCATGTCTATGGTTAAAGAGAGCTAAATTACAAAATTTAAATAAAGATAACATTCAAATAAAAGAAAAGTTGGAGGAGAAAACTTCAATCCCTTGCTCTTGTATATAAAAGAGCTCAGTTACAAATTTTACTCAATTGAATAAGACAAACACCGAGTGTAAATCAATTGGTTTTTAAATACACGAATTTTAGAGCGGTTAATTCGGAATAAAAAGGAAGGTAGGCCTAAACACTCCTGGTACAAACAAATGCAAAAACACCAGCATTCAGTTGGCCTCAGAAATGGAACAATACAAAACCGGGAGGCTTGCCGCCGATTTCTGAGGCCAACCCGGCGAACCCCACAGGCGGATCACTAGTGTGAAGCAGATACGTGGGAGAGTTATGATCCCCTCGACATCGAGATCATAACAGCGCCGAAGAAAAGGAAGGAAGGAATTTAAGACGCTTAGAAAATGATGTAACACAGTTCTACTGACAATCAATAAATCTAATGTCATCACCTGACGACCAAATTTCATTTATCCAGAATTCAGTAAATCAACCTTTAAGGTACTAGTACGGTCTAGAACGCCAAAAAACGCACGATTTTTGGGAATTTTTTTCTCGGAAACTTTATAAGGTAATAACATATTTTTTTTTTAAATAATGAATGCGTCATCAAAGAATACATTGTCCCATTGCGGACAATTTACCACAATTTGTTTAAAAAGTAAAAAAAAAACAAGTTGCAACAAGTTTTTTGAAAATCGGTTCAGTAGATCTAGAGATTAACTGTCCGCAATGGGACAATGTATTTTTTGATGAGTTGACGTTGGCGCCATCTATAATTCGGCCGAAATTCGAAAATTAAGACAAACAAAATTTTTCTTGTACTCTTGTACTCTTGACGCATGTATTCATTATTTAAAAAAAAAAATATGTTATTACTTAATAAAGTTTCTTTGGAAAAATTCACAAAAATCGTGCGTTTTTTTTACATTCTAGACCGTACTAGTACCTTAAATGATTTTACTCCACATTCTCCCTGTCCTAACGCATTTTCCATACTGTTGGAAAGTAGCAAAAGTAACACCAGTCTGAAAAAACTAGCCACCCGTTTGTCTCGACAGTCAATTTTGCCATTTATTTTTTTTCTACAAAAATCCTTCATAATCAAATAACATTTTCAAATGAAAATTTACTTTTGATCACCAAACAATCGGGCTTAACACAAAACCACAGTTGTGTCTCACTGTGAGCTCATTATAAAAGATTCTTTGAAATAAATAAATGAAAAAGAAAAACGAAAAAGAAAAGAAATAAAAATGTAATGTAAGCGTGGCAGTGGTGGAGTTTTAATAAAATTACTTTTAAAACCTTCCTGTCAAAATTTCAGCGAAATCGGTTTAGTAGTTTCTTTTCCAAATAAACGAAATAGTGCGACAATAATCTTATTTTTTCAATTTAAGGAAAAAATTTATCAAGTTAAAAACGTAGAAAATAAAATTTACAAAATTTTGTCTTGATACATTTTTAGTCTTAGTTGAAAATGAGGAAGTTATTTAATAAAAACGAATTTACTTACTTTGCCCAACGCAACTCAAAGACGCTAGAATCCCAAAAAATATAATTAAGACTCATCAACTCTCCCGCAATACTTTAATTCTTGTTAATTAAATTTTAAATTCTCTAGCCTGATGATATTTTGAAGGAATATTTCTTAAACCCCTCACTTCATACTCGTATAAGAGATTTAAGTATTATAACATGAATGTATTTAACTGTTTTCTCTTTCCCATCGCAAAAATAAAAATAAAAATAATGCGAATAAGTTTTTTGTTCGTTGTTCACGTTAACAGTTTAAGTTCTTTGTTTACTATAAATAAAGGTCGACTAATCTTGAAAATTGCTGATTCAAAAACAAAACAAAACAAATTACACAAGCAGGCAAAAAAGTCATAAAATAAATTATAACTGATAAACAACAGACAACAACTGATAATAATAATAATTAGCTCAGTCGAAGATTGCACTTGGAAAGGGCATAACAAAGAAACTTTTCGGTAAAATATAAATAAGGTTACACTGAACGAGTTCATTTGACATTTTAAACAGATGAACAATTTTATGACAAAATTGCTGTCAAAAATTATACATACATAAGACGCCATATTGTATTATTGAGAGAAAGATGATATTTTATTTGGGAAGTAAACCGGAAGGGAGTAGCCCTCTACACTTATAAATATTTGCTTAAAGTAAATACAAGTTCTTTTAATGAGTCCATTATGAATTGTGTACTTATTTAAGTAAATATTTGGAGCAACACTATGAAACGAAACTTTACTTCAGTCAAACAATAAATCGTAAATGAATAATGCATTCAGTTCTCACAAGACTTTTCATTTCAACCAACAAAAAAATAGCTTATTACAAATATTAGACTGACGAAAGAAAATTATTCACAAAAAAAAAAAGTCTTGACGCATTTCAGCTTGATGGTGAAATATTTTTTTTTCTTTTAAATTTAAATTGCTCCATCATACAACTTTAAAGAACACCTAAACCCAAATTTAATTTAACACAAACATTTCCTTAAAATAAAATTCTAAGTCGAAATTATATGTACCTACCGTAAGTCTAACTTTATGAGGTCAATAAACCAACTAATTAACGGTTGAGCAGGCATTTCAAAATCGTGAGTTAGATTCATTCACATTTGGAAGTTTGAGTAATATTTTTTTGTTTAGTTTTGGAGTTATGAGATGACGCACTTCAATCCATCATTTGGATGGCAGGTAATTTTAATTTGGCTTCCTTCCTACAGTATGAGCTGCAAGAATGATTTTAATTATGCATAATTGGGGGTCGTAAACTGATTGAGTTATTAACACTGATTCAATGTTTGATTTTATCCATAATTTTAGATTGTACAGATAAATATTGGAATGTTATCGGTTACAAAATATTTCAAGGTGTTTTCGTGCCCTCTCCTCTGAGGCATGCCCGTCAAATAAGCATTACCACTTTCTTAAAGATGTAATAATTAGAATACTGGCCTTAAATTTGTTGTGTAACGAAGAAAAAAATTTCGCGCTTGTTTTTGTTTCTTAAATAACCCCGTAATGCAAATTTGACAGTCAAGTTAGCACTACAAACCCTCAGAATAGGGTAAAATGAACTCGTAAATTTGTCGTAAAAACATAAGTCCTTAACATAATTAAGATAATCGGCCCTAGCGAGGTATCCGTTTGGAGCATACTTTGTTGGAGGTTCAAGTTGCTTTCGAGGTATCCTATCGGAAAGAATAATATTATAGAAATGTGTTCGCGCAATTTGTTCTGAAAAGAATTTGTGTCGGACGAAATCGAAAAAAACAATTGCATTAAGCTGTCAGAAATTTCACAAATAAAGCACTTGATCGCACTTCAACGCAGTTCGCCGTGTGCGTAAAAAAAATGTCGGAGAAAAATTCCGAACAGCTGTTCGGAAGAATACCTCGAAGCAAAAATCCTCCGAATCGTACGAAATCGGAGAATTTTCCGCTCCGAACGGATACCTCGCTAGGGCCGAATTTGTCGATGGAACTTATTCAAATACATTTTACGGCAGTTGTTTATACAAATTTCAGAACAAAACATTAGTTATAAAAGATACTTCTGTAAGCATTTTCAGAATCATTAAAAAAAAACTAGTGCGACAAAATTTTTGATTTTACGACATATTTACGACAAATTTACGACAGTTATTAACACTGTCCTTTTTTCCTTTTCGAGTTCATTTTAACCCGTTTTAGGGGATGGTACAACTTGTCTGTTAGTTTAGCATTACACAAGATCATTTTAAAAACAATCCAGTGTGACTTTTTTTTCCTTTACTACAAATTTACGACGATGAATCCAATTATTACATCTTCAAAAATTTTCAATTGGTAATGCTTACTTGGCAGACATCGAAATTTCTCATAATACTATAATATGTACATTCGTTTTTTATTTTTATTCCATCATAATTTTGGACGAAAAGAAATATAACAGTTTCCGTTACCGTTGTCTACATCATTCCAGTAATATATTATTATTAACAAGAGTAATGGAAAAAAGAAAAAAAATGTTAACAAGCAATAATACGAGAATCTAATTGCTGCTAACGTTTTTGCGGACAATTTCTCAACTCAACATGTTAAACAAACAAATAACCCCTAAATAAGTTTGCTAAGACCAGCGATGTTATATTTGTGAATATAATGAATTCGCAGTTAAAACAAAAATTTAACGTTCGATACGCAATTGACATGCAAGTATGGATGTTTTTAAAGTAAAAAAATAGGCTTTTGATCAAAGACATCGCTCTTGCAATGTGACCCCGAATCAGCTTTAACAAAAAATTATCAATTCTGTTTATATTGGCTCCGTTGCAAAGAACCTGTTTGGAGTAATAATGTTTGTACTTCGATTCTGGTGTTCTGTGTATTCCAAGGCAAAGTATTAGACATTGCTTCTCAAACACCCGGATCTTTTTCATTTGAGATGGGGCAACGTTAAACCGTACCAGGCACCCATAGGAAATGATCGGCCGAATGAGAGCCATGTTACAAATCACCTTCAACCTGCTATCAAGTCGGCTCCTGTAAAAACCGTTTTGTCAGGCAAATGCCTTGCTAGCCCTCGTCAGAGCAGGATTTATATGTTTGTCGCAATACAAACAAAGAACCAAGTAGATGGCAAGGTACTTTACTATACTCACCAGTAGCTGTCCATGTGTTCCTACGATTACTACTTGCGCCAGTTCTTTCTCGTATCCCTTGAGTCTCCATGCAGCGGACTCCTAAACAGAATCATTTCAGATTTCAGAAAATTGATTTTCAACTTCCAGTCATCGTAATATCGCTGAATCTTGTCGAAGTCACGATGCAAAAGAATTATGATAACCCCTACTTTCGTAGCTGTTCTGTACGTTATTAGATTGTGGTAATTGTCCGAGTTAAACTACCTAACAGATTGCTGGTGTAAATGCTAAATAGAATCGGTGAGTTGACCGTTTCCTGCTGAAGACCATTTTTTACGATTATATCGAAAATTGCTGTAGAAGTTACACTGCCACTTTTGACATCAAACTTTCTACCATTGAGAATGTCATAAAGCATGCATATATAACAGTGGTTTACTTATGCCGAGTTTGGTCAGTTTTAGAAAGAGACCCTCTAACCATATGGTGTCGAAAGCCTTCTCCAAACCACTCCTTTGACCAACTCTTGAAGAAAGTCAAAGAGCTGAATTAGCCCTAGCCAGAATATTGTCTGGGCTTACTATCGCAGATAACTCCTAGATCCCTAATGGTGGTCGCTCTGGAAATAATGCTTTCATTAATGTAATAGTCTCGGGGTTGTGGGTGAAGATTTTTGTGGAAATATGTGATTGCTTGGATTTTGCCAAGATTAAGTTCCAAATTGTTCTTTTGTCACGAAAAGGAAATGTATCATTAGGTGAAGAAATGACTCTAAAATTTTTTATTTAATCTGCATTTGTAGATAGTTCCGAATGTTCAATCAAAGATTCGACGCCATTGATTGTCAGGATTAAAGTAATCGGTCCTAGATGGCTGCCTTGCGGCATGCCATATTTTAGAGTAAAATGATAGGACATTGAAGATCTAAACAAGACCGTTATTTACTGTTCAATAAGTATGATTCCGTCGATTGAATAAAACTATTCACTTTAATAAGATAAATTATTAAAGAAAGACAATGTAACAACACTGTCGTTACTTTATCCATTTACGGTTGCGAGACGTAGTGCATTCGAAGATTTATTATAAAAAAAAAGTTGCACTTCGATCACATTAATCATTCAATCATGGCTGCATTGAATATGTATTATGTTTTATTTCTTTCAAGATAATAATGGCTATGACCGCTTTCAGTTCATTAGTTGGAGCCCAGATACTTAATTTGGATTGATTTTTTGTTCGTTGATCTTCTTTTCCTTCTTGTGATGTGATCGAACCTCCTAATATACAATAGCTTAGGCTTTTAGGTGAAAGTCTTGGCTGCTTAAGTGGCCTTGAAAAGAAAGTTGGAACATACGAAGATGAAGACGACAACAGAGAAAAAAAAAACACTCCGTTTCTCAATTATCTCTTCAATTATTATCTAGTTGTTATGATAAAAATAATAATAGACTTGTTAAAAATTGAGCTTAGCGGTAATTGTTGCAATTATTTGCCGCAGGAGGTTTCATCTTAAGTAAAATTAAAGTTATTAAAAAGATGTTGGATCTTTTGCAATTCTTCTTCGCTCAAGTAAGACCGCACCTACATAAATGCATATACCTACTCAATTTGTAAAAGTGGGAAGTGATTGGCGTAAAAAAAGCCACTCACATTGCGCATTCTAGCGAAGCAATTAACCGTCTTAAATTCAGTATGTGTACTGCTTTATTTCCGTTTGATTAAAAAAAAAAATGTTGTTTTCGCTGCATTGATTAAGTCACAGATTAGATCAGTCGATTGGATAGATTGATGGATTTGAATGTTGGCAGCAGGGATAGAACCATACTTGGTGGTCGTTTCGCTTGAATTGTGGAGAATGTTGGGGGATGTCTGACAATTAGCTAACAGATAGCTTTATAAGGGGTGGAGGCCTGCCAATGTTCGGACATGGAAATTTAATTATTTACAACTATATAAGTAGAGTGAAATTTTATTCAACATTTTTGTAGTTCTATTAATTAATATAAATGAATTATGTTAAAAAAATAGTCAAGTTTTCCACACAATTTTAAATAACCGGTATGTTTTCCTTAAAGTCCGAATAAAATTACATGGGAAAAAAAGAGATTGGAGTCAATCGATTTTCGCGTAAATACATCTTGTATGAAAACATCAAGATATCTTTAAAAAAACAATTCGTCGACAAGTGTATCAGAACTGAAACCTCTGCCGATCCATGACTTGAAATTAAGTTTTATCATAATCTCAAACCAGCAGATATAAATTTAATGATTTAACTGTCAAATTAAAGAAATGAAATCCAATGAGAGAAGCCGCCATTTTGAAAAAGATGTTGGTGAAACGTTTTATTGAATTTTCTATGCGATACAATAATATAACGTTGATATAATGTCAAATCCTTAAGATGATTTATTGACCAATTTGGAATTTATAAGTTGAGTCGGGAAAGTCAATGTAACATAGTTGTTTCATTGCCAATATTACAGTGACCAAAAAAGCCAAAGGAAAGATTTCGAATCGATTCCACTCAACTTATAATGTCAAATCGTCAAAAATTATAAGGTAAATATAAATTTTGGCTTATTTTTCGTTTTTCTAAGTTTTGATATTTTTGGCAGTTTTTTTTTAAGTGATCGGAATAAGGGTTATATTTATATGTATGAAGGAAAAGGCCCGATATGATATTTCTTAATTTTTGGGTAATGTGACATTTTCAAGATTTGGGTGATTCGGTTTTAGCATTTTGATACTAGGTCAAACGCGGCTAACAATAATTTTTGACTTTTGGGCAATTTTTTAAAGTAGTGATATGCTTTAAATGGTCGCTCTTATGAACAAAAAATTAAAGATTCAGCTGCTATTGCGGAAGTTGACTGAAGCTTGCTTTCTCTCAAATCTATAGCAGCCATATTTATAAACTCATTATAGCGAGTACATAAAGGTATACAGTCCTTATAATGCCTCTAAACTAAAAACTGTTATTTATAAAAGTTATGAATGTTCTATCTATAAATTTTATATAAACAGAAATTGCTCTACACTTTTTGATTTTTTTTTTTTAAAGAATCTTAGTGACTAAAGTTCCTTGACACTTGTTACTTCGAATAAGTTGAGAAGTTGAGCCATTTATTTTCATAATCGTGTTTTATGACAAAAAATGGTAAATAATGTCAGATAATAAACCGTGAATCCATAATAATAGTGAAATAGGCGGAAAAAAGCGGTGACAGTTTAATCTAATGACAATTTGCACTTTGTATAAAATCTCGTTTTTGAAAGTGCTTATTTCATAAATTAACGTCGGAACATTTGTAACATCTAAGCCAACCTTTTAAAATAACTTACTTGTTGCATAAATATCAAACCATAGGTATGTTTTAACCCTTGTAACCGCATTACACATTCTGTTTGCACCATTGGGTCTTTATTTTCGAACACATCCCGATAACTTACCTAAATGTCACCATTTTGGTGGTAAATTGAGATTTTAAAGATAGCTGCGTTTTCTTTTTAAACAAAATAGCTAAGCGGTCAAAACAAAATAAATTTACTCAGTTTTGTTGATGTGGCAATTCACATCAACTAATCGACAGGAAAAGGAAATATAAATGCTACAATGCAAACAAATGGATGTTGGAAGGTGAAATGTATCTTGGTAATTAATAATCTGTGATTGTTTTCGATTTTCGAATACCGAATAATTAACCGAGTAAACATATTGCCGTCTGCTATGAAAGTCAGAAAAAGGGACAGCAGCATAAAGCGCGTCTTTACTCACAATCTTTACTTAATTTAAAGTTAAGTCTATGGTGAACTTTGTTAAATCAATATTCGTTAATGGAACCAGAAACAACTCTTGTTGAGTCAGTGAACTTATTTTAAATCAATAATTTTTACTTGCGACTCATAGGTATTATAAGGTAAGTTGTGCATTCGGAAAAAAAATCGAACTCGACATTTTGATCGAAGTTGACATAACGATGATAGCGAAGACTAAAAAAGTGGGTCACACAATTCTGTCTGTCTTTTCGACTACAGCCTAAACGGCTCGGCCGATTTTCTTTAAACATCGCACAGTGGTTTGGTTTGTATGGGAGAGCGGAAAAAAAATCTGCAAAATCTGCAAAATCTGAACTACTTAACGGATTTAAATAAAATTTGGCACACATATTAAGATCTACCTTATACATATGTGGTCCAAATTTGGTTAAGAAATAATTTAGAAAAAAATTTATTGACGTTTTTCTAAAATTTGCGCGTTTGGATTGGAGCGGAAAAAAGTCTGTAAAATCTGAATTACTTAACGGATTTCAATAAAATTTGGCGCATATGTTAAGATCTATCTTATACATATGTGGTCTAAATTTGGTTAAGAAATAATTATTAGAAAAAAAGTTATTGACGTTTTTCTAAAATTTGCGCGTTTGGATTGAAGCGGAAAAAAGTCTGTAAAATCTGAACTGCTTAACGGATTTAAATAAAATTTGACGCACATGTTAAGATCTACCTTATACATATGTGGTCCAAATTTGGTTAAGAAATAGTTATTAGAAAAAAATGTTATTGACGTTTTTCAAAAATTTGCGCGTTTGGATTGGAGCGAAAAAAAGTCTGTAAAATTTGAACTACTCAACGGATTTAAATGAAATTTGGCACATATGTTAAGATCTATCTTATACATATATGAGAAATAATTATTAGAAAAAAAGTTGTTGACATTTTTCTAAAAGTTATGGGTTTTAGATGTTGTACTGAAATATATTTTTTTTTTCTTTTTGGAAAATATGAACTTTTTATTTTGAATAAAGTAGAACAAACTATTTTTGTATATTATAAACATAAAAACAAATTCTTCAAAAATAATATTAAAAACATAAATAAAACATTTGCAATAAATTAATAAATAAAAGTTGAAGCAGCTATTTTACTCTGCTAAAATGAGGTTTCTAGCATCTGTACTCATTGGTAGTATTTTCTTTTTTGCTTGTGGCCTCAATCCTGGTAATAGTGGATCTGAGGATATGAGGATACGGTGCATCACATCTTCATTCGTTGCAATCCGACTGCATTTTTTCGAATTAAAACTGCGATAGATTTTATAGTCCTTATTTCGGCATTCTTGGGCTTTCTCGGAGAGTAATCCAAAGGGAAATGTACAATTTTTTATGATTTCTTCTCCATGGATCAAAACCTTATGTACGGTCGCTGGCATATGGTACCATTTATAATTCTCTATAAAAAGTTGTGCGTTTCCCACGCGTACTCTGCATATTTTTTTGAAATATATTTTTTCATTCGATGTAATTACTTCAAGAATAACAATAGTCATAAGTTCGGAACACAAAACCGAATAAAGAATTGCGATTGAATCCATTTTAATGGAGGGAAATTATCTGTCATTATAACTGTCATAAAATAATAAAATTTTTAACATAATTTTGCCAACAAAATTGGGTTGAAAGTTGAAAAATTTTCGAGGCAGAAATAAATTGTTTTGCAAAAAATCGAATTTCGCAGACCTTGGTCAAGGTATGAATTTTATTTTATTTTTAATATAAAGGTACGCATTTTTTCTAAAAATAATGGGATTAAACAGCTCATTCTGATAATTAGAACCGAAGAAATTATAACTATTTGATATACACCACCCTCAAAACCGAGTTTTTTGAAAACCGATTCAATGAGATAAATTTGAATATAACTTCCAGATCCGCAGGCATCCGCAGCTGATTTTTTCTGTGTTGTTACTTTAAGGAATTGAGCACACACTGGCGTACTTCACTACGTGTAGGCAAGTGTAGCTAAACTTGAAACTCAAAAAGTTTTCATCTAAACCATATTTTGTTGGTACCCATATCTGACGCTTCTTATAGAAGGCTTCTTATATAATTCATCTTTTTTTTTTTATTTTTTTAGATAACCAAGAATAGATCAACAAAACGGTATATACATTTTAAGAATTTAATTTAAGGAACTTCGGTAAAAGACATCTAAAATTTTGTTGAAAATACGGTTCGCGACTTGAATAAATTTTTCTTTGACTTTGAGGGCTTGTAAATATGTATATAAAATATATATATAAAAAAATACTCTGAAATCATATGCTCTGGATATATAAAAGTACTTAGACATAAAACTTAAAAGGCTACTCATTACTTTCTGAAATGGATTTTTTTCCGCTCTCAAACCACTGTGCATCGTAGCTATACTCTGTCCAACAAAAATTGTCAGTACAGGGAAGATAGGACCTTTGTCTCTCATTCTGGTTGCATTGCCATGCATAACTGTGCCGCCTTTTAAAGCTCTCACAGCGATTCCGTAGTTTACATTATAAATCGTAGCAAGTGAGAGTAAAAAAACGCGTAGGGCTACCGTCTGCCGATTCAAAACGACTGAAAACAATATTCAATTTACCTTTTAGGTAGGTTTAGGTGGTGTCCGAAAAAATATATGTGACATACTTGAGGGTGTGTTCGTTGGTATTTATTTTGTTATACTTTGCCTTTAATCCAAAATGTGATCGCTCCGAAATTTACAGAACAAATATTTTTTCAAATGCAAAACCTTAACTCATACCATAATTCCGGCTTTACACTACTGCCATTAATTTTGTCATAAAATATTGAATCAATGTACGCGAAGGCGATTGGTTTCGATTGATAAGTTTTATCAGTTCACTGGCATTTGTTCAAAAATGTCGTGTAACAACTGAAAAATTTGCACATTTTATTTGAATTAATACGATGTTAAAGCTGTTTTAGTATGAAACTAGGTTAAGACAACGATTTTGCAAAATTTTAATCGGATACAGCATCATACTTTCTCTACACTTTTATTAAAGTTAAACTCTCAGAATACCTATTTTATTTTTTTAGTATCGTTCTAACTTCATATGACTCTTTAACATTTAAAAACGTCAAAATAGGTCTTTTTTCTTAATTTTTGCACGAACTACCATTGTTTTAAGGTTGCCCAGAATCAATTTATTAAAAGAAATTGCCTTAGGCTAGGCGGTTTCGCAACTGCTTGGTTCAAGAAACTAAAAAGTTTGTGTTTTGACACAAACTAAAGGATTGCCTAAAATGAGTTCGCTATTTTGTGTAACATATAATTATATGCACCTGCGCGGACATTCAACCAAATAGTTCATCTGTTTTCTATAATTATCCAAACAGTTGTGCAACTAAAAATTTAATGTGCGCTCCTAGCCTTAGGACGATATTAGTTAAAAAATGTTTAAAGTTAGAAAACTACATTAAAGTTAGGAAATATATAAGTATAATACTACTACCTTAATAAGAGGCTGTTTAAAATTTTGCGCCAATGTCATTTTATTGAGTACTATGTTTTTTTTTCCCCAATACTCAGTATATACATATATGCGAGAACATTTTGAGTAGATTGTAGAAAAAAGATATATTTTCGCACTTTTGTAAGTTTTAAATCAAATTTAAAAGTGAGAAAAACTCTAAATCAACTCGATCTGCATTTTCATGAATATTTCAACTCAATCTGCATTTTCATGAATATTTCAACTCCAGCTTAAAAACGAGATACAGATCTTTCGAACACATCCGTGTAGGTTAATTCAACAAGTAGGAAGGAAGAGTGAGTTAAAGAGTGAATAAAGCGTTTTTTTCATGCTTGTATTACTGCGCTAGATATAGATTACCGATAAAACGCGCCTAGTATCTCATCAGCAGTGGGATACGACGGTCGTGTTGGAGTGTACAACTTTTTGCAAAGAATTACAATTACTTAAGAAAAGTCAGTGGCTTGCT
Organism: Chrysotoxum bicinctum; assembly: GCA_911387755.1. Taxonomy (NCBI): domain Eukaryota; kingdom Metazoa; phylum Arthropoda; class Insecta; order Diptera; family Syrphidae; genus Chrysotoxum; species Chrysotoxum bicinctum. The sequence goes on from OU426988.1 coordinate 202,697,303, forward strand.
CTTTTTTTAGTGGCATTTTTCCTAACGCATTGTAGTGAGGGTGCATCAGGCGCCATTGCTTTAGAAAAAGCTCTCCTATAAGGCCTGTACTGACAATTTTTGTTGGACAGAGTATAGTATTTTTAATTTTTTTCCTCCACACTTTTTTCTTTTTTTTTTTTTTTAAGACCGAAAATAACGGTACCTGTCATAAGATTTTTTTCGAAATTTAATAATTTTTTTTTCTCAAAAACTGTCCCACAGATTAAAAAAAAAATTCAGGAAATTTCATTTAGTAAAAGCTAAAATGGTTGAAAAAAAAAATTTACAAAAAATGGTTATTTTTGGTACCCACCTTGGAACCATTTTTTTTTTGATTTTCTCAAAAATGGTACAACCGATTTTGACAATTTTTTATGCTAATGCTCCCCAGTAGTTTGAATATTAGTGTGTTTTCAAATTTTCTAAACATTTTTTTTTTGTATTTTTAAAAAAAATTTCAATTTTTTTTTTTCAAAACTCAATATTTCGATTTTTTAAAATTCGATAAATAAAAGTTTCTTAATATAAATTACAAGTTTTAAAAATAAAAAATTATTTTACTTAAAAATAACGGTACCCTCCATGGAAGTGTTAAATGATGGTTTTCGAAAATTTCCAAAATGTTAAAAAAGGTGATTTTCGAAAATCGTATTTTTCTCGAAAACGGTTCCGAGAATTTTTCTAAAATTTTTTAAAATTTTCAAATTTAGAATTTCTCATTATCGACATAACGTATTTTAATGAAAATTTTTATAGAGAAACTTCTAAAAACTTAAAAAAACATTGCATTTGAAAACTTACAAAAATTTTTTTTTGAATTTTTGAAAGAAAAAAAAAAAAAAAAAATCTATTTTTTTTTTTTGGAAATTTCGATATCTCAGAAACGGCTCAATATATTTTTTTGGAAATTTAATTTTTATGCGAACAATAATAAAAACTAGATCGGTGTATCAAAATTTTTTCTTAAAAATATTTTAAAAATTCTGTATACGAAAGCTTATTTTTTTAAGAAACCAGTACAGACATATAATTTTTGTTCTTGCCTAAGCTAATATTTGATGAATCACATGGCATCCTGTTTTTAGGTCCAACTACTAAAAGAGTTTTTTTGTCTATTAAAAAATTAATTTTATGCTTATGAACAGCTTTTCTCTAATAACATTCATTTTTGAAATTCTTAGTTTATATAAGAGGAAGTTCATGTTGTGCATTTTATGGTATAAATTCGTTGACTGAACGAAAAATTTGTTGGTTTAATAAACATTAAGTTTAAACAAACTATTCATTGGTGCAACTAAGGTAATTATCGGTAAAATATAAGTTTGGTTTTTGGTATTTAGTTTGGTGTATAAAATAATAACTGTCAATACTTGTTGAATGAAGACAAGTTTTTTTTCGAAAGTTGTTATAATTCATATTCTCTTTTATATTTTTTTTTACTTTAAATACGAGTGTATATAAAAAACTACATGTATATTTTTTCTTTTCTTTTCAGGTAAGTTCACTTATTTTGAACCAAAAATTAAATGCTTTAAGCATACAAAAGGTAAGTATATATTTGTATGTGTACCTTATGGCTTAAAAAATCATAAATCATTCTATTTATTCACAGTCAACAAGTTCACAGTTCTTGCTTGACCAGAACTCTTTTAAAATGTCAATGAATTAATCCCTTCCCGAATAAAAACTCATTAAGTCAAAAAGAATAAACGTCTTTACGAAATGTATTATTTTGTAAAAAACTTTAATTTGCATTAAAATAGAGGCACAAAGTTCAAAGAATAGAAAGAAGCTTTTTTATTGCAAACCCTAGTACTAGTAAGTTGTGAAAATTGAGATGAAACCCACTTCAGACAACAGATTATTGGCGTCAAACAGGGTTGTAAAAGAATGCAATCTTTTGTGAATGCAATCTTTGAAAATCATTCGTAGAATTCAATTCAAAGATTGCATTCATTGACTTCACTTTGAGACTACGATTGGTGCCGTGAAATAAGGCCAAGTGAATTAAGGCCAACTTTCAAAAACTGGCCTTATTGCACTTTGATAAAGTGAAATAAGACCAATTTTCAGTAGTTGGTCTTATTTCACTTTGACAAAGTGAAATAAGGCCAAATGATTTTCAGAAATAAGACCAAATTGGTCTTATTACACTTTTTGAAAGCGTAATAAGAGCAACTGAATGTATTTAACGGTGCCGTGACATAAGGCCAAGTGACAAAAGGCCAAATTTGTTTGTGACTTAAGGCCAAACATAAAATGTTTTGTCTTGAGCAACAGTACTTTGGGTGGCCCGCTTCGCGGGTTTTCAGGATTTTAACTCCCTTTTCGGGACTCACACCCGCTCACGCAACTCCGTTGCTCCGCTTAGGGTATGTTCAGTCGCCAGGCAGGCGCCTGTAGCAACAGTTTTGTATTTTACATTAATTGGAGTAAACTACTTACAGTTATGTACTGCTGGTCAAGAAAACTGTTGCTACAGGCGCCTGCCTGGCGACTGAACATACCCTAAGCGGAGCAACGGAGTTGCGTGAGCGGGTGTGAGCCCCGAAAAGGGAGTTAAAATCCTGAAAACCCGCGAAGCGAGCCACACAAGGTACTGTTACGCAAGAAAACTCAGAACATCGACCCCCAATAAACAATAAATTATGTATTATACAAATAAATAATACTTATAAATGAAATGAAATAAATATAAAAATGCAGTTCGGCCTTATTTCGCTTAGTCAAAGTGCAATAAAACCAACTGTTGAAAGTGAAATAAGACCAATTTGGCCTTACTTCGCTTTGTAAAAGTGCAATAAGACCAACTGCTGAAAATTGGCCTAATTTCACTTTGTAAAAGTGCAATAAGGCCAATTTTTGAAATTTGGCCTTATTTCACTTGGCCTTATTTCACGGCACCCTACGATTTCAAATTTGCATACACCATTCATTTGGCATAAAAAAGAGTGAAATCACTTATAATTTTTTTCGCTATTCATTACGCAGCAACCAATTGATTGCAATCTTCTGAGAATTCACGGACTCTCCGCATTCCTTGCATTCCTGGCATTCGTTTGCATTGTTTTGCATTCATTTCAATGCCAAAACTGCAAGTGAATTCAAAGAATGAATGAATTCCCAGAAGGTTGGTTGCTATGTAATAAATGGCGAAAAAGTGATGGCAATCTTTTAAAAGCCAAAATGAATGGTGAAATTTTGGAGTCGTATTTTCAAATTATTAAAGATTACATTCTTTTGCATCCCTGGCGTCAACTTTAAATTGAATTCAATAATTCTACATTATTATTTTTATTTTATACTAGATGAAACTTGCTATATTTAGCAGCGACACCTATTGAACGTTTCTCAGGAAACTGTCTAAACTTTTCGAGTAATGTGTGTAAGATAATGATTCATGCTTTGGTTTAAGAAAACTTATTTTCGAAATTGCAATCACTAAATAGGGGAGAAGACTCAGATGTAAGAAATGTGGGCGTGGTGTTAGAAAAGTTGGCATAATCCCGGTATATTCACGATATTAAACTTAAAATGAAAAACAAAGTAACAAATGTTGAATGCAGTTCATCCTGTACTCTTCTTGGTTCATCGAATTATGACAACTATCATAATTTTCTAGCACAGATATATTTATAAAGAACTTTTCAAAGCGCATACAACCATGTCTTCTTAAAAGATCGACAGTGTCTTTACTATATAATCAACAACATTATATGGTAATAGACGCCAACGATCTAAAATTACATTATATGTATATCTAACTCACTGAAAGTGGAAGCAATCTAAGCATCATTTTGGTGAAAGTAATATTATTGTGCGTGATATTTATATAGTGTTTGGTATCAATTTTTTTTAATACTGAAAATGCGAGCATTGCGTGCTTTGTTTAATAACCAACACTCTAAATCTATCTCATCAACGATATCTTGTTGGAAACTTTTAATTAACTTGCAGTCAATTGTTCTGTTAAAAAAAGATCCTTTATTTTCTTATTTTGTTTTTATTTCCAAGTCATCAAAGTAGAACTCTAATGGCAACCATTAAATTTCGATCTTGAAGACATTTTAACGAGTCAACGAGGAAACAAAATCCGAGGACGTTAAGTCAGTCAGCAAAGTTCTTACCTACAATCTTTGTGAGTTTGACGGCAAAGGTGAATGTTGTGCTCGAACCTCACCACCTTTATTCCCAATCCACGAGGCCATAAATAAAATTAGTTTGTTTTATTATCTACGGAACTATATATATCGTCAGGATCTGGATTAATTTTTGACACGTATTACAAAAACAATCTGAGATCCTGCTCTCTATCTGGATCTAATTCAAAGATTCAAAATTTAGTTCTTACTCTGGCAGGTAGATGTTTTTTTTATGGTAAGGTAGTGTAAACCACAGTGTAAAGAGATGGTCCTATAACTTATTTGATTCTTATAGGCAAGGTTCAAAATAGAGCTTTAAAAATGATAGGTGGTAGAACTATAACGGAAACTTATCGCTCGAGCAGCGCAGAAATGTTTCATGTCTCTCATTATTTTATGGCAGTGTCTAGTAAAATATCCAGTTGCGTTCCTACCCTTAGGCTAGGCGCGCACATTCAATTTTTAGTTGCACAACTGTTTGATGGCTTAAAGAAAACAGATGAACTATTTGGTTGAATAACCGCGCTGGTGCATACGAGTATAAATATATGCTACACAAAATAGCGAACTCATTTTAGGCAATCGTTTAGTTTGTGTCAAAACACAAACTTTTTAGTTGATCGAACCAGGCAGTTGCGAAACTAAAAATTGAATGTGCGCGCCTAGCCTTAAACAATTCAACATTAATACTCGCGCTGTCAGAGTATAGAGATTTTCTCTTTAGATGCGCTACAAGAATTGAAATCCATTACATGGCTTTATTTGAAACCTCTTATTTGCATAATCAGAGGATTTTCAGTTCATCCCAAATTTAACTTACTACATTTGTTGATTCACTTCCGACTAAATTTTTTGAGTGAACTCGGGAACTAAGGACGGGACGGTTCAAGATCTTAACGCAATGATTTCGGTGGATGGAATGAGTTTGAATCAGAATTCAAGTATGATATTGTTCATTATAATTATGCAAAGTTTTTCATCTAGTACATTCTTTCTCACATAAAAACATGCTTGATCAACGAATGAAGGCCTGTGCAAATAGCTCTTTGATTATCACGAACTGAAAAATTATAAGTCTACCGAGAATTACGACTACGAGTAGTCAAGGCTTTTAAAGGAAGCTTGAGCTTATAATCCCACTCACCTGGAAGACTAAGCTAGAACTACTTTTACTATTTTTTTATTAATATAGTCGGAATACTTGACATTAATCCTATATTTGTCCATGTCTTAAACATGTAAATCCGCATGTCTCTTCAGCAGCGTCCAAATTATGTTTATTTAAAAAAATCAACATTGTTATGTTGAGAAGTGTAGGTAGACGTGCTGATCAACAGCGTCAATCAACGTTAAATGACCCGAACCTAACCCGATTCAAATGGATAGAAATCAACAAAGTTGTGTCGACTGAACAAAAATTTCCTAGTCTGGACGTGTTCATCAACACAAAAGTCAGCTGTCAGATTTGTTTTGTCAGTTGTTACTGCATTATTTTAACTTGTGGAATACATATATTTTTGTTTTGTATGAAATGAAAAGGATATCATCTTCCTCACTGATGATGCAGCAAATACACACATTATTCTGAAATGATTTTCAATGAAAATGTCAATCTAGACATTAAAATTCACGCATACAATGTTGATCGCCATAGTGTGAACGCAACTTTATATTTTCTTATCTCGTAAGCGCAACAATCCGCCATTTCCGGTACTTTTCAAACAATAGCACTTCAATCGTTTTCAAGTGTAAATAACGAATAAAATGTTTCTAAAATGTATGTGACTGTATTCCTAATGGGTTTATTGGACCGATCCAAATAAGAGTCTAATGAGTTTTTCTTTGGAAACAAAGCCGAATCGAATCAAATGTTGACGCACCAAAAGTACGAGTGTAACTTATTTGAAAGCATTTTTGGATGGAAGACGACTACCAAAACAAACAGACAACTGGGGTCGGGGATGATGAAACAAAAAAAAAAAAATAGGAATGAAAAATTAAATTGAATTTCAATATTTTCCGCCAAAACCGTGGTCGTGTCGTCGTCGTTGTGGCCGTCAATTTAATTGTTTGCTTTCGTGTCTGTTGATGTAGAACCAACTCTAAACAAAAGATTCCTTTTTCCATACAGCAGCCAAAGTTTATTTCTGTTTTGTTTAAGCGATGTCAAGAAGTCTTCACACGATGCAATGCTCTGCGACAAGATCATCGTCATCATAGTCGTCGCCGCGCCATAACCATCAACCAAAAAAATATCCCAGGAGCAGGTGTATCTTAAAAATTTGTTTTTCTTTGCGAATAAATATCTTCGTACTCGTACCTACCTAAAGGTTAAGAAGGGAAACAAAACATTCATTTAGTGAAACCAGAAACTGGTCGAGACCGGGACAGAGGAACAAATAATGGCGCTGAGTGCAACCGAACGAGAAAACATTTTAAAGTTTAACAGCTGAAGTTTTTTTTTCGTTGTCGAGAAAATACACAACCCAGATCCAGAGATGGCTACACAATGATACCAGTGTAGGTTGGCTTTGCCTAACTATCGTAAATATTCGCCATGACAATGATGGTTTGTTGGGATGAAAAAATTCCCTCACAGGTGAAATGGTTATACCGGAAAAGTTCGACGTTGTGAGGAGGGAATGTGCAGTCATAACGATAACGTTGAGGAAACGCAGACGAGACAACAGAAAGTGGGCGCTTTAGTTGTGGCAATGTGTCCCTTTTATGACACTGCCACCAGAATGCAAGATAGTTTTTTTTCAAGTAACATTAACCTACTTGTGGGAATTTTTTTTAAAGCGTATAAATACTTAATATAAAAAACAAACGTAAAATAAAGAGAATGAATTTTTAATTTAATTCCTGGGATAAATGATTATGTGTAGGTTTTTCGTTAAAGATGCAAAAAAAAAAATGTTTAATAGGATGAATGAAATTTTTTTCAAAATGGACTTACCTAGAATTGTTTAGTTATTAATTGGGCTTTGTAGATGGCTATGCAGTGAGAAACTCCCAGTTCTAACTTCCGTTTAGAATAAGTGTTTTTTTGTGTCCAGGGTAAGCTTTCTACAGACAAAACCCATACAATCTCCGTAAGGACCCCCACCGAGCACCAAGATTGCCTTTATTTTAGTTTAGTTACTGGAAAGAGAACTTTGCTACTCAATTGCCTTCTTAGTCCACAGAAGCAGCGATTTGCAAGAGTTATTCTCCGTTTGATTTCCGTGCTGGTAATATTCTCTGAATTAATAGCGGCGCCTATGTTGACAAAGTCCTTAACTGCCTCAAAATGTCTATGGTGAGGTTCTGCCCAAGACATCGGTGTTGTGTGTCCTTTCTTGATTACAGCATATACTTGGCCTTGCCTTCATTGACCGACAAACCCATCTTCTTCGGTTCGTCTCAGTGCTCACAAACACACCACTGACATCATGATTTGTTCTTCCAATGATGTCAACGTCGTCGGTGTATCCGAGTAATTGGACGGAGTTTTGAAAGATTATGCTCTATTGCTGACGCGTGGGTTTTGCACTATCCTTTCAAGAACATTGTTGAAAAAGTCGCACGACAGAGCTTCGCCTTGCCTAAAACCTTTCTTGACATAAATTGCATCGGTGAGATCTTTTCCGACATTGACGGAGCAGCGTGTGTTCTCCATTGTCATCCTGACTGATAGGATCTATAGGTATAGTTCGTACCTATAGATCCTATCATACGCGGCTTTCAAAACCTATGAAAAGGTGGTTGGTTTCGATTTGAATTTCCTAAATTTTTTCCAAGATCAACCGTAATGTGAATATTTGGTCGATGGCGAACTTTCTTGGTCTAAAGCCGCGCTGATGTGGACCTATCAGATTGTTGACGAAAGGCTTTAGAAGTTCACATAATACGCAAGAAATAATATTGTATTCGATGTTCAGGATACTTATGGGTCTACCTTCTTGAGGATCGAGCAGACAGTGCTGAGTTTTCATTAATTTGAAGATTAGCTGGTGGATACTCTTAACCAAGTCGGCAGCGAGTGTGTCAGCTCCAGCTGCTCTTTTGGACTTAAGATTCGATATAGCTATCTTCACTCCGTCCAGGTCAGGGGGACAGAATTTTTGGTCTGTGTCGCCTAAGTCGAATGGTATTATCTCTATAGCAGCGGATTTCTCTTTTTCATCGCCGTTATAAAGCTTGGACAAATGGTCTTTCCATTTTCTCAGGATGGACTGCGGTTCTACTACGATGTCCATAAAGACTTTACTCGGGGATTTTGTTCTTGAGATGTTTTTTCTTGGCTTTTGGTAAAACTTCAGAACCTAATTCCTTATTCTAAGAAGCCGGCATCTCTGATGGTTGATGAACGTCTGAGCATCCTCTATACTGGAGAAGTGCCTTGTGTCGATCGTAATGTTATCAATCTGGTTCACGGTTGATTGATCAGGAGATCTGCGTGTCCTTTTTTGAATATCGAAGTGTTTGAACTGCGTACTAGTTAGCCGAACGTCTCGCTCCACAACAAAGTCGATCAGTTGAAACCTCTCTCTCTTTCTAGCTTATTTTTGTTTCGCAACTATTTTTGTATGTGACTGGAAAGTCACCCTGACGTCATAACCCCCAACCTGAAGGGCCAGGTCCTAAATATGACTCCAAGAACAGGGGACCGGATAAACCGCTCATTACAGGCCTGAGCTACGAATATGTCGTAGTAGCCTTTGTGTTCACTAAGTAGTTGAGGCTTACTGGAACTGTAGAACTTTCCACTGGGGTATGGTCCCAACCTACAGTTTAAGTTCTAGGCCCCCGATGTTCATCGCGAAAAAAGTCGAAACGCACGATCACGTCCTATAACCCTACCATCAAATCGTTCATGCCGAATATCCGTATATCAATGTTCCGTTCGCTTCTTCTCATATAGCGCCGTCCTGTTGAAACCAAATACATGTCGTTTACGTCTACATATATCACCTAAAAGAATCTCCTGTGGGTTGTCCCCATTCCATAAATAGAAATTTTGTTTCATAACATAGCAAAAATTGGGGTCTTCTTCCAAACCCTCCGTTGTCTACGATAATTTACCTTGAGCTGCTGGGTAAGTTGGATCTTGTGCAAGTGCAGGTCAAGTCCCGTCACAAAATTCCCCAAGAGTGCAAACGGTTGAGTTTTTGTGCACACTTTAATGGATATCTGCCCTGTTATCGACCGATTTCGCGTTCCTTTGTGTCCAAATAAAGGCCATGTTTATTTGGTGAAATCTGTCAAATCTGTTGTTATTCAGTTACTAATTCCAAATTACAGCTGTGCCAACCGTTCATTTCGAAAGATCGAATCAATTTCTGATTTATTGGTTCAAGGATTCTATCTTTTCAATCAATCGTTCATTCAATCAAAATCATTTTTTATCCAGCCGATTCGTTCGGAACGAGACCAAAATGGATACGAAATATTTTCAATCGTTCATTCAACTTATGTACATTTTTTTTTCCCCTAACGTTTCGTTCTGACCGAAACCGAAAGAATGTGAAAATTAACGAAAGTTTGGCTGTATCTGCTTCTTTTCGACTTCATTCACGCCATCTCGCATTGTATTTATTATATGAAGAATAGTGTACATTCCGTTTCATTTACATTCCTATTTGGTAGAAATGACTGAGAACAAGTTAAATGAACGAAACATAACTTTTTTTTTCCATCGTTTCGTTCACTTTATGTTCATCGGTTTCGGTGGCAAGAGATTGACATTAGGATTAATTGATTTGGTCTGTTGTGATTGCAATCAATTAATAAATCTTTTTGGTGAACGGGTCAATCGCATCAATCGCGTATGACACAGCTCTATGCCAAATCACATGACAAGAGTTACACGATTGAACGTCCAAATGATCAAAATGAGTGTTCGTTTGTGCAAACGTTGCGCCACATACGTGGTGGCAATTCACAGTCGGTTTTTCAACGTTTGGTGTCCAAGCTTAGGATCGGTTGGGTAGAGCGTTTGGAAGAAGAACCCAATTTTGGCCGAAAGATCATCTTAAGCAACGAGGCGCATTTTTGGATGAATTGCTGTGTTAACAATCAAAATTTGAGTACCTTTATCAGACAACACCAACCCACACGAGATTCACCAGATGACAATCCATCCGTACTTTTTCGAAAACGACGTTCGTGAGGAGGTCAGCGTCAACGGCGAGCCCTACAGAACGATAATTACCAATTTCTTGTGGCCCAAATTGAATCATATGGACTCAGACAACATGTCGTTCTAACGGGCCGGTGCTACGTGCCAAACAGCGAACACCAGGATTGGCATCCTGCATGAACAATTTATGGATTAAGTTGTTTCCCGAAAAGGCGACGTGAATTATCCACCAAGGTCATGCGATTTTATCGCGTTGCACTTTTTCTTTCGGGGTTTCCTGAAGTCGGCAGGTCTATGGGAATAAACCACAATCGACTGATGGCCTTACGGTGAACATAACACAGGGTGCATCGCTCAAATTCAGACGGATATATGCGAAAGAGTATTTGCATGAATTCATATTCCATACTTACACCTTTACATACTCTTTTTCCACAAACAAGAACTGCTGTTGGTGCGACGGACCGACATTTTCTGAAAATTGTTTTGAATGGTTTTCACAGCTTCTTCGTTGTATCACTGTACCCTGTGTTGGTCCTTGTGTTGTTCTGATATTTAATTGCATTTTTCTGTTTTGAATGAGTACCTACGTTCGCACATATAAAAATTCTGCCAAGTTTTTAAATGGTAGGCACTGCGTGTGCGCTTTAAAGTGCGTACGTAAATAACGAACGTCAGTGCCTGCATTTGGAATACAAATTTAAGAATAGCAAATGTGCAGTTAACTTAGAGACATGTTTTAAATAATTCATAAAAGCTGTACAGCAGTGGTTGGACCATGTTGGTATGTTAGAGATAAATTTTAATATTTCTGCATTTTGTACCAAACCCGAATCGAATCTGCAACAACCATAAAGCAGCTTTAGCTTAAGTGTCAGTACCGACACGTGGATGTGCCTCATCCAGAGTTCAACTCAAAAATACAACAAAAAAAGTAATATAATCAGATGGTATTCGAGATATTTGTATTGGAACTATCGTGTGTTGAGTCCCAAAAGAAAAATAAATATTTGCATAACGATAAAAACAGCAGCGTATGCATGCTCCCCTGATTTGCATGCATAAGAGCAGTCGTCACGTCACGAATGGTTGTTTTATTGTGAGCATACAGTGCAGTTCGTTCGATTGGATACAATTCAAATCTATTCGTTTAAGTTCTACGACATTTTCTTCGTGAACCTACTTAGCAACAGTGATTTATGTAGATCCGAGTTTAAAATGGAACTTCGATAAGTTATTAGTCCTAATCCTAATACATGGTTTAACCCAGTGGCGTAGCGTGCCATCTCGGCGCCCGGGGCGAGAGACCCATTTTGCCGCCCCATTCAATACTTAATTAAAATTAAATTTCGAGACATCATTTCACAGGCAATGATGTATCTTTTATTGAAGGTAAAATAGGTTCAGCGGTTTCACAAACGGATTCTACGGGCCTTACGAGCAGCGAAGTTAGAAATAACTTTGTCAAAATCAATATTTGCAGCCAATACTTGTTCAATCGACAATATAGCCAAGTATGATAGTCTAGTGGAGCTCATAGTGGATCTGAGATAATTTTTGATTACCTAGCTGCAACTTCGAAAAACTTCTCTCACAACTAGTGACACTAATTGCCAAAGTCAAATATATACGAATCAAGATGACTATATTTGGAACCGAAATCCCCAGATTCAGTTTTTGAATGAACTGGAGGAGCTCCAGTGATCCTTTGCCCCTTATATCTTCCTCTGATTCAGAACTGGCGACAATATGCTGGAGACGCTTCCGCTCCATCTGAAACTCGTCCTTGTCGATGTCTTCTAATACATGGGAAAGATCACACGCTGTCCAAAAGTTTCGCTGGCATCAAAAATCCGAACTTGTCCGCTATTTCTTGAACTTGCTGGAATCGAGTCGTCATTTCTTGAATGATCTTGTCAAATGATGCGAACACCTCTCGACGGAGTTCATGCTCGTGAGACAAAGCTGCATCTGCGGATTCTGCGCCATGCATGCATTCTTCTCGTTTTGAGTTCGATTCCGAGTTTTTCGCTGAGAGTCTTAGCAAAGTCGATTGCGGCTTGGACGAAACGGTCTCTGCTCTCCACTAGTAGAGCTTTTAAAGCGCAGAGTTTCTGAACAAACATATATTCAGAAACATATGATATGCGAGACCGCTGCGCTGGCGGTTACCTAATTTACCTACTGTACATTAGACTGGGCCAAAAAAATTAACTATTTTTTTTTTGAAAGATATATCGAGAATATCATTCAGAATGACAAAAAAAAATTTTCGTAAAAGTTTGAGCCCTTAATATCAATTTTAAGAGGGCTATCATCGCTAATTTTGATTTTTAGTCATAATTTCATGTTTTGCGTCAGAACTGACAAAACATTGAAGTAAAAAAAAATTCATTTTGACTTACTTTTATATAAAATTAAATTCCCTACAAAAAAGGTCTGATTGAAAATTTTCGTCAGACAAGCCGTTTTTGAGTAATTAAGTTTAATAAATTGTTATTTTTCTTCGATTTTACTTTTTTAATTTGGAATTTTATAACTAACGAAAAATAACAATTTATTAAGCTTAATTACTCAAAAACGGCTTGTCTGACGAAAATTTTCAATCAGACCTTTTTTGTAGGGAATTTAATTTTATATAAAAGTAAGTCAAAATGAATTTTTTTTACTTCAATGTTTTGTCAGTTCTGACGCAAAACATGAAATTATGACTAAAAATCAAAATTAGCGATGATAGCCCTCTTAAAATTGATATTAAGGGCTCAAACTTTTACGAAATTTTTTTTTTGTCATTCTGAATGATATTCTCGATATATCTTTCAAAAAAAAAAAATTGTCAATTTTTTTGGCCCAGTCTACTGTACATACTTTATACCTATATACAGGGTGATTGGCATAAGGTGTGACAAAAAGCTAGGGCGTGTAGGTTGGACTTAGACAAGAAAAAAATCGTATGGGAGGGGGGGTCTATTTCCCCCCGTTTAGGCGGGAGGGGCAATTTAAGAAAAAAATCACTTAAAACAGAAAAAAAATTATTAAAAAATAACGGTGATACCTACAGAGTAATGCTATAGCATTTTGAAAAGCCAGAAATACATTCTTTAATTTTGTTTTTAAATAAAGTTGTTCGAGTGAATAGTTTTTGAAAAATTAATTTTCAAAATCAAAATTTTGAAAAAAAAAATTAAATTTTTTTTTTTAAACAATTTTTTTTCAAAATTTTACGTAATTAAGTATTATTTTTGTATTCAATATTCAATGCTCTTATTAATTTTTGACCAAACACAAAAAACCGGATGTCAAAATGTTTTGTAGTTTTTGAGAAAATCAAAAATAACAAAAACTACTTTTGTTCTAAGAAAAGCCTTTTATTTTAGTTTTTACGTTTTTGGATTCTTATGTAGGTGAATTTACGATTGAAAGGATTAACTTTCTTTTTACTATTCTTTTAATTATCGTCTTATAAGCATACAATAATGTGACAAAGTACTGGATTAACCATATTTCACACATTTTTTCATTGAGAACACCTGCGTGAGAGCATTGGTTTAAAATTGACCTGCCACTTTTTTGTTATGGTGGGGTCGGCTTGGCTTAGGTGCATTTACGAAAGAAAGGATTAACTTTAAATAAACAGTAATTATGTATTTTATCTAAATATGCATGTATTTATTATTTAAATTGATTTCAAGATTCAGGAACATTTTTGTTCTTATTTCGCAATTGCATTTTTCTGTCACTAGTTAGGGCGTGTAACGCTGCATTATTTAAAAAACATTCGCAGATCAATATTAATCCAATGCTCTCACGCAGGTGTTCTCAATGAAAAAATGTGTTATTGTATGCTTATAAGACTGATAATAAAAAAATTTTACAAAAAAAGTTAATCCTTTCTTTCGTAAATGCACCTAAGCCAAGCCGACCCCACCATAATAAAAAAGTGGCAGGTCAATTTTAAACCAATGCTCTCACGCAGGTATTCTCAATGAAAAAATGTGTGAAATATGGTTAATCCAGTACTTTGTCACATTATTGTTTGCTTATAAGACGATTATTAAAAAAATAGTAAAAAGAAAGTTAATCCTTTCAATCGTAAATTCACCTAAGAATCCAAAAACGTAAGAACTAAAATAAAAGGCTTTTCTTAGAACAAAAGTAGTTTTTGTTATTTTTGATTTTCTCAAAAACTACAAAACATTTTGACATCCGGTTTTTTGTGTTTGATCAAAAATTAAAAAAAGCATTGAATATTAAATAAAAAAATAATACTTAATTACGTAAAATTTTAAAAAAAAATTGTTTAAAAAAAAAAATTTAATTTTTTTTTTCAAAATTTTGATTGTGAAAATTAATTTTTCAAAAACTATTCACTCGAACAACTTTATTTAAAAACAAAATTAAAGAATGTATTTCTGGCTTTTCAAAATGCTATAGCATTACTCTGTAGATATCACCGTTATTTGCTAATAATTTTTTTTCTGTTTTAAGTGATTTTTTTCTTAAATTGCGCCTCCCGCCTAAACGGGGGGAAATAGACCCCCCCCTCCCATACGATTTTTTTCTTGTCTAAGTCCAACCTACACGCCCTAGCTTTTTGTCACACCTTATGCCAATCACCCTGTATATGTACGTGGTCAATAGTCTGCCCGTTTGCAGCGCCCCCGCCAGCGGTCTCGCATACATATTTTTCGGAACGCTCTCTTTCAGTTTCGCGAGAGTTTCGGAACGTTCCGTTTTAGTTTCGTAAGTCGCCCGACAATAACGGAATGCACTCTTACGGCCTTACTCACCGTTTACGAATTCACGGAAATCAGCCGAGAGCGTCAACAACGAATCATAGGCAAGGTGGCAAATTTCAAATGTACGTCATTGTTGTTTGTTGACTTGTCAAAAGTTCTGTCATGAAACATAAATGATCTCTACTCTAAACGCTTCACCGGCAACATTTTGCCTCCCCGGCCTTCTGCCGCCCGATGCAGGCCGCACCTCCCGCTCCCTCCCCCTACGCTACGCCACTAGGGATCTATTGTGCCCCCAATTTAAACTGAACGAAGCACATAGGTCAATATTTAGCTTTTATGCGGCCAAAAGTCGATTTTGTAAACTTACGGTAGACAAAAAAAACAGTTTGTCGATCGTTAGGAGAATAGTCCCAGTTTTTAATTTTACTCTTTTTACCTCATAAAAGCACACCGTTTGCAAATACGAGTAATTTTAACTTGATCTCTAACCGCAGTACACGTTTTTCTTACCATATAGTTTACAGGACGAATAAAATTGTAAAGTCAATATTTCTATTTCTTTGTGTGTTATTAATAATATAGTGATGGATTTCGATAACTCAGTTATGATTTCTTATTTTTATTAGAACTTGCTCCGTTGAAATGCATGATTCTAAAAATTTAGTGCTGTTAAACTTTGGGTATTTTTTTGGCTATATTTTTACCATATTTTACTTTTCAAAATTGAATTTGTTATATTTCCGCGTTAGATCGGATGATAATTCTTTTTGAATTGTGAAGTATAACCTTTTCATCTCCAAATGTAATAAAAATTGGCTGCAGAAGACTGCAGATGACAAAAATATTGACATTTTTGACAGCACATATTTTTCGGTCAAAAAAATTAAAATTCTGAATAGTGAAACAATCATTGTGTTTTCTTGCTGTTGGAACTCCGAGCACATCAGGGGTGAAAATTGTGAGTCGGAGGTACCTCTATGAGTTTAAGAAAGAACAAAATTTACCAGATTTTGAAGCTAAAATTAATTATTTAGAAAATCGCTTACTGTCAAACTATGGCAGTACTGTGGATGATAAAAAAGTTTGAAACATAGATTTTCCTTATTTAAATCGACTTTGAAGGAAAAATGGGCAAAATGATATAGAAAAGAAGAGGCGTTTTTGAAAAATAATGAGTCCTGGCTAAACGGAACCTTCGAACTTCCTTTAAAATTTCTTTCGTATAAGCACCAATATCACATAACCTACCACTCTAGAAGTCAACAGCTAAGTAAACAAGAAACTAACATTTAAATAATTAAAAAAAAAACCGTTAGATTTTACAGGTGCATTTTCATTCATTGAGATTTCGTTTCTAATTAGTTGCTCGTAGCTGTAGATTAAAGGTCATATTGGAAACCATTTCAAGTGGACACAAAATTGATTCACAAAAATATGACCAATTTGTCAAAGGTACAGGTCAGCTATACATCAATCTTTATAATTGGCACCCAATGACTCCGACAATGCACAATATATTGATACACGGTGCAATCATAATCGAAAACTTGTTGTTGCCAATAGGCCAATTACCAGAGAAAGCTGCAGAGGCCCACAATAAACATTTTCGCTTATATCGCGAAAATTTTGCAAGGACATTTTCAAGAGAACAGTGCAATTTGAATGTATATATTACTTAGTTCCGATCCACTCATAAGCAGCCTTAAGCCAAAAAAGCGAACCATTTTAAAATCATTTTGCCCTGAAGCAAGAAATATGCTTGTGCCAGCAGATTCTAATACCGACCCCGATTCAGGCATTGAACCACTAGACGAATTTGTTATTGAATTACGAGTATTATGAATTAAGTTTAAATAATTATTATTTTTATTATTTTTTGTGAGCTGAAAAATTGTTAAAAAAGTAAAAAAATAAAGTTAAAAAATTTTTATTTTCTTAAATCAATAATTATAAATATCTAAATGTTATTATTATAAATTAAAAAACCGCAAAATATTTCTAAATTTACCTCAAAATAGTTTTTTTTATTAAAATTATATTTTTTTTCGTCATATAAAACCCAATACAAAGAATATAAGTGGATGAATGTTTTTGGCCGCATAAATGTGAAAAATTGACCTATGTGCGAAGCTTGCTCATGCTCATCTTTCAGTTTTTCCTTTAAATCTATTCCTCTCAGAACTTTTAATAGATGAGGCACCTTCGGAGAGTTCTATTCTAACTGGTATCTTCTCAGATAGTTTTTCCTTTGGACAACATTTTCCTAGCATGTGGTGTGGTGGTTTCTCGAGCATATTGCAGAATCTACACGAGGCACTTCTTACCAGAGTATATCTAATAATGAGTAGGGACGCTCTCTACACATATGCAAGTCCTACTATCACAAATAAAAACAAGAGCAAAAACAAACAATAAGCGTGAGAAGTTCCAAAGTATTAATTTTAATCCTTACGACAATTCACTAATGTAAGAAAAACCCACAATATTTTTTTCAAGCACCACCACAAACAATCTCATTCGTAAGATATATAAATGCAATATTTTTTCATAAGGTTTTTTTTAAAGGCGCGATAGGTTGGTTGCTTGTGAGCGTATTTTTTCTCTGTGGCGATCTCTTCTTTTGAGTGACCATATTCTTTTTTTTCGTGATACTGGATTTATTTCTGTCGATTAATTTTTTTTAATGATATAGACCATATAAATGAATCTTAAATTTGTATTTCATTTTTAAATATTGAAATATTCATTTGATATTTGTTTGGTATTCTCAAAAAATAAAACGAAGCCATTTTTGGTTGAGTAGTAGCAACAATATTTTTACTTCTTAAGTATTTTTTTTAAGAAGTTGGTCACACTAGGAGGAGTGGATTGGGAATTGTTTACATTTTTTTCATAATGTATTTTCAAAGGCGCGACGAGTTGAATTCTTATCTCTCTTTCACCATCACAATTCTTATTTTCATCTATTTCTCGTTTCTGTGTAATTAAAAAAAAATTACTGATTAGAAACACGTGGAGAGTGTCCCTACTCATTATTAGATATACTCTGCTTCTTACTAAGTACACCATGTATACGTACATAGGTGTCTTCTAAGTTTGCAGAGTTCCGTGGGAATACTTGTTATTATTCTTAGGATATGCTTACTTAAGCAGTTGGTGAAACGTTTTTGGTTGTAGTAGTAGTTTCGCCTACCTTAGCTTTGGAAGTTCTTTTTAGTTTTTGGATCTTCTTGCCTGTTCTTCCAGCCTGGTTTAGTTTTTCATCACGTTTTCTTCTTTTCGCACTATTTTCTGCCTCCTCATTTCCCTGAGCACCAATGTGACCAGGTACCCAATGAAGTGTGACCCTGTTATGTTTTCCAAATTTATGTATTTATGATTCCCACAATAATTTAGAGCTGATGGTATAGAAGCTCAGTGACTTGAGTGCAGTTTTGCTATCTGACATGATGGTAATGTTCTGGTTCCGACTGTTCCTTTCGAGATAAATATACTCGAATATACCTAACTGTTATAGTACAACATTTGTTATACCAAATTTGCCTATGACAAATATGGTCGAATGACGCCGCCGGCAAAAAGGCGCACCATATAGTTACTCTCTGAGGTTGTGTGTATCAATTAAGGGTTTTCAGTGCCCCAATAGCGGCTAATCTGTTTATTACTCGTAACAAAGCCAGTCACATTTAAATTTGTTTGATTTTTTTACAAAAATGGCGTTCGACTATAGCTAGCTGTAAAACACGTTGATGCTCCATAATAAACTTTTATCGATCACTCTCTACGACTGTCAAATGCTAACCTACAAATTTTATTGATACAAAAATTACAACCAAACAAAATAGACCTGGAACATAAATTGCATCTTGTTGTAGCAAAAAAGTGTACACGGTGACACTTCCATTTTGAAAGCCTTAGTTTTCACAAGCTCACGTTAAAAGTCGTTTACTAGTAATCTCTGCTTTCTCAGACTAATATTCAGTAGCATCTGCTTTCTGTCTGTGATTTAATGGACTTTTATTTTAAATTAACAAATATATGCATTTTGAAATATGTATATAAAGCTAAAACACGTGAAAATTGTAGAGAATAATAAATACTTAAACTCACATGCACGAAAGTTATTTTATGTTCGTACATACGAGTACTTACCCTATTTTACACTGAATATCGGAAAAAGTGTGTTTTTGACGCTTATAATTGCACGAACTGTCACTGTTACTTTTAGACGTGATCAGCTGCGCTTTTAAAAACTGAAAAAAATTAATAAAGCTGCTTTAAAGTTAACAAGCTGCTACGTAGTATCATCACTGTCAACTCCGCTTGACTGGGAGACCTTAATTAAAAAAAAATCAAATCAAGCAGAGTTTTCAGTTAACCGAACAATAAAAGAAACTCGTTTTCTATAAGTAAGTTCGGTGAAAATAAAAAGAAATTTCACCTGACATGAAAGCCTTGCGATCTCTAGATCATTAGTTTATTTCTTTAGAAGAGTCTTTTTAAGTAATAAATGTGAAAGGCTTGCCGTAGAAAAATGACAGAGAAATGTTTCTTATCTTAGTCGTTCGGACTCGTCGAAAAATGGTAGGTTCTTTCTATTCCTGCTGACAACACGCACGCATGTACGGTTGTTGTGTTGGGAGTTGTTAGTCACTAGGCAAGTATTGGTTTCATTTAACAAAATATTCGGGGATTTAATCAAACTTAACAATATGGTTTTTAAAAAGTCCAACAAAGCGGTTTGCGTCATACCGTCTGTCGGACTGCTCCTCCAATTAACATCGAGTTAGAGCACAAACGGTTGGATAAATTTGCTTAAAATTTGGTTCAGATCATTTTCAAATCAGTCCTTAGAGGAGGAACTCAGATTTTGTTTTTACCTCATATAGAACGGCGACTCCCATACAAGGGTTTGAATCATTCGTGAAAACCAGTGGTCTCTAATTTATTTAATCTCAAGCCACTTCGAGTAAAAGCAACAAGCAAAATTAATAGATATCGTACCAAAATCTTCTACGAGATCTAAGCACCCCCATATGTTAAAAAAAAAGTCAATTAAAAAGTCCACTCCTCTTTGACGGAAAGATAAGTTAGTTTTAGTAATTGGTCAGCCAGAAGCAATTTTTAACGAATTTCAAAGTTTTCTTTGCAACGGTTTCATAAGAGGACGTTAGTACCTCATTGGTGGGATTTTCAAAAAATTAGTATGTCATCTAAAAAGTCAGTCAACGTCTCAAAGCGTCAGGAAGTTTCAGTATTTTGTCAAACACACTTTGCCATTTCAATTTGCAAATATTGAAGTTCAATGTTCATCGAGACCACCTTTCTCTTTCTGATACAGTTTTTTTTTTTAATTTTCTCACTTTTTATGACCTTTCAAAGTGCATATATGCATTTTTTCCGGAGCCAAAAACTCTCCTCTTTCTAAGAGATTCGGTAACATTATTTTTTGAATGTATGTAATCAAGAGAACCGCACTGTACGAAATATTAAAAACCGTTTGTATACCCACTTCTTGTCTCATAGAAACAAACAGAATTTTACTAGTGTGCATTTTTGCCAACATTGAGAATTTGTTTATCGATTTTTCGATTCACCCTGCTTATAAATAAATAAAAACGATTTAGCTGGTGCGCCACACTGCTGGTGGATGTGACAACATGCGTGCCTGCCATGTATCCAGCAACAATAACTGCAGAACAGTTTTAGTTGTTATATAGTGTATGAGTAGATAGATATCATTATAACAATTGCACGAGAATAATTCTATCGATTTTATTCAAAAAGCCTCACTGAATGTTGTTTTTTTTTGCAACTACGAGAATTTTATAAGTTATGGTTTTTGTTTTCAGTTCATGGGCTAAGGTGTTCTATATCGTATACGATATACTACATACATGTTTTATTGGAAAAACAAAGGAAAGCGTTTTGTGGGGGTAACCTTGAACGCATGAATTATTATTTCGATTTTCGTTCAACTGCATGCACACAGGCACATTGTTACACAGGTCGATAGATTATGGAGAGAAAAGTGTTTATTTTCGAAATCAAAGGAGGGCCAAGTGTTACCACACACAAACAAACACAATCAATATGTTACTATGGTGCGATGGTAATAATGTAGGGCAAGTGATTTCAGGAAATGTTTTATTCAAATGGAGTTTGTGTAGAAAGTATTAATAAATGTATTATATCTTCTTCGATTGGCATGTGCTGGAAAAGAGCTTAAATGCTTTAAAAACGAATTAAGACATCTATGTAACTTTGTTAGAAATGTCAAAATATTAAGTGCACTCATGAGCATGTGTTTCTTAATAGGTGCCATTTAGAAATGTTGGATTGTTATCCAAAGCACCACCGATAATGCAGGATTAATATTTGATAAAGATAAATAAAGAATAATAATTTACTTCTCCTAAACAGGTTCGCATTCCGTGAACATTTTAAGTGCTTTGCACATGAGACACGAATTCCGAACTGCGAATTGCGAATGGTCGCGAATTTTGACATTTCGTTCAAATGAGTATTTTTTTCTCGCCGAACAGTGCGAATTGTCAAAAAAAAGGACTTGCAGTACGTTGCAGGATGAGCTTCTACTTCAATTATTAGGCTCTCATCAAAGGCCTTGATAAATAAAGTGCTATCAGAAACCAATAATATTATTTTAAATTAGTTTACCCTTTTTACTTGCGACTTATAGGTACTATAAGGCAAGTTATGCATTCGCAACAAAAATCGAACTCGATATTTTGATCAAAGTTGACATTACGATGATAGCGAAGACTAAAAAAGTGGGTCTTGCAATTCTGTCTGTCTGTCTGTCTGTTCGACTACAGCCTAAACGGCTCGGCCGATTTTCTTTAAATCTGGTAGATATCACTTTTAATTTTTTCCCCCCACACGTTTTTTTCTTTTTTTTTTTAAGACCAAAAATAACGGTACCTGCCATACGAATTTTTTTCGAAATTTTATAAATATTTTTTTTTTTCAAAAACTGTTCCACAGATTTAAAAAATAAAAATGCAAAAAAAATTTCATTTAGTTAAAGCAAGGTAATGGTTAAAAAAAATTCCGAAAAATGGTTATTGAGGGTACCCCCAATGGAACCATTTTTTTGGTTTTTGATTTTCTAAAAAACGGTACAACCGATTTTGATCATTTTTTTTTTGCTAAAGCTACCCAAAAACATAAATTGAATTGTGTACTCAAATTTTCAAATTTTTTTTTTTTGGATTTTTAAAAAAAATTTTTTTTTCAAAACTTATTATTTCGAAAACCCCATATTAGATTTTTTTTAAAAATTGATAAATTAAAGTTTCTCAATATAATCTACACGATGTGAGACAAAAAAATTTATTTTACCTAAAAATAAAGGTACCATACAAATGCTAAAAAATTAAAAAAAAATGGTTTTCAAAAATCGTATTTTTCTCGAAAACGGCACCTAAAATTTTGATTAAATTTTTTTTCTTTCAATTAATTTTTACGGTCTTTAATTTAATTTTGATATTAAGATATTATAGCTTGTACCTACCATAGAGCCATTTTTTCGAATTTTGAATTTCTCATTATCCACATAACGGATCTTAATGAAATTATTTAAAGAGAAGCTTCTAAAAAGTCTAAAACACTTTGCATTTAAAAACTTAAAAATAAACATTTTTTGAATTTTTGAAAAAAAAAATCTATTTTTTCTTTTCTTTTTTTTTTTTTTTGAAATTTCGATATCGCCGAAACGGGTCAATATTCTTTTTCGTAAATTTAGTTTTTGTTCGAACAATAATAAAAACTTTAAATTGGCGTACCAAAATTTTTTCTTGAAAACCTTTTAAAAAGTTTGTATATAAAAACTTTTTTTTAAGAAACCACTACAACGACATATAATTTTTGTTCTTGCATAAATTTATACATATTTGCATAGCATTCTGTTTTTGTCTCTTACTACTAAAAGAATTTAAAAAAATTATTTTATCATAATGAACAGTTTTCTCTAATAACATTCGTTTTTAAAATTCCTAGTCTATTACATAGGAGCAAGTTCGTGCGACCCAGTAGTGCATTTTATTTCTATAGATTCACTAATTTTTTAATGCGATGTTTGACATTTTAGGTTAGATTCGAACGAATTTTTTAGTCGCCGGTTTGTGAAATGCGTTCACTAGTTGTGGATTGCGAATTTACATTTGACAGTTTGCAGAAGATACGTTGTTGGTCGCGTAGAAAATATTAAAATACAAAATATTTAACTTACAATTATTTTATGCAGTGTTTTCCTTTTAAATAGTTGATTCGATCATTAATTCACTTCGTCCTAAAGTTAAAACAAAACAAAAATTGGTATTAGCTGTGAAAATTGCTTAAAAAGATTTATTCGCATTCGCAGGTCGCAGCTCATGTGCAAAGCACTTTACACACGGGCGCTATCAATCCTCTACGATCCCGAACACTCTGCTTCTAATCATTTAGAACAGGTACTCTGGCATCGGCGATTATTTAATATTTAAACCGAAGTATCTGGTATCCTTGTCGCTTCAAATAATTTCTTGGCTGGATCATAATTGTCCATTCAATCGATGTCGCGAAACCAACCTAGTCGACGTGATTTGTATTTTTGGACATTTGTTTATTTCTATAAATCAACATCTTTGGCCTGAAATCAAGAAAGTTCTCTCGACTGAACAATGTCTTTAGTCTGTACGTATTCATCGATACAATCAGCTGTCAGATTTGTTGTGGCTGTGTTCAGTGCATTATTATAACTTGTGCTTTTTGGTTTATAAGTTGAATTTCTCAGATGAGAAATCATCAACTATGATGAAAAAAAGTACACAAATATTTTTTTGAATTATTTTCAACGTAAAATACACTCGAGACGTCAACGTTTACACATACACACTAACTTGGATTATGTGGAGACTAATGTTGATCGATAATATAAATAAACAATGTTTTTAGAGCTCACCGTTGGATCTCTTCCTCAATCTGAGATTCGTTGAATATGCTTCACTGTGAAAATTTAGTCTATGTTCCTATGTTCGATTAGAGAGAACAAAATCCCCGTAGGTATTTGTCAATTAATGTTTTGCAGAACTTTTTAAGACGCTAACGCAGTATAGATAGAATCAGATATACGATTTTAAGCAGAGGTTTGCCTCGATAGTTCCTAGCAGCTCATAGGATCACCCTTTTTGTACAAATGGTTCATATTCAATTATCGGGCTTTCTTCGACCACCCATACTTGGTTGATGATTGGATGCATTAATCCTACCAGTTTGCGTCTATTTTATGCACTCTGATGCTGATGGCCAGAAGTAAGTACTTGGGGCCTTTTTCTTTGTGTGCTTTGCCATGAATTAGTATACCTTTTCTATATTGGAGATAGTTATAGGGATTTATCGACTGGAAGTTGATATCCTTCTCTCTCCTTTATACCATTTCCATTAAAAAGCTGTTGGCAATACTGCGCTTGGTGGGCCGGGTTGCGATCCTAAAACTAGCGGACAGTTAATTGGATTTTCTATGAAACCCCGAGAGATTGTTTCGATCGCGAGACTCTTCAACCACCTTGAACTGGAAGACTACATACGCCCTATAGAGGTAGCCTAAGGTACAGGGTGCGTTTTATGTTCCAGATTTATGTTTTTTTTTCAATAACTTTTAAATGACATACGATTTTAGAATTGATTGATTATATGGTCATTAACATTAGGTACAGAATATGAAGTCGGTCAAGTGGGCTCTTCTGGGTGTGGCGCAAAACGAGCTTTTTTAATCACTTTTCTAACACAATTTCTCATAGTTCTGTCGTAATTTTGGCAACTTCGTTTCTAATTTTGACAACAAAACCCAGTTAGCTAGTTTATCAATACGAGAGAGCCAACTGGGACGGTCTTAATGATTGCTTCAGGAACTTTAACTGGTAACTATGCTTTTTCGATAATGACGCATGACTCCCGTACTGATGATTGCAAATTTAATTCTTTTTGGAATGAGAAAGTTTATCGCGAATAGGGTAAAATCTATCAAACCTAAAGAAAATTCATGGTTTCATTTGTGCTGTAGAGGTTACTAAGAACAGAGAAGTAAGTTTCTCATTTTATAAAGCCAACCCTTAAGAAAAAACCGGAAAGTTTGATAGAGTTTGGCATCAAGCTCTCTTATCGAAATTGCGTACATTTGGTATTGATGAATCTCTTCTTCTTTGAATTAGAAACTTTCAAACCGCTCAATATAAGTTGCATTATGGATAGTTTTAAGTCAGTAATTTATAAAATAAATGCTGGTGTGCCACAGGGCTCCGCTTTGTGTCCGACTCTCTTTCTCATATTCATCAATGAAACTACTTTAAATTGTTTTGCTAGAAACAGTACTCTCAGCTTCCATACTCATTTCCTTCAAAAGGCAGCGTATAAGCTCACTTAATTCTGATCTCGATAGCATTTTCAAATGCTATATGCGTATAATTTAATGCTTCAAAAACTCAATGCTGTCTCCTGTTGTTGGAGCGGAACCCATCCCCATGTCGCTATACATGAGCGGCACTGGCATTGAGGAAACAGAACAGACCACCTTGTGTGAAATAAGTTAATAAAATGATCGTCGTCGCCAAGAACGCTGCTAAGTATTAATGGTTCCTTCGACGATGCGAGACATTTTTACCCGTTTTGATGTGGCTGAAATCTATAAACCCCA
This sequence comes from Chrysotoxum bicinctum, assembly GCA_911387755.1. Classification (NCBI taxonomy): domain Eukaryota; kingdom Metazoa; phylum Arthropoda; class Insecta; order Diptera; family Syrphidae; genus Chrysotoxum; species Chrysotoxum bicinctum. Next base: position 202,723,025 of record OU426988.1, read on the forward strand.
TATTCGTACAAAGCTTGAGTATAATAACCATATTTGGGAAGGTGCTCCAATAACTCACTTGAGCCTCTTCGATATAATCCAAAAAAGAGCTTAAAAAATTATAGGGAGCAGAACTATAACAGAAGCATTTGTTACTTGTCTTTCATTATGTTACAGTGTTCTTATGAAATAGCCAGTTGCGTTTCTCCGCTTAAACAATTCAACCGTAATGCTTGCGTTTCAGGAAATACTATCAATACCCCATCATTCCTATACCTTGCTCGCGGTAATATCATATCTTATATCGCGTGAATGAAACTGAGGTGTAAAGCCAGTTTCCGTTCCAATTATAAGTGTACATCCTCTAGAAATTGAAATACCGGCTCTGTTGTCATTTAAGGGTAGCCTCTATCCAAGTCCAGTTGTAACTTAAGTCGACCTTACAACCGCCTGATTTCGAAAGGCCAAGTCCAAGTCTTATACAAAATAATCACCAATTAATCCAGACAAATTAAATTAAATTTGGTGGTGCAACAGCTCGAAGTGAACCAGGACCTAGTGACTTACAACTCTCAACCATTTCTGTGTGCGTGTTAACAAGAATGGCGGGGACCTACAATTTTGTGCCGATTTCGAACGGCTAATTGGCAGTACTTTTCATGACAAGAGATACTCTTGGAGGATTTGTCAATTCCTCCCAAGAGGCAGTACACCCCTGGAAAACTTTTTTGCTGCGGTTGAGTATCGAACTCGAGACCTTCCGCATGACAGTCGAACGCACTAACCAATATGCCAAGGCGTACTACAGAAAAGCACAAAATTATATAATTCATGTCTTAAAAAGGTAAACATATAAAGCCCATTTTACTCTGATTTATTTACTCCAAACGAAAAAAAAAACATGCCTCAAAAGCTTAATTCGACACGACACTTTGCCAGGCCAACAAATTGTCATAGAAACAGATTTCGTATCCAGCACATTATTGGATATAATTCTCTTCATCAAAGAATTTCAAGGACTTGTCTGAAGATATTCATAAAGCAAAATGGCAAAAAAATAAGAATAAAAGGTTCTCGTACGCGCATGCCAAACTTATTGATTTATCTAAGTATATGTACATATATATATCATATGTTCATCAGTTTCAATTTTGAGACTTATGTAATTGGGAAAAATAATTCAACGGGCTAATTTATAGATCAATGCAATTTTAAAAGTTAAAATAAGTCTGAAGAGGATTTTGCCTTACACACCATAGCCCTAATCCTGCACTCTTGACTTGGGTGCTATCGATTTTAATACATTTTTAATGTGAATCTAAAGAATAATACTGAAGAAGCCTATTAAGTGTCAGCAAAACGTACATATTATGTACTTGTAACGTCTAAGTCTGACATCTGAAATGTCATTTCTAGCGAAAGTGTCTAATTCAAGGACTGAACGTCACAAATCCAATTTAATATTAATGTTTTGCCTTTTATTTATCTCTGTCTCTCTGGCCATGTCTGTCACTGATTAAGGGAATCATTAAAAATAAAAAAGGTTAATAAACTAAGGCCAACTTGAAATGGGATTCAACTTAGAATTTGTTTTTTATATGCAAAGGATTTATTTGTGGTAAATAAGTTCTAATTCAAAAACGTCTAAAAGAGTAAATGAGAGTCATTTAGATGTTAGAAATGGAACAGTCCAACTAATCTGCATAAGAAATACAAACAAAAAAACTTTAATTGAAAAACTTTTCCTTTTTATATTCCCAATCTACTGCTGAGGCAAATTTTATTATTTATATTTGAATTTGCATTTTATATTCGTTCTATCTTTGTAAGGGTTTATGATTGACTTTTAAATTGTATGTTCGCATTTTTGTGTTTCCTGGGATTAAAAAATTTTTGATTTTAATCAATAATACTTTTAGAATATTAGAAAATTGACACAAATGTGAAAAGAAGTGCCAGTTCATTTTCTACGAAATTTATCATTGTCATAGACATGGCGGAAGTTGTATAGGGCTAAAATATTGAATTTATTCCAATTTTATCAAATATGTTTTAAGTTTGTATACTTTTATCCAAAACTTAGTTTGGATATAACATCCCTGCTTCAATCACATACGTCAAACTGAACTGTTATACGAGAATGTATATGTTCAGGGCTGTCGAAGTACTACAATTGCAGTATTTTGATTTGTAAACGGCTTTTACATACAAAATCTTTAATTAATTATTTATTAATAATTATTAATTATAATTCATTATTACTGTTCTCTACAAATGCACTCAAATAACTTTCTCAGCGAACATATCCCTCAAAATAAAAAAGACAAACCAATGGACGTTCTTCTTTTTTAATTCACAGTAGAGCGATCAGAGCTTCCGACTTTTTTTATTTTTTGGTTCAGAGCATGATCAGAACATATAAAATGGGCCATCTAGTGGTTTCTTCTTAAATCATAGGTTGTTTTGACACTGACAGATTTTTTCCGCTTGAAATCTTGACAGAAAGTCAGTATCATAACTCCGCGAAACGAAATGAGTCGCTTTACGCTTGAACAACGTTGGGAAATATTGAAAAATTATTTCCAAAGTGAGTGCTGTGTAGCCCAAACATTGCGTTTTTTTAAAAGAAGCCTGCTGAACACAAGTTTGTTCAAAAAGTTCGTAAGACTGGTACGCTAGTGGACAACACTCATGTTCCATGTACAGACGAGAATGTGGCTGCTGTAGCCGAGAGTGTGAGACACAATTTATGAACATCAACTCGCCATCGATCTCAACAGCTTATCATTTCACGCACTTGCCTGGGGAGAATTCTGCACATAGATCTCGTATTTTTCTCTTGGAGTGACAGAATGCGCTACTGCGAAGCTAGCTCAGGTAGCTACTTGAACGACGTTGTGTTCCATAATTAATGGTAATGTTTGCTCTTACTAATTAACCCATAAAAATTAATTTTGTTCATTTTATTGCATTTTTAAAAAGAAGCTTGTACTTGGCCCACCCTTTATTCAGAAAACACTCTAAGAGCTCCATAGAATTTTGGTACAAGAAATTTATTCCCCGGGGATCTGTTCTACAAGGAAAACGGTTTCACTTTTCAAAGTGCAGTTAAGTTTCACCGAAGGAATATATTACACTTTTTATTGAAAAAGTGTAGTGTTTTTCCGCTCATACTACATATTCATCAGAGCCAAAAATAAAACAACAATTTCGCAAATTACAAAATACTGTTTTCACTTTAAATAGTTGGCAAACTGAGAGTACTACCGTAAACAGAACAATTTTATTGATTACACGTTTCAGACAAAAAATCATTGATAAATATGAGAAAGAGAGTCGGAGACAAAACGGAACCCTGTGGAAAACAAGCATATATTTTATGATAACAGGCTTAAAACCTTCCAATACAACTTGTATTGAGCTATTCGAAAGGTATTTTCTAATCCAACGAATAAGAGATTCATCATTTCCAACTGCACACATTTTCGATAAAAGACCTTGATGGCAATCTCTATCAAATGGCTTTGAAATATCAAATGCAATAATCTTACTTTCTCCAAAACGATGTTAAGATTTGTGACATTGTTCGGTATGATACACATCATCAGATAACCACAGGACCTATTGCTACGAAAGCCATACTCGGGAAGTTTTCGTTCTTCAAGATAATTCTTGAGCTGATATTCTATCAGCGTTTTTATGATCTTGGACCCTTAAAGGGACCGAAGTGCAATTGGATGATAGGAATAGGGGTTTGAAGATTCGTTTTTTTTTTTTGGGACAGGCTGAATAAATGCTGTTTTCCATCCACTTGAAAAGTGACCAGCAGAGTAGGACAGATGTAAAAGGACAGACGCTATGGTTTTGTCAGCGTTGAAGAACACCTCTTCAGAACAATGGCAGGGATCATTAAAGGTATTTCTAGCTTCTTTGAATATATTTCATTCTTCTTCTATCCTATTCGGCATAAACTTTCTCATTCCCAGATCATATCTTCACTGGAGTCCATGTAATTATCGAGGAAGCATTTTGAACAGTTAAAGTTTCTGAAGAAATCATTGAGACCTTTCCAGTTGGTATTCTCGTATTGCCAAACGGTTCTCTTAGGAATTATTCTCTAACTATGTGTTGTTGACACGCGGAAATGACACAATGGTCTACTTTTATGGTGCATTTGTCAGAGATAGGAAGCAATTCTAGAGTGTTGGTGGAGTTGATTGACGTCAGGAATTCGAGTAGGCTCGTGAACGGGCTTAGTCAAGTTTTTTAACTCAGAAAAGATCTCGACATACTTTGTTTGGGGTGTTGCCACGAAGAATTGTGTACATTTTAGCCGGACTACGCGAATGCAGAATGCTACACTCGGCCCAATGATTCCATCCCATTCAGACATTCACTCGATATCTCCTTTTAAATCCTCTCCAACTTTCCTAAACGCCCGTACTGTGCTCAAAAATTTTAAGGGTTATCCCTTTAGAGCGCGAAAGATAGATACAATAAGCATGTCTATCATCCATAACTAGACTGTTAATTTTAAGCCTTACAAAACAAATAGCTAATAGCGCTTTTCAATCAGTCACCTTTATTCCATTACGAGTTACAAATTAAGATCAATGGAAAGTTTACCCTTGACATATTTCCTATGTCCATAAATAAAGATCCACAATCTAAAAAAATCGACTCTTTTCGAACAATCACTTACCACGTATTTTTTTCGTTTGTAAGTACTCGTAATACAATCAATTTAATTCCAATTATATACTGTTAACTAATTATGCTTGATAACATCAAACAGGAAAGTCATTTGGAGCTCTAGCGTACGACTTTTAACATTCTCAGCACGAAAATTACTCAAAGAACAAAGACTCCCACTAATTCCATTTTTAAAATGAAAACACTAACGGCGGCGGCGTATTGGCCAACGAAAATAATAAAAAAAAAAACGATTGACCCACATATTCCGAAGCAACAATACTCCTTTATGGTGCTCCCACAAGGCATTGCATAGCCGCGGATGATACAGCTTCTTTACAATCGTCTCTCGTACCTAAGTTAAACTTGTTCAAAGTTTACCAATCGAACACTCACCCAAATGAATACAGTGACTGTCGGAAGTGACTACATTTGATACAATAATTTTGGGATGTTTCAAACCAAAGTTGGAGCTATTGACCTCAAAAATAATGTAGCTTAACATTGTTTTTGAATTCTAAATTCATTTTTAATGTTTTTTTTTTGTTTTCTTTTAGGAAGAAAACCAGGGAAAAATTGTATATCATTTATGTGCACAGACTTTTCTCGTTGACTGTAAGTTGTCTGAATTGAAAAATTATTTTGAAAAAGAATAAAACACGAGTTGTAAACTTGATTTGTTATTTGAAAGAGCAATTCTTATCCATCTCGCCTTATTTTTTTTGCCACATCGGGTATTCGAACCCGAAAACAATTGCGACAGGCGCGAATAAATTAGTGGATAATTGCGTTTCGAACGATTTTCAAGTTGCGCACCATTTGCAGTCAGTTGGTTGCCCGCTTACGGCATAGTAAGAAATTGCCCGGCGTGCGTTGGCGAAGGGGACACAAGCGCTCGGAGCTGTTCAACAAAACACCATAGAGTGAGTGTACGCGATTTGGTTTGTTTAATAATAAACACGCGCAATGCTCTTGGTGTAAATACTCGTACATGCATTCGTACCTCAGTTAATTCCTCCATTAGAACACATACTCCATATATTGAAATTCAGCAGAAACTACTAATGTTTAAATTTTATTTATTTATTTTTGAAAGAAATGCGGAAACTTGGCTGGCGAGATTGCGAAAGGCTTGTAATTAAGCTACGACGTATATATTTGGGTTGATTAAATAAATTCTTGCGCAAGGTGTTTCTGGTGTAAGTCACACTTCGTGGAGACTCACATCTTAATTATTGCTTTATAGTTCCTTGAGTTTTTTTTTATTTTTATCGCGTGTAGATAAGGAGAAATGTAAATTAGATTCGGTAAAATGAGTCGCGCAAATCTTATAATGACCCTGTTACAGAGTAAGAAATCAAGGAGCTTAAATTGACGTACATGAACATAATTTTTAAAATACAGAAACAAATTTAAAAACTCATAAATACAGAAAGAAACTGACTATTTAATGGAGCTGTCCATAATTAATTAGTCTAAGGGCTCTGCTTTGGATTCTGTGCAGGTGAGTTTAAGGAGCACCTGCGAAGATATGAGAGTTGTACTCAAGCGGATGTAAGGGAAAAAAACTGCCAAATTTTTCGCAACATCAAATATGTGATCATGCCACAAAAGATGGTAGGTAATACACATACCAAGAACAGAAAGCTTTTCGGTTTCCTCGATGCAAGTGCCATCCATGGATAATGGCAGGGGTGGAATATTACGCTTGACGGACAGAAGACAGCTTTGGGTTTTCGAAGCATTAAATTCTACGCGGTTTCTAACACCCCATTCTACAATGCTGTCAAGATCGGAATTTAATGAGCTTATCATACGCTGCCGTTGCAGACCCACTTCCGAAGAAGAAGGATGATGATCTGAAAACCAATATGAAAAGCTGAGGGTACTTTCGTCAGCAAGACAATATAGTGGATTAGTAGATATTATTATTTAAGCTTAAATAACTAACACAATACTTGGTTTGGTATAATGTGTTCCCAGCACGCAACCTGGTAAACGAAACGGTCGGAAACTCTTTGAACCTTTTCCAGCGCTATCCCTGAAGATGAACACGAAAGAACGAAACGTTTGGAATCCTTATCGCAAGCCCTAAGCCCTAGCACGCAACCAAGGGAACTAAACGGGTGTAACTCTCGGATGAGAACCTGTCCAGTGAGTTACTTGAAGAGGAACCCAAAGGAACTAAACGGTCGGGATTCCTTATAGAAACCCTTGTCCCTAGCACGCAATCTAGAGAACAAAACGGTTGGAACTCTCAACAGAGAACCTGTTCAGTGAGCTACTTGAAGAGGAGCTCAAAGGAACAAAAGGGTCGGATTAGTGAATAACTAAATAATATTCCTAATAATAACAAGACTTGGCCTACCCCAGCTAATACCCTAACAATTTATAACAAACTTGATATCGGCTTCCCAAGTTCAGTAATGCCTCTCTGTCACCAAAACACCTTATAAAAGGTTTTTGTTTGCGGCCCGATCTTAAACTCTATACGCTAGATTGGTATCCGTACTTTGTCATTTTCTTTACCTCCTTGATAACCGGAGCGGCTATAAGTCAGTGTGAACTGAAAAGATAAGAGACAAAATTGTATGGAATTCCAAGTAAGTAGCGATTACGTGACTTCAGGTGCAGACTGAAAGTGCAATAATATTATTTAATAAGGCGGTATGTAGGTGTCGTAGCTTTTCGCTCGGTAATATGATTAGGGGTAGTTGGTGTCGTAGCGTTTCACTCGGTAATTTGATTAATAGGATGTAGGTGTTGTAACGCTTCGTTACAAACCGAGAACGACTTATGCTGCCCAAAAGTACTGTTTCCAAAGTCAGCAACAAAAATCCTTAGAAGAACCAAAAACAATCTCCTCGTTAGCACGTTTTGTTACAAATATCCTGGTCCCCGATAGGTTTTTTTTTTTGTATGATAAAGGGGTTTTGACCGCCCTTATAATAATTAAACACAGTGTGAGCGCTTAAAAAATAGGGAAGGATTGAAGCGAAAATACCAATCCCCATCAGTTCCGATGCTCGTAATATCAAAATGGGAGAGAAAAATAGAGTCATGTAAACCATTCTACATTCGTGCTGTACGACTCAAGGAAGAAAATCTTTGACTTGGACTGAGACTCTCATCACAAAAATGTTTTATCTGTGGTTCAGCAGCAAAAATGATGAATGAATCGATTATAGTTACATCAGCAATCCAGACAATTTTGGCTTTGGCTTTGGCCACACTTCATGCTTGGATCCGTTTTTTTTTTTTCGAATGTTGTATTCACATTAGATATACATATATTTTAGTTATAAAGAAGTGGCAGGCTAGAAGCAATGCAGAAAAGATTTGTGAAAAACTGCGATCCGGCCAAATAAAGCAGCTTAGTGCTAGCACAACTAGATTAGATGTTGCACTTATCAAGAAATTTAATATATTTTTAAGAAAGTTGTTCTCTGGTAATCATATAAATTTAGTTGAATTCAACAAGCTTTGTGTTGACACAAGAACGTATTATTTAGGTCTTTATTCGTGGTATTATATGCCTTCCACAGTGCATATATACAATACTTATCCATAGCATAGATTTCATAAAAAGTACTAGCTTTCTGAAGAAGCACAGAAAGCTTAAAATAAAGATTGTCGTAGGTTTCGGAATCATAACACAAGAAAGCGATCAAGTATTGCCACGAATGAAGATTTGATAGTCTGATCCTCTTATCAAAAGCCTCAGAAAAAACTTATTAGTAGTGTGAAGAAGTCTGAAAACTGATAATACAATACAACCTAATACAGAACCTCAATCTATACAGTGACTATCTATTCTGATTTACCATAAGATTCTGAAGATGGTTTTTAATTATTTATAATAAATAAATTAATTATTTATAATATTAAATTATTTATAATAATAATAATAAATTTTCGCAAATAAAGTTTTTTTTTAAACTCTTTCTGTTTTACTTTATTATAATGTTACTAAATAAAAAACTAAAAACATCGAAAACAAATTTGTCCACCTAGCTTGTTCTACGCGAAACACTGCATATCACCTTCTTAACGTATCACTGATCTGAGTGGTCCAATTTTTAGTGACACTTTGTGCATGGATCCGGCTGAATTTGAGCGATGGCCTGTGTTATGTTCACCTTAAGGGCAACGATCGATTGTGGCTTAATCGCATAGACCTGCAACTTCAGGAAACCCTACAAGAAAGAGTCCAGCGGGGTCAAATCGAATGATCTCACATCGTCCATGCAGAATGTCAATCATGGCATGTCCGCTGCGTGGCACGTAGCGGCGTCTTGCTAGAACCACATGTCGTCTAGTTCCATTGGTTCAATTTCCTCCATTAGAAAGATGAATAATATCGTCGATCTGTAGCGCTTGCGGTGGCTCCGTCACCAATGTCGTTTTCAAAAAAAGTATAGACCATTGACAGCGCCAGCCCAATATACTCACTAAACGATAACATTTCCAGGATGCATTGTCACCTGGTGAACTTCGTGAGGGTTTTTGCTTGTTAACACAGCGCCTAGTCAGTTACGACGATTTTTCGGCCAAAACTGGTGTCTTTTTGCCAAACTCCCCGAAGCCCATACAACGAGCAAACGGCGCACAGTGGGGCCAAGGCGGAAAAAACTCGATTTTGCAAAAGTGCTGATTTCGATTTGCTGATTCATGTTTCTCACAGTAAATTAGCCAGAGAATCTGGGTACACTAAGGATTTGGGCCACAACTGAAGTCGTAACACCTAAAAAGAGGCTCAAAGTCGAAATATTTGAAATAGTGTGAGAATTTGATTTGACTTTCCTAGGGTGTTCCGTCTATTCGGGAGTTTACGTTCAAACAAAATTTAGCTGCAAATACCTGCAAATCCACACAGTGAACAGGTTTAAAGTTACGAAAACTTGCAAAAAAATCATTTTTTTTTTCACTTCTGTGTCCTAAAAAGGAATATTTGTATTGTATTTGTACAATCTTTAGTCAATAATTAGGAAAAATTTACAATAATTACTTATATCTTGCAATATATGATAACAATATTGAATAAATTTGTGTTTTTTTTTAATTTTTTTTTAATTTTTTTTTAAACAGAGTTAAATGTCACATCAGTAAGAATTAGGTGTAACAAGGGAGAACTTGTATACATTTTTTAATGACTTAGAAATAATATTAATATAAATTAAAATCTTTTTCTTTTTTTTACATTCATATAGTTCTATTTCGTAACGTACTCCTTCTTTCCAAAAACCTCTTTTTCAAAATTGAGAAAAATGTCTTAAACATGTTGTGCGTTGTTTTTTGGTTCTGCTGTGAAGTTTGCTCATTATTTGACGCAAGTTTCAGTAGTGAACACTTAACATAAAACGTGTTGCTGGCTTAATGTTTGACTATGCGTTTGTAAATTAACACTTCTCGGCTTTTAATGGTTACATTATTTTTATGATTTACCACCCCATAAAAAAATTCGTTTTTTTGGATACACTCACTTTGGCTATAACAAACATGAAATACCGAATGTTCATAATTTTTCTCCGAAAATAAGAACAGCATCGCTTCTTTCCATTATATCATAAAAACACTGAACGTCTGAACCGATAATTACGTAATAGTTGCATTTATCAAACATTTTATTTGATTTTTTTTTTCGCGAAAATATATTTTTCTACGAGTAATTACTCAAAATTCAGCTTACCAAATTTGGATTTTAGACAAATATTTGTGTGGGCGTATCAGTGGGTGGAAATAGTTTGTTGTCATTTCTAAAACTATCCTTTATAAAATTTGAAAATATTATTTAAATCAGTTGTGTCGTTCTGATTTTTTCGCAATAACAAAACCTGTCTATACATATAAAACAAGTACAAGAAAGTTAAAAAAAAGATTAAAAAACCGCCCAAAAAGAGGGTGTGGAAAATGTGAATGGCCAACTTCCTTAAAAAAAAGCACCATCTTTAACCTTGACTTGGAACAAAACATGGATTTATATCAATTTTGACGATTTTTTTGTAAGTGGGCGTGGCAGTGGTTGGACATTTTTTGTGGAGCTTTCTTTCCAAAACTACTTTCATTTCTAAAAATTTCATCCAAATTAGTTAAGTGGTTCGGTTTTTATGGATTTTTTTCCGCTTTCCCATACAAGTCGCCCCACTGGGCGGCGTTGTATATAATCGGTGATTTTTTTGTTATTTTATTTTTGGCAACACTGGTTTTGACAGCTCACGCACGTTTCGTGTTTGTGTCACTGTCAAACATCTTCAGTTTGGTCTATAATTGAACAATGAATCGTCTTACAAGCGAACAAAGCTAGCAAATTATTGAATTTTTGTTTTATCAAAATGGATGCTCTGTTAAGAAAGTTCATCGCGCGTTTCTTCCATTTTATGGTCAGTTTAATCGACCTACTGAGGCGGCTATTCGGGCTATTATGACTAAATTTCGCACGAAATTTACATTGTTAGACATTAAACCACCAACACGCTAGACTTCGAACTGAGGAAAATATCGCAGCTGTATCGGCCAGTGTTAGTGATGACCGTGAATTATCGATACGGCCGGCGCCGTTCGCAGCAATTGGGCTGTTACTCCACTATGTGGAAAATTTTGCAGAAGGATTTAGGTGTGAATCCTTTCAAAATACAGCTGGTGCAAGAATTGAAGCCGAACGACCTACCACAACGCCGAATTTTTGGTGAATGGACTCTTAAAAAGTTGGCCGAAGATCCACTTTTTTATCGAAAAATTTTGTTCAGCGACGAAGCTCATTTCTGGTTGAATGGATACGTGAACAAGCAAAACTGCCGTATTTGGAGTGAAGAGCAGGCAGAAGCATTGCAAGAGCTACCAATGCATCAAGAAAAAGTCACTGTTTGGTGCGGATAATGGGCTGGCGTATCATCAATCATTGGGCCGTATTTCTTCAAAGATGATGCGAATCGCAACGTTACTGTGAATGGTAGCGCTACCGTGCGATGATAACAAACTTTTTTTTTGCGCAAAATGGAAGAGCTTGACTTGCATGACATGTGGTTTCAACAAGACAAATTGAGAGGCGAGTTCGGTGAACAGTTAATTTCACGTTTGGGGCCGGTCAATTGGCCGCCTATATCGTGCCATTTAACGCCTCTAGACTATTTTTTGTGGGGCTAACATATGTTAAGGCTCATTCTATAGCGACAAGCCCGCTTCGATTGACGCACTGGAAGCCAACATTGAAGCATTTATTCGTGAGACACCGGCCGAAATGTTAGAAAGCGTATGCCAAAATTGGACTAAGCGGATGGACCATTTGAGGCGCAGCCGCGCCCAACATTTGCATGAAATAATCTTCAAACATTAAATTATATCGCCTTCCGATAGCTTTTAAAAAATCACTCGTTAGTTATGTTATGAGTCTGGTGAAGGCAGATGGCAAGGTATATATTTCTCGAAATTGTCTTAATCAGTAAATATTTAATTTTTTATTCCAGGACTGTGTGGTTTACTTTCCTGTAAGTAAAATCAATTGGATTTTGATCGACATATTTTCCATATACATAACTTGGCTTTCAACACTTTTTCTCTCACGGAACCATTATGGTTCAGTGTCAGTTGCATATCCTGTATCATGTGAGACCCAGACTGCTGCGGTGAACCCTCAGCTATCAAGTTCTATAGGGTTGTGATTCTATTGAGTTTCATGTGCACTTCCTTCCAACAACAAGTTGGGTGGCATATATAATTTTGCAAAGCACAACATAATCAAAAACAACAACACGTTTTAAATAATATGCAACTTCAAGCTTGAGAAAACGAACGACGGACGGCGGCTGGCGGACGGATAAGTTTTTGTGGTTAAACCATCAGATGAAATAAACAGTCATGGAAAGAAAATTTGCCAACAAGAACGTAGGTACATATACATATATACATGTATTTAGAAGAAGAAGGAAAGGAACCTCATTTCAATTGGTTGGTACATGGCAGTGGTTGTGTTGTGACTGAAAGGAGCGCGCACTTGAGGTTTCCGCAATTATGCAATGCAACCCGCAGCTATACTACTCGTACAGTCGATTTTTCCATGGTTAGATGATATGAAACAGAATCTTGCCAGAATCCAAATAGGCACTGATGGTAGGTTTATACTACTCCCCTCATATTCGTATGCCTTTCTATACATTTATCAGATTTGCTGCTCTTCCTCTAAGAAAAAGATCAAGTGTTTTATGTTTATTTCCACACAAACATCCTTCTACACTCGAGGTTCATCTTCGTCATGCATCAGTTTGCCTTTGTCAGTTCTAATGATCTGCTTTTTCTTGAAAAATGCCTCCAAGAAATATACTCAAAAGAGATGCGTACGGCGTAAACCGCACGAATACGAGTGGCAATTTTGAATAAAAAAAAAATATACATCCACTCAGAATGTGGTGTTGGCGAGGTTAAGACCCCTTCACACGAAGACCGACCTATGTATGGGAAGCAACTCCATCGCAATATGAGGGCATGAAGAGTATTTAATTTTGGTATGAACGAAATGACTCAACATGGCTTCAGCCAGAGGGTATACGAATAATGGAATAGTTTGAAAACAATTAATTATTTGCTCGTAACTAGGTTAACTCAAATCCGGATTGAGTCTAGTAAGTTTAACTCCTTTGATTCCTATTTGGAATTTTAGTTTCTGGCTCTTGTTATATAAATTTATTACCAGCTGCAATTAAAGTATGCTCATGTTAGTATGGGTATTCGTCTTAGGGCATTAGCTTAGAAGCAAAATTGTTGAATTTAACCTTATATGTTTACAGGACCCTAACAATGAAGCTAAACACCCTATGAAATAAACGTTCTACGACCTGCTGGGCGGATTTTTTCGAAGTTCCATGTCAATGTTGTACTCGGGTTCAATGTTTCTCACATTTTCTAATGCTAAAGTTCGAGAGGAAGACATATTCAGCGGATAAGTTACAAAAGGTCCTCAAGATAGGAGACCTTCTGAATTGCGCCAACTCCTATATACATAAGTCTCCTGAACATCACTTACAAGATCCTTTCTACCGTATTATGTGAACGTCTGAAGCCTTTCGTCAACAACCTGATAGGTCTATATTAATGCGGCTTTAGACCAGGAAAGTCAACCATGTACCAAATATTCACATTACGGCAGACCTTGGAAAAAATCCAGGAACTTCAAATCAACACCTACCACCTTTTCATCTATGTCCGATTTGGGCATCGTTGAAAAACTTGTCAGCTTGAGCAAGATGACGATGGAGAACACACGCTGCTACGTCAATGTCAGAAAAGATCTCACCGATGCAATTAATGTCAAGAAAGGTTTAAGGCAAGGCGAAGCTCTGTCGGTCAATAAATTTCCTGAAAGAATAGTGCAAAAACCACGCGTCGGCACTAGAGGAACAATCTTTCAAAATTCCGTGAAATTGCTCGAATACGCCGACGACATTGACATAATTGGAAGAAAAAATCGTGATGTCAGTGGTGTGTTTGTGAGCAAAGTATTGTAAGCATGATTTTATAGAATCTTTTTCTTTGGTAAATGCAAAAACAGCGTATCGAAATTTTACACAGTAAACAATCAACTTATTGTGTGGATAAATTTATCTATAAAAGCAGATAAAGTTTTGAAATGTCTGGAAAATGATGACAGCTAATCGGGTTGCAGATGTGTTCGGGATGCGTTCGTTGATATTATTTTTTTTTAATTTTATTAGTGAAACTATACATTCAAAATGTGGTGTTTTGAAATTTTAAACTTCAGTTAAAAGGTCAAATTAAATTGTCAATTGTCATTGACAACTTGAACAAATCAAAATCTTTTGATTTTCTTCAACTCAATCATCAACTGTCAAATTAATAAAAGTACATGCCAACAAACGGGTTGATTTCATTAAAAACTAATTGGATTGACAAGTAATTTAAATTGTGTATGGCGTGAATAACACGTAGCAATTATGGTGAGAACATATTCTTTCGAAAAAGCGTATGGCAGCAAAATGAAATCCATAGTTAAACTCTCAACTACAATTTTCTGTGACATTTCAATCAAATGTCAAATTATTATTGTAAAAATACCAAAAAAAAGTATTAGTAGTGTGTTCTGAAGAAAGACTATTGTGATATTTGAAAATCTTCTACGCCCATCAATCCTTATCCTAATCGATTTTGCCATACGAATTATGTATGTATTTACCTAGGAAGACATGTGCCTTTTTCACCCCCCACACGGCTTATCCCTTTCTTTTATTGATCTCTTCCTATTAAGTAGTTGATGAAGATAATACCTTACGGTAATAAATCTACTAAACGGTGCAAATATTTAGCAAGAAATCAACTTGTAAGGGTACTTTCACACTGAGACTTGGTTTAAATTCAAATAACCTTCAATCAAAAGCACATTTGTCATGGTTGACCGATAGGTTGCTGCAATGTGTATAAGAAAATTGATTGCCATTTCTTCGATTTTGTCGGGGGAAAAAAAAAACTAAACATTTTCAAACCCACTCAAACAGATGGAAAAGTAAAAGGAAAATTGAAATACTATGGTTACATAAAGACCAAAGTACCAATATAAATTCCTGTATGTGATAGTTAAAGTGGAAAACAAATAAATCCTTCACTGACACATAAATCGCTATTGAATTTCGGTTAACCCGAAAATGTGTGTATTTTTCTATCTCTCCCACCCAATTTGTTTTGGAACACGTTCCATTCCGATTGAAGACTTCTGCTCCTTTTTGGATTTACGAGTATTTATGTGAGTTTTGAGTACGTGTTAGATTTGCTGCGCCACAATGTATCTTTCTTGTTGCATGCACCACAGAAATAAAAGTTGACCATGTAAAAATACACTCAGCAATGTTTGATTAGGCTCGAATTTTAATTTTAAATATTTTATTGTGAAATTTGCATTTCTAGAATCCTAGGTAGGGAGGTAGAAATGAGAAATGGCGAGCACTAGCAGTCTAGTCCTGTGTCCCAACTAGCCATTTTGATACCATAACTCATGTGAACCTGTGGATGGAATTGATGTGGGGAACTGTGGAAAATCTCACGGATCATCCAGTTTGGATTGAGGATCTAGTAGGTTTTGATGTCAGCTTTTGCACAATCATAATAAATTTGGATCACATACTCTAACGCACCACCAAACTCATCCGACACCATCTACACTGCAGCTTTTTGACTGGAGCTGAAACAGCAGCCAATCCGATTGAGTGATCACACCAGGCCCCGCAACGTAATCTTCCGGCAAAGCCTTCAGTTTGATAGCTCGGCATCGCATCTAAAGAATCAAACGGAGGGCATAGAGCCATTTCGTCGCGTTGAGAAAAGGATCAAGTCTTACCGAAAGCTCATCAATTTCGTCACAAAATGCCCTTCCTAATGATTGTGCTCTAAATTTGGCCAGAGCATTCCGATTGGAATGTTGAGCTGATCCTTGCCTGGCCAGCTTGTCCATCCCAGCACTGCCACTATGACCCGGAACCCAGATAAGAGTGAAATTGAGGATGATGTACTAAAATTAATGGCTTTAACAGTCATCTGAGTGTCTGTGTTAACAGTCGTATTCCGGTTCTGGCTTGGATCTTGTTTGCTTCCCTTTTAGCCAGTTATTCAGCTTGAAAAACACTATTATTACTTTATTATTACTTTATTATTTTATTTATTATTACTTTATTGACATCGTGTTTTCGGCTATTTCTTCATTTGAGGCTTCTGTTTCCAAAGAGGTAAAAGCATTAGTATTTGGATATCTCGAAATTGGTGCAGTGGTCAATTAAAATTGTTCTCTAACGTGTGAAAAGCGTTCTAGCACTCTTCAGCGGCCTTCCACAGATTTGTGATATTGGTGCCAATTCGTACAAGAGTGACCACAATCAGTGTACACCAGTTTTTGGAAAAAATTAGACTTCGAGGAACTGCCTCTTGCGAGAAAGTAACCAATCCTCCAAGAATATCTGGGCAAGTGCTTTTCATCTTATCTGAAAATTCCTTCTTACCAACAACATATACGCAGACAGTGTCACTAGGCCCTGGTTCTCTGTAAGTTGTTGCGCTTCAAATGTATCATGGTTCTAATGAAGGATTTAGTGCCGGGAATGTGTTCTGAATGTTGCTATCTTTCAAGCCATACACAAATTGGATAATCATGCATTCTTGCACAATGTTCTCCGGACATTCATTTAGGTGGAGCGGCTATATCCTGCAAGCTTAGCTCAAATTCAACAAGACTTTCTTTAGGAGTCCAAATTTTTGCCGAAATTGGATATAACTGAATTTGCTCTCTAAGCATAATCGTTGTGTCAGGAAGTTAACAACCAGCAAAATATAGTTTTTTTTTTTTTCGTAATCGTTACTCCAAACGTTAGGCCCATTTTACGGTAGATGAGGAGGCCCTTCACAGTCAACTCTTCAACGTTTAGTTGTCAAATTTGAGACGACCGGTTAAGTAATCAATCAGTCGAGACAGTCGATTCTTAGCTATGCAAAGAACTGGGCTTTTCGCAGACTTCAACTTGACGTATTTTGCGTCGGCCAACACGCAATTGACATTCTGCATGAACGATTTGGCTAAGATTATCTCTTCCTGAGTTGACGTGAATTAATTGCTCACCAATGTCATGAGATTTGACCTTCAACAAAACAATTTTATCGTTTTGATAAAATTTTTGTCAATACGAAAGAATGATTTTGTTGATTTCACAAAATTTTTATAATTCATCATAATTTTTTGTCAGTTTAACAAAATATGCACTACAAATAATATTGTCAGTTTAACAAACCAAGTTTTGTTAATATAACAAAATAAAACAAAGATTTTTGTCACTTCGACAAACTTTTTTGTGATGCTAACAAAATGTTTGTTGTATCTACAAAAAATCTGTTTTTGTAAATGTTTGTCAATATCACAAAGTTTTTGTTAATTTTTTGTTGTCAATTTAACAAAAACCGAAAACTTTTTTGTTAAAATGACAAATATTTTGTTTTGGGGTTGAGTTATTTTGTAATATTGATGAAATAATATTATCAAATAGATAAAACTATTTTGTAAGGAAACCAAAAAATTCTGCGCGTATATTTTTTTGATCATGACATTTCTTTTGTGTATGATATAGTTTACATTTGGTTTTTGTCAAGAAACCGATGTAGGATTAACTGAACTTAACAAAAATTGCGTATTGTCCATACGCCTTCACAGATGGTTGCATGTGAGATCGTAGGGACGAAACGCCAATTTTTGTGGACTTAAATCCCAAAAAAAAACTATTTTGACAAAATTAATTTTGTGGATTCAACAAAAGAAATTTTTTTTGTTACCTCAACAAAATTCTGTAATTTTTATCAATTTGATAAAACTTTTTGTTGGACGTATATTGACAAAATTTTTATCAGATCAACCTTCATTTTTATCATATATACCTAGATTTTATTTTCAGTGTATAAACAACTCCAAAGAGAGAACACATAGAAAATAGTTGAGGTTTACCAATGAGAAGTTGTCAAAAACTAACTTAATTGGTGTGACGCCGAGTGTATTGTCATTCAGAGGATACATTCTCTAAAGAGAAAATTATTTAAACGTGAAAACATCACGTTATTTACTGTTGATATCGCAACTCTATTACTGTTAATTTTATTTTATAATCTGTTAAAGTAGTATATACAAACATAAATATACTACACCAAATTAGAGGCGGCAAATGACGAACTCACCTTTCACCTTTAATATAGCACACAAAGATCGTGGGTCGGTCGGTTGTTCGTACTAGTCAGGGAACAGAGCTTAATAAATGTGTTTTGATATTTGTTCTTCTGGTTCTGATGGCACTGAAATGGTCTGTCAACGGAACAATGGAGATGACACTTGGTAATATTTATTGCCTATGAATTACAGAAGATACTTAGATGTTTTGTTTTAATGTTTAAAAAACAGCCAATGAAAACCAAGGAGATCGAGAGCCATATTTAAAGATATCAGCCCTATTCTGCTTTTCATCCAGGTGAATTTTAACTCATCACTATTCAGCTATTCATTCGAAGTGAATCTGATGAACGTCTGTAATTTTGACAGTATTAATTATTACTTTAGTGTTATGAATTAAAATCTGCCTTTTGTTGAAGGGAACTTAATTAAAATTTTTTAGATTTGTTGAAATGTCAAATAAGGGGAACATTTAAATATATCAAATGGATAGTATTAAAACCATAAAAGTAATAGTAATAGTTTACGTTTCTTTGTCAAACTGAAACCGATTCTTACATCCACATTAAACGTCAATAATAAGGTTCAATACCTTTATTCCCTTATTAAAGAAGAATTAAACTACACAACTTTTTAAGAATATAAGATGAAAACATTTTATAGGAATTAATGCCGGTTAAATCGAATGTCACTAGCATCTATCTAGACTTTTTTGTAAAATGGAAGATGGCTTAAATTATCTACCAATGAACAACCTGTTAAGCATTGATCAGAGTTTTGACCCAGGCGCTATCAAAAATCGGTCTTACTTTTTGTTACTTATTTAATGAAAATAGATGGACATATTATACTGGTAGTGGATGGGTTTTATTTAGAGTTCTATAAATTTCCTACCTTTGTGAAAGGCAACGAACGTGGCTAATGGAGTGCTACAGGATTCTTTGCTTGGACCGATTCTCTTCTCACTTGCCACAATTTTTTAAACATTGTATGGTTCATTAGGTTTTGAATTTCAAATTTGAGCAACTTCGTCGTAGCTTTAAGTAATAGAATCTGCTTCTCATTTTACATTGCCTTAACGCTATCAGATCAACAGCCCTCTCCATCTATAGCAAAACATCACATGATAATGTATTGGTACTCGTCAGTCGGTTTTACATAAATTAAATAGACATGTACATGTTTATATATAAATATATACTTTTATAATTATTATAAATAATTCAGTATTTTTTTTTCATTTTTTTGCAGGTACGTAAAAATACCAGGACATTTAGTGGGGTAATTATAAACTTTTATGTTTTATGTATTTTATTTTAAAATATGTTTTTAAGTTTTTTTTTTTTTCAATATTTGTTTATGTGATTCAAGCCTTGATGATGATTTAATTCGTATCTTATCTTCCCCTAAAACAAATTAATCGTAATACTCGCACTTCATGGAATGCCTATCAGTTTATCGTTGAGCCAGACTGTGGACGTACTTTCATGTACAGAGATTCGTTCTTTAGCCGTACCACACGAATGTGGAATGCATTGCCGCAATCTGTTTTTCTCTCCACTTGCAATATTCACAACCTCAAAACTAATGTGCATCGATACCTCCTCTTAATTCTTTAAAATTCGTACTGTGTTAATCATATTAAAGGCAGAGTTAACCCCTTAAAAAAAAAAAGAAAACATCGATCGACTTTCTTTGCTGCATTAGAAATTTTACTTCATTTGACTCAAAGCCTCCTCACAGTGGATCGATAATGAGATTGGTCACTTTGCTATTATGTATTCATTCGGGTCATGAACATTAACAACGATTATACCATCCCGTTAGTACAGTTTAACAAAAATTTTGAAGTAACCATACTTCATACCTTATTCCAGATCTTCCTGGGAGGATGTGGAATTCATATAAGATGAATCAATTCTTGTTACACCGATGGATCAAAAACGAAAGATGGAGTTGTATTCTAATACACTTAATTTCCTGTTCCTAATCACTATAGCGGGATAATAAATTCGGATATCCGCATCTATGGACTCTGTATGTAAGAACTCTAGAACAGTCCTTAACGGAAGAGCATCTCTGTTGCAGATGGCGCAACAGTTAAAATGTTCAATAGTAGGCCGCTTGGCCATATGTAGGTTCATTCGATTAAATTTTAAAACTGATGAACTCGCTAGATGTGGAACGAAACTACCCATTTTACCTGCAAAGCTAAATAAACTCATTGCTGCATGTAAGATTTTGCTGAAGCAAGATGTTTAAGGGAGAACAAACCTAAGGTGGAACAGCAGCACCACTTGTTTCGCGAAAAACCAACTTAGGATTGTACTATGCCAACGGTGGACTGTAAAATATACGGATTCTTGCTGCACCATTCTTATCTGCAGTATTTTACCTGACTCGACATTTTTTCATTTATTGTAATCTTAAGGCATTGAAATTAAGGTCAGGCGAGCACATTCAATTTTTAGTTTAGCAACTGTTTAGTTGCTAAAATGAAACATATGGGCTTATATGGGACACCGCACACTTAGAGCAACTCGATTCGAGCAACTAAAAAGTTTGTGTTTTGGTACAAACAAAACGATTGCCTAAAATTAATTCGCAACAGTTGAGCTGTTTTCTATAAGCGGAAGAGAGAAAAAGAGTGTGAGCGTGAGTAAAGAGTTGCCAGTGCGCGGTTCTCTTTCAACTGGTGATTAAACTATTTGATTTCGATCACAGTTGCCAGTGCGCGACTAGACTAATGTTCATCGGTTTGTCTTCTTAAATCCCCTATATACCTGTTCTAACTGATCGGGATCGCACTTTGGTGAAACATTATAAAAGTGGCCAAAAATCTTTTGATTGCGTGCTAAGTTATAGAAATAAAATGCACGATTGGTCGCACGAATGTGCTCTTATGTAAAAGAATAAGAATTTCAAAAATCAATGTTATTAGAGAAAAACTGTTCATAAGCATAAAATTCAATTTTTAAATGTCTAAAACAACTCCTATACTAAAGGAGCTAAAAACAGGATGAACAAAAATTATAAGTCGTTGTAGTGGTATATTAAAAAGAATAAGCTTTTATAAACAATTTTACTAAAACATTTTGAAGAAAAAATTTTGGTATGCCAACTTTAAGTTTTTATTATTGTACTAGTTTTTAGTATTTTATTAAAAGCTTCTCTATCAAAAATTTCATTAAAATCCGTTATGCCCATAATGAGAAATTCAAAATTTGAAAAAAAATGGTTCTATTCAGGCTATAATATCTTAATTTCGAATTTTTTTTATTAAATTCTAGTTCGCAAATATCTTGAAGGAGCATAGGTTTCAATGAAAGACAACAGAAGGTGCTAATTTATGGCATATGTATGTCTCTAACAAACATAATGGGGAAAAATATTTAAGGCTATCAGTAAGCTTAAGTAAACCAATAAGTTGACATCTAGTAGTATACGCGGGCATTCTGATATACCAATGTAAACGATTGCCTACCATTCTTGTAAAACGTTTTGGAATGTTTTCAATCCTTTGAGAACTTGTTTTGTAAAAAGGACTACATAAAACAGAACAATATCCTAAAAAAGAACTAACAAAGGCAATGAAGAGAAATTTAAAGAGTGTAATGATCAGTAAACTCCTTAGAATTTCTAGAAATTAATCCAAGCATAGAATTAGCTTTAGCAACTATGTAATCAATATGCAGACTCAAATTAAGTTTGAAATCAAATAAACGCCAAGATCTTTCTTTTCTTCTATTCTACATCAATTTTATAAGGACAAAAGATGGGAGACTGGTTACGAAAAAATTGCATTTTGAGATGTTCAAAAATAAGTAATTTTTCTTACACCACTCTTCAAGTCTATTAAGATCTTCTTGGAGGAGAATACATTCAGAAATAGATTTTATGCGACAGAATATTTTTAAGTCATCAGCAAACAACATTTTTTAGAAAGTCGGATATGAAATGGAATATCATTTTTAAAATTAGAAATAAAAGGGGTCCAAGGTGGCTTCCTTGAGGAACACCAGAGGTAACATGAATTTGGTAAGACTCAAAATTATTTAGATGAATGTATTGAATACGATCGCATAAATAAGATTGAAGCCAATTCAAAAGATTAGAATGGCAACCTAAGCTTACAAATTTTTGCATCAAGACATTGTGGTTTAACCGATCGAAGGCTTTGGCGAAATCGGTGTAAATGACATCACATTGATATCCTTTTTCGAAACAACTAACTACATAATTACTGAAAATCATAAGATTTGTCGAGGTTGATTTTCCACGAACAAATCCATGTTGGTATGGTGAGATAATTTCTTTGAAAAGAAAGGACATTTTATTGTAAATAATTTTTTTAAAATAATTTTAGGATAATCGAGAGCTTGCAAATCGGACGGTACTTTGAGACATCTTACTTAGGACCTGATTTATGAAGAGGAATTATGAAAGAAATTTTCCAATCCTTTAAAATTCACCCTTATTGAGTGAAGCATTAAAGAAAAGTGTTAAAGATACACAAAGAGAACTTGCGCACTCTTTAAAAACATAAGGGGATATTCCGTCAGGACCAGGTTGTTCATTTATACTAAGACACTTATGTTTGACTAAAACACTTACGTTTAATGTTCCAATATTTAAGGTTCTTTTCATGCAATCATACGCAGGCGGATTAACGCATGGCGTATACGAGGGCGGTCCGATAAATACTTAGCCTCACCGCCCGATGGTGCCAGTATCGCAAGAGAGATTTACGATCGTCTAGGACATTCTCTTAGACGGCTACTGTCAAAATTTCAGCCGAATCAGACTCGTAGTTTTGTTTTGACCACGTGAATGAAGAATGGAAAAAGAGCAATATCGGTCGGTGATTCGATTCTTGTTTTTGGAAGGAAAATCGGGCAGCGAAATTAAAGAGCGCTTGGGTGCTGTGTACGCGTTTGCTTACTCCGAATAACAAGCGAAACCGTAAGACCACTTCAGAGCAGTGTAAAAATTGGTCGAATTGCACTACGAACTGCTGCCCCATCCACCGAATTCTCCAGATTTGGCCCCGTCCGACTTTTTTTTTGTTTGAAAACTTGAAAAAATCATCGCCGCCACAGAGGCTTACTTACTTTGCAGACCTCGAGAAAACCTATTTTTCTGATGTGTAAAAGAAGTTGGAGTATCGCTGGATCAAGTGTATCGAGCTAAAAGGAGCGTATTTTGAGAAATAAATCGCCACTTTTCCAAAATTTATATTTTTCTTTTGTAGGCTAAGTACTTATCGGACCGCCCTCGTAAATATATTCTTCTACTTCTACTTTGTTCTTTTTCTCTGAATTTCGCAGCTTTGCTCTCCGCTCCACTCGTTTGTACCCTAATATACCATTATTTTGGTAAAGTCAAATACTCAAATAAAACTTATAATTGGTCCAGAGTTCTTGCATTCTCAAGCAGTTTAAGACCGTTTAGGGCCGTTTTCTTCACTATATTTGAAACGCAAGTTGAAATTTCTTTTTCTTCACAATTTTTTTTCGCAACTCCCGAGTTGAAAATCTAAAGTTGATCAACTTCTGATTTGAAAAATATCCCTGGGATATTTGCTAAAATATATACAAGATGTCACTTTCAAAATCAAATTTTAATTTATTCGGTCAATCTAATTGAATTTTTGTGTGATATTTGTGATGAATGATTTTCTCCTCGATCTACATAGGGATAAACATACATAAGTTGTTACCAATCGCGAACGGATGTTTGTCATGGATGTTGCCGTTTCCCCAAAGATACATGGTAAATTTGTGACAGCTAAATCAGCAAATCCGGGAATTTCTGGAGCAGGTTCGATAGTGTTCCATCAATTGCTTTGTTGTGAATTCGAATAAATTGTGGTGCTGGATTAGCAATTGCTTTCGATACTAGTTTCAGAAAGTGATACACGCTAGAAATGGATTGATCCGAAAGCATACAATCTTACCAAAAAATCTGTGATTGGCCGCAATTTAAAAGGGAACTTAGGTTTTAATTTAAAACTATTACCGTCTCGCGTTGCAAGGAAGTGAATACTTTATTAAATCTATCAACATCACTGCTGTCTGTTTTGAAAAACGAAAGCGATAATTGAAGTCACGGTCGTGCCACTTTTCAACTCCAATGAGCGACAACATTCACTGCTCGACGAAGTTGAAGTTCAATTTTCCAAAAATAAAAGCTGCGGAAAATTATTCCAATATTTATATTTGTTGTGAAAACTCAAGCAAAAAACTTTTGAAGCAAAATGCATGATGTATTTTATATAAAAAAAAAAACAATGTTTCATGGCAACTCTCAAGTTTGCTCGCTCAACTTCTAGTATTTTCGGAAGTTATGAAAACCAGAAATTGATCAACTCGAGAGTTGAGAATCGAAAGTTGAAACTGTCAACTTTGAGTGAAGAAAAACAAAATCACAAGTTGAGAATAATAATCCTAAAGTTGAGGTCAACTTCTAGTGAAGAAAATGGCTCTTAATACTCCAAACGTAAATCAAGATTTGCTTTATTAAATGGCCTTAACCCAACTTTTAAAGAGCCTTTATCCATCATTTCGAATTTATGAGTGTTCCTGAATTTATTATTTACCATCTGAATGAACAACTAATCGTAGTTAGAACCTCTTCAACCAAAAACATTAAAACTCAACTCAGCAACGACACTCTAAGCCTTTAATCATTCCACCATATCAACCTATCATGTTATCAGTTAAATAGAAAAAAGTTATCGCCTCTATAATTCACATTGAGAGTTAGTGATATGGCATCAAAATCAGCAGCCGCCAACCTAACGTTTATGAGTCTCGAAATGGCAACCTTGATACACTTATGCACAATGTACTCGTACTCGTACATATGTATGTATGTTTCAGCAATAAATTCTATTTCACTAGCACATGCTGACGGACGGTGCGGTGAGACCGATTGTAATGGATCTGTCAGTTAAATGTGTTTTAGAAGTCCGGGAAATATCATCATCATCATACCCTCAACAACTTTCAGCCATGTGTGTGCCTATCAATTTATTGATCCCACACCACATGTTTTAAATATAAAATAATTTAATTGAAAATTTCCATTTAATTAGCTGCAATCTCCGTTCCCTAGAGATATAGCAATACCCCAACCATATACAAACACGAAATGCGAGTCTAATAATATGGTTTGCACAATATGCCCTTCACAATGCTCCGATTTTATTGATCAGATATATCAAATTAGTTTCGGGTTCAATGCAAAATCGAGCGTGATTTTGAAATCACGATAGACCCTTCATTTTGAAATTGCACACGCTTCGCTAACAAAATATCCATATTGCGGAAGTTTTTGTATTCAGAAAGTGTAAAATCAAATTGATTAAGAGAGTGTGTTACTAAGCCCTAGTTAATTAATAGTTCCAGTTCATTTAAAATGAAAGCTCGGCAGTATCGGCGTAATGGATGTGTTTATTTGTGTGTTTGTTTTTCAAATACGACATGCATTTGAAAACTGATATTTCGCATTAGTGAAAATTTCAGGAAGTTGAACAGAAAATATAGAAGACTTGACTATAGAGAAGCTGAAGATAAGCAAGGATGTAGGCCTTACTTATTTATTCCTCTACCGATTTTCCCGGTATCTGCCTGAGACTTTTCATCCTCTACAATCCCGAGCACCCTGCTTCCAGTTATCTAGGCCAAGCGCTCTGAATTGGTCTTTGTATCCGAGGTTCGATCTTCTTTGTCATCTTGAACCTGGGGACTGTTTTCCATGTCAATTTGGCCGAGTCAATGTAGTCGACATGTTTTGGTTTTCTGGACTTCATCCACATCCTGGTCCATCTCATAGAGTTCGCGGTTTTATCTCTTCCCTCCATTAGCCATCATCGCACATAGGACCGTTGAAGAAATTGATTTTCGGAAGATCCCAGTGTCATCTCTCTTTTTCGACTTAGATAAAGTCTTACACACTCCGCGGCGGTAGTAAGTTACGAGTAGTATAACAGTTTTGTAGAGCGCGAACTTTCTCTTACTAGAGAGGAGTTTTGAACCGAAATAGCAGCGGTTTCCTAAAGTAATTCTTCGTTGGAACTCCACTAAGGTACCGATCGTAGATTTAACATTAACATCAAAGAAGATGAACTTAAAAACTTCAATAAGTCTCGCCTGATCTTCAATCGCCGTGAAGAACTATTACAGAACGTTGAGATCGACTGATAATATCGATGTCGTCCTCATATCTGAATAATTTGACAGACTTGTTGAATATAGTGTCCTACGTGTTATCCACTGTCAAATGATAGCGTATCTCATTGCCGAAACCCCGTGCACGCTTAGAATAGAGCAGAAAACTGTTTCCTAGTTGCACATTGCACCGCATGATTTCCAATGTCACGCGACAAAGTTGGATCAGTTTCCCAGGACCCTGTGTATCGGCCATCGCTATATAGAGTTCTTGACTGTGAATGCTCTCACACGCGGCTTTAAAGTCGATGAATAGTTAGTCTTTTCCTCAATATGAATATTTGATTTAGATATGCCATCAAATCACCAATGGATCTATTGCTACGAAAGCTGTACTGCTGGTCATTGAGAAGCTTTCGTTCTTCGAGATATTTCTCGAGCTGATTGTTGATAAGCGTTTCTATGACCTTTCTCATATTACCAAACGGTTCTCTTTGGGATTTTTTCTTTGACTATCATAAGAAATTGTGTTAAAGAAATCCCCTTCACATTAGTGATGGACCTTTGCATTTTATTTTATGCTCCGGAAAAAATCATTTTCAGACTTGACATTTAAAAAATCCGAAAAATGTTATTTATTCACATATTCCGGAAAATCAGGGCAATCGGTTGACATTTACAACGAAATATTCTCAATACGTCAAAATTTAATTTTTTTCTTATCTGTCAATCCACGTAATGCCAAATTTCGAATTAAATATTCTGTTTTGATCAAAATATACCGAGATCGTTCTCCATCTGCCAACCCATGAATGATTACAATGTCAATGTATGTCAATTGGTTCTTAAATCTCTGACAGAACGAGTGAGATAATGTACAGAAACGTCAAACAAAAGTTGGAGGATTTAGTTAGTTTGAAGTGTGAACACCGTCTACCGCAGAAAAAAGACATGAAGAACCTGATTACACGATTCTTTTTTTTTTAGTTGTTTCGCCTTTCATGTTTTGGACATATTTGGTTTGGAGGTGTAGCGGAATTAAGCCACGTGTAATTAGGCTAGAAGAGTCAGGACCATTAGGGGCGTTCACATTCTCAAATATGTTTGACAAGCACGGCTTGTTTGGCTTGATTTTGATAATGTGAACGCTTAATTCAGCGGATTGTCAAGCATGCTGGATGGATTACAAAATGTTTTGATATTTTGGCTGCATTTTTGAGAATGTGAAGGCATGCCTGTCAAGTCTGAAGAAAATTTCATTTTCCATGAAGGTCTCCAGCCGTGCACATCTTATAAGCAAAATCCGTAATTCTGGTGAAGTTATTAGTTTGGAATATAAAAATCAAGTATATTTCCTCATCTAAAATGTCATCTATGCTCTGAGTTGGTCTGCAATGGCAAAACTTCGATTGAGAAGTGATGCTTGACAACATGCTTGATCAAATATTCATCATGCCGTGCTTGTCAAACAAATTTGAGAATCTGAATGCGCCGAGCAAATAGTTTGTAGTGTTTCTTATCAGATAACATCCCTGTTTTATTATTGGTGAAAAATTTAATGTATAAAATAACATCCCTGTTTAAACATAAGTCTAACAAACTTTACGTTACGTAGCGGAGTCTGGTGGTGCGTTCTTTTTCTACAATATGTAACATTTGAAACAAAAAGGTTCGTTCAGTTACTTTGAAACTCTGTGATTTATCTGTCAATTGCAGCCGCATGATAGTTATGTACATTATATTCATCTATTTTAAGACTTTTTTGGTTTTAAGCATAAGTACTCGTAAAAGGAACAAATTCTGGGCCCGTATTACGAATTACGATTATCGTTCAAAATCCATCGTTATCGTTACGTTGCGATTACGTTTTACGATACTCGTTTTTTTTAAACGATAATCGTTTTCTCTTACGACTGCTTTTGGCACTCGTATTTCATTGCTTTGACACATGACTTTTGTAGCAGCTGCAACATATTTATTACGTTTGGTGTTTGAGTTTGGTTTTTCTGGTTGATAAATAAAAATGTAAGTAAAATAAAATAATACATAAATAAAAGTGTTGAATAAAAGTTTAATGATAGGCCATCAACACAAACGACACAAATAAATGCACTTGTTGCTTTTATGCAAAAGTATCCAGACATTGCTAAAAACTACATGCCAAACAGCCAAGCAAAAGCCAAGTCCATAATTTTGTGGAACAATTTGTCAACAAAACTCAATTCACTTGGCCCTCCAGAAAAGACCGTCGATGGATGGAAAAATGTAAGTTCTTTATAGTTAGATTAATCTTTTTAATGCATCCTTAATTTTGTTTTTCTTGATATCAAGGTATGGAAAGATTATAAGTTATGAAGAGCAGCACAAATATTTGTTATTTGGTTTGCGCGTTCTGGTGGTGGTGGATCTGATGCATCCCTCAGTAATCTCCTTGAAATTGAATTGTTCCGGTTTTCCGAATCTTCGGAATCATCGTCACTACTCAAAAAAAAAATCACAATGGAAAAACATTTTACTTAAATTTAGAAATCAATTGCACTTTCTTCACTTTTTTAATTTAGTTGTACTAGTTTTGACAGAAATATTGAAAGAATGAAGTTGGATGCGCTTAAAAATAATAGATTTTTTGATTTTATCTGGCAATATTTTGATGCATCCATTATCGTAAACCATAATCGGTCTGTGTCATTACTATCGTTTTCTAGGGTATCGTTTTTTTGCCTTTCGTTTCGTAATTTGTAATACGGGCCCTGGGAAATAAAGATTCCCGGCTTGACCCGGCACTCACACTTTTTTCGATATCAATTATCAATTATTATTTGAACTTAGTTCGATTTTAACTAGTTTGGACTAACGAAAACCTTTTGGCTCAATTTTATACATGTTTGAAATCTTGGCCAGGTGTTTTTTCCCAAAAGAAATCTTACCGAAATACAAAACCTGCGATGACGTCTATTTTCACTAAACTGAAACTTTTGAACCATTTTGAAATTTGATATTGATACCATTGAAACAAAGCTAGAAAAAGTGCCCTAAATATTTTTAGTGTCCAAAAATAATAAAGTTTTTATACTCTCACGTCTCACCACAAACAGAACCATTTATATTCGAAAGATAAACTATGAAAAATTGCACATTTTGAACAATTTAGTTTTGCTCAGTCAAACATAAACAAGAATCAGAAAAAAATACCAGAGTTAAGCTGTCAACCCATAAGCTCACCTATTATATTCATGAAGTCATTCATTGTCGTCGCTGTCATTCCTTTCGCAATCACATACAAATCCCGGTCGTCGTCGTCGTGATGTGGTTGTGGTGGTACTCACAATGAAATTCAAAGCTTCTGAAAAGTATCGCATGTCTGTCTGAGGATAAGTATATTTTTAGAGCTCTTAACAGGGACGCGGGGTTATAATTGTTGGTTTTTTTTGTGCTCAAGAAACTTATAGCAAAATAGCCCTTGTTCCCAAAATGGAAAACCTATACTCGCTGATGGGTTGTTTTATTTTTCTGTTTTGTTTGCTCATTACTTTGCAGGTGTGTACTTGAGAAAAATTAGTATCTTGCTGTTTTTTTTTTTAGGGCAATTTCAAGAATAGATTTTTATTTTCTCATGGTCTTATGAAATGTCTTGAACCTTTTGCAAATATACAAGTAGTTAGCCTGACTATTTTTGTTTAAGCGACTTTGAGTTTAGTTGATATACGAGTATATTCCACGAGGACATGCAAATGGTATATAATTGAAGACCCTAAATATATTTCAGAAACTACAAATGCAAAGCTTGGGGCTATATACATGGTTAAGTTTGATGTTATATGATTACTGATGTTATACATATGTACATATAAAACTGAAATTTAAAGTCCTTTCATATCTTCTTCCAAATATTTATAATAAAGGTATAGAGCTTTTTTAAGGAGCTCTTGGAACAAGCGATACGTTTATTCTTCACGAACCGATTCGAAACATCAATTTATTTATTTGACACTGGGTCGTATCCCACCCCATCAAGCATTTAGAACCAACCTGGCTAGTGTGTTTCAAGCTGAATTACTGGCTATCAGGGAAGCATGTAAGGCACTCAAACAAAATCCAAACCAGAACAAAAATTCAGAGACAGTAAGGCGGATGCCGAAGCTGTTAATTTTAGTACATCATCCTCCAAATTGAACCAGCAATGCCGGTAAGAACTTGCGAGCCTGAATATTGTGTTACTCTGAGTTCCGGGTCATAGTGGCACTGATTAGAATAAACGGGTAGACGAGCTGGTTTTCCACTTTAAGTCTTCAAATATACTTCCTTTAAAGCATCTTTATTTTTATAAGGTCTAAAATATCTGTAGTATAATATTTTGTTTCATTTATAGCTTTAATCTTAATTTTGTTTGTTTTATATGAACTTTGTTAATGAAAATAAAATAAAAAAGAAATGTTAATGGGTTTTCTTGTCTCAGCGACCATATCATCACACAAAAAGAATAACAAAACCTAAACAAAAAATAATGCACTGCAGGTAAAGGCCCAGACAAAACAAATCTAACAGCTGACAGCTCTGTTGCTGAACAAGTCTAAGTAGAAAAAAGTTGTTGTTTAGACGACACAACTTTAGGTGTTATACTTTTTTAGTTCGCAATACAGTTCTGATTAGAGTCCGAGCATGTTCTGAACTTCCTTTGAGATTTATTGTTTTGATTTGGGAAGGGTAGATAAAGAAGAAATACTAAAAAGAGTAATAAGTTTTATTTAACGAACCTAGTAAAAATATTACAGTATTATCACTCCTAGTCTTTTCGTGTCAACAAGTTACAAAAAAATGCCTAAGTGAACCGTTTGGCAGCACGATAAAGCCAACTGAAATGTACACAAAGATTTTTTCAGGAGCTTTAACTGGTCACAATGCTTCCTAGATAGTTACGTGGACTCCGGGGCAGATATGATTTCAAATTTAATTGTTTTCGGAATAAAAAAAAAAGTTAATCCCAGATGGGGAAAAATCTAACAAACCGAAAGAGAATTCATGGTTTGATTATAGCTGTTAAGAGGTTATTAGGGTTTATTAAGTAGGTTTCCTATGTGGAGAAATGGCATAAGATCAAACAAGCTAGAAATATCATATCATTTTTGCATGACCAACAATTTAGGCAGAAAATACTACAATGTTCCAAAGCAGCATTTGTAAAAATGTACCAACTACTACTTCGCCTTCGGTTCCAACGCTCCTCTTCAAAGACGCTCCTTATGTCAGCTTACAACAAAAAGTGAATTCGCTTGCAGCACAGTTCGATGTTAATTTGGTGCTCCCACAAATTGCCATGACTCCTTCTATACTTGAGAGCGTAAACGATTTAATGGGATAATTCTTCTTTCTTATTCGTAAAGTTATAACAGTGAAGGATCTCGATGTACACAAATTCGCTGCAGGCAGTATGGCTTTCGTAGCAATATGTCCACTGGTGATCTGAAGGTTTATCCAACACAAATCTTCACATTGTAAGATTATTGCACTGAATTTTTCAAAAGCTCTCTTATCGAAATCTGTGAACTTGGTATTGATGAATCTCTTCGTCGTGGACTAGAAATTATCTTTCGAAACGCTCAATACAAGCTGTAATAGACGGTTTTAAGTCTGTTATTAATAAAATAATTACTGGTGTGCCACAGGGCTCTGTTTTTTCTCCGACTCTCTTTGTCATTTAATTGCCATTTTTGACGACAGTAGACAGTACTTTTAAATTCACAACTTCGTTTCCAGATTCACGTCATTGCCCTTCGGATGTGGTTTAAAATGGCAGCATATAAAAAACTCATTAAATTCCGATCTCGATAGCATTGTCAAATGGGGAAAGGGGAACCATCCCCTTAAACTCGCGTAATACTCGCGCTAAAGGGAGTGCTTCTTGACATAATGGTTAGTGCGTTGGACTGTCATGCAGAAGGTCTTGAATTCGATTCTCAGCCGCTGCAAAAGTTTTTTTCAGGGGTGTACTGCCTCTTGCGAGGAATTGACAAATCCTCCAAGAGTATCTCTTGCCATAAAAAGTGCTGCTCATTAGCCGTTCGAAATCGGCACAAAATTCTAGGTCCCCTCTATTCTTGTTAACACGCACACAAGAATGGTTGAGAGTTGTAAGTTACTAGATCCTGGTTCTCTTCGAGCTGTTGCACCACCAAATTTAATTTAAAATTAAGGGAGTGCCCATCAGTTTATCCTTGAGCCCAACCTGGGAAGCGCTGTTAAATTCAGAGATTCTTTCTTTAGCCGCACTACACGAATGTGGAATGCTTAACCTGGCTCAATATTTCCCTTCCATTGCGACATTTAGACATTTAAAACCATCGTGCATCGGTATATCCTTTTGAATCCTCACCCTGTGCTCAAGCATTTTTAGGGTAGTCAAAATCCCTTTAATGTGCGCAAAATATAAAAGAAACAAATCTGGTAAGCTTGCACAACATATCGAGTTGCTCACCAGCAGAGGACGCTTGTCTCCAAGGCTTCATATTTTGTACATACATGCGAGTATCTACATCATCTACACATATTTTCATTGAAAAGAACAATGTTTTCTGGCGTAATTTCCATTTACGAGCAAGTTCCCGGATTTTCGTCGAAAGTAATCTAAGTGTTAAATGTGAGCGTTTGGCTTTCGAGACGGGTAAATTAATACTTACCTCTTACTTGCCACACACAATACAACGTACGTCAAAACAAGTAAATGCCCGCAGAGAAACAATAAGAATTTGAAGTGAAAACATAAAAACAATAATAAGAGAACAGGCTGGTGGAACGATTTTCTAAATATGGCATTAAGCATTTTGAACATTTAACGCAACGTAAATATTATAATAGTAACCACAGCAATGTATTCATAGAATAAAAGCAAAGGATTTCCCTCATTATTATAAAATACAACAACCAAAGAAAACCTCCTACTTTCGTATTTAGTTTCCCTGCTCGTTTTGTATACTCCAACTGAGCAATTTTTAAATTAAAAAAAATAATTCAAACGTCTTTCATTTGCCATGGTTGACATTTTAGTGGTGAAAATGTTTCTAAGACTTCTGGTGACGGTGTCGAATGTTTTCATCAATTTGTTGTTGTGATTACGTGTATAATCCGTTCCGCACTCATAAGCTGTTCCTTCTTCTTTCTCTAGTACAAAAGTTTCGTCGCGTCTTCGTCATCGTCTTGGTTTACCTTACGCGCATAGAATATAAACATAATTGCAAAAATGCGAAAGCAGAGCTTAAGGCCTGGTTGGCACTATGACTTGCTAGGTACTTATTATTAATTTGAGCAGCTAGAAGGAGAAACCCTTCTTTTGTTTGCATAAGTGTCTGATGTCGTCTATGACGGAAGAAGAGGGTCAAATACCTATGCCAAGTTTACACTGACTTGACACTGTGTGTGCGGTCACTTGAAACTTGGAAGTAATGTTTTTCTTTAATTGTTTTGATGATGTGGATTGTATGTAGTATATTTGTGTTAATGATTGTTCTTTCTTTTTTTGTTTGCAGCACCGATGGAACAGAATCTCCCATTCTAGCTGAACCTGATGCAGATGGACATGACAAACCCCGAGTTGTATATGGGGAGTTAGTTATTCTAGGGTAAGTATTTTTGACCTTCAAAACCTACTTTGAAGCAGTTGACATTTAAATTTTGTTCAAGTCATAAAGCTTCTGAAAAAAAACAAAGAATCTTAACTTGTCAAAGTGAAATAACGCCAAATCTTGACAGGCGCTTCCTGGAATTTTCTTTACACTATCAATTCTTTGTCGAAGAGAGCTACAACTATCGACGAAAGAGTTGTCAACACGAAAATTATTGTCATCACTAAGTTCAGTGACAGCAACAAACTAGCAATAAATTGTTTGCAAATGCGAGCAAGAGCCTCATAAATTCCATTTAAATTCAGCAACTTAAAACTACGATGGTTGTGTGCTCTTCCGCGAAAGTTGAAACTTATATGTACAATTCCATAATTTAGGTGACATCGATAACACCAGTTATTAGTTAGTAAAAAAAAAAGAATATCATAATAAACCTCCTTTGTGACAAAGTTTAAATCTGAAGAAGTTTAATTCGATGTTAATAAGGCAGGAGGTTAAAAGAATCACAACATTGTAACACTTTTAAGGCGAAACGAATAAAGTTACGCTGTATTGATTCAACTTGCACGAACCCTTCGAGATCTTGATATAAACAAATCCTCTGGCCCTGATGATTACCGCAATTCTTCTGAAGAGATGTTCGTGCTCGCTGGCAAAGCCATTGCGTAAGCTTTACCATCGCATCTTCTGTTATAGCCCTTTTTTAAAAAAGTTTATCCTGCTATCGACCAATTGCATTTTCGTCCAAGTTCATGAAATCACTGATAAATCATTAGCTCAAAAAATATCTCGATAATCGATGATTAATGAATTAAAATTATTCGCAGTAATCGTTCCACTAGTGATCTGATGAAATACTGGTATCTCATCGAAGAGAGGAACAGATCTTTACATTGCTTTGGAGAGAGTAAGATTATTACGCTTAATCGTTCAATACATGTTTTATTGGACGGTTTCATTGTCACGTTTGTTTTATCTGGTTAAATTTGTTGTATTATTCCCATTTTGAAAAGTTTGTTGGCTTTGAAATTTCCTGGAATGACCTCAGTCCACACAGATCCGACCAACAAGCTAGCTTGTTAGGAAAGTTTTGTAAGAGTTCTAGTCTACACAATACTAAAAAAAAAGGAGATTAACACCACTGAATTAAAAAACCTGATAGACAGCATTCTATGGTAGACGACAGCGTGGTAGACCATGCTTGCGCTGGAGAGATGGCGTAGACCAGGACGCCCGAAGCCTTGGGGTGCGCAACTGGATGGCGTCGGCTAGAGACCGGGATAGGTGGAGAGACTTGTTGAAAGAGGCCAGGACCGGAACCCGGTTGTCGAGCCGATGATGATGATGATGATGATAGACAGCATTTCATCGATCGTTCCATCTATGTTCAGAGATGACAGCACAGATGTGTCCAGAAATTCTATATCTGGAAAAGCAATCATTGTACACTTTTAATAATGGAGGGAATATTAATGTGTAGAGGACCTCTTCCATCAACTTCCGTTTACAAGAACCTTGTCGAATGGATATCAATTATTAGTTCAAAAATACATATTCGTATAGTTTGTTTTTAAAGCGCTTGGTTTAAATTTAACGAAATAAATTTGTGTGGTAAATTTAGGGAGGAGATTAAGGATACATTTCACTTAATTCCGGTACAATGGTCGTTAGAAATTTTCGGCATAAGGACTTAATCCAGTGCTAAATTCGACTTATCTTGTTTCCAAATAAAGAGCTGATTTTCGTTTTAAGACTTAATTTTTGATCGATTCTCTTTATAATATCTGTCTGTATTTCTTTCAATGAACAACTCTAACATGAAAATGAATTTTTATGAACAATCAAAAACTGTCCACACAGCTTGCTATCAGCGACTTGTCAAAAAAAATTCCACAATTTATATTTTGATAATAGTAATATCTGTCCCACAACCACAATATTAACTCAATTTCTGAGCGCACATTGTGGTTCTGAGAAAAGGCTGAAAGGATTTATAAAAGTTTAAAAATAGAGAGCTGTGTAGCCAAAATGATATCGGATTCTGAGGTTGAAAAATCATTATTTAAAAGTAAGGATAACACTTAATATTGGACGAATATTGATCCGTCAGCTACATGGAAATGAATTTCAATTAAAATATTTGATTCAAAATTTAGATGGACCACTGGGCAGATTCGTTAAATGCTAGCTTGTTGTCAAAAGAGCCCATCGGATCATTTGAAACATTTCTGTGAATCTGCCTAATCTTTCAAATATAAATTTGAGTACAGAGCAACAGTACTTACATGGTATTCTTATGATAAAGAATTTATGTTAACTGGGGTTGTAAGTCCTTAACTTAACTTAGTCAACCAAAATCCTGTCTGGCAATAGAATTAAATGACTATATCTTTCAACAGAACAGCCAACTTATGAAATAATTTTACAGGACAGTAAATCCAGTCAACAGTCCTAGAAATGTATGAACTCAAGATTTCTACCTGATGCTATTAATTCTGTAATAAACCCGTTGAAATGGCGTAATGCAAAATTTTGCTCAGCCTCAAAAAATGGCTTAAAGCAAGACAACAATATTAATCTTATTGCATAACTAAACTCAACTTTGTCAGTCAAAACTTTCTGATTGCCAAGGCAAGGTTTCGCATCGATTAAAAAAGTTCGACTTAGGAGCCAGTTGCGTATGTAGCTAGCTATCATTGACTTTTTAATCGTTAATGTCAAGACGGTTTTCATATTGGACTATCTCCTGTTACTTTTTTTTTACGTCTCTGTAGTAAAGTTTCAAAGTAAAAAAACGAACCTATTTTTTTTTTTTCGAAAGATAAATATTTTTAGACACAAAAAACGCACTACTGCACTCCGCTACGTAACGTAAAGTTTGTTAGACTTACATATGTTTAAACAGGGATGTTTCCACTTATATTCAGACAGAAGTAATCGGAAACGAAATACTTAGACAGCTCTAACACGAAAACGATTTTTCTCTTTTGGTTTCATTTCGATTGCTTGGATGCTTTTAAATACAGCGATTTTTAATAAAAGTTATCTTTGTTCAAGCGAAAAGGAGTATTCTCTTCGCATTTTTTACTCCACTCAGTTAAGCTTAGTTCACTGAGCGAACGCCAAATAGAAAATGAAACATACTCGGGAAATAAAGAAAACCAGAAACGAGACGATAACTCCGCAATTTTCTCAACCTCAGCTATTTCATTCACCCCCAATCGCAAGGTAAAATGGCATCGTTTAAAAGAAGTCATTCCATACTACAACTATTTGCGTTTACATTCTCAAATTTGTTTGACAAGCACGACATAATGAATATTTGATGGATGAAAAACATTAGCGTTTACATTCGTAAAACATGCTACCAAACATAACTTCTCATTAAAATTTTGACCAAGGCAGTCCAACTTAGAGCATATGAATTTTAGTTGATTTTGATAATCCAAGTCTGCAGAAAACTTATATTGATCTAATAAAACCCAACTAAATTAAAGCTATTGCTTCTAAAACTAATTTTGATATATTTTCTTACGATGTACTCGTACATAGCTCGAGAACTTCATGGAAAATGAAATTTGCATCAGGCCTGACAAGCATGCTTTATGATTCTCAAATATGCTTGTCATGCAGCCAAAATATCAAAACCTTTTGAAATCCATGCAGCATGCTTAACAAGCCGCTGGATGGAACGTTCACATTACTTTGCAAACATTTGAGAATGTGAACACCCCTGATGGTGCATGGAAGTATGATAATTCTATTTGTATTTTGAAAACTGATTACATTATTCGTCATATTTCGTCATTTTGACAGGTTGGGTGAGGGGTGTAGTAAACGTAGCTTAATAATTCTGCTACACTTCTTCACCTCACACCAAATATGTCAAAAAGACAAAACAACTGAAAAAAGAATCGTGTAATCAGGCTCTTCATGTCCTTATTCTGCTATAGACGGTGTTCACACTGGACTAAATCCTCAGACTTTTTTTTTTGACGTTTTTGTAATTAATCTTACTCCCTCTGTCAGAGATTTATAAACCGATTGACATCATAACCATCTTGTAATGGAAATTTTTAAAGTAATAATTATAAGCGTTAAAAAACTAAATTTTTGAATCCATTGGCATCGTAGTCATCCAGTTCATGACTTGACAGATAGAGAACGATCTATATTTTGATGTACATAATATGTATGTATGTAGAATATTTTATTCGAAATTTTGCATTATGTGGTTTGACATTTAAGGGAAATATTAAATTTTGGTGTATCGACAATATTTTGTTTATGTCACCCGATTGTCCCAAAAAATCATTTCCGGAGCAGAAAATAAAAAAAAACAAAATTGTTCGGATTTTTTTAATGTCAACTCTGAAAATACATTTTTCCGGAGCAATAAATAGAATGTAATCGTCCATTACTAATGTGAAACATTTGTTTAAAACAGTCTTACACCAGTTGTTTCGTCCTTTTTCTTTTTGACATCTTGGGTGAGAAGTGAAGTAATGTTGGGCGAATGAAAATATTTACTTCTAACTATCAATGGAAAGTACTCAAATCAAATCCATTGACACCATAGAAGAACTCTTTTTGAGGTGCCTCAAAGTTCCCAGTCTAAACTCGATGTAGTAATTACGCAATATTCCCAATGTAAACAGGTTTTTAAATGCAGTCTTCCGAAAGTTAACATGCTACACGGAACATGTAACCGTAACGGGTTACACGGAACGTATACGTCAGACATACGTTTTGGTTCATCCTACCGCCGCCGCACAGTGTGGGAATTCGCGAATTTAGCGGAATAAAATTAATAACGCTTGCATTTTGATTTTTTTTGTAGTTTTTTTTCTGTTTAGTTCATTGAAAATGTCTATACAATCAAATGTAACTCATATTTTGGTCATATTTTATTTAAGTTTTTGTAAAATGAGCTTTGAAGTGACAGATTGTTTACACCAAGTAGTACTTTTTTTAAACAAATCATAATTTACAAAAAAATCTTTTGAGGAATGATGTATTGTTTAATTTTATTACAAATATGAATAAAATAAAGAAAAAAGTTAATTATTATCAGAATTTACTAGTATTTTTTTGCAAACCGGTATGTCAATGCCGTTGTTTATGAACTAAAGAAACTCCATTCTTAAAAAGGGTAGTAAAACGTACAAGAAATTCTATTTCAAAGGAAGTTTTAAATTAGTTTTATTTCTAGACAATCAATGTTTTTTTATATTGGTAAGTGTTGTATCACGAAATTTTTCTGGCATACATCATC
The DNA here is from genome assembly GCA_911387755.1 of Chrysotoxum bicinctum. Taxonomy (NCBI): domain Eukaryota; kingdom Metazoa; phylum Arthropoda; class Insecta; order Diptera; family Syrphidae; genus Chrysotoxum; species Chrysotoxum bicinctum. The sequence continues at coordinate 202,762,454 of OU426988.1, forward strand.
AAGGATACCAAAAATTAAAAGAACCGAAAACTTCCTGTCGAAAAAATACAGTTTCACTGGAATAGACAATTTTTTTTTACCAATTCTGTTATTCTTGTAAAATAAAAAGCAAATTTAAAACAATTTTATTTAATTGTTTCTTATATGTTTTGTTTTTATTATGAACAATTTTACCTTTACTATAATTTTAACTACATTCAACAATTCAACATATGTATTTACATATAACACATTTTATTTACATTTTAGATTAGTTTGCAATATCCAAAATTTCAAGAACATCAGGCTCTAAGTTACTTCGTTTTCTTTTAGGAATACACCTTAGGCTTGCTAGATATGGATCTGATGTAATAAGCAGCCTATGAAATCAAATTTTATGTAAAATACGCACAAAAAGCACTTTTGCTCTTCAATTAAAAAATTGTTTTTTTTTTTTTATTTTGAAATTAATTTATTTTTGTTACTACATATTATTGGAACATCCTTTATCCGATATAATAGTTTTTTTTTATTAATTGATAGTTTCCGTTTTTAATTTTTTAAATAACTTAGTTCTTTTTTTTTCTTACTGTTAACTTTGAATTTGAACACCCTGTATTTTTGTTGTAACTATCAAATTCACAAAATTATTTTTTTTTTGGAATACCCCGTGAAATAAAAAAAGTTTTTTTAATTTATAACATTCTTATTCTAACCAAATCCCAAAAAGTTATTCGATTTTGACGATATGCCATCATTTTTTTGCTGGATAGTCATTTAGAAACATTGAAAGAAAATATAGCGCCGCCGGCCGGCATAGATGCTTACACATCAATAAAAGAAAATGAACTGAAAATACATACATATTTTGTTGAAACTTCAATTTCTTTACGCGAGCCAAAAAAAAATATTTTGAACTTTTTTACATATCCCAATAAAACTTTTGAAACTATTAGATTCATAAATGAGAATATTATATTTTTCGCTGCACTAAGTGAGACACCCTAATATATGCATATGTAGGTGGACCTATTTTAAAATAGCTCATTTAAATGTCGTTTTCGTTTTCTTTTTATTTTAATTTAATTAGTTTCGTTGTGCTTTATCTGTTCTACTCGTATCAATAAATTTTAGTCCAATAGATATATTTATATTTATAATAAAACCTAAGCAACCACGTAACTTAACGTTTTAATCTCGTATCGTACCCTAAAACGAGTTATCTATTACAAAAGTAACGCAAAATTCATCGTCCATCGTCCGGCAGTAAAATATACGAACTCTGTGTGGAAATGTAAGCAAATATATACACACATACATATGTATATCTCGCTGATTTCCTGTTTAAATACGAAGTTCCTCTGGCCCGTATTTTCCATGAGAATGCTTTTGTAAACGCATCAGTTCATCAGTGTTTTTTTTTTATTCGAGACTATCTAGACAGATTCAGATGTAGGTACAATATACGATTTTACGGTGGAATATGGGAGTCTAAAACAGTGCAACTTCGAATCTTATCACATCCACTCACACAATGAAACGTGTTGATACTATACGGATCGGCTGGCTTTAAAAGTGAATAAACTTTGAGGTTGGATCTCTATTTTTAAAAACATCCATCGCCAGCAAAAAGATACGAAGCGCCCTACAAATCAATTGCAAGCAGCTGCATTGATTGCTGTCAGTTTTTGTGATTCGGTATATTGTGGCTATAAGCTGTGTATGTGCTCCCGGGATTGATGTAGAATAGTTTGTCTATTTCGAAATTCCCAAATAGACTTCCAGATGGTATTTATAGTGTGGGAGGTAGAGTTGTATTTTATGCAAATGTAATATAAATTTCATATCGATTGATCTACATATATTTGTGCCGAAATTAAGTTATAATTAAGAAATCTAGTACAAGAAAACGAAATCTGGGAAAGAATTAATGCTATTGACCTAAGTAATAAAAAAAAAAAAACGGACTATGGAAATTTTCTCTGTATCCCGACTCAACGGCTAAATACTTTTGCTCTCTTTCAGTGCAAAATATCTAGGTTATACTAGACCCTAAGTTGAACTGAAAACTGAATATTAAAGAAAGGGTTAAAAAGGCCTACGCCTGTTGTAAAACTTTTGGTAAAAAGTGGAGTTTTCAATCATAAATGATTTTGTCGACATACACAGCCGTATTGCGACCGATCCTCACGTATGGTGCGATTGTATGGTGGCCCGCGCTTAGCATATAACATCGATTATTTGAAGAAGGTACAAAAAACCGAAGCGTTGGCATCACAGGGGCTCTAAGATCTTGCCCAACTGATGCCTCAAGCGTTTTTCTGCACCTTTTACCACTTGATTTTGACATGAAATATCTAATATTTTTCAGTGCATTAAGACTAAAGGAATCAAAATCTTGGATTGATAAACTTTATGGTCACAGAAATATTAAGGAGTTGATTCCAATAGAGTTCTTTCCGACTCCCACTGACTACTGCAACCATAAAATGGGCATCAAGAAAGGACTGGGATGATGATATCGTGACGAAAAACTTCGACACAACTATCTTTACTGATGGCTCAAAAATGGATTGTGGTGTTGGTTCAGGAATCTTCTCGGTGGCTTTGGATATATCTAGGTGGTTTAGGCTACCCGACTTTGCTAGTGGTTTCCAAGTTGAATTTCTGACTATCAGGGAAGCAGCAAGCTACTCAAACAAGTTTATTCTACTACATCCAACTCCAAATTGGTCCAGCAATACCACAGTATCACTATTATCTGGGTTCCGAGACATTGTGGCATTGATGGGAATGAAACGGAAAGAGTCAACATTCCGCACGGAGTTATGAAGGGCAATATGTATTTTCACAATTTTTCTTAGGGAATCCACCTACGGTTTGGTGGAGCAGTTTAACTAACAGTATTACTTCTAGAAAGATTTGACCCACCCGAACACTTGATCTGATATGGAAGATATAGACATAGCCATATGGAAATCTTGATCCGTCGATTCTGAATGCACATTTCTCACAAAATCACCAGGTATTGTAAGTGATGTTGTTAACAAAAAAGAAAATGCTTTTTCTTTTCGTAACATTTCCCTTACAGAGCTGTACAATGCATTGCTCTATATTCAATCGAATACTATTTGTTTTGATGAAATTCCAATTAAATTCATCAAAATACTTTTTCCTTTATTATCTTACAATTTATTACATGTAAAAAATACAGTCCTCATTGCTTCTTCTTGCTTAACCTTGGAAAGTTTCTAAAATCATACTAGTTGGTAAAAAAAACTAATACTCGAGACCCATAAGCCTATTACCAGCTACCAGAAATGTGGCAATTTCATTATTTTCTCACTAGTAAGAACTTACTATTTTGCAATCAATTTGGCTTTCGACAAAATCATAGCACAAATACAACTCTAATTGATCTAACCAACGCAAACAAGATCAACATGAATCGTAATTTGTTCCTATGATATTGCTTTTAGATTTTAGCAAGGCCTTTGATAGTTTAACCATGTTGGTCCTTGCTTCAAATTCATGAGATATTTGACTTTCTCGAATAGTGCCTGCAATCTGATATTTTCATACATATTGCAGCGCTTTCAATATGTCTGAATTGGCGACAATAAATCTGATTTTATCAAGATCATTTCAAGAGTCCCTCAAGGATCCATATGAGGACCAATTCTGTTTTCTATGTTTAGAAATAACCTTTATAATGCAACATCTTTCTCGCTCGTCCATATTTTTGTTGAAGATCTTCAGTTACTCTTTTCAGTCCAATAAATTGAAGTTTCTCTTTTATCTCTTCCGTTAATGCCGACCTTTTTTCTGTTAATTCATTGGCCTTCACATAATAACTTGAAATTGAATCCAGAAAAATTGCCAGTTAATAATATTTTGGATCCGGTTGTCTTAGATAATTTTATTTTCCATACCAAAGTTAATAGCTTGGGTTTTATACTCGATGAAACATTATCTTGTGAAGCTCATGTTAATAGCCTAATAAATCGAATTAATTTTATTTTGTCCAAATTTGACTATTTGACTATTTGCGGCTCCATGCTAAAATTAAGTTTGCCAAGAACCTTCTGCTCTGTCACTTTTTGCATGGTGCTGAAATATTTTCAGGTGCTACACGTATGTTTTACCATAAAGAGGAGAAATCACATTTCTGGTTTTATTGAATCTTTTCATGGCATGTCGTTTCTAACACTTAAGGAGCTAAGAGTTCTAACAGCTTCCGATAAAATAATTTTAAAGTCGATTCCAAAGTATCTCTTCATTAAAATTTTATTTTTAAGGAATACAACTTCTTCCTATAAGATTTCTATTCCCAGACACAGAAGTACTAGGGCTTCTTCGTCGTTTCTAACTTGTGGATTTAAACATTGGAATGGCCTTTTTGAGACAAGTACGACCTACACAAAATTTTTATAAGTTCAAGCGTTTAATATCTGCAACCTTTCAATATCATGCTTTCGATTCTTATGCTTCTCTGATTTATTTATTTAAGTATAAGTTTAGAATTAGGTCAATACTTACGATGATTTAAATTCAATTTTTTATTGATTTTCTTTTAACTTTGCTGTAAATTTACAAAAAAAACTTTATCGTTTATTCAAACTAATTTTTGTTCAATTAACTAAGCATTTAAATAAGGAAAAATGTCCTACAATGTGTAGTATCATAAATAAATAAATAAAATAAATCAAACCGTTTAAACGAACTTGAACTCGACCCTAGATATCATACGTTGAAACTGCTGTATTTTTAAGAAGCGCAGCACACAAATTGTAGTAAATCCACCTTCAGCTCACATCGCGTATTAAAAATGAATAACTGAACGTTTGATTTCAAAATTTAAATTTCAAATGCACAACTGACAGTAAAATGACAGCAATGACATTTTAAACTACGTCTGCTACAATTTGTTACATTAACTACATTTAACTACATTAACTACATAAATTACGTAGCAGACGTAACAAATGTAGTTATTTCTAAAAAGTATCAGTTCGGCCAACCCTGATTCATACCATGTGTACTTTATGTTTATACAATGGTAGAAGTAGCCAAAGGAAACAGGCGAATAACAGCTAGTTTATAATAGCCGTATTTTATTATCGCTTTCCATCAGCAATTGAAACTAAAACGATACAGATCAGAGTGACATCAATGTTATATACACATCTCTTTTCTCAGTGTTTGTTCATTTTTTAAGAATTTGTTGTCTTTTTTCTATACACTACTGACACCATTTCCAATGTATAATAGTCGTCTATCCGTTAGAGCAAAATATTAATTTGAAGGGCAGTCAAATGAAAAGTTCATTCCATTCAATATCGTCAGGCCTTTTCAATGTGTACGAAAAATATGACCAAAATATTTTTTAATATTTGCAACGGGATTTGCCAAACTATAAGCATGAATAATTGGATTCTCCATTCTCATATAATGTGTGCTAACCTAAGAGAACTGACGCCAGTCGGGTCTTTTTGTTGGTGTTAGATAACGTTTTAAGAAGCAACAACTTTTAATTTGTTACAATCCAATAAACACTTCACTTTTGATGGCACTAACGAAGTGTCTGTATCTGTAGAATCTAGATCATATGGAAGGCGTTTAAATTATTAAATAACACTTCATTTTTTTTGTAATGGTAGAAAGCACTAAGCTTTTTCTTTAAGTATTAACTTATGGGGCACATTTTCGGTTTTGAGCAAAACCGTTTTGATCAGCAACAAATATGATGTCTATTCCTTTATTTCGAATTTCTGTAATTATCATCTTTAGCGTTTTTTGAAAACAACGTTGGTGAAGCGGTCACTGTCTTTCTAATGGTCCAAATTGAACCATATGAAGCTAGACATGTGATTCCAGCAGGAAGGCGCTACGTGCCGATTGACATTCTGCATGTCAACCAAGGTTATGCGATTTGACTCCGCTAGACTTTTTTTGTGGGGTTTCCTGAAATCGCAATTATCTCCAACTGCAATTTCAAGGCCAACATAACAGTTCCTTCTTAATCGCTTAATAGAAAGTATAGGCTGCAAGATAAACCTGGGGCCAAATTACCGCATCAGTGAACGAGTGAAAACGTCAAATTAGAGTAATCGATTTCTAGTTGACGTAAGCGGTAATGCCAAAGTCACATAATTCAGTCGCGTATTACTCGATAACTGAAACAATATTATGAGAACAATTCTTTGTTAAAAAAATTCTATGATTTTCGCCCACGTTCTGCATTTCACTTATTGTGAATTCGAGGAAAATAAAATGCACGACTGGATCGCACGAACTTGCTCTTATGTAAAAGTACTTTGGAATTTAAGATACATTTTATAAATATAAAACATGAATTTAAAATGAAATTGCCGTCTGATTTCTAGAAAAGTATGAATTTATGCAAACAAACTTTAAAAAACCGTTTTATTATTAAATAAATAAATTTTTTATATAAGAAATTTCTTTAAAATTTTTCAAGAAAAAAATGTGGGATGCGAATTTTAAGTATTTAATAATATTGATTTTAGGAAATAATTTCAAAAAATAATCGTTCATAGGTTTTGAAGATATTGATTTTTCAAAAAAAAAAAATTTTCAAAAAAACCCAACAAATAATTTTTCGAATATTTTTATATACAATATTATTTTAAACTTAGGGGGACTCCTGCTTAAAATTTTTGGTTAAAATCGTTAGAGCCGTTAATGAGAAAGTCGAAAATCAAAAAAACGGTTCTATGACAGGTACCGTTAATAACATTTTGCCCCCAATTTTTTTTTTACCAAAACGTAGTCCATATCCATAATATCACACCTAATTTTTTTTATCAAAATCGTTAGAACCGTTTTCGAGATAAATAAGATTTTGCATTACGGGTGTATGGGGGGTACCGTTAGTTTTAGAGCTAAAAAAAAAAATTCAATTTCCCCTCTAGGGAATCACCAAAGACCCATAACTACCGAGTTTGAAGAAAATAGGTCGAGTGGCTTAGGCTCTAGATCGAGGTACAGACATACAGACAGACAGACAGACAGACGGAATTGCCGGACCCACTTTATTCGTCTTCGCTATCATCGTAATGTCAACTTTGATCAAAATCTCGAGTTCGATTTTTTTTCCAAATGCAGAACTTGCCCTATACCTAGTACCTATATCGCAAGTAAAAAGTGAATTTGAATGTTTTGCTTTCCGCATAAAATGAGTTTTGTGATTTGTTCATTTCGAATGTGAAATATTGGTGTTCTGAATTCAACCCGAAATGATCAATGTGAATTGAGTTTTCGGAGATGGAAATTCGTGTTCTACATTTCGAATATAAAGCGTTTTATGGTGCATTCAATTCACTTAGTTTTGTTTGGTGAAACTTTATATTTGCGCTACAATTGACAAACATGTAAATAAAGTGTTTAAATTTTGCTTTGATTTTATTAAAATAAATTGTTGTTTACAGGGGAATACTCATAAACAAACGACTTGAAAAAGTTTTGTTGCAATTTATGAAATAAGTTAAGGAAGAAGTGTATGTATTAGGGGAATTGAAGTCGATTTTACTAAGAGACTTATTTCCAAAATGTAAACAAATGCTTCTTCGTTTAGTCTGAAACTTGTTTTGAAATTACAAATAATTCAAATGTGTCTATGTTAATTCATTCCCCATTTCAACTTACACTGATTCTGGAATGCCTAAAATTTTAGCTTTACCACTTTAAACTTTTCTACGAACTCTCTCTCCTTGATGATTTTCATCCCTTCTACCACTTATTAATAATAATAGTGAATCTACTTATTTTAGTTTTGCACGAAAAATGTTTGAATAAATGATGCAAATTTTCTTTCATATGATTTTGACATTTCGAAATAAATTCCGAGTGAATTCAAAAAAATTGGAATGCAGAACATGCTCTTTCATTTAAGAACATGGGTGTTTCATAAAAGTTATTATTTTTGTTCAGTGCGACTTTCGAATAATTATTTCCGTCATGAGCAGGAACAGAAATGAATGATATTTATTTTAACTTTTCGGCAACTGCAACAAACAAATGGCAACAGGCAACTGACAGGATTTAAAATTAGTACTTTTTATTACAAACTTTGACAGCTATTTATCTCAATGTGTTCGAAAATCGTTTAAGGCGAGTTCATGAAACGATAAAATGAAAAATGTCTGTGAAAACCCAAATGATATTCTTTTTATCACTTCATAACTTCACAGATTGAGAAATTACATCCAGTTTAGAGTAGTTGATGAAGCCAACTTCGGGTTACATCAGATAAAGTTTAGGATCTGAGGACGAGTTGAAGTAGCGAAATAAGAGAACAGCTTTAAGCAAGTTCAGTAATAAGTTTCTTAAATGTTGATTCTCAAATGCCTGTAAAATTAAAAAAGAAGAGAAAATTTAAGTAAGGAAAAGTTCTTTTTATTGGAATTCATTAAAACTTATTTAACTATGATAACAAAGAATAGGATAGGTAAACTAAAGTTCCTTTTATAAGGATCAACAATTTTAGCGCCCAAAATTATTTAGCTCCTTTTGAAAAACAATCCTATCCTTTTGATTTCGTTTAGAGAAAAATAGAGCTGTTTTGAAAATTACAAGCATTGTATGAAAAATAGCACCCATTTGATTGTTAAAAAAATAACAAATAGCCTCGTTTTTATCCTTAACTCAACATTAAAATTATAATAACTTCTAAACCAGCCCGTTTCGAAATACAATTTTTCCACCATTCTCTAGTTCTCTTTGATACGCAAATTTTGGTATACCACACTCCATATTTGAGTGCTTTTAGCACCGTTTTGATTGTTAACGTCACATTTATTTAAAAGCAAATCACAGTCACCTTTTGGGTGGGTGCATTGTTTTAACAAAAAAAAATTCGAAATATGTATATATCTAGCTCTGTGATAATAGCGCCAATGAAATATTTTGCTGATAATATTTTCTTATTAACTTCCCATAGGGAGTTATTGTAATCGGTCCGATTTGTCAAATTGGAATTTTTGACATTTCTCGACGTTTCAAGGTCCCTAGAGGTTATATCAATCATTTTTAGAGAGATGTCTGTGTGTGTGTGTGTACGTACGTTCGTACGTTCGTACGTTCGTACGTTCTTGTACCATTTTTCGTCGTCGATATCTCAAGAACGAGTAAAGATATCGACTTCAAATAAATTTTGTTTAATAGATAATAACTTCGAAAGAGGCTGAAAGGGCGTTTATTAAAATTTAGTGAGTAGTTTTTTCACTATAACGGTTTAAAAAAAAAAGTAAAAATTTTGGTTAGTTTCAAATATCTCACAAAAAATAATGCTATTGATTTAAAATAAAATTTAATGTACTCATTATAAGGGCATACAGATTTGGTATGAATTTGGAAAAAAAATGAACATACCGTTATTTTTTTAAATAAAAAAAACTGAAAAAAAAATTTCATAACCCAGATATTCTAAGAACGGAAAACAATTTGAAACTCAAAATAATTTTATTTGACGAAAAATAATGTGTTTGACAACTGGTGAAAATTTCAAAAAAAATCAGTTTACAGTTTTTTTTACAAAAAATAAAAAACTATATAAAATTCTATTGAAAATTGGTAAAAATTGTTTTTCGACTCAAATTTCTCGAGAACTAGTAGTGATATTGACTTCTAATTTAGTTTATTTTATACATAGTAAATTTTGTACAATTGGTAAAATGTTGACAAATATTAAATTAATAGTTTTTTTTAATAAAAAAACTATTAAAAATTCTAGTGAAAACTAGTTAATATTGTATTTCAAGTCGAATTTCTTGGGAATGAACACCGATAGTGCCTTCTAAAGTATATTGTTTTATACATCGATACCTTCCCGTAAAAATGTATACTAAGCGATTTTTCTAAAATTGTTCAGGAAACGAAAAAAACGAAGAAAGTTCTAGTTGAATCATAGTGTGCTAAGAGACAATTTTGGTTAAAATAAGTGACATCTAACAAAATTTTTTGTTGCTCACGACAATGAGATCTTTATTAATGTCGCTTAGCACAATTTTTTTGGCGGATAATACAAAGTTCAGGGGGCAACATTATTTTAATGAGAAAACATGGCAGTTGATAAATTTTTTTATTTGTACTCTAGTTTCCTTTTCATGCATAATAGGTTGGCGAAACCCAGACCAAAACGTGGCCCTTAACATACATATACATAGTATATTTCCTCATCAAAAAGTCATTTTCGAAAAAAGTGTCGATTAGTACATTCTTACTGGAAGGTATCGACAATACAATTATTAACATATGGTTAAATTTTGACAAGTATCAAATTGACAGTTTTAACAAAAATATAAAAAAAATCTACTAAAAAGTGGTAATATTTGTTTTTCGACTAGAATATCTTGAGAACGAGCAATGATATTGACTTTGCCATTATTTAATTTTATACATAATACAATTTCTAACAAATGGTTTATATTTGACATATATCTAGTTTTGGAGCGGATATATTTTGTAATTACCCTTCCATCAATAACCAAACCATATCTTTTATATTTGAATATTTCGTTTTTAAATTTTTTTCAATTAAAATGTTTGGAACCGTAATAATAAAGTAATTTCTATAATATAATACATAATTTTATAATTTTATTATCAACTTAGTTTTTAGAAGAATGTATGTACTGTACATACGTATATGAATAAGGTTGTTCAGTTGTACCCAAGTCCCACATATTCAAATTCCATTAATAGCTTTGATAAAATTGAAGAAAACGTCACAATATGTTTTTATTTTTTTTTTACCACAAATGGGATGTTATCAGTGTGGGTCGCACCCAGCCTCTTTTTTGGTAATTAATTTAAATTTTTATTTTATTCTGAAAAATATGCGAGTACCAACTACGAGGTCCAGTACTTTCACCGTCGATATCTTGAAAATTATTTTCAAATAAAAGTTCATCGAACAACAAAATAATTTATCAATCATTCAAAATGATTACTGTTTCTAGGACGATAAATCTTAATCTTGCTGCCCCCTTATCACATAAATTACTTGAGACAAATATTTAACTCTGCGCATTGTTTTAAAATTAATTAAAAGTTCAGCGACTCATACCTTGCAAACATATGTGCAATCACCCATTGTTCATCTGTTCATCTAAGATAAAAACAATTTTTCAAGTGCACCTATGTACATACGTTTTTATTTTCCAAAGTTCAATTACTTTCAAGCAAACAAAAATGTTTTGTTGCACTTCCTTACCTTTGTTCCATAACATCGTTAGACCCTAGTTAGTGATTTTTGTTCTCTTTTCGATTATTAAATTTGATTGTGAATGAACACAGTTTTTATCTCTAACAGCAAATAGTTTTCGTATGCATTCACACAAAGAGCACCTTTTGTCCCTTTGTTTAGGTATGGGGTTACGTAAAAAAAATTAATGAAAAAAAAAGAAACTCCTTTGTTGTTCTTCTTGTTGAACCTATTAGAGTCAAGCAAATGCCTACACGTGTTGACCCAGATTTTTGTCACTCTCATGTAGAGGTCAATAAGGGGCTACACTTCAATTAAACCGGATGTAGTGGCTTCAAAATAACTCCTTCTCCGAAAAAGGGGGTAATTGCACAATTTGCATAATAGATGGCGCGTCAGGACAAAGGCACGTGGTCACGCTATAAAAACCCGTTTTCAGATTTAAAATGGTTGATTATATTTAACTCGTATGTTTTTTTTAAATAAATATGGCATTGGTGACATTTATCTTTTGTTTTACATGTAATGAACTTAAAGCTAACTATTGGTTTTAGCTTACGTTAGTTTATTTATTTACATAATTATCAATCATATTATAATAATCAAACTTTAGTTGAAGCTGAATGTGGAATTTGGGAAATAAAGAGAGATTATCAGGTAAAATTTACCCTGTATCGATTATATTTCAACCTGAGACGTTTTTCTTTTTAAGCTCAGAGGGGGGAACTGAGCTGTCAAAAGAAAATCTGTGTTTCTTTTTTAGCTCAGACACATCAGAGCACTCAGGTTGTGTTTCTTTTTTCAATAGCGTTTTTCTTTTTTAGTTCAGTATAGAGCTCCGAACAGAGTCCGATCATGTCGAGCATGTTCCGAACATCCTCTGAACCAAGCGTGCTCTGAGCGCTCTGAGTATTTTTTGAAACACACCTGAACACTTAGCTGTCGACATTTTTTTTTAATTTCCATCTGTCAAATGCCTGTGTTAAGCATTGTACTCTGTCTGCTCAGTTATTTTATTCTGAGCTTATAGAGCGCACTCTGAACACGCTCAGAACATGCTCAGAACGAAAAAAGAAACACATTTACGAAGCTCTGAACGCTCTGAACTAAAAAAGAAACACAATTTATTTTTTGACGGGTTGGTCATTGTACGTCGTTGAGTGCAGACGTGTTCTGCGTCTGCACTCTCCATAACAAAAAAAATAGTAATCATAAACTAAAGTAAAAACGTGGCGCGGTTTAAATTAAAATTATTCCGTTTTTAACATGTCTTTTGACGAAATAGTACTCGCTTACATCAAAAGCAAATTTCCTTAACACCCCAAAATTAATTTCATCGCCGGATGGTGCAGTGATTACGCTGAAAAAATTGGATCACTTTAACATAAAGTGCACACTAGTTCTATACGATGTAAATCTGACTAGGGGAGGAAAACCCGAAAATGGGAAGCTTGATTCAACCAACCAACGCCAAGATTCAAGCAACAGTGTTTTATACAAACACAGAAACCGATGACGCCGACACATGGCTCATTTACAGCAGGAAGCGAACCTGCTAAAATAAAATAAATCCGCAACTACAGTTCTGCGGGCATCAGTCCGCCGAACAGCAACCAAATCTCAATCCTGGACCTGGGATTGAAGATACCATCTAACCGAGTGACCTACACATGTCATCAAAAACTGAAAATCAAGCCTCTAAAAATAACTGGATGAATTCCCGATAAACGGAAACGGACCGCTGCTCACCAACATATGGCGCGCAAAATCAAGACTCTAACAACATATAAGTTTTAACATTCAAAACTAAGTGACATCATTGTAACTGATATGTGATAATTCTTTTATTATTTTAAACAAAAAAAAAAAAAAAAACGTAATATCAACTTATTTTAACAAAAAAAATGTAACATTAACTTATTTTTTCTGTCACGTGATAACAGTGTAACAGCATATACATGTAACAGTACTGAACTATCGCTCATTTCTGACGTCATTATTGTAACCGATATAATTATGATAATTTCTCATTTCATAATAACAACTGTATAATTAACTTGCACAGTGAGCTATCGCTCTATTTTAATATTCTTACTTAAATGTAACTTCAATGATAATAATGTATAACAGCGCTCTCGCGCTCAGATCTAAAAAAAGAAACCTCTTCTTTATATAAGAATATCTAATGTTATAAGATACAAATTTATTTTTTAAAATGATATATTCATCTCACTCTTTACTCTCACTTAAATGATATTTTCTATGAGAATTATTGTATTAGAGCATTCTCGCTCTCAGAACTGAAAAAAAACAAAAAAAAAAAAGAGATATGGAGGTCTCATTATTATTATTTTTTTTCGGTATTTAGTTTTTAAGCTAGTGTTAGTCTTTGTATATATGTTTAAATGTAAATTCTCATATTTTGACGCCATGCCATCTTAGTAAAAGTATATATAAACACTCTCCTGAGCAAGAGCAGTCCAACTACATAACAAAAGACAGCCACGAGGCATTCTATTCAAGCAATTTTAAAGCAGGCAATACATTATAGCCGCAGTATTACTTACTTAAGATATTGACAATTTATACACCTTTGTAAACTATTTTCAAGACTCAATAAAGAATTCAATTCAATTCAATTTATTTTTTGACAACTCAGGCTCTGTTCTGAACTAAAAAAGAAAAACGCCTAATAGGCGTTTTTAGTTCAGAGCAGAACCTGAGTTGTCAAAAAATATATTGTGTTTATTTTTTAGTTCAGAGTGCTCGGAAATTCGAATATGTGTTTCTTTTTTGGTTCTGAGCAGACAGAGCTAAATGCTTAACACAAGCATTCGACAGATGGAAATTAAAAAAAGAATGGTGACAGTTAGGTGTTCATATTGAGGCATTTTGACAGTTCAGTGCTCCAGTGTATTTCCAAGGTATATAGAATAAAATGGTATGACATTCGAGATTCTCTATTCCTATCTTCCTCACACAATTGTACGTCATTTGTATCGTGTTTTGATTTTCACATTGCAGTCGTTTATTTCTTATTTGATAGAACTTTGTTTTTTTTTCTGATTAGGAAATTAATAATTAGTTAAAAAGTGTCTTAATATGGTGATTTGTGCTGTTTTCGGCTGCAATAGTAGCAACGATAAAAGACTTAAGCGAAATCAACTAAACGATATTGAAAAAATAAAATTTTTTCGTTTTCCGAAAGATGAAAGAATGCAAACAGTTTGGCTATTTAAGTGCGGAAGGAAAGACAAATTCAACGTCCAAAATGCATTTATATGTTCAAGACATTTTACTCCTGAACAATATTTGCGGAATTTGATGCACGAAATGCTCAAGTACTCCCCAAAAAATAGTAAAAAACTCAAATTGGATGCTGTTCCAACAATAAACTTGCCTTTATTGTCATCAGTTGATTCTGAAAGTAAGCGCCAAGAAAGGAAAAACAAGCGGGACGCAAAACAAGCTGTCCAGGAAATTTTGTAGGATATATTTTAAAGCTTCTTTATGCAAGTATTAAAGATTTATATTTTGTCTGAGAAGAAGTTTCGCTGATGGCCAAGGACCAGCAAATCTCGAGGAACTTTCAACAGCTATCACTGATGTCACAGATGTTCAAGATGCACCAGTAGAAGTCTGCGTTGCAAGAATCGACAAATCTACAAACACTGACGATTTAAATGAGACCCTTACGAAGTTGAATAGAATAATACCTAATTAATTAAGTTCGTTTGTCATAAAATTATATGTTATTACAGCACACATGAACTAATGGATGAACTTATTCAACAAAATGAGAGTTTAATTCAAGAAGTTCAAATGCTCCGACAGGAAAGTAAATGCATGGATGGAATATTTACGCCTGGGCAAAGAAGAAAGCTTCAAGCGAATGGCAAAAGGATTAAATGGGAAGTAAATGATATTTCTTTAGCCATCGCCATTTATTCCAGTGGGCCTAAAGCCTACAGGCTATTACTTAAAAGAAAATATCCTTTACCAGCTGTGACTACGCTAAGAAATTGGGCTTCAAAAGTTAACATCAACCCGGGTTACCTCAGCTCTGTATTTGCTTTAATGAGAAATATTAATTTGTCCACCTTCCAAAAAGTATGCGTTCTCATGGCAGACGAAATGAAAATACAGAAGTCGTATGAGTACGATACTAAAAGCGATACACTTTTGGCTCCGGCTAATTATGTTCAAGTGGTAATGGCGAGAGGACTCTTTGAGAATTGGAAGCAGCCTATCTTTTACAATTATGATTGTGCCTTAACAAAAGAAATGTTCAAAACCATTATCAAAAATCTACAATCCAAGGATTATCATGTTGTCGCTGTAGTTTCTGATTTGGGTGGAGGTAACCGAGGACTCTGGAGAAGAATGGGTATAAGCGAAACCCAGCCCTTCTTTTTAAATCCTAGTGACAAGTCAAAGAAAGTGTACGTATTAAGTGACACACCACATTTAATTAAATTGCTTCGAAACCATTTTTTGGACACCGGAGTATTTCTCCATGGTAAGCATCTAACAAAGGAGCCACTTGAAGAGTTACTGGCAAGCCAGTCGAACTCGGATTTAAAAATATCAAGTCGGTTAACCGACACTCACCTGAATGTGAAAGCTGCAAAGAGGCAAAGAGTCAAATTTGCAACGCAGTTGTTTTCTCATACAAACGCGTGCGCTCTTACTAGGCTGGGAACTCTAGGTTTAGCAAAATCCAAATATTGGAATGAGTTGTCTGTTTTGTGTAAACAGGTTAGTTAAATTTCTATTCTTTATTTTAATATATGTATGTATAACGTCGGTAATTTCATCACTTTTTTCCGCAGGTTAATGATTGGTTTGACATATTCAACGCAAGAATTCCAAAAATTGACTCGCGCCCAAGAATGGCAGCTTTTGGCCTAGAACTTGAACTTCAGGATGAAATTTTAACCCAAATAGCATCCACTATGAGAACTATGCGAGTTGGAAACCACAAGTCACTGATCCCATTTCAAGAAGGAATACTTACTAATATCAGTGCACTCAGGATGATGTTCAGAGATCTTCAGCAAGAATACCAGATATCATACTTATTAACATACCGTCTAAATCAAGACCCTTTGGAAATGTTTTTTGGTGTGATGAGAGCGAAGGGCGGTCTTTATGATCATCCCACAGCGTTACAGTTTAAATATCGTCTCCGAAGGTACATTCTTGGTAGAAATGAAAGCATCGTTTCACAATATGCAAATGTTGAGGCTGATAGTGGTGAACAACTACAAATGGATGTGAGTGATGGGCTGATTAATAAATCAAATGTCGAAGAAGAAAATGCGATAAATCCTTCCGAATCCGAGTTTAGTTCCGAACCCGTCATGACATCCAGTTTACTTACATGTCTTGTGGACAAAGATGAAACTGCAGAACCGGCACTTGAAATGTGTGAGTTGGAGTACGATGCTTTAGAGTACCTAGCAGGATACATTCTTAATCGCCTCAAATCCAAAATTCCAAATCTGCTGGAAAGATATTGCGAGCAAAAATTCTCTACATCTTTCACATGGACAGATCAGGTTTCAGAAGGGGGCTTGCGAAAACCAAACGAAAAATTTGTGCGGACTCTAATGCATCTCGAAGATATATTCAATAGCTACAATTCAACAACATTGAAAGTTGGATCTGGTTTTATAAAAAACCTTTTAAGTTTGGCTGAGAAAATTGAACTCGAATTCGAAATAAAAAAGTTGTTTTTTCGTTGCAAAATGTTTTTTAAAATTCGGATATTAAACAAAGATTTGACCGAAAATTTGAATTCTAAAAAAAGAAAACTGAATAAAATTCTGAATTAAATGTTCTTGTTTATTTTTTTTTTTTACAGCATGTTGAATTTTTTTCGATGTTTTTTGAATAATTTATTTGTATCTCAAAACATTTGATATTCTTAATAATTTAATTTCACTATTAGGTTTCTATCAAAATCTTCAAATAAACAAAACAGAATTTCACGATACACATGACGTAAGCATGTGTGAAGGAGATGGAGCTAGAGAGTTCGGAGTGTCATACCATTATATTCTATATACCTTGGTGTATTTCATATATAAACAGGAGAGCTCTGATTAGAGCGCACTCGAAATGGTAAATCTCTGCTCAGATGTAAAAAAAAAGAAAGAAAAAACGCTATGTTTAATGATGTAAAATATTTAACAATATAGAAAATTTTAAAGTCGCGCAATGAATTGGAATGAAATAAGCCAAACTTTACATTTGATTTGATGAGTCGTTGGTAGAGAAATGTACACATTTTAATTTAACATCAATTTCAGGTCTTTATTTAGTTTTTAATAATTTAAGTTTTTCATATATATAAATATCAAATATTTTTTTCTTTTAGATACAATGGATACCTACCACAGGGTGATCGGGGACGAAGACGTTCAAAATTCATACTTTACAAACGCACAGAAGCCAATGGTGTTAAACGATCCAAACACTATATAGTCCAATCGCCACAAACGTCAAAAGCCATCCTGGATGCAAATCAACATTCGATATCATATACGTTATCACGAAATCAGGCTGTTATTGTAGAATATAAAGAAGACTCCGAAACGGATATGTTTCAGGTGAGTTTTTTTTATTGAAATAAAAATGATTTTAATTCTCCGAAGAACAGTTTTTTATTTTGCAGTTTACACCTTAAAGCCTAGTACACACCTAGTGTGAAATGAAAAATAAATACGTTCCAAATTACAGCGAAGAATAAAAATGAAAAGAGAATAAACTTTTCCACGTGAATTTTTGATACTCACTTTGAATGAAAAAAAATGACAATTATTTTTAAACTGATTCGTTCTTTCTGTTTATAAATTTTCAATTTTTTGTTTTGAAACAAAATATTAAAATCAACTGACAAATTTCACAGTTTTCCACGTTGCCTTAAACTTTTTCCTGATGGTTGTACATTGAGAAATGAAAATCATAGCGTGGAAAAAGTTGTGGAACATATTTGTTTTTCCAATCCACATTTTAGTATTCACCTCTCGTTGCGGATTTCATACCAGCAGTCACTTTTATATGAAATTTTCATTTTCACTTGAACTGAGTACTATGCTTAAGGTAGCAAACACTTTTAGTAAATTGTAAAAATAACAATCTAAAATTGTTCAGGTTTCCTTTCACGATCCAAGAAATGTTCCACTCCTTCTAATCTGACTACAAGCTTTATAAAGGTTTTTTTTTTCAATTAGGGCGGGTAGATGTTGGAAATGGAATAAAACAAACTGTCTGTAAGGTATTGACAAAAGTATTGTTTTATTTGAAACTCCCATGTAAACCATTTGTATTGAATATAACATCATTCAAATGCCTGCCTCGGCTGCATATGGTTGCACGAAACCGAGTGGCCCAATTGCCAATGACTCTTTCGCATAGATCCGGCTGAATTGTAGCGATGGGCTGTGTTATGGTCTCCTTAAGGGCATCGGTCTATTGCGGTTTATGTGACTTCAGGAAACCCCACAAGAAAAAGTCTGGCGGGGCAAAGTCGCGTGTCCTTGGTGGCCAATTCACATCACCTCTGCGAGAGATAACCTTACCCTCAAATTTTTCATGCAGAATGTCAATCCTGGCATCCGCTGTGTGGCACGTTGCATTGTCTTTCTGGAACCACATGTCGTCTCGGTCCATATGGTTCAATATGTAAGTTATAAGGACCGATGCCGGCCCAAAATCCACACCAAACGTATCTTTTTGAGGATGCATTGTCCCCTTGTGAACCTCTTGTGGGTTGGTATCGTCCCATATACTACAATTTAAATTTAAAATTCCTCGTCCAACTCCGGAAGCAAAAGACCGAGTTGAAGACCGAGTTCTAGAGCACGGCGAGGGATAGACTGCCTCGGGTTCTGCTGCACACTTTAATGGACGATAGCAATTTTGTCGGCCGATCTTGCATTCCTTTTAAATGGAGGCTGATTGATTAACGAATCAGTCGTCTCAAATTTGGCCACCAAACCTTGACTGAGAAAGTCCATCACGTCTACCTTAAAATGGGCCCAACGCACGCAACGTTTGCTCTAACGAAGACATATTTTATAGTAAATTTATATCACTTGGACGTCTTTTTCAATTGTGTAACTTGCCGTGGTTATTTGGCATCAGTATTTTTACAATCAGTCTTCGAGAAATGACTAGTTCCTTAAAAAATTTAACCGTAGTACTCGCGCTTCAGGAAAACTCCTTCAGTTGACATTTATGTATGTCCAACTTTGGACATACATACTACACTATACAAATGTGGAAAACTTTAGCTGGCTCAATATTAAATAAATCCTCTCCATCTTTTCTAAATGCTTTCAATGTGCTCAAACAATTTAACAGCAGACAGTCATAATCAGTCAGTCCTTAAATCCGCGCAAAATTAAAAAAAAAAAAAATCGATGAATTTCGAAAATAATTGATAATCACGATTAGTCTCTCGTCTACTTGTCCAAAACTATTATTCTCTACCACTTTAAGTTCAAACTCTATCTGAGTTCATAAAAAAATATGGCAGTTTTGGTGAGGAATCATCCTATGCAAAGTCCATGGAGAGGTAGGCGATGAATTTAAGAAATTTTTTTTTTCAACATTTCGAACCGAAAAACGATTATGTCCCATTTATTGATACAAATAGAGCTTTTTCGACGTTCCTTTTTAATATGGGAAGCAAATCGATAATCTCACACACTAACTAGATAGGGTGGTCCTGTGCTTTGTACAACAAAATACATTCAATATAAACAAACATCATAATAAGAATAAAAAATCTGTGAATTAATCCTCTCTTGTTGGTTTAATGTTGGCCAACTGGTTGCTCATTTAACGAATTTTGCATATGTACATATATGTCACCCAAATATCATAATTTCTCATTGCTTCTTTGTCGAGAAAGTCCACAGAATATTGATTTTTTCTTTAATGTGAACAAAATCCATAAAACAAGCACTTGCCCATTTCTTCTCT
Organism: Chrysotoxum bicinctum; assembly: GCA_911387755.1. Lineage (NCBI taxonomy): Eukaryota > Metazoa > Arthropoda > Insecta > Diptera > Syrphidae > Chrysotoxum > Chrysotoxum bicinctum. The sequence goes on from OU426988.1 coordinate 202,782,654, forward strand.
TTGAAATTGTCTCTTTTTTGTTTATATTTCTTTTTGAAATCCAACCCCAGTGCCTGTCTCGATTTTTTGGAACCAATTAGAGCAGTTTTTTAAAATGGCACTTTAGAGACTGGGGGTTATGGGATAATTAAATAATCAAGATAGTTAAACCACCTGCTCCCACATTGAAGTCAAATCACCATTAGTGATTTCCGTTATGCAGTCAGTGTATCACTCTATGTTTAAAATTGATTCCACTGTAGGCATAGTCTACTTTAAATTTCTGGCTTTATTATCTTTCACTGCTGGCTAGTGGAAACATTTTTTTCGTGTGTGTAGAGAAAAAGATTTGTCATTTCGTGTGAAATCAATGTTCCAGTGTCCAATCCAGTTGTGATTTGTGTTTCAAATTTTACTTACGCAACTTAAATATGTATTGAAATGGGGGTTGGAAATATGTACAAATGATTTCTAAGGAAAAAATGATTTAGGTATAGAAAGTATGGGTATGAAATTTTAACTTGAAGAAAGTTCACGTGTTCGGTAAAAAATAACTATATTTGAGCTCATTATGTAATCATTCTATAAGGCACGTGTAATTTAAAAAATGTCATGTCTTAAATTGATTATATCCACTTGAACACATGAACCGATGTTCTTTCCTCAATGAAACCCGTATTCTTTGGATTAGAAATTATCGTGTACATAGTTCAATACATGTTGTATTGGACGCTTTCAAGTCTGATCTTTACAAATTAAATGCTGGGGTTCCCCGGGCCTCCGTTGCGTCTCCGACTTTCTTCCTCATTCTTGTAAATATTCGCTTGTTTTAAACTTCTAATCGTTCTCAAATTAACATTCATCTCCTTCGAAGGTAGAATTGCAACGGTATTGTATGATAAGCTTATTAAACTCCGTTCTTTCCAGCATTGCTAAATAGGGTATACAAAATCGTGTGGAGTTTAATGCCTTCACCTTCTCTCATTTAGCTACAAACAACGCATATCTTTATGCAGGTGCAGCACAAACTTCTCTCCATTTTGTATAGCTTTTTTCACAAGCAATTCCCACTTGAAGTAGTCTATTGCATTCCTCCTGCCAATCAGTTCACGCGTGATACCCGCTTCGCTAGGAATGCTCACCAGTTCACCTTTTGGTCGTACCGTCAAGTACTAAGACTCTTCCCTTGCCATTTCAGTTTGCAAACATTCTTCATTATCAAATGGAAGATATGTATATTTTCCCTAAATTGAAATAACCCAAATTAGATTATGGATTATGTTAGGAAAATGCTTTCAGACAGCCCTATAGAGTTGAACTTGTTTTGAAAATCTTTCTACTGTTGTTTTTTTTCTAACAAGTTTAGATTCTTTTTTTAGCCTAGACAACTTAAACTACTTTTTTTTATTCTTAACTGTATTTTATTTTTCAGGTTGGTCGTTCATCAGAATCCCCTATCGATTTTGTCGTTATGGATACCCTGCCCGGTGATAAGAAAGATGCTAAAGTGATGCAGAGTACAATTTCTCGTTTTGCATGCAGAATTCTTGTCAACAGATGTGAAGCATCAAAAGCGCGAATATTTGCAGCCGGCTTTGACTCTAGTAGGAATATATTCTTGGGTGTAAGTAGTATTTTTATCTGAAGAAAAAGCCTATTTCTTCCCCTTAGCTTGCCTTAATTACATTACTTTAAATTGAATGCCAAATGAAGTAAATGCATCCAAACGTTTATTTAATTCCACAAGAAATAATCCTCTGTATCCGACTTTCTTAAAGTTTGTCCAATAAAGAAATCAAATAACCCTCATATAAAGATGTTGAAGATCCAGACATTCCACTATGCACTAAATATGTAAATCTGGAACATATAAAAACAACAATTACTTTTGTTCCACATTAGTTTGTGTCTGCTCATCATAACCAACAGCAGCAGAAGCAACGGCATCAAAAGGCTTTCTTTTAACCTGTTTGCTGCAACCATCTGGCATTACAATGCGGGTGTGATGGACACAATAAGGCGAAACGTTGAGTCATCGTTGTGTCCTTCTCAATTCCTTTATAGAAACAAAAACTCATTTGCACAATCGTCTATTTCAAAGCCCATGTGATTTATGTGTCCAAATTCAATTTTATTATTTTTGTTTGCCTTCTTTAAAGGAAAAAGCAACCAAATGGCAGGACAACGTTGAAATTGATGGCCTCACAACAAACGGTGTCCTTATAATGCATCCGAAAGGTCAGTTTTGTGGTGGCAATGGTAAATGCGGCCTATGGCGAGAATGTTCGGTTGGCGGTGATGTGTTTAGCCTAAGAGAATCTAGGTCTGCCCAACAAAAAGGACAACCGGTAAGGATAATACAATACAAATCATACAAATCACACAGAAATAACGAAAAGCCCATTCTTGTTTAGATCTACGAAGAATCAAATGTCCTGCAAGATGGCACCCTTATCGATTTATGTGGTGCAACACTACTTTGGAGGTCAGCTGATGGTCTGCAGCATTCACCGGTAAACTATGAATAACTAGTATAATGTTTTACTGACCTGTTCCACTTGACCTATTTTTTTTTTTTTTTTTTTTTTTTGTAGACAAAGCGAGATCTTGAAAAGCTAATCGATGAAATCAATGCCGGACGACCACAGTGTCCAGTTGGTTTAAACACTCTAGTTATTCCTAGGAAAGTTAATTTAGGAGAGCAGTGTAACCAGCCTTATGTTTATTTGAATTGTGGTCATGTTCAAGGTTAATATTGAGTATATTTTGAAAGATTATGCTCAAAAATGTTCTTTTTTTTCTAGGACAACACGAATGGGGACAAGATAAATCAACTGGAGCAAGAAGGTGTCCCATGTGCTTAGAATTAGGACCTGTAGTTACGTTATGTATGGGTTTAGAACCTGCATTTTATGTGGATTCTGGACCACCAACATATGCGTTTAATCCATGTGGTCACATGGCTACAGAAAAAACAGTCAAGTAAGTTTTTTTTTTTATTTATAAACCAACCTTTTAGTTTTAGTTATTTTAAGAGGGATTTATTGCAAAAAAAATTGCATGGGTAGAATAATTAGGTTATTTCTTACCAGTTTTCAAATTACTTCATTAAAAACATTGTTTTTGTTTGCGCCACTTGAATTTATTGATTGAAAATAAAAATAAGCAAAAGCCTTGCAAACAAAATAATATTATAATATTAAATACCTAATTTATTTAATATATAGTATTATACATTTAATTCGCCAAGTAGGAGAAAAGTTTTGACTGAAATCTGATGCATTGAATATATTTTGTATATCAATTGGGAGAGTATTCCACTCTCTAATCACTGAAACATAGAAAGCTCGCTCTGCATTGGTGAACAGTTAAATATAATAAATTTCATTAAAATGGTTTTAACTAAACGTAGCTTAATTTTAGGTGACTGTAATTGAGCAGAGTATCTCAGTCCTCGAAGACCGGTATATATTTTTCTAATAGCAACAGAGATTATATCACAACAACTAAGACGGCTATTTAAAGTGAAGCCTAAAAATGTAACTTTATCTAAGGAAGGAATTATTTCTCCACTGAGAATAATTGAAGGGAAATCCACGGAATTAATTTCATGTCTACAAAAAATCATAGAAATAGTTTCAGAGGGGTTAAGTCTAAGTTTATTGTCATTTACCCACCGTTGAAAATAAATCTTCATTAGTTCAAACCACAGCGTCTTCCACCAATCCAAGTGAACGATTCATGTACATATGAGCTGAATAGTCTTAAACAACATCAGGAAGATCATTGATAAAGAGTAAGAAAGAAGTTGTCCCAAAACAAAACCCTGGGGAGAGATACCGATTGTACTCTTATTTTTTCAAATAATTAAATAATTAATAGTAGACGAAGAGATGCATTCGAGAACTTAAGCTTAGAAACAAGAATAGAGTGATCCATACAATCTAAAGACTTTGAGTAGTCCAACAGCACAAAAAAAAAAAAAAACAATTTTGTCAGCATCCAAGACGAATCGATGATCGGGGTTACATTCATAACTGCTGACTCACAACTTTGTAAACTTCTTAAACCCGACTGCCATTTAGATCAGGCACGAGGCGTGACTTTTTCGATAGCGGAAGCACTGAACATAAAACCAATAAAATGCACGACTGGATCGCACGAACTTGCTCTTATGTAAAAGTACTTTGGAATTTAAGATACATTTTATAAATATAAAACATGAATTTAAAATGAAATTGATTTCTAGAAAAGTATGAATTTATGCAAACAAACTTTAAAAAATCGTTTTATTATAAAATAAATTTTTTATATAAGAAATTTCTTTAAAATTTTTTAAGAAAAAAATGTGGGATGCGAATTTTAAGTATTTAATAATATTGATTTTAGGAAATAATTTCAAAAAATAATCGTTCATAGGTTTTGAAGATATTGATTTTTCAAAAAAAAAAAAAATTCAAAAAAACCCAACAAACAATTTTTCGAATATTTTTATATACAATATTATTTTAAACTTAGGGGGATTCCTGCTGAAAATTTTTGGTTAAAATCGTTAGAGCCGTTAATGAGAAAGTCGAAAATCAAAAAAACGGGTCTATGGCAGGTACCCCTAATAACATTTTGCCCCAAATTTTTTTTTTACCAAAACGTAGTCCATGTCCATAATATCACACCAAATTTTTTGTATCAAAATCGTTAGAGCCGTTTTCGAGATAAATAAGATTTTGCATTACGGGTGTATGGGGGGTACCGTTAGTTTTAGAGCTAAAAAAAAAATTTCAATTTCCCCTCTAGGGAATCACCGAAGACTCTTAAGTAACAAGTTTGAAGAAAATACCTCCAGTAGTTTAGGCTGTAGTCCGAGGTACAGACATACAGACAGACAGACAGACAGACGGAATTGGCGGACCCACTTTTTTCGTCTTCGCTATCATCGTAATGTCAACTTTGATCAAAATCTCGAGTTCGATTTTTTTTCCAAATGCAGAACTTGCCCTATAGTACCTATATCGCAAGTAAAAATGAAAGACCTTTGAGATCCAAGCTTTTAAATTCCACCTAATGATAATACACATAAAATAATGTATGTATTACAGTAAAGTCTAATTAAAAAAAAAAGAGCTTGATGCCTTGCGCAAAGATTTATCCTTTTTCTTTTAAGGAAAAATTATCTAAGTACGATTTGATGAGAACTAAGCTACGAGTAGATAACCTTTCTTGTCCACATTTATTTCTAAAAAAATATTGAATTCTCTTAAAACATCAATATGATCTCTCTACAGATGCCATTATTACGGGATATTAAAAATCTTAAGATTCCTTGAAGTTTTTTTTTGATTTAAAATTCTCATAATTGAAACTAACCTTTAGTTATATTTCTGCTAAAATGTCAAGAAAAAGAAACCTCAGATATGAATATTAGAAATACTATTTTTGACCACTTTTTTTTTATAACAACAAAAAATAAACAGAAAACAGGTGGATTGTATTTATCGCTACGAAAATAATTAAAAAACTACCACCTTTTAAATTCATATTTGTTTGTTTTCTGATAGTTATGAATTGTACCTAAATTTGCACACACATTAGGTATATTAAAATAAAACTTTTTTACCCCTTTTGTCCATGAAATTAAACTCATTATCAGTTTGAGACAATAAGCAACTCAATAGATACATCTTTGTTTTTCTATCAATCTATCTCTTGTAGGGAATTCTCGTAATGCATTCACTCAACTCATTCTTCACACATTGGGCAAAAGGCAAGAAACGAGACAAAATTATTTTGACTTTGGGTTTGAGATCTAAGTTAAGTATGAGAAATAATGGAATGCCCAGGTGTTGTGCATTCTATATATCGTTTGAGAATCATTGTTGTTTGAGCATTTTGTGAACATTGGTGAGTGATGTAGTAGGTTTATTTTCAGTAGACTTGGGGTGGAAGGGTATTTTGAAATTGAGTTAAGGAGGCGGTACGCGGTAATAAGGAATGCATAGCTGTTAAGCATTTTAGCAAGAACTTTCATGAGATTGAGCATTATAAATAATGGAGTGATGTTGAGCATTCTCAGTTGGTTTGCAGTGTGGCATTTTAAGTTGTAATAACCTTGATTTACTTAGTAATTTTAGTAAAGTATGATAATGTAACATGTTGAAATGTAATTTACAGAGTAAATGAACATTCATTAATAGATACAAATAATATAATACGAATATTAATACAGTTTGGAATTTTGAATTTAATTCCTTGCTAGGTACGATTTTTTCAAATGGTTCAACGGAAGCACTCATTCCACTCAATATATGGACGCTTCGTCCCTGATTTAGATAGCTTTTGATGGGCGTTAAGAAAGCTTATCATGAGTTTCTCAAAAACTTTCGAAAAATATGATAGAACGCTCATGGATCTGAAATCAGCTGGAATACATAGGTTTGTTTTTTTGGGTATTGGAACTATATGTATAGGAAATTGGGAGGAATACATACAAAAGTTAAAAATATTAACCATTAACGGTAAAATCATTGGCAAAATAAGTTTGATGAACTTCGGTGAAATATGATCACAGCCAACAGCATTTGCCTTAATTGAACGAATTGCTTCAATAACAGCACATTCGTTAACACATTCAAACGAAAAATCAACTAACTAGACATTTAAAGTGCATAAAATATACACATATCTTTGGCACTAAGCTAACATTTTTGCGATTTAATGTCTTTACAAACTTTAAGTTCTGTAAGACCTTGGAGTCAAACGATGGGTTCAATTTTACGATTAAATAAGTTTTATTTAGATGATCCAATAACACATGTTACCTTATTTCGGGCAGTATGATATTGCCTTTTTATCATATTCTGAGGTATTTCTTTTAAATCTTCGAAAAAACTATCTTCTTCTCTAATTAGATTTTTACTTTCAAGGTTGTACCACGTACAATTAGATGTTCTATTTCTCTAACACTCTTATCTGCCCATGCACTTTTCTTTAATTTACATCCAATTTTCTACTTCTTTTTGTTTTTAATATTAATTTTGTATTTTAAACGTAGCATTATTATTGAATAATTTAAATTTTGTTTTTCTTTGCAGATACTGGGCAAACGTAGATATACCACATGGAACAAATGGCTTTCAGGCAGTATGTCCATTCTGTGCGACGCCCCTCGATGGTTCACCTGGTTACATTAAATTAATTTTCCAGGATAATTTAGACTAAATTAAAATAAATTACCTATTTACATATGTATCTTAAAATAAAAACAAAACTGATTTAACTTTTAAAAAAATTAAGTTAAAGTCTTTCGGGAAAAAATAATTATGTTCTGTGAAAACAAAACATAAAAAATTTAATCAAAGTTTTTTTTTCGTTGTTTTCTCAATGCGACAGCAAAACAAAAATCAAGTACATAGTCACATTTTTTTCGAAAATAGAATTTACCTCGAACCATCTGCAAATTCATACGAAACACCACTAGCTTTAAGTTTTCTTCTGATTTCGTAGTCAATCAGTTAGTAAAACGACATTTATAAAAGGACAAACAAAAATAGAATACAAAATAAAAATAAAAATCAATAAAACAGTGGAAAGGAAATATATTATTTTTTATACAACAAAGCTTAAAGCAAAGCTTCAGTAAGATAAAACAAAATCAACTTCATTTTTATTTTTAAAACAAATTTTTTTCATTTAACATTTTGATTAATGAGTGCAAAATTTATTAAAATTTAATAAAAATAAAATATTGACTACCCTTTGTTGCCTTTTTGCATTTTGTGCTTATGTATATCGAAGATATTTTTATTTTATATTTTGTTGTTGTTCATCTTATTCATTTATCTTGCTCTTAACTTGTAGTTATTAAAAATTAATTAATATTATGATTAATTGTTTAATTTAAATAATTTTCATTCGTTTTCAAATGAACCACATTAAACAGGTCATTTATATAGATTGAAATACCGGGCGATAAATAATAATTAATTTGTAATTAAAATACAAACAAATAAAAAATCGTTATAGTTATTATTCTATTAATTATATTATTCGTACCTATTAATTATTATTTAGCAGCTGTGCGTTTGGCTATAGAAAAAATGTTTAGTAAATAAGCCATAAATATAAAATTAAGTTAAAGAAACAAAACAATTGAACCCATATAACTGATAATGAATTGTAGATTAAATAATATAAATAAAAATAATTGTAATTGTAATTGATAAAAACAAAACAAACAAATTATGTATTAAGGAGTGGATTTATATAAAACAAATGTGCATGTATACACACGATGTAATTTTTCATTTCGAAAATTGACAACAGTAGAAAAGAAGAGGAATGAGAAATAAAAAATGAATTAAAAAAAATATAATTTGTGTTGATTTCTTATATATATGAAAATCTATCTACAGATGTTTATATAAATGTATACAAAATAAAACTAAAACTACAAATAAACAAACGTGAATTAATGTTTTATGAAATTATTTGAATGTAACCAAAAATACAAACAAAACAAAAAATCATTTAAACGGATTTAATATATAAGATAAAATCAAGTGGATCTGTTTTAATTTCTACAATTCGGTGTCGGTTCATGTCTTAAATAGAAGTATTACAAACTACTTGGTTAAAAACAGCTCTTTGTCTTATAGAAAGCGAACGAAGTTCCGGATAAAGTATACCGAGATAGTTAATCCGCGGATCACGATAAATTGTTACATTCACATGTGGTGATGCTGCTTTCAGATCCATTAAAAATACTGAAACGAATAACAAAAAAAAAAAACATAATTTACCATTAAAATCCTTCGTTAAACACTTGATCTTTTACCTTTTTACCCAAAGTTAGTTAAAATAAAATGCACGACTGGATCACATGTAGTTACTTACTCTTATGTAAAGTACTTTGAAATTTCAATTTTTTTATAAATATAAACGCATCGATTTATTTAGAACAAATGTTCAAATTCTTATGAATTTATGCAAACAAAGTTTAAAAAATCGTTTTATTATTCAATTTAGTTTCCCACCCATGTTCTGTATTCCGAATGAAAGTGAATTGAAAACGAATTTGAATTTCACAAATGAAACATCATATTCTGCATTCCGAGTGAATTAAATTTTTTCAAATCACTCGGAATTTATTTCGAAAAGTCAAAATCAGCTGAAAGACAATTTGCATCATTTATTTAAATATTGGTTCTTGTGCAAAACAAAAATAGACCTTCCAGAAGAAGTGTAATTTGAAATGGGGAATGAATTAACATATTTTATTTGTTTGTAGTTTCAAAAAAAGCTTCAGACTAAACGAAGAAGCATTTGTTTACATTTTGGAAATAAATCCCTTAATAAAATAAAAAAAAATAAAATCAACCGACTTTCATTCCCTTAACACATAAACTTCTTCCTTAACTTATTTCATAAATTGCAACAAAACTTTTTTTTGTCGTTTGTTCTTGTGTATGTAAACAACAATTTATTTTAATAAAATCAAGACAAAATTTCTAACCTTTATTTACATGTTTGTCAATTGTCGCACAAATGTAAAGTTTCACTAAACAAAACGTAAGTGAATTAAATTCACCGTAAAACGATATGTATTCGAGATGTAGAACACGAATTTCCATCTCCGAAAACTCAATTCACATTGATCATTACGGGATGAACAAATCACAAAAGTCTTTTTATGCGTAATGCAGAACATCAAAGTTCACTTTTTTTCCTCGAATTCACAATTAGTGAAATGCAGAAGGTGGGAAATTCATTCGTTTTCCCGTTTTCAAGATATTGAATATTCAGAAAAAACGTTAAATTATTTTTTTAAAAATCCAAAAACAATTTTTAGAAATTTTGTATTTACATTGAAAGGAGCTTTGGTATAAAATGTTTGGTCAAAATCGTTAGAGTTGTTATGCGAAAATCGAAAATAAAAAAAAAGGTTCTGTGAGAGGTACCGATCACTATTTCTTAAAATTTTGTTTGACCAAAATGTAGTCCCTACCTATATAATAGCACAATTTTTTTTTAGCGAAATCTTTAGATCCCTTTTTGAGATAACTTAGATTTTGCATAACGGCTTGATAACTGCTACCTCCTCTCATGTTGTAGTTAGATCTATAAAACTACTGAGAAATTCGTAAAGAGAGGTTTGAGCAATAACTTCAAAATTCTGAAAATTTCCATTTAATTTTAAAAATGAAAACAAAAAATAAAATAGTATACAATTTCGGCCTGCAGCTTTATTCAAAGATATTTACCTTCAAGATTCGAGAACCAAAGCTGTATTTTTTAAACTACCATTTCGGTCGATTAAAGGTTATGTTATGAATAAAGGCATCTTTCTCTAAACAGCCATTTTATCCTGGAAAAATAATAGAAACAATATTATAATTGTGTTTTTATTTTTGGTAAGGAGTGATTTAACAGTTAAATTGGTTCATATTCGTTTAGTACTTGGTCGTTGCCCCTTTCTTTTTAATGACGGCTTCACATCTCATCCCCATGTAATGAACCAACTTGGCGCATGTCTCAGAAGTTATGGAATATCATACTTTTTGTATTATAGACCACAGTTCTTCCTTATTCTTGGCTCTGAAGTCTCCAATTTTCCTCTTAAGTATGCCCCATAGGTGTTCTTTGGGATTAAGATCCGGGGACTGCGATGGCCACTCAATAACACTTATTTTATTTTTGTTAAAGTATTCTTTAGCCAATGCATGAATTCCCATTTAATTGGCATGTTTCTTCTGCAAATGGCAGCATAATTTCATTTATGATTCGGACGTAGTCAATAGCACATATTTTGTCTTTTATCCAAAAAATTGGACCAACCCCAGATGTTGAGGAGCACCCCCAAGTCATGTTTAACAGTCTTTTTTGTGTACCTTGGATCGAATTCTGCGTTCTCAGGTCATCTGACATAAATTTTGCTATCGAAACCAGATACATTTATCTTTGTTTCATCCGACCATAAGGTTAGGTTAGGTTGGGCGTGTTTATTTGTAAAATTCATCCTCTGCAGAATATTTTTCTTGCTCAAGAATGGTACTTTTCTGGGACTCCTTCCAGGTAGCCTTGCTTCTATTAGCCGGTTTCTTATTGTACGACTTGAAACAGGCGAATTTAGTTTAATTTTCAAGTCGTTTGAAGAAGAAAAATCCTTTTTTTACACAATCGTACCAATATCTTATAAAACCGCGTTGAGGTCTTTCGTTTTCTGCCTCCTGTTTCTGGCTTTGGACTTAAATGGAGAGCTGCACAACAAACAAACGGCTGCACCATTTCAAAGTAATGTTAAGGTGTGTCCAGACCAAAGAAACATTTTTGAAACATTTCAGAAACATTTAAAAAACATTTCAGAAACATTTAAAAAACATTTCAGAAACAGAGAAACATTTCTGAAATGTTTATTAAATGTTTCTGAAATGTTTCAAAAATGTTTTTTTGGTCCGGACGCTCGCAAAACATTTCTGAAATGTTTATGAAATGTTTTTCTGTTTCCCATTCTGAATGGGAAACTTTATTTGTTTCCCAAGCATTTACATAGGAAGAAAGTGCATTAGTGGTTATTAATATAAATATAAAATGTCGCGAAAAGTGTGGAGCAACAAGAATGTTATACAAGAGTGATAAAAATTTATGAAATAAAAAAAGTTTTGTGGGATCGACTTTTGACAAAAAATATTAAAAATAAAATCAAAAAGGCCGATTATATATCTGAAATTTGCGAAAATGTAAATTGTGATAAAGATGAAGTAGAAAAACACTTCATGCGCTTAAAGTGCAACACAGACGAGACAAAAAATTACAGACAACTCAATCTGGAAATAATGGGAAACAAAGAAACATTTCAGAAATGTTTCTCAAAGCGTCCACACCAAAAAAACAAATCAGAACATTTCTGAAATGTTTCTGCAATGATTCTGAAATGTTTTTTAAACAGATGGGAAACATTTCAGAAACTTTTTTTAAACAATGTTTCCTGAAATGTTTCTCTGGTGTGGACACACCTTTAGGTGCAATTAATATATAAAAATTAGAACCGAGGAAGACATGGCCCTTATTGCGAGTGTCGTTTCCTTATCGATAAACGACTTATCGATAGTCGAAAGTCGAAAATCTTTTTTGGTATTGTGGATCTCTACTGTGAACGAAATTTTTCGACTGGACAATCGATCTTTATCGTTTGCATTTTACTGTTCGACTGGCCAACGAATATAATTTTCTAGGCAAAAATGTATTTTTTTTTATTTTATTAACTTATTATTTCCATTATAATAATTATTTTAACCACAGGGCAAAAGTATTGTATGATCCATGGGCAAAGAATCTTAATGCAGTGGCAAGTTTTATTATGTTTGGTATTGCCGTATTTCTTTTAGTTTGTTTGAGATGATTTTCAATAATTGAACAAATGGTGGCTTTGACAAGCGGAAGTATTTCAAAAATCTGCAATGTAGTATGTTAATAAAAGAAAATTTATTTTTACTCATTAACGGACATATTTTCTTCAAGCTGCAGAGGATTGGAAACATCTCTAAGTTGTCTCCTATTGCTGGCAATCATTATGTGGTCGTCGTTGGTTGTTTCATCATCTGTATTATCGAAAAAGAACTCGAAGGAAATCATTTCTTGTTTATTTAAATGAAATTTATTGCATTTATTATTGTTTGTATTTTAATTTTACACAATTTCATCACTTACATTTAATTTATTTCACAATTTTTTTGTCCTAATACAAAAATTCAAATTAAAACCATATGGCAGTGCTAGTATATCAAAACAATAAAAGTACCTACATACGTGTATAAGAATATACCTATTTTTCCCCACACCGACGCAATTCACAAAAAACACATTATAGTCGCGTATTAATCACATACAAATTAAATTCTCTACCACAAAGAATATTGACACTTGCGGAATGAGTATCGCCATATCTTGTTGATATTTGATTGCTGTCACTTTTGAACTTGACGGATTCGTAAAGTTCTTAATATAGTGAGTTTTATTGGAACATATTTTATCTAGCATAATAAAACTTCCTCCGAAATACAACAAATCTCGTGTCGATAAAAGTGGCTTTGTTGTTGGTTACCTAGGGAAATTTAACTATGTAATGCATAAATTTGGCTCTCCATTTCCCAATAAAACACACTTGTATTTGACTAGAACGACTTTGTGTTCTACCTCTGCTTCATGCTGCTCTTATTATACTGCTTGAACACAACAAACTTATCGCGTCAATCCGTCAACTTTGTCAATTTGCTGTATTGGTGTTTTAATTAAAAATGTTTTCTTGTGATTCTTCTATTGATCAAACTATTTGATCCCTAAGTAAAGGAATTTTTTTCCACATACACCATCACTGAAACATGCCCAAATGTCAAAATATAGGATTCATTAACAATAAGCACATTCGTTATTCACAGTAACTATTGTATCTGTCGATTGAGATACACAATACCAAAAAGAAAATTTGTCGTTGCTTTCGACTTTTGTCGGGTCGAAAGTTGAACGACACTCGCAATAAGGGCCTATAATTGTATGTAGTTATTGATGGTTGATCATTATGTAAAGCTTTGTTTCTATTATTTTGTCCATCACGGTAACGTATCTCAATTAAAAGTTACCCTGATTAATCTTGAAAGATGGCCTCTTTAGATTTATATTTTCTATTTTTTATTTTATGAATGATTGTCTGGAATTAAATTTAAGCTTGGTTATTTAATTAGTAAATCCGCACATAAGGAAGTAGCGCATTCAAAATCCACCTTTAATTCTATTTTTTATTTGTGTTTCGTTTTAAGTTGAGCTTCGATAAAAAAAATAACTGTTCGTAGAAAAAATTATCCAACTTCCTATTCATTCGGGGCTAGTGATACCACTATTCACGAATTCCGAATTTCTATTACGACGGGGCCTGTGATAAGGCTTGATTATTTTGACCGCAACTATATGTAGGTAATATGGGGCAAGTTTTGCATTTGAAAAAAATCGACCTCGAGATTTTGATCAGAGTTGACCTTGCCATGATAAAGAACACAAAATAGTGGTTCCGCTATTCCTTCTGTCTGTACGTCTGCACCTCGACCTACAGCCTAAGCTTTTTTTAAACTTGGTATTATTAAAGAAATTAAAATTTGTTTTTTAGCTCCATAACAATACAATTAATACAAATTATTACCTATCTCACATAAGTGGTGGCTACCAAATAGCTGTTTTTGTATGTGAATTTGATTGTTCCAAACTATTCTAAAGCATTCTTCGCAAGTCATAGTTTACTGTTGAAAAATGGTTAACTAATTGGCAGTAGGCAATAATTATTGATGCACTATCTGTAAGATTTTAATTGGCTGGGTAAATACTTTCCAAACGCGACAAGTCGATATAATCGAACTAGAAGCCGTTACTTATTTAGATCAGTCGATTATTTTCGATTGAACCAAATTAGAAAATTCTGTGTTCGATTTTATTAACTTAACGCTAATCTATTAAAATATATATGTATGTGCCAAGCTTTCAGGACATCTCCATGTATGTTAAGACTTTTTATCTAGCCAAAAAAATAGGGCAGTTTCCTTTTAAAAATGTATTAAAAAATGGAATAACACATTTATTTCTTAAACAAAAACAAAACAACTTAAGATATACGATACAACATTTTTCGCTGCATACGATGTTGAATTTCTTCACGTCGTATCATAGTATTGATTACTTTCATTACTGCTCTTTCCTCGTACTTCTGGCGAACAAAGTCCTAAAAAGAACAAAACATTATTAATATTTTTTGGAACTTTAATGCTTTAGATTTTCGTTTTACCTGAACTATACTCAATTGAGAAACTTGAGTTCCAATAGCGAAACGCTTCTTCAGTTGTCTCTCAATACGATTTAAAATGTCTTGGTCTTCCTCTGTGGTGAAACCTTCAGCACCTGATAGACTTCCAGTCATAGCAGCATCAAGTGTCGAAACTTGGAATAATCTCAATGCTTCATTGACATGTGCATCAGAAACAAATGGCTGAAGTTGCATCTTAGCCAAGGACTCGGAAATTCTGATAATAGCTTCCAATTGACGAACTGTGATGGGAATACTCATACGCTTATCCGCTGATTTCTCCTGCGCTCCAGCGCCACTTCTCATTAAAACATAACGACTTTTTAATTTCTCTCCAGCCGCTTCACTCAGTCTTGGCCCACAGTTTGTGCGACAATAGTGAATGTATTTCTTGAAAACTGACAAGGGAACTTCCCCCTCTATTTCGGAACCGGCTTTATTTGACGCCAGATGAACGTTTATGATGTGCTTAGCCATAGTTATATCTCGAGCTTCGTCGTGAATATCTTTAACAATGAAGATCATATCGAAACGCGACAAAATAGTTGGCATGAAATCAATGTTCTCCTCTCCTTTGGTGTCGTCCCAGCGTCCGAATATAGAGTTTGCAGCGGCCAATACTGAACAACGTGAGTTCAGTGTTGTGGTTATGCCGGCCTTCGCCAGTGAAATTGTCTGTTGCTCCATTGCCTCGTGAATGGCGACACGGTCATCCTCCCTCATTTTGTCAAATTCGTCGATGCACACAACACCACCATCAGCGAGTACCATTGCTCCGCCTTCCATGACAAAGTTTCGCTAAAAAAATATTGAAAAGTGAGTTGTTAGGAACATTGAGATTTAACTTACCGTTGCAGGATCTCTCATCACTGAAGCCGTCAGACCTGCGGCACTTGAACCTTTACCTGAAGTATAAACTCCTATTGGGGCGACTTTTTCCACAAATTTCAGCAACTGAGATTTTGCCGTACCCGGATCACCCAGCAGCAAGACGTTTATGTCACCTCTGCGATTGAGACCGTCTGGTAAGCGCTTACGAGATCCTCCAAAAAGCAAACAAGTAATGGCTTTTTTAATTTCGGCAGATCCGAAAATACTCGGAGCCAGAGACTTTGACAGACGTTCGTAGATATCGTCGCTGGCAGCCATTCGCCTGAACTGATCCTCTTCGTCAGATGTAATGTGACTATACCGAGATATTGCACCAACGCCCTGAGTGTCGACGTTTATGCCAACCACACGCATGTATGGAGATCGCACTCCAATTACAGCCTTCTCTCGTCCATCTTGTCTGCTTGGCTTACCGACCTTGCGAATTGAATAGATTCCCTGAATGAGGACTCTGTTGCCGGGAACCACTCTTTCGCAGAGAGAACGGTCACAGAACAACTGCAAATGTCTAGGAATTTCGCCCTGCGGTACAAAATCGGGCAATTCTTGCAGTTTTAAGATTTGAAAGTCAACGCATTTGCACTTATCAGGCATTATGAAGAATGGATCCAGCGGACATTTTGGCCTGCCGGCCTGTTCAGTGTTGCATTTTCTTGGCATTGCGTATCCCTCCAATCCGGGGTTGACTTTCAAGTTAGGAATTACGTTGCCACATGACCGGCACTGAATAGACATGCTAGTGGCTTTTGCTTTGATTCCTGATGCAGAGATGATTATGCCAGCGATTTTGATCAATCTAGAAACGCAGTCCGATTTGAGTTCTCTTATGTTAGTGGGATTTGCCGTCGATGAAAGCAAAATCTGGATATCATGTACATGCTCTTCATGTTCGGGTCGGGGGGCAGTGATCTCATCTGCAACTTCTTTGGCTGCTTCTTCAAATATTTGCAAATGTTCTGTGGGCTGCTTGTATAGTTTGTCAGCTAAGGTTTCATCGAATCCAGCCAAATCATCGATTTCGACCTCGAGAAAGAAACGACAATTTAGGTAGTTTCTTTTCAGCGTGTCTCTAGTGGAATACATTCGATGAATATGAAGTGTATAGAAAAAGTGAAGTTCATTTTAACTCTTTATATTTACCTGTATTTGTAGAAGAAATTGTCCTCATTAAATGTTCGAATGAAATCCTTGTACTTTTTCTTCAGGGATTGTAAATTAATCTGATTTCCATCATGTGGCTCCCCGCCGAAATTGTCAGAGAAAAAGACACCAGCTTCATCGAATCCTTCCATTGCTTACAAGCGAATAGTAAAAAGCTTTTATAATAATTGGAAAATTTATTTGCGTTTGTATAAATAAATTATTGATTCTTCCGTTCAAGCAAATTCAGTTTTTATCTTAATTCTTGAACAACTTTAGGGGGATTGCCAAATGCCAAGAGCGTTGAAATTCCCGCCAAAACAACGCATTTCTGACAGACGCTTATTTGACACTTATAAAAGATATCGAAAATGTTATCGATTAATATAAACCTTTTAATAGGGTGCTTTTCTTGCAGCTGGGTTTGTATTCAAGAATACAAGATAAATTTAAGGCTGGTATTCACCGAGCGCTCTTAAACGGCTCTTAACTTTACGAGGCTCTTAACTTGAAATTTCTTTGTTGTATTCACCAACCAGTTCGAAATTGAGAGCCACTCTCTCTTGTTCAGGCATACCCAAACTGTGAAATGTTGCGGAATGTTGGTCTTGCCAGCAAATGAATACTCTTCTACTTGGCATTGCTCACATGGATTCGGGTCAAATGCGTGCGTGTGGCACACGCACAAGCGAACAAACTTTCGAAGAGAGCGCTCGTAAGTTAGGAGTGGTCGGGACCACTCCTAACTTTTAAGAGCGCTCGTAGATCTCCACTAATATTGCTTGGTGAATAGGTTTATGAGCTTCTTAAGTTATGAGCGCTCGGTGAATACCAGCCTAATGGCCGATTTCATAAACAAACACTAAAAGCACTTTTATCAAAAATCCTCTTAAATTTTATCAGGCTCTTAAAAATTTTTAATTTCACCAATCTATAAAAGGGAAATTTTAGGGAAATTTTTGTTAAAATTGAGTTCTCTTCACATCCCTGAAGAAAAGAATTTGGTTCTTTCTTTCTAACAAGCGCAATGTATGAGAACAAATGAGAAAGCGTTATGTGTTGAAACAAATGTCAAGAAATGCAAAAAAAAAAATGCAAACAAAAATATTTGGAAAGATCCTGTAGGATAAAATCGTAATAAGCACTTAATTTATTTTTTTTGCACTGATGCATTTGTTTCGGTTCCAAATGACGACTAAACAAATTCAACAAACAGTTTCACGACTCACAAATGCTTTGGAAAGTCGTAACCTATTTCGAAGTCAGTCGGAGAATGGATTCCTTTTCCTATTCTTGTGAACCCGGAATACTCTTGCTCGGCGTATAACTTATGTGTGGCACTTTAGCATTGAATGAAGAATTTTCAATATTTTATTCGAAATAAAAAACATATTTTAATATTTTAAAAACCTATCCACTTTGTATTTTCAAAAATTAAAAACTAAAATGTTGCAAAACAATAATTTCAGCTGCTACCTATATCCAATTGTTGTGATCTACATCTGATGACATTTCAATGACACTTTTAAAATTTATTGAACCAAAAATGTTTATAAGGGTGTTTAAAAGCTTGTTTAATTTAAAAGCGCTTGGTGAAACCAAAACATCTCATTTTAAGGTTTAGAAGCCTGTTAAATACTTAAAAGTCGTTCGTGAAATTGGCCATAAGTCTATTCGACGTGATCTTTTATTCGGTTATTCTGCTTTAAAGAAAAGATTAACTTTGACAGCACCTATCAAAATGGTAATGGTGTTTCATTTTTCTTATAGAGTGGAAGTGAGAGAAGAAAGTTTCATTTGAGCACGAATCATAAAATAATTGATCCAATGAAAATTTAACAAGATTAATTTCTAATCTACTGATTAACGAAATAAATCGTCGGCTGGATGCTATCTTGTTCAATGTCCATTTTTTAAAATGTTGGGAAATCGATTTTTAAAGTTCAAATTGAAAGTTTTTGTTTATATAAGAAAATATTTGATTGGTATTATTTTTTTTCTGAAAGCCTTGACAATTTTGTTCATAAATCAAGTTACAGAAATTGTTTTTCTTTAATTTTGAATTAGTTATAAATTAAAATCAACGAGGAAGTCATTTTGGATATTGAACAAAGTTATATGGAGTGGCAACAATTTGGTAAAATTTTTTGATATTGAACAAAAAAATCAATATTGAACAACATAGAAAAAAAACAAAAAAAGGAGAAAATATAAAGTTGATTATGTTATATAGAAAAAAAAATTGTTTTATTTTGCAAAGCTGATTTAATAAAGAGCTTTCAAAGAAACAAGAAAAACACATAATAGGCGTGTTTTGTTGACCTTCTTAATGTGAGCATTTTAATAAATGGTTCACAATAAGGTAAATTTTCAAAAACAATGAGTTAACTTCACATTGGAAATTCAGTTACTGTATAACTGAAAGTGGAACGTTGTTTACATTAAGGAGGTCAACGAAACACGCCTAGTATTGTAATGTTTTCTTTTAGAGCGAATGAAATTCAAGTGGGCTTAAGTAAAAAGACTTATTTGTTTCTCAATTCAAATATTTATTTTACAAAAAAGTTACAAAAAATATATGGTTCTTTTAGCAACGAAAAACCAAACAAAAATTATTTTTCTCTAGTTTAAGTTCTTATTTTATAGGGGAGAGTGGGGCACATTTGAACACGGGGCACATTTGAACAATGCTTATAAAATTTTACTTTATTACTCTTTTTTAAAAGTAATTTAAAATTTTAACCTGTCAATATTTTTTCCATAAACGTCATTGACTTTCCTTGAATATCTCAGTTGTCTCTCGGACTTAGGGGTGAAGGATACTTTTGCTTGTGGAAGTGTTTTGTTTTCGTTTTTTAGTTGTAAGAGTTTAAAAAAACATTACTGCGGGATTTTAAAACAAGAACACATTTTTTTGGAGGAAAAATAAATTTTAAATCAATTGCGGTAAGTTTTTTACTGGATATATTTCAGTTAAATATTTATAATAAATTTTATGTCACTGGAACAGTTGGGGCAGATTTGAACAAGCGTGTTGGGGCACTTTTGAACATAAGAACCTATATTGATTGGAGATAAAAATTCAATATAAATATTTCGTTAAATGTACCAAATATTTTTCTAAATTGAACGTCAATACCACTGTTCCATGTGAGTAAAATATCAGGCCAATTGCTCGAATATTTTAGGTTTTATCAGTTTGGAAAGCAAAAAGTGTTCAAATGTGTGCCCCACTCTCCCCTACTTTATAACTATACGTACTACAATTAAATAATAAAAGTTAATACATTTAATTAAAAAAGATAACAATAAATCATAACAGCTTTTATTAATTCACTTTTGTCAAAGCGTCACAGCACTAGAATAATAGCACATTTTATAATAATAAAAATATAAATTTGCTTCAAGCAAGAACTTAAAAAAATAATAGTTATAACAATTTAATGATTTCTTATAACATTTTCATAAAAACGTCGGTCTTGTATGTTTGGCATGAATGGTAACATGGCCTGAATAACTTTTTTTTTCTCTTTTGTTAGTTTTATGCTCAAGTTACTTTATTCGACCTTTGGAAGTTTGTCAACTTTTGCAGATCTTGTAATTTTCGACTTTTTGGATATTGTACAAGATAGAAATTATGCATTTTTTTTTAAATATACTAACAATTGTTCAATATAATACAAAAAAGATGAAAAGCAGTTTATTGAACAAAAATGAATTGAAAAATCGTTAAAAAAAGTGTCTTATTGAACAAAACAGTTCTCTGTAAATTGAAAACTAAAAGAGATAGAACAAAATGGTTTGCGCCAAATGAAAGAGAGACCAAAATTATGAGGCCTACATACCTAACTCAATTTCGTAAAAAATGGCCTTTTGAACAATATAGCATCCAGCCGACGAAATTTGTATGGGAAATCTTTCAGATTTGAAAAAGATTCATGGTAAATATAATAAATATAATATAATGCGCCTTCTTTTGAAGTTGGCCTTCGTTTATACTATGCTCCCACTAAAACAAAATATGAGATTTCAGCTGAAAAATTTTAATATTTCAAACTGATGGAACAAGATTTCATTTATGTTTTAACCAAATCTTTGTTCAGTCATGTGTAATCTTAACATTTTTCAGCATTTATTTTAGATTTCGGTTAGGTGGGAATATAGACTGCCGCTCATCTGAATAGGTTCACTGTTTTTCGTAACTTAATGTAAGACTCTCTGCATATATATGGCAATGACACGCCTGTGTTATGTATTTATCTAATGAAAGAGCATTATTTTGCCCTTAGTTTGGGAGAAAAAATGTTCTCTTTAAGCTTACCGTTATTCTCACACGCTAGCTAAACTTAATTCATTAAGAAAAACTAACGTTTTTTTTGGCTCATCGGAATAGGTTCGAATGCAAAAAAATCATTTTTAATTGATGTGCACGGGTGATATGTACTGAAAGTTAAGTTTTTTGGTAAATCGAATTGTTTTAAACCATTTAACAAGGAAAATGGGTCGCGAAAAATTTTTAAACACGAAGAAAAAGGAAAAATAAAAGCATTTCGTGAATTAGGGCTAAGCCAAAAAAAATCGTAAAAAAAAGGAAAGAAGCCAAAATTTAATGGATAAATATTTTCGGAACATCGAAAACTACGGGAAAAATATGAAAGTTGGAACTTAAAATGCCAAATCAATGACCAATAGACCCGTAATCACAACAGCTGCTTCTAATTCGCATGATTTCGCGTCAAAAATTAGACTCAAAACTGGTGTTAAGTGTAGTTTGTCGACGGTGAAACGCGGTATTAAGAGTACTAAACATTTGAAAAGGAAAAAAATACCGAAAAAACACATTTGAACGAAAAACGAAAAGAACATCATCTCCAATTTTGAAAAAAAAATACAACTTAGAGGGCCCAGATGGCTACAACTATTACTTTCATAACCTTCGTAAAAAAGAACATTATATAAGCCGTCTGCATAGCTGTGAAGGCAGTGTCATGGTGTAGGGAGCAATTTCATATAATGGAACCTTTGAGCTGCAAATTCTTACATCGCAAATGAATGTCAATGTGTAGAAAGGTGGGTTGGAAAAGATCTTCCCACAATTCTCTGATCTTTTAGGCCCAATACCATTGTCATTCCAGTATCATAATGCCCCTATCCATACAGCGAGGTCGGTAAATCAATGGATCGAGAACCAAAATGTAGAGGTGTTGGTATGGCCTCTATACTCACATGACCTTAACATAATTGAAAATGTTTGGGGACTTCTTTCCCGTAAGGTGTATGAGTCGGGGAGACAATATGAAGACAAGTTATCCTTAATCGAGGGAATTAAGAAAGCGTGGGCAGAGATTTCGCTGCAATATCTAGAAAAACTGTATGACTCCATTCCAAATCCAATTTTCGAAACAATTTAAAAAAAAAAGTTGGCAAAACACATTATTAATATGAATTATTATGTCCCTACCTATTTAATGTGCAAAATAAATCATTTAATTACAGTCATTTTTCTTGTTTTCTTCCATTTTTTGCTTTTGACCCTATTCAGATGAGCCAAAAAAAAAGTTAGTTTTTCTTAATGAATTAAGTTTAGCTAGCGTGTGAGAATAACGGTAAGCTTAAAGAGACAATTTTTTCTCCCAAACTAAGGGCAAAATAATGCTCTTTCATTACATACATAACACAGACGTGTCATTGCCATATATATGCAGAGAGTCTTACAGTAAGTTACGAAAAACAGTGAACCCATTCAGATGAGCGGCAGTGTAGTTTAGATTGTATTTGGCTTGTGGCAAAACAAAAAAAACGTCACTTCTTCTTTTCGACGTTTGGTATATCCTTGTGCTATATCGGGCTTCTCGCTCAACAACTGAGAAAGAATGCCTTGTGCACTTTTAGTTGTATTTGTCCTACTAAAACAACAAATATTATTACAACAAAAATAATAGTAAATACACATTTACATTTATATATAAAATACAAGCATTTTCCCACCCACCCCGACACAAATTATTTGTAGTAAAAAAAAAGAAATCACATTTCCATTCCTACGGTTTTAAGGATACCAAATTTTACGAAATTCACATTCAGCCTTATTTTGACATTCGATTTCATTAGAAAGTATGTCGAATTCGAATAATTTGTATTTTGAGATTCGAACGATTCGAAAGTTCACCTTATCAATGGAAAGTTCATTTATCTTTCGAAAACTAAGCAAATTTTCACTTTCGAATCGTTCGAAAGAAATGTCATTTCATTCTCGTTCAATTTTTTCTGGCGAATAGATTCATAAAACATGTAAGTTTAGTATAATGTTAGTAGTATTGGATGCATAAAATGGATGTGATGCATCCTTGCTTCTCCTATACAACTGCTCCTCACCGTTTTCTCTTTTCATACATAAAACAAATGCCATTTTGATTTTTTAACGTCTGGCTTCTATTTATCAATTATTTTCATAAAACAATTTACAAATCGTCGGCCCAGAATTACAAGGTTCTAACAGCCATTTTTACGAAAAATGAGTTATGGATGTCGTTGGATTCGTATTTTTAAGCGCTTTCGAATGAATTCATGGATATGCACCTTAATTCACCCTATAAAGCGTAAAACGCAAAAAACAAAGGTTCTAAAAACCAAAATGAAGTTAATTTAAGAATTACAACGTTCTATGCAGCAAAATTGGCGGATAGAACTTTATAATTCTCTCTTTGACCAATAAAAAAATTACACATCTTCTTATTGACGTAGAACCTTGTATTCCTTAATTTTGTACATAGAACCTTATAATTCTTATCGGATTGCCGAAAACGCAACAAAGTTCTATGTTGATCAATTTACCTTTGGTTTTTTCTTCGTGTTTTTGATATTGTTTACAAAAAGCTTGTGAAAAACTAGCAACAAGCAGTATCTCAAACCAAGTCTAACAATTTCAGAAATGTTTCATATGTATTAAGAGAATACAGGATCTGACAAAACTGTTAAATTTAATGCATATCGACAAGTGATTGATCACAGTGCGAGCGTTTAGGAAAGTGGGAGGGGATTTAAAAGGAGATACCGATGCACATTGGTTTTGAATGTCTGAATATCACAATGGGAAGGAAATATAGAGTCGGGTAAGGCATTCCACATTCGTGTAGTGCGGCTAAAGAATGAATCTCTGAATTTAACAGTACGTCCGAAGTTGGGCTCAAGGGTAAACTGATGAGCATTCCCCGAAGCGCGAGTGTTACGGTTAAATTGTTTAAGGGGAGGAATGCAACTGGCTATTTCACTAGAACAATGTTTGTAAAAATAACGGTAATATAATGAAAGACAAGAAACATTGCGACGGTGCTCGAGAGATTCAATTGTTTCTGTTTTAGTCCTATCACCTATCAATTGTAAAGCTCTTTTTTGGATTCTATCCAAAAGACTCAAGTGGGTTATTGGAGCACCTGCCCAAATATGGGAATTATACTCGAGTTTAGGACGAATATAGGCTTTATAGATTACAGCCAGATCAGAAAGGGTAAACAATTTCTTGCATCGTCGAAGGAAACCTAAACACTTAGCAGCGTTTTTGGCAACGTCGAATATGTGGTCATTCCACACAAGGTCGTCTGTGATGCACATACCGAGAACTGAGATCTGTTCGGTTTCCACAATGCAAGGGTCACTTATGGATAGCGGCATGGGGGTGGATTCCGCTTTAGCGACAGGAGACAGCATTGAGTTTTTGAAGCATTAAATCTATGCGAGGAGCATAAAATAGCAGTTGAAAACACCACTGTATCTGGTGAGCTGGTTTTGAAATATAATGCGCATTTTCAGGAAAAGGAAGAGGCATACAAGCAAAGACAAGTTGACAGAGAAAATACAGTTCCAGTTTTGTGCTTTGACATGCAAAATGTACTTACCATGTCCAAAAGCTGATGTAAGCTCATTTTTTTACCACTCAAAGTTAAATGTGTATAACTTTACAGGACATTTTTCGCTTAATAATAACGTCTATTGCTGCTTGTGTGATGAAAGCACAATGGGAAGAACAGAAAATGATATTGCTAGTGCTTTGCTGAAAATTCTAAACCGTGTTATGTCAAAACCGGAACTTGTTGGTAAACTTCATATTAATTGATTTTCATAAGCATCAGCCAGACATCCAACATATACATTTTAAATTCTCTACTCCAGGAAATTCTACAATTTAGGAAATAGGTAATACCCATAGCTGCATTCAACGCGTCTTACGAATCGCGATTTTCATTCACCCTTGTCATTCAAAAAACAAAATCTTACAGTTTTGCAAATGCAACCGTTAGATTTTAAAAATGTGTATGAGTGTTGTAAGATTTTAAATATTAAATTAATACCATTTTCGAAAGTTGTCCAACATCAACTTACACAAAACCTTACCGAGGTGTTTTTTAAGACTTCCCATCTTGAAAAATCTCTTAAAAGTGTAGACTTAGTGTTCAAAAACCTTAAGAAATAAGAATATGTGGTCTTTTCAATGGCCAAATTTAAAAGAGGTACAATTAAAAAATGACCTTGCAACAAGAAAAATCAAACCATTTAAAGCAATGCTTAAATACATGCCTGCAATTTATTGATAAAGAAATTTCGAAAATATAATGAAAACAAGAACAAATATCCAATATGATTAATTAAAATTCTTGTTGGTTTAATTAATTTATAATATTCTATAATTTTCTTAAATGTATTCACATATTTACTTGAACTGTAAAATATATATAAAATATACTATGAAAATTAAAATTTTAGTTTGTTTAATCAAATTACTATTTATTTTCTTATTTATTTAAATGTTGTACCTTTAATTCATTCAATCAATAATTAAAATATTAGTTTTATTATATTTATTAATTATTTTCATTATTTTCTTATTTACGTTAACGAACTGTTAAATATATGAAGTTAATTATATAGTGTACTAGGTGCTACATGCATTAAAAATACTATATAATATTTTCCTATAATAAAAATGTAAAAATCAAATTATTGTTTTATATTTAGTTGGAGAATCATTTCAGATACTCTATTTTGCTGCTTTTATACTATGAATACCATAGTTTTTTTCAACGACTAAACTAAATGTTAGAAATCTTCATATGATTAAATAACAATTACAAGGTTCTATGTGGTACATAGAACCTTCACCGAAATTTGAACTACATGGAATTGGCTCATAGAACTTTGTGCAAAAAATTTAATTTGCAATTAAAAGGAAATTCCTCAACACATAAACAAATAAATTATATTTTTATTAGTTATTATCAATAATCTATCGTTTGTTATCATTCGAATGTAAATCAATAGCCATTTAATACGAAATCTGAGCATCAAAAACTTAAAAGTTGAATAACTCGAAATGGGGGTCGGTCGACATAGAACCCTGTAATTCTCAGCCGACGAAATGGTAGTTCAAAATTCAAGTGTGACCAGATTTGTGTAAATTAAGTTGCCTTCTTTTTTTGTTTATCAATTTGGAAAACAAAATTAATTTACATGAAAATTAAAACATAAATCAATTATTTTATTATTCAGGGAAGTTTACCCATATTTAACACCTTTTTGATATCAATAAACTTACCATACTGTTTTCTAAATGCTCCAAAATTTGAAAATGTCAGTTTTTATTGATGTATTCAAATTCAAACTTTACCGGGCGGTTAGCATCACTTATCTTTACTTTATTTTTCTTAAATAATAAAGTTTTATTTTTAGACCATATATTTTTTTGAAATAAAAATTATCAAAAAAAAAAACAGCTTGGTCATACTAAATCAGATAGAAATGTCAGTAAATTTCAAACAGCTGATTTCGAAAATGAATTTAATTGAGGTTCATTTTATGCAATCATTCGACAATGAACATTTTTCGTTCGAATGTCAAAATATGGATAGTTCATTCGAATGAAAGTATCTCGTCGTCGTTCTATGAAAACTCCCTAATAGACCGAGAGCCCACAGCAATTTTTGGGTGTGATTGATAACAAAAAATAATTAGCATAATTAGTTAGGCCTTTAGTAGTTATTTACAAATGTGAACGTCTTGCATACTCTAGTGGGCGCAATAGTGCATTATAGTGCATCAAGTATGCAGTTCTTTCCTTATTTTAAAAAATTGGGAAACAAAATTTGCCATAACTTCAAAATGAACAGCTAAGTGCCCTGATTGCAAATATTTAGGTCCATGACGTTTTGAAGGTGGCCTTCTTAGTGCAAGAAGTTGCCTATTCTTATCGCGTCTGGCAGGCAGAAGGCTGTCTTGGACCTCGATATTTTCAATCAGGGGGCTTAACTCTACATTTTGGCAAAGTTGTTATCACAATTATTTGGATTTGGAAAAAACTGCATACTTAATGCACTATAATGCACTATTGCGCCCACTAGAGTATGCAAGGCTTTCACATTTGTAAATAACTATAAAAGGCCTATCTAATTAAGCTAATTATTTTTTGTTATCAATCACACCCAAAAATTGCTGTGGGCTCTTAGTCTATAAGTCCATTTTTAAAAAAAATGTGATTCAATTCTTATTTAATTCATTTCGGATAAACCATTTGCAAAAAAATGTATTGCACAATGGCTACGCCAAACCCATTCTACAATTGAAGCCTGAGATATTCACCCTTATTACGATAGGCGTTTTTCTAAAACGCCAACTGTCGTTTTAGGAGTCGTGTCGTTTTTGTTTTGGTATTCCGTAACTAAAACGCCAGCGTTTCTCTCGCTCTTACATTCCACAATACATTCCAAACATCTGACATATCAAATTGTTTGCAAATTGAATAATTTGGTTTTGAAAATTATATTTGTGTGAATTTGTTTCAAAAATAAGAAAAATGAACAGTGTAGAAAGTTATTTTTCTTGGAGCACCAGTGACGACGAAGAAGAAAAGAAAGATTTGATTTGGCTGCCACAAAGTATGTTATTAAATTAAAAAAATATATATTCAGTAGGTAATTCTACCACTGGTTTTGATTTTTTATTTTATCGCATTTGTAACACATTCAAACTTGCTGATACCCTTCGATTTTTTGCAAAAGCGAGCTACCAAAAGGGGTTGGGAACGACTTCAATTTGGGACTATCCCAGACAAGCCTAAACAACATTCTTAAGGAAATACCTGCTCACGTTTTATATTTGCCAAGTTGTAATTTCTACAAATTCTTTTATTTTCCTTTTTAATCGGATAGATAAATACATATATAGAATAGATAGATCGCTTGATATAAATATTTGTATATACACATATGCATATGATGGAGGAGAAAGAAATACTTGGCCTTTGGGTATGTGATTGTGACTGATAACAGTTCAAATAAAAATACATTTTTGCAGGAGATGCTGGGTACCTACTCGAGCCTTTTCTTGTAACTCCTTATAGATTTGTTATTTTCACTCTTAACAAAGAATTTTAAATTATAAAAACTAAAATAAATTTAAAAAAATTATATTTTGACTCCTGTCGTCAACAAATTTCTAGACGACAGATTTCGGCATTTTTACAGACGTTTTTTGTATGGAAACGACTAACGGAATACCAAAAACAATATAGAGAACACGTTCCACAAGAGAGAATCGACAAATTGACGTTTATTTGGCGTCGAACGCCTTACGTAATACTAAATTCACACTGACGTTTTTATTTTGGCGTTCAACGCCTTACGGAATAAGGCTGATTGCTATTCTGATAATTTTTGGATTTTTTTATATTAATTTCCAAGTTTAAATGCAAATATCTCAAAAAACAAAAAATGGACTTAGGGAGTTTTCATAGAACGACGACGATCTATTCTATCGAATTAGCTATTCGTTCGAATCTCAAAATAAGGCTGGGGGGTTATTATGAAAAACGATACTCGTTCAAAATAAGGCGTATTCGTTAAATTGCGATTAGGAAAAACGATTGCAGTAGCACTTAATCGTCAAATTGCGATTAAAAAAAAACGAAAATCGTAAAAATGACGATACTCGTATTTTTATTTACGAGTGCCTTCAGCTCTCGTTCAGCTTTCGTTTTGGCGGTAGTTGTCAAATGTCATTTTTTTTATTTTTTTTTTTGGTTGGTTTTTGTTTTGTTAAGTGAGCAAAAAAATGTAAGTAAATAATAAATAAAATTGTGAAAAACATAAAAATAAGTTATTTCTAACCTTCTAGACCTACAAGTAATGCTAAAAATTATCATTTTTCGTTTTTGCCTGGCAACTTTTTTTGCTTTCTATTTTCGTATCTTGTAATCGCTCTTCGCCATGACTTTCGTTTCTTCAAGTTTCGTTTTTTCTGCCGTTCGTTTCGTAATTCATAATAAGGGCCCTGATTGTCTATTACGAGTGCATTCTGTGATACATTTTTCGACATTCGTAGCGCATTTTGGATGACCATAGAATTCATGATAGCTGTAATTATTGCTTTCGTCCAACAATTTTTTCGTTTAAGATAGGTATATCCGCAGAATTAAAAAAATCGAAAACATATTTAAAATATAATATCATTCCTGTTTTGTGAATATTTTATAACTTTTACCAATTGGAAAATATTGAATGTATATTAAAGATCTATTAAGCTTTTATTTAAATAACTTATCTTTTTAAGACAACATGGAAACAACAAACATAAATATACTACAAATAATATGAAACATGTGCTAGATAAAACAAACAAGTCATCCAAAGTAGCTTCTTTGTATGATTTCAACATTACCAGACTGTAGTTTCGATGATGTATGGTGAATTTTTCAGAAATTGAGAAAATTTAAGTAAATAATTTCGATGATTCCTTTGTTTTCTTACGTTCCTCTGAAAGCCAGCTATCAATTGCCTGCAAATTTCGGAATTAGGATTTTGGCATCGCTTGGAATACGATAATTGAGCAAGTCGAAAAGGTGACATCGGAATGAAAATGGTTCCCTTGGTATTCCATAAGGACAGTTTTCAAAGACTTTCTTTGATTTAGATTTTTTTTTTTTTGGAATATTCATGAGACAGATTGATGTCTGGTTAATACACATTTATTAGAGGGATCGTCCAGTAACAGGTTTGGATGTCATTTCAGTGGCCCATGTCTAAACTTTGTGGAGGACAAGCTCTCTAATATATGCTCGTGAAAGTACCTTCCTTGGATAAAATTCAAAACCTTCCCTAGGAATTTATTGATAACGTGATTACATTTTTCAGAAAGGCTATCATTTCATTGGAAGAAAGTTCTTTAAATTGTTGTCTTTTTAAGTCTACAACTATTCTTCAAAGTTTAAAAATATATAGTTGAAAAAAATGTTAATTTTCTTAATGCTTTCATTTTATTATGAGAACTTTTCAAATTGTTTCCAAATAGAGTAAAGTATGTATATAATCGAAAAATGCAATATTAGTATTATTAAATACCTACTTACATTTATGTGAAAAAGATAGTGAAAAACCTCGTTCATAACTTAGTTCATTCGCTTCATAGACGCCTGTTTACCGTGGTTTAAAACAACATTTTTCTCCTCAATTTTGAACGAAACAAGCAAATTAATTGTATATTCTTAAGTATCTTGTTTTTTTTTTGCCGAACACCCACAAATTATTTTGTGAAGTGGTTTTAGGATTAAAACTAAATGATATTTTACATTATTGTTCGCCCATCTGTTCTCAAAAAAAAAAATAATCATTTTATACAAATTATTGTTGTTGCGTACGAACTACAGTTTATTATTTATTGTTTATTAAAAGTAAATTTCTCTCATTCATTGATATATATAAAATATCTAATACAAAGCATCATTTTCTTAGCTAACATTCATTGTCACCCTGATGTTTCTTCCATTAAAATTTTATATTTATAAATTACATTTCAAAATTAAAAATTATAGATCTATTGATTTATTTCTTTTTATTTTCTGAGATAATAAGGTCCTTTATAAATGGAGGAAACAAACAATATAGTTTTACATGGTTTGTCACAGTAATATTGGAACACATACAAATATTTCTAATACAAAAAATGAAGTCTTGTTTGTTAATGGATAATAATGTAATTTAGATGTATTTAGCTGAATTTCGTTTATTTTTAATGACGATTGGAAGTTGCCAGCGGTTGTGTTTATTTGTGTTCGTTTTGTTTTTAAACAAAAATATTAAGTTGGCAAATTTGTATTTGTTGAAACCGCTGGCTGTATTTCAATTTCGCTGCAGACTGTAATTTTATTATGTTATTTTTTTTATTATTTTAGGTTGAGTTGGTACATTTTTAGCGCATCCGGTATGTATTGTTTTCATGCACATCTGACAGCTCGCCTTTGAAATTTACATCGATAGTAAAATCTAAATCACGGTTATTCCTCTCGTTTGGCTTCATTTTGAAAGTTCCATGGATCTCTTCGCCCTTCTTAACTGTTAAGTAGTCATCGAGGTAGAAAACGGTTTGTTTCCAGTGTGTATATGTTGCTTCGGGGGATGTACTGAATCCCAGGCGCTTATGGCATTTTGTAAACTCAATGTTGAAGTACGTCACTAATGCCTGCACGAAGTCATTTCGTTTGATAATTAGGTTAAATGGTGAAGAGAATTCAAGGTCCGTTTTTTTAACTGTATATAAATCAACTTCCTTGACCATATACGATGTGGATACTACTTGCTTGGGATCCACTACGTCCACAAGCGGTTCGGTGACTGCTACTTTTCGAATACAACTCATATCGAAACCGTAGACATCGTCCCACCAGTTAATCTTTTCATCTTTATACTGACGGTCTTCGATGGCGGTAATGTAAAGTGTACCGCGGTCGGGGAACATCATACCGTCAGACTTCAGCCATTTGTCGCGCGCGTACAGTACTGTGTCCAACATCGACTCATAGAACAGGCAATATCTGAAAAATTAAAAAGAGAAAATTCAAAATGGTTTATGGGTTAATTAATAAAAGAATCAACAAAAAAAAAAACACATAAACAAAGTTGAAATATTGTCCTTTTTGTACACAATTAATCTGCTGGACAATGAAATGTGTAAAGAAATAAAGAAAACAAATGCAATGAATTGCTCCAATAGCAAAACTGTGATAGAACTATCGTTAACATTAGTGGAAATCCTTAAGAACATTATGTTTAAAAAAATCTTGAGCGACGGAACATATTCTTGGATGAATGGATGAGTGAACAAGCGAAATCGTTCGATTTGGGACGAAATCAATCGCTATAAAATACATCAGCACCAAATGAATTCCTAAGAAAATTACTGTTTGTTGCGAATTTTGGTGTGACAGAAAATTCGTTTCGTATTTCCCCACAAAACGAACATGGAGTTGCCATAACCGTCAACAACGAGCGCTACAGATTAGTGATGAGCAACTTCTTGCGGTCTAACAGATCGGATGCGGCACACTGTGCATATCATGATAGACATTCCTACAGAAGAGCGATTTGATCGCATTTAGACATCTCTTTTGTGTTTGATTTAAATCGCAAGTCCAGTCAATAACCCACATACAATTGATGCATGCAAAGTCCACGTAACGAAATCAACCATTTTAATAAAGTGAAAATCATCAAATGTCCATTTTATATTTTTAGTATCGTTTAGTATACACTTTTCCAAATGTCAAAAAGATCGCTTTGTTTAGTTTTCTCCTCGAACTGCCATTGAGCGCTCAGAAGCAATTTGATTAAAAAAAACTCTGCACGATACTTGTCTAATACTAGTTTAAAATTAGGGAAAAAATAGTAAGCCGACCTTAACAAGTTATTAAACTTTTAACTAGTACCATACTAATACCTTAACACTTGGTTGTTTAAAGCTTTGCGCCAATGACTTTACTTTACTTGATTCTGCATCGTTCTCTTGAAAATATTTGTTTTACCTTACACGGCTAGTTTTCCAAAGATTTTATTAGGACTTGAGTTTGCTGAAAATGAACGAACTGAAGGTGAATGTAAGGAAAAAAATATCTATACAATTTCGAGTAAATGCTGATATGTATGTATCAGTAAAATGTGTTGGAAGTATAAAATAATTAGATATTCCAAAGATAAACAGCTCAATTTTAATAAGCATGTCTTTCCAAGGTCATAGAAACACTGAAAAATTATCAACTCAAGAAATATCCTGAAGAACGAAATATTTTCAATGACCAGCAGTTTGACTTTCGTAGCAATAGGTCTACTGGTGATCTGATGGTATATCTCACCAAACAGCGGCACAAATCTTTACATAGTCTTGAAGAAATTAAGATTATTGTACTCGATATTTCAAAAGCATTTTATGGAGTTTGGCGTCAAGCTCTCTTATCAAAAATGCCTGAATTTGATAATGATGAATCTTTAAAAATTAGAAATTACCCTTCGAACCGCTCAGTACAAGTTGTATTGGATGGTCTCAAGTCTGTTATTTAAAAACTAAATACTATATTCATCATGATGGAAATTCTAATCCATTTAAATATTTTATTATTCTTGTCCTTCTGATATGGATTTAGAGCGGTAGCATTTGAAAGTCTTATTAAATTCTGCTCTTGATAGCATTGTCAAATGGGGAACGAAGTACCGAGTAGAATTTAATACTTCAAAAACTCAATGCTGTCTCCTGTCGTCAAGGTGCAACCCACCCTCTGCAATTAGATTATATTATGAACAGCTCTTAGTCCCGGTATATGCATCACAGACCACCTCGTGTGGAATGACCACATATTTCATGTCCCCAAAAACGCTGCTATTATTAGACACACTACGGATTTTTCAGAAATTTATGGATTTTACGTGTACGTGTATGCCTGTACGTGATTTAAGGCTTAATGAAACAGGATCAATATAAAGAAGTCATAAGGAATCGGTTGTTGCTCAGGTTGGATTTCCAAATTGTGAACAAGAATATCCCCTTGTTGGCTTGGCCAGGTAACAGCTCTAATATGAAACCTATTGAAAATGTGTGAAAAATGATGAAGAGCAAAGTAACTAAAGAGTTATCACAACCAAAACGCAACTCTTGGAAAAATCATCATCATCCGCAAATGCAGCAGACACAGTTCAGTCTTGCATTAACAACATGCAGCGCAGAATATAAGATCTTATAGCGGCAAGAGTAGACTTAACTAAATATTAGAATTTTGTAATTTTCATCTTTGACCAAATATGGTCTTTTATAATCGATAACAATTATGTATTATACAAAAAGAACAAATTTACTGCAATCAAATATTCACAACTATATAACACACTGAAAATTATGTGGTATCCTAGCCACATCGGGATCGAAGGAAACGAATTTGCTAACCACGAAGCAAATCTAGCTAGTAAACCACCAGTATACGTCGTTAATATCTTTTCCAGCTGGATCTTCAAAGAAATATTGAAACCTATCTCACCTACTTGGCCGAAACACCTGTAGTACTTCCCTACAATTCAATACCATCCTACTCAACAATCAAACAAACAATCCGATATGAACCGTCTTCTTTAAATAAGTTAGGGCTGGAAACCTTAGTTTTGTTATGCCCTCTCTTTTCAAATATTTACTTGTAACTCAAATTATGTTAACAAATATATTTTTTTTTGCATAAAATCTACAGTGCGTCTAATAATATGGCCGAGCAAAATAATAGCAGAGTAAGCTCTTAAAAATTTAATGTTTTCTTTAAAGTGGTACGAATTTTGCTAACTTCTACTGTAGAATGGTACTCATAGCAATTAGGTTAACCGTTTGAAGTGATAATTTAACCTTTTTTTAATTCTTTTAAATCAAATTTTGCAAAAATGGAGAAGCACTGCTATTAATTTGCTCCCTTTGTTTTCGAGCCTATTTTTTTTCTGTATTATTATCAATCATATGATCAATAAATAACAGTTTGATTTTTATAATAAAAACATTTTAACGTCTTTTTATTTATTTTCCCTATTTTTTTGTCTCGCAGCTACAGTTACTCCCAAAATTGATCATACACCAATACAAAAAGACTTTTTTCCTCTTTTCATTAAACGTTAAAATATTTAAGAACTGAGAAAAATTAACAATTAAAAACGAAAATAAAAAATTATTTTAACGCACAAAATTGAGCGTACATTTATACAAAACTTAAAAAAACAAAATACAAATGCAGTATAATTTCACATTCAATATTTTGTGTGATAGCCTTAGGGCCATTTTCTTCACTAGAAGTTGACCTCATCTTTAGGATTTTTATTCTCAACTTGTGATTTTGTTTTTCTTCACTCAAAGTTGATAGTTTCAACTTTCGATTCTCAACTCTCGAGTTGATCAACTTCTGGTTTTCTCAACTTCCGAAAAAAATAGAAGTTGAGAGAGCAAACTTGAGAGTTGACATGAAACATTGTTTTTTTTTTAATAAAATACATGCATTTTGCTTCAAAAGTTTGTTTGCTTGAGTTTTCACAACAAAAAAAAATATTGTCATAATTTTCCGCAGCAATTATTTTTGAGAAAATTGGACTTCAACTTCCTCGAGCAGTGAATATCGCCGCACGAAGAAATTCTTGAAGCAGTACGACGCTTTTTCGCCATCGGAAAGATGATTTTTATAGGTAAATTTGGTCACTTTATCACCATTGTAACAAACGCTGATGAGCATTTGTACAAGGAATTGCAGATAGGCACTCGCAATTGAGTTGAGCGTTCATATGGCGTTTGAAAAAGCAAATTTCCCCGAGTTGGCTTCCGACATTAGGTGCAAAAAAGAGACGGCAAAACTCATCATCATCGCTTGCGGTGTTATTCACAACAAAGCAATTGATGGAAAATTATAGAACCTGCTCCAGAAATTCCCAGATTTGCTGATTTAGCTCCCACAAATTTACCATGTATCTTTGTGGAAACGGCAAAATCCATGACAAACATCCGTTCGGGATTGCTAACAACCTATTTTTATCCTTATGTAGATCGAGGAGAAAATCATTCATCACAAATATCACACAAAAATTCAATTAGATTGACTGAATAAATTAAAATTTAATTTTGAAAGTGACAGCTTGTATATATTTTAACAAATATCCCAGGGATATTTTTCAAATCAGAAGTTGATCAACTTTAGATTTTCAACTCGGGAGTTGAGAAAAAAAATTGTGAAGAAAAAGAAATTTCAACTTGCGTTTCAACTCTCGAGTTGAAGCCAACTCTCAAGTTGATCAACTTGAGAGTTTGCCTCAAGTTGAGCTATAGTGAAGAAAACGGCCCTTAGAGCCATTTTCTTCACTATTTGTCAACTTGCCGCAAACTCTCAAGTTGGCCAACTCTAGAGTTGACACAAACTTGAGAGTTAAGTGACAAGTTGAAATTTGTTTTTTTTTTTTCATTTGATCTTGGGAACAATAATTTATGACTTCAGAAAGTTGAAATTTTTGAAAAAAGGAATAATGAAAGAAGTTGAAAATAACGCATTTCGGATGGAGTAACACTCTGAACCCTGCAAACTTCATCCAATTTTTTGTGTTATTGGACCATTTTCACATTTCAATTCAGTTCTCAAGTGTTTTCATAATTACATTGGAGAGCTCTGATCATACTACATCCAAAACATAATAGAAAAAAACGCTCGTCAGCGAAGTGTGAACTTCAGCACAAACATTATGGCGCCCACAAATTCATTGGTCAGTCTTTGACAAAAACAAATTCTTATTGGAAAATCTGCGTCGTATCAAATTTATTTTATCAAACATCTAAACTCACCCCATCCACTCCGAGATAATGATGTCAACTTTTTCAATGCCGCCGGGCAGCTCGATTTCTTCGATCTTCCCCTTGACTACTTTGACCACATCTGTTAGATTATTGTCAATTACAACTTGGCGGGCGTACTCGACAATATTCGAGCAATCAACGGCAATGACTTTGGCTGCTCCAGCTTTCGCGGCAAACATTGACAGGATGCCAGTTCCACAGCCAACATCGAGCACCACCTGCGCATCGCGTGTGATTCGAGGTTGGAATCGATTAGACAAATAAAAAACTACGAATCGTTATGGGGGAATCACTTACCTTTCCGCGGAACAAATGCTTGTTGTGGTACATTGCATTACGATAGGTTATGGTTCGCACCTCATCCTTAAGCATCTCCTCGTGAATGCCAAAATGGGCATAGGAATCGAAGTAGTAGTCCCGGGATGTCATTTCATCGGCACTAGCTGTCGTCGTTGTGGCATTGATCTTCTTCACCGGTGTGGTATTGTTTTCCATGGCAATATCTTCTGACTGGAATAAAAGGACAAAGTATTTCAAAATCAAGAGATCCAATAAGAATAGCAGTTGTTTGCCCAAAAGTTACGGCCAACAGAAGCCGGCAATTATGATTGGCAAGAAAGCATTGATTTTATATAGCAATAAATGTGTAAATGGTTTTCATTGGCTTAACGTCCTTTTTCACGTGCATAGGGCAACATTTTGCGCCACTTTGTTCCTCCATTTAATGATTATTAAACAAAATAATCAAACGACGCTTCCTTCTATCGGAATTCACGAGGCGAGGTCTACAAATTATGCAAACTTACCATTTTTCTTATTTCGGGCGGTCCGCCTTGTTTCTGTTGAGTTTTCAGTTTAGTTTTGTTGTTTAAGGCTTTCCTAAGAAATAGTTATGCAAATTTTGCTTTAAAATCCTGAACTTAAGAATTTAATAAGAAAGGAAATGTGTAGTTTTGCAAAAAATAAAAAAAATATCTCGAGGGATTTCGCAAATGAAATTTATTTTAACCGCACACGCACGATTTGACGGTCTTCTTGTCACGGTTGATCATCAGAAAGAGAGAGGGGATGCGAGAAACTCACGCACACTTTGACCTAATCAATATGGCGGTTTGTGAATTTTGTGTTGGTGTTTTTCATCTGGGATTGTACTAGTTTTTTTAGCATTTGTAAGGTTTAATAAAGCCCTCGATTACATTTGCGGCCGCACAAAAAATGTTATACTACGTTTTCACCAAGAATAAATCCGAGATTTAAGTCAAGAGATTTACAGCCCGATTCTCCCCAAAGTCAGTGATGCCTCACAAGTCACAAGAAGAGGTGAAAATGATTTCGTGACTTTTTCGAATTCTGCCGCTCAGTCACAACTTGTGAGAGTCACAAAAACAATCGAAACTGTGACCTCCTTCAGAGCAGGTCACAACTCATAAATTTTTAAAGTTTCTTGGATTGAAATTCAGTAAGAAAATTTTCTAGATTTGTGAATAATTTTGAGTACACAAAAATGGAAGTGGACTTTGTTCTAGTGAATATTTTTGCTGATCTTTCCCACAAAAAAGAAAATTAATATTATTACA
This sequence comes from Chrysotoxum bicinctum, assembly GCA_911387755.1. Taxonomy (NCBI): domain Eukaryota; kingdom Metazoa; phylum Arthropoda; class Insecta; order Diptera; family Syrphidae; genus Chrysotoxum; species Chrysotoxum bicinctum. The sequence continues at coordinate 202,820,748 of OU426988.1, forward strand.
TAAACAAAAATTTCTTTAAGAAACTAATCGTATCTAGAAGTTTACAGCGTCGACGGCTTTAAGAACATTGAGAGATACAAATGATCCATTCGCTCTCCAAAACAATACCAGGCGAATCTATAAACAAATCTTAAAGGTTACTTAACTTTAAAATACCTCTAAGCAGCTCTTAAGTATGAAATCGGTATCTATAATCAATTTTCACATTTAAGTAACGTTACTTAAAGGCCTCTTAACTTAAACGCCATCAACCGCGTTTAAGGGTCACTTAAAGGCATTTTAAAATGTATTTTGACATCTCGATTGTCATCTTTGAAATTTTGAAGTTTCAAATTGTGAGTTTGTAGGTATTGTTTGTTGTGATATTAATATTATATTAGAACTATAAAGTACAACGATTTAAGAAACATAAAATTTGTATTGATTAAAGTATGTGTACGCGCAAAGAAATTTCGTCCACGCTTCCCTCTTAGCCTTTGAAGTGTTTGTATCGACACTTTCTTCCTCGTTGTTGGAAGAGAATAGGCGTTTTCCTAAATGCAGTGTTGCAGCGCATCGTGGATTTTGATGCCCATGCAACGTTTTTCTTCACTTTGAGATTTACTTTTACAATTCATTAGAAAAAAACTCTAAAATTTGGAATTCGTATTTAATAACGTTATTTTATTGAAGCAAGTGAATAAAAAAAAAAGCATCAAAATTCATGATGCGCTGCAACACTGCATTTAGGAAAACGCCCAATCTGTGCATAAAATAATTCTGTTTTGTAGTGTATTATTGCAAATTTTAAAATAAAAAAGTTTCCTTGTAGGAGGCATCCCAATTTTCAGATCTTTTTCTTTTTATTTGTGGCGGCGGGTTTGGGTGTGTGTTCGCTAGCCATTTTTTTTTGATTTCACAAATAAAAAAATGTATCTTCCAATTATTTACTGAAAGAAGGTGTCACAAAACAGCTGTGTTGTATAAAATGAAGCAGCATTTTTTTTTTCTGTACTAGATTTTCACATTCTTTTACGTTACGTGACACAACCATTGTTTAGTTAAGTACCAATGAAAAATCGATTATAGATACGAATTGAAGTTTCGTCATTTAAAGCCAAATTAAATATTTAAGTATGCTTAACTAAATAACCTCTAAGATGCAGTTTAAGAAAATCTTATAGATACGGCTGTACATTTATAAAGTTTTTTCACCTTCTGAAAACTTTATGCAGTCGCCATGATTGCTTTCTTCTGAAAATGTTATATTTATTATTTAATCATTTTATTGTTTAAAAATTATGTTACCTTGCATTTTGTAATTTCTTCGTTTTGAATAATCAGCTGTTCAAATAATGACACTTAAAAATCTCACCATGCTGTGGTGAGTTTTCTTGTGACGATTAGGGGGAGAATACCAAAATGTTATCGAATCACAACTATCCTCACAAGGAATAGTCACAAGAGCTTGTGACTTGTGACTCCTCACAAGGGGGAGAATCGGGCTGTTAGAATAAATCTTGAAGTGTTTTCACCAGAGAAAATGAGATTTATTTAACGTTTTCACTCTGAAATGTCATTCAATTGTCAATTTGAACAAGAGTAAAAAATATTGCAATTTAAAATGAATAGTAAAAAGGAAAATCAATTTCTGAGCAATAAAATAATTTATTTTTAATAAACAGTTTATAAAAATGAGTCTCACAACTTTAAAACTATTGGCCCTGAGTAATAGATCCGAATCTAGCCTAAGTTCGATTTTAACCAAACATTCGTAGAAATAAAACAAATTTAAAGTATAAATACTTAAAAGCGGCTTTCCTGTAACTAATGTCGATTTCCTTTTACACTAGGGATTTTAGGGATTGCGATCCCTTGTCAAATTTTGTCTTTTTAGTGTGCGTATTTCGTATACATGTAAATCCCTCTCCAAATACGGATTCGAAAGATTTGATCTCTGTCAAAAAAAAAATCGATTTTTTTGGTGTGGTAAAAAGTCAAAATTTGACAAGGGATCGCAATCCCTAAAATCCCTAGTGTAAAAGGAAATCGACATAAGTTAAATTTAAAATGATAGAATCACAATAGAACTTTACGAATCTGGTTAATAGAAATCTGTTTGTGTATCAGTTCACAATAACGAAATTATGAAAATGAGTCACAATTATTGGTATAAATAAGACTTTTGTAAATTTGATCTGTTACTACGAAATTTTAAAAGCAACTTTTCTACATCTAACAAAAAGTGGCTTTAAAACCGATTCTATGAATGTCTATTACTAAGGGCCATTGTTTTCACACCATTTGATTCTAAAAAATGTCATGAAAGTGATAAAATTGGTGCATTGGATAGAAAAATCCAACTTATCAGCCCACACTTCTATCAAACGCTTCTCATCTTCCAGGCTCCAGCTTTTGCGTGTTTTTTTTTTGTATCTGCCATTTTCTGCAAGATGTCTTGTTAATTAAAATTATTAGTTTCTTTTTTGTAAAAAAGTTCATTTAATGTGGTAACAAAATCTAATTCATATTGTTTATACATATTTCGGTAAACAAAAAAACCTTAGACGTGGGTTTTGCGACCGCAGTCATTAAATCTAAATAAAATCTATATACATTTTCTTGAACATCATTTTTAGAAATAAATAAATGAATTATAAAGTGAATTACATCATAGATGAGTATGAATAAAAGTTATTATACATTATATCAAACTGCATTCAACTAAAATTATTTTTTAAACTAATTTCTTCTATAAATTATAAAGAGGAATTTTCTAATTCAATAGCGGTAGAATTTTCAAAACTTTGAATCAAGTCTCGGTACATTTGTGCCAATTTTGTATTTTTCTGACAAACTGTTCCACCACCATGTAGTATTTGATGCTCAGATCTGTGTTTATGTCTCCTATACAAATCCAATCGTCCTCTCCCTTTTCGGAAACTGCCCACTTTGAATGGTCCATTGTCGACTTAAATGAGAAGTCCAACTCATGATTATCAACCAAAGCGATGTTGTAGACTTTGTCCTTTGTAGAGCAATCCGAAGGTAGTTTTCCAGGACCATTCCTCCAGCTTTCGACCATTAAATCTGTTGCGACACCCAGTGCCGTGTTTCAGCTATCCGCACTGGTGACCGATGATCAGCGTGGGACGCTCCCATGACGGGTAGAATACTCCTGCAACAAATGGAAAAGATAATGACTAGAAAGAATAAAAAAAAATACCTACGGATACCTACAAGAATATCTTTTATGATAAAAGGTCTTTGGTAGCTCTTAAAGTGGTGGCTTATCCGTTGGGCTATAAAGACATTTATTGAAGCTGGAGAAGGTCGCAGAATTTCGGCTACAAAACAGGTTCCCTTGTTTTGCAGCATAAATTTCTTGTTTATCCATATTCATGAGCCGCCCAAGGGTGTTTTTTGATTCGGATGTAACACCAGCAACTCATCCCCATGCATGTCGATTAAGTATTCGTTCTCCTCTAAGGTACATATGGTGTTCAAATATTCTGGATATGTTACGAACTCCTCATCCTTCTTGAGCCAGTTTTTTTTTGTATTTGGAATGCTTCATCCATTGAGGGGGCATAATGTATTGACTCGAACAGGTCTCAGTTTGGGAGTTTTTTTTTATTTATTGCCAGCGGCTTGCTCGCTGCGGGAGGTTTTCCTGATGTGATGGTGGCGGCTCCGTCACCGGGACGATGCACAGTCTCGACCAAGACGGGGATTCTCTTCGAGGATTTTCGTCGGTTCTATGGCGTGGTCAATTGTGGTTGTAAATGTGGAGGTTCAGCCCAGCATTCGTGCGTCCTAGACGCGCATGTTTTTTTTTGTAAATTATGGTTTTTAAAGATTTGTGCCCTTCCAAAGTTGTTTTTGAAACAGACACAACACGCTTGTACTGCGTAGCGATTTTAATAGAATGGATAAAGCCACTCATGCACTCATTTTATTCAATCAAGCAAGAGAAAGGAAAAGGAAAAGAATTGTGATATTCCTATTGTATATTTTTATTTATGCACGGAATGTCTGTCTCATGTTCTGAGATATATCGTTCCCCTTTTTTTTTAACTGCGAGAAGTACTAGAAACCATGATGGCCGCTACCTCGTCTTACCCTATTTCAGAAATAGATGGCGTTTTTGAGTAAACGTTTCCTTTTTGAACTATAGGTTCAGACCTGGATTAAAATTTTTTTTGTTTTTGTAATTATTATATACCTGATAAATTAAATTGATTGGCGGGTGGGATGGCGTGATTGACCTGTTGGATTGAGAGAATCCTCGGAACAGGTGATAAATGGATTTTTGGCTTCCTACCATAGGGGCATAGTTGTGGCAACCGTCGTACGCAATAGACGTAAAAATTGAAACGCTTATCCAGTAAAATAATAATAAATAATACTTGTAATTTGTTAAAAACAAAAAAAAAACAGAAAAATATATAATTGTGAACTTAAAATAAAGAGAAAACGTAGGTTAAATTAAAATTAAGTGCAAACCCTTGAAAATAATTAATAAAAAGTGAAAAAAACAAAATTTAATTGTAGAGTGTGGGCACCGGATACCGTCTTAGTGTTCCTACTTGCGGCTACTTGTCTTAGTCTTAAACATTAGTCTTAGTCTTAAAACCTCTGTTTTCCAGCTTCTTCAAGTCAGGCCTGCTGCAACAAGTAAAGAAAACTTAAGAGTTGATTCTATAGTGATTGGGTGAGTTTCTTTTTGGATAAAATAAACGAATAATAGTATCTTTAAAAAAGAAGAATATAAATAATGAGAATTAGATTAAAAGAAAGATTAAAGAAAGTTTGAAAACAAAAAGTGGAAAGGATAGTCAAAATTTTCAGTAAAAGAAAAAAAAAAGATATAAATTTATAAGAAAATAATAAAAAAATTAAGAATATATATATAAATATACGAGTATATATATATAAATGCATTTATCTATGAGTGATTATATGAAAAGTGATACAAACCTATTTCTTTTCTTTTGTTATAGGCTTGTACTCTATTTGGCGATCACGAACTTTATACCTATATTCAAGAAATCGTGATCGCCCGCCCAATTTTCGTACGGGTCCCCAAATTCAAGAAAAGAAAAAAAGAAGGAATTCAAGAAAAGGAGTTTTTTTTAAACAAAATTTCGAATTCTGATTTTAAAACTTAGTTAATATCTGAAAATCTATACTTATAAAGTGCAGTAAAGAGCTGCACGCATATATATGTATGTACCTATAGATGAGATATAATATTTTCGTTTTTGATTCCTGAGATCCTGCTATATAAATCAATTTCCGTTTTTTTTTGTTTTTGCTTGGTGCAATCATTTCCTTTTTTATTTTAACGTGATATTGTAAAAGTATATAGGGATTTGCAGTTTAATTAGTTTTTTTTTGTTTCCCTTTTCTTTGGTTAAGTAAAATAAAAGAATATAGTATTTCCATTTTATCAGGTCCTCTCACCTACATTGAGCTCTTTTAGGTAGGGCAGCTGATAGGGTGCGGAAAATCTTTGTGAGTGTTATTTTTGGTTATTTAGTAAGTAAAAAGCAAAATTCCTAAATACTTGATCTTGGTTTTTTTTATTTAATCAAATTTTGGGTTAAAATTTCTTTTTGTTTGTTAGTAATTTTTGGTCAGGGTTACCACCTTTATTTTTTTTGTTTAAATTTCGCTAAAAATTATCCGAAAACGCACATTTGTTTCCTTTTATGTATTTATTAAAGGTTAATAAAATTAATATTTGTAAATTGCACCATGAAAGCTGAAATACCGTCTTTTATTCAAGCTTACAGCTTGATGGCTTGCTAAGGTTTTAATTTCAGGGGATGCGGATGGCGACTCAAATGGACCGGTGAAAATGACCTGAGCTGCAAAAATGGTAAGCAACAGTCAAGGGGAAGTTAAAAACAGCGGCCAAGATAACTTCCAAGGTAGGGTGGGTCAGGCCAACGCTGAATAACATCTCAGCGCCCTCTAGTGGTAAACGTCCGTCCGTGTTTTCATTTAAATCAATCTTAAATTGATTTAAATTAACTTATTTCTTTTTATATTGGCATGATTTGTGTTTTGTGGCAGTTGAGGATCAAGTTGCGTGGACAAGTTCCCACACTTCCGGCGAGCTTAAGCCGAGCAACCGCGAGCATGCCAAGTCCATTGCGCTTGACAATCAAGATTAAAAATTCAATGAATTCCCCCACTCAACCCTGCTACAAATGGCGCCCAGACGTTGGTCTTTTCGTTTTCGTTTTTGTTTTCCTTTTTCCCATTTTCACCATTCCCGAATTGTTCTTGTCATCACCATTGGCAACTCGTATGTCATGAATAAGGAAAGTTATTTAACATACCTTTTCATTTGCGACGAGATAACAAGATGGTGATGGCGATAATAATTCAACTGTGTTTTGTCTTGTCTTTACCTAATCCTTTTGTTTCATACATTTTACTTTTCTATCATTCTAATTTTTCATTTTTCATTCCTCAGTCCTGTTTTTTCTTCAAGGAGTTGTGACCTGTTGGTGACGAAATGTCGCACAGTTGCACAATTTTCTCCTTCTCTTCCTTTATTCGTGTTTTGCTTATCTAATATCTTCATGTCTTCTATTATTGGCCTCAGGCTAGAATAGAATTGCGGAAGATATTGGATAGCAACAAATTTTTGTCCTATGTTTAAACCTTTTTGTATCTTCTTACCACTCAGAGGGAAAAATTTCAAAAGTAGTCCGTCCGAATGTCTTTTATAATCACAATCTGTTAACCTTTTCAGCTCAGTTCATACTTCGTCAAAAACTACATTCACCGAATAGTCGCCTGAAGCATCCCCGCAATGTTAAATGAAAAACACAATACAAATATAAATAGTCAAAAATTCATAATTTTGAAAAACAATTTTTCGATTTATTGATAAAACAAAAAAAAAAATAAATAAAAAACCTTTCTCCAATTATCTTATTATACACACATATACACTTATTTCTACTTTATATCTAATACAGCTAAATTAGATATAATATTTCAATACCCATTCATTAGGGTGTCGATATTTTTTCGTTAGTCTTTTTCTAGGTTTGTTTTCAATAATTCAAATTAAGAGAAAAAAAAAAAACAAGAATTTTTGTTTTCTTAAATCTACATAATATTAGATAAATATAGGTAGGTATAGAATACATATTTATCTCAACAATTATATCTTTAAACACAATTTTTCTTCGTTCAAAATTCTTTAAGGTAGTGAAATATTTCACAAAAGAATTGAAAGTTTTTGTTTGGTATATAATATACAAACAAAAGAAAACAAATAAAAAAAAAAAAAAAAAAAAAAATTTTTTTTTCCTTTTTGTATTAATTATTTTTTTGTTTAATAGTTATTTGTTTCACGTTTCTTTTGCTTTTTTTTGTATATAACAGATTTAACTGAAATTTTCAAATTACAAAATTTTCAGTACAACTTTATATTTTTTTTGATTCTTTGATTTTCGTAAATAAACAAAATGTCTCAAAGTTCCAAAACTGGAACTACTAAAAAGAAGAGTTTGAGATCTTCAGCCAGGTTACTTCCTGACGAACAAGAACGCTTACTCTATAGCTTAAGCCCACTAGTGCCAGAAAATCCTCAATCCAACGGTTACAGTCAATCTAGTTCTGCTTCCACAAACGCTTCAAATCCGATCAATAATATTAACGCATCTAACAATAATTCCAATGATCTTGAATCACGTCCTCGAATTGTACGAACACCAATAATAAATAATAGCACCAGTGAAAACCAAGGTCAAATTTCGAATATAAATCAAGTTCAATATCCAGGTCAAAGTCAAGGTCAACAACAAGAAGCTTTTGTTACTTTAGGTCAAGAACAACTTAATACGACAATGGAGTCAGAATCCATTACAGCTCCGTCGTACAGCAGCTTAAGCAATCTAGGTGCAGCTTTCGTTGATTCTGATCGCAGTATCGAAACCATTCGAAACGAACAAATCACCGAAAGCACAAATATTAGTCCAGAAAAAGTTAATAATGCCGATCCGGTATCGAACGATCTCAAAGCGTATATTAATTTAGCAATTGTAAATGCTTTCTCGTCTTATACTGAGTCGATGCAATCTGATATTTCTGAATGTATCAAGAAAACTATCAAGGATAACTTTATTGATTTCTTAGGTGATATAAATGCCTCTACCTTACCGTTAAGACGCGAAGACAAAATTGCTAAACCTAGTACGATTTCGAATACGGTTCGAAAACCTTCTCCTCAATATCCACAGCAACAAAATTTACAAAAACAACGTCCGGTACCGCGCCAACAATATCCTCAGCTAAAACATAGCTCCTCTGTACATATCAATGATCAATCTTTTCAAAATAATACATTTCAACAACAGCAACAATCTTTACAAAATACGACCCTTCAAAAGCAACAACAAAATAAAAATACCCAATATGTACAACAACTACGATTCAATCAAAACTTCAGTCCGCAACAAAATTTTCAAAATATTTCCTATCAACAACATCAATCTTCACAAAATAATCATCACCAACAACACCAACAACAACAACAAAATCTGAAACAAACACCAAATCAAAATTTGCAAACCAATCATTCTTCAGCATTTTCTCAACCATCAAATATTTTCAAACCTATTCATAATTCTGAGTTACAACAACCAATCAATTTTTCTCAAAATTATCATGATTTAGATAACCCTAACGGTTATCAACCATCCTCTTCAAATCCATATCCCGATACGAATTTTAATTCAGTCAGAGGTTATAGAGATCAGATTAAACTTGACCGATGGGGTTTGAAATTTGAAGGAAATCCAAAAGTTTTGACGGTTGAAGATTTCATCTTCCGCTTAGAAACTCTTCAATATCAATACCAGTGTCCATGGTCTGAGATATTGAAACAATTTCATCTCACTCTCACAGGAGATGCGCAAGATTGGTATTGGGGATTTCAAAAATCCAGTAGCTTCAGACCGGATTGGCAAATGTTGCGTGAAGCTTTATTGCTTCATTTCCGAAATGTAAAGTCTGACTACGAGATAATGCGAGAACTTTCAGATCGAAAACAAGGCTCAGCTGAGACTTGCGATGCCTTTTTCTCAGCTATTTTTAAAATAAAATCTCAACTTCAAACACCTATGCCCGAATTCGAGCTAGTAAAAATGTTGAAGAGGAATCTTAATGATAGGATTGGAAAACTAGTTTATCCAATGGCAATTTTTTCTATGGACCAATTAAGGTTTGCTTGTAAGGAAGCAGAGAATGCATTCCCATTGAATACACACAGTTCTACTAGATTTTATAGACCACCTCAAAAACTAGCGAATAACGAGTTGCAGTATTTTGAAGAAGATCAAAATCATTACGAAGATAATATTGCAGCTATGCAATATATCGACAATAACCGACCTAGACCGGCAAATAAAATACTCTCTTGCTGGAATTGCAAGAATGGTGGACATTTATATTGGGAGTGCCCATCTCCGAAACAAAATATCTTTTGTTTTAAGTGCGGTGAAGAAAACTTCATTGTCGCGAATTGTCCCAAGTGCAAATCGAAAAACGCACCGAAGAGCGCGATTCCAACGGGGGAATCGCGTTCGAAACAAATCCCCGAGTCATCGAACACAACAAATTCGTAGAAGATTATCAGAATGAAGAAAGTGAAGATAAGAAAATAACGATTTTAAAAAAGGCAAATACAAATTTAGAGCAAAATGAAAAAAATAATAAAATATTTAGTTATAGAAAACCCTTACACATAAGAATAAATGAATATAATAAAGCTAGAGAAAGAATCTTCAATGTTTGTACTGTTAGTAATAAGATACTTAAAGCTAGAAAAAGGTATAAACTAAGAAAACAATTAAAATATAACTTATTATCGACTATTATAGATGTATCTGGAGATCCTAGGCCCTATGCCAAAGTAACAATTGCTGACAAAAAAATTTTAGGCTTGCTAGATAGTGGCGCAAGTGTCAGTATACTTGGCAAAGGCTGTAAACATTTTATTAATGAACTAAAAGTTCAAATCACTCCATTTACATCTAATGTTAAAACGGCTGATGGAAAATGTCAATCCATCATTGGCAAAATAAACTTAGAAGTAAATTATAAAAATACCTTAAAAATCATAACGTTTTATCTTGTTCCGAGCTTGGATCAGGAACTTTATCTCGGCGTCGATTTCTGGAGAGCATTCAACCTTGCCCCTGGAATAGTCAGTGGAATTTCAGTAATGGATTCTAAGGATACTTCAGATACTCACCAATTGTCTCCAGAGCAGGAAATGAGATTGGACGCAGTTAGACGAAAGTTCCGGTGTTATACCAAATACGGACTAGGAAAGACGAGCCTTGTCGAGCATGTCATCGAGACCGGAGAGGCGGTTCCAGTAAAGCAGCGTCACTACCCTGTCTCTCCAGCGGTACAAGCCCTGATGTATGCTGAGATAGACAGAATGTTGAGCCTAGGTGTAATTGAAGAGAGTGAGAGCCCGTGGAGTTCGCCAGTGGTCCTGATACAGAAACCCGGGAAAAATCGTCTGTGTCTCGATTCACGTAAGCTGAACTCCCTCACGAAAAAAAATGCTTATCCTCTCCCAAATTTGGAAGGCATCTTCAGTCGTCTACGTGATACTATTTTTATAAGTAGTATCGATCTCAAGGATGCATTTTGGCAAATACCGTTGGCAGAGCAGAGTAGAGAAAAAACTGCTTTTACAATACCGGGACGGCCCTTGTATCATTTTACTGTCATGCCCTTTGGACTGTGTAATGCGGCCCAAAGTTTGTGTCAGTTAATGGACAAGGTCATTCCCTCAAGGTTAAGGGACCGTGTCTTTGTGTACCTCGATGATCTGCTCGTCATTGCTCCGGATTTCGGAACCCATATCGCCCTGCTGGACGAAGTGGCTGAGTGTCTAAGTAAAGCTGGTCTCACCATCAACGTAACGAAGTCTAAATTCTGTTTCAAAGAATTGAAATACTTGGGCTTCATCGTTGGTAGTGGGAATATCAAGACGGATCCAGATAAAGTTGAGGCGATCGAGAATTTCCCGGTCCCAAAAACAGCAAAACAAGTTCGCAGGCTGCTTGGTTTAGCAGGGTGGTACCGTAGGTTTATACGGGGATTTTCGACTCTGACGGCTCCAATAACGGACACTCTGAAAAAGAGCAATACAAAATTTAATATGACGGAAGAAGCTCTGGAGGCTTTTGAGAAGTTGAAGAAGGTCTTAGCAGAAGCTCCATCATTAACGCACCCAGATTTCAGTAAGCGTTTCTATATCCAGTGTGATGCGTCTGACACAGGGGTAGGGGCGGTGCTTTTCCAGAAAAACGATGCCGACGAAGAAGCACCACTTTCGTTCTTTTCCCAAAAATTAAATAAATGTCAAAAAAATTACAGTGTTACGGAGAAAGAATGTCTAGCAGCAGTATTAGCTATTCAGAAATATAGACCATATGTTGAGGGAATGTCATTTACCGTAATAACAGATCATTCCAGTCTTAAATGGCTTATGAGTCTTAAGGATTTGAGCGGAAGACTTGCGCGATGGAGTTTGCAACTTCAAGCATTTTCTTTTGATATTGAACATCGCAAAGGCAGTTTAAATGTCGTCCCTGATGCGCTGTCAAGAGTTTATATGGAAGTCGAAAGTATCGACTTTGAAAATATTGCGCCGTTAATAGATCTTCAATCAAAAGAATTCGAATCTGACGAATATAAAACTTTGCTAGAAACAGTTAAAGATAATCAAGACCGACTACCAGATTTGAAGATTGAAGATAACTTCGTCTATAAAAAATCATTTCCATCTGGTGAAGATACCGCTATCGTTGAGCATTCATGGAGATTATGGGTACCTTCAGGTCTCACCAATAATATTATTGTTCGTGCCCATAATCCACCACAAGTTGCTCATGGCGGAATAGCGAAGACGTTACAAAGGATTCGCGAATATTTCTACTGGCCGAATATGACAATCCAAATACGAGAGTATATAGCGAAATGTGATACTTGCATTCAGTGCAAACCGTCAAATCAAGTCTTACGTCCTCCTATGTCAAGTGTGTATAACGTCGATCGTCCGTTCCAAAAGTTATATGTTGACTTTTTAGGTCCGTATCCGCGTTCTAAGTCTGGTAATAGTTTCATTTTTGTCGTTCTTGATCACATGTCCAAATTTGTCTTTTTGAAGTCCTTACGAAATGCTAACACTTCAAGCATTATTAAATTTTTGCAAGAAAATGTTTTTCATATTTTCGGAGTGCCTGAAATCATACATTCCGACAATGGAAAACAGTTTTTGGCCAAGGATTTTCAACATTTTATGCAATCCTATGGAATTCGACATTTTAAAACGGCAAATTATTCACCTCAATCGAATGCGTCGGAGAGAGTGAATCGCACTCTTCTTGCCGCCATTCGATCCTATATTAAAAATGACCAGCGAGATTGGGACTTGCATTTGAGTGAAATAGCATGTGCGCTTAGGAGTGCTGTTCACACTTCAACAGGTGTGTCACCATATTTGGCCCTTTTTGGCCTTAACATGATGACTCATGGTACCTGTTATGAGCTGGCTCAAAAACTAAACTCCGTTGAGGATGGTGAGCTTATGATCCTTTCACGTCAAAATAGGCTTCAATTCATACGAGACAAGATTAAAGATAGTATTGCGAAAGCTGGAGAGAAAAGCGCACAAAAATATAATACCCGAACTCGCGATATACGTTTCGTACCTGGCCAAGAAGTATTCCGAAGGAACTTTGTCCTAAGCGATAGTTCGAAATACCTCAGCGCTAAACTTTGTCCGAAATTTGTAAAATGTAGAATTGTTAAAGCCGTTGGTAAAAACCTTTACGAGTTAGAAAATTTATCGGGTAAAACCATTGGTATTTATCATGCAAAAGACATAAAACAATAAATTGAATTTGAAGGTAGCATTATTCTTGTTTATTTTTATGGCAACATCATATTTATTAAATGTTTCTATGTATTTTTGTATATTGATCTTCATAATTTTTTTATAGGCATTTATATTTATACTAGTTTAATTTCAGTTACTTATTCAGATATGAATTAATAACTCAAATTTATGTCTAGCTTGATAGCCTTACTTATTTATTTATTAATTTATGTAATTCATTATTTATTTATTTGTACTATTTATTTTATTGTTGCCATATTAGGTACTTTTATGTTAAATTATTAACTGTTCATAATATTATTTATTTATTTAAACAGTGAAGTCCATCTGACCCTGTGATATTTATGTTAATTTATTTTAGATTAAGTTTGCAATATTAGTTTTAGTTTAGTATAACATTTATTTATTATAGCCAAATTTATTCATTTCCCTTGTGATAGTTTATTAACTTATTTATTCAATTATTAGTTCCATTACTTATTTATTTGTTAAGTTATTTATTTATTAAATTATTTATTTATTAATTTATCTATTCGTTAATTTATTTATTGATTTAATTACCTATTCCATTAATCTATTTACTAGTTTTTTTATTTATTTAACTGTCCTATTAATTCACGTAGGTATTTGTTAATTTAGTTAGTTTATTTTGTTCAATTATTTATTTTTTTTTGTTTGTTCAGTTAATCTATTTATTTTTTTTCATTATTCATTCATCCATTAATTTATTGTTTCATTAATTTATTTATTTGTTATTTATTTTTTTATGTATCATTTCATTATTTATTCATTTCGTTCGATTTTTTTCATTAATTTATTTGTTAGCTTTGGATTGAAAGCTTATTTATTTGTTATTTATTTCATAGTTTAATTGTTTATTTATTTGCTTAATTTATTAACTTAGTTCATTTAGGTGTTTATAATATTTATTATCCACATTTATCATCTCTTTAAATGTCTTGTGCACGACAAAATATACATTGGTAAATTCATAAAATTATAATACAAATATCAAAAACCAGCTTTTAGTTTATGCATGACATTTTTTTTTAGTATACCCAATTCGCGAACCTTGACTGTAAAAAAATATCTATTAAATGCTGAGAAAATAGACCGAGCTAGTATACGAACGGTCGTACCTATCCCTTTAGCCCGGCTGTAGTGCGTTCTTCCCCACGTCCGTAAACACTATCCAAAGCCTGAACAAATGTAAATACGCGAAACAATGAAACTGAAATAAAAAAAACAAACAAAAAAAAAAATCTCTGAATGTCGAACGCATTATATAAGAATGCTATGGATTCTTCCTGCCCGGCTTTCGAGGGTTCTTTCCCTCGTCCAAATCACAAATAAATAAAAATCACGACTGAAATCGCAAACCACCCTTGCCAAGTCGATCGGTAGTCCAAATAAAAATCAACTCTTTGAAATTGTGAGTAAAACATGATTTGTTTTATTGTAATATTCTTACTCACTAGCTTACTTTAAGCAAAAACTTCTAGTTTAAAATCTAAAATTAACTATAAAATTATTTGATGAACTTACCGATTATCCTTTTAGTATATGCTTAAAATTTATCGTGAATCTTTTGCATTTACATGGGTGTCTTCATTGTCCTTAGCGTCGTCTTGCTCTCCTCCAAGTCCAGTGATTTGTTGCGACACCCAGTGCCGTGTTTCAGCTATCCGCACTGGTGACCGATGATCAGCGTGGGACGCTCCCATGACGGGTAGAATACTCCTGCAACAAATGGAAAAGATAATGACTAGAAAGAATAAAAAAAAATACCTACGGATACCTACAAGAATATCTTTTATGATAAAAGGTCTTTGGTAGCTCTTAAAGTGGTGGCTTATCCGTTGGGCTATAAAGACATTTATTGAAGCTGGAGAAGGTCGCAGAATTTCGGCTACAAAACAGGTTCCCTTGTTTTGCAGCATAAATTTCTTGTTTATCCATATTCATGAGCCGCCCAAGGGTGTTTTTTGATTCGGATGTAACACCAGCAACTCATCCCCATGCATGTCGATTAAGTATTCGTTCTCCTCTAAGGTACATATGGTGTTCAAATATTCTGGATATGTTACGAACTCCTCATCCTTCTTGAGCCAGTTTTTTTTTGTATTTGGAATGCTTCATCCATTGAGGGGGCATAATGTATTGACTCGAACAGGTCTCAGTTTGGGAGTTTTTTTTTATTTATTGCCAGCGGCTTGCTCGCTGCGGGAGGTTTTCCTGATGTGATGGTGGCGGCTCCGTCACCGGGACGATGCACAGTCTCGACCAAGACGGGGATTCTCTTCGAGGATTTTCGTCGGTTCTATGGCGTGGTCAATTGTGGTTGTAAATGTGGAGGTTCAGCCCAGCATTCGTGCGTCCTAGACGCGCATGTTTTTTTTTGTAAATTATGGTTTTTAAAGATTTGTGCCCTTCCAAAGTTGTTTTTGAAACAGACACAACACGCTTGTACTGCGTAGCGATTTTAATAGAATGGATAAAGCCACTCATGCACTCATTTTATTCAATCAAGCAAGAGAAAGGAAAAGGAAAAGAATTGTGATATTCCTATTGTATATTTTTATTTATGCACGGAATGTCTGTCTCATGTTCTGAGATATATCGTTCCCCTTTTTTTTTAACTGCGAGAAGTACTAGAAACCATGATGGCCGCTACCTCGTCTTACCCTATTTCAGAAATAGATGGCGTTTTTGAGTAAACGTTTCCTTTTTGAACTATAGGTTCAGACCTGGATTAAAATTTTTTTTGTTTTTGTAATTATTATATAACTGATAAATTAAATTGATTGGCGGGTGGGATGGCGTGATTGACCTGTTGGATTGAGAGAATCCTCGGAACAGGTGATAAATGGATTTTTGGCTTCCTACCATAGGGGCATAGTTGTGGCAACCGTCGTACGCAATAGACGTAAAAATTGAAACGCTTATCCAGTAAAATAATAATAAATAATACTTGTAATTTGTTAAAAACAAAAAAAAAAACAGAAAAATATATAATTGTGAACTTAAAATAAAGAGAAAACGTAGGTTAAATTAAAATTAAGTGCAAACCCTTGAAAATAATTAATAAAAAGTGAAAAAAACAAAATTTAATTGTAGAGTGTGGGCACCGGATACCGTCTTAGTGTTCCTACTTGCGGCTACTTGTCTTAGTCTTAAACATTAGTCTTAGTCTTAAAACCTCTGTTTTCCAGCTTCTTCAAGTCAGGCCTGCTGCAACAAGTAAAGAAAACTTAAGAGTTGATTCTATAGTGATTGGGTGAGTTTCTTTTTGGATAAAATAAACGAATAATAGTATCTTTAAAAAAGAAGAATATAAATAATGAGAATTAGATTAAAAGAAAGATTAAAGAAAGTTTGAAAACAAAAAGTGGAAAGGATAGTCAAAATTTTCAGTAAAAGAAAAAAAAAAGATATAAATTTATAAGAAAATAATAAAAAAATTAAGAATATATATATAAATATACGAGTATATATATATAAATGCATTTATCTATGAGTGATTATATGAAAAGTGATACAAACCTATTTCTTTTCTTTTGTTATAGGCTTGTACTCTATTTGGCGATCACGAACTTTATACCTATATTCAAGAAATCGTGATCGCCCGCCCAATTTTCGTACGGGTCCCCAAATTCAAGAAAAGAAAAAAAGAAGGAATTCAAGAAAAGGAGTTTTTTTTAAACAAAATTTCGAATTCTGATTTTAAAACTTAGTTAATATCTGAAAATCTATACTTATAAAGTGCAGTAAAGAGCTGCACGCATATATATGTATGTACCTATAGATGAGATATAATATTTTCGTTTTTGATTCCTGAGATCCTGCTATATAAATCAATTTCCGTTTTTTTTTGTTTTTGCTTGGTGCAATCATTTCCTTTTTTATTTTAACGTGATATTGTAAAAGTATATAGGGATTTGCAGTTTAATTAGTTTTTTTTTGTTTCCCTTTTCTTTGGTTAAGTAAAATAAAAGAATATAGTATTTCCATTTTATCAGGTCCTCTCACCTACATTGAGCTCTTTTAGGTAGGGCAGCTGATAGGGTGCGGAAAATCTTTGTGAGTGTTATTTTTGGTTATTTAGTAAGTAAAAAGCAAAATTCCTAAATACTTGATCTTGGTTTTTTTTATTTAATCAAATTTTGGGTTAAAATTTCTTTTTGTTTGTTAGTAATTTTTGGTCAGGGTTACCACCTTTATTTTTTTTGTTTAAATTTCGCTAAAAATTATCCGAAAACGCACATTTGTTTCCTTTTATGTATTTATTAAAGGTTAATAAAATTAATATTTGTAAATTGCACCATGAAAGCTGAAATACCGTCTTTTATTCAAGCTTACAGCTTGATGGCTTGCTAAGGTTTTAATTTCAGGGGATGCGGATGGCGACTCAAATGGACCGGTGAAAATGACCTGAGCTGCAAAAATGGTAAGCAACAGTCAAGGGGAAGTTAAAAACAGCGGCCAAGATAACTTCCAAGGTAGGGTGGGTCAGGCCAACGCTGAATAACATCTCAGCGCCCTCTAGTGGTAAACGTCCGTCCGTGTTTTCATTTAAATCAATCTTAAATTGATTTAAATTAACTTATTTCTTTTTATATTGGCATGATTTGTGTTTTGTGGCAGTTGAGGATCAAGTTGCGTGGACAAGTTCCCACACTTCCGGCGAGCTTAAGCCGAGCAACCGCGAGCATGCCAAGTCCATTGCGCTTGACAATCAAGATTAAAAATTCAATGAATTCCCCCACTCAACCCTGCTACAAATCAACATCTAAAATTCGGGCAACCCAATCCTTATAAAGTTCAGTATTTGAACTGCGACTTTTTGCGAATGACTGGAAAATAGTGCCATTAAGAGACCTAAGCTCCATCAAATTTTGAAATGTTGCCATCGATCACCATTTTTTTTAGATAACTCTTTCAAGATCTGGATAACTTTGCGAAAGTTTATCTGGGATCCGGGAGAAATAAATATTTGGTTCATTGAATATCAATTTGTGACAACAGCATTCATTTGTGTTGTTGCGTTCAATATCACATAGGAAACTTTGTCCATAGTGTTCTCCAGTTGACGGATAAGTGTACTTCGTAATACTTGGATATTTGGGAACAGAACGAACTAACCAAATAGCATGGATTCCATCAGTGGCGACTACACCTTTAGTATGACCATTTTCGAAATCTATTGGACCGTCTGGTACCTCATCATCATAGGCAATCAAAAGAACTTCAGGGTCGTTGAGAAGCTTGCCTAATGTTCACCCAAGAAAGCTTTCGTATTCATCAATTCGGAAGTTGGACAGTTGCAATTTGTTGGTTTGAATAGTTTCTGAGGTCAAATAAGTGTAGCGAAGTCCAGTTAGATCACTGTTGATTTCATTGGAATAATGCTTTGGAAGTTTATACAAATAACACCAATCGAGATCTTCATTTCCTTCGTTCTTGCATAAAACTTTTTTGGCTCCTATAAATACACAATTCAATACAATTAAAACTAATGAAACTGTGAAATTCATATAAAGACTAAATTTAAAATAAACTAGAACACTGGACACCACGAAATTAAAACATGTATTCAAGTACTTTTTTTTTGTATAAATACTTACATTCCGTCCTAGAAATTGTTTGTCCTTTTAATAAAAACAAACTCAACAAGTTTGACAGATATTTCTATTTTGTGTTGATTGTCAATGAAGAAAGTGGGTTTGCATAGGTGCGTTCTACAAAATAAGGTTTGTTTGTTTTGCAAATCTTCTGATTGCGAGAAGATTTCAAGGAGATTTATTTTAAATCTTCATTTGAGGTGATTTATATTTGTATGGTAAATCTACGAGATTTAAAGGAGATTTATACTACGTTTTCACCAACAGTAAATCTGCTAGAGATTTAAAATAAATCTTGAAGTGTTTTCACCAAAGAAACTGAGATTTATTTGACGTTTTCACTCTGTCTTGTCATTCAATTGTCAATTTGGACAAGCGAAAAAAAATTGCATTGTCAATGAAGAAAGTGGGTGTTCATAGGTGCGTTCTACAAAATAAGGTTTGTTTGTTTTGCAAATCTTCTGATTGCGAGAAGATTTCAAGGAGATTTATTTTAAATCTTCATTTGAGGTGATTTATATTTGTATGGTAAATCTACGAGATTTAAAGGAGATTTATGGTAAATCCACTTAAATCCCGGATTTACCTTTGGTGAAAACGTAGTATTATACTGGGTTTTCATTACGCCGCACCTCCATTAGCAATATTTATTTCTGACATTATATCTCTATCTGAAGTTTATATTTCTTTAACTCTGTGGGTAAATTATGTCATGATTATTCATTTCTCGCCATAATCTCACCAGGTTAGTGACATCGTTTGATTTTAGCGATAAACGTAGTGGAAAAACTGGAAGAGGCAAAACAGGAAGAATACAAAAGGAAGCACAGGTTTTGGGTCAATCCATTTTTGAGCAAAAGAGATTTGCACGACCTTGAAGAACATTTGCTCCAAAACATAATTGAGTAGTCCCACAAGCATGAAAAGTCTCTGACTGCCCTAACTAATTAAAAAAAAATAATCAAAATACTTACTATCTTCAATGTTTAATTCTTTTAATGTTAATTTTGGCCTGCAAACAACCAAACAACATTATGTATGTACTTCAACAGACAGTAAATGGTAGAAAAATTACATCTTGGCTTAACAGGACATAATTTCTATACAAAAGTGAAAACATAACGTGAGTTTGTCAATGAAATGAAGGAATTTTACATGAAAATGTGGGAATTGGTGTCAAGACTCGACGTCTTGTGAGAAATTTGTGTCTAGTGAAGTCACAAGTCACGAAACGTCAAAATTTATATCTGCATTTATTTCTTCTACGAAGACAAGAAATAAATAGAAAAAATTATGTCTAAAAATAACAAAAATCGAGACATAAGGGGGCTCCACAAGAAATATTGGCTACATGACACATTTCTTGCAATCATTTATTTCAAGTGGAGGCTCAGTGTTAGGATCGTTTTATTATTCACAAATCTATCTGGATCCGGATCTGGATTAAGTTTTAACATGTATTACAAAAACAATTTGGGATCCTGTTTTCTATCGGGATCTATTTCAAAGATCCAAAAATTAGTTATTACACTGGCGAGTAGATGGCTTTTTATGGTAAGGTAGTGTGAGCTATAGTAGGTGCGTTTTATTATTCACAAATCTATCTGGATCCGGATCTGGATCTTCCCTTGAAAATAAAATTATGATACGGATCTTAGTGACAGCAGTGTTATAAGTCCGTCTCTTTTTATCCTTGGGTTTGTAAATTTTCAATTATTTCTTGTCTTTTTTCTTCACACAGGTTATTTGACATTTATCTAAATTTATCTCATGGGTCTTTGTTTTGGTTAAAAAAATCTGTTCAGTTTTGTCAAAAGATGGTTTGACAATTTTTAACTTCCATTAGTCACATAAATTTATTTGAATCCTAAGGTTAGGAGCGCACATTCAATTTTTAGTTGCGCAAATGCTTAGTTCGAGCAACTAAAAAGTTTCAGGCGAATCTATAAACAAATCTTAAAGGTTATTTAACTTTAAAATACCTCTAAACAGCTTTTAAGTATGAAATCGGCATCTATAATCAATTTTCACATTTAAGTAACGTTACTTAAAGGCCTCTTAACTTAAACGCCATCAACCGCGTTTAAGGGTCACTTAGAGGCATTTTAAAATGTATTTTGACATATCGATTGTCATCTTTGAAATTTTGAAGTTTCAAATTGTGAGTTTGTAGGTATTGTTTGTTGTGATTATATTAGAATAATTATAAAGTGCAACGATTTAAGAAACATAAAATTTGTATTGATTAAAGTATGTGTACGCGCAAAGAAATTTCGTCCACGCTTCCCGCTTAGCCTTTGAAGTGTTTGTATCGACACTTTCTTCCTCGTTGTTGGAAGAGAATCTGTGCATAAAATAATTCTGTTTTGTAGTGTATTATTGCAAATTCTAAAATAAAAAAGTTTCCTTGTAGGAGGCATCCCAATTTTCAAATCTTTTTCTTTTATTTGTGGCGGCGGATGTGGGTGTGTGTTCGATAGCCATTTTTTTTTTTGATTTCACAAATAAAAAAATGTGTCTTTCAATTATT
This sequence comes from Chrysotoxum bicinctum, assembly GCA_911387755.1. Taxonomy (NCBI): domain Eukaryota; kingdom Metazoa; phylum Arthropoda; class Insecta; order Diptera; family Syrphidae; genus Chrysotoxum; species Chrysotoxum bicinctum. The sequence continues at coordinate 202,841,827 of OU426988.1, forward strand.
TACTGAATGAAGGTGTCACAAAACAGCTGTGCTGTATAAAATGAAGCAGCATTTGTTTTTTTTCTGTACTAGATTTTCACATTCTTTTACGTTACGTGACACAACCATTGTTTAGTTAAGTACCAATGAAAAATCGATTATAGATACGAATTGAAGTTTCGTCATTTAAAGCCAAATTAAATATTTAAGTATGCTTAACTAAATAACCTCTAAGATGCAGTTTAAGAAAATCTTATAGATACGGCTCTTTGTGTTTTGACACAAACTAAAAAATTGCCTAAAATGAGTTCGCTATTTTGTGTAACATATAATTATATGCATCTGCGCAGACTTTCAATCAAATAGTTCATCTGTTTTCTATAAGCAACCAAACAGTTGTAGAACTAAAAATTGAATGCGCGCCCACTTACTGTATGTTTGGTTGAATGTCCGCGCAGGTGCATATAATTAGGCTAGCAGCGCACTGGCAACTATGATCGAAATCAAATAGTTTAATCACCAGTTGATAGAGTACCGCACACTGGCAACTCTTTACTCACGTTCACATTCTTTTTCTCTCTTGCGCTTATAGAAAACAGCTCAACTGTTGCGAATTAATTTGAGGCAATCGTTTAGTTTGTGTCAGAACACAAACTTTTTAGTTGCTCGTGTAACTTGTGTAACTTGTGTAACTTTTCTTTCATTTGTTTATTTCTTAACAAATATTCTGACAGCTGTTCGATATCATCAAATGTGAAATAAAAAAAACAACTGCGGAAGAGTTGTTTTTGGAAATTTTTTATTGTAACATGTTACCTAAAATAAAAAAAAAACTTTTTGTATACCTTTAAAAATTAAAAAGTGTGAGCCTATCCTCATAATTTTAATCTACTACAAACTGAAATTGTAATAAGAATCGAATTTTCGATAACTTTAAATTTGACATTTCCCCAGTGCTAACAACATTCCACCACAAAAAATATTCAAAAAAACAGTTTCAAAAGAAAATATAATTTTTAATTCAAGTGTGTGGCAATTGGCTTTGTTTTTTTGATAAAGCAATTTAATAAAAACAATAAATAGCATATGTAAATTGTTAAGATATTATAACTCAAAGGGACTTAATAAACCCGTGATATGGAACCCATCAAAAAGAGAAGAAATTCGGTAAGTAAAACCTTTTTATGTTTTTCAAAATATCGTTGGACAGCACAACGCCGTCGATTAGTTTGTACAGTAGATACTTCAATGTTTCCTTTTTGATGTCTTTTTACTTTATGCAAACTCTTCTGCTGTTGCGTTGTAGAATCTGATGAGTAGGCCACAGAAAGCCTTGGAACACATCTTTTCATAGCTTGGCTCTCTATATTCCATTTGTTTATTTACGACTCCGACTCTTTTGCTTCCTTCACTTCTAAACTTCACAAATATATATATAGTAGTAGTAGTAACTTTATTGAGATTTTTTTTTTTTTTACACAGTAAGTACAAAGTAACTTATTCTAGTTAAACTAAAGAAAAATTGCCGACTTAGAAGTGGCCAGGCTACACTATTTATGAGAACAAAAATAAAATATTTTAAATTGATTATTTACAGCACTTATTTGCAAGAATGAATTCTGAATTTAATTGATTTATGTCCACTCAATAAAGACAATAGAAATGAAATGTGGAGCTTAAACTTAACCTAGAAAGATGGATAGATAGAGAATGAAAGAGGTAACAATGTGAAATGAAACAAACAGACAGAGACGACAGAAGGTCGGTTCTATATATTTTAGGTATTTAACACCAAATGTGTGTACAGAGAATATAGCCATCTTTTAGTCATGAATAGCTATAGTCTAAGAGCCGACAGCAAATTTTGGGAGTGGAGGTATAACCAAAATTGGCAGGCGTGTATGTGTAGATATGCGTGTTAGTATATCAAATCCAAAAGTCTGGCAGGGTTATTTTTCAGCCGGGGCTGTAGGTGACCTTTCGAAAATGGTAAATTTTACGATTTTTGTGTGGAAGTTATAACCACTTCAATGCATACATAAACGATAGATAATTGCACACTGATTTTAAATATCTAGGTGTCAGACATTATACTTTCAGCTTTCCCCTTGCCAGACGCCCCCCAAAAGTAGCGAAAAATCAGCTTTTGGTGTTAGGGGTATAACCAAATGAGTGATACATCAAAACATCAGAATCATTTTCCTGATTTTAAATATGTAGGTGTCAGACGTTTTATTTTCAGCCTTCACCCCGCCAGACGCCCTGAAAGTATGCAAAAAAATCAACTTTTTTCCTTTAACGTATAACCAAATGAATGGTGCACCAAAAAATCAGAATAATTCCCCTCATTTTAAATATGTAGGTGTCAGACGTTTCAGTTTCAGCCTTCACCCCGCCAGACGTCCTTAAAGTTTCCTGAATTGCATTTTCTAACGAAAATTTAAAAAAACTTTTTTTTTTCCAACTATAACCATAAGCTGGTCACACCAATATACTCTGCTTTTATTCCTGATTACGAATATGTAAGCCTCAGACGTTTCAGTTTCAGCCTTCACCCCGCCAGACGTCCTTAAAGTTTCCTGAATTGCATTTTCTATGATATGAGATACAAAATGAGTGACAAAAGACTTCCTTCGAAACCTGTAGACAAAATTTTCAAAAATATGCTAATAATTACATTTCCAAGGATTTGTTTTTAGTTTGGATATACTTTTTATGTTTCTGAAAACTTTTTGTGACGTGGGCTTGCAGGTTTCATAGAACAATTCATAACGAGCTTCATTTACATTATGAGCATTCGTTTGATATAGTTTACAAACAAATTTCTCTATTGTCTTTATATCCTCCTCACTTACATGTGGGAACTTTCCGAAATTAGAAAATACGGATTGAAATTCCATTGAACCCTTAAGGATTTCAAATGGTTTGATTTTTCCCTTTTTAAAAAAACTTGGAGTATAATCACAGCCAGTAAAACTGTGAAATGCAGGAAGTGCAGCACAAAGGTTAGGTCCCAATTGATTAAACATTTCATTAATGTGTATATACCTAAACAAACAAAAATATAGATCTGGGCCTGTAAGAAGACATTCAAAGAACTCTTCAAGCATCTGAGGGATCTTAACTCCATTCTCAACAACGGCTTTAAGTGATACAAGCTCGGGCAAGGATGTACTTTCTAATTTCACTATTTCTTCCCTTATCTTGTAGGCAATATTTCTATACAGATAATTTAATTAATTATTGTTTTTGGCAAAATAAAATCGCAGAAATAATATGCACCTTAAAGTAGATTGCAGTTTAATCGATGTGAATGTGTCGGTGTGTATACTGTCTTGATAGTCGTTCATGCTTGTATCTAAGACAAAATGTTGGTTTTGGATTTTTCTTATTACTATTTTGCCCTGGTAATATGAAAGAATCTTCTTCTTCAACCAATTTTTTGAATAAGTCAATGACTTTTCTTTTTCGCATAGTTTTTGTTGATACAAATCGGCGATGTCATCAAATAAATGAATTTCTTTCAAATCTAATAAATGATTTTCAAGAAAGACACAAACACTAGAGAATGCCATTTTATGAGCATTATTAAATCCTGATTTTCTGGAAGACTTTTCCAGATTCTTAGCTTTTTGGAGAAATCTAGCAAGACATGTCTTGTGGTATCTCAAACTTTCGCTCTCGACACAATCTATCAAGTTTTGGTAAACAGTATCATTTTCAAGCAACATAGCCTTACACAAAACATGCTCTAAAGTAGTATTTCGTCCGAATATAAGATTTTCCTTTCGATTCTTTTTTGTATATTTTGTAACGCGATTACAAAAAATACAATTTTGGGTTGATGCATTTATTATTTTTTCTGGTTCGATAGTAATGTTTTTAGAGCTTACAACATGGGAAGCTATGGTTTCGAAAGCTGCTTAAAACAGAAAGGTTAAATTAAAAGATTCTAAATTACCAAAAATAAAATGACAAAGTGTTCAGCTTATGTTGTTATTGTTATTATACAAAAAAAAAAAAACTGTGTGCAGAATAATATTGTATGAAAATTATGAAGCTTATATAGAATTGGCAGTACTGATTGTTTTTTTACTTACATGATTCAGGGACGGGTTGATCTAATAATATTAGGTTCTTTGAAATTGCAGTAAATTTTCTGTAGCAACCACTGTGATAACCACTTACATTATTTAATTTAGTAGGAAGGTTCAAGTCCGCAAATTTATAATTTCGAGATTTCCTTACACTTAGTATCCTATGACATTTTTCTAAAGTTATTTCACTAAACAAAATTATTTTTTCATTTTGATTCGGACTATCACTGCAATGTAGGCAACATTTAACACTCATGGTATTTGATAAATTTGTAGCACCAAACACAATATTTTATATCAATTTTTATTTTATTATATTGTTGTGAACAGACCTTTATACTACTACAGCGCCATCTGTTGGAAAATTGCATATCTAATTTATGGAAGAAACAAAAAGCTCTTTTCCAATGTCAAATGTATTTCCCCTTATTCCAATCATCTAGAACATTCCAAGACGAAAAGCTTCGCGAATTTTCGAGAACAACTAACATGACTATATAAGGGAGTGTTCGCGGTGAGCACGAGACAGTTGATTTTTGATTACGGAAGTGTGCAAAACTCTGCTTATTGGATTGTGGAAAGTGTAAAACAAGTGTGATTTTATTTGAATAAAGTATTTGAGTTGATTATAAGTTGAGATTAATTGTTGTGATTTCGAAAGTAAAAATAAAGAAGAAGTATTAGAAAGAGTAATAAGTTTTATTTAACGAACCTAGCAAAAATATTACAATATAATATTTTATTACAATATAATTGATCAAAATCAACACAGGAGAGATTACTTTCAATATACATGAGAAATTCATGTATGTAAGTGACAAATGCATTAAATGCGTAAGAGACTGCTTAGCATTGACAGAGTAAATAATAGCAGGTAGAAAACAAACAATATTTTTAAATCGGATTATTCTAATGCTAAAATAAAATGTATTGTTTTGCCAAAAATTCTATTGATTTGCCTACAAGAACTTACCAATATTATGTATATTATACCCAAGAAATAATATGGTAATTGTACAATAACGTAAATTTTGTATCTTACATCATACTAAAAAAATTTAAGGGTATTCGTTAGAAAATGCAATTCAGGATACTTTAAGGACGTCTGGCGAGGTGAAGGCTGAAACTGAAACGTCTGAGGCTTACATATTCGTAATCAGGAATAAAAGCAGAGTATATTGGTGTGACCAGCTTATGGTTATAGTTGGAAAAAAAAAAGTTTTTATAAATTTTCGTTAGAAAATGCAATTCAGGAAACTTTAAGGACGTCTGGCGGGGTGAAGGCTGAAACTGAAACGTCTGAGGCTTACATATTCGTAATCAGGAATAAAAGCAGAGTATATTGGTGTGACCAGCTTATGGTTATAGTTGGAAAAAAAAAAGTTTTTTTAAATTTTCGTTAGAAAATGCAATTCAGGAAACTTTAAGGACGTCTGGCGGGGTGAAGGCTGAAACTGAAACGTCTGACACCTACATATTTAAAATGAGGGGAATTATTCTGATTTTTTGGTGCACCATTCATTTGGTTATACGTTAAAGGAAAAAAGTTGATTTTTTTGCATACTTTCAGGGCGTCTGGCGGGGTGAAGGCTGAAAATAAAACGTCTGACACCTACATATTTAAAATCAGGAAAATGATTCTGATGTTTTGATGTATCACTCATTTGGTTATACCCCTAACACCAAAAGCTGATTTTTCGCTACTTTTGGGGGGCGTCTGGCAAGGGGAAAGCTGAAAGTATAATGTCTGACACCTAGATATTTAAAATCAGTGTGCAATTATCTATCGTTTATGTATGCATTGAAGTGGTTATAACTTCCACACAAAAATCGTAAAATTTACCATTTTCGAAAGGTCACCTACAGCCCCGGCTGAAAAATAACCCTGCCAGACTTTTGGATTTGATATACTAACACGCATATCTACACATACACGCCTGCCAATTTTGGTTATACCTCCACTCCCAAAATTTGCTGTCAGCTCTGGGTCTACTACAAATGTGCGTATATTTCCTGAGTGATTGAGAATACTTTTTCTATGTTTATTTAAATTTGAATTACAATAGTTGTTTTATTTAGTTTGTTTGTTTTTTTTTTAAGTAGTAGGAGTATAGCTAAATATTAGGATATTTGTAATTAATTGAGATAATATATCTTAGGTTCTTAATTCTTAAATACTAGTACATGTTTGTGAGGCTTTATTATATGAAGATTTATCCTTCAAGAATTGAGAATAACATTCAATTATTATTTGAATAAATTGTTAAGAAAACAAAACTGGTGCTGATTCTGGACAGATAATGAATAAAATAGAAAAGATAAATAGTTCAGATACTTAAAATTAAATATTATTCATAGGTATGAGAAATAGTAATGGAATGAAAGTTTTACAATTGTTTATTATTTTTGTTTTGTATTAAAGATAAAAATTTAAGATTAAAGGAATGAGATTGAGGTAAGTAAGACGATGAGTTGCAAGTTTAGTCAACCTCTATAATTGCTTACGAGGCATTTTTTATAAAAGGGTGATAGGAAAGAGTCATCATCAAAAGCTATTTCAAAAGAGGAGTTCGAGCGTTCGCAGGCAATACTTATTGGAGAGATATAAAATCTATCAGAAGTTGAAAAGTGTATATTTTCCTCATGGATGTTTTGGAGGATAGGGTTAGCGTGGCTTTGCAGTGCGATAATTCTTTTTTTTGAAAGGTGTATCATATAGTTCAAAATTGGGGAAATACCAGAATCTTCGTAGATAAGTTTATTATGAAACCATTTTCCAGATGGGCGTCTGGACTTGGAGATGCATTTGCGGATGATTTTCCTTTCAAATCTCTGAAGTTCTAGTGCTACATTGGGTGTGATTTGCATCCATGATGTGAAGCCATAAGTTATGGCTGGTCGTATAAGGCTCTTGTACATCAGAAGTTTGGTTTTCCTCTCAACCTCTTTTGAGTTAAGTAGTGATTTGAGAATTGCAGCTGCTGCTTTTCCTTTATTTAGGGCGCCCCGTGCATGGGGGTTCATTCTAAGGCGTTCATGAAGAGATATCCCAAGATATTTGATGGATTTTTTGAGTGGAATTCTATTATTATCTAAGTTAAGTACTAGTTGTTTACTTTCGCGAACAGCCAGATGGTGCCCCCGTCCTGAAGCGTTCCTAAAACAGATTAGTTCACATTTGTTGAAGTTAATATCAATTCCCCATTTTTTGTAGTAGGGCAGAATTAGATTAAGGTGGTTTTTGACGTCATTAAGAGCCTCGTGAGGTCTTTCATGGCCACTAAAAATAATTGTGTCATCGGCGTATAAAATGGACTTGGATAGGGCACATTTAGTAGGAAAATCTGAGAGAAAAATGTTGAAAAGAAAAGGGCCCAAAATAGACCCTTGTGGGACCCCTGATAAAATAGGAATAGGGTTAGATGATTCATTGTCGAACACAACGGACAGACTACGGTTGGAAAGAAAATTTTTTAAAATTTTAGTGAAGTGGGTGGGGAAATTTAAAAGATGAAGTTTATAGATGAGCCCATCATGCCAGACCGAATCGAATGCTTTTGTTAAGTCAATCGTGCAGGCTACAGTACAACGCTTGAGCCTCAGATTGTTTAAAATATTGTTTTGTAAGGTCATAATTGCATGCTCTGTTGAGTGACCGCGTTTAAAACCAAACTGTTCCTCCTGTATTAGTGGAATATCCTCAAAGTGGATGTATAATTTAGTTAGGATAATTCTTTCCAGAATTTTACCTATGTTGGACAGTAATGAAATGGGGCGAAAATCTTCCAATCTATTCGAATGGGTTTTTTTTTTAGTGGGGTGAGAATGGCATGCTTCCAAGTTATTGGGAAGTAACCGTTGTTTAAACAATTATTGAAAATAGGTGTTAGGAATTTAGCTATAGGAATTTTTGCTTTTCTGATAATGAAGTTTGAAATTTTATCTGGACCAGCAGATTTTTTGTTGTTGAGGGAATTAATAATGGATTCTATAAGTAAGTAGGAAGCAAAATGTTCAGAATTCACATTAGTTGATAAGTTTTGTGGGGAAAAATTTTCTATTAATTCGCTCGAGTTCCAAGTTGAGAAGGCACAATTAAAAGTGTTTACTGTTAAAGAATTTTCGGTATCATGTAAGGGGACTTTTAAAGCATAAAGTTCGGAGTAAAATTGGCAAAATGCATCAATCTTTTCAGACGGGGTTGAGAAAGTTCGGTTATTCCAAGAAAGCTCTTGAAGGGAAGCTAGGTTATGATTGTATTTCCTTGAAGTTATTTGATTAATAGATTTGAAGACGTTAGATGTAGGTTTTAAACTTTTAAGTTTTGTTCGAAAGTTAGCATTGAGTTCCGTTTTGACCCTATTTTTGATTATAATACTAAGACAGCTGATTCTAGACGCCAGGTTTATATACTCACTATTCATACGATCCCCCAGTCTGTGAAAGATTCGTTTAAGTTTTTTTTTCCAATTTTTCCTCATTTTGAAGAGTTTCATAGTTTCGTCGGAGATGTTTATGTAGTGTTGTTTAAAAGTTTTTATATCACTGTGTCGTTCAATACAGAATGAAAGTTTGTCAGTGAATTCCGAGATGAATGAATCAATTTCATCGTTAGTTAAATTTCTGTCAGAAGGGACTATAACATTTTCTAATTGGAAATCCAACATATTATTGAAGTTTTGCCAATTTGTTTTTTTAAAACATCTAAAGGACGGGGGTTGAAACGGAAAGGGAGATAGGTTTTGAAGATGTATATGTAATAGGACCGCATAGTGATCGGATATCTGGTCGAGTGAGAGGCAGGCGATGTTGCTATCAACATTAAGGTGTCTCGGAGAACGAAGATTGGATGAAATTAAAAAGAAGTCGATATGAGAGTTTGAAATTGGTCGAGTAGGGCCCTCAGCTGCTACCAAGTCGTAGTCAAGAAAGTGGTTATTTGTGTACCACTGGTGAAAAAACTGGCCATTTAGATTCACTTTCGAATCGCCCCAAAGCTGGTGTCTTGAATTAAAATCTCCACCTATTATAAGGTACTCGTATTCACTTAAGCAACCGAGAAGATCATTAAGGGCTAATTCCAAATTCTGACCCGTATTACACGGTATATATATTGATACCAGAGCGAGTGTTTTAGATGTGTTTTGAACAACGATAGGAATGAGAACAATAGTAGCAGAAATGATATTGTTATTAAATATTTTAGAATACGATTTAACGGAGTTTTTTATTAAAATGCCTGTCCCTCGGCCCGAACCACAGTTAATGAAGTCGTAATTAGAGTTGAATCGGCTTTTCTTTTGAGTTTTAATGCATGTTTCTTGGATTAGTAGTGCAAGAGGCTGAGTTTCTTTGAGAAGAAGCTCAACTTCAATCTTTTTATCGTGAGTGTTTAGTGAATTAACGTTAATGGTTATGATATTTAAGTTCATGGTAAAAGAGATGCGAGGAATGCCAGATAAGCTTCTGGCTTTTGAGTGTCATTCATTGTTAAATATTTTGGCCAAAAATTTTTAATTTTTGAGAAGAGAGTACTGAACGGAAGTCCGAACAGTTTATTGGATTCATTTAAAAATTCTGAAAAAATGTTACTATTGGGGATTGAAGGGGTAGTGTCTGGTTGTGGAGTGTGAGTTGTTTTTGTGCCTCTTACAGCTTCTGCAAAGGACATACCACTTTGAGGTGCAATGTGGGCTGTGGATGGCATATTGTTCAGCATGATGTTTTTTTTCCGAATTTCCGGAAAACGAGCTCTTTCCTTATTATTTAAAAATTCTACACGTTTGGGACAACCCTTAAAGTTAGCAGGGTGACCAGAATCACCGCAGTTGACGCAGGATGCGACTGAGCTTCCATTTTTGGGACCTAGGTCACACTCACCGATTTGATGTTCCTTAAGGCACTTGACACATCTGACTGGATATGTACAATAATTAGATACATGCCCAAATCTTTGGCACCTATAACACTGAATTGCCCCCGAGCCTTTAACAGAGTCCCATCTAACCCTGTGGCTCAAGAGAGTTTTGAAAGATTTCAAACGCAGGACACTTTCCCTATCCTCCAAAACGCATAGAAAAAGATCAAGGGGAATGTTGTTTTCCCTGGACCACTTGGTTTCAAACTGTTTTACCGTTACTTTAATTCCTGGGTCTTTTGCTAAGATGCCCACTTTTATGTCATTAACTGAAAAATTGCTCGATATCCCCTTTAATACAATATTAAATTTTTTAAACTCCTTAGGAGTGAACGAATGTCCTTCTACTTTTGTACTTTTAAGTAGGTTTAATATTAAACTATGCAACTCAACGTCTCTTACCTTAATCTTAAGTCCCGAACGTCTCCCGTCAATTTCGAAATCATTAGGATTGACTTTAGCATTTGCCATTAGGTCCGAGATACTTTTAGAGGATAAACCTTTCGTGAAGATTGTTGGGCACCACGGCTTGGGCTTCGACAGCTGCTGATTCGACTGATTGATACCTTGATGATCGTTGGTGGTATGACTCTGATTTGTTCCGATGTTGTTGGATTTATCTTCCACATGTTTGTTGCCGCCAGACTTAGACGCATTGGCCAATCCCTTTTCCAAATCGTTGTCGAGAAGGTGGTAATAATTTTTATTTAAAGGGTTTGCATCTGTTGCAACAGCCCTTTTTTTAAACGATGTTTGCAAGTTTGTTTGACGCCTTTTGCGAGCGATAATGTTGGTGAATGTCTCGTGGTCATTCGTAAGTAAGTTTTTAAGGACCGTTACGGTTTCAGTGCTGAGATCACCACGTGTCTGCGAAGCTCCATTATTATTGGCTGTGCCAATAATAACATTACTGTTATGTGGAATGTTCTTGACGAATACACTATTTTTCTCTCTTTCTTGCAACGGGCACACTATTATGTCTGTCTCCATGCTTTGAGATGGGTGACGCGCTTTTTTGTTGGTATTAGTATTGGGGATGAAGTCATCCTCATACCAATCAAACTGTTTTTCTATATTCTCCTTGTCTTCACTGCTTAACAATGAAGAAGGAGGAATAATTTTTTTAATGGAGTCTATCTTGGGTTTGTCAGGGGGGACACTGATGTTATGGATTATTTTTCCGCTATCCATAGCGCAAATGTTTTTTTAAGTTTTATTTATTGGTGCTTTACTTATTTTAATTAATTTTTTTTTTTTTTTTTTCACACGAGAAAAGACGTCCGCACACGACGACGACTGCTAATCGAATCTCAACTTCACAAATGAATAATAAAATTAATATTACATTGGCTTTTAGAAGGTGTTAATGAATCTTCCATGGCCATTATTTAGTAGAAGGGACATGCCACATAAAGCGATAAATCGCGATTAACTTAGTAAATTCCGAAGATTGTAGATTTTGTTTGTTTACTATCGGATCACATCGCTGAACTCCCTCGGCTTCTTAAAGGCTTTTTGATTCAATTAGCAGACAAGCGGCTACGAACACTCAAGACATGGTTTACTATTTAAAAAATGTTAGATCTTTTAAATGAACTCAAGGTTGCAGAACTTGACAACTTATACAAAATTGTGAATCTTGATGAACGGCAACTAATTAAACGCTAAATTGTTTTTAAGAAGGACCAATGTGCATTTGTTTAAGTATTTCTATATTGAAGGTTATCAAGAAGCTTACCGAAACACATCTTGTAACTAAAAAAGGAAAAATTTAGTTTTTCACATTTTATATTGACTAAGCTAAAGTAACCACACAAAAGGTCAAAACCAAATACCTACTTAAAGTATAAAAATCTTGAATTTTGTTTTCCAGATTTTAAAAAAGAAATCATCGGAGGAAGACACAACCACTGAAATCAAGGCCCGACGTATAAGTTTTAGTGGAAAAAAATCTGTAAAGTAAGTTAAATTAGGTAAATAAAAAGAAAACATTTGATCCCCTATTATTTAGGGAATTTATTGCTGGTGAGGAAGCGGCAACAATCTGGGGAACATCTTATGAGGAATCAGCCGATGATTTGAAGGTAAACTCCTCTGAAAGCGGCTTAGTCAATGTTCATGTTAAGCGAATACAATTGCGGAACAGGCGTGTTGTTTGTGAGCCCCAGCAACAAAAGCGCCGCTCCTCGTTGAAGAAGAAAATCCTTATTGCTGAAAATGATAAGGAAAATTTGTGTGTTAAGCCGAATCCACCGCCAGTGGAAATTGTACAGGAAGTGAAGCCTATTCCTCCTTCAGTTAAAAATGAACAACCCCAATTGAAATCTCCAGTAAAATCAGAGCTTGCTATGTTGAAAAGTGATCAAAATATCGCAAAAAGTCTAGAAACTATGCCGCACAGAAAGCTTGTTGTTGACTGTTCCAGTATATGCTCGAATACTTTTGATTTTATTAATTTCTCGGCACAAATAAACAAAACAATTACCATTGAGCAGAGTTTAGATGTGTCACTCAATGAATCCGAACTTCAAATGTTTAAATTTCGAGTTCCAGTAACGGCTCCAGAAATCAGTCCAAATACGTCAAATATTTTGTGTCGGAGTATAATGATGTCAGAGGACGATGTGAATATTCTGAAAATGGCTCGAAAAAAGAAAGGCGAAATGAGTATGATCGAAGATCAAATAATGGATGAGGAATTAAATTTAATCGAGACAAAAAAACGTAATACAGCAAAGATTGCTGATATGTCAAAGGAAAAAGTTGTCGAAACAATCGAAAAGAATGATTCGGATGGCATTGCCTCAGGAACAAGTGGAAGTACAATGGATGTATTTCAGATTCAAGATGGAAAGGGATCAAAAAGGAAATCAGAAAGATCATCGCAGGGTAAGTACATATACAAATATGTAGAATGTTTATTGCAATTTTCAAAATACTTGTGTTAAAAAAATTTTAGTAACCGCAAAAATTTATTTGTGGAGAGATTTCGCGTCACCTTTTGGATTATTGTATGTTATTCCATAGTGCATTATAGGGTTTCTAGAATACTTTCACCTCTTCTATTTATTTAAAAAAAATATTTTGTTCCGCCCCGAGGCAAGGATTGCATATTAACGTGGCATTTATCCTACATACAGCTGGACACTTTTCCGCTTACAATTTAAAAGTCACCAGCTTAGCGAATGTCCTTTCCTATTAGGTACAGTCATAGAATCCTAAAAAAAAAACTTTTAGTTGCTCCAGGTGAAGGGAATCGGGAGATCCTAGAGGAAGGTTTGGTACCTTGAAAAGGAAAATAAAGAACAGATAAGATTGAATACAACAGCGAAGTTCTGGACAAAGAGAGTCCAGGAGCATTAGTTCTGGGCGAGATTGCGGTCTGGCGAGTCAACCAATGAGGTACTTACCTTCGTATGATTTTGGCATATCGAGTTGGTTCGATATTTTGTTTCTACCAAATAAGCATCCGCCCTGACAATTGCGCTCCGTTGCTGTTTGGAAACGGGGTTGACGATTTCTGGAAACCGAAGCACTAACACCTGACCGTAGGGATGGACCCGAATCGAGAGGTAAATTGTGATACCGGGGTAAGTTTCGCTGTTATCGCCCGAGTCTTTTAATCGGCCGTGGCACGATGGTTGTGTGCTCGCCTGTTAACCTCATGACACACAGGTTCGATCCCTGCCGGCGTCTATGTCGTTTTAATTCCATTAAAACCTACCAAAAATTGTCATCAATGGGTTGCTGGTTTACTCATTACATGTTGTTCAGGCATAACACTAACAACATGTAATTGAGTTAAACTAGTATGCCCAACAAGGATGAACACGAATAAAATAATGTGAATTATAAACGACATAGAAATAAGACACGGCATTTCTCCGCTTTAGCTCAGCCGCCATCCCTGGAGATAAAAATATCTGAGACAACCACCAACAGTCTCAGAACATCGTGCCACACATCTTTCCTATCCTTCTTTCTCTTCATTAACTTCACGCCCGCGCTGTGTTGAAACATTTAAAGGGTAATCATAATCCTTTGAGCGCGGGTAGATTATATAAAAAAAAAAAAAATCGAGTTATACAAGCGAAATACGCTATGGATTGTAATTTGTGCAAATTAATCAGATGACTACTGAAATTAGAAATATGCTAAAACATTTTTGGAAACTAAAAGATGCAGTGACAGGTAAAAAGAGGACAAGAAGAAGAGGAGACAGGTGTAGAGAAAAAGCTATCGAAATTAAAATAAAAAGAGGACGGAAAGCTGAAATGAAAGGGGGATAATTGCACTGGAAACCACGACAGATCGATTCGGGTTAAATTATTTTAGTACCACAGGGTAGTATAATATAGTACTTAGATAACATGGGGTCCAGATAATTAACGATTTCCTGTACCACTTAGACCGTTGAACTTTATTAGGAATCCCCAATCAGGTTTAGTCGAGTGCGATATTTGTCTATATATTCTAAAAAATCGAAGGATCTAGCTGAGCGATCAAACTTTTTTTTATTAATAAAGGACTTTTTTCAAATTCAAATTGTTTGAGGTGAGGGTGAATTTAGAGGTCAACGACGCAGAGGAAATGCTGTGACTACTGTCTCTCCATCGGCACGGCGATCGGGTGCGATTAAAAGTTCTGAAACGAGCAGCGAATCTGAAATACAACCAGCAACTGAGGAAGGGTTAATCTATAGGGGATTCTCGCGATGAAACCAGAAACAAAGTCCGTCGAAGTTCCGGACTGACAAGTAAATCCATAAAGTAAATACCATGAAACAATGTATTATTATATAAACTCGACGAGAAGTGCTGAAAATCAAACATGAGTTTTTACCTTCGTGAAATTATAATTCTGATATTTTGTTGAATCCAAATACTTCACCCTCACCGGTAAGAAAATGTTTGTTTAAATTCTTACAAAAAAAAAAGTAATAAAGGAAATACATAAATCTTAATTCTTTATTTTAAATGAAAATTGACGTGATAGTTTCCTTACTTTGTGTTATAAAGACTTTTTAGGTTTTTAGAGATTGGTAAAAAAAGTGAGTGGGAAAAAAAGAAGTTTGTTTTTAGCGTTATCGTTAGTCTAGTGTGGACCGAGGTTCCTCATAGCTCTCAGTGCTTGGTGCAAGTTTTTGCCGACCCTTTAGTTACCTGCAAAGAGCTCTCGGTAGGTAGGAAATAAGAGTTAGGTGTTACCTTCAGCCGGAAAGGACGGTTGTATTAAGAGATTAACCGGAAATACGGGAACTTAGTCCCAACATAGACGGAAGAATTACAAAACGGAGTTTCGGATTTTGTTCAGTTAAGAAATCCCTCTATTTTTAATCGAACCTAACATTCATTCTTCTTTAATTGGTCATTAGACATTACACTAAAGCACGAATGGAGTACCTGCTTTATTTATTATAATAGGGTAAATTTCTTCATAGCCTAAGTTTAAGCATTTTAATTTCTATTATCTATCATTTTTTTTATCTTTCTGTTTGTAATTATTCCAAGCAAGTTCTTTTGTTTTTTTCTGTTAGAATTTCTTGAATGAATAATAATAACATTTTATAAATCACGTCAAACGCCGATGAAATTGCGGTTTTTTTCTAAGCTTCAAGGAAGTGTGTGAAGTGAGTATGGTTCCACAGCGTTACAGAGTAGGCGATTTCAGAAACAAGGCCGAACTAATTCCAGGTTTGGTGGGACTAGGCCATGCTGCGCCACACAGTTCGGAAACGAAGTAGGAATTATTTTGATATTACACGTGTTTCTAACAGTAAATTAAATGAAGAATCAGGAAATGAAAAGTGTTTTAAAAAAAAAAAATTTTTGGGCCCGGAGATTTTCGCTCAAAGTTGAAAAATTGTGAAAACTTATAAAAATACATGTATGTATGTAGTTTTAAAATTATCCATTTAGCCTAAAATTTCAAGATTTGAAACCATTTTTTTTTGTAAATAGACTTAAAATAAATAGAAAAACAATATGGTACATTAGTTTAGCGAAAAAGAATTATATAAGATTTTTTTGACAAAAAAACATTAAATTTTAGTGACTTTTTAAGTTCACATAAAGTTTTAACTACTTCCTCTGTTTGCCTCTGTTGGCGGATAGGTTTCGTTAGATAGTGTTGAATCTCAGCAATAGTTTTCAAAAAAAAATCTCACCCGAAGACGTCCGTATTTGCTTTTTAAAGCAATTTCAACCTGAAAAAGTCATCCAAAAAAGCAAATAAAAAATAATTCAAATAAAAAAAATGAGCAGCTCTTTTCGCCAGACAAATCTTTCTAAATGTATTTTGGTATGCTGAATCTAAGCGTGAAGTCCGTTTTGCGAAACAACCCAAAATTGTTGATTAAATTGCAAAAAAAACATTAAAAAAAAAACGCAAAATTTTAAAGTTTTTCGCAATTTCGTCAAACATTTTGGGGTGTTTGGGCAAAATGGATTCCACATTCAGATTTGTCATTATATATGGTATGCTAAATTTAGAAAGATCAGATTGATCAAAGGAACTACATATTATTTTCTCTTTGTGTGTCGCTGTCGGCATCAGGACTTTGTATTCGAAACCTGCTTTGCACATTTACCTATTGAAATATATGTTTTTTTCATTAACCCACTTTTTTGACATTATTTACAACTTTCGGAATACAGTAAACCAGTTATTTGAAGCTTCTCTTTTCTTTAATTCCACTTTTCTCCAACAGAGATAGAATAATATGATAGAATGTCCCGCTAATTGATGGAAAAGTTTGGGTTTGGTAGCTCTTATAGGGGTTTAATTTATTATAATATATGTTCTCTCAAGTCCCAAACGCAAGCCGTAACGTATGCATTATGATTAAATGTCTTTAGCTTTGCTCTTTGTTAAATAGCATCACTGTTATACGTATATATAATATTTCAAATCGAATTTATGTATATATTTTAAAATAAAATTGAAACATTTTATAGCCAACAATCATTCATTTTTAGGTAAAATTTGGTGTTTCTCCGTGATCTAGGTTAAATATCCAAAAATAACAAAAACTGGTTTTCAGTTTTTTGAATGCCATTTTTTATGAGTGGGCGTGGCAATGGGTGGTCATTGGTATAGATTTGTCTTGCTATTGGCTAACTTTCCTGCAAATTTCATGAAAATTGGTTCAGTAGTTTAATTTTAATTGAGTTTTTTCCGGTGCCCCAACTGTGCGCCACCATGTGCAGCATTCCCGAAGTTTGTCGCATTTAAGGTGGCTTAAGTTTCTTCTGGCTGGCATGTTTTTCATTTGTTTTTGATATAGGTGAGGTCTGACTACGGGGGCAAGACCCGTATAGTTTTGAGAAGCATTTTCCTTAATTGCCATACCAGTTTATAGAACTTTACTTTGTATATTTTTATGAATGTCATTTGGAATCTGTCACTCAAAATCAAAGACTCTCTTCGTAAATATTACTTCCATTAAAGTTCGACAATTTCTTGTATAATTATTCGGAACTATTACTTTAAATCAATAAATGTTTTTTTTTTGCACATTTTTTTACAAAGCAACGGTTATTAGCCGTACTTAGCTTTCGTCGAAAACAAAAGAGTTTAATTGGTAACAAAATAAAATTACGAAATTAAATTCTTATTTCTTTTAAGTCGAATATTTTATTTAAAAGTGAATTTGAAATAAATGTTGTAAAAAGAGGTGAGTTAGAATTAAAAAAAAACTGTCTTCTCCGTAAATCAGTGTTTGTCGATAGTCCGTTTCTCTTGCTGACGAACTTGATTCATGGATATTGTTGTGTACGCAAAAGTAGTTATATCCTTGCTACTTTGTCGTAGTTAATAAGATAGAATGGTAAATTTGAGACATTCTTCATCAATTTTGTAATGGTAAAGATTTAATCAATTGTCCTCGGATGAAGGTTTGTTTAAATAATTGTTTGGCGGTTTCTTCTTTTATATCGATTAATACTAAATACAAACATTAATAAACAGAAAAACTGATATTTATATTTTCAGCTTTTGTTTTGGACTCTACTTTAGTTGAAATGAACTCTCCAATGCGTAAAAAACCAATGCACACTTTATATTGCAGTTCAATGGAGGCAACAAAAAATATAGTTGGGAATTCTTCTCAAAATCATCATAATGGAAGGCCTACTATTTATGAATCACTCGATGTGGATGAATCCATTTCTAGTAATGAACAGAATGGAGGACCAACTATTTATTTTGATTCAGTTGCTGTTGAAGAATCGGCAGTGGGCTCACTCTCTGGAACAAATACCCCTAGTCGTACTCTTTTCGATATGAAAACAATCAATGATAGTTCAAGCTTTCCAAATACAACTGCTTCTTGTTTAGCTATGGGCAATCAGACTGAGGGTGAACTGGAAATGTGTGTTTCCAAAGTCCAAGAAAATACCCAATCAAACTGCCAAACAATTTATACTTCGCCAGATAAACGAATGGAATACACCGTGGGTGTTGGTCAGCAATCAGTTGATATGAACCTCGAACATTTTGAACAAACGCAGCCGTTGTCAACTGTTAAACATTCTCAAACTATTTTTGATTCTTCTGATGTCCAGGAAATATGTTTGCCTCTAAATCAGATAACTACATACAGTGGAAAACAAAGGGAATCAATTTATACTTCCATTTACATGGATGAGGAATCCCCAAAGTCTACAAAAAAATTAAAAGATAGTAATACAAAAGGTCTTAAACTTAGGCAGACAATTTTTACACCAGCAAAAATGATTGAAGATACTCCCAAAGACATCGTTCCCAAAAACGTTCTGCAAAAAACCATCATAACACCAATCAATATATTTGAAGATTCTATTCAGCTAGATACGAATGGAATTAAAAAAGATCGCCAAACTATCTATGAAAGGGTTGAAATTAAAGAAGATATTATTTCTAGTCAGCCACCAATTTTAAATTCAAATAAGGGAAAAAGGGAATCAATTTATACTCCTACAGACATGATTGAGGACTCCCCGAAGCCCAATAAAACTAAAGAATCTTCAACAACTGAACTTAAAGAACGACAGGTCAACTTCAACCCAGAAAACATTGAAGAAATTTCAACAAATTTAACATCTAAAACTGAGACTCAAATAACGACCACAATATCGAAACTATGTCTCAAGGATCGTCAAACAATCTTCGAGTCTGCCGATATTGAATTAGATACGACGTCCGTTCAAAGTTCCATTCCTGTTTCTAAAAAAAATAAGGCTAGACACTCCACATATACGGCAAGTGATATGATTGAGGATTCACCCAAATCAGATCATAATGTTCATAGAACAGAGTCACTGAAATATAAAAAATTCCCGGAATCATTTTGCTCTCCCTGCGACATGCTTGAGGAATCTATAAAGCCTGCAAATTTAACATGTAAGACTCAGTCTCAAAGACCGACCACAATATCGAAACCATGTATCAAAGATCGTCAAACAATTTTCGAGTCTGCTGATATTGAATTAGATACGATGTCCGTTCAAAGTTCCATTACTCTTTCTAAAAAAGATAAGGTTAGACACTCCATGTATACGGCAAGTGATATGATTGAGGATTCACCCAAATCCGAAAATAATGTGCACAGAACAAAGTCGTTGGAAAATAAAAAATTCTCCGAATCATTATACTCTCCCTGTGAAATGCTTGAAGAATCTACAAAGCCTGTTTCATCTCATACAGCACAAACTTCTCAATTATTTACTAATTTTAAATCACGCAAAACAATCTTCACTCCAGAAGACATTTTAGATGATTCTATTACGGAGATGGGATCTGAAGACCTGCTTCAAAAAACAACTAAAATACCAATTAATATTTTTGAAGATTCCTTAAAATTAGAACCAGTTTATAAATCAACTATAAAAAATGGTGACACGAAATGTGAAGAATCGTCAAATGAGCCTGTAGCAGCTTTAGAGCCTAGTCATAGCGCCCACCTCTCTTCAAAAAAGAATAACTCACGAGAATCGATTTATACTCCCTGTGATATAATTGAAGATTCACCTAAGCTCACGCGACCTATAAGACCAGAAACTGAATTAGACAAATCTAGAACGAATACCCTAAGTCGTACTTTCTTCGATAGGAAAACAATCAATGATAGTTCAAGCTTTCCAAATACAACTGCTTCTTATTTAGCTATGGGGAATCAATCAGATGGTGAACTGGAAATGTGTGTTCCCAAAGTCCAAGAAAACACCCAATCAAACCGCCAAACAATTTATATTTCGCCAGATAAACGAATGGAATACACAACGGATGTTGGTCAGCAATCAGTTGATATGAACCTCGAACATTTTGAACAAACACAGCCGTTATCAATTGTTAAACATTCTCAAACTATTTTCGATTCTTCTGATGTCCAGGAAATATGTTTCCCCATAAATCAGATAACTACACATAGTGGAAAACAAAGGGAATCAATTTATAATTCCATTTACATGGATGAGGAATCTCCAAAGTCTACAAAAAAATTGAAAGATAGTAATACAAAAGGTCTTAAAATTAGGCAGACAATTTTTACACCAGCAAAAATGATTGAAGATACTCCCAAAGACATCGTTTCCAAAAACGCTCTACAAAAAACCATCATAACACCAATCAATATATTTGAAGATTCTATTCAAGCTCAGCTAGATACGAATGGAAATAAAAAAGATCGCCAAACTATCTATGAAACAGTTGAAATTAAAGAAGATATTATTTCTAGTCAACCACCAATTTTAAATTCAAATAAGGGAAAAAGAGAATCAATATATACTCCTACAGACATGATTGAGGACTCTCCGAAGCCCAATAAAACTAAAACAGCTTCAACAAGACAGATCAACTTTAACCCAGAAAACAGAATTGAAGACATTTCAACAAATCTACCATCTAAAACTGAGGCTCAAAGAACGATTACAATATCGAAACCATGTGTCAAGGCTCGTCAAACAATCTTCGAGTCTGCTGATATTGAATTAGATACAGTGCCCGTTCAAAGTTCCATTCCTTTTTCAAACAAAAATAAGGCTCGGCACTCCATATATACGGCAAGTGATATGATTGACGATTCACCCAAATCCGATAATAATGTGCACAGAACAGAGTCGTTGAAAAATAAAAAATTCTCGGAATCATTATACTCTCCCTGTGACATGCTTGAGGAATCTACAAAGCCTGTTTCATCTCATACAGCACAAGCTTCTCAGTTATTTGCCAATTTGAAATCACGCCAAACATTCTTCACTCCAGAGGACATTTTAGATGATTCCATTACGGAGATGGGATCTGAAGACCTGGTTCAAAAAACAACTAAAATACCAATTAATATTTTTGAAGATTCCTTAAAATTAGAACCAGTTTCTAAATCAACTATAAAAAACGGTGAAATGAAATGTGAAGAATCGTCAAATGAGCCTGAGAATAAGTCACGAGAATCGATTTATACTCCCTGTGATATAATTGAAGATTCACCTAAGCGCCCGCGACCTATAAGACCAGAAACTGAATCAGACAAATTTAAAGGAAGTCTTACAGTATTCACCACAGCAGACATAGTTGAAGATTTTCCAAAAGAGTTTACATCTGAAAGTTTGTTTCAAAGAACGGATAAATCATTGATGAGTATCTTCACAGAATGTACGCAATCCCAACCATCGACCGAAAATGTTGCCAAAAGTCGTCCAAATATCCATAATTCTGCAGTGCCTACTATTCAACAAGCACTTTCCTCTTCCAACACAATGTCAAATGCACTTGTAAAAAAACGCATAACTGTAAACGAGGCAGTTGATATTGAAGAAGCTGCAGGTTCCATTAGACCTGAAATCTTCTGGAATAAAGGTAATACGCCGATGGAAACAGTAGATACATCCAGTGATATGGAGGCGGCAATGTGCTGTCCATCTCCAAAGCAGCAATCTTCTAACGATCACACAACATATCAATCAAATTTCATCCATGAGGATATAATTGAAGATAATACTAAGAAAATCGAACCTAAAAAGTTGCTTCAAAAAACGATCAAAACACCAATTAATATATTTGAAGATTCCATTGAGGAAGAACCTGCATTGAAGCAGAATTTAAAAGGTCGTCAGACTATCTATGATGTCTCTGATATTGAAGAAGATTATCCTCTTATTCAACATGCAACTTCTGTTTCTCGTACCAATAAGCTAACGAAATCAATAAATGTTCCAACTGAAATTATTCCAAAATCAACATCTGTTCCAAAATTAAAAGATACCTATCAATCAACATCCAGAGATGAAGAATCTCCAATATATATTCCCAACTTGAGAACAAAATGTCCTATGACACCTTCTGAAGTCGATAAATCACTTGCTGAATATCTTAAAGTTGAGGCAGCACTAGAAGACCAAGAGGAAGAGATATTTTACGACGCAGAAGATGGGACTGAAAACCAGAAACATAAGACACGTCAAACTTGTCATGTGCCGGTAAATATCTTGGAGGAATCTGGAATGCAACCAATTCAGTCGCTTCTGAAACGGCAAACTACCTTTTCTCCAAAAGAAATGGCAAACGAATCTCTTGATCACGGGCAATCCAAATTGGCAGAAAGGGAGACGAACAATGAAGTCTCAACCATACATAAGGAAGCACACCAAAATTCATTAGACAACTGCACCAATACTTTAGACATTTCAGGTTTAGGCCTTTTGGAGAAGTCTATTGGATCGGAAGATCTAATGGAAGTGACCCAAGCGCATGACTCAACTAAAAATAGCAAACGAATTCTTATGGGACCCCGAATAGGAATTAACTTTGATGACAATACAACGAAGACGAAAGTTCACATAAATCGTCAAACACTACACTTCAATGAATCTATTAATATCACTGATGGTTCGATGGCATGGAAGCCCAGCTCTGCCGTTCAAAGCGTTAAGGAATTACTTCTTGAAAATACTCGATTGTTTTCGCAATCAAATCTTTTGAAACCATGCGCTTTCGAAAATAAAAGATCAACATTATTCTTTGCGGGAAATGATGACGCAATGGACGTCAGTTGCGTTGATAATGGCCCTACAGACCCAGAAAGTACTCCAACGAAAAATAAAATATCTCGAATTCCACAATTGATTGGCAGTGCCAAGAAAATGGAGTCTCTGAAAAAGAGTATGGAATTTATTCAACAAGAACTACCCAACATCGGTTCTCATTTAAGAAACACGGAAATGTGCGAGGATACCTATGATTCTTCAAAGAATCAAGAAACTCCAAGAAAATTTTCAACATCAATTCCGAAAAAACTTGAAGAGCTAGAGGAGTCATTCGATGTGATTGAGTTGCCTCAAAAACCTATTAAGGAATCACGGCAACTAGAAGAGCCATTTGATACAATTGATATTCCACGAAAAATTTTATCATCTGTAAGGAAGACGGTAGAAGAATCTCCCAGAAGAGATGCAGAAGAATTCTGCGACGCTGATGAATTTCCTCGAAGGACAACTAATGTAAGTCCAACAGCACTACACGAATCTTTTGATACTGTTGAAATACCTAGACGTGGAACTACTTTCCAGCGAAACGATACTTTGTATATTTGCCCGAATGAGAAGGAAACCACAATAAACGCATCTCGGAAGTCTTTATTTCAATTTGAAGATGCACCCATAACAATTTCTGATGTATCAACGTTTTTTAGTCAGAAGTTATTACCAAATGCAAATCAAGCAAAAGCCACTTTTTCGCCAAATACCACAGAATCGTTATGCAAATTGAATGTAAATGAAATTCAAGCACTCTCTAGAACTCCCGATTCGGAGGATACAACACATAATTTAGCCCACTTCAAAAAACGTTATGTCGAACTTACATGTGATAGCTTAGATCTGTCTAATTCTAAAGACTATATTGAAAAGACCCATTTAAGTTTAGTCAATACAATTGATGATGAATCAGAAATGTTACAATCTCTACCGCAAATTCAAAAAGCAGTTGAAATTGTGTCTCCTGCAAAGGAGCAGCGACTCAAACCCAATTCATCAATTTGTAGGAAGTGCAAATGTCAACGATTGAGCACAACACAAAATGAAACGACCATTGGTAGTTTTATGTTGGAAGCATTACCAGTGTATAAAGTGGATTTGAGTGAACTTGAACAATTGGCGAAAAAACCGAATATCTCGGACGTTGGAAAAGTTTGGCGACAAAAATTGCGAGAGAGCGATAGTTTTAATGTTTCAGATAGCAGTCGAAGTATGGCATTGGATGATGAGGATGCAGAGTCGATAGAAAAACTGTTGATGGAATTGGCCGATGGGAGATTAGCGTATGTTGAAGAAATGTAGAATTTTCCAATTACTTTATTGTATATATATATTTTTTTTACAGAAATGCACAATATAGACAGCAAAAACGAAAAGAGATTAAATTTGAAAATAGCTTTCTCTACAAGGTTCGGAGAAAAATGCAGAGGTAAGTTTAATTTATTCAACAATACATGTAATATTCCAGGGTTTCTGAATTCCGTATTGGCTATTTCTTAAACGGGAAGAGTTAGAAAACGATTTTGGGGGATTAATCTTCATTCGCATGAGTGCAGTTGCAATAGATCTGAATGATCATTATATAAACAAATCCATTTACCTCAAATCTGTCTTTTTTCTCTTCTCTACTGGACCCTTTTCAAGTGAATGGAAAACAACATTTGTCCAGCTTGTACTTAAAAACTTGCGATAAAGTCCTTCTTTTTAAATTCATTGAAATTCTGATTAATTATCAACTTAAGAAATATCTTGAAGAACAAAAGCTTCTTCATAACGGATATTAGAGCTTTCGCAGCAATGTGTCCACTGGTGATCTGATTAGTTCCCTATTACACGTTGCCTCATGAGACATGTCTCATTTTTAGCTTTCCTTTTAAATTTGTATCCCGTGAGGCAAAAGCTATTACACGTTGACTCATGTCTCATGAGACTCATGTCTCAAATTTGCCAGTTGTTCGTATTTTTTAATGCACAACACAACATAAAACGAATATGAGAAAAAGAAACGTCAAAATGAGACTACTAAAAATCAGCCCGGTACTCACCGGGAATATTTTTATGCATCTCATTTCCTCATATCTGCTTTCTTTTTCGCACTTACGTGAGCATCGTCTCGTGAGACATCTTGTAATAGGGGACTTACCGATCACATCATTTTTGAGAAAGTAAGAATTACCCTTGATTTTTTAAACGAACTTGGTAAAGTTTGGCATCCAGCTCTCTAATCGAAAATTTTATGTCGAAGAATCTCTTCTTTTCTGAATTAGATTATTTAAAGTCTGAAATTCTGGTGTTTTCAATGGATCCTTTGTCTGAAACTTCTAATCCACTTATCTATTTGCAGACAACAGGATCCGCACCTATTCATATTCGTTTCTTAATTCACACTCTTTGGATGTGGATCTTCAACAAGAAGATGATTTATCTGTCACTCATCGTAACCAGAACGTAACATCGTAACAGAACCAACCTCGCATGCTCCTATCCATGAGAAGAATTTGCGTCGGGAAAAAGAAAATCTCCTTTTGTAGAATGATCACTTATTAAACGTTGACAAAAATGCTGCTAAATATTTAAATTTTATATTGATGTTTCAAGAAATATGTATTTCTACCCTTTTGACCTCCGTATAATTTATAAAGCTTACATTGGTTAATTTAAAAAAGTATATTGCATGCCCAAATGCGAATATATTTAAGCCACTCAAAAAATGTGTGGAAGTAAGTCTGTCTGGTTTTCGATTCCAAAACAAAACTGAACCGCAACACTTTTTAAAATGTGTTTGAAAACATAAGAGAAGTTGTTGACTGCGACAGTGTTACTTTTCTAAACCAGTTTATTTTTCTTTTCCTTCGGCAATTTTATTCCAGTCATATCTGAATTCTGAACTGCAGATATCAGGCGGTTGAGTGGATTCGCTTCGTGTCTGAACTTCTCAGGATATGACGAAGGTATTCCACAAATTTAAATACTGCAGTCTTTTTTGTTCTCCATGAACATAAATGATTTGGCTCTTTGCATCAAGGTTCGTAGTTGCTCACAGAAAAACAGACGTTAACACACTTGAAACTAAATGCTTGGTCATATCATCTTAACGAATATGTAAAGAAAAACTGTTAATCTCTAACTAGTCATATAAGCTATTGGCGAACATGGAAAAAGAACCGTAATGAAGTTTTATATGTAATCGCATAAGCTCTGATCACTGTGTAAATTTAAAACACAAAAGCATGTACACAGTCATCCATTCAATTCAATTTCAATTTTGTTTTATTGAACATACTATTTACAATTTGGCTTACAACTAATAAGATACTACATATATGTATGAAAGTTTACATTTGTTGGCTCATAGGGTGTACACAGTCATCACAAACTGAACTATTGCAAATGACTGTTTTATTTCTCTTAACTTAAGTTGTTTTGTTTTTAAAGGGAAAACGTTTTTTGTATATAAATGATGTTTCATATAAAAAAGAATTTTTTTTCACTATTCAAAAAATAATACAAAAATATAAAATATCTTGAAAGACGGAAAACGGGGCTAGAAGTGGAGAGCAAGTTTAATATTTATGGCTCTAATGGGCGCGCCAAAAATGTGACTAGAACTGTAAAACATGGCGGAGGATCGGTAATGGTTTCGATTTAATTTATTATTTATTTATTCATCAAACAGAGAGAAGATCCCTTTTAGATTACAGATTTACATAAATATCATAATTTACATTGGTTAAGATGATATAAAAATACAATAAGTTACTATTCACATTAAACGGATTGTATAACTATAATATTTAATAAATTCATTTTGAAAGTATCTCTTGTACAATTACTGAAAATATCTATTCTGGAACAAACAACGTTAGTTTCCCTGATGCAACGTGAAATCGGTTCGTTTAAACCATAATTTGTCCGATGGAAATATTCAAGTAATAAATTTGAATTACGAAAATCTCTTTGAGGAACGCGTAATTTTACAAAACTAAGTAACTGAGGACATTTTATATGATAAGATAAAATATCTCTAATGAACATAACAGAAAAGCAAGTACGTCGATTTTCCAAAGTTTTAATACCAAACAATAAACACCTTGTTTCGTAAGTTGGCATGTCCATACGCCAATTCAATTTGAAGATCAAATATCTAGTAAATTTCTTTTGAACTTTTTCAATTCTATTAGATGAGTTTTTATAAAAGGGATTCCAAACAGTACTAGAGTATTCCAACACAGATCTGACCAGGGAATTAAAAAGCGTCTTGAGTGAATATGGATCGTTGAATTCTCTTGTATTTCTCTTTACAAATCCAAGCATTTGATTAGCCTTATTAACAATGTAATCAATATGAGGTAAAAATGAAAGCTTTCTGTCTAAGATAATCCCTAGATCCTTTTTACGTTCAACGCGCTCAAGACTTTTATGATTTATTTCATAATTGAATAAAATAGGCGTTACGTGTCTGAAACATGACATTATTTGACATTTTGAAACATTTAAATAAAGAAAATTGTTATAACACCATTCATTAAGTCTTAATACATCATCACGAAGTGAATAACAATCAGATAATGACTCTATCTTATGATAGAGCTTAAGGTCATCAGCAAATAAGAGACATAACGAAGATACAAAAATAGAAGGAATATCGTTAATAAATAAGAGGAACAACAATGGGCCCAAATGGCTACCTTGCGGGACGCCAGATGAGACATAGATATTTTCCGAGAGACAATTTTCAATTTTAACTATTTGAATTCTATTTGTAAGGTATGATTCTATCCAACTAAGAAGTTCAGAGTGAAATCCCATGGACGATAATTTATAAAGAAGCACTAGATGGCTTACACGATCAAATGCTTTTGCGAAATCTGTGAATATTACATCTGTTTGAATATGACTTTCAAAATTGTTAATAATATGATTTGTAATTAATGTTAGATTAGTTGTTGTTGATTTACCGGAAATAAACCCATGTTGATATTCAGATATGTGGCCTCTCAATTGGAAAGCTAATCTATTGTAAACTATCTTTTCAAACAATTTAGGTATAGCTGAAATCTTACTAATGGGCCGGTAATTAGTAATGTCTTGCTTAGATCCTGACTTAAAGACTGGGGTTAAAAACGAAAGCTTCCAACAGTCAAGAAACTTACCTTTGGAAAGTGAAGAATTGAAAATTTTAGTAAGTGGTTCAGCTAATGACTTTGCACATTTATTCAATATAATAGGTGGAATACCATCAGGCCCTTCCTTTTTATTATAATCTAGTTTTAGAAGAGCATCTTCAACTTCAGATACATCCAAAACCATACTTCCTATATCAAAAACTCTATTGACTGTTGGTAATACTTGATTTGTAAGAGTTTCCAGAGAGTACACAGATTTAAAAAATCTAGCAAATAGGTTGCATATTAAGTTTATATCGCTCGTTGTTGTATTCAAATACTTCATGCAGCTTGGATAACCCGTAGTTTTCCGTTTGGAGTTAATAAAGTTCCAGAAACATTTACTATTGTTTTTTACATTAAATTCAATAGAAAACATGTAGGATTGATATAAAAATTTATTTAGCATGTTAAATTCTTTTTGGATTGCTTTATAATTGGCGCATTTATCAGGACGATTACGATTCTTTTTAAATAATTTAAAAGCTTTATTCTTTCTATTCTTAAGATTTATTAATCTCTTATTAAACCATATCGGATGAGAATTTGTTTTCAATTTTTTATTAGGAACAAACCGACGTACAGCCTCTTTAATAGCCATCAAAAGATTTTCATTAGAGAGTTCCAATTGAACATCGATGTCATATAAAATAGAATCCCAATTAAAGGAGAAAAAATAATCATTCATTGCATCAAAGTTCGCTCTAACGAAGTTTGGAACATATGTATTATTTATGTATTTCTTTTTTATATAATCATAAAAATGAAAACTACCTTCTAATGCAACATGATGCATAGAATTATTAACTATTGGAAACTCAGATTTATCGACACAAATATCGATTTCTTTATCGACAATGTATTATTATGTATTATTTATGTATTTCTTTTTTATATAATCATAAAAATGAAAACTACCTTCTAATGCAACATGATGCATAGAATTATTAACTATTGGAAACTCAGATTTATCGACACAAATATCGATTTCTTTATCGACAAAAATTAAATCTAATATTTTTGATAAATTATTTTTAAAAGAATTTATTTGAGTTATATCAAATTGGGTATAAAAATCAATAAATTGAACTTCAATTTCCGAGATTATATTATAAGGTATAAAATATTTATCCTCTGAATCAAAATTCCAAATAATATTACCTAGATTAAAGTCTCCAATACAGATAACATGTTGCGAATTATCAAGATTTTCTAAAATGTTTTTACAATTATTTTGATGCAGATTATATACTTCAAGAGAACTTTTTGGAGGAATGTAACTTAACATTATAAATATTTCAGTTTTATTATTTAATAAAATCGATATAATTAACTGATCAATATCACAAATTGTTTCCGAAAAATGTCGATTTGAAAGCAAATCTATCTGTTTGCATGGTAAGGAGGAACGTATTGCAATTATAACTCCACCACCCTTTTCCATACCTGTTAATAAATTACTTCTATCTTTCCTAAAAACTGTAAATTTAGTTAAATCAAATATTTCGGATGTAAGTTGGTTTTCAGTTAGCCATGTTTCCGTTAACATTATTATATCATAATTACAAGATGAGAAAGTAATATATAAATAATCCAACTTAGTTCTAATGCCTCCTACATTTTGATAATAAAAACATAAATTACTTGGAAATTGCAAGATCTTATGAGACGAATGTACCGCATTATCAGCACCATTTGAAAATTGTACATTATTTATAGTTGAGTCGACATCATTATCAGCATCACCAGGGTTAATTACAGGTACCGCATAATTTGTATAAATGTATTTATCAATTTCAGCCCGAGTTATTTCACAGTGCTCAACGAGGGAGCAATCTCGTTTTTTGGCTGGTTCACAAATTGTTTAACTTTAACAAATCTCGGCCATAACGATGCATCACTCATTACTTTTTTGAAACAATCTGACGGAACGCTTAATTTAAAGTTTACATATTTGATATCCGATTCAGAGATATTTTTTTTAATAAGTTTGTAGCACTTGAAAAAATGTTCGGGTATACTTGTCTGTATCGAGATATGTTTTATTAAATCCTCAGGAAGTGTATCAGAATGAAACTTTGAAACATGAAGCCACTTAAAAGGAGTAACAGCATTGAGAGTACTAATGCTTGTTCCAATAAGTCCTTGATGTTGATTAAGTTTAGATTTATTTTTATCATCACCCGTTTTAGCTCTTTTGTTTACATTTGCTAATTGTTTTCTTTTCGGGGTGCAGAATAAAGGGTTTTCCAATAAGAGGTGTTATTTTGATATTCAAAGAAAAATGGCATTTTTGGAGATAAATGATCGGATGTTTATTTTATTATAAAGAGGAAGGTATGCCGTTAATAATGGAATACAACATCAGCCAAATGGCCGCCAAGACCACGCTTACAGGACCATATCCTTTTCATGAAATTTTCCATAACCAAATCGCAAAGTGGCTGCCCTATGTCCTCGATAGCCTCACGAATTTCATCTTTGAGGTCTTGAATCGACGCTGGGCTGTTGGCGTAGACCTTATCTTTCACGTGGCCCCAAAGGAAGAAGTCGCAAGGTGTTAAATCACAAGATCTCGGTGGCCAATTGTGATCACCTCTTCGAGAGATAACACGGTCCGGAAACTTTTCCCGTAAAAGATCGATGGTTTCATTGCTTGTGTGGCACGTAGCGCCGTCTTGTTGAAAGTAAACGTTGTCCAGATCAATACCATCCAATTCAGGCCATAAAAAATCATTAATCATCTCTCGATAGCGCAATCCATTGACCGTAACTGTTGCTCCAGCCTCATTTTCGAAAAAGTAAGGTCCAATGACCCCGCGGGACCATAAACCACACCAAACAGTCACGCGTTGAGGATGGAGAGGCTTTTCAACAATAACTCTTGGGTTTTCCGAGCCCCAGATGCGACAGTTTTGCTTGTTGACGTAGCCTCCGAGGTGGAAATGGGCCTCATCAGTCAAGATGATTTTTCGATGAAATTCCGGTTCATTTTCATGCATTTCAAGGACCCAATCAGCAAAGACACACACATGGCCATTTGGCTGATGTTGTGTTCCATTATTAACGGCATACCTTCCTCTTTATAATGAAATAAACATCCGATCATGTATCTCCAAAAATGCCATTTTTCTTTGAATATCAAAATAACACCTCTTATTGGAAAACCCTTTAGTTTCTGGCGTGGGTAATTTTAACTGAGGACAGTATTGATAGACACGTCTATTTAAAGTAGAGCGTTGCAAAATTGGGCCTAGTTGAATCGTTCATCTTCCAGCAATATAACGATCCTGAACACACTTCACTCTTGGTCAGAGAATTGTTGCTCTATCATGTGCGAAATCAACTACAAACATCCCCAGTCTCCGGATTTAAATGCTATTGAACACCTTTGGGAGCATCCGGATAGAAAAATTAGGAATCAAGTCAAAAGATGATCTCAAACGTATTTTGGAAGAAAAGGGGTCTAAAATTGCCGCAGATACATATAAACTTCTTTATAAACAAGAAGCTAGTGAAATAAAAAGCTTTTATTTTTGTAGTAAATTTGACTCTTTATTGTTTTAAATTCGTTCTCCAAGCAAAGTACTGGCTGCGTACTTCCTTTTGTGACTGAGAGGTATAGGTAAAATATACTTAGGTACAAAACAATAGGAAGACAACAAAACTTCTTTCAAAAAATTATTGCGTTACTTATAGGTGGGAATACTATATTGCTGTAATAGCTTGAAAACTCTTTTACGTTCTTATCTGGAGACATACCATCTTGTTATTGTGGTTGATCACCTTTCGATCGCCCGTGCTTGAATCAGACAAGAAAACAGAAAATCTTATATCTGACTTCATCATAGAAGATTTGGTACTCAGGGAATGCAAAAGATACTGAACATTAGGGTACAATCGCGTTGAAGCAATACCTGTACTGGAAAAATCCCCAAAAGATTTGTCGCGATAATATTAATCTTTGAAGCATCTTTCAATAAACCGAAGCTTTTAGTTTAAAGTTAAAATGGTAGTGCCCTTTAAATGTAATGGTTTGGCAGCGAAAGAGGTGTGATGGGGTAGCTATCTTCTTTTTTGTTCAAAGGCTTCTCAGCCAAACAATGTCCATGAACAAGCAGTGGTCATTTCAAAAAGATTCTAGTACAGATTGAAAGATAGAAAGCACTCAAGAGGGGGTCCAAAACAACGTAGCGGATTTCCTATCACCGGATAATTGGTTAGCTGGTAGCCCTGACCTTAACTTACTGGATTAAATAACCTAATTTATTTTAGAAGAAATAGTGTACTCTACGCGATACTGAAATTTTGATTCATTGAACGGAGCCATCGTTTTCGAATTTTGAGTTGCCCAATAAATAATATACAAAAGTTATCATTTGAGAAGAATAAACTAGTTACTAAGTAGTCGTATGTGTGGTATAAAATTGAGATTATAATTCGCTTATTTCATAGTTTGTTTAATAATTATTATTTAGATATCTGAGCCTAGGGAATAATCGCAATATCTGAGACTAGCCAATGGCGGCATGTTAAACAACTTTCATAAAAACGTTGCGATTATTCACAAAACTAGTCGTCGCCTTACTGTCGAATTCCATACTAGCACGCTTTTGAGTCTATGCAACTGAATCACTTATTAGCGATTTTTTTTAAATAATTAATTTGTATTACTTAAATTATAATCTTATAAAACAGAACCAGCGGTGTCAAGCAAAAACACTTGTTGCTAAATTGTATATGATTTGTTTTTATATTAACCAGCTATTTTTGTGTCCTTTTTTGTAGCAAATCCAACTGGATTATCAACAATCTTCTTCTTTTCAACAATGTTATTCTGCTAACACACACCCGCATCCGGACATTTGCAATACTTATTAATTTTACACCAAAGGATCCGAGAGGAGTCGAAGTGATCTTTAATGATATTCAATTGAAACCAAATATGTTACACAGTAAGTATATAAGTAGTTTACAAGATGTTTCCTTTTTAACTTAAAGTCATTTTTTAAGCTCGTCAATGGAAACCATTTGAATATGCATTGCATTACCAACTTTTGGTAGAGTTGCCATTTGATCTCAAGAAAATTTGCCCTACTAGCGATGACTTCTTTGATTTAATCGATCATGTTGAGAAAGTCACAGAAGATGTTCTAAAAACTGGCAAGGAAATGCTATCTCTCATATTACCATCTCCTGCTTCGTTAATAAGGTAAGTTTTAATTTAAAATAATTTTTTTCACGCGAATTAAATGATATTTCAAACGTAGGGAACCATCTGGAAGGCTTTATATCAGAAAATATGTACGAACAAAAACTCCACAAAATGATGTAAAACGTACTGAAATTCATATTGAAGTTCGGAATATAAAAAAATTATCATATGAATCGATAGCAATGCCACCTCTTTACGAATTCGATGAAAAAATTCAATTGCTTCCGTTGGGAAACGACTTTTTGAGGAAATTCCTTAACGACCCTTTGAAGTATATCAAGACATGATAGGATATTCAAATAATATTTGTAGACCTTACGTTATTTTGTATTTAAACTATTTATAATATATTTTGTTAGGGCACACTATTCATAAAACTATGATTTTAGCGTTTAATTAAATTTTGCATTTTTCATTCATGTAAGATTACTTTTCCATTTAACTCAAATCATATCTTAAGTTTTTTTCAAAACTAAATGAACTAAACAACTGAATGAGGAGCTAAAATGTTGTCATAATCGGCCATTGAAATAGGTATTGCCTTTTCAATCTTTGGATGCTTAAGTTCACTTGTCAGCTTCTTAGCTTTAGCTTCATACTTTTCCACTATTGGAACCCAATAGTCTGACAGAAATTTAATTTCGAAACTTTCTATATTTGAATTAGAGTTTAAATCTTTTTGAATGACGACCGAAGACAAACGATTAAGCGTATCCACCAAATAATTAGATTCTACGACAAGTTCTTGTACAGCATTAAAAAGATCTGCATTTAACGCAACTTCTTGAATGTCAGCATCAGGAGCTTTTTGTTTGTTTACAATCGGTTGCAATTTCATGTTTGAAAGTCTGTCTTCTATTTCAGTGTTTGAAAAACTACTCCATGGTGTTGCCTTAGTTGTATAAGGTCTCCACTGTAACTCGTCATCTACTGGATACTCAAAATGCCAGCTTGACAAAGTTGGCTTGAGTAGAGAGCCCGTCGATTTTGAGACTTTTTTAAAGTGTTCAATTAAAGATGTTTTGTCTCCGTTACCGGATATAGAATCGTCAGACATTTCATCGTAACTTTTGGATTTTCGACAAAGTTTTTCGTTGATTTTTCGTATTTCCCATATCTGATCATAAAGTTTTTGCTCAGTTGGTGAAAAAGAAGAATATTTAGGTTGTGGTTTATTAGACAAATAAGCTTCCAAAAATCGGGTTGTTAACCGAGGTAAAAGAGTTTGTGTTCCAGTGTCGACACCAACAATAGCCTCTGTCATTTGTGATGCAGAATGGGTAAGAATAACTGAAATATAAAATTTGAAATTTAAACAACAATATTTAAAGAATTTCTCCTTACATTCTCCGGGTCCTTGTTTTTTTAGTGTAATTGATCCATCGGTTAAGATGCTGACATCAAGCTTAGGTATAAGATCATTTTGAATTGGAATTCCAATTGTACGACTTGGTTTGTATATAGGTAAATCAACTTGAATTGCAATGGATAATTTGGATAATCGAAGACGTCTGCAATTATACAAAAAAAAAAAAAGAAGAAAAATAAGTAAGAAACCTTATTGGTTAATATTATTCGTTTGGATGTAAACTCGAAAAGAGTTTAAGCGCAGGTCTTTGAAGTGCTGAAAAGACTCTTACATGAATTACATCATTATCGGAAACGTATTATGAATCTCGAAGAAAAAACAAATCATACAAATGTTTCCCCATTACAATGGATGGAAAGAAAACAATCACCAACCATGTCCAGAAAGATTTAATAAGATTATTAATGAACTCTGAGATTTTCTGAAATAACACCGGAAATTAGAGCACAGTAAAGTGAAAAAGAAGTTTTGGTTTTCTCAAAAAAAGATTCCACAATCTGGTTAAATTTGCACAAAAAAAAAGAAGAAAATTCAAGCAAAACCGAAAAGCAACATACATACATATTCAGTGACAACACTAAGGTCTAAAGCTTTCTATAAATTTACTTTGAATTCACATTTTAAAAAACAAAAATTGGAAGATTCAATAAGGACTTCGATTTGAAGATAAATGAACTGTAGGAGTTCTAAAGATAGAAAACCATCTTAAAAAAATAAGTATTGTCAATCCTAAAACTATAGTTAAAAGTAAAAATCCTCGAAATGTTCAACAATTTCATAAGTAACCAATAAAGGTCTTCAGGTCTTATAATTGCGGTTTTCTTACATCAGCGAACTATTTTGTCCTTCAAATGCCATTGAGTTGTTAATATGTTTGAATGGAAGATGCTAGTTAAAACAGCATTACTACTAACCTAGAGGCGTCCAATAATTTCGCTCGGAGTAGTGCATTTTTGTCGGCTTTTGGAAGTGTTGAAACACTCACAGATTTCCATGGGGGTCTTTTCTTATCGCCTTCATCTTTCATGCGTTTCCAGTTTTTAACAACCCTAAATAATATACAAAATTAAAATTTAGAAAATATTTCACATACTCAAATATTTTAACATTATTTTTTGTTTATATTATAATAAAATCTTATACTTCTTCCATTTGAGTTTGTACAGACTATTTTCATCTTCTTTACTTAAATCAGTAGCTGATGCTTCCATCAATAATGTATACGTAAGCTCTCAAAGAACGTAGAACGTAATATTGTCCAGACGACAATTTTCGAACTGGTTCTTGTATAGCAAATAATACTTGGTACGACTTTGATTCTTCGGTAAGTTTTCGGTTTATTTTTTTTTTTTTTTTTTTTTGTTTTGCGTGTGAATTAGCGAATTAATATTCACATAATTATCTTTATTAGCATTCCTTTTTGATTGTCTTTGGACACGACATGCTGCCGTTTTTAAAACCTACCTGCTATTATTTCCTGGAGAATTATCATCAACACTTTGGGTTTCACTTGTTTCTGATGATGTTGCGCTATTATTGGAACTTGGTGAATTAATCTTACTCATTCTAAGTGATTTCTTTTTAATATCAATTATTAGTGGTGCATTTCTTGTCTCTAAACGAATTAATACATGTGTATGTAATAATCGATTATAACAGTGGTATCCAAGGAGTTTTTAACGCAAGAAAATAGTTAAGCCATTAACACACAAACCAAGCACCTTTATATCTTTAAAATGGCGGCATTAATGTTTCCTTTATTTGAAAAAAGATACCCCTAAGAAATACATATGTATAATGTGTGTAGTTTATTTAGTTGCGGCATAAGGTCTTAAATATTGTATAAAAATTGTCATTGGCATGCATGCATGGATTTTGGGTAAATTTCTGTTTTGTCAATTAAGAAAACTTATTTGTTATTATTTGCTACTCAAAATCTAAGTTAAATTTTATTAAGAAACTTATACTGTTTGGTTTTCATTTCTTTCACATAAACAACGTGTTTCTCATCAAATTTAACGTTCGATAGTTTAATCAATTCACATTTCTATCATTTAAGATTTTTTCCAGCAATTCAAAATTCGAAATGGATTGTAGGTGTTTTATTTTCGATTTGGTCATTTTGAATGTTTGGCTTGAAGATTTCGACTACGAAAACAACACACTTAATATTGAAGTAAGCTTCAATAATACTGAATTTACTATCGAATCGTGTCCGGAAAAACCTGGTGAATTTAAACAAGGACGAACTTATGAATTTAAGACCTGTCCAGAAGATTTGTCACTGAATTTATTAAATAATCCTTTGAAACTCAAAATTTTAGCGAATGGAGAAGACATTAAAGGTTCCTTTCGTCTGATGGCAAAAGTGTATTGGCTAATTTTTTTTATATTTTTTGTATTTAGGTGGAGTTGAATTTATTTGGCCTCGAGAAATGTTAGAAAAACTCGAAAGGCCAAATTTTATTCAGTATAGTCATTCCGATGAATCTGATATAACGTTAGAACGTGTTGTTACCGGAAAGATTAACATACAATATCGATTGCGGGTCAAGTGTGAGCTTTCTGAATCCGAAGAAGATAATGTTGAAAAACGTTGTGATATTCAAAATGAACTTAAGAGAATTGTTGATCCGAACGAGTTGTTCTTTTTGATCCAAAGTGATTTGGATATATGTGATACCTTAAATGATGTTAGTAAAAGAAACGAATCACATCCCACTGCTCTAGATCTTTCGAAATTTAAGAACTTTCATGGCAAGGTCGTAAAAGATCCTGGGCTTATTGATCAAGTTTATACGCCAGATTGTTGTCATACTAAGGTATTTTTTTTTTTAATTTTTGTGACATTTTTGCGATTGTTTTTAACAGGGGCACGACAATTGGTCCCATCAGTACAAATGTGTTCGTAACCCCATTTCACTCGTCAGCCAATTCTATGTAAATTCTAAAGAAATCATTGACAATATACATAAGTATACAGAATACGAACAAATTTCACAATTACGAGATGGAAATCGTCTCATCTTGGCTAAGTCGAAAAAAATTGCATTAATCTTTCTCAAAGTTAATAACTTTGCAAACACGTGTCCTGTTACAGTTACAGTGAATCTCCACGAGAGATTGAATGAATCGAAAGGTGTAGTCTATGCCCCATGTTTAATAAAAGCGAAAGAACTTCACTAATATTTATAAGTTTACTAAAGTTGTTGAGGTAGAAGGTGAAAAAGGACAAAAATCAAGTGGTCTTACGCTTTTTACTTTTCATTTATAGTATACACCTAAATCGGTAGATATTGTTTTAAATAAAATCAAATATTAAAATATCGATCTCTATTTTTAAACGGTAGATATTGGTTTTTATAAAGCATAAGTTACCGAATATATAGCTGATCCAATGCGCTGTAAAAAAAGCCAACTTCTCGGCGACACGAGAACGCTGCCAGAAAGTTTCATGACTCCTCTTGCGAGGAGTTGAAAAATCATCTTAGAGTATCTCTTGTCATAAAAAGTGCTGCTTATTATCCGTTCGGAATCGACAATTTTAGGTCCCCTCCGTTTCTGGTAACACGACCACAGGAATGGTTGAGAGTTGTAAGTCACTAGATTTTGGTTCTCTTCGAGCTGTTGCACCACCAAACTTATTTTATTCTTCTCCGTTCAATAATAATTGTAAAAGGTCATCAAAAATATCTTCAAATCACGAAACCTTTTACGAATACTTGCTTCGGTTACAG
The DNA here is from genome assembly GCA_911387755.1 of Chrysotoxum bicinctum. Taxonomy (NCBI): domain Eukaryota; kingdom Metazoa; phylum Arthropoda; class Insecta; order Diptera; family Syrphidae; genus Chrysotoxum; species Chrysotoxum bicinctum. Next base: position 202,880,313 of record OU426988.1, read on the forward strand.
TTTTATAAGCCACTTCAAAAAATTATAGTATACCACTTTTGCCAGGTCTATAGTCTTTGAAAGGATCTATTTTTTGGACCTCATCTAAGAGCTTGTTAATTTTTTGGGGAAATTCACATTTAGCAATATTAATAGCCAATCTACGATCTCACGTTCCTCACTTTCTGTAAGCACTGTGTATGGACCGATTCGCTTAAGCCTATCTGTAATCCTCCCTATCGTGAAGTGTAGGTTTGCTATGTTCGAATAGGCAACTCGAAAAAATAGGTTTCCTATGTTCGAACAATGAAAATATAATATGATAATATTAAAATAAACCTTTTGTTTTATATATTTACTTAGAATTAGATTTATATCAGCATATCATTTGTTTTTATTTTATTTGATGAAAAATAAATGTTATTTATTATTTCTTCAATCTTCAAACTGAGAAGACCTAGATTCTTTATTTTAATTATAAAATAAATTTATATCAGGTTATGGGCCCAGTCCATGCTTAATATAATAAAAATAAAGAAAGGGATAATTTAGGCTAGCATTTGGGATTGAAGAACTTTAGTGAAGATTTTCGCAAATTTTGTTTTCATGATGTCACAGAACGTGTTGCCTTCTATCGAAAAACTTAAAGGTCGTGAAAATTGGGATTCCTGGAAGTTCGCGGTCAAGACGTACCTTGAACTAGAAGACCTTTGGGACTGTGTCGAATATGAAGCTGGAACAACACCTGATATGAAGAAAATGACGAGAGCCCGAGCGAAAATAATTCTACTAATTGAGCCAATAAACTTCGTCCATGTTCAGTCTGCAAAGTCTGCGAAAGAAGCATGGAATAATCTCGAACGAGCTTTTGAAGACTCAGGATTGACGCGCAGAGTTGGACTTTTACGGTCTCTAATCACTACGCGTTTGGAGGATAGTGATTCTGTGGAGTCATACGTAACCAAAATAGTTAGTACTGCGCATAAGCTAAAATCAGTGGCCATGGAGGTTAGTGACGAATGGGTAGGTACTTTACTGCTTGCTGGATTATCTGATGAGTACCGCCCGATGATAATGGGGCTTGAGAGTTCAGGTACTCCAATCACCGCGGATGCTATCAAGACAAAACTTCTCCAGGATGTAAAAGGAAAAGAAACTGAATCTGCTGTGTTCTTTAGTAAACGAAAACAAACAAACAAAATCCGAGGACCAAGGTGCTACGAATGTAGGGATTTTGGACATATTTCTCGGAATTGCCCAACCAAGAATAAAAGCGAGAATGATTCCAAGCCGAAAACTTCAAAGGCACATGGTTTATACACTGCTCTTACGGCTAGCTCTGGAAATGATGACTGGTATGTTGACTCAGGAGCATCCGCCCACATGTCTATGAAGCGTTACTGTCTCGCAAATGTTACACAACCAGCTAGGAGCGAGATTATCTGTGCCAATAATTCTCGATTGTCTGTAAAGGGCATAATCAATCTGAGCTTGAGTGTTGCTGTCCAGAAAGAAGTCCGAGACGTTGCCGTTAACAACGTGTTGTATATTCCCGACTTGTGCGTTAATCTATTGTCAGTCAGCCAGATGGTAAAAAAGGGAAACTCCGTTTACTTCGATGCAAAGGGTTGTAAAATCATAAGTAGCGATAACCAACTGATTGCCACCGCTTCGCATGATGGTGATATGTTCAAATTGAATCGACCAAATACAAACGTGAGTATGATGGCAAATGTTAACAAGAAAGAAACGAAAGCGGAGGATATCGAATTATGGCATCGTCGCATGGGGCATCTTAATTCCGATAGTCTGATGAAGATAAAGGATAGCGCCTCTGGAATTAACTTTAAGAAAATTAATAAGAAGAGCTGTGAAGTTTGTGTAAAGGGCAAACAAACTAGAATGCCATTCAAGGAAAATGGGACTCGCGCAACGGAAATTCTGCAACTTATACATTCTGACCTTTGTGGTCCCATTGATGTGGTTTCCCGAGGAGGTGCACGTTATATCATGGTACTTGTCGATGATTTTAGCAGAAAAATCTTTGTTTATTTTTTGAAGGCCAAGTCAGAAGCTTTTGAAAGGTTTGTGGAATTTTAAAACTTTGCTGAAAGACAAACCAACAAGAAAATAAAGAGTTTGCGCACCGATAAAGGCACCGAATTTTGCAACATCATTTGACAAACTGCTGAAAGAAAATGGCATTCAACACCAGACGACAACACCGTATACACCAGAACAGAACGGTTTAGCAGAGCGAACTAATAGAACGATCATTGAGAAAGCACGCTGCATGTTATTGGACGCTGGACTTGGTGTAAAGTTTTGGGCTGAGGCAGTATCCACTGCTGTTTTCATTATTAACAGATCTCCAAGCAAATCGTTAACTGGCATCACTCCTGAAGAGGCATTTTCTGGAAAAATCCCGAATCTTAGTCGACTTCGAGTATTTGGGCAATGGTACATGTGCCGAAACATTGCCGAAAAAAGTTCGATGCGAAGTCAGAATGTTGCACATTTCTGGGATACTGTGAAAATACAAAAGGCTATCGTCTATACCAACCCGAGAAAGATAAAATCTTAATTAGCCGAGATGTGGTGTTTTTCGAGAACTGCCGATTAAACAAAAGGGAGGAAAGAGAGCTCAATAATACTAGTTGTTATTTTTACACATTCTCAGATGAGTCGAATACAGTGGAAGATGTTGGAGAAAAATTAAGCCCCAATATCGAGGATAGCCCCAATAATAACAGCGAAGAAAGTGGCGAAGCATTAAACGAATCATTAGAATCAAATAGAATTTCAGAGTCCACTGATAATATGAATGAAACGTTTTACTCCGAAGAAGATGTTGATGAAAATCAAGAAAGTGATGTGAATTACTCACCATCAATACCAATTAATGAAGTTAGCGTCGCTGAACCACGACGCAGTCAACGAACACCGAAACCTGTCCGAATGGATGATTACGTCTGTCAAGCTAAGTATATTGAGCTTTACGATCCATTAACAGTTCAAGAGGCATTAAGCAGAGGCGACTCAAAACTTTGGAAAGAGGCGATGAAAGAAGAGCATGACTCATTAATTGAAAACGAGACTTGGGTGCTGACCGATCTTCCACCCAAAAAGAGACCAATTGACTGCAAGTGGATTTTCAAAACGAAGAAAGATGCAAAAGGTAAAATATCTCGCTACAAAGCCCGACTAGTCATTAAAGGGTGTGCACAAAGACAGGGGATCGATTACGAAGAAACTTACTCCCCCGTAGTACGATATACTTCTATTCGGTTCTTAATTGCAACAGCCGCTAAATACAATCTTGATATTGACCAGATGGATGCTGTGAGTGCATTCCTACAAGGCGACCTGAACGAAGAAATTTTCATGGTGCAGCCAGAGGGTTTCAGCGACAGAAGTTTGAAAGTCTGCAAGTTAAAAAAATCCCTGTATGGCTTAAAGCAGGCTAGCAGGATTTGGAACGATAAGTTAAATGCGGCTCTGCAGAGATTCGGTCTATCAAGATCTAAAGTAGATCCCTGCGTCTATTATAGAATATCTGCAGACAAAATGTTGTACGTAGCAGTTTATGTAGATGATCTACTAATCTTCACAAACGATGTACAACAAAAAAGAGAATTGAAAAACAACTTACAAAATACTTTCAAAATGAAAGATATCGGAGAAGCTCGTTTTGTTTTGGGTATTCAAATCAACAGAGATCGCAAAAAGGGCATAATTTCAATAGATCAGCAGTTATACATCCACGAAATTTTAAATAAATTTAATATGCTCGATTGTAACCCGTCAAAAACCCCCTTAGATCATAATCAAAAATTAACAAAGGAAATGTGCCCACAAAACGAAAAAGAGTGTGCAGAAATGAATGATGTACCCTATCAAGAAGCTGTCGGTAGTATCATGTTTGCGGCTCAAGTTTCTCGACCAGATATCAGCTTTGCTGTAAGTACAGTCAGTAGATATAACCAGAACCCTGGAAAATCTCACTGGACTGCAGTTAAACGTATTTTTCGATATCTAAAAGGAACAGCCGATATGAAGCTAGTTTACACCGCTGGAGAAGGTCACGTTTCCGGATTTTGCGATGCTGATTGGGCTAGTGATACTGATGAGAGACGATCCATTACTGGTTACACTTTTTTATTGCATAATGGAGCTATCTCTTGGAATTCGAAAAAACAGCCAACCGTTGCCATCTCCACGACTGAAGCAGAATATATGGCACTAACTGCAGCAACTCAAGAAGCATCCTGGTTGATAAGCTTACAAAAGGAGCTTATCCCAAATTCACCAGATTCGGTTATTATTCGATGTGATAATAAAAGTGCTATAAGTTTGGCTCTAACCAGCACATATCATGGAAGAACCAAACACATTGATGTTAAACATCATTTCATACGAGAAAGAATTAACGAAGGCAAAATTATTTTGAAATACGTCAGTACTCAAGAAATGGCAGCTGACGTAATGACCAAGGCTCTTCCCGCCGCGAAGCACATTACCTGTTCTTCTGCTCTCGGACTTAGCTTTGGATAAATCTGATTCAGTGAGGGTATTAAAATAAACCTTTTGTTTTATATATTATTTACTTAGAATTAGATTTATATCAGCATATCATTTGTTTTTATTTTATTTGATGAAAAATAAATGTTATTTATTATTTCTTCAATCTTCAAACTGAGAAGACCTAGATTCTTTATTTTAATTATAAAATAAATTTATATCAGATAATTAAGTTTTAGGATAAAACTTTTGCTTCAATAACTAATGTAAGATACTATTTAATGAAACAAATTTCAAAAATAGATATTTTACTTAATTTGGCGACAAAAACACCTCTCACAGCAAATAACCGCACTATCTTAAGATTTATTACAAACTGCCATTTTTATCCTTGACAATAATGTCGTTTTTATTTGGTAATCTGGAAGCCTTCTGGGACTTTTCTAAAAGTGTTCGCTTCGAAAAAAATGACAGTTCTAATTCTGACAAGAAGAGGAATTGGCATCTGGATTTGAAATCCGAATCGAAACCAGAAGCACGCACACATTCATATACTTAAAGTCAAACTCAGTTTTGAATTTTTGTATCTTAACTGTGCGAAGTGATTTTATTTCAACACATTATTTTTGATTTTGAAATGAAAAACATTATTGCCCACATTTGAAGATTCATTTATACAATCACAACAAACTTCAGAATCGTCAGAATAAAAAAAAAGTGTAAATAAATGTTCAGTTGGGATCTAGGATTGATAAATAACGACAAAGTGTAGCAGTTGGTATAGTTTCTTATGGTTCAGGGGAATAACATGTAGAATTTCCTATTTGTTGAACTTGCAAATTAGAGAAATAACACGTTTAAGCGTTTTTTTTTTTAAGTGTTTGACTGCTGAGAGTGTTCTGAATTAAGAAACTCTACGTAACTTTATGAAATTAAACGAAAAATCATCTTCAAATTTGTTTCCTGTACAAAAAACCCATAATTTGAACATTAATGCATTTACCAATTGAAAAGCTTTTAAGGGAAACTACTTTCAAAATAGTGTCAACTGTAAGTTTAGAGTTAAAAAAAACATAAAAGATTTCAATGAAATGCAAGATTATTGTCACTGACGCTATGAGCTCATTTTAATCTTGATGCCCCTTAAGTCTATTCAAGGAACCCCCACTTAGACACCATCTGTAACTGTTCAATTATATATTTATTTTTTTCACACTTCATACGAATGATGAATCTTATATAAAATTTACTCATTTTTTTAACAGAAATATCCAGCCTACGATTGCAATCCAATATGTACATGTTTAAATTCCAAGCCCAATTTGCAAAAGCCTATGAAAAATTTTGTGAAATGTTTAGCTTCGACATCTAGTAGTAAGTATTTTAACTATCAACTAAAGTTGGTTTAAAAATAAAACACTCGAAATATTTCTTCAGTTGAATGGGCATGCAAAGCATCTCAGCATATCCAAGAATGTCCACACAGTAATAAGTTTTCAGAAGAAATAACAGGTAGGTACCCACAGCTATAAAATCGCAACCAGAAAATAAAGATGATTTATTATGTAGCTACAGCGTCTTGTTCTTGTTGCTCTACTGAATTAAGTTCTGAGCTCAACTCAGAAAGTTGGAACATGAAGATGTCAAATATGTATAAGTATTCCCAATCGCCACCTGTTCTTAAGGAAACAGTTTACATACGCCCTAGGTAATGTTATAAAACCTAAATCAAAAGCTCTAATATTAAATATAACATTAAAGATTCTGCCCTATTTGTAAGAGTGATGTATCATGGTTGCCGAAATTGGCAACTTGTCCAAAATGCGGTCACAAACCGACCCCTTACACTGTGGAAAAAGCATACAATGAAAATCTGACAGCTGACCAGATACTAGCAAATTGGACTGTCGATAGTACTAATCCAAAGACAAACAACGAAAACATCGGCTCTAAGAGGGTCAATCGTTGTTCTTGTAAGAATGGTAAAGTTTGTGCGCATTGTAGAATTCGTAAAATTTGCAAAGACGTTCTGAAAACAAAAAAATGCCGTGGGCCAAATGCCAAATGCTCAACAGATAGTGGTACATTCTTTAAGGATAAATCTGGAATGAAAATATGCAAATCAACTAGTGAAAATGATTCTCGAACACATTTGGCAAAAGTATTTTCGGAACTTCAAGATCTGTACAACCTTAAGCCTGTTGTACTAAAGCACGAATTAGATTTGAATAAGAAGTGCGAAAAATCTTTTGCGGTTACGAAATCTAAAAAATTTAAAAAACAGCACACTGATATTCCAAGGAAAAAAGAGAGTTACACCAGAAATGTCATTCTCGAAGCAAAGAAAAAATTATGTAGAAAGAAATTGTAAGAACTTACAGTAATTAGGTTTTTAATTATCGTTAAGACCTTCTTTTTAAATTTAGGTACAACTATAAGGCCATTAGAAAATATACTGGTACAGTAATTGGTCATAGGGCATGTGTGTCTTCTGGAAAAGTTGTACCAAGCAACATGGGCTGGTTGTGGACTGCTAACACCATGGGAATCCGCAGAGGCTGGAAACCTGGGGCTATTCGTAAGCCCATCAAAGAAATCATGAAGTATTTCCTCAAAGACTTCCCCGTTGATAGTTTGAATGTTTCAAGATATGGTAAGAACAAAAAAGCTAAGAGGATATCTGAAGAGCTTATACAGAAACCAACACTGCACATTTGTAAAAAGAACGGAACCTATATTATAACCATGCGTCCCATCAAAGAAGCTACATTACTCAAGAACTGTGCTGATCCATATGTCCCCATGAAACCAATACAGTTTAGGATCATTAAAAATCCTATAAAAGCATCCACGAATGAGATAAAAAAAATTCTTAAAGATAAATTTGATAAGTGTTCTTGTCATATGCCGATTGCAGAGTGTTTCTGTAGAACCTTCTTGGACAAAAAACATCTTGAATTTGAATTGAGCAAAGCCTGTCGCATAAAAGGTATTCCAAATCTTAAAGACACACTTATATTATCGGATACTTCTGAGTCAGAAACGGAATTCGATTTTGGTGTTACTCCACCGGCAGGTGTTATAAAACCGCAATTAAAAAAGAAGCCCGATTTAGCATGTCGTGAGACACAATACAATGAAAACGACTGGATTATAAGACCAACGTTTCCAAAGCCATTGAATAAATACATGAAACCATTTGATGCGACGGGGGGAAGAACTATTCCTCCGACTCAGTCGTGTCCACCTGTCAGTGGTGCAGGACGTCGTGTGACCACACGTAAGCTTCCTATTGATGGTATTGTTGGTGGCTGGGGTGGCATTGGCGGTAACAAAGGAGCGGGACGACAAACTGGAGGTGGACCCACAAATACAAAACCGTTATTTTGTAATCTTGCGCGAAGAGGTAAAGCAGATGCATATTGCTCATACCCAACACCATGCATGCCCTCATGTATTCCTATTTGCTAAATTGGAAAATGAAGGGTAAAATTAGAATTTTTTCGGCTTTCATAAATATTAAATCGTTGGCCTAAGAATAAAAACAGCTAACTCAATTTTTGTTTTTTTTTCTTTAACTCAAAAGAATTGAATAAATTCGCTAGCTTTATACTTGGTTTTTGTATAAAACGTTAAAATACCAGGAAAGTATTGAACCAATAAAATTCTGATATAAATTTAAAATTAAAAGAAAGAATTTAGGTCTTCTCAGTTTGAATTGAAGCATAAAGTTAATATACTAGATATATGTAACTTATGTCCTCTATGGTTTGAAGATTAAGGAAATAATAAATAACATTTATTTTTGGTCAGATAAAAAATAAAATAAAAACAAATGATATGCTGATATATATCTAATTCTAAAGTATATAAAACAAAAGTTTTATTATTTAGTTAGAAAACTGAACAAACGGAAACACTCTTCCCCAAATCATATACTTGGCAATCCGGAATCTCTCTCCGATCCGGAATCCCAACTGAACACTTTCTTGATTCTGAAGTTTTTTATCATTGTATAAATGTGAAACATCAAATGTGGACAGTAATGAAAATCAAGAATAGTGTTTGACGAAAGATAAACTTCGTACAATTAGGATACAAAACATCACAGCTGTTGAGTTTGACGTTTAAGTATATGAATATGTGAGTGCTTCGGGTTTTGATTCTGATTTCTAATCCAGAAGCAAATTTCTCTTCTTTTCAGAATCAGAACTGTCATTTTTTCCCAAGTGAACACTTTCAGAAGAGTCCAGAAGGCTTCCGGATTGCCAAACAAAAACGACATTAGCCGTGTTTTTTTGGAAAAGTCATCCTAAGTACAGTAGGATTTTATATGAATAACAACATCTGCAGTAGGATCACTGCCGATAACATCCGCAGTAGGATCACTGCCGATAAAAAGAGACGTGAAATCCTGCTGCGGATAGAGATTTGACGATTATTCGAGTATCGACAGTGATGTTACTGCGGATGTTGTATTTGTTTTTCATATAAAATCCTACTGTACTACTTTTCCAAAAAAACACGCCTATTGTATTTGTATTTTGTATTTGTATTTTGAGATAGATTAGAAAGTTCACTTTATCAATGAAAGTTCATTTATCTTTCGAAAACTAAGCAAATTTTTACTTTCGAATCGTTCGAAAGAAATGTCATTTCATTCTCGTTCAATTTTTTCTGGCGAATAGATTCATAAATTCATCGATTCAAATGGATTTGATGCATCCATTATCCTTCTCCTATACAACTGCTCCTCACCGTCTTCTCTTTTCATAAATGAGGCATTGAGAGCAGAAGTGGCGTAACCCTCATTTGTTTCAATTTTGACTTTATAATCCAAAATGGTCAAAAATAAATTATCTTCTAACGCAGAAATGAAGCAACTTATATTTGCTCATAAATCAATCCAAAAATGCTGAAACATTGTTTCTGCACGGAACTTTTCCTAGAGCAGAAATGGTGTAACCCACTTGGGAAAAATAGAAACCGTCCGTTTTGTGCCAATATACTGTTTCTCATAGTGACTATTTTGTCAATCAAATCGATCACAAAATTCTTATGAGTGGCCAGGCTTACTTATACCTTGTGACCAAGACTTTGGTCTTATCGAAAAGTAGAAAAAGTATTTTAAAGACATTTTTGGCCCTATGAATTGGCAGAGGGTTATAGCAGCGGCAAGAAAGAAGGATCCATTTCAAATTATTATTATGGATGAATCTATGATGTTTTTGACGAAAAATTTGGAAAAGAATATAACAAATCGGAAAATTAATGTAAATAAAGGGAAGGTGGAATGGCTTAAAATTCAATGGCTACAATTTCTGAAAAAGACACCTTTCAATATTTTTTACAAGTACAGTAATAACGAAGGCGTGCTTTTTGATACTGTGATTTTGAAAAAAAGAACACCTGCACTCATCACAGATCTCGAACTATTGTTTCCAAAATGGAATGCCGTAAGTGAAGCAAAAAAGAAAAACTTATTGGAGTTACTTAATTTTATCCCACCGAATTACCACGAATTTTATAAAAAATTGAAAACTGTTTCTATGGACAGAGACGTCGATGGGCTGGTTGAGTACGTAGATGAAAGTACCTATCATTGTAGTGTAAACTTAAACTTAACTTTCTAACTATTTTGTACTTAAAAGCGATAATAAATTTGTTCTTTTCATAACCTGTTTTTCAAATTATTGGCGTAACCAACTTTCATTTTTAACTTTATTCCAATATCCAAGAAATAATAGTGGTGTAACCCACATAAAATCCAGTAATTAATAATTTAAAGAGAAGATTAAGGTCTTAAAAATAAGATATCCCACAAGTTATGCCATAACTGAAGTTTATTAACTATTATTTTAAATAGGAAGCCAATAACAAACATTTCTTTTTCGTTAACTTTTTAAACCGTGATTTTCTCAATAAGTGCATATTGGGGTTACGCCATTTCTGCTCTCAATGCCTCAAATAAAACATGCCATTTTGATTTTTTAACGTCTCGCTTGAATTTACCAATATTTTTATAAAACCATTTACAAAATGCTAATTCAAAATTCAAGTGTGACCAGATAATGTGTAAATTAAATAGGCTCTGAAGTTGCCTTCTTTTTTTGTTTATCAATTTGGAAAACAATTTAGTTTACATGAAAATTAAAACATAAATCAAGTATTTTATTATACAGAGAAGTTAAACCGTTATTTTACTTCTTTTTGATATCAATAAACTTACCATACTGTTTTCTAATGCTCCCAAATTTCAAAATGTCAGTTTTTATTGATGTTTTTCAAATTTAAATTTTACCGGGCCGTTAGCATTACTTTATTTTTCTTAAATGATAAAGTATTATTTTTATATTTTTAGACCATTATTTTTTTTAAATAAAAATCATCAAAAAAACAAAACATAATAAATCAGATAGAAATGTCAGTAAATTTCGAACAGCTGATTTCGGAAATGAATTTCATTGAAGTTCATTTATTCAATTATTCGACAATGAACATTTTTCGCTCGAATGTCAAAATATGCTAAGTTCGTTCGAATGAAAATATTTATTCTATCGAATAAGCTATTCGTTCGAATCTCAAAATAAGCATGAATACCTCTATATCAACAGTTTTTTAGTTTAACAGTACTGTGGGTGGCCCTCTTCGCGGTTTTTCAGGATTTTAACTTCCTTTTCGGGGGCCACGCCCACTCACGCAACTTCGTTGCTCCGCTTAGGGTATGTAAGGTCGCCAGGCCTATGTCAACAGTTTTTAGCTTAACAGTACTGTGGGTGGCCCGCTTCGTAGGATCTCAGGATTTTAAATCCTTTTTCGGGGACAAAACCGGCACACACAATTTCGTTGCTACGCTTAGGGCACGTAAACTCGCCTATGTCAACAGTATGAAAGTATGGTCTACCATCTGCCCCCATATTTATTTTAAGGAAAATTAAATTTCTTCCATATTTTGTACATACATACATTTCTAGCTCATGTACGTTTTTAGTAAATTTTACCTTCATATGCGTCTACTACATTTTATGTCAATTCGACAGCGGAAAATATTACCGCATATGCCAAGTTAAAGTTGATGTTAAATAACCTCGGTTTTTATTATAATATTTTCCTCCAGTGAAATTAATGAAATAAAAATGCGTTTTACGAACAAATTATGTGCCCAACATTTGGGATGGATGTTCAAAAAACATTGGTTGATTCAAGGTAAACGTGTTGCTCGTGATACGGGAGCAGAAACAGAATTAGCGAAGCTAGGAATTGCAGTAACAAATCCCAAAGATGTTCTCAAAGAACGAAGACCAAACCAAAAGTATGTCCAATTTATTGCATAAAACAAGAATAAACGCGAATTTAATTATTTCAGCCATGAAATGCTAGTTTTCCCTGATGCCAGAGTTACGGAAGTATTGGAAGATGCTACCCATCCCAATTGGCATTCCAAACCATGTCACATCTTTGGCGATTCAAATGTGCTGCTAGAAGGTGTTGCACAAGCACAAGTTCTAACCAAAACGATTGAAATCAATGGATTTCCCAAAAACCTCGAAGAAACTATTAGCAAAATGCAATTGAACAGCAACGTCGATAAGAACATCCAGAATTCAATTATGGCTTCGCATGTCTTTGATGCAGAGCAAGTGAAATTGCCAAAAATTAAGATTCCCGAACGCCCCGCTTTTAATTTGCCAAGAGAATATGGAATTTCACACAGTAGGAGAAGGTAAACAATATCGTTAACAAAATCGTTCAATTAGTGTTTTAAACTTCTACCACCTCGCTAGGCGTCTCTTGGTCCACAAACTAATTTTCGAGTGCGAGAAGCTATCTGGTAATTCCGTGACTGCTCGAAGGCAAATCTTTGACAATGCTGACTTCAATGTGACTCTCTCCAAAGATGGAGACTTACTCCAGTTTAATCTTTGTGCTGACACCCTTATGACAGCGACAAAACCAATTGAAGCCGTCAAAGGGAAGTACGAAGCCGAAATCCCCGACTTGTATCCCATCAGACACACAATCACAATTCCCAAGAAAAATATTTACACCACGAAGAACAGCTATCGTACGTTTGTCTTTAATCCTATCAACGATTAAATTTATCTAATGAACCTTTATTTGTGTAGCACTAAGAAGTGCCCTATCGTGTAGCCATCCTCATACAATCTTTGTCCACTTTGATAAGGAAAATGTTAGGAATTTACATGGAACTCCAGTGACGACGACCCAGTTCCAAGCAAGAAATTTGATTAAAGCATTTACTGTTGCCTCTGCTAGAGCTAAGCAGCTCTATGGGGTAAGTATGCGTTAGAAAAGTATATTCCTTGAAAACCTAAGACATTTCTGTCCAAAAGGAATCCGTGGAGCAACTTCCGAAGCCAATTGTTGTCCAGAGCATCCAAACCGATGGACAAACTTTCCACTTCGGAGTCTTTCAGCTAAACACCTTACAATTGAGTGGAATTGATGGCACAAAGAACTACTGGTTCCATTTACCAAATGTTAACTTGTTCTCCGAATGCGGGTACAAGGTGGGTCGGCCAATTCTTGACGGATACAATAAGGATTGTTTCCGGTATTTGAAAGCTTTTTATAGTAATTGTTAGGTGATTGTTTAAATATCGATATTATTAAAAGAAAATAAGTAAAAGCACTCAATTCTTTTTTCTATGGAACTGATTAATGAATTTGTAATAAGTAGAAGTGGTTCACTTGGAAAATGTTGAATTAAAATAACCTTGTGGCTTAGATGGAATAGTTACTAGGAAATATGGCTAATGTGGGGCTTAAATATCAGAAAACAAGTTCAATAAGTCGGATATTAATATAGCCAACATTGTGACTCTGCTGAACTTGATTAAATCATGCGAAAAGAATAGGGTAATCCTATATCAGATTTCATCCAATCGGTCTGTTCAAATTATGATTTGCAGCGGAATGAAGAGATTTGACAATGTTGGAAAAGTAAAGGCGGTCAAATTAGGTGTATAGTCGTTGGATGTGGTATTAGTTGACTTGCAACTTACATTTATGACCTTCCTTCGTTATAACATGCATACTCTAAACCGACTAAATGATAAAGAAGATTCGAACTAGCCGAGATGTCGTCTTTGTCGAAACAGAAACGAAAATTATTGGTTGTGTTTTCTTAGCCAACGAAGAGGAACTAGTTGCAGTGGGCGAAATCATGAAAACGTATAGTGATGAAGCTGTGTTAGTAAAAGAGTTTCAAATTCCCTGCAAAGAAAAAGATGAGGATGAAAAATGTGAATGCTGTAACCGCTTTTCTACAAGGTGATATGTCGGAGCAAATTTACATGCACCAATCGAAAGGATATAGTGAACGCCCTAGTCGGGTATGTAAATTATACATAACTATATACCATTTAAAGCAAAGCAGTCGACAATGGAATATAAAATGGATGCTGCATTGAAGTCATTTGGACTTATACACTTCGCTTCAACTGAATAAGCACACAAATTTTCTGTGGTATGTTGTCCATTTTTCCATAACTTTGGGCGTTAATGTATCATTTGATGATGCTTACCGTTTGCTTGTGATATTGAGAAATCAAATCAGAAAGAATAATGCAAAAATACCGCTATTTTTTGCTCGCTCTCTAAAAAGCGTTCCATATGGAAAAATGCAGATTTTTTTTCGTCAACTTAATAGACACAACTATTAAAATTGGAAAAATTGGAATGAAATGAAACAAGTTTTTCTTTAAATGTTTTTTTATTGGTTATTTCTAGTAGTGGGTACTGCCACCTTTATTGGTATCTAATTACTTCATAAATTCGGTCCGGCATGGAATCGTACAGGCTCTTTAAGTAGTCCAGCAAAATTTCCCTCCAGCCTAATTTAATGGCTGCAATTAGGAATTCTCTGTCCTCAAACTGACGGCCAGACTCATAAACTTTTCGTACCAACCATTCCCATACATTTTCTATAAGGTTCAGATCGGGTGAGTACGGCGGCCATTGAAGCAATTCACATTCTGGTATTGTATCCAATTTTTGACAATGCGCGCGGTGTGGATGGGGGCGTTGTCCTGCTGAAAAGTCCAGTTAATGGGTCCAAAAATATCTGCAAATTTAGGAAAATTTCATTCCAAGATTCCTTTGTAGGTAATTGCAGTCATTTTTGACGTTTGAAACTCAAGCTCAAGAGTCCCATAGTAGCTTACTGCTCCCCATACCATAACCTTCTCGACTATGATGCCGCGCTTCTTTTCTCACATCGTTGAAATAATAATTAAAACCATCAGGGCCATCAAAATTGAACTTCTTATGATCAGAAAAAACGACGTGGCGCCTTTCATTTTTCCAACTCATATGGAGTCTAGAAAATTCTAAACGCATACTTTTTCGTTGCTCGTTTATTGGTGGTTTCTTTTGAAGTTTCAATCGTTTTAAATGATTTGCGCTGTTTATTACTCTGCGGACTGTAACGCGTGCAGTTATACCGGCTTCTTATTTAATTTTTGCCGCAGAGTCACACGAATTGGAAGCACATCTTAAAATTGCTCTTTGATCAACTGCAGTTGTTGCCGTTATTTTACCTCCCTATAAACTTTTATTTCTTAGGTAGGAATAGACAACACTAAATTTTCGTTCAATTTTGGTAGCTATAGAACGCCCGGTTAGTCCTTGTTTTTTTACCAAACCGATTTTAGCTCTTTCGACACTATTTAAAGCTTTTGATCTACCCAATTTTTTTTTATTTCAATTAAACGGCTAAATTTCACTTAAAACACTTCAACTTTTGATTAAATGTGTCAATCACCTCAAAACTCGCATTAACAATGAAGATAATGACCGTGTGTCTATTCAGTTGACGCAAAAGAAAACTGCATTTTTCTATATGGAACGCTTTGCCAGAGAGCGAGAGAAAAAATAACGGTACTTTTGGAATTATTCTTTCTGATTTGTTTTCTCAACATCATAAGCAAACAGTAAGCATCATCAAATGATACATTAACGCTCAAAGTTTGAAAAAAAAATGAACAACAAATCTTAAAAAAATTGTGTGCTTATTCAGTTGAAGCGAAGTGTACATGTACAATCAAAACTGGACCCTTATGTTTATTTCAATCAAGATGGGAAACTTATAGTCGGTGTTTATGTGGATGGTGTTTTGATTTTTTGGCGTGAAGAACAACTTCAGAATAACTTAAAGGAGTACTTGTGTAGTTCTTTCAAAATGAAGGATTTAGGAAACTCAAACAGTTGCATTGGATTAAATATAACCTATGATGAAGACATTAATGAAATTGAAATTGGATTAATCGAAGTATATAAGTGAAATTCTAATGAGATTTTGTAAGTCTAACTGCAATCCAGTGGGAACATCAAATAATCCGAACTAAAAATTATGTATACAAATGTGCAACGCAAAAAGTGAAACAGGGAAAGTTCCTTACCAGGAAGCTGTTGGTAGTCTTTTGCATTTGGTGCAAGGATCAAGCCCTGATATCGCTTTTGCCTTAAATGATCTAATTCGTTTTAACTCAAATCATGGGAAGCCACATTGGACTGAGGTTAAGCGTAAATACAGATACTTGAAAGGGACTATAAATTTAAAATTACATTTCGGAGGTTGTGAAAACCTTAACGGTTTTTCGGATGCTGACTGAGCTGCTGATAGCGACAAACGTTAGCATTTCTTTCTGTTCAGTTAGAACATTGTGTACCTATTGAAATTATTTTTTTGCTATTTAATAAGTTTGTGTCATTTTTATACTTTCAATGAGTTATTGCATCGATAAACAATCAATTACTTAAAACAAAACTAAATAACAATTCAATTCTTAAGAATAAATTAAAACTAAGGAACCACGTAACAAGGTTATACATATGAAGGAAATATTTTGTTTGGAGCGCTCGTTAAAGAGAAGATTTGGAGAGGCTTGGTTCAAAAATGTTTGAATTATTTACTTTCCGCAGAATTATAGTTATTGGTTCATTTTAGGCGTAATCAAAACGTTGGAAAGGAATCGCGAAACGTGGTATGTACCTAAGAGGACGACGGTTAAAATTTCATGTAATTTTCACATTCAGGCCTGGGCAATCAATACTTTTCATAGGGAGGTAAGTGGTATGGGTCATCTCAACCAAGTCTGGTAAAGCAGTTCGCAAAAATCTATCCTGAAAAGCTTCAATACTTAGAATATGGATGTGATAATATGGTGACCAGACCTGGGATGCATATTTAAGAAGAGGTCTTACAAATGTGGTATTAAGGGACTTAGTGACGTAGGTATTTCAGAATTCAGCGTTTAACGAATCTTAGAGTTAAATAAGCTCTATTAATAATACAGTCGATATGATACCGAAAATTAAGCTGACTGTCACAAATTACACCTAGTTTTTGGATGAGGGTTAGGGTGGGAATTGGTTGATAAGTATGTAAGTAACTTTTTAAGCGAGCCTTATCGCGTAAATGACATATGAATATCTTAAGTTGTATCAATCGTATCGTCAAGATTAAGATGTTAAGTCTTAGTTAAAATCACAGAGCATCATATCCTGTTTTTTAATTAATGAATATATAGACTAAGAGCCCACAGCAATTTTTGTGATTGATAACAAAAAATAATTAGGATACTGTTGTGAACAGAGCTTTATACTACTACAGCGCCATCTGTTGGAATATTGCATATCTAATTTATGGAAGAAACAAAAAGCTCTTTTCCAATGTCAAATGTATTTCCCCTTCTTCCAACCATCTAGAACATTCCAAGACAAGAACTTTCAAGAACAACTAACTTGAGTATATAAGGGAGTGTTCACGGTGAGCGAGACACAGTTTATTTTCGATTATGAAAGTGTGCAAAGCTGAACTATTGGATTGTGGAAAGTGTAATTAAAGAAGTGTGATGTAAGTTTGAATAAAAGTATTGGAGTTGATTATAAATTGAGATTTATTGTTTTGATTTGAAAAGTGTAAATAAAGAAGAAATTCTAAAAGGAGTAATAAGTTTTATTTAAAGAACCTAGGAAAAAATATTTCAATACTTAGATGGATCTTTAGTAGTTATGTATTTACAAATGTGAACGTCTTGCATGCTCTAATGGGAGCAATAGTGCATAATAGTGCATCAAGTATGCAGTTCTTTCCAAATTCTAAATAATTGTTTGCCATAATTTCAAAATGTAGAGCTAAGTGTCCTGATTGCAAATATCGAGGTCCAATACGCGATAAGAATAGGGTAGATACGTATTGCACGAAGAAGGCCGTCTGAAAAACGTTTTGGACCTCGATATTTGCAATCAGGGCGCTTACCTCTACATTTTGAAGTTATTATCACAATTATTTAGACTTTGGAAAAAAACTTCATATTTGATGCACTATTGCTCCCACTAAAGCATGCAAGACGTAAATAACTTCTAAGGGCCTATCTAATTATGCTAATTATTTGTTGTTATCAATCACACCCAAAAACTGCTGTAGGCTCTAGGTCTAATACCTTTGACACAAAAATAAAAAATATTGCTATTTTTAGCCCCTCACCAACACAAAGGGCAAGAAAGAACCTGTCGGACTTTTGTATTCGATATCATAATATCATATCATCATAAACTCATATTTTGTTTATATCTGCAAACCAATAATTTGCTTAGGGCTCTTGGACGATTAAGACTATTTATAGAAGTTTATTGCAAATATTAAAATGATTTTTCTCATTTTTTATAAAAAATATTCACCCCGTGAAAATTGCAATGCATTCAAACAAAAACAAATAATTTAAAAGATAAGCTCCACCATACCCCTTATATGTATGTACATATGTGTGTGCGTACCAGACCTGTAATCTTATTTTTACTTCAAAGCAGTAAAAAGACTTCAATACATTTTTAATGACTTTAAGACTGCGAAGAATGTAAAAGACTTTTCAAAGACTGCTAGCAGTCCAAAAAGAATGCATTCTTTTTATTTAAAGTCTTTTGACTGCTTTTGATAATTGCATTATTTAAGACTTCAAAATAGAATGGAAATGGATTTCTGAAGTTAAAAGAATGAGATGATAAATTCTATTGCATTCCCGAAGAATCAGTTGAATGCAATACCATAATATTGCATTTTTTTTACAACTCTGCAACTAACATTCAATTCTTATCAAATCTCTTCAACTTTTTAAATATTAAATAGTTAAATAAACAGTATCTAGTACCCCTTGGCTTAATGGTTATACTGCCTTGTACTGTCATGCGGAAGGTCTCGAGTTCGATTCTCAGCCGCTGCAAGAAAGTTTTTTTCAGGGGTGTACCAGGGATGGAAAATGAAATTTTCCCATAGTACTGAAATCTGGAATAAAATTGTACTGAAATGATGTCAATTGTACCGAAAGCGAATTTTGTATGAAAAAAAATCAATAATTAAAAGTTTTCCAAAGTATTTTATCAAAGCAGAAATGGTCAGTTTGTCTTCTTATAAAAAATATGAAGAGCTCCACAGAAAAAATACTAACTTCATTTTAAAAGTATATACTCGTACATAACTATATTGTATTTTAATGACGAAGCTAAATCTTTTACTTGTCCATTTTCGCGGCACCAGCTTTTAAAGGGGGTTCCAACGAAAACGTACGATGTTAATTGTAAGTAAAACAAAAAGTTTTCAGAAAATTATTTTGATACTATTTTTATTATGATAGAAATATCTACGACAATTATGTGTGAAACAAAATATCGGCCAAATGCTCGCCACGCCTTCGGTGGCATACCTCTATCCGATGGTTCATATTTTCAATGACTGAGACATAATTGAGGTTCAATGTTGTAAAGGGTCGAATTATCTCATCATTTCGTGCTTGAATTATTTTTGGTTTATTAACGTACACTTTTTCTTTTAAATATCACCAAAGATAGAAGCTTACGAATTTCTCGCGCAAAAGCCATTGTTTCATTGGCTATGTGACATGTGACACGATCCTGTTGGAAGCACATATTGTCCAGGTTCATATCCTCAATTTCTGGCCATTAGAAGTCCGTTATCATCTCGCGATAGCGAGAGCAAAAAGTAAAAACCAAAAACTTCACGTTAAAGTGTGACATCGTGCATTATGACTGGACCATCCTTTACAAAAAAATTGAAACATAAAACTAAAAATCACAAATTAAATATCTTAAAAATGTAGACGAAAAACCGCAATCACAATTCACAAATCACATTCCCAAGTTTATAGTTTAGTTGAGTTAGCAAACCGAGATCGCCTGAATTCTGAAAGAAAGCTGATCGATAAAGAGGAAGAAAAGCAAGATGCCATCTAGAAATGAAAACTGTAATTAAGTTATAAGGGTTTACAGCTGAGAGTTATTGTTCTGGTAAATGAATACATTCAAGCCAGGATGATGTACTCAACTTTGAATTTCCTTTAAGTGCTTTTTTTTTTTTATGAAATACCATAAAATATAGAAATTTTGAAATTGTACTGAATTGAGACAAGTTGTACTTTTGTACTTCTACAAACTGAATTGTATCGAATTCGGTACAATTGTACCGAATTTTCCATCCCTGGGGTGTACTGCTTCTTGCGAGGAGTATCTCTTGTCATGGAAAGTGCTACTCATTAGCCGTTCGGAATCGGCAAAAAATTGTAGGTCCCCTCCGTTCCTGGTATCACGCACCCAGGAATGGTTGAGAGTTGTAAGTCACTAGGTCATTAAAAATTATATTACCTGCTCACATATTCACATAATATTATAAAACATATTATTAATAGGCTGAATATTTGTGCAAAACTTTCTAAGTGAAGCATTTGCCCATTATTATTAAATTGGTGCATGAATATTTAAGTATGCAAATTCTTTCATTGTTTTTCCATTTTACATCGCAAATCTTATTTGAAAAGGGGTAATCATCGCGATAAAGTCACCGCATTATTGCTGTTTACATACACATCTTTCTTCGTTTTGATGCTTATATCCGTAACAACTTTATTTTAAAAAGAAATGGTCCACCGATCATATTGTGTTATAAAGGTTTGATGAATAACAAAATTGCGAAAAACTTAAGTGATGTCTTTAATCAACACGTGAACTAAAAATGTAATTTGGTAAACTACTGAAAGGTGAATTTACGATTTTGAGTTTGAGGAAACTGTTGTGAACTTGGCACAAATTAAGCTAAAATAAATATTGGTAAAGCAATCGTTATAAATCATTCAAGCTATGGTAAAACAAGACTCAATATGCGGAACAAGATTTAAATTCACAAAATAAAATTTTTAGACAAAACACAAATAAAATTAAAGTTGGCAAGGGTGTAGTTACAGTTTTTTTTAATGACAATGTTGAAAGCTGACAATAGTATAAAGGGCTAAAATCTGAAGCCTTATGTCGATTTCCTTTACACATATACAAATTCAATTTCTGTGTGAAGATTTGATCCCTCGGCAAATTTGGGTTCATTCACATTTAAAAAAAATCGATTTTTCTTTGACAGGGATCTAAATCTTCAAATTCTTACATATTTGAAAAGAAATTTTTGATCCGGGATCGAATGTGTAAAGGAAATCGACATTAGCTGCAGCAAAAAATTTAAATTGAGCAAAGTTTAACTTCTATTCGTACATAGGTAGGTAGAAATGGCGACCTGTGGCCCAATTAGAACTTAAGTGTTCCATTTGGATACCATAACTCTTATGAAAGAACCTGTTTATTTAATTGATACGTGGAATTGTGGACATTCTCACGAAGTCATCCAGATTGTAATAAGTTCAAAAAGTTGATCTAGAAGGTTATGATGTGTTTTATTGTGTGTTTGCTTTTGCACAATCCGGAAATTGAATCACTCACTTAGCCGGACCACCACACGTATCACATACCATCTACACTGTGCCAAACTAGGCAGCTTGATAAATTATCAGATCAAGTGTTCGGGATCTATTATAGGTGTGCCAAATCTTTCTAGATATAATGCAGTTAATTAAACTGCTCAACCTACGGTTTACTTCCCTTAGAAAAATTTAAAGAATATTTCCCTTCATAACTCCGAGCGGGATGTTGACTCTTTCCACAAGTGAATTATTAAAGGCTGATCCTTGATCATTCCCGTCAATGCCACAATGATCCGGAAAGCAGATAAGAATGATATTGTGATGACTAATTTTGAGAGTAGCAAGTTCATCCCGGCATTGCTGGACCAATTTCAAGTATGATGTACTAGAATTAATGGCTTTAACATTCGCCTCACTATCTGTGATAATAGCGAGTCCAGTATGGTGGAACATTAACCCATCGTAAATGGAAATGCTTCGAGTTTTCGAGCGCAAATTTCTAAGAGCTTGTATGCAGATGTATAAAAGTGCACATTCTGACTTTCGGCATTACGTTTCTAATAAAAAACTATTGGATGCTTCCGGAATGTTCAGAATTGCCAATGTCATACTAGACCTCGGGAGGAATCACTTCGCACGATCGGCGAGCATGGTGGAAAACGAACTTATTTCCGGTTTATTTTACCCGAACCCTGGGTATTTCAGAAATGCCTTGGAGACTGGATACATTCCTCCAGAGACATTCTTGTTTCTGGATGCACATGACTATCTATCTGACTCAATAAAAGTACCAATAATATATCATGCTGCAAGGAGAGCAACAGATAAAAGAATCCTTTATGAGCCTTTTTAGTCGGGGGATGGGATAAAAGCCGTTTTCCGGTTCTGGTTTGGATCTTGTTTTTGTACCTTGCATGCTTCTCTGATAGTAATTCAGCTTGAAGAACACTAGCAATCTCGGGTAGCCTAACTGACCTAGACATATCCTAAGTCACAGAGAAGATTCCTGAACCAACACCACACTGCATCTTTGAGCCATCAATGAAGGCAGATGTGTAGAAGTCTTTCGTCACGACGTCATCAACTTCGTTAGTTTTATTTTTGTTCAGCCTTAAGGAATGACGTACATTATGTGTCTTATATGTGATGATTGGAGGTTAATTCTAAAAAATTAAGGGCGTTTTCACATTACACACTTTGACATTTTCAGCGAAAAGTTCAAAAACCGAGAAGGTAGAGTCAACGGTGAGCAGCTCTGAAACTTTTAGGCTGGTATTCACCGAGCGCTCTTAAACGGCTCTTAACTTTACGAGGCTCTTAACTTGAAATTTCTTTGGTGTATTCACCAACCACTCACAAGTGTTTTTCGAAGTTCGAAAATGAAAGCCACTCTCTCTTGTTCAGGCATACCCAAACTGTGAAATCAAACTGATTTCGAACTTGAATGACAACAACTGGCAGTGAGAATTCTTCGGTTAATTTCGTATTTTGCTTAGTGAGCGTTGCTGGTGACGATAACTGGTTTTGGTTTTGCACTCACCGTCGTTTGTTTAGTTTGTTTAGATTTCAAATTTTCGAACAAACTTTCGAAAGGAGCGCTCATAAGTTTAGGAGTGGTCGGGACCACTCCTAACTTTTAAGAGCGCTCGTAGATCTTCACTAATATTGCTTGGTGAATAGGTTTATGAGCTTCTTAAGTTATGAGCGCTCGGTGAATACCAGCCTTAATCCATTAAATTTTTTTAGTTTCTCATATTCGTTTTCAGATTCATGTCCTTGTCCTTCGGATGTGAATCTAGTAGCGTTTCATAAGGTCATTAAATTCTGATTTCGATAGCATTATCAAAAATGGGAATCATAAACCGTATAGAATTTAATGCTTCAAAAACTCAATGCTATCTTCTGTCGTTAAAGTCAAATGTCTAGAATGACCACATATTCGACATCGCCAAAAACGCTGCTAAGTGCTTAGGTTTTTTTCGAGGAGGCAAGATGTTTTGTACCCCTTCTGATCCGGCCGAAACTCGGGTACAATTCTCATTATATGGCAGAAACTTAAATTTTTCATAACGCTGGCGCATAAATCAGACTGAAATTGACCAATGGCATTGATTATGTTGCCAGTGAGGGTTTTTGATTTATTGGCGTAGACCTGTGGCTTAAGATATCCACATAAGAAAAAGTTAAAGTATGAGATAATCATGTTTGAATGGTTCGTGCAAAATGACCATTGTGGCATTGGCTATGTGGCACGTAGAACCGCCTGTCTTCGGTGTCCATGTCATTCCATTCGGGCCAAGAGATATTGGTTATCATCGACCGATGGCGCTCGCCGTTGACGGTAATGGTCTCTTTCTCAAAGGAGTTTGATGAGCCAGCAAGTCAAAAATCCACACCAAACACTGACTTTTCTAGAAGAAGGTCGCCCGAAGTTGCTGCAATTGACCCAAGGCTTTGCTCTCGCGAGTTCACAAATTTAAAAATCCGATTGCAAGGGTGTGTTGAAAGGAATGTACAGCTTTAAGACGATCTTGTTTTTAAGACATAAAACCCGTATTGTTATGCTCAATTTTGTATAAAAAAAAGTTTGAAAATAGCTCTTTAGTTAGCCATGAGTTCTCCGCAGTGTCGAAAAAGACTGTAATCTATCCTATAAGTATCTATTCTTTACGTAAATACATTTGTGAGTAGAGTACACGACAAAGGGTGTGTTTTAATTGAATCCAACTCTTCTATGACACTGTTTTATTAAACGACCGTACAATCTGATATGGATGCTTTAATTAAAAACAGATTATGTTGCCACGCAATAACAAAAGTGTGATATCTTCACTACATGGGCTTTCTTATAGACCAATAAATTAATTTACTTATTTTATTTTCCTTATACAATTGCAGCCAACTGTAACTATCGTTTTGAGTGAATCTTCAAAGTGACATTATGATGAGTCGTCTTGGAGAAAAACTCATCCATCAGAGCGAAACTTTTTAACACTTCTATGCAATTGACTCATCCACCCGCAAAAAAGCCATCACTTTGTAACAATAACATTAGTCAAATCTTGGCTTAAATAATGAACTTATCATGAAATGGCTCTCAGATATATTTTCAACTCGAATAAAGCAGCATGTTTCGAGAGACTAGTGTTCCTTACCTTTTAGTTTTATTTGTGATCATTTTGTGTGATTTTGTGATAAGTGACCCTTATACGAATTTGACAGAAATTAATTCTAGTGAAAGAAGTTCCCGAAAAGTCCATTATCAACGTCAACGTCATAGAAAGCCAATCATGATACCTACAGAGGCTCCTTTGGAGGGTGAAAACCTTGATGAGAGGATACCGAAATTGTTTTCATTTCAAGCCTTAGATGAGGATCTGACGGTATGTTGCTGTGCTTACATTAAAGCTTGCCAATTTGAAGTTGAATTTGTTTTAGATTGACTTAGAGTTTGCGGTACCGTTTATTCATGTGCCAGTCAAAAAGAGCATGCAGAGAACTGGACAAGCGGTTAAAGTAAAACACATGATAAATAAAATTAGGGATTTTCCATAAAACTTTCCTAAAAATTACAGAGTTTGGTGAATTTGAATACACCCGCACTTATTGTAGCAGGACTATTGGCTGCAAGTAGTGCTGTTTTTGGATTACTGTTTCATACTTACGTCGGAAAATCAACAACTGGTACAAGGAGAAATTCAAGGATAACTGATATAAGCAGCGTGTTTGATCCTTTCAAGTTGATTCAAAGAAACTCTGAAGGAGAAAAAGTTGGTAAGATTATGTTATAATAACAATGCGTGCATTTTTTTTATCTGTTTTACAACAAGACGAGCTTAGTTCATATTCAACTTGTCTGGAATTTCAACAAAATGGCTATTTAATTTTCTTCAATAATGGTCTTATCATCTAACAGATATTTTTGATTTAATAGTTTTGTGTTTACTCCATATCCACTCCACCAGCAGTAAATTTATATTTTGACGGTATTAAAGTGACGTTCTCGTTTCTCCGTCCGTTTAACGACACTCAATTTTTTCTAAATAAGTGTTTTTAAGTTATCAGCCTTGCACTTACGTCCCTTCTTTTTGAGGTCATGTAAAAGCTGATTGATCATTACCCAGAGAAATATTTTGCAGAACTAAAGCCTTTGAATAACTGACAGTACGGCTACATCAGGACTCTGATTAAGGTCCCATTTATAGCTTTCATTGAAATGCGAAACAAATCAAATCAATGGAATGCTGACTTCATTTTTTTGACAAGCCAGTTATAGCAATCATTGAAAAATTGGTTTCAGTGAAAGATCCTGTCATTGACTTATTACAACAAATTCTATGCATTAGAGGTTAGAGTTGATCATTGAAAGGAAAACTGACATTTGAGAATAGAAAGAGAATCGAACACATTCAGTGGAACGATTGTGTTTCATATTAAAGAAACGAAAATCAGCTGTTCATTGAAATTGATTTCTATCAGTGAAATAATAAAAGTAGATTTATGTAAAAGAAAGTTTAAATCAGAATTTTGTATTTTATAGACCAAAAAAATTCTACTACTCATTACCTTCATTTTGGTACAAATTAAAGCCATTGCAGTTTGTTTATTTGTCTTAAAAATGGGAATGAAAATTTTCATTGATGCATTCCAATGATAGTTATAACTGGCCCCTAAGAGGAAGTTAAATTATTGGACTTGATATTTTAAAAGCTTTTTTAATAATTTGGCATCGAGCACTGTTGTTTTTACGTTGATCAGATACGCCGAAGGTCTGGAATCTATTTCCTAAGAACAAAAAAAAAAAATTTGTTAGGGGTACTGCCACTTGCGATGAAGTGGCAA
This sequence comes from Chrysotoxum bicinctum, assembly GCA_911387755.1. NCBI lineage: Eukaryota > Metazoa > Arthropoda > Insecta > Diptera > Syrphidae > Chrysotoxum > Chrysotoxum bicinctum. The sequence goes on from OU426988.1 coordinate 202,906,436, forward strand.
ATCCTCCACTAGTATCTTTTGTGCTCTTAGTCGTTCGGATGCGGATGTAAGACACTACACTACCATTTCTTTCTCGTATTGAAAATACATGTACTTGATATTCATCTTTCTACCAAACGAGCGTTCGATTCATTAATCGATTCACGTTCTTTGATCGTCGCCTGTATTCTGTTAAATGTCGAGGATACTACTTTACCTACCCTGTTTTCGAATGTCTTGTCAGTTATTTTCGAAAAATCAGTACCGCCGAAACGTAAAGCAGAAAAGGGCTAATTGATATTCACAATTCAATACGAGCCGAATTGGATAGGTTTAAGTATAAAATTTATAAAATAAATTGTATCCGATCCTCTTTGTTATATCTTTGTATATAAAACTTATATGTAGTACTCTCATGAAGACGAACGATTGAGGAGGCATCTTAAGCATAGCGTTAGTGCTTGTTAGATTTGTCTCTGCTATAAATTTAATATTAAAATATTCTCTTTCTAACTACTTGTTTTGTATTTTGTATTCCTTATCCTACTCTCCACTGAAAAATTGTGCGCTAATTTCAGCGCCACCACCAGGATAGCTTTGGTACCACCAAATCACGCTCCATGTTAATACTATAGGTTATATACACAAAGGTTATATTGATCTTAATCTCTTGTCTAAGGCTCGAATTCACCGAGCGCTCCTAAACGACTCTTAACTTGAAATTTCTGTGGGGTATTCACCAACCAACCACTCGCAAGTGTTTTTCGAAGTTCGAAAATGAGAGCCACTCTCAATTGTTCAGGCATACCCAAACTGTGAAATGTTGTGGAATGTTGGTCTTGACAGCAAATCGATACTCTTCTACTTGGCATTGCTCACATGGATTCGAGTTAAATGCGTGCGTGGCACACGCACAAGCGAACAAACTTTCGAAGAGAGCGCTTGTAAGTTAGGAGTGGTCGGGACCACTCCTAACTTTTAAGAGCGCTCGTAGATCTTCACTAATATTGCTTGGTGAATAGGTTTATGAGCTTAAGTTATGAGCGCTCAGTGAATACCGGCCTAAGTTTTTGGTATATACCTGTATGTCCTTCTACAACCTGCAAACAATGGCGCCTAACGTGAGGTCCGATATTCATAACATAACCGCCGCTCGTTCTCTATTTCTCCCCTGAATACAACCCTTATATGAATGGCGTGTTTGTTGAGAGGTCTCACGAGTTCTAGGTGGCAACCGGAACGTGTCGAATGGGAGTCGTACGAATGGAAACGAACTGTAAAACGAGCCTAGAGCATTATGCCGGATATACATTGTTCAAATGCATGACAAGCATATGCAAGTGTATTGGTAATTTGGGGTTGAAGTTGCATATACACATATCAAGCATGAGTCTTCAATCTTTTATTTTTACATCGACGGTGTGGTGAGAGGACGTTGCGCTTTGTGAGTTTTTTTTTGGCCAAATTGTGATTTTACAATTTTTTTTGGAATTTTTTCAATTTTATGCGAGTAATTTGTTTTATTTTGTGTGTCCATTTCATCATACAATTTTTGTTTTTTGTTTTAATATTTAAATATGTGCTTATGTTGTGCTGTGTTCTCATCTCTTCAACGTACTATACGCAAGTGAACCAATAAATGCATGATCAATCATCAATCTTGCATATACACTACTTCAATGCAGGACGCTAGATTGAAAGAAAATCAAAAGATTTTGATTTTGCTTCAATCCAACATCCAATCTATACGTGTGACTTTTTCACTAATACACATTCACATGCTTGTCATGCATTTGAACTATGGGCGCATTCATTAACCTAGTCACCACGTAGTCAAAAAGTCAACTAGCTTTGTGAATGCAAAATTGCACTACAAAGCTAGTCAATTCAAACTGCCATATTAATGACAGATATAAACATATAAAATAAGAAAAATTGTGTTTTGAGAACTTTAAATAAACTTTTTTTTACAGTTTAAATTAAATAACATCAAATATAAGATATAATATTAATTTGTTCAATAATTTCACTTCGAAAATATCTTCCACCAAAAATTAAATTTGTATTTTCAACGAACAGTTGATTGTGAAATGTCAACTAGCTTTGAAGCAGAAATTTTTACACTACGTTTGAGGGGAAATTTCAACTAAATTTTTAGTTGTCTTTAGCCAATCAGAACGAGTTGACTACGTAGTGACTAGGTTAGTGAATGCGCCCAATGTATATCCGGCATAAGAACAAAATGTGTATTTCTTCTCTCAGAACTTTCCCTCCATTCTCATATTCAATTATTCAAATTATATTATTATGTACTCGTATGTACGAAGTATGTATTTAAAGTGGGATACACACTTATTTCGTGTAGTGTGATGTGGTGTGTTGTGTCATCGAATGTGCACACTAATTAAGATTGGTATTTTGCAAACGCTGCTTATAAATTTTAATTTTTTTTGGTGGGAGCTTAATACAAGCTTATTTTTAATCTAACTTAAATATAGCTCTTTAATCTAGGATTTGATTGAATTAGAAAGATGATTAAGACGCAGTTTCAGGCAGGGTTAACTGAGGATGAAGTCGAAACAGTTAGTAATAGGTTCTTTGAAGCCATAAGAGGTACGGTGGGTAGGCAGATATAAAAGACGAGGATTTCTTAGATTACGAGAATTATTATTAAAAGAGATGGAATTGTAGAGTGTTGTGCAGTCAACAGATCCTGATAGTAGTAGAGTATGTCGCTCATTGCTCTTCGTTCTTCCAGCGTCTAGATACGGAGGTAGAATTAAAGGGTTATTCCAAGACAGACCCCGAATGGCGAAACGCCGCAAACGACGTTGATCGGGTAACTTATAAGGGTCAGAGAATTCTTTGGATCATCGTTTCACAAAACCTAGAGCAGAGTTTGTTTTGAGAATAATCTCATCAATACATTTGTGTGAGAAAGTTTAGCTATCTATCACATAAAACAGCAAGGTCGCGAATTGCCTCAGCGGTGGATATGGGTTGAAAATGGAAAAGTTAGAGACAAGTAGATTGGTTACATTTTCGTGAAAAAGTGATTGAATGACATTTGGAAACTATACATAGTTCTAAGCAATTTTCCAGGCACAAGACAAATAAACTGTCGAGATCAAGTTGTAGGAGAGTGGATTCATGTGTTGGAGAAATGGTCTTGAAAAACTTGGTATAGTCGGCGAAGAGTGAAATATGGGAATATTTGATGACCATTTGAATATCGTTAATAGCAAGAATAAAAAGGAGAAATCCTAAGTGGCTGTATTGTGGGACGCCGGAACTAGCTAAGAAATCATCATAGAAGATAGATCTGAATAAAACTTTGTAGTAGTGATTTTTCAGGCAAGAAGAAATCCAGCTGAAGAAAATAGGTTCAAGGTCAGATTTCGTCAAAGGCCTTACTGACATATTTTGGGACAACGTCGGTTCTCTAAGGTTGAAAGGCTAAATGATATGAATTAAAAGAGGTAAGTCGTTGTGGACCTACCTTTGATAAAGCCAGAGAGAGACTTACAATGAAAACTTAAAATTTTGTACAAAATGCTTTCAAAGATTTTGGAAATACATACGTGAAAGTTTAGCAATTGGACGATAGTTTGTAACTTCACACTTTGGGCCCTTTTTATGAACTGGGATTATGAAAGAGGTCCCCCATAACTGAGGGAATTCTCCTTGAGATAGGGATAAGCCGAAGATTTTTGAGAGGGGAAGAGAAAGTTTTTTGGCAAATATGGCGGGAATACTATCTGGGTTGCGGGGAATATACTCATCATTGAATTGATTCAGCTTATTATGTTATATTTAAAAATTTGTTTCAATTTTCAAGAGCACTATCATCTTTTTATCATACACAGAAAAAACGTTAGTGACATAGCGTGGTGTGGTGAAATAGGAATACGAAGGATTACGAAACAACACAGCACTTCACAACCCACAACATTTCACAAATATGGTTCTATGCATATGGAATACATGAGAGCTTGCTATCGCACACCACTCCACAAAACACGATACATGTATGTATGTAATTCTTGTTCCGGCTAACGTCGGAGAAAATAGGGCTTAGACAAAACGTATTGAATGCGTTTGTAGGCTTAGGCTTTAAGGAACGATAAAAAGTAGGACCTAGCCTATTACAAATTTAACGATTCATCTTGCGTGGATGGACTGTAAAAATAAGTATTATATTTCAGAAACTGCATTTGGCAATATCGTTCAAATAGTGGAAGACAATTTTAATAAAAACGACGTCGATATAACAGCCTGCATACAAAAATCAATTTGCTTGTATGTTAAAATGTCAGCAGAGCATGTCCGCAGCGGTCGTGCAACAGGAACAAATAAAATTGTTGATGGATTGGTTAGGTAAATACAAAGTCTCCAATTTGTTTAATGTAAGTTCAATAATTTGCCTCTCGTTTTTAGCTCGGACTGGCTTCTGCAATATTTGGAAGGTAGTGCCGTAAGAGATGCTATCGATTCAGGAGTTGGAAACACAAATTGTGGCTATAAATACCCAACGTGTCAATGGTCCAATCCGGAGAAACATGTTATGAATTTAATGTTAGGGTTTATAAAAAATATCCCTGCTGTGAAAGACATTTGGTCTTAAATTAAAAATTCATATTTTTTATTTAACTATATAAGTTTATGACTATTATTTATTTGTATACAAATTTTTTACTTTTGATAAATTTCAATAAAATAAAAAAAAAAAAACAAAATGTTTCATAAAATTCAAAATAAATCGGGAACGCTTTGAAATAATGGAAATTTAAAACATTTATCGATATATGTACTCAAACATAAATTATTAATGGTGCTCTGTATGAGATTGAAGAATTTTTACTTTAGAATGAGAATATATATTTAGGAAATTCAGTAAGTATACATCGAGATTGGTTTATAAGACGGAATGTAGCGTCTTATTTTTTGAATATAAAAGCGGGTGTTGAACAAAGAGGATCCGAAACACAATGCTTGGGAAAGAAAGGGATATAAAACAAATAAATAAGACGGTAGTTAAAAAAGTTTAACTACGAGTATTTTTGTGGCTCTCTTGATCAATGTTGGATGTGGATTGTGGAATGTGTTTGGATAAAGTATAAGATACAAACGAGAGGCAGAATAGAAAACTTAAACTTATTCGATGTTTATTTGGTAGATTGTGTTATTTGTGGATTTTCTAAAAGGAATCGTGTTATATGGACGCCACGTCACTGGTACATAATATTATTTAAATTTGTAGTGGTTTTTTAAAAAAAAAGCTTTTATAAATAAACTTTTTAAAAGCTTTTTAAGAAAAAATTTTGGTACGCCAATTTGAAGATTTTATTATTGTTCGAATAAAAATTAAATTTACAAAAAAAATATTGAGTCGTTTCTGAGATATCGAATTTTCAAAAAAAGAAAAAATAGATTTTTTTTTTCTCAAAATATTCAAAAAATATTTATCTTAAAGTTTTGAAATGCAATGTGTTTTAGACTTTTTAGAAGCTTCTCTATAAAAAATTTCAATAAGATCCGTTATGTGAATAATGAGAAATTCAAAATTCGAAAAAATGGTTCTATGGTAGAAACAAGCTGTAATATATTAATTTCATTTTTTTTTATTAAATTAAAGATCGTAAAAATTAACTGAAAGACAAAAAATTTTATCAAAATTCTAGGCGCCATTTTCGAGAAAAATACGATTTTTGAAAACCATTTTTTTAATTCTTTTAGCATTTATATGGTAGGTACCTTTATTTTTAGGTAAAATAAAATTTTTTTTCTCACATCTTGTATATTATATTAAGAAACTTTTATTTATCAAGTTTAAAAAAAATCTAGCATGGGGTTCCCGAAATATTAAGTTTTGAAAAAAAAATTTTGAAGTTTTTTTTAAAAATCTAAACAATATTTTTTTGAAAATTTGAGTAAACAGTTCTATTTATGTTTTTGGAGAGCTTTAGCAAAAAAAAAATTATCAAAATCGGTTGTACCGTTTTTGAGAAAATCAAAAACAAAAAAATGGTTCCATGGGGGGTACCCTCAATAACTATTTTTCAGAAATTTTTTTTCAACCATTACCTAGCGTTAATTAAATGAAATTTTTTTTGGATACCCAAGAAACATTTTTAGCTGTATTAATGCTTGAAAAGCGCTTTCAGAGCTAATTTTAGAGCTTGTTTATTCTAAAACACGCTCTAGATCCACCTTTAGAGCAAACATCGAGCCCACTTCTAGCTAATTCATTGAGTTTGAGAGCACTTTTTAGCTCCTTAAAAGTGCTTGTAAGTATGTTTTGTCAGCTGAAAGCTTCAATATACACTCTAAAACTGCCATAGAGCCGCGTGTTTTACGAGGAGTTATAAACTATATTTTCTCTTAGTATTAGTAAATACAAATCATACTATTCAACATGAGATTATCACATATTTGTATTGGTTAATCATCTTAGCATCAACATTTATTTAAATTGAATAATGAGTAAGGGTAATAATTAAAAGCCATAATACGTTCAATGTGGGGTGATTTCTAAGTGCGATTTCATTTTTATCAGAAATGTTGATATTGTACGTCGAAATATTACAACGCCCTTCTAAAATAATTTGTTTTAAGTGGATATTAATTTTTTTTTATTTTAATTTGGAACTTCAGAAAAAAATATTTATTTTGCTCGTGCACTTTTTTGGATAAAGCTTCTGTGTTTTTCATGATTCTTTTCAAAATTCAGTTATCACATCACTGTAAATAGTTTTCTTTTTCGTTTTAATAAAAATTCTTAGATATTCGCCATTTTCTTAAACATGCATGAAGATATAGCTTGCAGCTCTTAAATAACACTTTAAAAAATTCTTTTTCTTTTAAAGAGCTATTTTAAAGGGTGCTGTACCAAAATGCTTATATGCTTTGCGACAGATAACAAAAACATTATTATGGAGCATATTTAACGAGCAGAAAGCTTTTAAACGTAACGAAGCTAAAGATTGTTAAGAAACTCCATTATAGAGTAGATTTTTATATTCGTTTACCAAGAGCTGCAATCTGTTTTGAAATAGAGCTAGAGCCTTGCATTTAACTCTCTCAGAGCAATTTAAGAACATTTAAATAACATATATCTCCAACGATGTTACTTGGGTATGAGAACAATTTTTATAAATATGGTAGGTATTGTTAATAGACTCAATAATAACGAATTTTGAAAAAAAGAAAAATAAAAAGCGAAAAAAGAAATTTGAAAATTTAAATACACAATGCTATTGCCATTAATAACAATTTATCGATTTTTTTTCATTTATTGGCTAAGTTTTTTTTTAATCTATTTAACAGTTTTTGAGAAACAAAATATATTTCAGAATTAAAAAAAAAATTGTATGGAAGGTGTTTTTATTTTTTATCTAAAAATATCACGTGATCAGATATTTGTTTAGGTTTTCCCCGCCGATGCAAGAAGTTTTTTTAACCCTTCTGATATGGCTGTACTATATAAAGTTTTTATTCTTCCGAAACTCGAGTACATTTCCCATATCTGGGAAGGTGCTTCAAAAACCCACTTGAGTCTCTTGGATAGAATTCAAAACAGAGCTCTAAAAATGTTTGGCGACAGTTTTCTAACTGAAACATTTGTATCTCTCGAACACCGCCGCAATGTTTTTTCTTAAACAGTGCTCTAGTGAAATAGCCAGTTGCATTCCTCCCCTCAAACAATTCAACCTCAGTACTCGTACTTCTAGGAATGCTCATCAGTCTACTCTTGAGGCCAATTTCAGACGTACTGTTAAGTACAGGGATTGTTTTTTTAGCCGCACTACATGAATTTGGAATGTGCAATGTGCAGACATTCAAAACCAATGTGCATCGGTATCTCTTTTCTAATCCTATCCTTCTTTTGTAATTGCTCGCACTGTGTTTAATATTATAAGGGTATTCATAACCCCTTAAGTGTGCGTATAATATTAAAAGGTCATAAACACACTGGTGACTGATCAATCTTCAACTTTTATAATAATTATCTTTAAGTACGAAAACACATTTATGACCGGCAATATGGATTTCGTAGTAATAGATCCACCGATGATTTGATTGCATATCTCACTGAAAAGTGGAACCAATCCTACACAGATCTGGCCGAGTTAAGATTTTTGTGCTTGGCGTTAAGATCGCGGTCATTAGATTAGTAATAACCTTTCTTACCGAACAATTTAAGTTGTTTTGGATGGTTTCAAGTCTGAAGCTCATAAAATAAATGCAGGTGTCCCTCAAGGTTCTGTTTTATCGCCTAAACTATTTCTTGCTAGTCTGAATTTCCTAATCGCCTTTACTATTTTGCTAACGACCGGATTCAATTCCCTCTCCTTCGAACGTTGAACTGTATCAGCAGAACATGAAAACCTTTTGCGGTATGATCACATAGTAGATAATAATTGCTATGAGTGCAGCGAAATGTATAAGTTATGTATAAGTTATAACACGATTTTATAACTTTTGTTCCTCTTCCGATCTAGCAACAATTTTTAAGGCACATCTACACCCGAAGCTGGAGGATATTTGTCATATCTGGTCTGATTCATAAAAAAGATCCTATGGGAATTCAAAATAGAGCCGTAAGGCTGAAAGGTGATAGAACAGTTTCGGAAACAATTATTTTATTAGAACCTCTTCGTAACGTTTTTTGCATATCAAACTGTTTTATCGATTCTTTTTGCACAGTGTTATAGTTGAGCTTTCCTTCGTACCGTTAGGGACAGAGATTCATTCTTTAACCGTACGACATATATGTGTAATTACTTTCCTTTATATCGTTATCTCCTACTTTATCTATACTATACTATGTATACTTCCTAAACGCTCGAACTGTGTTAAAATTTAACATAAAAAGGGTAGTCATGACCTCTTTTCCTCACGCATCTTTCAAAGACCAAAAATATCGGTACCTGTTATAAAATTTTTCTCGAAGTTTTAAAAAATACTTTTTTTCTCAAAAACTGTTCCACAGATTTTCTTAGAAAACTTTTCCGAAAAATGGTTATTAATGGTACCTCCCATAGAACCATTTTTTGTTTCAAACTTTCCCAAATACTGTACAAATGATTTTGATCAATTTTTACTTGCGACTTATAGGTACTATAAGGCAAGTTATGTATGCATTCGTAAAAAAATCGAACTCGAGATTTTGATCAAACTTGACATTACGATGATAGCGAAGACTAAAAAAGTGGTCTGTCTGTTCGACTACAGGCTAAACGGCTCGGCCGATTTTCTTTAAACTTGGTAGATATCATTTTTAATTTTTTCCCCCCACACGTTTTTTTCTTTTTTTTTAAGACCAGAAATAACGGTACCTGCCATACGAATTTTTTTCGAAATTTTATAAATATTTTTTTTCTCAAAAACTGTTCCACAGATTTTAGAAATAAAAAGTTTATATACAATGGTTCGATGAAGTTTAATGATCTCACAATTTTGAACTTCCTCCAGAGCTAATGGCTGAGGTATTTGATCGTTTTGAGGAAATTCATATTTTTTGGAATATGCCTGAACATCATTCTGCAAGTTCTCTTATTCAAAAACGTTTTCCTCCGTCTTCGGTTTTTTAATTTTCATTTTTTTACCAATTTTCGTCCCATGTTTTCAAAATTGGTTCCTTCTGAAAGACTAAGGACAATGAGCTTTAAAATTATGTTTTTACAACCCATTTTTAAAATAACATTAGAAAACCAAATAAAAGTGCCTGACAAATAATTAATATTTATTGTACATACACGTACCTACTTATCTGACTTTTTCTATGTTTGCTATTTTAGCAATTATGAACTCAATTTTAATAAAGTATGATGACTGCACACATGCTGTTGTAATTGTGTTCAAAAATGTATTCGAAGCATGTTCTAGGCAGGGCAGGGGCAACAAACATTTCAATTACGAATTCAGCCTTTATCAGAACACAGAATTTATTAATTTCTTGCTTTTAGTTGTCAAAAAAACAGTTGACAGCCCTTGAGTATTTTTTTTAACCGAAAACCCCATCGTTAAAGTTTAACGAACCAACCTACTATTTGATGATTTTTAAACTCAATTAAAATTTGCAAAATTGTCGTTTTAAGCAAACATCATACTAAAACAGTTTTAACATCGTTTAAATTAAATTTAAATAAAACAAACCTTTATTTTGATATCATTAATTTTTGTATTTATTTAGAAGGCCCATGGAATATCATCAGTCAAATGTCCCCTGCGACTTTGCACATCCGAAACATCCAATTTTCCATAACTCTAAAACAGACTGAATTAGATCAATGGCATTGATTATGTTGGCCTTGCGGGTTTATTGGCATAAGCCAATGACTTAAGAAAACCCCTGTTCTCAAAGAAGTATGCATCGATGATGCCACCAGTCCAAAATCCACACTAAACAGTGGCTTCCTCAGAATGTATTTCAATTCACCGTTTAGTGTAGATGTTGTATCGATTGTGATCGTTCTAAATTCGACAATTTTGCTTGTTAATGATCCCTGATGATAGGCGAAGGGCACGAATTGTTTCTTGAACAGAAAATCCACTTTCATAACATAATTTAATCTTTTGCACATGTCGTTGTGAACGATGTAACACTCCATTTTGATACAGCAAATCAAAGATTTAATAAATGACAGCTCCGATTTGACAGAAGTAACTTTGACAATATGGCCGCAATCACCTGTCAAAGTTTAAAAATCCACATTGGAAAACCTAAATTGCGGTATTAAAGAACGGAAAATGTTTATTTTCTTATTGACCGCAAACAATCGATAAAATATAAAAACACAAGATGAAATTTTAGTTTTTAATATTTAATTTAATTATCGTATGCATTTCTAACTTAAAATTGAAAGTTCATCTTCAGCGCGAGTTTAATGCAACAAAATGAAACAAACGTAGCTAAAAATGACATTTAAACAAAACCAACTCGCTTACAAAATATGCTTACCAAAATAGCTTACACAAAATATATAAACAACAAGATTATACAATTATATACATTAAAAGAATTAAAAAGAGTTAAAAAGACATGACTCTATTGCACCTGATTCTAGATTCATTAAATTTGTTGTTGTTTGTATAAAAAATGACTCGTATGCATCCAACTTAGAAGGGTTATTCACTGTTTTTAAAAGTTTTATGTTGTCAATAATTGGAGTAACAGAGTGAGGCTCTGTGTTGTCAAAACTAAATATATGTGATGGTATAGCTTTTTGGATTTCCTTGTTTTCAATTGTTCTTTCGTGTTCACTTGCTCTTGTCTTCAAAGCCCTTCTCGTCTGTCCTATGTAAGAAGCATTGCAGTCTTTGCAGGTGATTTTATAAACACCACTCCGTTCAAGCATAGGTATAGAGTCTTTAGTGGTTCCAAGAGATAAATTCAGTTTGTTATTGTTTGTATGTACGATTTTCAAGTTTGCTTTCTCATAGTATTTATGTAATTTGTTTGTGACTTTCGGAACGAAAGCGATAGCCACACGTCTCTGGATAGATTTCTTTGATGAGTTGTCCTGAGCGAAAAGCGTTGAAAGGTTTCTTTTTCGTATTTTGTTAGAATGTTTTATTATTAACTTGTCGATCAAATCTTTTTTGTATCCATTTATTGTTGCCAAATTAAGTATGTGATCATATTCAGTTTTATAGTTTCGCAAGGAAAGTGGAAAACGGCAAAGTCTATAAACCATTGAGTGGAAAGCTGCAATTTTGTTTTGATAATTGCAGTATGAATCAGATGTGATGAAACGTTCGGTGGATGTCGTCTTTCTATACACTGCAAATTGAACCATACCCTCAGTTCGTGTAATTCTTAAATCCAAAAAAGGTAAAGAATGATCATTTTCCGACTCCAGTTCATATGTGAATTTAATACTTTCATATCTGCTGTTCAAGGTTTCCAAAACTGATTCAACATTTTCTTTCTTTACAACTGCAAAAGTGTCATCAACGTAACGCCACCATATGCGTGGTAGGAGGCCTTCTTTTTTCAAGTCGGTTTCGAAGTTGGACATAAACGCTTCTGCGACCAAAGGTGATAAACTGTTTCCCATACTGCATCCAAAATTACTGCTGTAAAATTGGTTTCTAAATTGAAATGAGTTATGTGTCATACACTTTTCAATTGCATTAATATATGCGTTTATGTGTTCATTCGGCACTGCTTTATGAACAAGATGTTTTTTAATGACTTCTATGGCAATGTTTACAGGAACGCTTGGGAAGAGAGCTGTGACGTCAAACGAAATAAGTGTCTCGTCTTCTTCTAATTTTACGTCTTTTATTTTATCTGCAAATTCGAAACTATTTTTCACTGCGAAACCGTCAAATGGAAGATATTGTTTGAGTTCAGCCACTAACCATTTTGATATATTGGCAAACGGAGAGCTAACACATGAAACGATCTTACGCATTTTATTACCAGGTTTATGAACCTTTGGTAAACCGTACATAAGAGGAACTTTTGGGTTTGAAATACGTAGCCGAAACTTATTTACATTGAAAACTTGATTTAAATTGTCAATCTCTAATCGGGCATCGTTTATCATTTTATTCAGTGGTGGTCTCCTGGAAACCTTGAAGTTGTCTTCATGGATAGATGTGAGCATCCTTTCTTCATATTCATTTCTGTTCATGACAATTACCTGGTTTCCTTTGTCGGCTTTTATGTAGAAAACATTATTTCGTAGTTTAAGTTTTGAAAGAGCATCGTTCCATTTCAACGTATCTTTGTCATTGTTCTTTGAAATGTGTTTTAGTTTTTTAATCTCCGCAGATGCACAATCTCTGATTTCCTTTTTGATATCTAGCGATTTGAACTGCACAGATGATTCTATGTCAGCGACAAGATCAACAAAATTGGAAACAAGTGGCTTTACAGTGAAATTCAAGCCCCTGTTTAAAAGTTCAATCTCGTTATCACTGAAAACATCATCTGATAAATTCACAACTAAATTGTCAACTTTTTTTATACAAACAACAACAAATTTAATGAATCTAGAATCAGGTGCAATAGAGTCATCTCTTTTTAACTCTTTTTAATTCTTTTAATGTATAATTGTATAATCTTGTTGTTTATATATTTTGTGTAAGCTATTTTGGTAAGCATATTTTGTAAGCGAGTTGGTTTTGTTTAAATGTCATTTTTAGCTACGTTTGTTTCATTTTGTTGCATTAAACTCGCGCTGAAGATGAACTTTCAATTTTAAGTTCGAAATGCATACGATAATTAAATTAAATATTAAAAACTAAAATTTCATCTTGTGTTTTTATATTTTATCGATTGTTTGCGGTCAATAAGAAAATAAACATTTTCCGTTCTTTAATATATAACGACCACAAAATCACGTTCATTTTAATTTCGGTGATTAAATATCGAATATAATTTTATAAACTAAATTGCGGGCTTTGTCGGTCGATATTACGAGTACATATCTATTAAAATTATCATTGAGATATCATCCAATGCAGATGTTCTAGTTGAAGGATTGCAACTATTTCTGTTGCAAAACATGATCATGTGCATTCATTTTTAAACACGTTTATGATTTAGATTTCGATCAAACTTTTATTATAATATGTATATTGTTTGAATATTTCTATTATAAATGGTTTATAACATCATGTAAATGTCATCCAGGACCCGTGCAGGGCCCCAATCTGACAAGGAAATTTTCGATGACATCGGGCGAAAATAAGCCTCATCGCTGAGGTAAATATTGTATGACAATTGGTCATGCCAACGTATTCTTGTGTGAGATTAACTTTATAAGGGCGAAGATGGAAATCCAAATCCAAAATACCCCATAAATTACAGTAACACAAGTTGTGAAATCAATTAATGTCATGGAAACACGGATGTCAAATTCAGATTAAGAATTGAATGATTTGAAAGTATAAGAACGCAAACTCCCTTTATTTTTAGAAAAACCTTTCCGCCAAGTTATGTTCGATAAAAAAAATAATATTTAAAAGATGGATAGATGATTATAAAAAGAGATAAATTAAAATAAGTAAACATGGAAATATAAAAAACTTAAAAATATTCTGTCCAATTAAAAGCTCTGAACTATGTACATAGTTAACGATTATTTCACTTTATTGTTAACTCAACAAATTAAACAAACAAAAATGTCACAAAATAATTAAATATCTGTTGAATGACACATCCCCCCAATTGTAACACCTCAATCAAATTAAAGAAAAAAAAACTTTTGTTTGCCTTCAATTAGTTTTTAGGTGTTTTTGGCAAAAGCGTTGTAACAACATTCATAGCCGTTTTACTGTCCACCGGGCATGATGAATAGATCAGTTCGCATTCCTTCCCGTTGATCTTTCTACCATTTTCAAGGGCTTCCTTAATAGCAGTGCCATCTAATAGGTAATCCACCAAAGAGTTTCTAGAAATAAATCGAAGACGTGTTAATGTTTATAAATAGGAGGTTAATAAAGACAAAACAAAACAATATCTATTTTTATCAAATTCTAATACGTGGTGCAAAAGTTGGCGCGCTCCACGATAAGGCAACAAACAAATTTGCCTTAATCAGTCGATCCGAAGGAAACCCAAAATAGCATTATGATCAATTAATCGGAAATGTGCCGTTAGTGCAAAGCATCGGTATTTTTATTGCCGACTGAACTCTCAGGTATAAACTAAAGGTGATTCTGAGTCTGCAGCTATTCTTGGTCTTATCGAACACAGGAAACGACCGATCATTCAAACGAGTTGCCAACAAGTGCCCGAGTTTATTTACAAAAAAAAAACTCAAACAAACACCCATAACTTACTCTGACAATGTGTGACAAGGACTCTCAACTTACTCTGACAATGTGTGAATAATATGATCGATTTGATCATCTGATCCGGCTTTCATGCTAGTTTCTGTTGACCGAACGTAGGAACAAACAGCTCGTTGCATACAGCTTGTAGAATCGATGTTGTTCTGGCCAAGTATGTCATCAATCTTGTTCATCATGTTTGCCAGGCCAGAAAGATCACCCTCAGCGTCACCTTAAAACAAATTTCCATCATTAGGTGATATTTAAGATTGATGATTATGTTCTTATTGTTCTTACTTCTTGCATAGCTTCCATAGCCTCCGTGGAATGCTGATATTATTTTGGGAATTATAAGAATAGCTCCGATGCCAACTAGAGTTCCAAGGACAACCCCGCCAAGATCAAGTTTAATGGGATTGTAGGCTGAGATACCAGTCCCCGAATAACCCTTAAAAAAACAAGTTGATTAAAGAAAATAAAAAAATAAAAATGAATCAATTTTCCTACATTAAGGTGGCCATATCCGGTTGTATAACCCAACCTTTCAAGTCGATCCTTATTGGCTGTATTTTCAGCTACTGAGTCGTTTTTCTGCTCCTTAAAGTATTGCCTGCGCCACTGAGTGTTGTCGTTGTAAGAGCTGTTAAAAGTGTTGAAAAAAATACAAATTAGAATTGATTTTGGATTTTATAAAAAAAAATAAAAAAAAGGGATTATCTATTGTGGACTTAGAAGGTCGAATCACCCATTTTTGTGAATTAAAATTGACATTGATATACTTCATATTTCTTTGTTATCATTACCGGAGTAAAGAGATGGATTTATAGGGGTCAAAAGAAGCATACCAGCGATGGGTACGACACCGAAAGTTGGCTATTACACGATCCACTTTGAGGCATGACTCTTATCAAAATTCAATTAGTTCTCCTTCGTACTCATAACCTTTCGAGAGTAAATTCGCAAGGAGCAGATTCTATAAAACCATATAGATGGGACCATTTAGCATCTCTAGATATTTTCGGCACAAAACTATTACCATCAAGTGGTGTACTTATGGATCGAGGACAAGCGAAGGGATTTGTGCAGAAATCTTTGGGCCTAGAACCGAACTTTCCATACTAATGGGGCAGTTCAGCAGCATCTTCCAAGCCATAGGGAAATGCGTAGATGGAAATCTTGAAAAAAACTATCGTAACAAGAAAATTGCCACCATGTCAGATAGACAACCTGCACTCAAGGCACTGAGCTCATATACGATCAGCTATAAATTAGCATGGGATTGCATAAGCAGGCTTAACAAACTTGGCAAACAGAACACTTCATTGGGTACCTGGGCAAGTTACTTTTTATGGAAACGAAGAGGCAGACTCCTTAGTAAAAATAGGCGCATCCCCTTTACAGGGCGGCCGGAGTAGAACACATTATCAAAAACAAAATTAAACAAAAAAAGAAGACAAGTACATTCAAGAACTGGAAAGAATTCCCAAAGCTAAGGCCGGCGAAACTACTACTGGCCAATTACAACTAGGAACATTTCACAAACTGCATAAGCTTAAATTGGAACAACATAAGAGTAACTGAACACTGCAAACCACTTGTCTGGCGACAAAAGAAATCTGGTCACATCTGGATCTAAAGGGTTTCTTATCTCAAATCATATTACACATCGGCTCCGTTACAGATGGCATAATCGGACACGTTCTACAAGGTAAACATGTAACGAGAGTCGAAGTATTCCCAAACAATTTTTGCAAAAGCTGTAAGAAAAAAAAACGATTCCTCATCTTCTCTGTACATGTCCTTCTCTGTCTCAAAGACGCAGGCTCCATTTATGAAGTAGTTAGAATAACAAGACGGTTGGAATTTTTTCGATTTTAAGGGGTTATGACTACCCTTTGTAATTATATTTCTTAAGATATTACAAGCATTAAGGAAGCAGTGGGAGGATTGAGTAGGAGGAAGCGATGCACATTTGTTTTAAATCTTTCGATATTGAAATGGAAAGAACAAATTCAGTTGGGTTAACGAATTTCACATTCATAAAGTATAGCTGAAAAAAAAAGCTTTATTCTTAAATGTACGTCCAACGTAAAGCTTAAAGATGTAATGGTAGAGAAAGTATTACTAATTCGTCTTAAGCGAAAAATGCAGCCGGATATTTAATGGAACTCTATTGGAATTTTTACAAGCTCCGCCAAATACATTGGTAGAAATATTGACAAATGACCGATCAGATCTACACCTTCTACTAGGTCACTTGAAAAGTTTTTAAAATGTTCTTCATTTGGTAAAATAGCTTTATTAGATAACTCGCAGTGAATCAGACCTAATGATTTTCAGTCAAACTCATTCCTTGGTGCGTATTTTTAGTCGAAAAGAATGGAGGGAACGAACAATTTGTTACCGAATCCGAACAAGAAATATTTTATCAATGACAAAAAATACTATTTAGAAAGAGCTGTATATGAAAATATGGCTAGCAGATGATTTTGAAGCCCTTAATACCTCGTGAAAGGACTTAATTGTAGAAGTATACAATTTAAACATTAACAAAAATGATTTTAAGAATTTATTGGCGAATTATTAGTCGAATTGGTACGTTGTTAAACCAATTTTAATATGGTTCTAGGTTAAAACGATGATTTTGTAAAATTTCAGTCGAACTTGGCACATCTTACTTTCTCTAACATTTAATTAAAGTTAAAATCATCCAAATGTCTAGAATTTTCTGTTTGCCTAGTTTTTTGAACAAACTGTCATTGTTTAAGGTTTGTTCAGAAGAAGTTAATTAAATTGCTTTAAAGTAAGCAAACTAATAACCCTACACTGTTAAAATGTCTTGAGCGTTGATGAACGGCATGTCGACGATCATCTTCTATTCCTTGCTCAGCAAAATTTGACACCAAACGACGAAAAGTATTGTCAGGCGTTCATTTTTCAGTTATGAACGTTGAGTTAGGATAGTTAGTATAACTGAACGACTATTTTCAATATACATACATAAGAGTAACCACAATTTTCTCGCCTAGTTTCGGTTCGTGGTTAAATTTATACTGAATTTACATTTCGGGAACAGGTCTATTCAAGTCAATCGGTTGATAATTGTCAAAGATTTTCAATGTGTACATGTGAACCAACAAAATCGGATTAATCCGGTGAAAGTTTTATCTCTTATAACAGAATTTCTTAGCATATGTTTTCAAATGCGACCTTGAATATTGGAATTTATAATGGAATACAAATTTTATTTAAACATTTTTCACATTACTCAACATTCTAAGCCTTGGTGTTTACATTCAAGCGAAGTGAAATTTTCGTAAAATAAATATTTGATTCCAAGCATAAAATTAAACGCAATTATGTACACAAATACATACATAGATTTTATATTGTAGACAGAAAAAAAATTGCTTACAAAAGTCGAAATATACAAAACAAAACTAAAATCACTAAAATGGGATTCTTCACTGCCCAATGAATAAACCTTAACACTAAGCAGCGTTTTGGCGAGTTTGAATAAGTGGGTATTCCACACAATGTGGTCTCTGTGATGCACATACCGAGAACACAGAACAGCTCGTTTTTTTCAATGGACTTTTACGACAGAAGACGGCATTAAGATTTAAGATTCTACGCCGTTTATGGTTCCCCTAGGGCACAGCAGCATTTATTTTATGAACTTCAGACTTAAAACTGTCAAACATAACTTGTATTGAGTGGTTCGAAAGCTATTTTCTATTCCAACGAGATTCATTATTAATTCTTTTGAAATATCAAATGCTATTTTCAATCCACTCAGACAGAGGCCAGTGGAGTAGGACCGAAAAGCTCTTTGAGTACTCTTGCAACTGTGTGAGTGCGAAACAAGATTTGTTCCATAATATCGTTTACGCTCTCGAGCACAGCGTCAAATTAACACCAAACTGTGCTGGAAGCAAATTGGCCTTTTCTTGTGAGCTGATATAAAGTGTCATTGAAGAAGAGAGTTGGAAATTAAATATTGGAAAATATTTACTACTTTTGGCATATTGTAGTACACTGAAAAAATTTTTGTACATTCTTTTTATGAATGGCGATCATTCAGCCAAAATCATTAATTTTTAAGAAATATTCATATGAATAATGCACGAATTCATAAAAATTAATTTTTGTTTTATGACCAAGTCATGATTTTCATGAAAAACCATTCATAAAATCCAAAGCAATAGAATTGTTGTTGGAAAATCAGATTATGATTTTTTACATTTGAAGTATGACCAGTTCATACAAATTTTATAGAAAAGTTTTATGAAAAATTTCTTAAAATGCTTGAAACTATTCTTTTATTGTAGGAACAAAGTAACTGATTATATGAAACCACATTCATCAACATGAGCAAGTGATATTTTATGAAAAATTACTTAGAATTCTTGAAACTATACATTTTTTACATGCAAAATATCATTCAATGCATGAAACCATATTAATAAACATTTTTTTTTTGTTGCGAATTCCAAGCAGGAAACTTTACATTTGAAATATGAACAATTCATACAAAATTTAATATGAAGCTGTATGAAAGATTACTTAAAATGTATGTAACTTTTCATTTGTTACATGCAAAAAGAAAAATTGCTTTAAATGCTTGAATCCATTCATTTGATGCATGCAAAAAGTGAATTAATGAAAAAGTGAATTTTATGCTTCTGAACAGTTTTTTTAGTAACATTATTTTTTTAAATTCTCAGTCTTTTACAATAAGAACAAGTTCGTGCGACCCCGTTGTGAATTTTATTTTAATAAGTTACATATTATATATTTTTTACGTCATCATCTTTGACTTTTATTAAGACATAATATAATTATTCAAAAAGAAAACCAATTTAATGCCGCTATGAAAGTGCCGTTATAGAAATCTGGTGTTTTAAGAACTAATTCATATAAAATAAGATTAATTTGGTGTTTTAAAAACTAATTCATACAAAATAAGATTAATTTCATATTTTGCATGACTAACACTTCAATTTTAGGAACAGTTTGATTTTGCCCACTATTGTGAAAGAATTTATTCCTGAATCGTTAGGCATTTTTTCATAAACTGCAAGTTCATTACTTACAATTTATGGAATATTTCCTTAAAGTGCAAAATATTACCGTTATACACCTATGGCTGTAGTCTGGTGTTTTAAGAACTTATTCATAAAAAACGGAACATTTTCATGTTTTGAATGACTGACTCTTTAATAGTAGGAAATAAGTCATAAACTTTGCGGTTACTATGCAATATACTTGTAATATCATATCAAGAGTTCATTTCTTGTTTGATATTATCAGTGTTAAAACGTGATCTTACAAAGTTACCAAAAAGTTTTCTTTTCCAAAGTTATTTTAAAAATACGAGTATGTATACATTTTTCAAAGTGTTGCGCATTGTGGACGACCTTAAATTTATTCAACTACTTGATTTATAAAATTTGTAAGTATTTAGTCTATAAGGAGCGAATATTTTTCATAAATTCGTTATATAATATTATTTAATTTTTCTAGATAAAAATGGATTTTGGTGTGTTGTTTGGAAATCGCCCAGGGATTGTCAGCAGATGGACAAATTAAGCCATCCGACTTAATCAATTTTTTCTACAAGTAAAACATTTAAGTGACAAGGAGATGAGGGTAATGCTGAAAAAATAGATGAAGCAGATGTCAAGGTGGTAATTTTATTTTTCTTAGTTCATACATATATATTTATTTCAAAACACATTAAACGTTAACATTAAACCTATCATTTTTGATTGCCAAAATTGCTTTTGTTTTAATGATTACTTTAAGAAAACCACGTTTAATATCCTTGACTAATTGACTTTGTATTTTAATTTTTGTTTTAGATAATGCTGCAGTGAAATTAATGTGGTGTCTGGGTAGAATGTTATTCGCCCGAAATAATTTTTCACGAAATGTTTTTCGACTGTCGGACACCCTGTATATTTTATTTATATGTTGTACGCAATAATTTGATATTCAAAAATATATTCAATAAATAAATTGTTCTATTTTTAAATAGTTTTCTTTTCTTTTCTTTTCTTTTCTTTTCTTTTCTTTTCTTTTCTTTTCTTTTCTTTTCTTTTCTTTTCTTTTCTTTTCTTTTCTTTTCTTTTCTTTTCTTTTCTTTTCTTTTCTTTTCTTTTCTTTTCTTTTCTTTTCTTTTCTTTTCTTTTCTTTTCTTTTCTTTTCTTTTCTTTTCTTTTCTTTTCTTTTCTTTTCTTTAAGTTTTCAGGTATACCATTTTCTTGAAAATAATTTGCCATCGGGGCTTTTGTATTTCAGGTGGACGTGCACGTATAATTATTTGTTCTTAACACGAATAGAAATCATTGGAAAAAAAAAAGAAAAAATTCATTAGTTTTATGAAAAAATAGCTTAGGTTCCATAATTTCTTACATAAAACTAATGAAAAGATTCATACTAATATAAGAAAAGTTGCATTAAATTAATGATTGCTTCATTATTAAAAAAGAAACTTTTCTTACAATTATTGCAAGCAATCATTAAAAATAAAACTATCATTCATTTAATCAATAAAAAACGTCATAAATCTTAGGAAACTTTTCCTAGAACAAGTGTCAGAGTTTTAAACTAATGAATAAAATCATTTAAAACACAGACCGATTTCATAAAATTAATGAAAAACATCATGCATTCCATGAATTTTTACATACATTGTCTGAAATTGCTCATACTTTTTAAGAACAATAAACATTATTTTCATGATTTTTTACATTAAAACAGTGAATCTGTTCCTTCAATTTATGTCAGAAGGTCATACAATAAATGAAAAATATAGTAAAATTGAATGACAAAATACATGAAATTAAAGCAAAAAATTATGAATTTCATGTTTGTTTACTTACATCGAATGAAATAGTTCATATGTTTTGTGAATTATCGAGAGAATTTTTTAATGACTTCCAATCATTAATTTAATGCAGGAATCATTAATTTAAAGAACCTTTTATAGTCGTAGGAACAAATTCATAAAACGTATGCTTAGGATTTCTTTCTTTTAATGAACTCGATTCTTGGCGCGTTTTTAATGAATTTTTTCTTTAAAAACATGCAGTTTTTCCTTCGAATCATGTACCTTTTTGGTTCAGTGTACCCCTTGACATAATGGTTAGTGCTTTGGACTGTCATGCGGAAGGTCTCGAGTTCGATTCTCAGCCGCTGCAAGAAAGTTTTTTTCAGGGGTGTACTGCCTCTTGCGAGGAATTGACAAATCCTCCAAGAGTATCTCTTGTCATGGAAAGTACTGCTCAATAACCGTTCGGAATCGGCAGAAAATTGTAGATCCCCTCCGTTCCTGGTAACACGCACATAGGAATGGTTGAGAGTTGTAAGTCACTAGGTCCTGGCTCACTTCGAGCTGTTGCACCACCAAATTTATTTATTTTTATTTTTACTTTTGGCATATAAAAGTATTTTTTGCCTTAATTGTTGGTCATGCAAAAATTTGTTAATATTTCATATTTCGGTTTTCCTTAGTAAAGTTAGCTTTGTAACATCGGAAACTTACTTCTCTGACCCTAGTCACCTCTTTACAGGTCGAACCAGTGAATTCTCTTTTGGTTCGGTTAGTTCTTGAAGAAATCGTTAAGAACGTCCCATTTGGATTTCTCGTTTTGTCAAATGGTTCTCTAAGAGATATTTTCTCTAACAGGGTTTTATTAACGCGAGAAATTTCCAGATATGACACAATGGTCTGATTTGCCTAGAGGTGAAAATACACTTATACAGTCTTATTTATTAGATTTCACTAATGTTCGATTTAACCTCAGAATAGTTCAACTGAACCGAAGCACTTACTTCGGGTTTACGATACGCCAAGCAAATACTTATTTAAAAATATTTTCTTAGCCGTTTTAGCTACGCCTTCCTTATGTCAAATATACTAAAAAAAATCACCAATCTAAAACTCTAGTTATTATAAACTTAAGCAAACCCCAGCTGATTTTCATTATTATTCATTTTATTGTAATTGTATGCATATTGGAAGTTGGATACATTTAAAATTGGATTGTATAAAGTTTAAATTATACATATAAATTGCGTCCCCAATACCGTACAACTGTTAGAGCGTTTGAAAAATGTAAATACAGTCGACTCCCTCTAAGTCGAACTCCCTCTAAGTCGAATTTCCCTCTAACTCGAACTTTTTAGCCGTATTTTTGCATTCCCCTCAATTTTCCATACAAAAAATATCCTCTAAGTCGAACTCCCTCTAAGTCGAAGTTCCCTCTAACTCGAACACATTCTCTTGATTATTGACCTATTTTCTTTCCCTCTAAGTCGAATTTTTTTTCTTTTGCCGAAAAAAAAAATCAGAAAAAATCTCTCAAATCGCAACTCGTTACTGTTTGTAATTCTTATTAAAAGCACACACTCGAACTCTTTGATTCTCTATATGTTGCATCGCCTGCGCCGTCACCGTCAAATGGCAAGGCAATAAAAAAAGCATTTGTTGGTTGGATCCATTCCATTCCAACTTCAAAACATGTGCTTTATTTGAAAGCAGTAAAACAACAGATCTCATAGGTCGTCGGAAAAGCTAAAGCTTCTGGTTATAGGGAAAAGCAAAAATCCTCGTTGTTACAATAAAATTAAAACTTTGCCGGTGGACTATGTAGCAAACCATCGTTCTTGGATGACATCAGACCTTTTCACAAGTTGGCTTTTGAAACTTGATTCTAAATTTGGAAGATCAAAGCAAAAAGTTCAACTCACCCAAAACAAGTTAAGTTTATAAAGCTTGAGTATTTACCCCCCAATATGACCTCAATAATTCAGCCAATGGACATGGGTATAATACAAAATTTGAAAGTACACTATAATCGCCGTCTTCTCACCAAGATCTTAAGGGTTTGGGAAACAAAAAAAAAGAGCAATATAAAATATCACTTCTCGATTGTGTGCGCGAAATCCTAAAGGCATGGGGACGTTACTCCATTGACAATTGAAAATTGTTTCAAAAGGCCGAATTTAAGTCTGAGACGTGGGATGACGAAGATGATATTCCGCTTAGCTTACTTAGATGTAACAAGGAAGACACCCAAGAAATCGAGATAATCTAGGAAAGGCTAACATAAGCTCATTATAATGTTCAAGGAGTATATTGGAAGGACTATGTTGAAGTCGATGACGGCATCGTAGCCACTGAAATACCTGATAACGAGTCAATTTTGGAAGCAGATGCTGGTGATACTAATGACGGTGAAAATAGAGCTGAAGAAGAAGATGGAGCTGAATTAATAGACTTTAAAATACCAGAGAAAAATTAAATTGAAAATGCAATTGGTACATTGAAATCTGCAATTGAAATGAAAGAAGAAATTCAAAATTGCTTATTTAAAATAGAATCTTTTTTTAAAAAGGCGATCACTGATGACACGGCGACTGTGATGACTGTGATGTCTAAAATTACAATTTTTTTTAAATAATTAAGTTGAAAAATATTTTTTTTTATACATAATTATAGATTATTGAACGATAAAAGCAGAAGCTTAGGTTTATTTATTTATTTTACTTGTTATCAAATTCAATAAATCATTTAAAAAAAAAAACTCTCTCTAACTCGAATTTTTCTAAAACTCCCTCTAACTCGAACTAGTTTTGATATCCCGTGAAAGTTCGACTTAGAGGGAGTGGACTGTAGTTTATTAATAAAAAAATGTTTACACTCCTTTCTGTAAATTTCACACGATGTCATGTCAAAATGACATTTATATACTAAAACGGCTTTAAACCTCCTATCAACCAGTTTTAACTTATTCCGCCTCTATTCCTCGTGATTTTTTTTTATAAATAAGCTTTTCAGCAGTAGTGTCGTTGTAAAGTTCAAGTAACTTTACTCCGTGTATTAATTAGCGTCAGAGGTAAGAGACAAACTTAGAGCTACGAAAGTTAAAGATTTAAGTTTAACTTAAACATTTATGTTTTACTCATTTCTCTTCGTAAACTATCACTTAAGTTTTGTTTCAGCAAATGGATTTTAATAAAAATATTTCGTTCTTACGAGTATAATATCACTACAGACAACACTTGCTTTGAAGTGCCTTTTTATATGTGTATTGTTTTTACAGCAGTACACACCACGCTGCACATACTGCAAGGACGGAGAGGGAAATCTGATCACCGATCCTGAAAGCATACTGGAGCGATGGGAAGTGTACTTTAATGAATTGCTAAATGGTCAGCTCACTGCAGAAGTGGAGGCTCCAATACTTCAAGAAGAATACTCTATGTTGCCGCCACCAAGCATAGAAGAGGTTGAGAAGGCTATAGGCCGGCTTAAACAGAACAAAGCCCCGGGAGCCGATGGCATACCAGCCGAATTATTCCATCACGGCGGGCCAGCCTTACGTCAAGCAATTCATGATATTATAGTGCACGTATGGGAGCAGGAAGAAATGACAGAAGACTGGCGAAAAGGTTTAATATGCCCCATACATAAGAAGGGAGATGTCACAACGTGCAGCAATTATAGAGGTATCACGTTGTTGAGTACCGCCTATAAGATACTCTCCTCTATCCTACAAGACCGGATAACCCCATACGCTAAAACCGTCATCGGACAATATCAGTGTGGTTTCATTCCAGGCAAATCAACAACTGATCAGATCTTTACCCTTAGGCAGGCGATGGAAAAATGTCTAGAATTTAACATCCCAACATACCATCTGTTTATAGACTTTAAGGCCGCCTATGATAGCATAGCCAGGGTAGAACTTTACAAAGCCATGAGAGAATTCGGCATCCCAAATAAATTGACACGACTATGTAGGTTGACCATGACCAACGTAACAAGCCAAGTAAAAATAGCCGGATTACTATCCAGACCAATCAACATTTTTAATGGACTCCGACAAGGGGACGGTTTGGCCTGCCTCCTCTTCAACCTGGCGTTGGAGAAAGCAATCCGTGACTCTGGCACGGCAACAAGAGGGACCATCGTCAACAGGTCCAGCCAGTTACTGGCTTACGCAGACGACATCGACATCATCGGAAGAACCGAACAAGCTGTACACGATTCCTTCATCCAGATCGAGCAGGCGGCACAAAATCTGGGGCTGCACATTAGTGAAGGTAAAACAAAGTACATGGTGGCGTCGAATGCGAGAGGAACAGTTGGTCAAACAATCAAGGTTGCGGAGCACGAATTTGAAGTGGTGCAATCCTTTAAATACCTTGGGTCAATAGTAGCAGCTGATAACAATATAGAAGAAGAAATACGCGGGCGGCTTCTCAAATCCAACAGAGCCTACTATAGTCTGTCAAAGCTCTTCAAATCCAGAAATCTCACCATAACTTCAAAACTGTTGCTGTACAGGACCATGGTCCTGCCAGTACTCACATATGGATCCGAGACTTGGGTGCTTAGCAAAAGGCACTCCGACCTCTTAGCTGCGTTCGAGAGAAAAGTCTTAAGGAGAATTGTTGGCCCCGTATGTGAGGAAGGACGATTCCGGAGACGGTACAATCATGAACTGTACGCAATCTACCTTGAAGCAGATATCATGACAAAAATTAAGCTCGGTAGACTCCGGTGGGCAGGGCACCTAGCTCGCATGAGCGAAGAGGAACCTGCTCGGAAAGTTCTTTGTGGTACATTCTATGGTAGACGACAGCGTGGTAGACCATGCTTGCGCTGGAGAGATGGCGCCCGACGCCTTGGGGTGCGCAACTGGATGGCGTCGGCTAGAGACCGGGATAGGTGGAGAGACTTGTTGAAAGAGGCCAGGACCGGAACCCGGTTGTCGAGCCGATGATGATGATGATTGTTTTTATCAGTATTAACCTGACAGACTAAATTGTTTTTTTTTTCTAAAAAATGGAGATTTTAAGCAAAACAAATATTTGATTTTTAGGAAGGTAAATTGATATTTTCGGAAATACTCCAACCATCACGCTCATTTGAATAAGAATAATATTAAAGTGTAAGATAAGTGGACGAGTCGATAAGTGGTTACTAAATCACAATTTAAAGCTTTCTGCTACTAATTAAAATGAAAAATTAAGTAAGATCGGTTAAGTTGTTCTTAATTAAGTTGCAATATGTCAATCGCATACAAATATTTTTACAACGAAGATGAAAAAAAAAACATAAAAATACATTTTAATAAAGTTAGTTAGTTAGTTTAAGAGTCAGTTAACAACGACCAATATTTACGTCTAAGAAGGGACGACAGCTTTTAACTGCTTAGCCCCTTGTTTACGTTGGCAAAACGTACTTTGGACTTTCAATTAAATTGTGCAAAGATTTTTCTGATCTGATCGAAATTAAAAATATAATTTCGAATAATTTTTGCCGAATGCATTTTAAGTCTCAAGTTGAAAATAAACGACGTATTTAATTAAGACCAATTTGCCTCAAAAGCCATTTAATTTTATTTTACAAACTTAACTTTTTTTTCTTAATTCAATTTATTCATCCTTATTTTAAATACAATTTTAATAATTTTTTTTTTTAACTATAATTATAAATACGTATTATATATAAGAATAATAATACAGTTTTTAAAATACATTTTTAAGTTATTTAAATAATTTCGTTTTTTTTCTCATTTTTCAAATTTAAATTTTTTGTTGACAATTTTAAGCTTGAAGATAAATAATTTCTGTCATAAAAAATACTATTTAACAATAGCACACAATTTTAAATATATCTTCTTTATTTTAATATCTTTAGAATATGCAAGCTGATATACATAAAATAAGATTAATTGTATGTGTTTTTTTGTTAACCAAAATAGAACCAAACGGAAAGAATTTAAATTTCCAATTGGATATATGTATGCACATATTTTGTACGATAAGCAGAATGGAAAAATATTTATTTTGAAATTAAGAATTTTATGTTAAGGTAGCCCAATTATTTATAATTTTATGGAGTACATGTGTATGATATTGATTTATTGAATTTTGCGTAAACGTTAAAAGTATGGTTCGATTTAAAAGATTGTATCTCTTGCCAAAAAAAAATTAAAAGAAACCAATCATAATACATAAGGTTAATGAAGCGTTTAAGTGCCCTATTAATTTTATTTAATTGTTAAAGGATAACTGATTTTGACTTTATTTTTTTTTTAAATACTTTCAGGCGAATGCGAGAAATTTTTAATACTCTCAGGTGATTTGCATTTAGTTTTATTTTAAAAAGTTTTTACCGAAAATATATCAACATATATGAAAATTTAAAGAATTGGATCTTAGAGATTCCAGAAATTTTAGAAAGAGGAACAGGATTCCCAGTCAACTTTATAATTTCAAATTTTGAAGGAATTTCAAGGCATTGTTTTTTTTATATTTTACGAGCCCTAAACGATTTTGACTACCCTTAAAATGTTTGAGGCTAGCGTTTAGGAAAGTTTGCGAGGATTGAAAAAGAGATACCGATGCACATTGGTTTTGAATGTCTGAATATCTAAATGCTAGGGAAATATTGTGTCGGGTAAGGCGTTTCACATTCGTGAAGCGCGGCTAAAGAAAGAATCTCTAGATTTAACAGTACGTCCAAAGTTGGGCTCAAGTATACTGTTGCGAAACTTGGCAGCACCTTTTAAGCGCCATAACCCCGTGAACTCATGGTTAGCGCAAGATGGTGGATTTTCCGGTCTCACTTCTCGCACGAACGTACACCAAGCAAGCAATAAAGAAGTATTTAATCTTATTAAAGAAAAATAAAGTTAATTATAGTGTGAATTCAAACTAAACGTAAGCTATTTTATAAAATTATAATCCTATGTATATTAACATGAAGTTTATTTTAGGAAAATTTAGCTTCTTAATATTATATACATAAGTATGTACATTATATCAAAAGACAATAAAGCTTAAATTTCGGAAAAGAATTCTCAAATTATTTGGTTTAGCCAAAGGTTGGTCGAGCCAACATACTAAATTTTCGTTTAACACGAAAAAAGCTACAAATAGCAAAACAGGATTTAAACTTTTTGCTCAAACACATCAACAATACATCATCTTTAACTTCACCACGTGTGTCATCCATCATAGCACCACATTGTCTCGCACCGCATCGCCACAACATCACGTCAAGCAATTAACTCGGACCGCCGTCATCCGTCAGAGAAAGTTTCATCCATCACATAAAGTACTCCTACGTATCCAACTTTACTATAGCCGTGGACATAAGGTAAGTGATAATGTCTAGTAGATCTAAAACATACAAAACAATGCCTCTGCCAAACGCTCAACAAAATTGTAAAAAATGCAAACGAAACGACGACTACGATAACATGGTACAATGTGAAACAGAAGATTGTGAAAAATGGTTTCATTTTAGCTGCGTAGGTTTTACAAATGAACAAAAGGATAATGCCTGGTACTGCGAGCAATGTAAAAATGTAATTACTGTGGCAAACAAGCCAGCTAAGCCAACAGCCCATGAACACCAGATAGGTTCCGTTATGCAATTAACATCCCCACCGCGCGTTGTATTAGAGGTAGGTACCCCCCAGCAGTCAACAGCAATCACCTCCATGCATGTCCAACTTCAACAAGCACAAGATCAACTTTCTGTGGCTCATGTCTCGCCGGTTAAGTCGAACGTTCGAAAGATTCGCGGTCAAGCTAGTGCGTCTTCTCAACTGTGTGTACCAGAACTTCCTATTTCTGAAAGAAACAGGGATCCTTCTAAGTCTTTAAAGTCCAAATCGGCATCTTCAGATTCCATGTCCTATGTAAGTAAGTCACAAGCTTCAACTAAAAATGGAAAACTACAGTTGCAGCTACAAAGATTAGAGGAAGAAAGACAGCTTCGAGAACTGCGGGAGAAGGACTATATCCAGAAGAAGTACGAGTTGTATGATAAACACAATTCAGATAGCGAGTTAGAATCGGATGGTGAGCTAGTAGATCAGGAACTAAACGAGCAACAACGAGTCGGGCAAGAACGAGTTAAAAATTGGGTCCATAATAGCGTGAAGAGAGATGATAAACTCAACAGCACATGGGTAGGTGGAATACCATCCGCAATGCAGAAGATTTCGCATCCACAGCAACAACCACAGTTGAACACAAGAGGACAACAACAACAAGGTGAAGGAACAATACTTAACAAACATCAAATAGCCGCGCGCCAAATTATGTCGAAAGAGCAAGTCAACTTCTATGGAAATCCAGAAGAATGGCCGTTGTTTATCAGCTGGTGGGAGAATTCTACGCGATCTTGTGGGTATACAAGCCAAGAGAATCTACTTCGCTTGCAACGATGCATCAAAGGTGATGCAATGAAAAAACTTAAATACAAATTGGTTATGCCAGATCAAGTTGAGCGTGCTATAGAAACTCTTCGCATGCTTTATGGACGCCCTGAAATTATTATTGATACTCTTTTGGAGCAAATAAGAAGCGAACCTCCTCTTAAGCCAGATAAGCTGGAAACACTTATCGACTTTTCATTATCGGTGGAAAATATTTGTATAACAATGCTTGCCAGTGGTTTACACTCCCATTTAAATAATTCTTATCTACTGAAAGAACTTATTGACAGATTGCCCACTCAAATAAAACTTAGTTGGGGAGTTCATAAACAAACTTTAAGTATTATAGATTTACAAGCCTTTAGCAACTGGCTTGCGCAAGTAGCTCAGGCTGCAGCTGAAGTCACTACAACCACATTCGTTGCCAAGGAACATAAAAGTATCAGAAAGTCAAAAGCATTTATCAACGTTCATCAGAGCCGAGAGGAACAATTGAATGATCCTAATAAATTTCGAAAATGCTGCGTCTGTGACGAAAAATGCAAAACAGTGAATTTGTGTCAGCGTTTCATTAATATGAGTTTGGCAGATAAATGGTCAACGCTGAAGCGTAATTTTCTATGCCGTACTTGCTTAAAGCAACATGGAAGACGTACATGTGCATCATCAGACGTCTGTGGTGTCAATGGGTGTACATTCCGACACCATCGTCTCCTCCACGACGTAAACAAACAGATAAGAAGAGAGCAGACTGACAGCGATTCTCGTAAACAGCCGAATGATTACGAAAAGAAATCAAATGAAGAGGCAGTTCAGTTTAGCGGGACTACGCATCGCAAAGGACAAAGTTCAACTTTGTTCAAAATCATACCAGTTACTTTATATTATGATAGCAGCCAAATCGATACATACGCGTTCCTCGATGACGGATCATCGGTGACCTTAATTGAGGAGGAGCTTGCCCAAGCTTTAGAAGCAGATGGCAAAAACGAACCTTTGTGTCTTAAGTGGACAGCAAATACGCGTCGAATGGAAGAAACTTCGAAGAAAATTGATTTTGAAGTTTCAGCACTAGGAGCTCAACAGCGATTCTCACTTCCAGATGTGCATACCGTAAAATCGCTGGAATTACCAAAGCAATCAGTAAACGCAAGGAGACTTCTTACTGAGTACCGACATTTGCGAGTTGTGCCTTTGAAATCATACGAAAATGTGAAACCTCGCTTACTTATCGGTTTACAACATTGTAATTTGGGAGTACCAATGAAAACTATCGAAGGGAATGTTAATAACCCAGTGGCAATGAAAACTAGGCTTGGCTGGACCGTCTTTGGTACTGATCCGAGTAGAATATCAATGACTCCAAATGAAAATAGTTTCAACTTTCATATATGCGAGTACCAAAAAATAATTGATGACGATATGCACAGGATGATGAAGGAGTATTTCGCAATTGAAAGATTCGTTTCAAAAAAAGGAATAAAGCTACTGTCTAACGACGATGCGAAGGCCGTTCAGCTATTGGAACAAAAAACAATATTCGATGGTACGAGGTACACAGTCCCACTCTTATGGAAACACGACACATCAATGTTACCTAGTAGCTGGAAAATGGCGGAAAGGCGATTGAATTGCCTTGAAAAGAAGATCTCAAGAGAACCAGAGCTGTTCTCTAAAATGGATAATCAGATCAAGGAGTATATCGAGAAAGGTTACGCAAGGAAGCTTAGTCGAACGGAAACTGAAAAGACTCCGGCCTGGTACTTGCCGATTTTTCCGGTTGTCAACCCGAACAAGCCAAACAAGGTTCGAATAGTGTGGGATGCTGCGGCAAAAGTAAATGGCGTGTCGCTAAATTCATTTCTCTTAACGGGGCCAGATGAAGTTCCTTCGCTAACAGGTGTACTCTACCGTTTTAGGGAGGGAAATATGCTATCTTTGGAGATATACGTGAAATGTTCCATCAGATCAAGGTGTTAAAAGAAGATCAGAATTTTTTACGGTTTCTCTGGCGAAACACAGTCACAAATGAAATAGAAGTTTTTACAATGCTGGTTTTGATATTTGGTTCTACATCCTCACCTTTCTGTGCGCAGTTTATTAAAAATAAAAATGCTCATAGGTTTGCAGAGAGATTTCCAAGAGCATACAAGGCTATAACAGAAAATCATTTCGTGGATGATTTCCTCGATAGCGTGGACGACGAGGACGAAGCGATAGTGTTGGCCAGAGACGTTATATTTGTACATCAGCAAGGCGGATTCGAAATTCGCAACTTTATGTCTAATTCTGAAAAGGTGCTCAAAGCGTTAGATGGCAAAGCAACAACTATAAATAAGTCCGGTCAAGATCTTAATTTTGCAGACAGTGCAGAAAAACTTCTCGGTATGTGGTGGTCACCAGTAAAGGACAGTTTTTTATTTACCTTTAAAGCAAAAAAGATGAACCAAGAAGTCATGTTGGGGAAGGTTATTCCAACTAAAAGACAGGTGCTAACTGCTCTTATGTGCGTTTTCGACCCGTTAGGTTTAATTGCTAATTTTGTAATTATCTTGAAAATCTTGCTACAAGACGTTTGGAGATCAGGAGTTGGATGGGATGACAACATAAAAGAAGCTCACTGCGAAAGATGGAAAACATGGTTAAGTATTATACCGGATATTAAACATATAACCGTTCCAAGATACTATCTTACCGATTTTAAGAAGAGTAGAGTCCAATTGCACGTGTTCGTAGACGCAAGCGAAACAGCGTATGCGGCAGTCGCTTATTTTAGAATTTCATCTGCCTTATCAGCAAACTGTGCCTTAATAAGTGCGAGAACGAGAGTAGGTCCAATCAAACCAATGTCCATACCTCGCATGGAGTTAGAAGCAGCGGTACTAGGGACCAGGCTCGCAAAATCGATCGTTGAAGATCACAGCGTCGACATAAAGGATATATTTTATTGGACCGATTCTAAGATAGTGCTATGTTGGATTAAATCAGAACATCGAAAATATAAGAGCTTTGTAGCATACAGAATCGGTGAGATTTTAGAAAATTCCGAAGAAAAAGACTGGAAGTGGGTGCCTAGTAAGGAGAATGTAGCCGATGATGCCACGAAATATAAAAGTAGCTACAAATTCCACTCGCAGAGCAGATGGTACCAAGGACCCAGTTTCCTTAAGAGCTCAGAAGATGATTGGCCTAAAGAAAGTCCTGAGTCTTGTAATGAGCCAGAAGAAGATCACGAGGTAAAAGAGTGTTATATGCATACTGCAGTAGAATCAACGTGTGTGATACAATATCGACGTTTCTCGAACTGGAATCGGCTCTTAAGGGCCACAATGTTTGCTCTACGTTTCCTAGACATAGTTACAAAGCTGAGGAAAAAGAGCGAGGATCATGCATTTACAGTTAATGAAAGACGTAGAGCTGAAAACTATTTATATAGACAATGCCAGATAGAAAGTTTTAAAAAAGAGTACGACACTCTTAAACAAGGAGGTAGGCAACTGAACAGGTCAAGTTCCTTATATAAGCTATCGCCTTACGTCGATGAGCATGGAGTAATGCGAATCAAAGGACGCATCGATGCAACTCCTTACATTCCTCATCATGCGAAAAGACCAATCATTTTACCAAAAGATCACTATATTACCACTTTGATCTTGTTAGAATTCCATAAAAATTTCCATCATATTTACAATGAAAGTGTGGTAAACGAAATAAGGCAATTTTTTTATATAGAATGCCTAAGAGCAGCCTTAAAGAACATGCGAAGAGGTGCTTGCCAAAAATGTAAAAACCAACGGGCAAGCCCTAAACCACCTATTATGTCAGAACTACCGCCAGCTCGTCTACAGCCCTTTACCAGACCTTTTTCCTACATAGGCATAGACTACTTTGGACCGCTCTACGTGAAAGTTGGTCGGCATGCGGAGAAGAGGTGGGGTATGCTCATTACTTGCCTTACTGTTCGAGCTATCCACATTGAGATTGCTCATAGTCTTTCGAGCGATTCGTGTATCTTGGGGCTAAAGCGATTTATTGCTAGGAGGGGGATGCCTTTGGAAATATACTCTGACAACGGAACAAATTTTCGAGGTGCAAGCTCAGAATTAAAGGAAGCAATGAGTCATTTAAACGAGAAAGATCTGGCAAAAGCTTTTGACATGAAGCTAAAGTGGAACTTTATTCCACCACTATCACCTCATATGGGTGGGAGCTGGGAGAGATTAGTTCGTACCGTTAAACAAACACTTATTGCAATGAACCCAACTCGAAACCCAAATGATGAGCTTCTTTTGAGTATGATGGCAGAGGTAGAGTTTGTAGTTAATTCTAGACCACTTACTTATGTCCCAATAAATAGCGAAAATGATGAGGCACTTACTCCAAATAGTTTTTTAATGGGTTCGTCTAGTGGGCGAAAGTTAAGTGGACATTTTGACGACTCTGCTCACGTTCTGAGGAGGAATTGGCTTATAAGTGAGAGATATGCGGATCTTTTCTGGAGGCGATGGGTTCGCGAATATTTGCCTGACCTTACTAGAAGAACAAAATGGTTTCGGTATTCCGAATCAATAAAAGAAGGAGATGTTGTTGTATTATGCGACACAAATAATCCAAGGTGTGAGTGGCCTAAAGGAATAATAATCAAGGTGCTACCAGGTGCTGATGGTGAGGTTCGAAGTGCAGTCGTGAAAACGGCAACCGGAGTTTACACAAGACCGGTAGTCAAGCTAGCCGTTCTTGAAGTGCAAAAGTTTCCAGAAAATGGTAACCAGGACCTAGGGACCAGCTTACCAGGGGGGAGTGTTGCGAAACTTGGCAGCACCTTTTAAGCGCCATAACCCCGTGAACTCATGGTTAGCGCAAGATGGTGGATTTTCCGGTCTCACTTCTCGCACGAACGTACACCAAGCAAGCAATAAAGAAGTATTTAATCTTATTAAAGAAAAATAAAGTTAATTATAGTGTGAATTCAAACTAAACGTAAGCTATTTTATAAAATTATAATCCTATGTATATTAACATGAAGTTTATTTTAGGAAAATTTAGCTTCTTAATATTATATACATAAGTATGTACATTATATCAAAAGACAATAAAGCTTAAATTTCGGAAAAGAATTCTCAAATTATTTGGTTTAGCCAAAGGTTGGTCGAGCCAACATATACAAAGTGATTGGTATAACCCTGAAGCACGAGTATTACGGTTAAATTTATTTAAGGGAAGGAATGTAACTGGCTATTTCACTAGAACAATGTTTTTAAAAATAAAGGTAAATTAGTGAAAGACAGTCACTCAATCGGATTGGCTACTATTCTGTATACTGTTTCAGCACCAATCAACAAGGTGCTTAGATTGGCACATTATAGTGTCGAATGAGTGTGGTGGTCCGGCGTGAGTTACTGTATCAAAATGGAACACTTTAGGGCTAATTGGGCTACAAGACTAGATCGCCGGTGGTCGCCATTTCTATCTGCCTAGGTTCGAGAAACACAAATTAATTTTTAATAGGACAGTTATTCACTGACCAGAAAATTGATATACTGGAGTGCACTGAAGCAAATTTTATCTCAGAAGTTCAAATGTGGACATAACGAATATGCAATATGAAAATCCAAAATGCCGTCGATGCCTTATCAGTAATCAACTTTAGAATCAATATAATAAAACATTAAATAATGTTAACTCGATCTTACGAGTATTGGCAGTATTGCCCGTGACAACTAACTATAACTTCAGAAAGATAATTTTCTGCCTTAAGGAGAATAAAAAGCTGTCTTCGAAATTCTGTGGGCCAAAAGTGCCTGAATGGTTTTGCATACATACATACTCAACTATGCAGTAAAGAAATGCTTTGAAAATTGTCCGAAACACTAAACTAAACTGCACAAGTTTAAAACATTTAGCTGACCTTAATCTTAGTTTTCTTTATAAGACTATTGTGACATCTTAGTACACTACTTTTGCCCATAGAGATACAAAATTGGGGATAAGTAAGTCAAACGAAACCAAGTTCGAAGTGAAATAAATATTTAATAATTCATTTATGTACTATGTATTTGTGAATTTCTCTATGTGCTTTAAGTTAGTTTTTAATTTCTGTCAACACATCTGCTAGTAAAACGAAAAAGCATCCAATCTTCTCCCCGCCTCTACCTTCTTCATTATCATCCCATATCCACTGTTGAGTCAATTCGCGACCTTGGTGTCTTAGGTGATAGAGAACTCAACTGTCTCACACATTAACGAGTCTATTCTCAAGGCAAACTCTGAATAAGGCTTGGTGAAATTAATATACATATACAGAAACGTCTTGGAATAACTCTTTGATTCTACCTCCGTATCGAGGCCGACTTCTATTAACTTGGATACTCTGGAAATCCACCGACTACTTTCAGGATCTGTTCCTGTTGACTGCACATGCACAACTCTCTACAATTCCATCGCTTTCAACACTAATTCCTTTAATATAAAAAATCCTCGTCTTTTCTATTTGCCCACCAATGCTTCGGAGGATCAATTGTTTCGACTTTAACCTCAGTTCACCCTACCTGAAACTACGTACGAATCATCCTTCCAATCCTAGATTTAGCTATATTTCAGTTAGATTAGGAATTTGCTTCTATTAAGCCTTATAAATGAGAATTTTTTGGACAAATGTCTCTACAGAAATCATTCATTAATTGATTGAGCTTAACTTATAGCTTATACGAATATTTAAGGCAAAAGTCCACTTTTAACTAAATATTTAGAGGAATCTTTGTATATAAGAATTTATCATCAATTGTGAAACAGTTTTGAACACTTTCATCAGTCTAACTTGTTTTTGCAAGAAAACTTGATTTTTTCACTTTAATTTTTAAAGCACTTCAAAAATTTTAATAGAACTCACTTCGGGCTTTCATATTTGGCTCCTGCCTGGCTTAATCCAATCACTGCCAAAATCACAACCGTCACACAAGTTATCCTTATTTTTGTATCCATTTTATGTAAAGTAAAATCCTTTGCGAGTTAGATATCCTTCAAATGTTTAACCAGCTTATTTATTCACAAGAAAAACTGTTATATCCACAAATCTTATTACCACTTTCGACTGACAGCATTTATTGACAAAATTTTAGTTTTATAGTCTCGAAGTCTCGTCTGCATTGTCAGGTCACTGTACCGTGGTTTATTTTTTCTTCCATAAACCGATTATTTAAGTAAATTACTGGTAAATCAACAAACTGCACGCAATTACTTAACATATCGCTCAGGATTTCTGTCGTCATTGTAAAAAACTTACTTATGCCTTTGATAGGCAAGAGATGGCACTAAGAAGCGCGCTTAAGAGAACCAAGCATGTGTAACACCCCCCAGCAGAATTATAAAGTACTGCAAACATGTGTGGAAATGGAGAAATAACTACTTTCAAAACATAACGATTATTATGACGGATGATAAAAAAATAAGTTTACTAACGTTGAGACGACGCAGCGTCATCGTCGACAACAACAACGTTGACAAAAATCAGCCAGCCGGGTAATTCACTCGGTTGCGTCCTATGGTTTGGTTGTTAAAAATTACTTTTTTGTTTGTATCTACGCTACGCATTTTCCGTGATTTTATACATTTTGCTTGTCTAATCGAAATTAAAAGTGATGACAAATTTACTTTCAATTTGACATTTTCTTGGAGCACTTCATTTTCATTTTCTTCAGTTTCTGGTGACAACGATTTCGAACATCATTATTTTCATTATTATTTTCATCAATGTAAATATGCTGTAATCTAAATTCTTCGCTTGGTTTGGGTTATAATTATGTAATTTACAACATAATATATATGGTGTGCACATAATGTTCGAAATATGTGTTTAATTGGATTAATAGTTGCTTAAATTGCTGATCAATTATTAGAAGAAGAAATTATTTTAATACATAATTTGCATATGAGGTAATAAAATGAAGCTGAAGAACCGAGATTACTTAAGGTAGCGCCACAGTCTGGGGTGGACAAGGGTCTCAACCAACAAATTTTTCCAGCTAAGTTGGTCCCTAGCTAGCTGTCTCCAGTTTTGCACGTCAAGTTGGTTGAGTTCCTTCCCACTTGGGTGCGCACCTGAGTCACGGTCTTCCTCTACTACGCCGTCCCAGGGGATTGGATTCAAAGACTTTTCCGGCCGGAGCATTTCGTTCCATTCACCCCAGCCATTCAATTCGTTTGACTAGCTCGGTTTCGCTGTACAGCCCGTAAATTTCATAGGTATATCTTTTCCTCCACTCCCCATCTATGCAGACGGGATCAAAGATTAAACGGAAAATTTTCGTCTGGAAACATCCTAAAACATTCTCATGTCTCTGCACTATACACAAGGACCGGGATGATAAGAGTTTTATAGAGGGATACTTTAGTTGCTCGAGAAAGGACTTTGCTACTCAATTGTCTTCTTAGTTCAAAGAAGCAGCGAATGGTAAGAGTTATTGTCTGAACTAATAGGCCTCTGTAGACAAAGTCCTCAACTATCTCAAAATTATAGCTATCTATGGTGACGTTCTGTGCAAGACGTCGATGTTGTTCTTTTTTGACGACAGCATATACTTGGTCTTACCCTAATTGACCGCTAAACCCATCTTCTTGACTTCCGTCTCAATGTTCCACTGACATCCCAATTTGTTCTTCCAGTTATGTCATAGTTTTGTCGGCGTATCCCAGTAATTGGACAAACTTTTAAAAGATTGTTCCTTTAGTGTTGCGCGTGAGTTTTGCACAATTTTTTCAAGAACGATGATGAAGAAGTCGTGCGACAGAGCATCGCCGCGCCGCGCCGCTGTCCCCAGAACCTTTTTTGACACCAAATGTATCAGTGAAATCTTCTCTGAGCTTGCTTGAGCAGCGTGCATTCTCCATCGTCATCCTGCTCAAACGGACAAGTTTGTGAAGGCTACCAAAACTAGCTCATATACAACGTCAAGCCAATGTCATGCAATCGCTGGTAATACGGCTTTCAAAGCAATCATTGCACTGGTGATCTGATGGCATGTCTCACTGAAGAATTTAAAAGACCTTTACATTGTTTTGGAGAAAATAAAATTATTGTGCTTCATAGTTCTAAGGTATTTTATAGAGTTTGGCATTAAGGTCTCTTCTCGAAAATGTGTGCGTTTGGTATCAATGAAAGCCTTATTCTTTGGATTAGAAATAACCTTCTGGACCGTTCAGTTGTATTGGATTATTTCAAATCTGATCTTCAGAAAATAAATGTTGGTTTTCCCCAAGGTTCCGTTTTGTCTCCGACTTTCTTCCCTATTTTTATAAATGATTCTTGCCTGAATCTTCTAATCCACTTCATTACCGATGACTCTTACCTCAGCTTTTTATACTCGTTCTAAAATTCACATCCATCTCCTTCGAAAGTGGAATGACACCGGTATCGTATTATAAGCACATTAAACTCCGATCTTTCCAGCATTATTAAATCTGGTATAAAAAAACGTGTGAAGTTTAATGCTTCGAAAACTTAATGCTGTTTATTGTCGTGAAAGCAAAATGTACCCCTTATGCCATTATCCTTGAATGGCACCTGCATTGAAGAAGCCAAAAAGCTCTGAGTACTCGGTATGTATGTATGTCAACGGAAATCTATGTTAGAAAGACCACATTCTCGAGACTGCCAAAACGCTGCTAAATGTTTCATGTCTTTCCTTGTTTTATAGCTTCTTTCACAAGCAATGTCCACCCGAAACAGCCAGTAGCATTCCTTCCCTCAATAAGTTCACCTGGGATACCCGTTTCACTAGGAACACTCGTATAATTCGTATAATTATTTCAACACTGTCGATACAAAAGCAAAAAAAGATTCAAAGATCCCTGATAGAAATATGTAAATACATACAAACATATATCAAAATTAGCATTTAAATATGTATGTATACTAATTTATTATTTATGTATGTATTTACATAAAATAAAAAAGAGTATTTTTTAAATTTAAGAACCAATTAACTTGGAATAAAATGTCAGGATCATTTTGTTTAAATAGTCCACCAACAAGGTATAATATGAGTATCTTAAGTACATACATACATACGAAGTAAATGATATTGATGTTTTAACTTTTAGTGAAAATAATGGAAAGAATTCCTCTGGCACCTCAACTACGACCTGTACCGGCGGTGTTCATTTGTGCCCCTTTCAATTAACACCACCTATAAATCAGTATACGTATTGCATATTGAAATGCTTATGTCGCCAAATTTTGAAGGAAATCCTTACTGAAGAAACCAAACAGAATGCAAACCCATCGGTTAAAGATGAATTGAAAATAAGAAAAAATGTTAATGTTATAAATGGCAAGTATTCGTTTTAAATTCAATTTTATTTATTTATTCTATTCGTTTTAAGCATTTTATAATCTTAAAGTCAACTCACATTATAAAATCAAATCTACCTTATAAATATGATATCTAAGCTATATACATAAGTACATATATGATCCATGAAAGTCGGTAGAGTAAGATTGAAGCGCCATTTTTTTTTGGAAGTTTGAGCTTCGAAACCGGAACTAGTTTCCGAAATCATGCGTTTTAGCTTGTTATTAACAGAGAACAAGCAGTTTATTTATAAATATGTGTGAATTCCGTGTGAGTGGAGGTGAAGGGGAAATTGATCCGACTATTAAAAATGTACTCCTTGACATTATGATAAGTACTCTGGACTGCCCTGCAGAGTCCTGGATTCAATTCTTAACTACTGTAAAAATGTTTTTCAGGTTTGTACTGCCTCTTGCGAAGAAGTGAAAAATCCTAAAATATTACCTTTGTCATGAAAAGTGCTGCCCATAAGCCGTTCGTCATCATCAAAAGATTGTAGGTCCTTTTTATTCCAGCTAACACATACACTTCTTCTAATTTATTTATTGTACTCGTATTTACAATGCCTTGGGTTGCAAGATCATACCTAACGCTAACTGTTTGGAAATAGTTTTAACATTTTTGTTAATTACAAGCTCAAATTATATCAATAATTATATCATTTTAATTTAATATATCCAAAAATTAAGATCTCATAAAATGTCCCCCGTCTAAAATAGGTCAACCAAATCCAAATTTAGTTTTAAGTATTTCCAAGCAAAACTGAGAAACTCTTATATTCATATTTTGAAGCCTTCTGAAGTGGCCTAAATCTACTTTGTATTACACATTCATCTAATGTTTTTTATTCTTGCTTTGATCGCAAGTGAAAATTGATAGATTTGATTTTGCTAAATGATATTTAACATCTTTATTTATTTATTTATTTCGTGAATAAAGTTACATAACTTTATGGAGACTTATAATAAAGAGTGATTTTAAAGAGCTATCGGAAATTAAAAAAAAAAAAAACACAGAAAAATTCATGGAAACTTTATTTGAATCGATAGTACGGTCCATATAATTTAATGTTTGAAGATTATTTCATGCAAATAATGGTCTATCTGCTTAGTCCAATTTTGGCATACTCTTTCTAACATTTGCTGGTAGCAATGCTTTTGGCTGCTTTCATTCCAAATATGGCAGTTTTGCTTGTTCCATTCAACCAGAAATAAGCTTCGTCGCTGAACACAATTTTTCCATAAAAATATGGATCTTCTGCCAACTTTTCAAGAGCCCATTCACCAAAAATTCGGCGGTAGGTCGTTCGGCTTCCTTGTACTAGCTGTATTTTGAAAAGCTTCACACCTAAATCCTTCCGCAAAATTTCCCACGTAGTGGAGTAACAGAGGCCCAATTGCTGCGAACGGCGGCGCGGCGCCAAATCGATAATTCAAGTTCATCACTAACACTGGCCGATACAGCTGCGGTATTTTCCTCAGTTTGCAATCTACGTAAGTGTTTTGGTGGTTTAATGTCCAACAATGTAAATTTGGTGCGAAATTTAGTAACAATAGCCCGAATAGCCGCCTGAGTAGGTCGATTGAACTGACCATGAAATGAAAGAAGCGCGCGATGAACTTTCTTAACAGATCACGCATTTTGATAAAAAAAAATTCAATAATTTGCAAGCGTTGTTCGTTTGTAATTAAATTATGTATATCGTTTGTAGTTTAATTATAGACCAAACTGAAGATGTGACAGTGACACAAAACACGAAACGTGCGTGAGCTGTCAAAACCAGTGTTGCCAAAAAGAAAATAGCAAAAAAATCACCCATTATAAATAAATAAATTAAAAAATCATTTAAAGCAATACAAGAACTAATAATTGGACTATGTTTTGCTTAACTTGTACTATGATAGGGAACATATACGAAGTTTCCATCCCTTGGCCGCAAAAAACGAGAAAGCGCATATCTATATATGAATATTAAGCCCCATT
Organism: Chrysotoxum bicinctum; assembly: GCA_911387755.1. Taxonomy (NCBI): domain Eukaryota; kingdom Metazoa; phylum Arthropoda; class Insecta; order Diptera; family Syrphidae; genus Chrysotoxum; species Chrysotoxum bicinctum. The sequence continues at coordinate 202,948,788 of OU426988.1, forward strand.
TAGACTTTCGTTCTTCATACGCTGTACGTTGTTCGTTGTTCGTTCTTCTCTCAAGAACGTACAACGAAGAAGCATTTACATTAATTCGATTTTGTTTTTCAGTTCGTTCTTAACAAAAAACACATTGTTGGCAGTAGCGGCACTATTAATAGTTGAGAAAAAAGAAAAAAAGAAGATCCTGTTGGAAGAATGGTTGGCTGCTGAAAAGGAAACATTTATAGCATACAAATCTTGTTTAATTTTTTAAACTAGCGCTAGAAGTGATTATAATATCGTGGTTGTTGAACTGAGGTTTAAACGGCAGAATAGTGTCGTTTAACTTAAACTACAGAATTAACTCTGTTGAAGATTTAAATGACAATGTGAAACCAAATTTACTGTTGAATTGAAGTTTGAATCCAAAGAGTGGTCCGGGATGGCTGCCCTGAGGTACACCGGTAAAATTTTTGATTTCATTTGACAGCACATTACCAATTTTAACATATTGTTTTCATCCAACTAAATACAATAGGGGTATTCATGTAAGCGCGGAAAACCCTCGTAAACCTCGTAAACCAGATAATTTTATCTCCGCAGAAACGAGCTGTCAAAATTTGTATGGGAAAAAGTTTCTGCAAATCGCATAAAATTATCTCACAAATTTGCTGCGGAAAGTGCAGAAATAAACCTCGTAAACTAAAGAAGTATGGATTCTGACTTTTAATTTGACATTTCACAAGATATTTCCCACATTTACGCAAGTATTTCTTAGGGGGTGTTCATGAAAACATACTGCGGAAAGTTATATTTTTCTACAAAGCGGAAAATTATCTCGTTACATGAATACCCTTAATATTTCCGAAATTACGGTATGTATGTTAGTATTGATTTTCCTTCGAATCCACACTTTTAGTAGCACTGACGTCTTCAAAATCTTAAATTTTATACATTGAATATAAAACGTTAAAACGTTTTATCAATCGCATTGAAACTTAAGATATTCAAAATACACAAAAAGGCATGCTGTTTAACAATGAAGGGTGGCCCAATTCCAAGTTTCCTTTTAAAAACGCAATAAAATGAACAAAATTAAATTTTTTACATGTATTATGACTTTATTAGTAAGAACAAATATTCCCATTAATTTTATGGAACATAACGTCGCTGTTCAAATGGTTGCCTCGGCGGGCTTCGCAGTAGGGCATTCTGTCACTCCAAGCGAATAACCCGAGATCTTTGATGCAGAATTTTCTTCGGGCTAGTGCGTGAAATGTTGAGCTGTTGAGATCGATAGCTATCGATGATACTGACTTTCTGTCAAGATTTCGAGCGGTAATCAGCCCTCGGAATTAAGTCGACATGATTATAGCATATACTCTGTTTAATTTATATTTGCAGTACAGGCCTTATGGGACAGCTTTTTCAGAAACACTGGTGCCTGCTGCTGTTTGCACAGCACCTTAACTTAAGAAATTGCCACTGAAATAAGAAAGAGAATCACTGATTTACATTAATTTATTTATTGCAGAGCAAGTTTGGATAGTTACTCGATTTCCAACGAATTCAATGTGTTGTCCGAATCTATGATATGGACTCTAGATTACAAATTCTATTCTTTCTATAAAATTGAAAGAGAACTCTTAGATTGATTCTAGCTGTAAGGAGATTATTAGGGTCAGAGAAGTATGTTTTCGATGGTACAAAGCCAATCCTACTAAGGCAAACCGAAATAAGTTCAAGAATGAAAGATATAAAAACTGTAATGATCTTATTCGATGAACAAATTTAGATGTCCAACAATTATGGCAAAAAATACTTCAATTTCTAAAAAGTAGTAAAAATTGTCGATCATTTGTAAAAAATTTACGAAATTCTTCTTCGTCTTTGGTTCCAACTCTCTTCTTCAATGATAGTCCTATTGTTACTTCACAAGAAAAGGCCCATTTGCTTCCATTACAGTTTGATGTTAATAAGACGCTGCCAGGAAGTGTCATGACTCCTCCTGTACTTGAGAGCATAAGTGATTTTGTGGGACAGATCTTATTTAGCATTTACACAGTTCCAAGAGTACTCAATAAGCTTTCTACTCTACTGGTCTCTTTTCGAGTGGTAGAAACCAGTCGCTTAAAAAGGCGAATCTTCTTTGCCCTTTAACTATCTTATAATTGCATTTTCGCGCTTTCGTTTTAGATAATAGAAACGCTAATAAATTATCAGCTCAAGAAATATCTAGATATCCAAATCTATGTATGTATATATAGAACGAAGGTTTCTCCATGACTAGTAGTACCTTTGTATACCTTTGTAGTACCTTTGTTATATATACAAAGGCAGTACGGCTTTAGTAGCAATAGGTCCACATCGTTTTGAAGAAAGTAAGATTATTGCACTTGATATTTCAAAAGCATTTGATAGAGATTGGCATGAAGAAATCTTATTGAAATTGTGTGCATTTAGAATTGATGAATCTTTTCTTGCTGGATTAGAAATAAAATTTCGAACCCTTAAATAGAATTTGTGTTGGACGGTTTTAAGTTTGAAGTTCATAAAATAGATTCTTGTATGCCACATGGCTCCGTTTTATCCCCGACTCTCGTCCTGATATTTATCAATGATCTTTTATCTGAAACATCTAATATCCAGTTGAATTCCTCCCCTTTAATAATTCAAACGTAACACCCGCTCTTAAGAGAATGCTCATCAGTTTACTCGCTTGAGTCCAACGTATTATTAAAATCAGAGATTCTTTCTTTAGCCGCACTACCCGAATTTGAAATGCTTTACCCGGCCCAATATTTACTCCCGTTGCGATGTTCGCAAATACATTATTTTCGTGATACTGATACTCACACATTGTCTAAATTAATACAAAAAAACTTGGCCAATATATAAAGTATAAAGTGTAAAACTTCTCAAAATTTAAATTGTTACAAGTTGTGTGACAAGTTACCTTTTTCGGCTGTGTTCAAAAAAACTAACTATGAACACATGAACAGAGTAATTGATGATGAAAAGCTCAACAAGTTACAAAAAGAACTCTCTATCTATATTTTTGATAAGTTTGATTTCCTACGACATTAAATTTTTTTTCTTTAAAATGTAGATGAAAAGCAGGATTTCTCATCTGTTCAAAGTTCGAAGATAATGAAAAATCATTTCAAGCTCTCTTCAAATTCTATGAAGATTATTTCAAAATGTAACAAAATAACACAAACTAAGGACGAATTTCTAATTGGAGGTGAAAGCTACATCAAAAAACGTAACTTAATTAAACAAGAGAATATAGATTTTATAAAGAAAAACATTACCATCAGACCACAGAGGCATAAGAGTGGTTTGCCCTTAATATTGAATTTGCGTTTACAAGTTAGAAATGGGGATATGCCTGAAAATAAGAGTTACGAGTAGAAACATTTTGAAAAATCTACAAATTTACTGGAACATTAAATCAAACGAAAGCTTTTCAAAGGAAAATACCAAAAAAGAGACATTGCAGAAAATGATTTAGGAATCCGCATGTTTTAAGGTTATCGAAGACTAACTTACCAATGTATGAAACTATAACTAATATCTTGGAAGAAGAATCAATATAATCAACTGGGTTAAAAGAGTGTTAGAAAGAAAGGTATGAAAACAAATGTACATAAAATAGACTTTCGATCGAAAAATAATCGGTCAAAGTTGAATTTTGAAGGAGTGCTTTATTTTTAATTCTTAATATTACTTAAAAATAAGTTGATTTTGTGAAAAATATTAAAAAACATTATGTACATTAGTTCCTTGACATTTTCCGCTATAGAAAAATAAAAGCAACACAATGGTAGGGTTAGAGAAAGGTAACCATTTAAGATTCAAAAAAGGTAGTGTTTTCGAATTTCAATTAAAAAATGACTTGCTTCGAAAGTTGTTTTGTTTTCCACTATACAAATTTCTAACTCAAAAGCTATATAAAGGCCAATCGCTTCAATAAACCATTCGCAAAAATAACGGATAGCTAAAATCACAATAGAAAAGAAAATACACTTTATTCCCGTGCAACATGTTAATGTGCACAAAACGCCCGCTTTTAAAATATGAGAACGTTGAAAAAGTTTCAGAGTTTTCAAAAAATCTGGTGAATAAATCCTCTTAAATAAATTATGGTATGTTTTAATTTACATATGATTTCAATATGGATAAGGCATATCAAAAGCTTAACAAAAAACGCCATAGTAATTGCGTTGGTGTGTAAAATAAAGAGTTTTTCAATATTGATTTCTGAACTTTGACAGGTGATTGCGGCTATATTTTTGAAGCTTTATCTGTCAAATTGTCTATCATTTATTATGTTTGTATTGTCAAATCAACATGGAGAGATAAAGTTTGCAACAATATTTGCAAATAATTAAATTGTAGTATGAAAGTGGATCTTCTTTTCAAGCAGCATTCCGTGCGTTTCGCCCGAAAAATCATATTCACACCCTCAATATGCCGGAGACACAGTGGGAATATTAAGAAAAAGGGAGAGGTTAGAAAAGAGGTGTCGATGTAAATTGGTTTTGAACTTTTGAACATTGCAATGACAGGGAAAGCCAGAGCGCGGTAAGGCATTCCACATGCACGTAGTACGGCTAAAGAACGAATCTATGTACTATACAGTACGGCCGAAGTTAAACTCAAGGGTAAACTGATGGACATTCCTAGAAGCGCGAGTATTACGGTTGAACTATAAGGGAGGAATGCAGCTGGCTGTTTCACTAAAGCATATTCCGTTAAAATAACGGTAAAACGGGGTGAGGCACGAAACGTTATTATGACGTTCGAGTGACCAATCGTTCTAAAAGCTCTTTGTCCAAACTGTCCAAAAGCGTAGGAACCGAGGAAGAGGAAAAATTCCTTATATTTTTTCAAAAATGACCAACAAAAACGAAATAACAAAATTGGAAACAACAGACAGCGAAATAACAAAAACTGCTGTAACGATATGCCAAATTAAAAATTGGCCAAATGAAAATCGCGTGACAAAATTCCACCGAAAGACCCCTACTGCTGTTTTGAAAATGATGTTGATATTCTGATTGGTGGAGATTTAATAATGTGAACCAACTTGAAAACAATACCACAACAAGTTTGTTTCATTATTTTTGTGATAAACTGAGTTTATCCGTTGTAAATAAACTTTGGCCAACCTGTTTCCAATCTGCGGTGAATCCTTCACTAATAATAATTGACATCTTTCTGACTAGTTCGATGCGTAAAGTGTTGTGTAATGATCAGTTCAGACCAACTTCTGATTATAAACATGACTTTAGAAAATATGAAAGAAAATCTTCGGAATACAACAAACGAAAATATATTTTCGCTCGTAATCAAGTAACTGCCCTCATACGGTCTTGTAAAAAAGAATACTTTATTCAAAAACTCGACATTTCAACTTAAGGAAATGTCGAGTGCTATGGAAAAATATGAAAGAAATTGGTGTGACCGGAAATGAAGATATGTCAAAATGCCCTTTCAATTTCAAGCCACAAGTAATGAAATCATTTTATGCGTCATAATCATCACAATCCGGAACGAGCCTGCCTATATTTGTTCCTAAAGATGACGGTGTATTTTCATTTAACTGTGTTGCGCAAAGCGATATAATGAATGCTATAAGGTTAATTAAATCGAATGCAACTGGATCCGATAGCATTTCGCCGAAATTTATACGATTGATTTTACCTATTGTTCTTGCACACATCAAACATATTTTGAATACTCGTATTTATATTTATAGCATTGAATTCCTGGAACAGTGGAAAAATGCAACAATTATACCTATATAAAAAAAGTAGTCCCTCGGAACCATCTGATTTTAGGCAAATAAGTTTGCGGCCGTTTCTTGGGAAGGTTTCTGAAAGACTGATTGCCGACTAAATTCTTTCCGTTATTCAAACCAGTAACAAACTATCGATGCAGCAGTCTGGTTTTCGCCACAAACACAGTTAAATATCTGCTGGGGTTGGCTACGTTTTCCCGCAAAACGATTTCCCGCGTCACGTTTTCCCGTGTAACGTTTGCCCGAAAATCATTTTCCCGTAACTCGTTTTCCCGTAAAACGATATCCCGTATCACAGTTTCCCGTGTAACGTTTGCCCGCCGATTCCTACTTTTCTTGATACAAAGCGACAGCGCTGTATTAATCATTATTTGGTGAACTGACCAGTGATAATGCTCACACGCTCACACTAACATGAGAGATCACGGAGGAAGAAGGACCAAATAAGTTGCACAATAAAAGGCAGGAGCAAGAGAGATTTAGAAAAAAATCATCAGTTGCAGTTCTTCTTAGACCTGCATAGAAGAAAGACATCGAGAGATGAGAGATGTCTTGCTAGAGGTTTGGGATACCGAGTACATGGTTGTTGGTGGGTTGACTGACGTGGTGGACATAGTAATTATTATTGGTGCAGGGGATGGTTGATGGATGGGGTGGTTGGTGGATGAAGGTCGACGATGATGGTGGTTGTGGCGATCGCTTGCAATATTGTTATAGAGATATTTTCTTCAAGGATTGCAATACATTTTAAGGGTTTATTAGATAGATATAATATATTAACTATCGTAGAATAAAGGCTTTACAATGATTTTGTACATACACATCTTGAACAGGGATAGTAAGTTTATATCTATCTTAGAACTGAAAAATAAATTCAAAATGATGATAAGGGCTTACAAAAAGAAAAGGAAATTTATTTTTGAATGGACTTCTTTTAAGAAGTCTGTTAACTAATGTAATTTGACAGATATTTAATTTTTTATTATTTAATATGTAGTAAATATTTTATTTAAAGTATATAAGTTAATATAAATAAATTAATCAAAAATCAATCAATTGCAATCAATAAATACACATTGAAAACAAAAGTTAAATAAATAACTAAAAACAAGGAAAGAAATTAAATAAATAAATTAATAAATGAACAAAAATAAATAAATAAATACATGAACAGATAAATAAATACATAAATAGAGATTAAAATAAATAAATAATAATTAAATTTATAAACAATGAACAAAAGAATGCACAAATGAATACATTTATTTAAGGGCTTAAGTATTTTTTTTTCAGTTTCAGTTAATGTTTAGAGCGAATTTTATTTGCTCAGAGCTAAATGCGTTTTAAGCTTTTTCGTAATCCCTAAGATGGTGTGGGTTTTCATTTATTAAGCCCAAGAAACGTTTTAGGTTATGAATTTTTATTTTTTCTAGCTTTAGAAGTTTTTAAGCGTAACTATGTAATAGTACATATACAAACATGAATCTAATTTGAGAAAATTGCCGTCTGTTTTCTAGAAAAGCATGAATTTTTGCAAAAAAAAAGCTTCAAGATCTTTTCTTTTAGGATTTTAACTCCCTTTTTGGGGCTCTCACCCGCTCACGCAACTCCGTTGCTCCCCTTAGGGTATGTTCAGTCGCCAGGCAGGCGCCTCTGACAACAGTTTTCTTGGGCAATAGTACCTTGGTTGGCCCGCTTCGCGGGTTCTCAGGATTTTAACTCCCTTTTTGGGCCTGTCACCCGCTCACGCAACTCCGTTGCTCCGCTTAGGGTATGTTCAGTCGCCAGGCAGGCGCCTATCTCAGCAGTTTTCTTGAACATCAGTACCATGGGTGGCACCTTAAGTGGATTCAAAGTATTTAAATTTTTATAACCTTGTGAAGTGTTTGAAGCAATTAAGGTCATATTTTCGAGCGGCTTAAAAAAAACTACGAAAATGCTACCGAGTTAAAAATAATAGCCATAATTGAATAAATTAATATCTCATTACAATCTTTTTTAAGCCCTTAAAAGAGCATTTAATAGCTTAAAACCGTCTCAGAAACGTTTTATGCTAAATGGCAGGATCCATTTACCGACATATTTACTGGCATTGGCACCAAAAATATGCTTGGCGCCTTATACGTGAACTACTCTGTTTTCAAAATGTCGGTCCATTTTATATAATTGTGAGAATTATGAAGAACGAATAACCAAATAAATCGAACAATAAAATATATTTAAGCAGGAGTGACTTCGGAATAAACTCCCTAAAGAAGTGAAGACCAACCCATCCCAACCGGCTGTGAAAACCTGCTGTATGCTGATAACTCGCTTATGTATGCAACCTCAATATCAGTACTAGTAATTTTCTTCCTCCTGTTATATATTCCTATATTATCATATTATTCATCATTTTTGATATCACGTTATAAATATTCCTATATAACCTTTTATTCATCATTTTTGATATCATGATATTATATATTCCTATATAACCTACATACATATATGTATAATGACAACCCAATGTGATCATTCATATTATTCATCATTTTTGATATCAATTCCCAATGCAAAAGGGATTTACATTATCAAATGTCACCCTTTGTCGCGATCGCGACTATAATTGCAAAAGATAAACCTTCCACACACAATTTACTATGTCGCATTTCGCGACTCATCAGTTATTGAATCTCAATAAAATGTAATTAAAATTATTTTAAGTTAGTTGAAGTTTGGCAGCAAAAGTAAAGAGTTGTTTCTCATTAAATAAATAAAAAATAATAAATAAAAACACTTGTTTTCTAATTAACGTTAGAAACACCCACCAGTTCTTCGTTCAACAAGCCAGTCTTCCAAACAGCCAGTCACCCAAACAGCCAGTAGCCCAACCAGCAATCACCCCATAACACAACTGAATAAAAGTTCCTACCTCTTCGGAGTTCTGACAAGAACTGAGAATTTTTACGGAAGAACTACTACTCTACTACATATCTACATATTTTTTTCGGCTATAAAATAATTAATAAAACAGTCTGATGACATAAGACCAACACATTCCAACCGGCTGTGAAAACCTGCTGTATGTTGATGACTAGCCTACGTATGCAACCTCAATGTCACCACTTGTCATTTCCTTCCTCCCACCAGCTCTTCGTTCAAAAAACCAGTCACCCAACCAGCCACTCATCCAACCACCAATCACCCCATAATACAACTGAACCAAAGATCTCTTCTTGAGGTCTTACCTCCACGGAGATCTGACAAGAACTGAGGATTTTTATGGAAGCACTATTGCTTAAATAAATCCAAAAAGTACTATCTTAAAAGTAGTATTTAGTACTGCCAATCCCGTCGCCAATCCCGTGAAGAAATCTACGGGATATCATGCGACGGGATATCGTGCTGCGGGATTGACGTCAAAAAAGTATCAAAAAAATCGGCGGGCAAACGTTACACGGGCAACTGTTTTGCGGGAAAATGTAACGATCCCATCTGCTGTTGTAAAAGTCACATCAGATTCCCGCAGTGTTTTAGACAGAAATCAGTAAGGTACCTATTATAGTTTTCTTAGACTGATTAAGGTATTTCAAGCCCATATGAGGTTAACTGCGGTGTTCCTCAAGGATCTGTTCTTAGACCACTTCGTTTTCTTTTTGTACATGTATGCAGATGACGTTGTACTATATAATTTTTGTCAATTTGGTCTGATGGAAGATTTCGTTAGTTATTAGAATTAACGAAGATTAACTCAGCATACAAAGATGGGCTGATTCTAATAAACTTGAACTTAGTCCATCGAAAACGCTAAGTATGGTGTGTTCAAGAAGTCAAGTTAATTTGTCTAATCTCCCAAAAATTGTTTTAAATGGGCAAATAATTGAATATGTCAAAAAAGTTTAGTACCTAGGATTTCAAATTAATGATAGATTAAGTTGTTCTTTCACGGTTTCTGACTCTATAAGACGAATTTATTTTGCTCTTCGTTCTTTAAGGTCTTTGTCACATTTTGTATATCCTGATATGAAGAAACACTGAATAAAACCTCAACCTTTTTTACTTTTAACTGCTCTGTCTATCCTGTTCTTGATTTTCAATGCAAACGTTAACTAAATGTGGCCTTTAAAGACTGCTTGCGCTTCATCAACGGCATTCCAAGATATGTATGTTAGTGTATCTAATATAAATTCTTCGTTATGGGACAGAGTTCGGACAAGTACCTAAGGTTTCGTAACACTACTTATCTTCACAGCATAATAGATAAATAAGTGTCCTGATTATTTAGGTGAAATCCGCCCAATCACAAAGATGCTTGCGATTGATTTATCCCACGTTTTACATATACCGTTGCAGAGCGATTTTTTTTTGTACCCGTTATTCGACTGTAAAACAGCCTCCCTATAGAATTGCAGATAACTACCTCATCAGCCATTTTTAGGAAGGAATTATTTTTGTTCTTTTTAACAGAAAATTAATTCTTAAATCCTTTTTTTTAATTTTTTTAACTTAAAATCAATTTAATTTTTATATTTTTATAAGCTCTAAACATATTTTGTTTCTTTATTATTAATATACTTGTTAATTAGAATCACTTGGTAAAATTATTCGGATACTATTAAAAGATTAACCTTGCTGTCTCATGTAAAAATCTTTCAAATACAAAAAATACAAATATTATTCGGAATTTGATATATGTATATTTTTTTAAATTTTCCTTAGCCATACCTACTATAAATCGATCAGAAATGTTTACCAATTTTTCAGGCATCCCATTTCTTGCGTAGATTTTTTTAAATCAATTATCTTAATGAATTTTGATGGAAGAGTATTTAAAGCTTTTTATTTAGGTTCTATACATGCGGAAGGAACTAATAGAAAAGTGTTGTGACTAACTATTTGAACAAGTATCTAACCTTGTTAATAAAGTCTATTTTCGATATATTAATTAAAAAATTTATTTTTGTCTAGTTTTTAATTATTATTGTTTTGGGGGCGTCGCGTCGGTCGTACAATTAAACGATTCACAGTGGGCAAAAAATGTTAATTTGGTGGTCAAACATGTTGTTTCAAAATACTTACTCAGTAAATGCGTAATATTTTATATACACTTAAGTGGAAAGCAAACAACAACAACATTTGAGGCGCAACTCAACTAAGGTCTATTACTCGTATCTTTATTTTTCTTTTAGTTTTTTTTTTGCATTATTGCCTTTAAACGCTGCGATTTTTATTACTTTTTACATAGTTTAGCGAAGTTCACTAAGTGAACGCTGAATTCACATGAAACCTACTCGAACCAAGTTTTCCATGCGTTGAACTAGTTCGATTTAAATTTTTAAAATTTTAAAATGTTTGTAACCAAAATTGGGAGCCGAAAAAGTAGCCCAAATAAAATACCAATACTAATACACAATTGTCTCACAAAAATGAAATTATCTGAACAACAGAAAAACTGAATTTGTTGAATAAAATGTCGTGCCAAATTGTGGAATGCGTTAAAGATATGTTTAGGGTGAGAAAAGTCTGTGAAAAAATATATATCACCTTCTTAAGACGGGTTTGTCATTGGTAAGACAACAGCAACTAATCACACTTTATTAACAAATGTTTGTTTTAATTCTATTGAAAATGAAAATCAGGTAGATGTAATTTTTACAGACTTTTCGATGGCACTTGATAGAGTGAATCATAAAATACAGCTTAAAAAGTTTGAATCTTTTGGTTTTCAATTACTTAACTGGTTGAACAGTTATCTGACTAACCGTGTTCAATATGTAAAAATCGGTCCGAAAAAATCTGTGATCATTTTAAACCACTGAGGTGTTCCTCAAGGCAGTCATCTTGCGCCGATTTTGTTTTTGTTATTTATTAATGCTTTGCTTCTATACTTTTCTTATTCATCATGTTTAATCTTTGCAGACGATGTTAAAATTTATACAACAATAAGATCCCTTGCTGATTTCTTTCAACTTCAACAGGATCTGGACAAATTTCTTGCGGGGTGTTACTTGAATATAAGTAAATGTAGGGTTCTATCATTTTCAAGGTTATCTTTCAAGCAATGAGCTTGTAAGGGTTTATAACCACAAGGATTTAGGAGTAATATTTGATGCAAAATTATATTTTTGAATGTACGTAGATTACATTATATCCAAAAGCAACTCTATGCTTGGATTTTTAATAAGAAATTCTAAGAATTTTAAATGTCCTGCCAGTTGAAGTGTCTTTTCGTTAGTTTCTTTCGACAACTTTTAGAATACTATTGTATTGTTTGGTCTCCATACTATAAAAATTCTTCAAGTAGAATAGAAAGAATTCATAAATGATTCACGAGGTTTTCACTTCAACATGTAAATTGGACCGTTTCTATGCCTGCACATAAAGCTCGATGTGTTTTGATTGACTTAAAAAGCCTTAAACCCAGGAGAGTTTCCTTATTGATCTCCCTTGCCTGTGATGTTGGAACTGGTCACATTGATTGTCCTCCTTTACCACTGCTGTTTTAACTGTATACTCTGGCGCGTTGTTTAAGACGAAGCCTATAAGCTTTTTAATACATATGCCAATGCTATAGATTTCGAATGCTCTAAAAATGTTTTAAGAAAATAAAATATTGAATGTGATTTTAATTGAATAATAATAATTTGCATATTTAACACATAATTTATTTGTATTGTCTTATATCTAAATCGTAAATTATTCAATAGTTTTGGTGTACATATTGAGTTAAGAAGTTAATATATTAAGTTAAGGAAGTTTAGTACTTATAGACAAATGAATAAATAAATAAATTGTTTTCGGCAATTTCCGATAAATAGCCCAATCTGGCAAGCCCTCAACCACGGGCTTAAAAATCGCAATGTGAATTGCATCGTGTAAAACTAGGTCTAGATAATCTGTAGTCACAATAAAAACTGCGTAATTTGTACGAGTTTTCTGAAAATTTAAAAATATAGCCACTTAATCAAAAACACACCTACCATATCCACCAAAATTTGCCATTAAGAGTTAGAATGAAAAACAGTTTATACGGCGGGCGACCTGTTTGTTTTTTTATTGCAAAATTTTACTTGGACTAAACTGTGTTGTTTCAATTTAGTCCAGTTTACAAGAAGGTTTCTACTTGTTTTCTCCATAAAAAAAACCATATGAGAATGTTGCAGATGATTAAAAACTATTGCCTTTTAATCAAAGTTTAGATAGAGTCATTCCACCAAATATGGAAACTACCAACTGTGTTCATACAAGAACAAATTAAAACTCAAATATTACAATTTGACACTTATGTAATGTTCTAATTAATTTTTAGTAAAATTTTAATTTTTTTTTTCTTTTTAAATTTTAGGTTTGAAAATATTATATTCACTGTTCATTAAATTAAATTTTAAATTTTTGTTTAATTTTAAATTGAACTAAATTGATTTTGCAATAATTGCATATTAAATAGGTTTCTGGATTTATAAAAAGCTTGAGTATAGTACTGCAGGTGTTTCCGTAGATTTTTAATATTTACTTTTACGAATAAAAACAAATTTAAATAAATTCCATGGATTTTTTACCGCCAAATCCACTGTGCGACAAGTCATAAACATTCCTGAACCAGCTAAAGACAAAAAGTTGTAGGCCAAATATTTAACATGACATGTTTGATTTTTTTTACCAAAATTTCAATGTCTAAAATGAATAATAATAATAAAGTTAGATAGAACATGTGTATGTGTCCTCAAGGCTTGCCATTTACCCTGAACAACTTGGTTATTGACTTTTTAGCTTTCAACGGATAAATGCGAATATTTTTCGTTGACTGTCGCTTAATCAAAATCCTTGAAGATTAATTATACTCACTTGGTGTGAAGGTTGTTTACATTTGGAATTTGATTTTACGCACAATACCAACACCGAGTCGTCGTCAACATTATAGACGGTTTTGTTTCAGTTTGACTTTGGAATCAACTTTGAGATTTATTTTCTTAATTTTATATTTTTGTTTCATTTTAAAATAATAAATAAAATTAATTTTCGAGGGAAAGCACATCCGTTCGGCTGGACATGAACAAGGTCGTTTCCGATAAAATAGATTTATCAATCTAAAACAGTTTGCGATTTGAAATTAAGCAATTTTATTAACCCTGACATTGAATTTATTTAATTAAAAAATAAAACCAAAAATAACAAAAGAGACTGAGATAAAATACATCTACGAAATTTTATGTATAAATATATTTTTAAATTAAAGAAATATAATTGAAGATATGAAAAATGATATAGCCTTGTAACCTAAAAATATTTTTCCCAATCAAAAAAGGGCAGTGACATTCGAAGGTGAATGAAACGATTTCCACATCTATTTGTTGACAGAGTCGGATTTTAAATAAGAAAATAAGTGCTTTTAGACCCCCATCTGGGCCTCAGCGAATAGAGCTCGCTCCGAACCGAGCGTGACCTGAGTTCTCCGATCAATTTAATAAACACAATTGAGCACTGAACTGTCATTATATCACTTCTTGTTTAATAATTGTACAAATTGTCAGCTTTGTTGGTGTTTTCAAGATTTTTTTAAAATATAATCTGGTTAATGCAGCTGGTCAGCTTTTTGCTCGATCTGCTGGGACATTTTTTACCGAACTCATCGAGCAATCTCAAATCGAGCTCAGAGCTTAAAAAAGAAATGCAAGTTGAGCGCTCTGAGTGCTCCGAGTTAAGAAAGTAGCATAGTTCTTTTTTTGACAGCTCAGTGCCCTGCTCGGGGCACCTTATAAAGGGTTTTCCAATTAGAGTTTTCTATCTTTAAATTGAATAGAACAAACTGTTAGTGAGAGATTATTGACATTTGTTATTTATTTTAAAGATCCATATAGGTGACGTGCCTACGAAATGTTGAATTTTCTATAACTCTGGTTCATAAATCAGGCTAGATTTGACCAATGGCGTTGATTATGTTGACTTTTGAAAGCAGTCTTGGTTTGTGGTTTATTGGAATAGACCTTTTACTTTAAAATAAACCCACAAGAAGAAGTCTAACGGGGTGAAATTACACGATCTCGGTGGCTAATGCGTGAAATAACCATGTTCGGAAATCGCTCGTGCAAAATGTCCACTGTAAAACAGGCTGTGTGGCATGAAACGCCCATCTTGTTGAAATAAATCCGGGTCAAGATAAATAAGTAATCATCGACCGATAGCTTTGGCCTTTGATGATGATGGCCCGGCCAAAGTTTTTCTCAAAGAAATATGAACCGACGATATTGCCGGCCCAAAATCTACACCAAATAGTGACTTTCTCTGGATGCATTGCAATTTGCTGGATCCCGTGTAAATTGTGATTATCCCAAATTTGTCCCAAATTTGACAATTTTATTTACTTTCATCCATAAATGGGCCACGTCACTGAATATGAATGTTCAACCGAAAACGGAATCAACTTCAAATTGCTCGAGCGGCCAGTAAGCCGTTGCCTATGGTCGTTAATTCTTATCTCCTGGGTCAGTAAAAGTTTGAACGATTAAAAGCCTAATTCATGACGCAAATTTCGCTGAGTTGTCGTCTGCAAAAGACCGAGTTCTTGTGCGCGGCGCCGAACTGACCGCCTCTGATTCTCCTGCACATTCTCATAGATAGCGGCGATTTTGCGTTTCGTTATGGTAACTCGAATCTATCAACCATGTTGCGAATAGTCCTTTTGGGAAGACCGTAAAATGGACGAAACGTTGCCCAAACAGAAGATGAAGTTTCATAAAACAAATTTGTCGTTTGCAGATGTTGTTGAACGCTGTTACTTTTCATGTTTGGGAAGAGAAAAACAAAAGCCAATTTGAATTCACCAATGTGGCCAAAACCACTTGTCAAAGTTCAAATATCCCTATTGAAAACACATAAATATTTAATTTTAGACAACCAAAATCCTATTCATAAGGATTTGCCATCGAATGTTTAACGTAGGCAATGAAACGCAATGTCTTAAAAATCAACTCGTCTTAATTTTAAATTTAATCATATTGTGTAGAAATAAATATTTGTTGATCAATAGTCCCAAGATTAACTCACAGATGGCGCTCATAATAACAAGTCCATAACATTTGCAGTTAAAAATGTAATAACCTTCAAATTTCGTTTTTGGGAGAAAGATATTTAAGTAACTGTCATACAAAACTCCAGCGACCTCAACTCCAAGGTGTTTTTCGCCCAGGTACGACCAATATTTGCGTCTTAGAAGGATTTTGAATAATTGCAAATTTAAATGCAATAAAAAACTGTGTCGGGGAAAATATATTGCATAATCATATTGTGTGACTAGAAAACGAACCTTTGTATTTGATGGTTCGTCAAAAAAAGGCTTGAGGGTGATTTTTATCGAATCTAACTATCTTACTTTCGTCCAATTGCACTTAGGTCCCTTTTTTGCAAATTCATGGAAACGCTGATAAATTTATCAGCTCAAGAAATATCTTCAAGAATAAAACCTTCTCAATGACTGGCAGTATGGGTTTCGTAGCAATAGGTTCACTGGTGATCTTATTGTTTATCTTAACAAATAGTGGCGCAAGTCCTTACATCGTTTTACAAAACGTTAGATTATTGCACTTGATATTTCGAAAGCATTTGACAGAGTTTGGCATCAATCTCTCATTTTAAAAATGCGTATTGGACGGTTTTGAGTCTGAAATACCTAAAATAAATGATGGTGTGCCACAGGGCTCCGTTTTGTCTCCAACTCTTTTTCACATATTCATTATTGATTTTTGATCTGAAACTTCTAATCCACAAAATTGTTTTGCTGATGACAGGAATCTCATCTTCTCATATTCGTTTCCAGATGTACTTCCTTCTTCATCTGACGTGGATTTAGAACGGCAGCGTATGATAAGCTCTTTAAATTCTAATTCCAAAAGCGTTGTCAAATGGGGAACACAAAACTGCCTAGAATTTAATGCTTCAAAAACTAAATAGTGCCTCCTAAATATCATGGTGTCTCCTAACTATCATAATAATCATAAAAAAAAGGTCAAGTAAAAAATAACAATTTTTTCCTGTCGTTGTAGCAGAACCCACCCCCATGCCGCTTACCATGAGTGACACTTGCATTGAAGAAACAGAACGGATTTTAGTTCTCGGCATGTGCATCATAGACCATCTTGTGTGGAATGACCATAAATTTGACGTCGCTAAGTGCTTAGGTTTCTTTGGACGATGCAACAAATTTTTCATCCCTTCTGATCTGTCTTCCAATATTTGGGCAGGTGCTCCACTTGAGTCTCTTGGATAGAATCCGAAAAAGAGCTTAATAAATTATAGGATAGGCGATAGGAGTATAACAGAAACATTTGAATCGCTCGAACACCGCCGCAATGTTTTCTGTCTATCACTATCTTACCCTTATTTTTACAAAGAATGTTTTAGTGAAACAATTCAACCGTAATACTTGTGCTTCGGGGAATGCGCAGCAGTTTACCCTTGAAACCAATTTCGTACATACTGTTAAATTCAGAGTTTCTTTTTTAAGTCACACTACACGAATGTGGAATGCTGTAACTGACTAAATACTTATCTCCTATAATATTTTGGGTATTCATAATCCCTTTAGTGCACGGAAAATTATAAAAAACGGGTATCACCGGTTGAACTGATTGAGACAAAGAATGCAACTGGCTACTTCCAACTGTGTATTACTTCAAATAAAATTCTTTGTAGTTTATTTGGTGTGTAATGTAGTGGGTTTTTGAATTTGGCTTCTTAAGGTCCGCTTCCACTAAAAGAAGCTTTCTGAAAACACATTCATGAAATTTTTTACACGCCAACGGGATGGCAAGAGCTTCTTTCAATATCTGAGGACAATTTTGTTGAGAAGTTGAAAGTGCTTTTGATGGATATATAATAGGCTGATGTTCTTTCAAAACTATGTTTACTTCAATATACTTGCAGTTTGACATCTAAATTTGCATAGTAAAGTTAAACAGGTGTGGTTGAAAGGATTTCTTTGGATGCTTGTGTGATCTCCGCGATCTCATCATCTTCAAGCAGACTAGATATTATGTATACGAAAAACAACTCCATGTGGCTGCCATGGTGAGTAATTTATGAGAATAATTTGATAGTTTCACTTGTCAGCGAAAAGTTTGAAAAAAGTTTGTGCGAAATTCAGTAAACTGCAATACTGTTTCTTCAATTTTCTGGAATAATTCTGTGTCGATGTCTTTAACTTGTTTGAATCACAACTCGTTAGTTCAACTGAGCTCTTGTGAGGTTTTCCAATATCCGTGAAAAACTTGCCTTAGAGTCTATAATCCATCATTGTTGTTGTCGTCTGCCAAAAATGAAAATATAATTTTTTGAAATAGAAGTTGACTTCATTTTGAATTCCGAGGATTCTTTTACTGTGGTTGAATGTAAGATCTTTTTTTTTTAAATCCGTTTATTTGCTGTAAAATTTCTTCAGATCAAATTATTTCTTGCTAAAAGGGCAATGACATAAGCTCCAGTTTTGAAAACTAATTCTCAAGAATTGCAACCTGTAAAAAAGTTGTTGCTTTCCTAGAGTGAAATTAATTAATTCTTCGCTATGAGTGAAATTATCAAAGCATCTTAACCAAGCCCGTACTTAAAATTGGTAAAGTTATTATAATTGTTCTAATTCAGATTCACCTTGATATGTATCTTTCTTTGAATTAATAATTCAACAAGTCCAATTAAATAGTGCTTAGTCTTCTACTTGGCAGATTTATTGCGTTAGTATGTGTGGAGAAAGGTATTGGTTCGCTCCAAAGACCCTGCCACCTAGTAAGAAAAAATAACATATATTATCGTGTCATCCAAACTTTTTTATTTCCAGATTAAGATTTTAATTTAAAACAAAAAACAAATTAAAATATAATATTGAACTTGGACTTGTCAAATAGAATGCATTGAGGGAGGAATAATGTTACACATACGCCCCAGTGAACATAACCTTGAAGAAAATATAAACTGATATTCGTATGTATTGTATAAAATACTAAAAATAAATTTAAAACCACACGAACGATAAAAATATGAGATTTCTTAAATGATGATTGAGAAAGATAAATATGTGGCAAGAAATTGCTTTGCAAATTATTTATTACATAAACAAGTTTGTAACAATTTACATTACATTTCATAATAAACTTAATATCTCCTCTGATAATAATATATAATTCCAATTAAACAAGTGAGTTGTTTTGTTTTGATAAAAATTCAACATGTGTTTTATATTGTGCTTGGCAGTTTCCGACCCATTGGAATCAAGCCAATTGAAATCAATGGCCTTACTTACAAAATACCTCCATTAGTATCATGAATTTAAATTTTATTTTTATGAATTATACGTTTTTGTCAACACAATTATTTTGGTTATTAATTTTTGAAAATACATTTCAATATTAAAAAAGATATTAAATAAATTTCCACTTTGGTGTAATGAGTTTTTTACCTAGAAGAATATATCAACGATATTTTTACTTGCGATGTCGAAATTAGTTGGGAGAAGCAGATTTTTGAGCACTTTTTTTTCATTTATTTTAATTTTTATAAGTAAGTATACAAATACATACCAAATAAATACTTGGAGCTATTCATCATGCTTTGGATGGGCTTTAAACTTCCAGGGCCCTACGACATGAAACAATCCTAAAACATAAGTTTTGGCCGGTATTTAGGGTCTTAATTGATACAGCTGGGTTGGAGTTTTTCTTTGTTACTTTTCCTCATGACATTTTCCCTCTATCCTTGGGCCTTGAAATGGCAATTGTCCGATAAAATTACTTTTTCCAAATCCTCAAGGGTCTAATCCTTATGTATTCAGGCCCACATTAATGTTACAAAATATCGTCAGTCGAATTGTAGATATCTCCAAGTCCCTCCTCTGAAGCGCGCCTCGTTCTAGGATTTTTGATGCTGTTTCGGTTCAAAAATTTGTCGTTTCCCGCTGTTGTTTTCCATTGTCAACTAAATTTTTTTACCAGCATTTCAACTGATTCTGTTGCCTTTTGCAATACAATTAGTGATTTTCGACCCTCTTTAAAGTCAAAAACTTTAAATTCACAGTATTTGCTGAATACATTTACATCACCAAATTTCAAATCTTTGCACTAGGAGCACTTCCCGACACTGTAGAACCTTGTTATTTCATTCAACGTTAGGTCTTGTGGTGCATACAAAAGAGAAAAATGAAAATTTGAAATTTTCCATTAAGGGGGCGTGGCATCCATCGACTTTCTCAATATATTTACCAATTATGGAGTACTTCGAATTATTGTTGTCTGATGAAATTTTGTAGAGCGGTGTTCATTGCCGTTTCTTTAAATTTGTACACAAATTCCTTTTAAACATTTTTACTTTGCATCCAAAGTAATTTCAAGGTATTTGGCAGTATTGGCGTAAGATACAGCCTTACCGTTGATAAAAAATTTAACATTATTTAGTGTTTTGCTTGTAAAGTTTATATGCGTCGATTTTGTTTATTTTAATTTAATCCTGGACTCCCATCTATGTATAACTTTAGCGAATGTATTTTGCAGTTTTTCTGTAGCCAATATCGAAATGTCGTCAGAAAAGGTGGCCATGATAGCGTTGATGTCCACTGGAATATCCTTAGCATATACAAACACAGGGCTGGTAATAGGACCATTCCTTCGGGTACACCGGCTTCAATTTTCTTTAGTTCCGAGTAATTTTGGTCGTACCGTGCTCTAAAAAGTCGGTAGGATTTCAGTATTTCAAAGTACTACAAGGGAAGGTCCCTATGAAGTTTATATACTCAAATCCTAAATGCCAAATCTTATCAAAAGCTTGAACAACATCTAAGAATATAGCTGAAAATAATTGTATTTGTTCAAGTGCTTTTCTACCACATTCCTAATTCGATGCACTTGGTCTATCGTGGAATGTTTATTTCTAAATCCAAACTGATGGTTCGGCATAAGTCTTATTTCTTCTTTTATATTACTAAGAATTTTCAGCAGCAGATTCACGAAAATTTTTCTCATGATTGGTATGAGCGATATAGGTCTGTAAGATGTTACTTCTGTTGGTGGCTTACCTTGCTTAGGTAAAACAATGACTTCTGCAGTTTTGCAATGATGTAGGCATGCGTTTATTACAAATTTAAGATTTTTGAAGGCTATTAAAGGCATTTATTTTAAAACCTGAGCAATTATTAGATTGTATCTTGGTCATTTCTTGTTAGATAACTTATGTTGACATACTGGATTTTTACTTTTTTGAGCTTGACAATGGGAATTCTACATTCGTCGCTTCTGTATTTTCGGAGAATGGCTTAAAGACATTCGCAAGATGTTCCATTTAAACTAAAATGTGCTAGCATTATTCCACTTTTTAAAAAAAGGTAATAAAAAAGAAGTCAATAATTATAGACCTATTTCATTGCTATCCTCCATATCGAAAATATTTGAAAAAGCTGTTAAATATAGAATGTTACGTTATCTTAACAAAATAAATTTCTTTAATAGTTCGCAGTTCGGTTTTAGAGAAGGGCTCTCTACTGGAGACGCTCTTCTTGAATTTTGCACTTTAATTAATAAAGGCTAAGATGACGAAAAATATTGTGCTGGTTTGTTTGTAGACATAAGCAAAGCATTTGATACAGTCGACAATAGCATTCTTCTTAAAAAAAATTACATAATATCGGATTCCAGGTTTTTTTTTGTATAACTGGCTTGTGTCCTATCTGAAGGACAGGACCCAAAGAGTGAAAATTGGAGACTTTTTTAGTAACACTAGGGTTTCAAACTGTTGTAAATATACGAGTATTATTCGATGCTTAAAACTGCCAACGTTATAGAATGTTAAACTGTACATGTAATGGTGGTGGTGCTCTATCGTGATTTGATGAAGGCGAAGTCCATTGTGGCAATTGTTTTAATGTTGAAATATTTAATGATTTTAAATACCTAGGCATTTCGTTTGATCAAAATATGAGTTAATTTTCCTTAATTTTTTTGGGGGCAATACCCCCATTTATTTAGCTTAATACAAGCTTCATAACTTAATCTAACTTAAAACTATGAAACTTACAGTTAGGGTTAGGCTAACTTAAAACTATGATTGGATTGTGTTTCGGAGGAGGTTTTTTAGGCAGGGAGTGCTGAGGTTAAAGTCGAAATCGTTTTCATTCGAATTAACCCTCCGCAGCATACGCGTAATAGATCATAGATCAATAGGCAGGATCAAGGGATTATTCCAAGACAGGCCGCGAAGGGCAAATCTTAGGAAGCGACGTTGAATGCTCTCGATTCGAGATATGTGGATTTGTTGATATGGGGACCAAACTTGACTGGCGTACTCAAGTAGAGGACGAACAAACGTTATGTAAAGGGATCGGGTGACGTAGGGGTCGGAGAATTCTTTGGACCACCGTTTAACAAAACCAAGTGAAGAGTTGGCTTTTAAAATAATATTATCGATATGTGCCAAGAAGTTGAGCTCTCGGTCGCATAATATTCCTAGGTCGCGGATCGATTCAACAGTTGATATGGGTTGGTTATGTAGAAGGTAGAGACGTGGAGGAGATTTTATGTTTTTACGTGAAAAAGTGATTGATTGGCATTTGGCAATATTTAGCTCTAAGCAGTTTTTAAGGCACCAGACTGAGAAACTGTCGAGATCTTGTTGGATAAGGGAAGAGTCGTGTTTTGAAGAAATTGTTTTGAAGATCTTAGTATCGTCAGCGTAGAGTGAGATATGGGAATGTTTGATGACGTTTTCAATATCGTTAATGGTAAGAATGAAAAGGAGAGGACCTAAGTGGCTGCCTTGTGGGACTCCGGAGGTAGCTAAGAAAGGACTAGAGAGGGAAGATCTGAAACGAACACAGTAATAACGGTTTTCTAGATAAGAAGAAATCCATTTCAAGAAATTAGGTTCAAAGCCAAGGGCGGATAATTTGAAAAGTATTAGTTTATGCGAAATTTTGTCAAAAGCTTTGCTAAAGTCAGTAAATATAGCGTCAACTTCCTTTCCGTTCTCTAAGGCAGATAGGGAATACGATACAAATTCGACAAAGTTAGTGGTTGTAGACCTACATTTAAGAAAGCCGTGTTGTCTTGGAGAGACTTACAGCGGAAACTTAAAATTTCGTACAAGATACTTTCAAATATTTTAGGTATATGTGAAAGTTTGGCAATGGGACGATAGTTTTTAACATCGCTCTTAGGACCCTTTTTGTGTATTGGGGTTATGAAAGAGGTTTTCCATACCTGAGGAAATTCTCCTTGAGATAGCGATAAGCTGAAAATTTTAGAGAGGGGAAAAGAGAGGGCTGAAGAGCATTTTTTCAGGAATATTGCAGGGAGGCCATCAGGACCAGGAAGAAATTCGTCATTAAGTTGATTTAGCTTATTTTCGATTAGACATGGGTCAACGGTAAGCGGAAGAGATGGGCCTAGGGAGAAATTTGGCAAGTAATCGAAATAACCAGAATCAGGTACAAAGGAGTCGTCAGTGAAAGATTTCTTGAAAAAGGTGGCAAAAAAGTTGGCAATACCGTGCGAATTATTTGAAGTTTCGGTATTGAAGGAAAGAGAGGTAGGGTAACCATCGGATTTTCTTTTGAAATTGACGAACTGAAAGAACGACTTAGGATCATTTATAAGGTTGGTTTGTGTTTCAGTTAAGTAGCGTTGGTAAAGGGAGTTGTATAGTTCGGTAAAGTGAAGATAGGAACCAAGGTAGTTAGAATAATCGGTGGGAGAGTTAGTGCGGAGGAAAATTGCCCACAACTTGTTTCACAACTTGTGAAGCGAACGATGATTTATGGCGACAAAAGGGTACATGGAGTGAAATAGAATTGAATATTTCTGTGTAAAATATTTCTGTGGCATCTTTCACAATAAGGTTATCAAAATTGAAGGAAACTCTGTTCAGATATTCGTTAATTTGAGGGAAGTTTGCTTTGTGAAAATCATAAGAGTACTTATTTGCTGGCAGTTGAGTTGGTAATGGAGAATCATGATAGAGTGAGAGAAAGAGGGGAGGATGATAATTGTCGATGGTAGATAGGGAAAGGGGAGAGAGTGACACTGTAGAGTTAATGGGATCGGTTGTGAAAATAAGATCTAGTTGCCTGTCCATATAGTTTGGGATACCACTAACTTGGCATAGACTTGAATCAGCTAGGTGATCTATAAATAGACATTCCTTGGCAGAGGTGGGATTGGAAGCTATGTAATAAGACTGATCTTCGGATGGAATCCATTTTAGATAAGGAAGGTTAAAGTCACCAAAAAGAAGGATATCATCGTTGGGGTCACACACATCCATTATATGGTCAACCGTATCAATGGCGAGTTTATAAGATTCGATGGGTTGTGACGGCAGAATATAGCAACATATAACATAAAGTGACTTGCGAGGTAGTGTTATCTTAACGGAAACATAGTCAAGATTCGAGGAAGAAGAGATTGCAATGAGGGATGAGTCTAGTGTATTTTGAATAGCTATGAGGACACCTCGACAAGGGCATTCGCCGGTAGGTTGGTTAAGAACATCATCGCGATAAACATTGAAAGGGGAAGGAAACAATTCTTGGTTGTTAATACTAGGGACCAGATTTGTTTCAGTCAGAGCGTAGATTTCAAAGGGTAAAGCATGGGTTTGTTGCAAAACAGCATGAGTTTTGGAACGTAGGCCTCTTACGTTTTGATAGTAGAAAGTAAGAGGGAGGATTTGACGGTCTGTCTGGGACGGGACGGAGGTTTGATTTAGATGGGGCATTAAGAGAATTTGGATTAGGATCGAAAATAGTTATTAAAGATTTTACGCGTGTTTTGAAGGTGCGACTTACGTTTGGAGCTGATGTGGGAGGCATACGTATTAAGGTCTTTGTTGACTGTTGTGACGGAGATGTTAAAGTTTTCATGAAATCGGGTGTAGATTTTTTTCAAGGGTCAAGGGTTTTTTTTAGGGTCAGTAGGGAGTCCTTCTTTTTGAATTTGAACAAATTACATTTCAACTTTGAAGCAATATCTACGTTCTTCGATACGTAGTATTTACCATTTTACCATTTCAAAAAATTTTGTGATCACAAAGCCTTAAAAACAGCCTATTTTTGAATATTCCATTCTAAACTTCAGTATGGGATTAGTTGCTGGGGTGGTGCTTACTTAACTAAAATTTAGCCTCTGATCGTTTTGCAAAAGTGTGCTATCAGAAAAAATCTGCGGGGTCAACCTGTTGTATCCTTCTATGGTGCTCTTTAGATCACTGAATATATTCTACCTGTGAGACATTTATATTATTTTAAAGTTTCTAAAATATTCTTTATGAGATGTGGATATCTACAGATTCCAAACTCTGAGGTCCGCAATTTGCGAAGCAACCTTGACAGCTATGTTTCCGTCCCCTCATTTCGAACAACTCACTTTAGAAACTTCTACTCCATTATGTCCTACAAGCTCTTTAATATGTTTCCTGAAAATATTCGTTGTATTCGAACCTTAAAATTATACTTGCAAAAAATTAAAATATGGTTTCTTGAAATTGATTATAACCAAATCGAAGTTTAGTATTAAACTTTATTAATTATTGTCTTATATAACGAAAATAATGTTTATTTTTTCTTTTTTAATTCTTGTATTTAATTTTTGTATTTTCGTTATGTTAATCTTTCCTTAATATTGTTCACCCCACATAAGTCACTTATTTATATTGAGTGTCATTTATCACTATTTAAATTGTTAAAAAAAATGTCACTATAACTATTCTTTATTATAATATTTCTTTTAAAAATTGTATAATTATCCTTTGTTACTTTTATAAATGTATTATTATAATAAGAATATTGAAAAAAAAAAAATATGTCAACCTTCTGTTTCGGGTTTTATTGGCACGTTTCGTGTCTCCGGACTTTTTAGGCACTTGGCTGCTTTCCATAAGGAATTTTCGGTAGAATCATCCGTCGTCAAAATTTTCAGAAATCTATTAAGTGAATCATTTTTGAATTCATTGATTCTTTTTTTAGTTCATTATTAAGATGGTTGAATACTGCCTTATGGCCTGGAAATCTCGTAGTTTGCCATTTTTCGAGCTCCTTTTTCCAATATCAGCTTTTTTATTTCGACAGGATATTTTATTTTTGTTTCTCTGTATATTGAAATAATCGGAGTACTTTCTTCTGCGGCCTGTTGCACATCAGCAGCTTATCTCGTATTCATTCCAGCTTGTCCTTTTATCCATGCCCAACTAACAATTTTGCTTCCGATTTCTGAAATTAAAGAATCATTCGTAGTTATAGTGCTCATATAACCATTCTTGCTGGAAGTCAAATAGCTATAGGAGTAAAAATTGATATAATTCATGTCCTAGACATTCTCTGGGTCACTTTTTATCACCTTTATAGGCGTAAAGACTCAATATTCCTTTAATCATTCTATATTTATACTATAAGATCACAGGCAGCTCATACTCCGATAGTCATCCGAATAAACTGCTATAAAAGTCCTAATTTGGTATTCGTTATCTTTATAAAATCATTATTGGACAGTTTAAGTCAAGGTGGAGTATAGTTCCTGTAGTACTTTTATAAAACTGTGCAAATATATGCAGTCAAAATGAGTAATTGACCCAGAATGCACCACGTGCTTTTGTTCACATGAGGGACATATATATGTTACACTATCAAGTACAACAACAAAATGCGCAATCTGCGTAACTCTGTATAAATTAAATGTACGACTGGGTCGAACGAACTTGAACGAAAATGTAAAAAATGCAAATTTTAACAAATTTAAGTTTTTAAACCAAAACAAATACTTTTTTTAAAAATTGTTTTAGTACGAAAAATAAAAATGAAATGCCATGTAATTTTTTAGAAAATATGAATTTTTTAAAAAAAAAAAAACAAAAATTAAAAAATTAAAATTTTTTAGCGGATTCTTAAAAAAAAAATAAGTTTTTATATACAAATTTTTTAAAAATGAGAAAAACATTTGGTTTATCTACTTTTAGTGTTTATAATTTTACGGATAAAAATTAAAACTAAAAAAAATATTGACCTGTTTTTTTTTTAATTCAAAAAATATTTTTTTTTTCTAAAAAAAAAACTATTATTAAAATCCAACAAGCTGTTACTGAGAAATTCAAAATTAGAAAAAAAAATGATGTGGTATGTAGCCAGTAAAATCTTAATCGAAAAGAAAAAAATTATTAAAATTCTCTAGGTGCCGTTTCCGATAAAAATACGATTTTTGAAAACCATTTCTTAACATTTGTAATTGTTTTTTTTTTCATATCTTGTAGATTGTAAACAAATTTTAATTAAGTTTTAAGAAATTAAAGCATGGTGTTTTTTTACGAATGCATAACTTGCTAAATAGCAGCTATGTCGGAAGTAAAAAGTCAACATTGCAATTTATTTGAAAAAAAAAATAAATTAAAGTTTCATTCATATAAAACTTATGAAGCATCTATAAAGAAAGTCTATGTGGCTTTATAGGAGATAAATCACGATAAAAGCGATCCCAATTCAATGCCGGCTCTGACATATACCAGTTTGGCCGAGCGGTTAGCAAGCAAGAGATTTGGTGTGAGAGGACTCGAGTTCAAATCCCAGGTCCGCCTATTCATGTAAGTAATTTTTAAATTAATTTTAAAACTAAAAGTAGAAATTAAATCATAAATAATAATCAGCTCTTAAGATCTTCACAGAAATCATGCGGAAAAACCCGAAAAACATATGCAAGAAAAGCATCAAAATAAAAATGAAATCAAATAAGCACAAAATAAATATTTTTTTTTATTTTATGCATACTCCTATAAGTATTTTATTCTTGTGACAGTAAATCTTCTTTTCATTGCCACTATCGATGCAATTGCTACAATAAAGCATATATTACCTCTATAACATAACGATAAGTATGTTCTTCGGAGTAACACAATTTACTCCATAAAGGTCCAATAGGAGTTAAAAAAAGTCGCCCTTTTAACTCTATGGAGTTTTATATAACCCTTAAATGTGTGCAATAGACAGTAACAAGAAGCTTCTTTAGATGAATATAGAAGTAAAATTGTTAGTTGGGTGAGCTTATTAGGATTACTTTTCTATCACTTCTACCTCCCTTAGTGACAAAATTACTGGAGTATTATTTGACGAAAAATCGAAATTACCTTCGACACTTATGTAGTATATAATTTCATTTTATTCCTTTAAGTACAAAAAAGTCAATAAGGTCTGGTAGTTTGTAAGGATTAGATGGCCAGTATGTTTGCAAGCCAGCAGAATAGAATTCGAAGTGGTATCTGCGGTCTGTTTGGAATAGTCGTTTCCCTTTTGTAGTTATGAGCCGAGATCCTCAGTGGCTGTGATTAGCATTGTGGTCGGTACCAACAAGAGAGTTATTATGTCCTAGCACATTTAGGAGTTCTGAATAGTCTTTTTAGTTGGAGAGCGTCTAGATGGGCAGTATATAGCTGCAATCTTAAACTCTTTCTTTTTTATGCCAATACTAATTGCTGTTATTTGCATGTTTTTATAAGTGAACTTTGGTTCTTCATAGTGTTTCAAGTACTTTTTTCTAAGTATTGCTGATCCTCCTCTAGCTTTGTCGGCTGGAGCGGAGCGTGATTACTTGAATAGTTTGGTAATTTATTATCAAAACTTTGTTCTATTGCGAAGTGAGTTTCGGAAACCAAACAAATGTCTATATTTTCTATATCTAAAAAGATGTTTAATTCCTGTACATGATGTAAAAGACCGTTTGCATTCCATGTTGCGATTTTAGGTGTTCTGTCCATCATAGTTTCTTAAGAGCGACTTCTTCGCTTAATTGTTTGATGTTCACATCCTGTTTGTCAATCCTTTTTAGAATAAGTACCGGCATTACTTTTATTGAAGTTTCTGCGTTCTTCCGAACATTTTTTACAATTTGGAAATACCATAAATTTTCATCTTTCTTGCTTTCTTTAATTGCTTTTTCCAGTAGATTTTTTAATGTATTTTCGGCCGTCGTCGCATTTTGGTTTCAACTATTGCTTTCGTATTTGACGAGTTTTTTTAAGTTCAATGCCATTTTTTGGCAACTGGACATCCTCTATAGCTTGCAGAATGGTTGCCTTGACAGTTAATACATTTTGCTTTATGTTCTTTGCCCATGGGACAGTTTTTTGTTGCATGCATGCCTTCACAATTAACACAAACTATAGGTTGCACTATGTTTGTGCATGCCACAGACTTGACATAGTTTATTTTGACAACTATACCCATAAGTGATCTAATACTATAGATTTTTTCGAGACTTCATTTATTTTCAAAAGTGAGTACAATAAAAAAGTAATTTCGTACTCAGACCTGTGGTTTCTTATCCCAAAAATCAAGGAAAGCTACTTTTCGGGTACCCGGCGTACATTTTCACATCCAAGTTGCTGGATCGACTTTGATCAAACTTCACGGAAAGTATGCCCTAGATGAAATCTTGAGCTCAATTGGTTCAGAGGTTTCAGAGTCCGTAAAATATTTTAAAATACAGGTATTTTAATTTTATGTATGTTCATATTTCATAGACATTAAAGAAATGTATGCATATAATGTAAATACAATATTTTGTGGATAAAAAATAGAACAATACAAAATATTGATTTTTTTATATATATTTCTAAAGTGAAAAGAAATACGAGTATATCGCCTTCACAGAGGTTTGTTGAACTACTTTTGAGTTCTTGAAATGCATACAAACTAAACGCACACCATCTTAAGCAGGAAATAAATAATTTTGAAATTGCTTTCGAAAGCTGCCGTAAATTTTACTCATCATCAAAAAAAAAAAATATAAATATAAAATCTAAATGAAAAACACTCAATGTGCCATCCAATTAAGCAAAAACGCAAATGCTTTGCTTAAATTAGATTTTCATAATTTCTCAACTATTTATCATTTCGTCTATAAGCTTAGAATAAAAAATTAAAAAAAGATAATCACACTCATACTCTCCGAAAAGTTGCACCTTCCCGCAAAACAAAAAATATCAATGAAATCGCTCACATATTAGCAAATTCACAAAACTCAAAAACAAAAAAAAGTAATCGAACAGCAAAGACAAAATAAAAATACTTGTTGTCTCATAGCAATTTTAACTTCGTCTATACTTCACACCGATGCGCGCGAAAATTTTACTTTCCCTTCAAATGTATGAGTGTGTTCCAAAAATAATTCAGCAATGAAGTGAAAAAATTTTTCAAAAAATTCAAAATCACCCGAAAATCCTGACCAGAACTCAGAAGATCTCGAACGGGCGTTAAGTGAAGACACGACGACGAGTAGAACAAACCAAAAATTAAATTAATATATTTTCTAAATAAGTGAAATTTTAATTTTCTTAATTTAACAAAACTCAAAAAAAAAAAACTTTCGAACGAAAATGGTTTATGAAACTGACTTCTACACCACCCGTAGGTCCTATACAAGGCCAGTGGTTTCGTCGTATTCCGTATCGGTAAGCGATATAGAATAAAATTTGAATTTAAACAAAATAAAAATAATTAAAATAAATAGCAGTAGTGTAGTGTGGTTTCCCAAAAAATTAGTGATTATAAAAATATTTGCAATATGAATTTTGAAAAATAAGTGAAAAAGGACTTTCAAGTGTGATTTTTTGAAAATTAAAATTAATTAAATGAAAATTTAAGTAAATCCGATTTTAAATAACAGTTTTAAGTGAAAATTGCAAATATTTTTTAAGTCATCTGTAGACATTTTTTATTTTCTTATTAAAATTTATATAATGCTTGTGTCCACCTTGCTGTGTTTAAACAAAAAAAAAATAAAACGAAAAATTAAGGACATTTCAATCAAATGAAACTTCGAAAATCAATCGAACTGAATGGAATTGAAACACGTTTGAAACATTGAGTCTTTTTTGTTGTTGTCGTCTCAAATCATTAGTTTTGTATCCAAGTGAACCTCAGAAACTGCCGTCCTTTTTTTTCTTACTATGAATATCGCATTTTATGTTACACATTGGAGTATCAACAATATAATTTGGTTAAAACATTTTCAAAAAAAAAATTATCATTTTGAATTTGTTAAAACATTAAAATTTTAATACAAAAATGTTATGTATATTTTTGATTTTTGATGTAAGACATTTATTGTGGTCATATTTTTGTTGTCAATAATTGTTAAAAAAAAGAATAAATATTTTAACACTTCCTTCGAAATAAAAAGGAAGTAATACACTTTATAAGGATAAGATATACTTTAAGGAGGTATTATTGTTTTAAGAAAATCATCATGCATGTTTCTATTAATATCATCGGGTTTTATTTGCTTTGGGTTTTCAATTTCCAAAAATGTACACACTCACATATGTATAAATACACAAGACTTTAATAAACCTACAAAATCAAAAATCGAAAAAAAAGCAGCAGTCATATATTGATACGAGTATTTCGATTCCATAACAAAATTAGAAACATATTTGTTTTATTTGTATTTCTGCACGAGGGTAATAAAAATCTCTGCATCATTAATATTTTTGTCTGAATGCCAAGCCATTTCAAGGCAAATTCAAATGCAATGAGAATAATTTTTATATTTAGTCATTTTACTTATAGTTTATTTAGATAATTATATAATACACAAACTGCTTGTTGCAATGAGATACAGAAAAAAAAAAACGAAAGTAAATTTTGTTGGAAATTATTATAAAGTTGTTTTGTGCATCATTGCCAGCCAAATCGAAGTTTTTTTTTTTTTAATTATTTTAGATTTTGAAAATAATGAAATTTAAACAATAGAATTTTTCAAATTTCGGTTAAATTTACTTATACATATGTACTTTCAAATCTGACATATATATTAGACACCTCGCTTATAAGTACAAAACTGTCAGAAACAGAAACTTTAATGCTGTCAAAATATGTCACACATGTCAAAACATTCTGACAGTAAGATTATTAACATTTGCATTGGAACGATTACAGTATGAATTATTGTAGAGTATGAAAATTTTTTTTTTTTTATTATTGAATGCATCTTGGTTTTTAAATTTTAAATTTTTAAGGAAAAAAAAAAATAGTTATAATATTTAAGGATTTAATAGAAATTCTATATGAATTTTGACAACTGTTGGCAGTGCCTTATGGTTATGATATTTCGTAAGTTCATCGGTGACTTTAGCTGTCATTATATTTTTAAATAATCTGTTTCCTTTCCAAACCGGAAACCAGTAAACAATTTGTAACTGTTAAGATTACATTCGAGGTGCATATTGATATCGTAAAAATGTTAAATTGATTTGTCTCTATTTCAGATTTAGTGCCTGAATTTATCTCCGGAATAAATTGAGAGATATTTTGAACAATATAACGAAATAGCAATTAATAATAATTAGAAGATATCAATTTTTAAGCTGATTTTAACTATGAGTTAACTTCCAGATAGTCGGTCGAATGTCTCTCACTTAGAAGGTTTTCAACATCTTTTAATTGTGAACTGACGAGAAGTTTGGAAATATCGTTTATAATACGACATCTCAGTCAAAGGTGACGATCACACCCGAGAATGAAGTAAACTTAATTGATATATAGGTATTTAAAAACAAAACTAGTTCATGGGACATATTTTACTACATAGTTTAATCAAGCTCGGTCTATCAGGAGGAAAGTATTGGTTTTACCTAATATCAGAACAGATTTCGAGGTTATAATCAAGCTTAACAACATTTAAATGATGGAGAAGTGAAATAGAAAAATTATGTTCATTTGTAAATTTACTCGACAGTAGAACTAACAATTTGGATAACTCTTAGTGTGTACCTATCCCTTATGGTTCTTAAGTTTTTTTTTTCGATAGAATTGTCATATTTTTGGATTATTTCCATACATATCGACCAATTTAATTCAAATTTCTTAAACTTTTTGGTAACAATGCGGTAGCAATAATGCTCATAACTTAATTCCGTATACCTTTAGAGCTTAGTTTTTAATTGACTATTTGATTTGCCAAATCAAATATTTAAAACTGCGTTTGGCTATAGAATTAAAAAAAACATTTATTGGTAATAATTATTGTTGGAACCCCAATTAAATTCTAAGTAGCAGTTCTTATTAAAATTTTTGTATCATTTCTTTAATATAAAATTAAACTCATTATTACTTGTTTTTTAAACAAAGACCATAAAATGTTTTATTTAGTTAAAAAAATCACACCTAGATATTGGGTTTGTTCCGAATCTCTAAATCTAAATCTCTTCCCTTTTTGTAGTTTTTATTAAAAACAAATTATTCATTTTTAACCCTTTTACACGGTCGTTCAAGTGTTTTTTTTTTTAATTTTAAATTTGATACATTTAAAAAAAATCAATAGAATCTCAAACTAACACACTTAATGTAAAGATAGAAGTTTTGTATGTTTATATAATTCATTCATTGAGACCAAAAATTTCACGAAATATTTGTCAGCATTAGTTTTTTACCATCCCTGTGACAATCGATACAAAAATATTTTGACGTTTAATGCTTCAATATCAAGTGACAAGTTGAGTCAAAATTACATTAAATATTAAATTAAGTTAAACTTGTGCACTGAATTGCATTAGGTCAAATATAATTTAAGCAAATTAAAGTGGCATCCCTGTTGAGAGCACTGTAGTCAAAGCATTCGAATTCAACGAATGAAGCAAATGATTTGATTCGTGTAGTATAGTAAAGATTATTGTGCAATATAAAATTGCAATTAAGAGTTTCTCAATATTTGCTCACTTTGGTTGTAATTAATTTCCCGACGAATAACAAGAAAATAATATGAAGCCGCTTGATATTGAATTATTGTTAAAGAGGAATACATAACATATAAAAATGGGTCAAATATGATGTGAAGTAGATTTTAAAGAAATTATAAGCACTCCCTTTTGCCTCCAGCTCTCTTTCTAATATTCATCAATGCTCTTTTGTCTGAAACTTCTAATCCATTAAATTGTTTTGCTGACGACTTCTCAGCTTCTAATATTCGTTGAGCTCGATAGCATTGTCAAATGGAGAACCAAAATCCTCGTAGAATTTAATGCTTCAAAATCTCAATGGTGCCTACGGCCTTCGAAGCGGAACCCAACCCACCATGTCGTTATCAATGAACGACACTTGCATTGAGGCAGCTGAACGCTCACAGTGTATCACACCTTATGTGCATTGACAACATATTCGATGTGTCCAAAAACGCTTCTTAGTGTTTAGGTTTCCTTCGATGATGCAAGAAATTGTTCATCCCTTCTAATATGACTGGAATCAATAAGGCCTATATTCATCCAAACATTGAGTATAATTCCAATATTTGGGTAGGTGCTTCAGGAAAAACCAACTTGATTCTCTTGAACAGAATCCAAAAATGAGCTTTAAAAATGGTAGGTGATAGAAGTATAATAGAAACATTAGAGCACTGCCGCAATGTTTTTTGTCTTTCATAATTTTACAGATATTTTTTAAAATACTGTTCTAGTGAAATAGCCAATTGCATTTCTTCCCTTAAACAATTCAATCGTAATACTCGCGGTTCAGGGAATGACCATCAGTTCAAGTTCGGCGGAGAATCTTTTTTAAGCCGCACTACACGAATGTGGAATGGCTTACCTGACTCAATATTTCCCTCCCATTATGATATACAGATATTAAAAAAAAGTAAATTTGCTACCGAATTCATCATCATCATCATCGGCTCGACAACCGGGTTCCGGTCCTGGCCTCTTTCAACAAGTCTCTCCACCTATCCCGGTCTCTAGCCGACGCCATCCAGTTGCGCACCCCAAGGCTTCGGGCGTCCTGGTCTACGCCATCTCTCCAGCGCAAGCATGGTCTACCACGCTGTCGTCTACCATAGAATGTACCACAAAGAACTTTCCGAGCAGGTTCCTCTTCGCTCATGCGAGCTAGGTGCCCTGACCACCGGAGTCTACCGAGCTTAATTTTTGTCACGATATCTGCTTCAAGGTAGATTGCGTACAGTTCATGATTGTACCGTCTCCGGAATCGTCCTTCCTCACATACAGGGCCAACAATTCTCCTTAAGACTTTTCTCTCGAACGCAGGTAAGAGGTCGGAGTGCCTTTTGCTAAGCACCCAAGTCTCGGATCCATATGTGAGTACTGGCAGGACCATGGTCCTGTACAGCAGCAGTTTTGAAGTTATGGTGAGATTTCTGGATTTGAAAAGCTTTGACAGACTATAGTAGGCTCTGTTGGATTTGAGAAGCCGCCCGCGTATTTCTTCTTCTATATTGTTATCGGCTGCTACTATTGACCCAAGGTATTTAAAGGATTGCACCACTTCAAATTCATGCTCCGCTACCTTGATTGTTTGACCAACTGTTCCTCTCACATTCGACGCCACCATGTACCTTGTTTTACCTTCACTAATGTGCAGCCCCAGATTTTGTGCCGCCTGCTCGATCTGGATGAAGGAATCGTGTACAGCTTGTTCGGTTCTTCCGATGATGTCGATGTCGTCTGCGTAAGCCAGTAACTGGCTGGACCTGTTGACGATGGTCCCTCTTGTTGCCGTGCCAGAGTCACGGATTGCTTTCTCCAACGCCAGGTTGAAGAGGAGGCAGGCCAGACCGTCCCCTTGTCGGAGTCCATTAAAGATGTTGATTGGTCTGGATAGCAATCCGGCTATTTTTACTTGGCTTGTTACGTTGGTCATGGTCAACCTACATAGTCGTGTCAATTTATTTGGGATGCCGAATTCTCTCATGGCTTTGTAAAGTTCTACCCTGGCCATGCTATCATAGGCGGCCTTAAAGTCTATAAACAGATGGTATGTTGGGATGTTAAATTCTAGACATTTTTCCATCGCCTGCCTAAGGGTAAAGATCTGATCAGTTGTTGATTTGCCTGGAATGAAACCACACTGATATTGTCCGATGACGGTTTTAGCGTATGGGGTTATCCGGTCTTGTAGGATAGAGGAGAGTATCTTATAGGCGGTACTCAACAACGTGATACCTCTATAATTGCTGCACGTTGTGACATCTCCCTTCTTATGTATGGGGCATATTATGCCTTTTCGCCAGTCTTCTGGCATTTCTTCCTGCTCCCATACGTGCACTATAATATCATGAATTGCTTGACGTAAGGCTGGCCCGCCGTGATGAAATAATTCGGCTGGTATGCCATCGGCTCCCGGGGATTTGTTCTGTTTAAGCCGGCCTATAGCCTTCTCAATCTCTTCTATGCTTGGTGGCGGCAACATAGGGTATTCTTCTTGAAGTAGTGGAGCCTCCACTTCTGCAGTGAGCTGACCATTTAGCAATTCATTGAAGTACACTTCCCATCGCTCCAGTATGCTTTCAGGATCGGTGATCAGATTTCCCTCTCCGTCCTTGCAGTATGTGCAGCGTGGTGTGTACTGCGTCATGTTTCGGACGGATTGGTAGAACTTCCGCGCCTGGTGCGGACCTCGCTCTCGGCTGTTTTCTATTTCACAGATTAGGTTCTTCTCCCAGGCTGATTTCTTTTGTCTGTGAAGCCGTTTTTCTGTTCTTCTGAGCTCTTTATATTCCTCTTCGCGTGCCCGCGTTCTATGAGATTGTTGCATTGCTACCGAATTACCAAACTATATTAAAACATGGACAAAGCTGAAATAATGGAAAATATTTAACGGTTATGACATTGACAATCAATAGATACAAGTTTGCCAGCTAATGGTAACAAAAATTTACTTCTAGAGCAATAAATTGCTAGAAGACATCTTTTATAGGTTTTAGACAACAAATAGTCACACAAAAATTTGCTAAAATCTTTATGAAAAAAACTATAAATCATTTTGACACATAACAAAATACATTTGTCTTTCTCTTGTTCTACCTGTGAATGTCGAGGCAATCCAGCTATTAAGTCTAGTCAAATTAATGAGTTTCCTTTTACGAGTATAATTTGGGCAGTTTTCTACGTAAATAAACACCTGATATGTTTTTCAAAAACTTATAAAGACAATCTGTGTGAAAATTAGTATTTTTTTATTTGAATTTGTAAACAACATCACAAATAGTTTATTTTTGCTGACGCATAGCACAGTATTTTTGAAAAATAAAATAAAATTCAAAAAATAATTTTCAAAAACCGCAATAAACAGCTTATTTGCTTTTTTGTTCTTGCTCAAACCCCGTAGAGTGTAATTAATTATAAGACCACCTCGTCATTTCTTCAATCTAATTTAAGAATCCCAGCCATGTTATGTATACAAAATCAAAAAATTGTATATCTTTGGACATTCCACATTCAAATTGAGCAAAATTTTAAACAAATTCAATATACATATGTATACCTGCAAGAAAAAAGTATTGCTTAAAATCATAGAGAGATGTTTTTTTGGTAATTCTATATGCGCGCGCATTTAAAAACCAAAAATATCTCAATATTTTGTTTTGCTCTTCCATGATTATCATGGGTGAGAAAAAAAATGTTCACAGTCAAACACAATAAATGATGCGGGGTTTTTGTTTTGTAATACAAATATAAAATTAATTCTTATAAAATGTTAATAAATTAGTTCTGAATTATTATGGGTGTTGGTGATTTTGACGATTTCTTAAATGAAAAACAAATAAATCTCAATTTTTAGTGAGTTAGATATTTTCAAATTATCACCTGAAAATAAAAAAAAAATTATGAAATGCTATTTTTAAGTGCATGAGGATATGCAAATATTTTTAGCAAACAAGAAAAATTATTATGAGTGAAGATTTTTGAAAATTGAAAACTGATAAAACTTATAACCATTTCTAATATTTTATGTATAGTATAACAAAATATATCACGTTTGCAAGCAACCACACTGCAATTTTGTTAATGCTTTTACATTTTTTTTAACTCTAACCTCTACTCTATAAAAGATCATTATACGCACTCCTGTAAATATGCAATAAGCCAAACGAACTGTCCATTTTGTAAATATAGTCCAGCCATAGATCTTCTCCTGTAAATATTTGAAAAAAAAGATCGTCCTGTAAATACTGGCACTTGCACTTGCAACATTCCTGCATAACTTTTGGTTAGTTTTTGAAATTATAAATACTTGCACTTAGAAAAACAAACAAAAATACTTACACGAAAACCTCTGGGGAATGTTTTGGAATTTGCAGAAAAAGGATATTCCATGGGAGAAGGTACCTTTTGTGCCCCGCCCAACACTTATCTCCGATCCGGTGACAGCTTTCGGCAAGCCTCGTCAATACAAAACCATATCTCGACCATCAATTCTTGATCCAATCAATAGGGCTGCCATAAAACCAAGTGCTAAGGTATTGAACGCACCGATCAAGCCTTACGTCTCGGCTAGGGACCAAACCAGAGAAAAAGTTTACAGAGAGGTTCGCCAATATATAGACAGCATCGAAGCTGGTGGCAATCAAGCTGCACGCACCTCAAAAGATAGCATGGACTTGCTTCTGCCACATTTGCACGGAGTTTCGAGGGAACAAAAATCAAAATACAGAAACACTTACAACTATGGTGATGGCTTTTCAAAATACAATTATTAAATTTAAGGACAAACAAAAATAATATAAAGATGTGTATCTTTCGACTTCGACTCCGAAATCTAACATAACCTCCATTATCATTCACAAACTTATTCTCTTTATCATTAACTTCATTATGCAAATGTTACACTTTTTTATATGTTAAAATTATTTACTTATTCTTGATGTACTGTATTTATGTTTTATTATTATCATCCTTGTTCAAACATGTTTCAATTTCCTGGCATTAAAAAGAAAAGAAAACAACAAAATTTTAAGAAAACAAAGTTTTAATTTTTTTTAAACAAGGCTCTAAAACACCTATAGGTATGCAGCAAGTTGGCCTCATTATAAAAAAAAATAATTAAAAAACAAAAATACTATTCATTTAGCTTTGCATAATAAAAAAAGAATTTTTGTTTTTAAAAAATCGCAGACCCCACGTTATGACTTAGTGACAGAAAGGCCAGGAGCTCACCGTTCCCACAACTCATCCGACTACTCGTACAAATACAAGTCGGAAGTAAAGAGCTCCTCAAACGATCCCCATTCATACAGGCCAGAAAGGTCATCATACTCATCAACTGTTGAAAGGTCAGCACGCAGCGGTCCAGGTGGTTACAACTATAACACTGAGAGAACTAGCACAGCTGGTTCAGGACCAGGTGGCTACAGCTATTCATCAACAACATCAGGGCGTTTGCCAGGCGGCACCTCATACCGTCACTTCTCATACCGGGTTTAATTTGATTAACCTGCGAGTTAATTAAATTTTATTACAAAATGAATCGAACGAACAATTATTTTATTCATTCAACTAACAACGACAACTAATTAAATTTTTTATATGTAATAATATTTTGTATAAATCTTCTTACAAGCTCGTGTACAAAAATAAAAATCCTTGAGAAGATGGTTTTTGCCAAAGCCCCTTTTTTGTATTCAAAATCAAATCATGCAAAGTATAGTACCTACTTATATTTTATTCAAATAACCATTCATTTTTTTTGTATTATATAGAAATGTAGAATATTGTAAATGCTTTAAAAAAGTTTTAAAAAAATACTACCATTACCATAACATTTTTGTGATACAAAATGCAGGCCAATAAAATTTTAAATTTTGTTTGGTAAAATCGATTATGTTTTATTTCAAAGGGATACTAATTGTTGTAAAATGCGATATTCAAGGAGTCAACTATATTTTGTTTTTCTTGGTAAACAGTTTAGAAAGTTAAAATTGGGACTTCTGCTGATTAATATTCCAGTGTGGTTTAAAAGAAAACGTTTTTGAAGGAAAATTCTAGGAGATCCCTTTTTAATTCTGTTTAAGCGATAATAGAATATATTATAATAAATGAATTCTTTACCTTTGAAAGTTTTATATAAAAAATCTTCAAAGTTTTTGACAGGTCATTAAAATCATTTAATAACTTGAATCACCCAGCGGCCGAAATTGGAACGACAAAAATGACACAACATGAAAACGAATACAAATTGATACAGACATCCAAATTTTAAAGAAGTAAGAAAAATAAAAAACACACACATTCTTCTTGTTTCTTTATATAAAATTTGCTCTGCGAAAAAGAAAACAAACTTGTTTATTGTAACCTATTTTCATCTGCCTTAACAGTGAACTACACGTCTATACATAATCTTATGTAATCGTTATACTTCTAAAGAACGTGGAATAATTGTTTCGAGATAAAGTTTTTCATTCCGAAAAAAAATAACAGTCAAAGAACATCGGGTGATAACTTTTGCGCCACCTCGTAAGGGGTTTTCCAATTGGCATGGGTGGCCATGTTGTTTTGATGACATCTGTCAAATCTGTTATTTATTATTCAGTTACTGATGTCAAATCAGCATTAAAGGTAGAGCACATTGAACAGCACGTCCAAAGGATAAAACTTTATTATCAAAATTATTTTTCGTTAGGGCAAACGTTCCCGCGTTGCGCCGATTTTATGGTATATGTGGTCGACAATTCAACGTTTGGTGGCAAATTTGAGACGGCCGGTTCAGTTATCAATCAGCCTTGAAAGGAACGCAAGAGCGGCCTTGAACATCGCGGCGTTCGGAGAGTTCTACTATTATGATTAAGCAAATAAAGAGTCTCGCACGCTTCGTAAGGAGCTCTAAGTAAGTCAACAAAAAGAGAGAAAGTCTATTTGATTCATATGGTGTCACAATGGAAATATTTTCCATTAGAATTTTTAAGAAGTACATAGTTACCAAGATTTCGATTTTTCATACTATTCGAAATTACAAAAATTGGAGGTCTGATGTTCAGTAAAGTAGAAATTTATTTTAAAACGAGCTTAGCAAATTTAAACACACACTTTCGAAACTCATCATTAAAAAAAAAATGTTATATTTAAACATTTATGACTGACAAGTAACCCGACAAAAAATATCATCCATCTGCAGTCTACATACAGGGTGCGTTTTATAATTTACGTCGATGTTTTTTTTTTCAATAATTTATAAATGAAATACGTAGCACGAGATGTGTGTGATGTGGCACCAACACGTCCCGATAACGGTCAACAGTAACTGTTGCAGCTTTACTTATGGCATCCTCGAAGAAATAAGGCCTAATGGCGCCAACTTCCCAAATGGCGCCCGATACAGTTACTAAACCGGGGTGTAGTGGTCTTTTTTGTATCAAGTGATGGTTTTCGGTGCCCAATAGTGACTATTCTGTTTATTTATAAGACCAAGTCGAAATATGCTTCGTTGCTCATAACGATTTTTTTTTAAATATCGGTCTTCTATAGCGAGCTCTAAAACTAGAGCACTCTAATTTCGCCGAGTTTAATGGTTATTTCACTGCAACTTTGTAATCGATTGTTCTTACAGCAACTTTATAATCGATTGTTCTCAACGTGCGTCAAACCAAAGAAAATCATCCTGGAACATAAAGCACATCCTTTATATTCATGTGTAGGTACGTAGATTCCACTTTTAAATTAAATTAAAAAGGAAAAACCACCCCAAAACTTAACACTCAGAGCCTCAAATTGAATGAAAGAGGAATATCTTTTAACA
Organism: Chrysotoxum bicinctum; assembly: GCA_911387755.1. NCBI lineage: Eukaryota > Metazoa > Arthropoda > Insecta > Diptera > Syrphidae > Chrysotoxum > Chrysotoxum bicinctum. Next base: position 202,990,076 of record OU426988.1, read on the forward strand.
GCTCTTTCTCAGCAGAAATAAAGTGGACATACAATTCTTTGAAGAGTCCAAACGGGGATTCATCACACAAGAGGTGGTGCTGGTGCCTCTCAAAATTTAGTTTTTTATATAACCTAAAAAACAGCAGATGACCCATGTTCTGTAATTTAGACGAGAACTAATCGCTAATCGTTAAAAAGTGAAACTAGTCGTTCTTTACTTATCTAAAAACTTAATACAAATTGGGTTTTTCGTAACGCAATTCGATAACTCTACTTTCCGATCTGTTCTTGCTAGAATTTTATTTAAAATTTTAATTTTGCCAATTTTGGTAAAGGAAATACATCCATATTTGTCTCAGGGAAAAAGAAAAACTTTCATACCTTACACTCTCTTGTAATATTGGAGATATTGACTGAATCCAAGTTCGGATTCGAAAATCAAGCTGGGACAGTATGAAAATGTTCCCTACCTGGAACAATCTTTGAGCGGCAACAATAATATATAATATATATATACAATCATATTTTGCTTGTTTTTGTCATTCGCACGTTTTTCTAACACTACTTCCTTGAATCATAAAATTCTAAAAAACTCCAGATAAACCAGGTCGACATTTAAACAAAAAACACTTGCTTCATTGGAATGATTCAAGTGTTTTGAGTTTCAATATAAATCTTCCAAGGAGAACCAAAATGATTTTTAGTTCAAACATGTAAAAGTAATTGAAAATGACAAAATCATTTTTAAATGGAAATTTTTTGAAATATTTATTCAAATTCAAAATGTTTTTCAGAATTTGTTATTTATTTTAAGAAATCCAAAAAATGTTGTTTTTTTTTATTTTCTGCTTCGGAAAATGCATTTTCAGGGCAATCGGTTGACTTGCAACGAAATATTCTCCATATGTCAAAATTTAACTTGTCCCATATCTGTCACAACACATAATGCCAAATTTCGATTTAAATATGATATCAAATTATAGATCGTTTTGTATCTGTCAAGCCATGAACTGGATGATGACTTTGTCAATTTTCATTTCAATATGGGAATGATATCAATTGGCTTATAAATCTCTGACAGATTGAGTGAGATAAAGAACAGAAACCTCAAATCGGAGGATTTGGTTCTGTGTGCACACCGCCTATAGCTGAAAAAAGACATCACGAGCCTGATTACACGATTCTTTTTTCGTCTTTCGTCTTTTTGGCATATTTGGTGTGACTTGAAGAAATGTTGCGGAATGAAGCTACGATTCTACACCTCCCACCCAAACTGTTAAAAAAACGAAAGACGAAACAAAAAAAAAAAGAATCGTGTAGTCAGGATCCAAAAGTCAAACTGTAGTATCATATTTTTGTGCACTATTAGAGGCGTTCACATTCTCAAACATGTTTGACAAGCACGTCATGATGGGATCGATTTTGATAATGTGAACGCTTCATCCAGCGGCTTGTCAAGTATGCTGGATGGATTTCAAAATGTTTTGATATTTTGGCTGCATCAAAATTATATTTGAGAATGTGGATGCATGTTTTTCAAGCCTTGAGCTGTGCTAAAGAGAAACAGAGATTAAAAATCGTTTGCGGGTAAATGCAACCTACTTCGTATCAGATAACATCTCTGCTTGAATATATGTAGGTGTAATATTGTATCAAACAGCATCCCTGTTTAAACATAAGTCTAACAAACTTTACGTTACGTAGCGGAATCCAGTGGTGCGTTTTTTTTTCTTTTGAATTAAATAGGTTTGTTCGTTTACTTTGAAACTCTATTAGAGAGACGTTAAAATAAGTTAATAAGTTAAAATGCAATAAAATGAACAGAGTTAATCTTTTTCCATGTTTTATGGCTTTTTTAGTAAAAGCAAACATTCCCATTATTTATGGAACCAACGTCGTTCAAGCGGATGGTCGTGCGCCTTCAATTGCTGAGTCAGTTGGACCTTGTAAGCGAATAATCCGAGCTCTTTGTGCAGAATTTTTTTGAGGCTAGTACGTGAAATGTTGAGATCTATGGCGAGTTGATGTTCGTATATTGAGTCTTATATTCTCGGCTACAGCAATTACATTCTCGTCTGTGCGCACCGTACGACGACGGGGATCATGAGTTTTATCCACTAGCATATCAGTCTCACGAACTTTTTGCACAAACTTGCGTGGGTGCTTCATTTCGACTAAAACTTCTTTGCAAAAAACGCACTGTTTTAGGCTACATAGTACTCACATTGGAGGTATGATACTCACTTTCTGTCAAGACTTTGAGCGGGAAACAGCTGTCAGTGTCAAAATAACATATGATTTAAAATTAAACCACTAGATGCCACACCCCGTACATACACGTGCGTAGGTATTGAGGTAGAGTTCTTCAGTTTTTTTCAAAAATTAAGTGATTTAGTTTCTTTAGTTTGAGAAGGAAGTAGGGTCAAATCTGTCTGTGTATATAACAGATCAAATTTAACTAGTTGGGTATTAACTGTAAGGAAAACAAAAGATCAAGGTGGATACATGATCACATGCATACATACAAATTATGAAAAAAAAAATAAAATGGTTAAGTAAAATATTTTCAAATTTCAGTACCCTGTTTCACGGACCGTAACCGGCTCATCACGAGTAAGTACACTACATTATCACTTCACTAACATATCAAACATCCCATTCAACCCTCATAATTCACCTCATTTTCTCCATGTCTATCAAAAAGTGTGTTTATATTCCGCGACCCTAGAACAACAAGGTTCTAAGTACACCAAAGTGTGTTTTGAGAAAAACGCATCTGAATATTTGAAGTCTTTTATTGGGATACTGCTTAAAAAAATTAAAATTTTTTTTTTATAACCCGATGAATATGCACACAATCTATAAAATTTTTACTTTAAAACCTAATAAAACCAGATTTTTAACCCTTAAATTTGACTTTAAAAATCATTATAGGACTTTGCTGCTCAACGATGCACACTATATTCTAGAACAATAAGGTTCTATGTAGCACTTAGAACCTTGTTAACTTATATTTTCATATTTCTTTTCACATAGAACCTTGTGAACTTGGTTTCTTTTTTTGAATTTAGTGAAACAAAGTTCTAAGTGGAAGTTAGAACCTTTTTAAATAAATCTCAAATCGAAAATATACAGATAGAACTCTGTAGCTCTGGATATTTTGTGAAACAAGGTTCTAAGTGGCAGTTAGAACCTTATTGATTAAATCTCAAATGGAAAATATGCAGATAGAACTCTGTAGCCCTGTCTATCATGGAAATGGAAAGAGATAGAGCAAAATGGATTGTGGGAATCGAAAGAGCACCCTAAATTTACCCAGATTTGATATAAAACTCATTTTTTTCAAAATTGTCGGTTAGAACCTTGTTGTTCTAAGGTCGCGATTCGTTGCGTAACTAACATTTCTCAAATGACTTATTTCTATCACTTATTGCTGCATACTTTTGCCTTTATAGCATTCTCCAATTTATGTTTTTCCTTTCGAACCATTCTCGGAGCTAGCCAACTCATTCATCAGCACAACATTTAATTTAAAATAAAAAAAAAAAACATCTCTTACATCATCATCACAATCAATCACAACATCATACCAACAACATTTAAATTTATATACAAAACAATGATATTCTATAAACAAATCCAACACACAGGTATACAGCGCCAGCTATCCGATTTATTCGTACTCGCCCCGTATTTCTACAAAACGAGTAATTACTTCACCCGTCCGTACAATCTATTCGACCCCCATTGTGCGAACTCGTGTTATTACGTCACCAATCCGTTCCACCACCCGAGTCTATTCATCACCCGTTCGTACCACCGTGTATTCGTCACCTATGCTCTCGGAGTACATCTCACCGTACACTTCGTCGTACTCTTCTTCGTACTCATCGGTATTGCCGTACAGCTCGCTGTCTCTGTACTCGCCTTCAATCCGTACAAGAGTGATTGAGTCTCCCGTTCGTGTTATTAGGTCGTCGCGTCTGATTCGCTCCTCGCTGAGTCCAGAGCGTATTATAACATCACCAATCCGTACTCTCCCATCCATCCTTAACAAGGAACTTGAACGTATCGCCCACAGAACCAGGCCTGGACATGGCTACCACGCACTTACCAATTACCTCAATTCCGAGCCTTTTATTGTGAGTTACTAAAGCTTGTTTTTATTTTTTTTGAACCTCGAACTAAATCGATAGAAGTTACCGTTACAATAAACTGAAAGAAAGGATCAATGTTAGTGGGAAAAGAAGTTTTGAATCGGGGTAGGTCTTGCGAGTTGAGTAAGTCAGGTTTTTGTGTGGACTAGGAACAATTATTTGGGTTAACATTTTTACAATTAAGTCAAAGTTAAAGATTGCCTGTCGACGTATGCAACTGGGATAGTCTCATTTTTAAAAGCAACATATATTTGGTCCTGTTTTGTGGAAGACGAAGGCACTCCGCTTAGTCCCATTGAGCTTAGCTTTTGTAAAGTAGGGATCTTCGATCAAAGAAAGGAAGGGTATAATTTCGTCCTATTTTCTTGGGTCTTGAGAATTAAAGAAGTAAAAACTTTTTTTAGAAGAAACTTAAGCTAACTAATCAAAGCTTGACTCAGGAAAATCTTGCTGAAGCTTTGTTTGATGTTATTAAAAAAAAGATTACGCTAAGAAGCTTCAGTTAGAAATTTTTTACTTTAGCATTATAACTTTGCTTCCGTTTGTTTTTTCACATGTTTCGTTTTCATCTAGTAGTTGTTCATGTTGATGTCTCTCTTGGCTATCCGGCAATGTAGGAATTTGAAGATCTTCAGGCAGGTTATAAGTCGTTCAAATACTCCGCCAGATTGTGGAGGTCACAGCAGCAAATGACAAGAGTTGAAACCATACTTCTTGCTATATTCATTTTTTATTGTAGGCACAAAAATCTCTGTTTAACTTGCTAAACTTTTTTCAGCATCCGTTTGCGGATTTTTGTAAGTTGTTTGAAGCCAAGATTATTACGTACCCATAATCTCCAAGAATTATAGTATTTTCCTGTAAATTCTCGTTAAAGCATGAATAAATTGATGACCTTTTAAAGACTTGTGAGTCGTTAACTGACCCTGGCCATTGGGCGTCAACACTTGTGAATTCTTCAACTGCACTACATGTTACTTGTACATTAAGGCTGTGGAAGCCTTTCCGGTTAATGTTTGGTATGCATCATAAAACCTTGGGGTTTTGGAGATATTAATATGGGTGCATCGATCGTACCAAAAGCCCTGGAAACGTATATTTTCCCTCCTATTTTGCCTTTTCTGTTTCTATTTCCCTGCTACTCAATGGGAATCGAATATGAATGTGAACCTTTTCCATAATCTTGTTTGCCACGTGCTTAACAGTTTTGCATATACAGTAGAGATTCCAACATGAGTTTCATAGAGCAATTTAGAAATTAAATACCACAGTAATTTTAGATTTCAGCAACTTGATCTTAGAGCGGTCAGTCAAGTTTTTCATCTAAAATAAGTGTTATACCATAATGTGATATCGTACTAGATTTTATAAGTATCATGACATAAAACTCATTACATGTTTATGTGAATTTTTGGAACAAGTTAAGAAAAGCTTACGATTTTTGACATTTTTCTTTTGAAGAAAATAATGTACTTCATCTCAAAATGCTGATTTTTGCAATAATTGCATTCCATTGGATAGCAAAAATTAGTTTATTTCTGGATTAAAAATCAATTTTGGCAAATTCAGATTTCAATCAAAAATCGTTTATTTTTTGCAGCGAATGGAATACAATTTAAGATTGATTTATTTATTCTTTGAATAAATGTAATTTTATTTCTGTCATTATTTCTAAAAATGTCTTCATCCTAAATCTTTAATTTACTCTCAGTAGAGAACTATTTGAATATGTGATAGGTTTTGCGAGTTGAGGTTGAGTTTTTGTTATATTAGTATCAAACATTTGCATTAATATTTTAAGAACAAAATTAAAGTCAAAGCTTGACTGTTGACGTATTTAACTGGAATAATCTCGTTTCTAAATGGAACATATAATTTGTGCTGTTTTTTATACAAGAGTTTTTCACAAGAAATAATTTACTTCTACTACTTTACTACTTTTTGGATATAGTTCTCACAATTGAAATATGTAAATTTGACAAACCTTAAACCACAATTACAAACTGAATACTGAAAATTGGTTTGGTATTAGTACATGGAGGGGTAAACCTGCCGAGAAATTTAGATTTTCAAAATTGGTTTTAAATGGAATAATAAATCAATCTTTTTTTGCCCAATTTAACTACCAGAATTGACATTTGAACAGATCCAAATCAAAAATTAATTGATTTATTTTACCAATGGAAAACCATACTAATTTTCGTATACTATGCATATAAATCTAGAATCGAATTCGGAAAGATGTATATGTATATTTTAAGTGGTTAACATATTATTGTTCTTTAATTTTATGAACCAAACTGATATCAAGAAGTAAAATATTGACGCATTCAAAATCAAAATGTTGTCTACTTTGGTTAAGTTTCAAATAAATAAATAAATAAATCGAAAGTAAAAATGACTAAGATACATTTCCAAAATACAATACAAGTAGTTCATCTTGGTGCTCTTGAAACAAAACATTGAATAACTTTCCAAATAAGGTAGATACCAAATATCCTGCCTTCGCTTGAGTGAAAACTGAATTAATATGAAGTCTGTTAATTGTTTGAATGGAAGACTTTATTATCAACAACACTCAATACTCAACTCATTTATTATGCGTTGCCGTCGTTCAGTGGAGAAAAATGTTCTAATTTGAATGTTGTACTTGGAAGAACTATCTTTTGTTTTGTATTTAGATATTTTTCTAAAGTTTGACAATTTTTCCAAAAACTATCGAACATGTATTGTTTAAAAAGATACATTAAAATGATCATTATGATATATTTTATTGTTTTTATTTAAGAAACTGAAGTCTCTTGATCATTTGAGTATCGAAATTTCTCATATTTCTGAATTTCATTGTTATGTTTTTCTTGCGAAAATGCCTTGCCTGTTTTCTTATATTTGTTAGTGAAAACGATTTAATACAGTTCATTCAAGGTTTTGAACAATTTTATATTTTTCTACAATAATATTAATATTTGGTATAATAGAACGTTCATTTATATTTCTGGATTATAACTGAACCATTTTATTACAGGGATTTTTATCAAACTATTTTTAAGTTGTACTTTCATGAAGAAGAACGATTGGGGCGGCATCTTAAGGATAGCGACAGAACCTGTTAGAATTGTCTCTGCTAAATTTTATAATAAAATATTTTCTTTTTTACTACTTCTTTTGTATCTTATCCTACTTTCCACTGTTAAATCGCGCGCTAATTTCAGCGCCACCACCAGGATAGCGTTGGCATCCCAAAATCAAGCTCAATGATAATACTATAGGTTATATATGCAAAGGTTGTACTCAACAATTTTATAATTTTTTTATAGTTTTAAAAAAGGTTATGAATTGTGTTATTTTTCTAATTCTATGTAATTTAATTTTTAATTTATAAAAAATGATGCTCCCTCGTCTCTTTCTTGATTGGCATCATATATTTTAAAATATGTACATGTACATTTTGCGAGAAATAATTTTTTTAGAATACAGTCGATTCGATGATTTTTTGTATTCAAATTTCTACCATCACTTATTATGCAATGCTTAATAATTACTGAACATTTCATCAATATTCAAACAAAACCCCAACCAGTGGGCGTGGGAACAATCTTTCTTTATATGATTTTTAAAGAAGAACATTATCTATACTTTTCAGAAAGGATGTAATCGGGATTCTTATCAATTTTGACTTTCTTTTAATATATTTTATTAAAAAAGTGCACGTGGCTGTGAGTGGAAATTTGTATTATTACTTCTTCCCTTTCTAAAAAAAACGTCCGATTGCACTTACACCCCTTCTTCTTAAGGTCAAGGAAACGTTATTAAATTATCAGCTTAAGAAATATCTTGAAGAACGTAAGTTACTCAATGAACGGCAGCATGGCTTTCGCACCGATAGGTCCACTGGTGATCTGATTCTGATGGTATATATCACCGAACAATAGCACAAATCTTTACATCGTTTTGAAAAAAGAAAGATTATTGCACTTGATATTTAATAGAATTAGACATGAAGCTCTTTTATCGAATATTCGTGCATTTGGTATTGATGAATTTCTTCTTCGATGGATTAGAAACTACCTTTAGAACTTCTCAATGAAAATTATATGGGATCGTCTTAAGGCCCAAATCTCTTTTTTCGATATTCATCTATGTTCTTTTGTCTAAAACTTCTAATCCATTTAATTGTTTTGCTAACCACAGTAGTCTTATCTTCTCATATTCGTTTCCAGATGTATGTCCTTGTTCTTGGGATGTGAATCTAAAACTGCAGCGTATCATAAGCTTATTAAATACTTATCTCGATAGCATTGTCAAATGGGGCACCATAAACAGCTTAGAATTTAATGCTTCAAAAACTCAATGCTTCCTTGCGCCGTTAAAGCGTAGACCACCACTCATGCCGTTCTCCATGATGAGCGGCACCTGCATTGATGCAACCGAACAGTTCACAGTTCTCGGGATGTGCATCACACCTTTGGGCAATGACCACATATTCGACGACGTCAAAAAAACTGTCAAGTGCTTAATTTTCCTTTGACGTTGCAAGAAATTTTGTACCCCTTAGCCCTTATGATCTGCCTGCAATCTATAAGGCTTCTATTGGTCCAAAACTTAAGTACATTTTCCATATTTGGGCAGTTGCTTTAATAATACACCTGAGTCTCTTGGATAGAATCCAAAAACTAGCTTTAAAAATGATAGGAGATAGAAATATTACAGAAACATTTGAATTTCTCGACCACCACCGTCACAATGTTTCTTGTTTTTCATTATTTTACCGTTATTCTTATAAAGAGTGTTCTAGTGAAAAAGGCAGTTCAATTTCTACCCGTAAGCAATATAGCCGTAATACTCGCGCTTTTACGAGTGCCCATCAGTTTGCCCTTATGCCCAACTTCGGACATACTATAATATTAAGAGATTCTTTCTTGAGCCCCACTACATGAATGTGGAATGCAATATTTCCCTCCGATTATAATATTCAGACTTTCAAACCCCATGTTCATCGGTATCTCCTTTTAAATCCTCTCCAATGAATCTACCAACTTATTAACTAATAACGTTTTCACTTGGTCGTCCCGAAGCATTCCGAATGCTTCTGAAATCGTTCGTTTAGAACTAGATGACAGTGCTCTTCTTCCAAAACGAAGAGTAAATCGATTCTAGATTTGAAAAATAACGAACCCAGAAGCCCGCATTCAAACAAACGCACGCTTTCAACTAGATCTTGAAAAGCAAGTTTTTGTTGTTATACTCGTAAATACAGTCGATGGCGGATGAAGGTAGTATTATTGTTAGATTTTAAATAGAAGAACATTTTTTAAAATATGTTCTGTTCATGAATTGTTTTTTCTTGTAGAAAATAAGACAGCTAACTATGTTTGTTATGCATTCTATTTGCAGAAATTTAGGTATTTATTATTTCAGCAAGATATTATATTTAAAATTTTCAACTTAAAATAAATTAAAAATCCTTGATTATTTGCATTTTTAACTAGTTATAGATTTAAATAGGTACTCGTATCTATGCATCAAAAGCCGTTGGTCCTTTCTTTCAGTTTATCTTTTGATAAAATCTCGCTAATCCTACAAACATCGGTTCAAACCTGTAAATTGTCCTTAGCAACTGATTTCTTTAAATAAACATGTCCTTCTTCCGCTAATTAGAATTTCGAATCGGAAACCAAGAGTATTCGTAACTCTACACACAACCTAATGCGTGAGCTTCATTCACCAGTTACACGTCGTGCTCGCAGTGTTACTCCGTTCCCAGCGTAAGTAAATATTAAAAAGAAACGTTGGCGAAACAATCAAATAAAAATTAACATCAATCTTACCCAAAGGTATTCGTATGGGCCAACATCGCAGCAAGCCCTTGATGCTTACGTTGCAAGAGTTACAAACCCATCACGCCACTTGGCCAAGGAGGTGCACAATATCACACAATACCCAGAGGCTCCACGTAAATATGTCGGTATGTATAAGCACCTTCGGTCTTGATCCTAAGTCAAGCCAGACATTTTATTTATCAATTCGGTTTAAACAAAAAGGAAATCAAATAATGTTTTGTAGAATGCTTTAATCAAAATTTAAGTTTTTTATTTTTTTTTTTAACAAAAAAAAAATATAAAACTTTTCAATATTTTTACTGATTTCCTTTTTAAACTTCACAACCTTAAAAAAAATATTTAAGGCAAAAGTCATCTAGCATCGGTAAGGATTCTAGGCGACAAGGCGTATAATACCAGGAATGCCCTATACAATCCGGACAAGGTCCGAACTGATATTAATTTGTTGTCACGTTATATTCAAAACAAACGGGGAAGAAGCGAAGCTTCTGACCGAGTTGTCGTTAGCAATGAAGGTAAGTGCTTTGGTGTGCTCTGAAGTTTGTGTTCTCTCTATTTTTTCTATCATCTTTCTATTAATACCTTTCCAATTAAGCATAGCTATTTAAATCGAATTAATTAACTATCGTATACAAACATTTATGAGGTAAACATTCTGCTGAAACAAATATATATTATAAAAGACATTGTTTATGAACAAAGAGGTCGATAGAATCAAGATTTTTATTTAAATTAAACAAATTATTGCTGCAAAATGGATAGGTTAAGTTAGGTTAATGAGCTGAGAGTTGATCTTGTTATCGTCACACTTAGATCAATGTAGATCCGTTGTGATACCCTGGGTTGTTCACCGTAGGCACGCGCAATAAATATTATCGTGCAAAAAAATGTTTGCCTAACATCTCCCCTTAGCAGACGATGGCAACTTCGTATTTACCATTCAATCGAAACTAACCTATATAGGCAACTTTTGCCTTTGAAAACAAAATCGTACTCGAGATTTTGATCAAAGTTGACATAACGATGACAGAGAGCACGAACAAAATGGGTCCGGTAATACCGTCTGCCTGTCTGCATGTCTGTATACCTCGACCTACGGCCTGAAACACTGAAGCGATTTTCTTCAAACTTTATATTTCTATTTAAGGGTCCTCGGGGATTCCCGAAGGAGAAAAATGAAATTTTTGTTTGGCTCCAAAACTAACGGTAGCTCCAATATAGCCGTTATGTTAAATCGAATTAATTTTGAAAACGGCTTTAACAATTTTGATAAAAAAAAAGCAAAATAAGTGTAGATACTATTATAGCCACAGATTCTCCCTAATGTAATGAGAGCTATCATGGAATTTATCCAAGTCATTTTCTAACCAAGAATTAAGTTAAAAAAAATGTTATTTTGAATATTTTAAATTACAGTGCTATAATACTGGTTAAGTAGAGTAATATCGAAACAATTCCAAATTATGAGGGAAAATTTTGTTTTTGTTATTACTGACTAAAATTTGAAGAGTTCGCTTATAAATTTTTAATAACCTTTTAAATTATGAGTAATAAAAGAAAACTTGGCAAGTAAACCTCCCAAGTTTAAGTCAGTTATAATATTAACTGCTAGCAAGAACTACCGTTGAATGAAATTACAAGGTTCTACGATACTATTCATACGGTGCCCCATAATTTTAATGATCTCTCAGTCAGCGAATCGGTTTTAGCGGTTTTTGAGAAAACCGTCATGCTAAAGAGTTTGCCGAGGTGCACGGGCTGAGTGTCAAGAATAACCGTTCTGTTGAAACCACAACATGAGATAAGCGACCGTTAGCACTCGCTTTGGACAGTAATGGCCTGGTCAACATCGTCGTAATCAAAGAAATATGAACCGATAATGCCGCCACCCCAAAATTCACACCAAAATTTGACTATCTCTGGATGCATTGCAATTTGGTGGTTCTCTTGTAAATGTAGATCGTCTCGAATTCGAGAATTTGATTGTTAACTAACCCATTCATCCGGAAATGGTCCTCCTCGCTGAATATGATTTATCGACCAAAATTGGGTTTAATTTCCAACAGCTCGAGAGCCCAGTTAGCGAACACACGTTGTTATATTTGATCGTTAACGCTGAGCTGGTGGGTCACTTGATACGGGAGTAGGCCTAAGTTATGACGCGGCATTAGAAAGGAGGTGTCGGTTTACATTGGTTTTGAATTCTTGAACATTGCAATGACAGGGAAAGACAGAGCGTGGTAAGGAATTCCACATTCGCGTAGTACGGCTAAAGAACGAATCTCTGTACTTCACAGTACGGCCGAAGTTGGGCTCAAGGGTAAACTGATGGGCATTCCTAGAAGTGCGGGAATTACGGTTGAATTGTTTAGGGGGAGGAACGCAGCTGGATATTCCATGGCCGGGAGTGGTATTCGGCAAATCTTGCGTGTTGGAAGATTGTTCGTTGTAGCGATGCGATCAAATGTATGCACTACGTTGCGAATAATCCTCTAGGAAGCACAGTTATAGCGACAGTAAAATAGACTAATTGCGTGAAATGTTGCTCGATCAGAGGACCAACTTCCATATAACAATTTAACCATTTGCACGTGTTGTTGAAAACTATAACTTGATTTGGAAAGGACGGACTTAATAACTAACATCTAATTTGGCAGATGTATCACCATATGAATCACCTGTCAAAATTGAAAATCTCTACTGAAAAACCGTTTATTAACAGAATTGTTTTAGAAATGAGTTTCATGTTTTGACTGCTTTTACAGGAAAGCGATTTTTAGTCTTTGTTTCACTTTTGGCTTCCTTTCCGTGCATGTATGCTTTTAAGGACAAAGCTTTTTAATAAAAGGTAACTTTGCTTAAACAAAAAAGAGTCATTTCTCCGCACTCTTTACTCTACTTAGTTCACTTAGCCAGCGGAAATCTGCATCCCTCAGTGTCATGGGATTAAAACGAGTTTTGTACTGCTTTGGTCTTCTCCTTCTTCCAGTTAGAATGTTTAAGGAATGTAAATCATTTATAAATACAAAATAACTATTCCAAAAATTGTTAATAAGTATTCCTTTTTGTAAATTTCACACGATGTCATGTCAAAATAACATTTAGATAATACAATGTCTTTAAACCTCCTATGAACCAGTTTTAGCTTACACCACCTCTACTCCTCGTTTTTTTATAATTAAATTTTTTAGGATTAGACTGTAAGTTGTAAAGTGAAAGTAACTTTATTCCTCTCCGACACTAAAACGAGTTAATAAATAAGGCCGTAAAATAAAGTCATGTATTTTAATTATATATTTATGTTTGACTTTTTATAATAATCGTGCACTAAACAGATTTTGACTTCCTTTAAAAGGATTAAACACAGTTCGGTAGTTGGGCAAATAAGGAAGTATTCAAAAGAATAAACCGATGCACATTGGTTTTGAAGTACTGAATTTCAAAATGGAAGGAAAATCAGAGCCATCTTAAGCATTGAACATTCGTGTAGTGCGACTAAAGAAAGAATATCTTTGACAGTGGAACTGTTTAATAAGATAAAGGCAAGTGGCTAGAGCATTTTTTTTTAGAAAAATAGTAACACTGATAAAATAAAATGATACGTGAAACATTTTCGGGATGTTCAAGCGTTCAAGTACAAATGCTAGTCCTCAGGTAATACTCGTACTTAATTGATAAACAATATAACCTACATTGGGAATGACCTAATCATGTGGTTTCGGTAGCGCAATGCGTAGGGCATTGACTTTTCTGAAGACGCTATATCTGGGTTCAAATCTTAGTCAATGCCAAAAAGTTTTTTGATTTAACTTGAAAGTATAAAGGCTAAGCACCACTAAAAAGTAGTCTGATGATCGTGAAATAGTTATAACTCCAGCCAATTCTACACACTTGGTGGTAGTTCATTCAAGATGTTGTTGTAATATTCAAAACTTTAATATTCATATGATGCTTTGCAGGCTTACTGCACGTATGTAATCATACAAATAACCCTATCATTAAGTAGATTTTTCTATGTTTATTTCTTCAATTAATCGATTCATCGTCGATTTCTTCATTCATTTTTTGGTCTTCCATCAGTTACATGTGTATTTTCCTTTCCCTTTTCACAACTAATTAATTGTTTTTTATCGACCTAAAAATGTTATGTGAAAATGCATTAAATAGGTACACAAATGTACCTACTATAAAGGATCAAGATTGATTTAAATTTGATCCATATAGTAATATGGGTTACTTCAAATTAAACAAATGCAGTCTCGGAAATCACTTCGATTTCGTGTACTCGTATGTGATTGAAACAGGTATAACAAATCATAATGATTCTTCTTTTATTTTAACACGTTATTAGGCATTTTTCTTTTTTACGAGTAGTTCAATAGATCCCTAAACAGACTGCAACTGCAAAAAGAAAAACAACACAAAAAACGGGCAGAAAAGGTAACAGTTCGTCTAGTAAATCCATTATACATATGGGGCCTTGTGAATAAAAAAAAGCTAAAGCTGAAACTTGGATTTTTAAGTAAAAGCTTGATTTTTAGTGAATAAAAATAAGCTTAAGCTAGCTAGTTAAAGATGTTTTCTAGTAATAGCTATTTAAAAATAGCCAAAGCTAAATTTATTTAGCTTTAGCTTGTTTTCCTAGCTTAAGCTTGAATTTGTGTGAATAAAAACAGCTTAAACTAGAATATTATAGTTAAAGCTACAAAAATTTCAAGATTTTTTCGACCTGTCTAGAAAGCTTTGACTAGGTCTTATTTTCAGTATTAACTTGTGCGAGTTGTTAATTAAACATAAGGAAATATCTCAAAAAATAGGACTGCGAACGTATAGACCCAGAAACTGACATACGAAATGTTTAAAACATTTTTTAGCCGAAACCAATACTTGCCCGTAGAACAGATAACAAATAGAGGCAAAAAAACTTTCCTTTCGGTAATGCATGTACCAGTTTTAGCTAAAGCTAACTAGCCGAAACATGTGAATAAAAAAACGAACACCTTAAACTACGAAGCTTAAGCTAGAATTTTCCAGCATAAGCTATTTAGCGTTATCATTTTTTTATTCACATAAAACAAAGCTTAAGCTAGTACTGTCTAGCTTTAGCTGCTAGTAAGAGCTATGACTAGTTGGCTTTAGCTTCCTCCAAAAAAAGCTTGAACTTTTTTTTTTCACAAGACCCATGAACTACACGCACTTTATATGGTTTAGTTGGTGAAGTTTCATTCGGAACATTGATCAAAGTGTAGCAGCTGATTGCAAATAAGTAATTTCCTGAACCAAACATTTTGTACTCGTCCCTAGTCCGAACGGGGGCATAGCTGAAGTTATCTTCTTATCTTTATTCTTAGTTTCCATTATTTATCCATCATTTTGATTTCTTCTTCAATATTGCATTGAAAAAGATGTCCTATAACTTCCCTTCGTGGACAGTATACGAACAACTGAAAAAAATGGGCTTGATTCGGTTAAGGTGATTTGTGACAGTTGACAGTCACAATAATGAAATTCGGTCTGCGTTAGGTGACAATCACATTTTTCTGATTTTTTCTTGTGACACTTATTTTGTTGTCATTTCCACTAATATACATAATTGCAAGCTGAATATTTATTTTTAAAACAAAATCATTTGTGCGAGGTGCATTAACTTTGGAATGAAATTAAAATTTAAATTACAAACTATATTGCTGGCATAAGCCGAATGGAAAAAGAAGAATTCTTGAATTTAGAGAAAATTATTAAGAAGTGCTTCTTCACCTCTTTATCATCCTTGTTTTGAGTGAGTGTTTTTGTGTTGGATGTTTATTATTTGGTAAATTTGCTTTATTTCATAAAACAATAGGTACGCTAATATGTTTTGCTTTCTCAGAAGAAGCATTTGTATTGAACGAAATACAAGATAAAATTTATTTAAAAGAAAACAATCAACAAAATATCAATTTTGCCCTACGATAAACCAATCCGAAAACTACAAAACCTATCGGAAATTCATGTGGTAAAAATGGAAATGTCATTTCATTCGCTTTCGATTTCAAAAATAGAGCGAATGAAAATCGAAAGAAGACGAACGATTGTGGCGACATCTTAAGCATAGGGACAGTACTGGCTAGGTTTGTCTCTACTAAATTTTATAATAAAATATTCTTTTTTTTACTACTTGTTTTGTATCTTATCCTACTCCCCACTGTAAAATCGTGCGCTAATTTCAGCGCCACCACCAGGATAGCGTTCGCAATACAAAATCAGTCCAATCCAATCCATGATAAAACTATAGATTATATTTACAAAGATAATACCAAACCTTATTTTCGCCACCTTAAACGATTCGCTTCGTATTCCCAAATCAGGCCGCAGTTAATTTTATTTATAAGAAGTTAGCGTTTACAAATTTAATTTAATGGAAAATACAACAGTTTTCAGACAAAAAAAAAATGGATTTATGACAACTCTTAGTACAAATTGATTTTCATAAATGTGACAATCACCTCTGATATCGTCCAAAACAATGATCAGTATTTTTTGAGTTTCAAAAGAAGGTTTACCTCATAAAAGAAGCTTTTCATATTTGTTTTCATATGAAGCAGAACTCAAGTAGAAACTTTAAAATCGATTAAAATTGTAACTAACCCTATTTATATTAATCACTCAAAAAAAAAACTCCTTCCTATTTCTTATTACTAACTTGTTTTTTATGTTTCGATTGATTTATTCTTTACAGTTGAAGGAGCTGTTGAAGCCTAAAGAACAGCCTGTTATGGATTTAGATAAACCTATAAAACATTTTGCCATAAAATAAAATTTTACACAAATCTTCATTTGATTTAATATAATACTTTTTTTTTAGTTATCAAAGGAATCTAAAGCTTTTTTCAAACAAATAATTTACAAAGATTTATCACTTTGTGTTACGAGTTATCAATTATTTCCTTTCACACGTAAAGTTTCGCCATTCATGATGTGTTTTCATTTCTTTTAATCAATTTTTCTTTTTTGATATTTTTTTTTTCAAAACTGTATCATTTATAGTAATTTAATTTTTTTTCTTATTTAGGAAAAAAATCTTATAATATCTGTCATGATAAAGATATGAACAAATATTTACTTCAATTTAATATTGTAGTTAATTTTATTGAAAGAACGAACGGTCAGTCACAATTAATGTCAGGCATTATAAAATGACTACATTTTTATATAATTTTATAAACAAAACTGTTTTTGTTGTAAGTAAATTATTTCATAATTTTTGTATAATATAAATGTATATAAGTTTTTAAGTATTGCGTTTTAATTCATCTTCGAAAGTATTTTTGGGATTTTGTATCGAAATGATCACTCATTTTTCGCTGTTTTCTCTTGCGAGAGTATTTTCGCTCAGTTTTGTCATTTAATTCTCTCATAAGACAAAAACAAAATACACTGATGTAGTTTGTATATTATTTGAACACTCAATACTTATATCCGATCCCATAACCAAATAACATATGTACATATCATCGCCTATTCATTGTTGGCGACATAATATTTTCATTCGACTAATCAATTAGCGAATTTGTAATGGCCTTGACCCACTTTCTCAAATTGGCAAAAAACTACGTCAGTAACGCTAATTTATTACCACCCAATGTCAGAATTAAGTTATTCGCTAATTTAATAATGCTTTTGAGATTTTTTTTATGAGAAATTTTTCGCGAATAAATTATATTAAACAGCCCGCAAATACCAGCGTAAGATCTCTCAATTTTATGTCGAAGCTCTAAATACTAACGGATCGTTAATGTCAGAGAATATACTCATTAATCGTAGAAACAAAAATTTCTAGTTCGCAGATACATTTAATTTTGCAAATGGATTAATAGTTTTTTGTCTCGAGAATTAATTATACATGTTTCTACATATATAAACAAGGCAAGTTTGTGTATCTGTGTTTAAAAATGATGATTAATCACAAATTTGAAAAAGCCATCTGTTGTTGATTTATCAAGTTTCTTTGATTTAGACAATCTAATAAGTAAACTTCAAATGTTTATCGAATGACTGATATTAATTTTATTGTGCTTAGGCTTACCCCACTGTGAGTCAGGCTAACGTCTTGAGTTTTTTGTATATTTTATTTATAGTTACATTAAAAAAAATAAATCATCATCATCACTCCATCTATGTGACCAGTCCACTGCAAATTTAATGAGTTTTATTTTACTTACTAATTATATGAATATGTACTATATTTTTGTCTATGAGATCTTCCTCCCTCACAAACTGAAGCCCTGTTAACAAAGTGACTGCCATGATACTGCACTCAATCTTCTCAGTCGTTAAAGCGACTTCCTTTTATCTCCGGAGTAAACCAGAGACGCAAACACTTTTTTCCAGTCAGCTCCAGCTTCGCACCCCAAATCGATATCCTGCTTCGCTTGCACTGAATGAATGAATAATTTTGGCACTTACGTTCACTCTGACCTTTAGATCTACTGTGGTCCCGTATAGAGCTGAAAAAGATCGCTCATTCTTTACAGCTTTCAGAAATTGTAGTTCACTCTCTTCTCTCTGGTGACTTCCTAGATAGATGTACAAAAATTTGTGTATCACATCTACATAATATGCGGTCCGGTGTTTTCTCATGAGTATTGAATAATTTGCGTGTTGTATACTGCTCACCACGCCAATAATATTGAGGTGTCTTCTCAGTTTACAGTGGCCATTTAGGAAACCTGCTTAGGCTAGGACCGCACTTGCGACTTCAATCGCACGATTTTTTAGTCGCAAAAATAGAACACATGAATTTAAATGAGAATGAACGCACTTGCTACCAACAAATCATGACGATTTAAAAGTCGCAATTTGTTTCATTTTTCTTGCGATGCGATTGTCGTAAACTTAAATGGAACACATGTACTCAAATGGATATGCCCACACTTGCGATTTAAATTACTACGACTTAAAAATCGTAGTCGCGAAGACAAATTGGCATGCACGCACTTGCGATTTTTAATCCACGATTTTTTAGCCGCACAAAGTAAGACACATGGCCTTAAATGTGAATGCACGCACATGCGACTTAAAAATCGTAGCGATTATAAAAATGAAACAAGTTCTATTTTTTCAAGCGATTTTTCTGTCGCTACTTATTTGTAGCAAATGCGTGTACTCACATAAAAAGTAGTAAGTTTTATTTTTCGCGATTAAATAACCGCGCGGCAAAAAAATCGCAAGTGCGTGCATGACAATAATTTGTAGCAACTACGACTTTTTAATCGCCTCGACGAAAAATCACAAGTGCGGTCCTAGCCTTACGCTATCTGAATCGCAGTCTTTCTTTGCTGCGTTGCCCTCTGCGGATGAACTCAAAGATTTTTCGCGCCAGATTCATTCGTCACTTCAGTCGTTGGACCTTTAATTTGTTTTGATAGGTCCATGTTGACGTATTTATAATTTGTTGTTGTATATTCTCTTCCAATCACTGATGGGTATGCCGAATAGCATTTTCATTCACCTTTTGACAAGGGGTATTGATTTAAATTAAATTAAATTAAATTACGTTCTTAATCCGAAGTTGTAGTGATTGACAAGAGTTATTCTTCAATCAAAGTCAGTACATGAATAATATGGTCTAATTCTTAATTGAAGCCCAGGTAAACACTACCTCAAAAATATTGCTCTCAATGGTTCTGTTCAAGACGTCACGTGACGCTGTTTGTTCATCTTTCTTGATACTTTATCTTGCCCTCATTATCAACTAAGTGGCCCTTACACCTCTATAATCAAAAAAGTATGATCTTTCGAACATGTAAAAGTCGTATGCGAATAATTTGACGGACAGTTGAAGGAAAAGGTCTCTAATATTGGTGCTAGATTTTTGCAATATTCGGTAAAAAGATGTTAAACAAGTTCATGAGAACACATCTTCTTGTTTAAAACGTGTATTTTTGCTTGTCAAAGGTACCGGTTCGGTCTTTTTCGTGCATTTCTTAATCGTTATCCTATAAAAATGGACTGTTTCGACAGGTATGCAAACAAATTAGACATTGTCTTCTTGTTTTAGTGCATATATATATGTAGCTTGTTTCTCTATAATTTCAAAGCCAAACTTAAAAACTTGGGTTGCTTCAAGATCTTCCGTATAATACAAATTGTATTTAGTACTAGGAGGAATTTCATCATTTTGATTTTGACATGACAAATAGTTTTAGGCTTTCAAATAATACGACAGAAAAGATCTTAAAGACGATGTTAAGAAGACTGATTTATTTGTAGTTGACGCAGTTCAGAAATTCGCATATCTTCAGGATCAAGCAAACAACGCTGACCATGTTTTTCAGAAAGGTAAAAACTGGTTAGGAGCTGAAATTTGTATGAGCATAGTTCATGGGACTCTTTATAAACTGAGAAAGTTGCTCACCTATCCAATTACCTCTAGGCCAGTTACGAGCGTTCAAAGGTCATGAAAATGGATTTTTTGAAAATTTCTTAAAAACTTTTTGTTCCAGAAAGCAAATGTGTTATCCAAACTTGTAGGTTACTAAGGTAATTTCCCATAAATATTGTCAAGAGATTTTTTTTCAATATTATGTACAAAATCATTATAGCAAAAATTCCAATATTCTTTTTGATAGTTGTAAGGATAGACAAAACAATAAAACGCTTCAGAGCAGCATCATTGGTGCGTTTCAGCTCGATTATATGAGAGTACCAACTTTCTAACAACAATTTACGGCCAATGCAAACAACAAAAGTCGATACATTGCAATTCTTTCTGAAAAGTTGAAGGCTGCAAATATCCAAGTGAGGCAAGCTGAGGTTAAGTTAGATAGACGTGTTTACACCTAGGAAACTTTCTCCCTTTTCTTTAAACCACTTATTTTCCAAATAAAGTCTACTTCTTTGAGAGCAGTACATGTACCGAGGGGGTGTGGAATCCTCCCCTTCTTTGTTAAAGCAGTTTCTGCGTTTGTTCTTTGCGCTATTGATTTTTCGGAATATTCTGCTATGACATCTATTACGGAGCTGATGTGCGGGCCTACTTATAGATTCTAAACACTTAAGGACTATTCACATGAGAGCGACTAACAACCGACGAATGAACGAACATTCGACCATTTTGACATTTCGTTCAGATGCATTTTTTGTATTCGTCACGAATGGCGTTTACTTAGACAACTAAGAATGATTTTGAGGTTAGTGGCGCGCGAACAATTCATTCGTTGCAGTGTGGATGGTATGTGGAACGCGAATAGTGTTTGACAGTTCGTAGCAATCATATTGGAATTCGCGACGACTAATTTATTTATACTAAAAATTCTCTCATTTTAGCAATTACAACGCAAGTTTTAATATATTAATATTAAATTAAACTAGATTTCTACCCTATTGTAAAGTTTTTGTGAAGAATTCAGGCTTATACATATATGTTTTAAATCCCATTTGCTTTTTATTCGTTGGTTGTTGGTCGCTCTCACGTGAATAGTCCTGTAGAGCGCTTCAGATAAAGTACTGGCCAAATCTGTTTTTTCGCTAAACAAGTAGTAATGTTGTTCCACCTTGTTCAAACATGAACATACCCAATCTATGGATAACCCAATATGTATGTGAAATAAAGATAAGACAGATCATCCTAAGCATACACTGACGGTTATCTATAGATAAATAACATTTAAGTAAACAACATAGACATTAAGAATAGAAAGATAAGAAACATAGACATTAAGAATAGAAAGATAAGACAAGAAAATTGTATATATATAGAATTAACATAGTGAAATAAAATTAGTATTCATTCGACTTACAACCGAGTTTACTCAACACACCTAACGCTTGACCTTTATATAGCATATTGTTTCATTAACATTAGGAGGTTCATCAGATATACATATGTACAATTTCCTGGAGGCAAGCCAAAAATGATGCTGATGTTTTGATTAACGAAACAAAATGCAGCTACTAGTAAAACTGAAAGCCCGAGATCCTCGCGACAGATTTACTTTCGAAAATCAGCTAAAACTAAAATTTAAACTAAATAATTTTGTTGTACTCAAGGCTTAGCCACTTTCCAAAAATATGAAGCGCACATTTTATTTTACTGTTTGGGGTAACTCATGCAAATTCAAATTCTTTAAGCTGTTTAAAAATATTGACGACCACATACCGAATATGTTTACCAGAGCTAACTGCCCTTCCAATATTTGTTTTTGAAAATACTAAAAGTCTATTTCTGGCATTTAATAAAACACCTTCGAATGATAAGATAGTATCGATGCTTTAAGATATTCCACATTTTTGTTTAATTGAATAGCCTCATCAACAAGGCTGTATCATTATCTTCCATTTTTCCAACATCAACCGCTTTTATAGAGCTTACTATTAAACTGAAATTCGGAAGAGAAGAGATAGTGTATGCTAATCCTGAAAGCTGGGTAATAATGTTTTGGAGCCAATGACCACTCTGCTAAAATCAGAACCTGATAGACTTCTTACAATAATATTTTATCAATTAATAAATAATAAAGATAACGGTTCTTATTGTGGTTGTCAAAACCGGCATTAAATTCTTCTATAGTTTGTGCCCAATGTCATGGACAGTCATGTACGAACTCTATTGAATAAAATTGTTTTCAAAAAATCCGTTTTTGATAAATTTAAAAAAAAAAAAAACATTTTCTCTACCTTTGATCCCTCATAGGTGACCTTGCGGTAATTGGATCGGTGAGGGCTACTTCCTTGTAAAATCATATGTCTAGCAAGTCACCGTGTGCATCTTTCAATTACCAGTCTACATAGTCTTGGTTAAATGATAAAATATGTTTAACGGCGTTATACACACATTCTACTACAATTTTACCTTGATCTTTTGTAACGTTTTGAAATTTTTTGTTCAAACTTCCAAACCTTATTCCTGCTATAATATCTATCTATTTTTTTTTTTGATCCGGTATCCCTCATTATGCTGCTTCTTTTTACTTTACAGAAGTCGCTATTTCTAGAGGTTCTTCAAGATTTTATCTTGCACTTGCAGTGATATCTGAAGTCATAGCTTTTCTATAACGAAGTAGTGCCCCGTGTGAATGTTAACCTTAAATCTGTAAATAAATGAATAGTATTTTTCAATCGCCTGTCAAATTAAAAACTACATTTGCAACAATTTGTATTGGTTTTGATATAAGGAAGGAAAAAACGGTGAAAATTCAAGATCTCAAAAATTGAGTTCAAAAATAAAAATAAAAAAAGAAATACATATACATATCTACATTTTGTATTTGGTGCAAGGAAATAAGTGCCCAGGAACTAAGTCCACTGAGGGACTTCTCACTTGTGCAGGGAAATAAGTCCCCAGGAACTAAGTCCACTGAGGGAATAAGTTCTCACTTAATGGGAACGAAATCCACTTTACTATAGTGGATGTAAACGCGAGCGGGTCATAATGCTGTATAATTAATATTCTGTATTTCAAAATACTGTATTTCAAAATACTGTATGTACCAAATACTGTATGTACAAAATACTGTATCTCATAATACTATATCTCAAAATTTTGTATCTCAAAATGCTGTACGACCAAAACACAAGCTTTTAAACATCAACGAAACGCATGAACACGTGGAAGTATTGATTTTATGTTGGTTATTTTCCAGATTCTTTAAATGTTAAAGAAACTTTGCATACAATACACCCAACCTCGCACCTACCCCAAATCCAAGCACGGGGCTTGCTTAGATACCTCACTGTTTATACGTGTGGTTCCCAGGGCTTAACATGGGAATTTATTTCACATTCAAAGGGAACTAAAACCCACAGTTTTTTGTAACGAATTTCCCGCCTTGCATGGGAACAAAGACCACCTTAGTAAAGTGGATTTCGCTCCCATTAAGTGAGAACTTCCTGGGAACTTATTTCCCTGTACAAGTGAGAACTTAGTCCCTCAGTGGACTTAGTTCCTGGGGACTTATTTCCCTGCACCTTTGTAGCTAGCTCAATGGAATTTAAAATTGTCAAGTTTAACCTTTTCATAGGTATAAATAAGTAGAACCTTTGTATATAAAACTTATAGTACTATCAAGAAGACGAAAGACGAAAGGCTAGGGACTGCAATTGCTAGATTTGTCTTTGCTAAATTTAATAATAAAATATTCTCTTTTTTACTACTCTCCACTGTAAAAGCGTGCGCTAATTTCTGCGCCACCACCAGGCTAGCGTTCGCAATACAAAATCACGCTCCATAATAATACTATAGGTTATATACATATACAAAGGTAGAACAAATAAAATCTACGCCCAATTAGTTATCCTTTAAGGAAATATTATGTTCGCATTCTTTTGAGCAAACGCTTTAATCCCGATCTGTGTCTGAAATGATCACATTTTTATGACACTCATTTCTGATAATAATATCGTCTATCGTTTATTAAATTAAAGGTTTAAAATCACGCACCTAACATTTTGAAACCAAAATTTCGAATTTTTTTATATATTTGAACTGAAAGTGAAGATCATTAGGAATATACATACATATTTGTAAAAGAGTTAGACATAGTCTTAATGTAAAATTTTACACAACATCAAAATAAGATGGCCAATCCGTAAATCTTTACTTTTCTGAGGTCACATCAGTAACGCGACGGAATTTCATCCTATAACTTAACTGCACGTATTTTTGATTTTTGCAATTCAGGATACTCAAATATTTCAAAGACAATATTTAACTTTCAGTTAAACCACGTTTTATTTTATAAACTCACAAGATCAGTGTCACACACGTAACAATGGGAACACCCTTATGTAAATCTCACTAATTCATTCAATAAAAAGATTTAAGACGGATTTTTTCAAATGCATGAATTACCTACCAGTTCCTGGCATTTCATAATGCAAGGCTCATTTGAACAACTCTTGATAATTCAGAGTCCAGTTTATAACAAAACAATTAAATATCTGTTATAATTTTTTTGTATATAAAATTTTGTATGTAATTAATTTTGATTTTTGTATTGGATTGTTTATAATTTTTATTTTAAAGTTCACTTGTCAAAATAACAATTTGCATTTAAGTTGCATAGTTTTTTTTTTAATGAACAAATTAAACACAAATTAAAAATTAAACTGTCCCATTACCTCTGACACCATCATTCAGAAGGCCGCATTATAATGTCATCAAAGCCGGGATTCAATCACTTTTATGTAAGTAAATAACACACAGATATATTCGTTTATTTGATATAATATTTAAAATTAGCCTTAAATTAAACAAAGAAAAAATGCAGCAAGATTGTTTGCACTTGAGTTATCATGCAACTTATTTACACATCATAGCCCCCAGCACACAGATACTAAGTTATTAAATTTAAACCTACACAACATAATATCATTACAGTTCCTGACCTAGACCCATTTAGACCATCGCGTAAGTTTTCTGCTCCAAAGCCCTTTGAGGATCCAATTGACGATGAGACCAAAGAAAAACAGCGTCTTCGGAAAGAGCGTCTCATGACTGTAAACGAAGAAGCATCTATCGATGATGTTGCTATTCAAAAGAAGAAGGCACAACGAAACGATGAAATGAAACGTTTGGAATCAAAGTAAGTATGCCCCTATTTCGTCAAGTATGAAGATTAACAGATGATTTGCTTTTACATTATACAGGGCTCTAGAGGAAGACAAGAAGAGGAAAGCCGAGGCTGAGAGAAAAGCTAAGTTAGATGCTGATAAGCTCGCTGAAGAGCTCAAAAAAGCAGATGAAGAGGCTAGAAAGGCCCGCGAGGCTCGTCTTGCCGAGCAAGCGCGTCTCGTTGAAGAGGCTGAGAAAGCTCGTTTAGCTGAAGAAGCAAAACTCGCTGAGGAAGCACGTCTTGCCGAAGAAGCTAAATTGGCAGCAGAAGCTAAACTTGCGGAGGAAGCCCGTTTAGCTGAAGAAGCCAAACAAGCTGAAGCCGCTAAACTTGCTGAAGAAGCTCGCTTGGCTGAAGAAGCCCGTTTAGCCGAAGAGGCTAAGTTAGCTGAAGAAGCTCGCAAAGCAGAAGAACAACGCTTGGCGGAAGAGCAAAAAACCCGTGAAGAAGAAATGAGCCGTTTGGCAGAATTAGAAAAGATCGCTGAAGAAGAACGTGAGGCTGAGCTGGCCCGCCAAGCAGCTGAATTATCTGAAATGGCTCGTCAAGAAGCTGAAATTGCTGCCCAGGAGTTGCAAGCCATGCAACAAAGTTCCACTGCCGAAGTTCCAGCTGATGAAGAATCAGCTGAACCCACTGCCGATGCTGAACCAGTTGAAGAAGAATCAAAGCCTGTCATTGAGGAACCCCAATCTCCAATTGAAGACAAGGAAGAAGCAGAAGTTGCTGCTGAATCTGTTGTCAGCATTGACGAAGTTAAATCAGATATTGAAGAATAAACACACAATAATGATGGTTTCTTCTTTTTTGACTCTTTAAGTAAGACTTCGTTGTTTTTTTATAAGCTTAAAAACCTATAAGCATTGTTTTAAGTTTTAACTTTTATTTTCGATTAACGTATAACAAAGACAAGAAATTAAGCAAAAAAACTATTTTTAAGAAATTAATTTATTTATTTATCAATTGGATTGTCTGAAGTGGGATCAAGGTCCTTATATAATGTACTGCTAAGAACGTATTTTCTTATATAACTTAGCATGAGTATATAAGGAATACTCTGCCTTTATTTTCAGTTAAGCATTTTGCCTGTCTTTTTTAAATGCATTTGATGAATTTTTGTTCAGTATAATTTTTATTTTTAATCTATGTATCGCTTGCCGAGCCCAACGATTTATTTTGTTTTTTTCTTGAAGCAAAAATTTATAAAGTATAATAATTATTTTAAAACGTTTACTTATATATTAATATTTAAAACATGAAAATAAATTATATCAATTCTTAATAAAGAACAAAAACAAAATAGAATGAGTTTTATTATGAGGATGATTTCTTTTTTACCACATAGAGATCATAAGTTACTTCGATATACATATGTATACTTGAGATATAGCATGCAACTTGAGCTCTGGGTTCTGGGGCGGTGAAGGTTTTACATGTATAAACCTTAAAAAGAAAAACGCAGAAGGGCGCCATCACAGGCACAGCTCCAATTAAACCACTGTTATACAACATGATATAGCAACACAAAAATACATAAACGTAGTACCTTAGGACAAGTATGACATATTGTCAATTCTGGACACTCCGGGATCATCGAATTGTCTGTTGTTTTGAGATATAGTGCCGAAAGACAGATTGTGCATTATGTTAACTTCCTTATGCAGCAGTACCTCTCAAACATACAAGGGATTATGTTTTACCATAATGGACACGCTTCAGTCAGAAATGGAAGTCTTAATGCTTGGTAACAAATAATCTTCACATCGGATATAAAATAGCTAGTTGGAGTAGAAAACACTTTTCAGAGGCTTAAAATGAACTCTGCAATTATTTTCTCTGAGTATTTATGTGCTCATCGTAGTGTCTCTCTTTGACATTTACAAATGTCAAAAAAGGTCGGTTTACTTATAGCGTTTTCGCTGAGCCGTCCGTAAGCATTCCAAATGCTTCTAAAATCTTTTGATAGGCACTATATGACAGTTCTTAATCTGAAGATGACACTGAGCGATGCAGATTTCAGCTGGAAGTACTATATCAATTTTTGAAGGAAAATCTTAAGAAATGAATAGCTATAGCTCGGCCTTTCCTAAGCGATGATAAAAGATGAGGGCATATCCCAAAGATTTGCAAGTAATGTTAGATATACGGTATTGGGGACACAACCCACAATGTGGTTGGTACATTTATTTATAGGATCTTAAGTTTAACAATCCAATTTTAAATTTATCCAATTTCCAATATGCATGCAATTATAATACAACGAATAACAATGGAAATCATGTGGTATTTGTTTGAAGTGGATTTACATGTTTCTGCATCTGAAAAATGCAAAAAAGTAGAGAGAGGCAGACGCATGTTGAAACCCGAAAGTGAGAGAGAATACACAGGTGATAACTCTTTTTCACTTCCTATAAACTGTTATAACTTTCTGACCTGTTAATACGAAACTATGCAATGGAAATTTAACTTACCTCCATTTTCTTCCATTTCGATTTAATGTTTTTTTTCATATTATGCGTCCGTCAACAAAAATTATAGAAAAATGTGAAAATATCGTAAATTTACAAAATGCAGACGAAGACGCTGTAATAAAGATGAATATGTTCGTCTTTTCTATAATCTTGATTTCTGCATTTCTCGAATTTCCTATAAACTAGAAATGAAGTTCTTCTGCATTTTGCTTTTTTTCTCTCTATCTAACAAACATGAATTCTGTATTTGGCACTCCATTTTTTTTGCAGAAATCAAATGCAGATACATGTAAATCCACCATTTTATGTTTATAATAACCAGTGTTTTAGATTGGAGATTTTTTGATAGTTTTTGACATAAGAAAAGATTTTATAAATAAGTATTTGTTTGACGTGGCGTAAACCCGAAGTAAGTGCTTCGGCTCGGTTTAACTATTCAGAGGTTGGACCGAATATTAATCTAATAAATAAGGCTAAAAAGTTTAACAAATTGCTACTTAGTAAAATGTTTAGCCCTTAATAATAGGGGCGCAACATTTTAAACAAGCTATTATTAACATATTAGCATAATACTACTTAACAATTTGCTTACTTTGAGGTAGTTTACTAGCTCATTCTTAATTTTAAACATTTTCTGATAGTTCATGTAAAAAACAGCCTTATTTATTATTTTTCACTAATACTGTGTTCAACCTCGGAATAGTTAAACCGAACCGAAGCACTTACTTCGGGTTTACGCCACGTCAAACAAATCCTTATTTATAATATATTTTCTTAGCCGTATTAGCTACGCCTTCCTTATGTCAAATATACTGGGAAAAAAAGTCACCAATCTAAAACTCTGGTTATTATACACGTAAAGCAAACCCCAGCTGATTTCCATTTCCGCTGATCTATTTTCTTTTGTGTCGAGTACAGGGTTGGCCGAACTCTAACTTTTTAACATTTGTTACGTCTAGTACTCATTTACTAATTGAGAAAAGTAAAGTTTGTTGCATTAAAGATCTCATTCGGATCCTACTGCAAAGCTTTTATTCTTTGAACTTCAGATTGTTTCTTGATATAGGAGGTATTAAACTCAAATTCTTTTAGGGTTTTCATAGAAATTTGAAATGATCTTAACTCTTAAACATGACTTGGTATGGGATTATATGGACATATTTAAAGCTGAGTTTTCAGAAAAGGATTTTTTTAAGACTATAAGCTTACATAATCTTATTGTAAGAAGAGAAAATAGTTTAGCTATAAGATTTAAGTAGTTTTAAGCTGCAAAAGTGTTTACCTCTCAAAATAAAAATATAACAATAACAAGATATTAATACTTAGGTATAACAATGGGATATAAGAGAGTTGTATGGGAGTTTTTTTTTTCAGATTTCAAGAGTTTAGCTCTGGAGAGTATGTTAGTTGGACTTAATCATTTTTAATAAGCGAAGTGAAAATGGCTGGTCCAAAAGCTACATAATTATTGGGCTGAAGGTGGATTTACTCCAATTAAAATGGAAAATGATCGTACTGGAGCTCTCTTCGACAAGTGTGCTGCGCTCCTTAAAAATAAACAGTTTCAATATAATTACCAGTTCTTGGTTTTTATTATTTTTAAAAAGTTTTTTTTTGGTAATATTTATATGTACGTACCTTGAAACGACAGCGTCTGCTCACCAAATGCGAACAAGCACAAAAAGAAATCGTAGCTTAACTCTGTCGGCCTGAAGCTCACCGCTAATTAAAATCACAAAAAAAAGAAACCTCGTTGGCGTGAGATAATTTGTGGTTAAAAAATCTGCCCTTTTCAATTTACCTTTCCTCATTGCAGGATTAAATTATCAAAAATTTGAACTAAAAACTTAATAGACATTGTCAGTTGCATATATTTATAAGGGCTATACCATATTATATTCTTAAATATTTAATGAATTATTATAATAAAAAAAATTCATAGGATTTGTAATCTAGTATACATACATATGTATAATATTAATTGTTTGTTTTGCAGATTAGCAAATGGTCTCTTGCTGCAACTAAATCGTCGCAACATACCTTGTACAATAAATTCAGCATTAAAAAATATCTTTAAATCATGTGTTCATAATCCAAATCCTTTGATTATGCCAAAGAAAATTGTTTGTCTGCAAAAATAAACTTCCCATCTATCATGTATCATTCCTACAATTCCTCACCTTTATAGTAAATGAAACATTTTCAGTTGTTGTACAAACCTTCATAAGATCATAAATGTGCAAAATTGTTTGGTTTTCATTATTCTATTTTTTTTATGAATTAACTACGTATGTAGCAGACGTAACAAATTGTAGTAAATTAGGCATGTAGTTGAATCGGCCAACCCTGGACGATTCACGTCTTTTTTTGACTTTGACAGTAAATGTTACCTATCCGGTTTTGGTCGTTCGCCAACGTATCGGATACTAAAGTATCTTATGTCGATTTCCTTTACATATGAGAAATCAATTTCTGTGTGGAGATTTCGATCTCTCGACAGATTTCACGTTCCTTTACACCAAAAAAAACGATTTTTTTTGACAGAGATCAAATCCCTCGAATCCGTATTTGAAGAAGGATTTACATGTATACGAAATACGCACACCAAAACAGAAAATTTGACAAGGTATCGAAATCCCGAGTGAGTAAAGGAAATCGACATTAGATACCCTATCGGTCTACGAAGTGAACGCGGCCATTGTGATTGTATGCATATTGGAAATTGGATACATTTAAAATTGGATTGTATAAAGTTCAAATCCAATAAATGAATGTACCAACCACATTGCGTTCCCAATACCGTACAACTGTTAGAGCGTTTGGAAAATGTAAATAATTTATTAATGCAAAATATCTATCCTTTTTGTCTTAGTAAGAAACGAAAAAAAAATTGCTTATGTCGTTTTTATTTGGCAATCCGGAATCTCTCTCCGATCCGGAATCCCAATTGAACACTTTTGTTTGCTTCTGATGATTCTGAAGTTTTGTTTGATTGTATATGTGAAACATCAAATGCGTACAATAATCAAAATCAAGAAAAATGTTTGTTGAAAGCAGGGTTGGCCTAATTGTCACTTTTTAGAAATAACTACATTTGTTACGTCTGCTACGTATTTTATGTAGTTAATGTAGTTAAATGTAGTTAATTGTAGTTAATGTAAGAAATTGTAGCATTGCTGTCAATTAACTGTCAGTTATGCATTTGAAATTTGAATTTTTAAATTAAACGTTATTCCTACAATTCTTCATCCTTATGGTAAATGAAACTTTTTTTTTTTACAAACCTTCATTAGATCATAAAAGTGCAAAATTGTTTTTTTTCCTTTATTATATTGAATTTTTATGAATTTATTACTACTAATATGTAGCAGACGTAACAAATTGTAGTAAATTAGGCATGTAGTTTCTTCAATAAACTACGCGTAGTTAAATACTACGTTTATATGCAGTATCGAAAGATCGAGTTGGATTAGGGTCGGATTTTCGACTCACATTTCTACTCGACACCGCTGAGCGATTGGGATCGAGTCGAACGAAGCTCATTTCAACTCAATACAGGTATATAAAGGTTCGAAGCGAGCTTCAAGCTCGCTTCAACACCTCATATAAACGTAGTAAATCATGTAGAAAATGTAGTGTAGTTAATTCGGCCAACCCTGGTTCGCACAATTTGAATACCAAAAATCACAGGTGTTGAGGTTGACGTTTAAGTATATGAATGTGTGAGTGCTTCTGGTTTTGCTTCTGATTTCAAATCCAGAAGCAAATTTCTCTTCTTCTCAGAATTAGAACTGTCATTTTTTCCCAATTGAACACTTTCCTTCCTTCCGGATTGCCAAATAAAAACGACATTACACTCCTTTTTGTAAATTTCACAAGATGTCATTTCAAAATGAAATGATCTTATACCTCCTATGAACCAGTTTAAGCTTATTCCACCGCTATTCCTCGTGCATTTTCATTATAATTAAGGTTTTCAGGATTAGAGCCGTTGTAAGGTCGAAGTAACTTTACTCCGTCGCTAAAACGAGTTAGTAAATAAGGCTGTAAGTAAACAGACCTGTTTTGAAGTTTGGAACAGGATTCGGACTCATAAATCCCAGATAGCAGTAAATTGGCCAAGAAATCGCAGTAGAAATACATATATTGGTCGCGTTCACCTCGTAGTCCGATAGGGTATCTAAGATACTTTAGTATCCGATACGTTTGTCGAACGACAAAAACCGGATAGGTACCATTTACTGTCAAAGTCAAAAAAAGACGTGAATCGTCCAGGGTTGGCCGATTCAACTACATGCCTAATTTACTACAATTTGTTACGTCTGCTACATACGTAGTTAATTCATAAAAAAAATAGAATAATGAAAACCAAACAATTTTGCACATTTATGATTTTTTTTTTAGATTAAGAATTTTATTTTTCAATTTGTTTTATATACAATTTGACTTAAAACTAACTTATTACTAAATTAAATCATGTTGGCTCAACAATAGGGGCCCAACGTTCTTCATTTGGCTTTACATAATGCTATTTGCTTACAATATCATATTAATGTTTTCTTAATCTAATTCATGATTTTTTTAATATTAACTAAATAATAATTTTTGATGAGTGGGCGTTTTATCCCCTGTAGTATTGATTGTTGTTCTTCTCGTAAAAGGGTGCGTTGTCGTTATGGATGATGTCTTCAAATTGATCGTCAGTGATGGCTCGGGTGTATAGATACTTGTCACGAGGCTCCAGTTCATGCCGGAGAAGTTGTTGCACTTCTGTGTTGGGATGATCTTCCAGGTTCCTGATGATTTTTCCGGAGAGCTGCAGTAAATACTTGTCCAATGGTATTAATTTTGCTTCTTTATACAGATTCCTTGTTGGTATATATTTCTTCGTCAGTGTGTTACGATACAGTCCAGTGCAAATGCGGAGCATCTTTCTTTCAAAAAGCTTCATCTTTTTCATTGCTGTAGGTGAAATAGTAAACCAGATGGGAAAGGCGTAGGTCAGAACGGGTCGGATAAGTTGTTTGTACACAAGCAGCTTGGTTTTCTTACTTAGTCCACTTCGCCTCCTGAGAAGCGGATGGACCAAGTGCAGAGAATAGTTGGCTCTCTTCAACATCAAGTCCGCATGCCTTTTGAATTTGAATTTATTGGAAAAGTTGATTCCTAAGTACTTCGTTGATGATTTGACTGTCACTTCAGTGTTGTCTGGAAGCTTTATTTTGATTGCATCACAGCGTGTTGCAAACGCTCGTCTTCGAATGACAGTCACTGGTGTTCGGAAGCAGATGAGTTCAGTCTTTTCGCTGTTTATCCTCAGTCCCCATTTGACATAGTATTCCCATAGGTTTTTAATGTGCTCTTGCACTCTCCTGGCAGCAATTTCTGGTGAAAAAGCGGTGGCGTATGTGATTGAGTCGTCTGCATAAAGCTTCGTCTTTGTACCTGATATGTTGGCTGGTTGATCAGCAGTGTAAATGTTGAACAGCAGTGGTCCAAGTTTTGATCCTTGAGGAACTCCAGCGTTAATTCCTTTGGTTGATGACACATGTTTTTCTACCTGTACATAAAAAAGTCTATGGGTTAGGAAATTTTTGATTATTCTTACCAGGTAATTAGCAAGTCCAAGTTCCGAGAGTTTGAATAGTAATCCTTTTATCCAAACGCTGTCGAAAGCTTTTTCGATGTCCAGCAAACACGCTACAGTGGTTTCCTTTTTGTTGAGTCCAATTGTAACATCAGAATGGAGTCCCAGTAATGGATGTATGGTAGAATGTTTATTTCGAAAGCCATACTGAAACTCCGGTATGACATCTCTTTCTCTGCAGAAAACGTTGAGTTTCTTCAATATCAATGCCTCCAGTATCTTACTCATGCAGCTGAGCAAAGAAATTGGCCGATATCCTTCCACATTTGCGCGGTTGTTCTTCTTCGGGACAGGGACCACTTTTGCGGTTTTCCAGGCTGCAGGGAAATAGCTGTTGTTCAGGCAGTTATTGAAGATTATAGTCAACAGGAGAACAGCAAGATTTGGTAACTTTTTAAGCACGTAATTAGAAATCTTGTCGCTTCCTGCTGATTTTTTGGAGTTTCCAGTGAAGATAATGTCAGCTACTTCTTCAGGAGAAGTGAAAACATCTGTCAGCGTCGGCTCCGATGATGGGTTTTCCTCATTGAACAGGGTCACGGTTTCGGTGTTTGCTGATATCTCTTGAAAGCGAGTTTCTACATCTTCGATAAAGTCAGGAAGGTGCACGGGAGGGCGATCTTTGAAACTATCATGAAAGTGATTTGCAAACGCTTCAGCTTTCTCTGCAGAAGTTGTTGAAACTTCTTGTCCGTGAAGGATGGTGTCTGGAATTGAGTTCGCTTTTCCAACAATCAGATTGATCTTTTTAAACGTGTCGGGTCCAGGTTTGATATCTTCGAGTCTCTTCCTGAAATCCCTTTCCTGATGATGTTTTATTGCCTGGTTGAACATTGTGTTAGTGCACTGAAGTTCTGAGTGTAGCCGACGGTATTCGACACTTTCCCTGTTAAAGGTCCTGTGGAATATTCTTTGGAGGCTTTTGCGGAGTCTTTGCCGGTGAGCATATATTAATTGTATATGTTGGGGTAAGTTTGCATATTTATCTCTGCTGGTGCGGGGTGTTTTCTGCCTGTCCAAAGCATTGTTGACAACTGTTTCAAATTGAGCAATGGTGTTATCGATCTCATTGTTGTTGAGATTGTTGACGCTGGAGACTTCTGGTAGGCGTTCTTCAACTTCTGAACGGAATCTTATCCAGTTCAGTTTTTCGTATTGGATTTGGAATTCGGGAATAAGACGTTCAGTTGTAATCCTGTAATTCAATCTGACTCTCATCTCAACCGCCAGATGGTCCGAGTCACTATCGTGTGCAACACAAGTGAAGTTTTGGAACTCGGGAAGGATGTTCGTAAAATTGGACGTCACTAAAAAGAAGTCTAGCAACGACGGAGTTCTTGGAAATGTGGGCCTATGTTGTGATATAACCACCAATGAGTGAAGCTCAGGGTTGTCTTGCAGCCAGTCCACAATTGCTTTTCCTTGTGTAGATTCCCTGGTGTCCAGCCAGAGTGGGTGTCGTGCATTGAAGTCACCTCCAAGTACACAGTACGTATATTGGCTAGCCAGATTGTTGATGGCGTTGAGGTCATGTATGATGTCACATCTTGTTGCGTTACACTTGTTGTATACTGAGACGAGAAGCAGCGTCTCATTATACGACATAATGATCACAACGGCTGTAGTCTCCATGCAGCGCAGTACAGGTACCCTAACGTACTCGCTTTTAAGGTCCGATTTCAAGAGGATGGCAGTTCCTCTGCCTTCAGATGTCTTGTCCTGTCTATAGGATGTGTAGCCTTCCGGTTTAAGGGTGTTTCTTGCGGTGATGTTTGTTTCCTGTAAAAAGATAATATCGGGTTTCTTTGATTTTAAAAAAAAGTTTAGTGAGATACGTCTGGCTGTAGAATAAATAGAATTAACGTTATATGTAATGAAAGATAGGTAGTTTCTTATACATAATGAACAAATAAGTTTACCCAATATAACTGTCTTTTCTTTATCATTGAGACTACCGTAGTTGCTTGGAACTACCTCCTTTGCCTTTTGGAGAAGAGAAAGGAGATCTGTTCCAAACAGTCTTTCGGTATCATCAAATATGTTGAAAGACTGTGATTGTCCTTTTTGGCTTGATGTGTTGGATGGTGTAGTCCTCTTCTGGACTACTGGTTTGGAAAATGGCGTTGTAGCTGGCGCTGGCGGAGCTGGCTTATTTCCTGCTTTCTTAAATAGGGCTCCCAAAGGTTTTGAAGCTGCTCCAGATGTGGCTGCAACGCTGGCGTATGATAAGCCATTCACAATCGCATTTTTTGCTGATGTTACAGCAATTTGGTGATTTTCACGCTTCTGTGTTGCTGTCTTCCTTTTTTCGGCCAGTTTCTTCTTCCTTGCAGGACATCCACTGTAGCTGGCAGGGTGCCCAGTCTGTTGGCAGTTAACGCAGAATACCATATCGTCACTGACTTTGTGGAGGGTCCTAGAGCAGTTTCCTGGATTATGATCCTCCTTGCACTTTACACAACGGTATTTCATGCCACAGTTGCTAGCAACATGTCCAAACTTTTGGCAATTCTTACACTGTGTAATGGTGGTTGACTTAAACTTCTCCCAATGGACTTTTTGGTGCATAAGAAGTGTTTTTCCGTAAATTGCTGGGATATCAGATGTTTTGGAAACTTCAACGACGAAGCTATTATACTTCCTGTCCGATCGGGTCTTGTAGGGACTTACTGCTAAGACTGCGATGCCTTCCGCAATGAGCTCCTCCTTAACTTCAGTGGCTTCATAAGTTTGATGAATGCCTTTAAGGACCAGCAGTGTCTTCTTGTCTTCTTTGGCGGTATAGGTGTTGAATTCTGTCTTCTTCACCTTCAGGAAATCTCGGATCTTCTGGTGTTCCTCTTTGGTCTTTGTTGTGATAACAGATTTTTCACTATTGATGTTGTGAACTTTGAATACTACACCTTGAGCTTTCAAATGTTTACTGATTTCCGCCACGTTTAGCTTGAAGCACACAATTGGTGGCATTAGTGTAGATCGGGGTTCCTTGTTGGGTTTTTCGAGGTTTTGTTGTTTTGTTGTGTTTATTTTCTCTGCGTTGGTGACAGAAGCTTCATTATCCATTGCAGGCTTTTTGGTCTTCTTTGGTGAAGTTATTGGTGACTCCGAAGGCTTTCTTTTTGATCTTTTTGTTTGTACCACCTCAAAATCAGAGTCTAAATTCACCATTTCTTCGGTTTGCAACATCTCTGAAGGTTCTTCTTCTGTAGGTTGCACGTTCAAGTTTTCCTGTCCTACAACTTCTTCGATTTGTTGTTCTGTAATTGGATCCATAATTTGTTGCGTATCCATTACTTCGTCCTTGTCATCTTCGTAAAGCTGGTCTATATCACCGAGCTTGGCGTGAATGTTGACCAGGAACTCTTTTCCGTGCGTTCTCATGCCTTCTTTGATGTGAGTCTTGAGTGCCTCGTAAGCTAAATTTACGTCACTCTTCCTTTTTTCGGCTTTTCCCATTTTTAAATGGGTTTCCAGAAAATAGATTTATTGTTTTTTAATTACTTAAAGGATTAAGATTTAAAATTGTAATTAACAAGAAGGATAATCCACATTCGGAAAAACCCTTCTTGTAATTAACTAGATTAATTTTAGCAGGTAGCGTAGGTAAACCTTTGCTAATCACTTTTTTCACTGAAATATATTATTTTATTACCGTTAGGTAGATTTAGTTTTTATTTTCACTACTTTTCTCCGCGCACTTGTGTACTCGATGAATGTCAACTGTGAACTGTTGCACATTTATGATCTTATGAAGGTTTGTACAAAAACTGAAAATGTTTCATTTACCATAAAGATGAGGAATTGTAGGAATGATACATGATAGATGGGAAGTTTATTTTTGCAGACAAACAATTTTCTTTGGCATAATCAAAGGATTTGGATTATGAACACATGATTTAAAGATATTTTTTTATTGTACAAGGTATGTTGCGACGATTTAGTTGCAGCAAGAGACCATTTGCTAATCTGCAAAACAAACAATTAATATTATACATATGTATGTATACTGGATTACAAATCCTATGAATTTTTTTTATTATAATAATTCATTAAATATTTAAGAATATAATATGGTATAGCCCTTATAAATATATGCAACTGACAATGTCTATTAAGTTTTTAGTTCAAATTTTTGATAATTTAATCCTGCAATGAGGAAAGGTAAATTGAAAAGGGCAGATTTTTTAACCACAAATCATCTCACGCCAACGAGGTTTCTTTTTTTTTGAGATTTTAGTGCTTGTTCGCATTTGGTGAGCAGACGCTGTCGTTTCGAGGTACGTACATACATATAAATATTACCAAAAAAACTTTTTTAAAATAATAAAAACCAAGAACTGGTAATTATATTGAAACTGTTTATTTTTAAGGAGCGCAGCACACTTGTCGAAGAGAGCTCCAGTACGATCATTTTCTATACTCTCTTTAATCGATAGAGCAAAATCCTCCCCTTATGCCAATATCCATGAGTGACACTTGCATTGAGGAAACCAAACAGTTTTCAGTTCTTGGTATGTGCATCATAGCCCATCTTAAGTGAAATGATCACATGTTCGACGTCGCTAAAAATGCTGCTAAGTGTTTAGGTTTTCACCGACTACGAAAGAAATTTGTCACACCTTCTGATCTGGCTGTAATCAATAAAGCTTATAGTGGTCCAAAGCTTGAGTAGGTATAATTCCCATATTTGGGCAAGTGCTCCAATAACCTAATTAAGTCTCTTGGATATAATAAAAAAAAGAGCTTTAAAAATGATATGTGATAGAAATATAACGGAAACAATTGTGCCGCAATGTTTCTTGTCTTTATTTGTATTACCGTTATTTCTTTAAACAGTGTTCTAGCGAAATAGCTAGTTAAATTCCTCCTCTTAACAATTTAACCTTAACACTCGCGCTTTTAGGAATGCTCATCAGTTAACCCTTGAGTTCAACTTCCCACGGACTGTGAAATACAGAGATTCTTTTTTCAGCCGGACTACGCGAATGTGGAATGCTCTATCTATCTCAATTTTCCCTTCCTATTTTAATACTGGGAAATATAAAGCTAATGTGTATCGGTATCATTTTAAGGGTAGTAATGGTAATGGCGGTCAGCCATCAGACGAATAGGGGGAACAACATGTAGCATACGAAAACATGCACGTGCCGTAACTATTCGGGACTGGTGGAAGTGTGATCATAGCCTCTCCGCGGCGGCCGCTAGAAACAAGCCTTTTAAAAAAGGTTTGGCTAATATGATCAGGCTGGTTCCTCAGGTTGGCGACAGGTTAATTCCCTGTCCCGTAAAACTAAAAGAATTACGAGACCGACAACAAGCCTCGGAAACGGACTGATCTCACGACGACAACCCACGCAAAGAAAAAGGAAAAACGATTTACGAATTTTCTTATGGAACGTACGATCGCTCTATAGAGCTCGAGCTGCTCAGCAGCTAGCCGATGCCCTGTCAAAGTATAAAGCTGACATAACAGCTCTTCAAGAAATCAGATGGACAGGGAATGGTGTTTTACAGAAGAAAGAATATGACATATACTACAGCTGTCATACAAAACACCATGTGCTCGGGGTAGGCTTCCTAGTCAGCGAAAAAATGAAGTCTACTATCATCGGCTTTAACGCTATAAGCGAAAGGCTATGCACCATTCGCGTGCGAGGCAAATTTACGAACATCAGCCTCATTAACGTTCACGGACCTACGGAGGAGTCCTCAGACGAAGAAAAAGAGACTTACTACGAACAAGTCGAGAGGGCCCTCAATGCCTGTCCAAGGTATGATGTTAAAATCATCCTTGGGGATTTGAACGCAAAAATAGGTCGGGAGCCGGTATTCAGGCATTACGCAGGCACCCATAGTTTGCATGAGAACACTAATGACAATGGACTTCGAGTCTTAGAATTGGCAGCATCGAAAAACATGGTCGTTGCGAGTACCAGGTTCCCGCGTAAAGATATCTACAAAGCCACCTGGGTATCACCTGATGGAGTCACTCGTAACCAAATAGACCACGTGTTGATAGACCGTCGCCACTACTCGAACTTGATGACGGTACGAACGTACCGAGGTGCCAATATCGACTCGGATCACTATCTTGTTGGTATGGTTTTCCGAGGGCGGATTGCCTTGCGAAGACGCATTGCATCCGCC
Organism: Chrysotoxum bicinctum; assembly: GCA_911387755.1. NCBI lineage: Eukaryota > Metazoa > Arthropoda > Insecta > Diptera > Syrphidae > Chrysotoxum > Chrysotoxum bicinctum. The sequence continues at coordinate 203,029,912 of OU426988.1, forward strand.
GATCAGGTTCGAATCAACACGGCTGCCCTGCGCAATGAAAACACCAGTAACACCTTTGGTAATGCGTTAGGACTCGCCCTAGAAACACCTGACTTAGGGAGAGTAAGTCCTGGAGCCAGTATGCTGGACGTAAATGAAAAGTGGACACGTCTTAAAAATACTGTCATTAGTACTGCCAACTCCATCTTAGGCAGCAGTCGTAAAAATCGGAACGACTGGTTTGATGATGAATGCAAGCTAGCGACTGAACGTAAGAATGTTGCGTACCGAGCAATGCAACAATCTCATAGAACGCGGGCACGCGAAGAGGAATATAAAGAGCTCAGAAGAACAGAAAAACGGCTTCACAGACAAAAGAAATCAGCCTGGGAGAAGAACCTAATCTGTGAAATAGAAAACAGCCGAGAGCGAGGTCCGCACCAGGCGCGGAAGTTCTACCAATCCGTCCGAAACATGACGCAGTACACACCACGCTGCACATACTGCAAGGACGGAGAGGGAAATCTGATCACCGATCCTGAAAGCATACTGGAGCGATGGGAAGTGTACTTCAATGAATTGCTAAATGGTCAGCTCACTGCAGAAGTGGAGGCTCCACTACTTCAAGAAGAATACCCTATGTTGCCGCCACCAAGCATAGAAGAGGTTGAGAAGGCTATAGGCCGGCTTAAACAGAACAAATCCCCGGGAGCCGATGGCATACCAGCCGAATTATTTCATCACGGCGGGCCAGCCTTACGTCAAGCAATTCATGATATTATAGTGCACGTATGGGAGCAAGAAGAAATGCCAGAAGACTGGCGAAAAGGCATAATATGCCCCATACATAAGAAGGGAGATGTCACAACGTGCAGCAATTATAGAGGTATCACGTTGTTGAGTACCGCCTATAAGATACTCTCCTCTGTCCTACAAGACCGGATAACCCCATACGCTAAAACCGTCATCGGACAATATCAGTGTGGTTTCATTCCAGGCAAATCAACAACTGATCAGATCTTTACCCTTAGGCAGGCGATGGAAAAATGTCTAGAATTTAACATCCCAACATACCATCTGTTTATAGACTTTAAGGCCGCCTATGATAGCATAGCCAGGGTAGAACTTTACAAAGCCATGAGAGAATTCGGCATCCCAAATAAATTGACACGATTATGTAGGTTGACCATGACCAACGTAACAAGCCAAGTAAAAATAGCCGGATTGCTATCCAGACCAATCAAAATCTTTAATGGACTCCGACAAGGGGACGGTTTGGCCTGCCTCCTCTTCAACCTGGCGTTGGAGAAAGCAGTCCGTGACTCTGGCACGGCAACAAGAGGGACCATCGTCAACAGGTCCAGCCAGTTACTAGCTTACGCAGACGACATTGACATCATCGGAAGATCCGAACAAGCTGTACACGATTCCTTCATCCAGATCGAGCAGGCGGCACAAAATCTGGGGCTGCACATTAGTGAAGGTAAAACAAAGTACATGGTGGCGTCGAATGCGAGAGGAACAGTTGGTCAAACAATCAAGGTAGCGGAGCACGAATTTGAAGTGGTGCAATCCTTTAAATACCTTGGGTCAATAGTAGCAGCCGATAACAATATAGAAGAAGAAATACGCGGGCGGCTTCTCAAATCCAACAGAGCCTACTATAGTCTGTCAAAGCTTTTCAAATCCAGAAATCTCACCATAACTTCAAAACTGCTGCTGTACAGGACCATGGTCCTGCCAGTACTCACATATGGATCCGAGACTTGGGTGCTTAGCAAAAGGCACTCCGACCTCTTAGCTGCGTTCGAGAGAAAAGTCTTAAGGAGAATTGTTGGCCCCATATGTGAGGAAGGACGATTCCGGAGACGGTACAATCATGAATTGTACGCAATCTACCTAGAAGCAGATATCGTGACAAAAATTAAGCTCGGTAGACTCCGGTGGGCAGGGCACCTAGCTCGCATGAGCGAAGAGGAACCTGCTCGGAAAGTTCTTTGTGGTACATTCTATGGTAGACGGCAGCGTGGTAGACCATGCTTGCGCTGGAGAGATGGCGTAGACCAGGACGCCCGAAGCCTTGGGGTGCGCAACTGGATGGCGTCGGCTAGAGACCGGGATAGGTGGAGAGACTTGTTGAAAGAGGCCAGGACCGGAACCCGGTTGTCGAGCCGATGATGATGATGATGAATAACCCCTTGTGTGCGCACTAATTATAAAAAAAAAGTAAAAAATATTGCGAAAAATCCATATTGCGTCTAATAAATCCCAAAAGATAAAAGATGTTAAGCTCTGTCATTTTCATTAAAAAAATCAAAACCAGTGAATCAAATCAGATGTGTCACTCTTTAGTATTAATAAAACCTCCTTAAGTAAATTATGTCCACAGAAGATATATGTACATATTCTTGGTCAACTAGAAATTACTTAAATGGAAAATGTTGTTATTTAAACTAATTTTACGTGGTGTTCATTACAATTTGTAGATGAAATCATTTATTCAGTTCGGTGAAAAACTAAGACAAAAGAAGTTAAAACGTATACTCCGTAAATTGCTTGAAAAATGTTTTAATCGCATTCGCTAGCCGTAGCTCATGAGCAAGGCGCCTAACTCATCTCAGTTATGAAAAACAATTCATTTCTTAAAACTACACCTACAATTTTGCTATGTGTTAGAGAATAGACGTTAGATAATTCGCTGCTTAGGATTTTTGATAACCCAGCAGTGTTTTTGAGTGCAAAGGAACTTGAACTTGATTGTGAAATATAAATAAAAAGTGATTTTTGTTACAAAATTAAATAAAACAAAATAAAAGCATTTACTTTTCATTGTTTCTACCGAATTTCAATCCCACTCTTTGATAAAACCCACTCGAGAAAGCCACAAATTTTAAGCCCCTTAATATTCGGTACTCCAGCGTTAAAAGTCAAGCGCTATTAGTTTCTAAGAAGACTAACAATGAAGATCTACTTCCGATTGTCTTAAATAATGCTATTGTTAGTTTTGTGAACTCCGTGACCAGTTTTGGCTCTAAGATCTTTACAAGCAGGAGACCATATAAATTCCGTTATTAGCCGTATTTATGGAACTTAAAGAAAACTCTGGATATCTAATGCTTTTACTCCTCAAGAAACAAAACTCCGTCTTATGAGAACTTAACTAGTAGCAATAATTTCATTTCCTGAAGTCGTGTATCCAAAGCTTCATTCTTTATCTGAACACAAACTACGTGTGGCGCTTAATAATACGAATCGCTTTGTGTACGGTGTTCGAAGATATGATCATATTTCAGCTTTTAGTACTAAAATTCTGAACTGCACTATTCTAGAATAAAAAGAATTATTGACACAAAAACACCTGTACGTCATCAAAAACAAGTAGTATAGTTATTCCTTTATTTAGATATCTAAACTCATCACGGCAAGGCATTCGCCTTTGGAATTTTTGTCAATTAGCATTAAGAGTCCGAAGTTTTCAAACATTTTTCAAACAATTAGGATATTAAATAGGGAAATAGCAAGAAATTGGAAGAGAAGAAAAGTCAATACAAGAAAAAAATATACATATGTATACATATCGTCGGCTGGATGCTATCTTGTTCAATGTCCATTTTTCAAAATGTTGGGAAATCGATTTTTAAAGTTCAAATTGAAAGTTTTTGTTTATATAAAAAAATATTTGATTGGTATTATTTTTTTTCTGAAAGCCTTGACAATTTTGTTTATAAATCAAGTTACAGGAATTGTTTTTATTTTATTTTGAATTAGTTATAAATTAAAATCAACGAGGAAGTTATTTTGGATATTGAACAAAGTTATATGGAGTGACAACAATTTGGTAAAATTTTTGGATATTGAACAACATAGAAAAAAACAAAAAAAAGGAGAAAACATGAAGCTGATTTTATATGATGTTATATAGAACAAAAAATAGTTTTATTTTTTAAAGCTGATTTAATAAAAAGCTTTCAAAGAAACAATAAAAATACATAATAGGCGTGTTTTGTTGACCTTCTTACTGTGAGCATTAAGAAATGCTTCACAATAAAGTAAGTTTTCAAAAACAATGAGTTAACTTCACATTTGAACTTCAGTTACTCTATGACTGAAAGTGGAACGTTGTTCACATTAGGGAGGTCAACGAAACACGCCTAATATTGTAATGTTTTCTTTTAGGTTCGTATTCACCGAGCGCTCCTAAACGGCTCTTAACTTTACGAGGCTCTTAACTTGAAATTTCTGTGCGGTATTCACCAACCACTCGCAAGTGTTTTTCGAAGTTCGAAAATGAGAGCCACTCTCTCTTGTTCAGGCATACCCAAACTGTGAAATGTTGTGTAATGTTGGTCTTGACAGCAAATGGATACTCTTCTAGTTGGCATTGCTCACATGGATTCGAGTCAAATGCGTGCGTGGCACACGCACAAGCGAACAAATTTTCGAAGAGAGCGCTCGTAAGTTAGGAGTGGTCGGGACCACTCCTAACTTTTAAGAGCGCTCGTAGATCTTCACTAATATTGCTTGGTGAATACGTTTATGAGCTTCTTAAGTTATGAGCGCTCGGTGAATACCGGCCTTAGAGCGAATGAAATTCAAGTGAGCTTAGGTAAAAAGACTTATTTGTTTATCAATTCAAATATTTATTTTACAAAAAAGTTACAAAAAATATATAATTCTTTTAGCAACGAAAAACAAAACAGAATTAATACGATGTTAAAGCTGTTTTAGTATGATACTAGGTTAAAACAACGAATTTGCAAATTTTAATCGGATATAGCATCATACTTTCCACACCCTTTTATTAAAGTTAAAATCATCGAACACCTACTTTATTTTTTTAGTATCGTGCTAGCTTCATATGACTCTTTGACATTTGCAAACATCAAAAAAAGTTCGTGTACTTACTTTTTTACACGAAATGTCATTGTTTTAGGTGTGTTCAGAAGCAATTTATTAAGAAAATTCTTTTAGTACGATACTAGTTACAAAATGTTTAAAATTAAGAATGAATTAGTAAACTACTATAAAGTTAGCAAATTGTTTAGTATCATACTAATACCTTAATAATAGGCTGTTTAAAATTTCGCGCCAATACATTTAATTAAAAAAGATAACAATAATACATAACAGCCTTTATTAATTCACTTTTGTCAAAGCGTCACAGCACTAGAATCTAGAATAATAGCATTTTATTACGCACAGTTTATAATAATAAAAATATAAATTTGCTTCAAGCAAGAACTTAAAAAAATAATACTTAAGATGATTTATTGACCAATTTGGAATATCACAGATGAGTGGAAGTGATTAATAAAATCTTTCCTTCGGCTTTTTTTTGGTCACTGTATTTTTGGCAATGAAACAACGAAGTTACATTTGCTTTCCCGACGTTTCGACAGGGGTTGCTGTCTTCTTCAGGGGAACTTTATTGAGACAAAAAAAAAAAGCCGAAGGAAAGATTTTATTAATCACTTCCACTCATCTGTAAAAAAATAATAGTTATAACAATTTAAGGATTTCTTATAACATTTTCATAAAAACGTCGGTCTTTTATGTTTGGCATGAATGGTAACATGGCCTGAATATCTTTTTTCTTTTCTTTTGTTAGTTTTATGCTGAAGTTACTTTGTTCGACCTTTGGAAGTTTGTCAACGCAGATATTGTAATTTTCGACTTTTTGGATATTGTACAAGATAAAAATTATGCATTTTTTTAATGTACTAACAATTGTTCAATATAATACAAAAAAGATGAAAAGCAGTTTATTGAACAAAAATGAATTGAAAAATCGTTAAAGAAGCGTCTTATTGAACAAAACAGTTCTCTGTAAATTGAAAACTAAAAGAGATAGAACAAAATGGTTTGCGCCAAATGAAAGAGCGTCCCCAAATTATGAGGACTGCATACCTAACTCAATTTAGTAAAAAATGACCTTTTGAACATCCAGCCGACGATATACATATGTACATACATAATTATTAATTTTTATTTAGAATGAATTTACATACAACTATTCAACCAATTTATGAATACTATAAAAGACTATTGAGATTATTAGTTGAAGCGATCTAAAAAGTAATAAATCTACCGAAATAATAATACGAGTTTTATAATTGAAAAGATGTTTATTCAACTAGAATAAAATTTGGAATGAACGAAAACAAAAAAATAAAATTGTTACTACGAGAAGGTTTGGTGTTCAAACAAACTAAGTTCATAACTAAAACCATTAAAGTAAAGTAGTATTTTACAATACATAATACAGTACGAGTATTTTCAACAAAGACATTGTCTTAGTGTATTGTTTGCAATAAAGAATTGAATTGAAATAGAATATCGGCCTCTAAAATAATCTTAATAGCACTCAAACTCTCACCTGCAGACAAACAACGTCTATTTATATCCGTTTGTTTCGTTTTCCAAACAAATTGCAACAACCACTTTAAGATTGCGTAATCTATAAGCAACAACATGCATAAAGGCTATTGATAAGCCACCCGGTGATTAATTTTTACTCCAATAACATCAGCTGTACGTGCATTTTTGTTCGTCTTCAAGATCTATGGTTTGAAGATTAAGAAGACTTTTACTCCTTGTTTTACTAAACGACTCTTGATCGAGTTTTTATTTTTTTTTTATAAACAATTTTAACGTTACGAGCTTTTGTGTCACTTGTAGATTGCTCTTCGCTGTCCCAGTTTTGTATTTAGTTTCAATCTAGAATTGAATGACTGACCAACGAGGAACAAACTACAGTGGGACACGAATGCCCGATTTAACATTGAGATGACTGATAGAATAAAATACTTTCAGCAAAATACAAAATTTTGCTATCAACTTTTTGCTTATAGAAATCTAATTTTACTTCTGCTACTCTAGGAAAGATGATAGATAACCTGAAATTCCTTTTTTCAATGATGATGACCTCATTTAGCGAGCAATTATTGCTTTGCGTTCACGATTTGAACGAATTCGGGTTTCAGGGAAGCACCACCAACCAAGAAACCATCGATGTCTGGCTGGGAGGCAAGTTCTTTGGCATTAGCAGCGGTCACCGAACCTCCATATTGGATGCGCAGAGTGTCAGAGACGGCTTGGGAGACATTTTCCACTAACCATTTGCGGAGGACTGAGTGAACAGCTTGTGCCTGGCAAGAGAATCATTGTCAAGAATTCATTTTTTCATTGAAAATAATCAGAAAAAATGTATACCTGTTCTGGGGTGGCAGTCTTGCCAGTGCCAATGGCCCACACTGGCTCGTAGGCAACGACGACGTTTGTCCAGTCCTTGACGTACTTACTGAGTACACTCATTTGCCTGAAGACAACTTCCTCGGTCTTGCCGGATTCACGTTCCTGCAGGGTTTCACCGATGCAAGCAATAACCTTCAATCCCTCGGCGAGAGCATGAGCGACCTTCTCTCCGATGAGGTCGTCAGTTTCGCCGAAGATTTGACGACGCTCCGAATGGCCCAAGATGACCCAGTCGGCACCAACATCCTTTAACATAGCTGGGGCCAGCTCTCCAGTAAATGCACCCTTTGCAACTTTGTACGAGTTTTGGCCAGCAACTCCAATTGTGGCTGGGAGGAGACCACGTACATACGAGATGTACACAGCTGGGCAGCCGATGACCACCTCGGTGTTGGGGTCAAGGGGACCGGCAACTAAAGTCTTGACGATACCGGCGATTTCAGCCTTGTTGCCGTTCATCTTCCAGTTACCACCGACACAGAATTTGCGAACCATTTTGAACTAGTCGACGAGTATATTTGCCTGCGAAAAAAAATATGCATAGCTCATTTTGGTTCGATTTTTCACATAATTTGATTGGAAGTATGAATAGTTTAATGAGTGAATAAACTGTATCGGAGAGTAAATATTAGATTTTAACTAACTAAACTAATCTCATATATTTAAAATAATTGTTAAGAATTGGGAGAAAAACACAACTTACGCTGATGAAATGCTGAAACAGAATAACCTTTCTTTGACCTTGTTCTCGCTCATCGAGATTTTGACAGCTCGAATTTACGAAAAAAAAACACTTATCAATTGTGTGTGGTTCTAAACTTGATTGGTAGATGTCGCCTCAAAGAGGTTTGTGTGTGTGATATATGATTGCCGGATGCTTGTAGACATCTTGTTTTAATAAGCAGTTAAGTTTAAATTTCACAGGGAATGTCTGTTTATGGAAGAATAAAATATTGGGACTTTAGACTTGATTGACATCCTGCCTATCATAAGTACGTTCTTACTCTTCTGAATCGAATCGATGGATTTTTTAGATTAAGCTTTCTGAAACTCCAACGAAAAAAGATGAACAAGTCAGGTTCCTAAAAGCATACCAGGGACCGTTTTCCAAGCATACTAATAGAGCAAAACTGTGTGCCAATATCTTTTTAATGTTTCATTTGGCAGAGATGAAAGCAAAACATTTAGTTCATTGTTGCATTTTTGCTATTGTTGTTTTTCAATGCAAGACGTGGATAATGTAAAGTGGTTTTAGTTTGGATTTTAACGAGTTGTGGATTCATGTTATTCGTTTAAATTATTAAATCATTTGCATTTAAAAGAGAAAACTTATAGGGTTTTCCATACGCAAATACAGATTTCTATAATTTTTTAAAAATATTTTGAATTTCTATATTTTGAGTGGAGAGGTGGAGAGGATTTAAAAGGAGATACCGATGCACATATTGGTTTTGAATGTCTGAGTATCGTAATGAGAGGGATTATTGAACCAGGTAAAGCATTCCAAATTCGTGAAGTACAGCTTAAGAAAGAACCTCGGAATTTATTAGTACGTCCAAAGGTAGGCCAAAGGGATAGGCATTTCCCGAAGATCGAGTGTCATAAGGCGTTTTTCTTTTTTAGTTCAGAACAGAACCTGAGTTGTCAAAAAATAAATTGCGTTTCTTTTTTAGTTCAGAGTGTTCAGAGTTTCGAAAATGTGTTTCTTTTTTCGCTCTGAGCATGTTCTGAGCGTGTTCAGAGTGCGCTCTATGAGCTCAGAATAAAATAACTGAGCAGACAGAGTAATAGGCTTCTCACACCGAATTAAAATCTCGGATTTCAGCAACAAGATTACGAAATCTCATTGAAGCGTTCGCACTGAACAGAACCAGGATTTCATTTGACGTTTCTGTCCATTTATCCTGCTTTCTCGGATATAATTTATCTTCTCTCCTTCTCTCCCCACAATTCAAATTTCAAATAGTCACTCGAGACTCGACTCCATTATCTGCTTTTTATCTACCTCTTCTCTTGCTGACAATTTGCTGACAAATCAGAACATTTCTAAAGGTTTGTTTGTTTTGACAATCTTGTGTTTGCAAGTAGATTTTGAGGAGATTTTGTCGTAATCTAGTAGATTTGGAAATCTGAAAATGTATGGGAAATCTAGTAGATTTGGATGAGATTTTGAGAATTTTGCTCGAAATCTAGATTTTGATTTGGTGTGAATAGCGTATAAAATGCTTAACACAAGCATTTGACAGATGGAAATTAAAAAAAATGGCGACAGCTACATAAGCGTTCAGGTCTGTTTCAAAATATACTCAGAGCGCTCAGAGCACGCTTGGTTCAGAGAATGTTCGGAACATGCTCGACATGCTCGGACTCTGTTCAGAGCTCTATACTGAACTAAAAAAGAAAAACGCCTATAGTCGAATTTTTTAAGAGGAGGAATGAAACTTGCTATTTTACGAGAGCATTGTTTTTAAAAATAAGGGTAGAACAATGAAAGGCAACAAAGAATTTCCTCGAAAGATGTAAATATTTCTGTTATAGTTCTATCACCTGTCATTTTTAAAGCTCGTTTTTGGATTCTAAAGTCGTTTTTATTTGGCAATCCGGAATCTCTCTCCGATCCGGAATCCCAACTGAACACTTTTGTTTGCTTCTGATGATTCTGAAGTTTTGTTTGATTGGATATGTGAAACATCAAATGCGTACAATAATCAAAATCAAGAAAAATCAGGGTTGGTCGAATTGTTACTTTTTAGAAATAACTACATTTGTTACGTTTGCTACGTATTTTATGTAGTTAATTGTAGTTAATGTAAGAAATTGTAGCATTGCTGTCAATTAACTGTCAGTTATGCATTTGAAATTTGAATTTTTAAATTAAATTAAACGTTCAGTTATTATTCAATTCTTCATCCTTATAGTAAATGAAACTTTTTTTTTACAAACCTTCATTAGATCATAAAAGTGCAAAATTGTTTTTTTTTTTTCCTTTATTATATTGAATTTTTATGAATTAATTTTTATGAATTTATTACTACTAATATGTAGCAGACGTAACAAATTGTAGTAAATTAGGCATGTAGTTTCTTCAATAAACTACGCGAAGTTAAATACTACGTTTATATGCAGTATCGAAAGATCGAGTTGGATTAGGGTCGGATTTTCGACTAACATTTCTACTCGACACCGCTGAGCGATTGGGATCGAGTCGAACGAAGCTCGTTTCAACTAAATACAGGTATATAAAGGTTCGAAGCGAGCTTCAAGCTCGCTTCAACACCTCATATAAACGTAGTAAATCATGTAGAAAATGTAGTGTAGTTAATTCGGCCAACCCTAGTTCGCACAATTTGAATACCAAAAATCACAGCTGTTGAGGTTGACGTTTAAGTATATGAATGTGTGAGTGCTTCTGGTTTTGCTTCTGATTTCAAATCCAGAAGCAAATTTCTCTTCTTTTCAGAATCAGAACTGTCATTTTTTCCCAATTGAACACTTTCAGAAGAGTCCGGAAGGCTTCCGGATTGCCAAATAAAAACGACATAAGAGATCTAAGAGACTCAGGTGCGTTATTGGAGCACCTGCCCAAATATGAGAATTGTATTTGATTTTTGGATAAATATAAGGATGCTTTATAATCCCATCGAATCTAATGAGCTTATCATACGCTGCTGTTTTAAATTAACAACAACGTGAATCTAGAAACGAATATGAGAAGTTGAAAGAACTATTGTCAGCAAAACAATTAAATGAACTAGAACTTTCGGACAAAAGTTCATTGATGGATATGAGAAATCTGAGGAAGAGTGTGGAAGACAAAACGGAGTCCTGGTGTGCACCACCATTTGTTTTATGAGTAACAGATCTGCAACTATCCCATATAGAGCCGCAAGTTCTGATTAAACGAAGAAGAGATTCATCAACATCAAATGCTTTTCAAATATCAAGTGCAAAAATCTTACTTTCTCCAAAATGATGTAAAGATTTGCCCCACTGTTCGGTGAGATGTACCATCAGTTCACCGGTGGAACCCATACTACTGGTCATTGGGAAGCTTTCGTTCTTAGAGATATTTCTTGATTTGATAATTTATCAGCGTTGGAAAGAAGGGACGTACATAAGTGCAATTGAACGCCAGAAAGAAGGGGAAGAAGATTCGATTTTTTAGAGATGGATTGGACACGTGCTGTTATTCATCGACTCTGAAAGATATTATTAGATTAAGACAGATGGAAAAACGTTTGCAATGCTTTTGTCAGCGTTAAAGAACTCCCCTTCAGAATAATGGGATAGATACTATCAAGGACATCAGATTTCTGAACATCGAGATCCTTCAATACTCTTTCAACTGTACGAGTGGATGGGTGCACTTTATTGTTTACTGCACTCTCACTAACACTTAGAATTATTTTCCATGGCCCCAGGGGAAGTTTTGTTTTCAGCTCTTCAACTTGTCCGCGATCAGTATGAGTTGGAGATCGTTACACGGTTAAACATTTTGGGGTAGTTTTTAATATTTTTAGGGTTACATACATATATGACAACACCAAAATTATATTAAAATCTAATAAAGTGCAAATATTACAATAATATGTTTAATAAAATAAATATTAAACATTAATAATATACAAATATTACAAATTAATATTTATGTATTGAGTTTAAATGAAAAATCAATTAGAATTCTATGAGCTTTGTATTAAAAACAATTTTTTTTGAATTCAATAATAATAATCCCACATTAAAAGTTAATAACAGGAGTATTACAAAGTAATCCCAAGACTATTTTAATATAATAAGAGATTTATTAGAATACATATATAAATAAATTTAAATTTAATAGGTACATATATTTGTTAATTTCCAATAACTTTGTATTATAATTTAATACATATATTTATTAATTTCTAACTTCCTTGTATTGTAATTTAATACATATATTTATTAAATTGCAATTACCTTGTATTGTAATTTAATACAACTATGTCCGATGAAACAAAAATATTTTGTATTAAATCTTAATAAAAATTGTATTACGAATATAATACAAAATTATTATAATTTAATACTTGTTTTTCTTAAATCTGAATACTAAATTATTAAAAAATAATCTTAAACATTGTTAAAAATAGAACGTAGGTATTAAAAAAGAACAAGAAACAATTCCTTTGTAATAAGCGACTATATTAAAAGCTGCGTCTTTTTCAATACAGTTTATAGATTGTACCAATGCAAAAGAATTAATTCCCGATTTCCACTTCTTAAACGTTAATTTAAATGATTAGATTTGGACAGAGTTGGGAATCTGTGGAGCAAAAATTTAAAAAACAAGACAATTATGTAAGAAGTATTTTATTTTTTAAAATTATTTAAATTTTTACAGAATGAATTTAAAAATATTATACATTATATGACACTAAAATATACATCTTATTGTCATTATAATAACATTCATATGGTTTCCTAAACTCTTAATTATTAAGTGGTACAGTAAAACCCGCTTAAGAGAAACCCGCTTAAGAGAAAAACCCGCTTACCTGAAACACTTTTTCCATCCCCAAGTATTTTCTGACCAATTTCCCTTAAAATACTCCGCTTAAGTGAAACTCGCTTAAGTGAAAAACCCGGATAACTGAAACATATTTTAGTTAATTTTTAATATATTTCATTGAAAAAAACTCTCTTAAGTGAAAAAAAATTAAATCGAACAGAACAAAAATTTGCTAGTTTTAGTTTTTCAATAAATTATTTTTGTGTTATTTAATCGTTGTTTTATTTAACTTCTTTCAAGGCAAGTCCAAAAGATAAAAACAATACTGTTTTTAGCATTAAATCTCCGCTTAAAGCAATTTTTAAATCCGCTTAAGTGAAATTTTTTTTTCACTTATCCGAACTCCGCTTAAGTGAAATCATTTTTCACTTAAGCGGGGTTCGCTTAAGTGAAAAACCCGCTTAAGTGAAAGAAAGACTGTGACATTTTGCCGTTTCTCTTAAGCGGGTTTTACTGTATCAATATGGTACTGTTTTTACTTTCAACACAAAATGAATTCAAAATATTTGAAAATTCTTAAGCTTCGTACTGAGTGCAAACAAAATATTTTTTGTACAAAAAATATTCACAATTTTTAAAAATTCATCAATACTTTTATAAATGAAGAAACCAGGCTTATAATAGAAACCAAAACTAAAGTCTAATAAATTAGTCGTGAAAATCTTGGTGAGCTAGGTTTTAAAATTTTTGCTCTACCATATGTACCTTCATACTTTTTCTGCTTGATGTTAGAGTTCTTAATTTTGTTGAGTAGCTAACCGGTGTTGGTTATAGGGTTATAAAATAAGTCCTGCAATAAAGAGAAAAAAGCTCATTACTGCTTGTAAATGAATGTCAGCTAGAATTTTTTACCAATAATAAACGTTTATTTTATCTTGTTTTTCTTAATTTGGCCTTATAAGATACAAGAAATTTTTTTGGAAATAATATTTTAATAAAATCTTTTACTCACCTGAAAGTAGTATATCTCTTGAACTTGCCTCATTAATATTTTCAATGTGACTGTTTTTTCACTTTTTCTTTTAATTTTAACAAATATCACTTACTTTGTTTTGAAATTTCGTACTTTTAAAAAAGACCCGAACGTCAAGAAAAAAGCAGAACTGGCATCCATGGCAACACATTTAAGAATGAGGCTTGTTAATGCAATAGAGAACTAGAATTAATATCTATATATTACGTTTTAATAAAATTGTATTATATTGTAATGAATTTGATAACAATGTAATACAACGGAATTAAAATCTAAACTAGCAGTATTAAAAAATTAAAATCTAATACGGGGGTATTCAAATCTTATACGCAGCGGCGGCGCCGACGTGGCTTGACCTAACTGTATAATAATATAATACCACGGAATTAAAATCTAATCCAGAAGTACTACAATTTAATTAAAAAGGTATTAAAAGGCAATATAGAGAGGCGGCGGCGGGCGTAGCTTGACCTACATTTTAATTCTCATGTATTACTTTTTAATATGTTGTTATATTATGTTTTAATATATATTTATTTGATATATTTGTAGGGGTTTTATGCTAATAATTCATATATTAACTTTTAATCAAAAACGAATTAAAGCTTTCAGAAATAATTTAAAAAATTAAATTTTATTACTAAAGGATTGCTTTTCAATATCTTGAATTATAAAATAATATTTTTTGAATTACAAATAATAAATTTAATACCAAACTATTAAAATATAATACGAATTAATTACATTTATTTTTCAATATTTATGAATTATTAAAAACTTTTTTTTTTATGTATTGCATACAGCTGTAATACAAGAGCTATATTAAAAAATATGCCAACATTTTTAACCGTGTACTCATGTTCGAAATGTAATTAAATTATCTAAGAAGAATGGAAATGAGAACCCATTTAACAAAACTGGAAAGCCATGAATTATTTCTGGTCGTGACAAAAGAAATTAAAAAAAAAAAAGCTTTAATAAAGATCGTCGTACCACAACACCAAATATCACCCTAGAGTGGAAATATTCTATTCAAAGCAAGTTTCAAGAGGCACATTTATGCGAGAAATGAAGAATATGGGAATTAAATTTTATAAAGTAATTTTTATATACTAATTTCATTTAGAGTCTTAGCAAATCATTTTTTTAAATCGTCGATTCGCCGAATGTATTCAGCATTTACATCAGCGATCTGATAGTTAGTCTAATTCAGGCAATTGCGTATGCCGACGATCTAATAGCGTACAGAACAGCTCCAAAAGTCGAGCACATCAGAAAACATATAAACATACATATGTACATATATACATGTCGCTAAAGATGATTTTTCAGCCCAAATTGGGGTTCTCTTCCAAACATCCGAGGCCCAGTCGGCAAACAAACGCCGTTGTCTATGATGATCATGAACTTTGAGCTCCTGGGTCAGTTTGGATCATGTACGGGTGTTGGTCTAAGTCCCGACGCAAAATTCGCCGAGATGAAGTCAAAAACGAACAAAACGTTGAAAAGTCGATTGTGAAGGGTCACCACGTCTACCGTAAAATCGTAAAATGGGCGCAACGCACACAACTTTTGCATATCGACCACTAATTTTACCTTTCGGACGTGCTTTCCAATCGTGTAACTTGCCATGATTATGACAGATGTCAGCAAAACAACATGGCCTCCACAGGGCGTTGTTACTATTATTTCTCACTATTATTTCCATAATTTACTAGGAACGCTTTCTTTTATTATTCAAAATTTAAAAGGCTATGCACACTTGGGCAGTGAACCCTTCAATTTTTAGTCAGTAATAATAATACCAATTTTTTTTTTCAAGAGTATATACCCAAATCAGAAAATTATTAAACAAGATCAATAAATACAAAAATTAATAGTAAAATACTTTGAAATTTTGAAGACAAAAAAAAATACAATTTTTGAAGAAAGCACGGCTGTTATATTTACATATTTTCAAATTCTAATTTATGTAAATAAGTGGTGGGTGTATCAATTACGTAAATACATTATAAATTATATTCCAATTATCTTTAAAAAACAATTTAAAAATACCTACAACCCTTTCGCTGTTTGGTCCCCATAAATTAATCTTTTCATTTCCCTCCTCATAACTTCCCTTTGAATAGAAATGCGCTTATCTACATGTGATAAGAAAACGAACAGAAGCATGAATATTCCATTAATTTAATTGACACTTCTCAAAGGACCATTGAAAACATATTCACCTCATGTTTGCTCTTGACTGCACCGCCCAAGCCTCTGTCGCGAAGTTTTCTCATTTCCAAGATCAAGAGTTCTACCCATCTCCCAAAAACACAATCTAATATACAATTATAATCCTACCAATATGTCCCGCGTCGACGCATAAATTAACAACTTGAACATCTCTTCAAAGTCAATAATTAACTCAAAGGAGCAAACACCGTGAAAAGGATCCAAACAGCAGCAGTTAAGACATCCAATTACTTAAACATCCCAACAACAGCCCCATCCTTCTTCCATTGGCTTAAAGCAGGTAAGGAAGTAAATCTTCATATATCTTTGGAAAAACAGCGGGTATATGGTTGATGGTTTTGGTATTGTTGGATAACGAGGAAGACTATGATGACGACGTAAGCTATAGAAACTTACATTGCTGCCACACCATTTTACCATTTTTGAGTTTCTGAAACCTGAATATTGAAGCCAAGCGAAAGTAAAGTCTCTCTATATATCAGTTTCCTATCAGACTTGGGCAAAATCTTTTACATACTTGAGGTCCTTTTAAGAAACAATCTTCTCCGTTTTCCTTCACTTTAGATACACATCGTTGCATAAAGATTTTCTGTTATGTCTGTGCTGCCATCAAGAAAGAGTGCAACTCAAAGTTTTGGACCTACATACATATAAAGATAACATACAGCAATGAAGGCTGTTGTAACGTCTATTTGGATTTTTGATTTATCCCCACTCTAGCACCAGATCAAAATGAAGCCCCCAAGGACTTCATCTTGCTATCAATATAACTTTCTGGTCCATCATCAACAGCTCAATTTCTCTTGCTTTTTGTTGTTTAAAAAAGTATATAGTCCTTTGTAGGTACTTCAAGTTAATTTTATGTAAGTTTGTATTTGCTGGATATGCACCTGAAATTATTATTAGCTCGAAAGAGTCTACAAATCCATTTTTCAGAAATAAAAAAAAAAAATATTAAAATTTCGCCAGCCGAAAAACATAATACTTTGCAAATTATTTTATCAATTCTATCTTCTATATTCCAGTTGCTTTTTACGTTTCTACATAATTTTTTTATGAAACATATCAAAAGCACTTCCTAGAAGTTCAAATTAAGTTTTTGACATTTCACTACAATCCTGGATTTAACATAAATCTTCTTCAAATCTCGAAGATTTGCCATAGACATTTATTTCATTGATCTAGTAGACTTGAAATTAATCATTTTAAATCTTTATTGAATCAATTGTTATAAGGCGTATTTTATTGGTAATGTATACATAGTGCAGCAATGGAAGTCCGAATAAAATGCTTTTTTGACTGCATATACACTTTTATTTAAAATTTTGAAGTTGGTATGCTTTGCATTTATACCCGTGTCAAAATCAGCTGATTTGGAAAAGAAGTAAAATACTCGTAAATATTTAATTTCTTACAAAAATAATACAAATTGAAATGAATAAAGATCCAAAACAGAAAAGGGTTGTACATAATTTCTGAGTTTCTTTTAACAAATCATCTTAATTTAATAGATATTTCTGACTCATTCACCCTTATTGCGGTAGTCGTTGAACGCCATATCAAAACACGACAAAAGAATTTGGAATTACGTATGGCGTTTAATGCCAATTGGCGTTTTTGTTCATGTGGAATGTATTCATTTAGTGACATTTGTCTTAATACAGCTATTTTTCGTATTATGTTGGTCGTTTTGAAAACAACAACGTCTCTTAAAACGCCAAATTTTGTAGTTCACAAAATTGCAAACGACACGGAGCTAAAATTAATCTCAAAATGTAAGTTTTCTTTTGTTTTTTATAATAATTGTTATACAAAGTTTCTTTAGGGTAAAAGTTACTCGTACGAGTCAAAAACAAATGAAATGCCTTGTTGAGCTGATAGAGGCAAATGAAAACCTCGCAAAAATTTTTAAAAGAGGTGCATCGCTGCAATCGTTGGGGTGGGAGTCCTTGGCAAAGGAACTAAATTGCATTGGACCACCCACACGAAATAGAAAGGAATGGCAGAAAGTAAGAAATTGTTAAATAAATTCAAGGTCAAACAAAAGCTGATATTCAACAAAAAAGAAATCGAAGCCACAGGTGGAGGAGGTTTCAAACAAAAATGTTTAAATGACGTTGAGGAAGCGATTGCAAGGGTTCTGTCGTTGCATTATGTTGTTAATCAGCCGGATATGTGGCAGGTGATTTATATGATTTTGCGTCTCATAACCTGGTTCTCTGTTCATCCACACCAACCAAAAGAATCATCGCTTCAACTTTAAACGACGCCGACGACGATCTAATTTCGGGGGCGCCGCCGGCTGAAATTCTAAATGATTTGACGCCCAAAGCTGCTCAACTTTCTGCACCTCCATCACCACATATAAACATTGAGGGATTGTTCACAGATATAAAAAAGAAGTCTTTGAACAACATAGAAATTAAGCTCACAGAAAATGTTAGTTCATTTAAAGAAATAAAGAATTCTATTAAAAATTTTGAAAATTGCAATTAAAATTTATGTGTCAAAATGTCAGCTGTTTAAGTGGATCGCATTTGGAACTTAATAGCGACGAGGAGACTGGCGTTTAAGCAACGCAATACTGTTTAGAAAACGACGCGACTACAAAAACGACAATTGGCGTTTTTGTAAAACGACTATCGCAATAAGGGTGATTAAGTGAACAAAGTAAAAGGAAACGAAAACTAAAAATGAAATATATACCTAAGAATAAACAATTCACTTTTGAATAAGCTAAGGGAAGCGTTGGAAAAGTATACGTTTTGATTTGGTTTATACCGAATTAACATCACAGAAAAATTTGTTGTCAAGAAGTGGCAAAATTATCAATAAAATCAAATCTCAATGGCATGTATGTACATTGTACACAAAGTCAAATTAAGGACTCGGTGTCAGAAAAAAATCATTCTCATGTCCTTTTTAATCGTTTGGCATCGCACCCATCCTTCTATGAATTTCATACTCTCACGTGACAGACAGGGAACATGCACACGCATTAAGAGGCAACATTTTGACCATTGACTATTAACTTTAACGTTTACGGTCTAATCGTAAATTAATATTTCAAACCACATAATTTTGGCTCTTGTGAAAATTTACCATAAAATGAACAAATATGACCGAACACATTCTCAAAAAATCAATACCTGCCAACCTCACGAAAAATAAAACGTTTGCAACCAATTTGAGTGTCACTGTAATTCAGATGCTCCAAAACTTTATCAGCACTATTATGTGCACTCTTATTACTGCCTAGTTTATACGGACTATTCCTTTGTTGTTGTTTACTGTGTAAAATTTTACTGCGCTGCCTATACATTTACCAATAAAAAACGACTATAATTCGAACAAACATACATATGTATATCCATATCGTATCTCGATGATTTTTCATCGTTTGTCACAAATGAATCTTTCTTCCTCTCGCTTCCCCTTTATATGAAAAATTGAAACCCCATTAGCATTTTAATAGGGGCTGTCAAAGTTAATCTTCTTTTTAATTTTTAGTGCGGTGATAATGTGTCGTTCAACATGTCGCTGACAGCATTTTTTTACCCCCAACGAGATGAGACATTTTAAATAAAAAGAGAGTTTAATTTTCCAACCAAATACCAAGAATTTAACAAACACTGAGATGTCCTTAGAATGAATGGACGGTATCTATTTACTTATGTACAATCAAACGAACAATGAACAGAACAATACTAAAATAAAAAGAACGTGACACTAAATCATGTATCTTAACGCGACCATTGAAGCACAACTCGGACAAAAAATGCACCACTATCAAGACTTAAATGGCTGGTACCGACACTTAATTCGTCAATCAAAAACTTCAATCAATTGATCAAGAACAACTATCGCTTGTGAATATAATTTTATTGGGATAGCGCTTCGAGTATATTCCCACAAACTATGTAGATTTGTAGAAGGAATGATCAAAATGATCGTCCGTGTCTTAAGTTTTTCTGACAAAAGGCATAGCGGACGAACGCCATATTGGATAACGACCATTTTACTGTCCAAGATCCTCAGAAGTAAGTGGAGACTGTGGAATTGCTTTTCTGTAAGTGTACAAGGTGAATGTTAAAAAAACCAAGCTCCCCACTTTACCTGCGAAAATGGGAGAGCTACGGTTTCACCGAGTTCAATGAAGTTCACTAAGTGAACTCCTTCATCACCGACTAAAACGGGCTCAGTTTCCTATTTCGAAGAAGGAGCTGAAGTTTATCTTCGAATTATTAAAGAAGAAGTTGTCATGAGTTGATGGTATTACGAAGCAGTGGACATATACATATATCACACTGTTTAACAACCCACTGAACGATTCATATTATCCACTGCGGTGGAAGGCAGTCGTTGTACACCCTCTCCCGAAGAAGGAAAAGTAGGGGCCAGTTATAGCTATCATTGAAATGCATCATTGAAAATTTTCATTTCGATTTTTAAGACAATTAAACAAACTGCAACGGCTTTAATTGGTACCCAAATGAAGCTAATGATTAGTAAATTTTTTTTTACTCCATAAAATACAGAATTCAGATTTAAAATTAATTTTAAATCCAATTTTATTATTTCATAGATAGAAATCAATTTCAATGAACAGCTGATTTGCGTTTCTTTAACTTGGAACACAATCGTTCCACTGAATGCGTTCGATTCTCTTTCTATTCTCAAATGTCAGTTTTACTTTCAATGATCAACTCTAACCTCAAATGCATAGAATTGGTTGTTAGCAGCCACTGACAGGATCTTTCACTGAAACCAATTTTTCAATGATTGCTATAACTGATGCTATAATGATGCATTTCAATGATACCTAAAACTAACCACCCTTATTAATTAATATCTATTGTAAAGTGTGACAGGACACAATTCACGCAGTGTCTAAATTGAAGCCTAGTACGCAGATCGAGACAAGACAAATTTTATCTCTACAAAACTTTTCCAAATCTCGCGCAAAAGTTTTAAGTTGTGTTTTTTAGTGTATCTCTGGAACGGGTTGTCATACAAAAGTCGTTCTTACCTTTTTGAAATCTCTCTTGATGCTCTCAAGACAAGCATCAGCACCTTTTACATAAGACCAGTATTGACAAAAATCACTTTCGGAAATACGGTGGCTGTCAAAATTTGTTCAGCAAAATAAATGCGTGTATCATTCTTTTTCCTGGCAAAATTTAGTGGAGACATTTTGTACAGCAATGCACAAAAGTATCTATGAATTTTGCGCGCGAACTGCGTACTGCTCGGAAAAATATCCAAGACAAAATTTGTCCCAGGACAAAAAATGTATGGGAGACAAAATTTTTCCCGATCTGCGTACTAGGCTTCACCTCTGATATCTAATGGAAATCATCTAACTGGCATGTCTGGTTGATTTATAGAAGGCTTTTGACACCGTATGGTTAGAGAGACGCTATCTAAAGCTGATCAGACTCGTCGTAAGAAATCCACTATTATATACATACGTTTTATGACATACACAAAGGTAGAAAGTTTGTTGTCAAAAATAACATAGCCGTGTTTTATTGGTTAGTGAATACACTACATCGCAAAATTTAACATGGAAAACAACAACAAACGATTAGTGAATAAAAATAAGCTAGTAATTGAAATAGATAATTTAGTGAAGATAGGGTTTCGGATGTTGAAATGTAGGAGGTGTTTAGGTGGTGTCCGAAAAAATATATGGGGCATACTTGAGGGTGTGTTCGTTGGTATTTATTTTGTTATACTTTGCCTTTACTAATCCAAAGTGTGATCGCTCCGAAATTTACAGAACAAATATTTTTTACACTACTGCCATTAATTTTGTCATAAAATATTGAATCAATTTACGCGAAGGCGATTGGTTTCGATTGATATATTTTATCAGTTCACTGGCATTTGTTCAAAAATGTCGTGTAATTGCGGCATTATGTTGAATTTATATAACAACTGAAAAAATTGCACATTTTATTTGAATTAATACGATGTTAAGGCTGTTTTATTATGAAGCTAGGTTAAGACAACGATTTTGGAAAATTTCAATCGGACACAGCATTATACTTTCTCTACACTTTTATTGAAGTTAAACTCTCAGAATACCTATTTTATTTTGTTAGTATCGTTCTGACTTCATATGACTCTTTAACATTTAAAAACGTCAAAATAGGTCTGTTTTCTTAGTTTTTTGCACGAACTACTATTGTTTTAAGGTTGCTCAGAATCAATTTATTAAAAGAAATTGCCTTAGGCTAGGCGGTTTCTTAGCAGTTTGGTTCAAGAAACTAAAAAGTTTGTGTTTTGACACAAACCAAACGATTGCCTAAAATGAGTTCGCTATTTTGTGTAACATATAATTATATGCACCTGCGCGGACATTCAACCAAATAGTTCATCTGTTTTCTATAAGTATCCAAATAGTTGTGCAACTAAAAATTGAATGTGCGCTCCTAGCCTTAAGATGATATTAGTTAAAAAATTATTAAAGTTATAAAACTACTTTAAAGTTAGGAAATATATAAGAAGTATAATACTACTACCTTAATAAGAGGCTGTTTAAAATTTTACGCCAATGTTATTTTATTGAGTATTATGTTTTTTTTCTCCAATACTCAGTATATACATATATATGCGAAAACATTTTGAGTATATTGTAGAAAAAAGATATATTTTCGCAATTTTGCAAGTTTTAAATCAAATTTAACAGTGAGAAAAACTCTAAATCAACTCGATCTGTATTTTCATGAATATTTCAACTCCAGCTTAAAACGAGATACAGATCTTTCGAACACATCCGTGTAAGTTAATTCAACAAGTAGGAAGGAAGAGTGAGTTAAAAAGTGAATAAAGCGTTTTTTTGGTGTTTGTATTACTGCGCTAGATATAGATTACTAATAAAACGCGCCTAATGTAACTTTTACCGAAATGTTCGATATTGGAAATAGTATTCAGCAGGGATGAGCGTTGAAGTCACCAATTCTTCTATACCAAGTCATAAGAATTCTTTAGCAGCGTGACTTCTGCAAGACTAAGCGATATTGCGATGACTGGAAGTTAAAAATCAACTTTAATGATATTAGAAACTTTTCTGTTTAAGAAGCCATTTTATCGGTTCCCAAGAATTGCGAGATAGAACTGGAGCAAGCCTGTAATCATAGGGCCATATGGAATGTCAATGGCGAGTTAAAGTGTAGTAAAGTACGAGTACCTTGGCATCTCGTTGGATCAGTATTAGTATTTCCACACATAATGCTGCTCTGACCAGGGCTAGGAGAGCCTTTCCCATCATGAATTGATAGTTTTACGGCAGCTTGTTTGAGGTTTGCTATATTGCTCTCATCTGGCCCACGATTACCTATGGGTAACACGTGTGGTTTAACCTTGGCCCATCTCAAATGGAAATATAGTTTATTGGCATAAGTCCGCGATTTCAAGTAGCCCCAAAGAAAGAATTCTGGAATGGTTAAATCGGGCGATTTTTCTGGCAATGCCAAATCACCAAAATGGGAGATTATGCGACCAGGAAACGCTTCCTTCACAATATCCATTGTGGCTCTAGCGTTCGCCATTAGCAGTGATCTAATTGCCGATGGCGTCCTCAAAAAAATATGGCCTCTTGCGTGAAGGCCGCACTACACAGTGGCTTTGAGTGGATGTAATGGCTCTTCGTTCATCACACGTGGATTTTCTGTGCACCAGAAGCGAAGGTTTTGCTATTGACGTAACGGCTTAAGTGGAAATGCGCCTCATGATAATTTTCGACACAAAATCGTCCTCTTCATTGTTGAGATTAAGGACGAATTGACACTAATTCACACGCGACGGTCAGCAGGTATTAACTAATGCATTGTTTGCACTTTGTAAGGAAACATGTGTAGGTCTTTCACTAACATTCGCTGTAGGGTTCGTCTGCTGATGTACAATTTCGTCTGGTTGATATTTCTCTTTCTCAGCGACATCGGCAGCCACATGCCCGATATTCTCGGTCGAACGATCAGTTCGGTGGCGGCCACGCTTTGCGTGGTCTCCTGTGGTTCTTATCAGTTCGAGTCGATTAGCTAAGCGCCACCATTTACAACGTTAATAGAATAGAAAATTTTTTTGCAAATGTGAATCCCAAATTCAATACTACTCCCCAAAAAGTCAAGAAATTCACCTTACTTTGCAGAGCATATAATATGAAGTTGCACAAGATGATGAAGTTCAATGAAAAGAAAATGAAATGAAGATATCTCTCATAACTAAGGAGCAACAAGACGTAAGATGGCGAGCAACATAAAGAAAATATAGTGTTAGTTCTTGATGGTTCTTAAAAGTCAAGTTACATGCTTTTATCTTCTGCCTCCCACGCCCTATTCAAGGATCAGATATAAATCTGTTTTATTGAAAGAATGGATGCACACTCATTCCTCTTCGAAACGAAAGAAGAGTGATTTTAGAAAAGCTTATGGCTTATGGAGAGCACAACGTTATACTTATTCCATAACATTCCGGCATATTGAAGAATGTTGTTGATGCAGCAACTTCTTCCTTTTAGTATAGAAAATTAAAATCTTAACATACTATGTAAGGTAGGGGGGCCAAATAAGGCCCTGTTCCCAATAAGGCCCACTTGTCAGAAAACACAGAAACGAACAAATAACGGGACTTTTTCTGCTTTGCATATTTAAACCATGTCTACAAGAACACATACAAAGGAAAAAAAGCCAGCTGCGCGATTCAGGTCTTGACCTATAGTTCAATGAAGTTCGTCTGGGGGTGAAGAACTACCAAATTATAAAAAAGTAGTGTGTTTTGTGTTCTTTTTTAACAAATTTAAACCAAGTAAGTACCTATTTTTGATTTTTCCCGTATAATATATAATATTTTCAGTAAATTACAACATTTGTTTTTAAAAAAATGTTTGATCGTTAGTTTTAAATAATTCTTTTTTTTTAGTCTTGCATGTTCCTAATAAGGCCCACAAAAATAAGAGATGGGCCTTATTGGGCACACGCAAATTTGCTTTTAATTTATTGGGTCTTATATTATATTTTTAATGTGTTTCAGACCAAATGCCAACTTTTCCCAAAAAAAGAGCTTCTAATAGGACAGTAACCAACATAAAAAACGCATTGCAGGTTAAAGAATATTTTTGTTTTATTTTTTTACGAAGAAGTGAAGTCTAAATTTTTTTGTTTAAGTTTTTTGCTAAAATTAAGTTTTTTTTTTAATTTGTGTTTTTTGTTAAACTGAAGAGACTATTTTCTTATGAAATAAATTTAAAAGAAAATGTTTGTTGAAAGATATTGATTTTTTTGTGTGTTTTACTTGCGAAATTATTAAGAAAACTGAGTGGGCCTTATTAAGACCCCATGGGCCTTATTAAGAACAACATAAGCTTTTTTAAATGTCAAAAAAATATACTTTTCAATTTTACGAAAACAATAAAATCTATGTTTTCATGTAGATAAAACGACAAAGAATCATAACCTTTTTAGTTTACTCGGATACTCTCAAAAATCTAGCAGTTATTTCGAAAAATCTGTTAGGTGGGCCTTATTTGGCCCCCCTACCTTATATATCTTTAGTTAACTGGCATCAAGAACTTCAAACCATGTATTCTTCCGCTGAGAAATCTTCAAGTCCTGGTACTTGGGTCTTACCCTTATCTATGCACAATACAAAATCCAAGATGAGAGTTGGTCTTATATTTTGTTGATTGTTTGGGGTCTTAATAATGCTTGAACAAATCATAGAGTGTTTCTCCTGTTGACTGCGAGAAGCTGATGAATTGAAAATGTAATTCTTTAAAATCTTTGTTTAACAGAATTATTATGTCGGATTTTATAAATTCGTTCCATCGTACCTTTAATAATCCGATTGCCAAAAACTCAATTCAAATAAAAACTATCAGTACATTTTTTGTCAGTCAAATGAAAAGGACCTTCACATTCAGCTATGAACGAACTTCGATGGCTAAATATTCAAGAATAATCGTGAAAAGGATAATTGAGTGTACATGTGGAGGGTATTTGCAAACATTTGAATGCATCATTGATTGATCAACCTAATGGAAAGGATATGTGGTGACGATGTGTGACTGACAACGTGACAACACCAACCTTAGTAGGCCGCATTGACGAAATTTAACTGTGAACTACATCATCTGTGAAAACATTTAATAATATGGAAATTGTAAGCATTCATTCTATGAAAATTTATTAGAAATACAGAGCACATTTCAAAACACGCACACAAGAAAAGTGCTTTGTTTCGAATAATTTCCGTGAAAACATCAATCGTTTTTGAAGTAGTTCAAATACAAAATGTTAGTTTTAAAAGGTTTTCATTAACACATCTATTAACTTAGATTCATATTTATATTCTATTAATGTGTCAATTCGAGAAAATCCCAAACGGAAATACCATAGAAGATCAAAATGACGTCGGATTTGACATTTGCCCAGTAAAATGTTAAGTATGGGTTTACGAAATGTGTGCGGAAATTCTTCAATATAGAAGTTGTGACATTTAGACGTTCTGGTCGTTAATCAAATCTTTACTAAACCTCGGTGTGAAATTTATCTGTTCTGATACCTATCTGATGATATCTTTGTAATAACCTTAAGAAAATGCGTTTCAACACTTTCTAGAAATCTGTTAAAAAGCTCAGTAATTAGGCATGCAGTTAAGGACTTAATACCAACCCATTCAGAATAGAATTGTTTACAAGAAAATAAAATATTCGAAAGGTTATATAGCACCGATTCATATCACTGGTATGAAAAAATAATTTTGTTTAATAATTGATCCTAAGATCTGGTAAGAAAACATTCAAGAAAGAGAAATTGAATCTTAAAATGCATTCTTCACTTCCTGTAGAATTCTTGGAAGAAGTTATAGTCCCAATTCCAAATCAATTAACTGGGCGAACAGCTATAATAAGGTCAATTCTGACATATACGCATGTTTCGTTTGGTGAACCTTAAAGCAACCATCAGTCTTAGAACATATTTTTCTCACTATGCCAACTCGTTCTATTTTAGAAAGAAAAGAGCTTCAATAGAATACACGCCTTAAACAGTACAATACCTGGAAAAGCGGTCACTTCGACCATAAAACCATTATAAATTTTAACTGACACACACATACATACATATTCAAACAGACTGTAAATACCGCATCCAAAGGTGAAAACAGATATCCCAAGGGAGTTCTTAACATCAAATATGGTCATAAATATAAGACCGTAAACGGACTAGAGTCAGCATCATTTCAGATTTATCACCCTAAGTGCTAATAGTTTGTGAGACTTGGGGCATGTGAGGTAGTCAGTAACATTTATATAACTTCATTAATACTCAAGCGGCAATATACAAAACTTACTCCTATTGTGATGGGAATACAATAGCAGATGAATTGACCAACAGCAGTTCATCTCTTGATCTATGCCAAGTCGTATGCCACTTAATTAAGAAAAGAGGTCATTTACCATAGTTTCCTCAAAGTCACAACAACACAGTACATGGTCAACACTAATCACTTGTCGGGCTTCGAGAAATGTATGGCTGATATTGTTTATCTTGGATAGATTCCTTACGGGTAAAAATTCAAAGGGAACTCACAAAAGTAGAATGGGCTTTACCTTACTTATTCAGAAAGCGGCCGATCCCCATGTATGGTTCGATTGTATAGTGGCCCTCTAAGAGATTCTAATAGGACTGTACTTTTGGATTTGGGGAAAAAGGCACATAACTTACATGGTTGCAAAGTAGTTAAATAACGTATTAAATCGGTTATTAAGGGAGCGTATCGGAATCCCGCTTTCAAAAATCCCGAAAAAAAGTTTAAAAATCCCGTCTGCTAAAATACTGCTTTTTTAAAATCCCGTCTTCTAAAATCCTGCTTGTTTAAAATCCCGATCTATTATAATCCAGATTTTTAAAATCCCGCCAAATCCCGCTAATCCCGTTTTTATAATACGTAGCTAAAACTTATTGATTTTATGTTGGTTATTTTTCAGATTCTTTAAATGCTAAAGAAACTTTGCATACACCCAACCTCGCACCTACCCCAAATCCTAAAGTGTGCCCAAGCAGGGGGTTGCAGGAGGGCAGCATGGCCCCCCTTACATACCTCACTGCTTACACGTCGTAATAATAAAGGGGATCATAAAAAACGGGATTATAAGAAACAGGATTATAAAAAACGGGATTATAAAAACGGGATTATAAAAAGCGGGATATCGTACCCAACGCGATTATTAATTATCCGTGTAAGCAGTTCAATGGGTTGCATTGACAGGCTTGCTTTTTTGAAACGGATTTTTATCGGTTGTTGTGAGTACAAAATTACAATTTCTACTATATGGGTTAAACAACAGACTCATTTAAGTAAATCAAGTAACTCTGTTGGTGGAGTAGCTAATTTAATCGGTTGCTTTGGTGGAATTAACCAATTGGATAATCAATATTATCGTTTCCGTTTAGAGTTGGAGCTTGGATAGGAAAATACATTTATTTCGAGTATGTACAATTGAAAATCCAGTAGACGGATTTTTATGCAAATGTTACCTTTTTTGTGATACTCATGATAAAGAGTAGGTGTGAATTGTAAAAGTGTAGCAAAAGTCGTGCAACAATCATTTTATATGCGTACATAGGTATAGTGGTTGTGGGTGTCATTTTTAAATTTTGAAAATTAAAAAATTGCCAAATCGGAAGTTAAGCATGGTGAAAACTGTAAGATTAAAAACCTGTAACTTCGTGACAACATCACTCAGTTAAAATCAAATGAGAGAATTGTTTAATAATCAAAACTGTTTCCCTTTTCTTTATTTTATCTGAATAAAAATTATTGATTGCTAAAGCCAAATATGTAGCTCTGCAATTCTAACAAACATCACACAGTCAAAATTAACAATTAGTTGCATAATTTTAACCGACGCCATTCGGTTGAATCAAACGATAATTTTTAACACACTGAAAACCGCTCCCTTTTAGAAGGTTTTTTTCTGCGTGCGTTCTTTATCACTTCCACAAAGGAAATGCCGAATGACACCGGGTTTTATTGATAGCTTAATAAAATTCTTCCCTCATTTACCTACCACAAAATCCATTGTGACCCAGTTGAAAAAGATTAAAAAACCATTAATAGTCAAAAGTGGTAAAACGCAACCTATAAAACTACGAATTTTAAATCAAATAACAACAAATTGCTTATATCGAAATTTATCGAAACTCAGACGCAATAAAAGTGGGTAGGTAGATTGTATGTACATATATGTAGGTATATTGCTTAAACTTTTTTATAGTTCCCCCATGGCGTTTGTTTGAACAAAGAGTCATTGTTATTGCATCCAGCGTGTCTATAATGCAGATACATATATGTATGTATAAAACTTGCCTTTCATATTTTGCGACCTCAATAAAGCAATAAATTTTGGCCTGCAGAGATCTTGTTGTAACTCTTCACAAATTAAAAAAAATACCTCGTTAACAATGCCAAAAGCTCTCTTTTAATATCCGTTGAAAAATGATTTCAAAAAAAGGCTGAAGTCCGTGCTGTTTTTACACATCGTCCATTGTGATAAGTGTTTATTTAACCCACACTTTCTGGACCCACCAAAAAACATCCCTTGCAGCGAAATTCTATACAACGTGGTAACCAAACCAACTCTCTGTCAAATTTTCCTTCCAAAATTGTTGGAGGTTCAATTGACAAAACAAAAAATACTCCACAAACTTCACGCTATGTAAATTTTGCGAACTGAGGCGACAAAATCCTCTTTTAATATACTACGAGTAGCACAGGTGACAATCCGTATGAGAATACCTGTGCCATACGTGATATACCCACCCGCAACGCAATATGCAGTCGCAAAGAAGAATTAATCATCACAACTAGTGTGACCAACCTAGTTTTGCATAGTTTATAAATTATTTAGTTTTAAGTAAGTCTATCTTTATGTTGATAATAATTTTAGTTTTCTATTAAGTTCAAAACATATTTCATTATGTACAATCCAATTTGGATTTTTTTTGAGGGATTTTGAGTTTTTGGAAAAGGAAACATTTTAATGAGTATTTTGAATTTAATGGGAGCCTGTCTGTTCACAAAGAGAAAACTTTTAACTTGATAATATTCACAGTTGGTCGAGTAGACACATTTTTAAGGAGTAAAACTAATAAAGAAAATAACATATGGCATAAACACAAAAACAGAAACCAAAACCAGTCACACAGAATCAGTAAGTTAGTTGTAAGTTATTTTTATTATCCATGTAAACTTGTTCTAGTGAAATAGACAGTTGCATTCGTCCCCATACAAATTTCAACATTAATACTCGCAGAAATTCTCATCAATCTTGAGTTAAACTTCGGGTGAACTATTAAGTGCAGATATTCAATCTTTAGCAGTACAACACGAATATGGAATGCCTTAACGAGCTCTGTTTTCCCTCCACTTTAATTACTCAAAACTTCAAAGCTTATGCGCATCTTATCAAATCCTTCCCTATTTCCTTGAACCTCGATCGATATTGATTAACTTAAGGATAGTGTGAATTCCTTTAACGGCGCATAATTAATACAAAATGGCTAGAAGAAGTAAATTAACGAAAAAGTATCTACAAATCAATTACACATGTACCTATTCTCGTTAATTTACTCATTGAGCTTGGTTTTAGATTTTTTAGATTTTTAGATTTAGATTTAGATGTTTTAGATTTTCCCTTGTATCATAAAATATATGGGTTTTCGGGTGCACTTATTAACGAGTTTTTTTTTATTATTGTCTTGTTCATTAGGTAAAAATAAGAAAACTTTATGTTTGTTACGCATTTTTTGAAAAATTTTCAAAATTTATATCTGACAACCCTAAAAACATATCAGCTAAATTTACACGTAGTTTTAAAGGTTATATTACTAAGAAAATCTAAAATGAGGTCCTTACCATTAGTATACTGACAGAGAAATTGACCTTAACATGGGTCAGGGTACATTAAAATTAGCCTTTTTTTAAATCGTCAGAAAATGATGTCAAAGTTGAAAATCAGACTTTGCTGTAGAACAATTTTTTTCTTAGAATATGACCAAGAATCACATCCAAATGCATGGCAATTACCGGACACCCTGCATACAAAAGGTACTATGTATTCAGTATTTTCTTATATGATCGGTACTAAATTGGTCATGCTATTTACGAAATATACGGACCTATCCCAAATCAAAGATAATTATTCTTCAAAAATGTCTATTTCCATTATGTGTATTTTCGATTAAAACGAAAAACAATCACTATGAATAGCTACGAACGTTGGATATATTTTTGAGAAAATTAAGAAAAAATATATCGATTTGTTGTATTTTAGTTAACAGTTCTAGATGAGCTTAAACAAGAAGGAAATGACATGAAAATGTTTTTTACATTAAGCCAAACTTCTGACGTACTTTTAAGTCCAGAGATTCCTTGCTTCAGCCGCACCACACGAATGTGGACGACTCAATTTTTGCCCCTCATTTTGATATTCCACATTCATTCTCTCCAACTTTCCAAAACACTGGCACTGTGCTCAAATATCTTAGGGTTCGTCATTGTTACCCTTTAGTGCGCACAAAGTTATTAAAAAAAATCATTCCATCAGCTTAGGCTCTAGCTCGTTGTACTGACGCATAGTGCGGTATTTTGGTCGAAAACCTGGCCAAAAATATTTGGGCACATTTTTCATATCAAATAGGTACCAAATGACTAAAAAGTTATTTGGAAGGATAAATTTTCATTTTTTAGGTACAGTAAAACCCACTTAAATTCCCATCCCGATTAGCCGAAAGAAAAAAAATTATTAAAAATCAAAAAAAGCACGTATAATACTGCGCTATAATTTTTTTTAAAGCTAATATTTTATTCTTTGTTTTGTTTTTTGATTTAAGTTGTTTAATAAAATAGTTTTTGAGAAATTAAGTTTTAAAGTTGAAATTTAGAAAAAAAAAATTTTTTTTCGGTTTTTAATTTATTTAAAAAAAAAAGTTTGTTTATCAAGGACATTTTTTTTTGTCAATGTTCAATGACCTGATATATTTTTAGTCAAATACTAAAAACCTCATTCCGATAAATGTCATAGTTTATAAGAAATTAGAAAAAAACTGAAAGATACTTTTTCCTAGAAAATCCCTTTTTTCCTTTTTTTTATGAGTGAAATTTTCTTAATCCGGGTGTTCAAATTTCATTCCAAAATTTTATGTCCCAGTATGCAGGTAACCAAGTCTAAAATACCTGCGACCCTCTTAATCCAAAATACGAAGAATTTGAGATGTGGATTAGTTGTATATTTTATGAGTACAGGGCAATTATTGAATAAACAGATTAATCCTTTTTTGTTTTTCCTTCCGCAACTTTTGTTTTATAGCAAGTAATAAAAAATGACCAGGATTAGTTTAATGTTATAGTTTTTATTTTATTATTTATTCTTCATCTTTCATCACAACCTCCATCACTTTTGCGACATCAATATTTCCCGCTGCTCGTTGACTCGTCTGTGCTGCGTATGTCAGTTCATCAAAGGACACACTCTTTCGAAGTTCCTCAGTTTTTCGACGTTTTGTTCGGTCACTTGATTCCCCAAACTCTTTGCTTGGGCGACCTTTAGACCTTTCGGGAAGTATGCCAACAGGTAGTGTTACTTCTTCGCTAAGCCACTCTTCATTCTTATCCAAGAAACGCTTTTCTGTGCAGTTGCAGAGTTGCCATCTCCGTTTATAGTTCGCTTTGAACGCCTTGATAATTTTGGTAAGTTCATCTATTTTCTCTGGGAGACAGTTTGTGATATCCATACATTTTTTATCCAAATCTTTAAGTTTACCGTCAAGGAGTCTTTGTGAGCTTCTTCTTACCAACTCATGGAGCTGTTTCCTGGCCAGAGACAAGGTGGAATTAGAGTCATCTGGAATATATGGTCGCTTGAAAGGAGTTTTTTTCAAATGCTTTGTTTTTTCTTAGGTGAAAACTTGTGAATATATCCAGAAGTTAAATAATATATATGACAAACTTTGTTGCGGGGTGTTGCCAATATTCAAAAACACTAATGTTTGGTAAGAACAACGGAAAAAGTGCAAATTTTGTAAGTGCATTCTTTAACTCATCGATATGAAGAACTTAAGTTGAATATATAAAAATGTATTTGCTTAAAATATTGTACATACCTTGATTTACGATATCCATATCAAATTTTTTCACAAAAATCACTATTAAGGTTAAAAAAAAAACACACAGAAAATACACTTTTTTTTTTTAAATCGCAAACAAACTCGTGCTTATTCAACAAGTGCAAGTTGCAACTGATGGTGTCGCGAACGGGGGTGACGAATTTATAGATCGACTTCACTAAACAGTAGCCTGGTTATATACCTGTTATGGGACACATGCTTAATCCTGAGAGTGAAAATTGACAAAATTGATTTATGTCCACGTTTCAGGTCAAAATACCACACTGTGTGACGCAAGTATGCAGTATGACAAAATCTCCACTTTGTTGAACTTCTCCTTATAGATCAAGTAAAAAAGTCTTCATCAGGGAGCACTGAGCTTCCCGATTATATCCACCATTTACACCAGTGATCTGATAGGTAGTCCAACTACCTAACTCAGGTAATTGCTTATTCCAATGATCGATTCACGTACAGGCTAGCCCCGAAATTCCTTTGAAGCATGACTTCGACTAGATTTGGGAATATTGACAAGACTATAGAAGTTGAAGATAAACTTATCCGAAACTCTTTTATTTAGATGATGTTTGTCCTTATGTGGGCTCAAGGTCAATTGTTATTATATTTTATTTCTATGCTGTGATGTTTCGGATGTGATTACACCCTTCTTCAGACCTATTTATGATGTTAATTTTAATTAAAAAAACATATATACATTATATGCAACAAAATTAAAAAGGATTTTACTTACAACTTTAACAAATAAGTATATTTATATAAAGAAAAGGTCATGAATAAAGGAAACATTAACTCTTTTATTAACGATGCCATTGCGTTGAAAATCAACGTAAATACGAAATGATTGGGGCAAATCAATTATCATGGTAAGACATCCGGTTGGATAAGAATTTATATATATTGAAGAATTTATATATATTGAAGGAGAGAAAGGAGTTGTCGATGAACAAGGGAAAACCTTAACTTATAAATTATTCCATAATCATTCTGTGCGACAGAAAAACTAATCTCTGTATTTGACGGTTCGTCCAAAATTAGGCTCGAGGATGAACTGATGAGCACTCATTGTAAACCGGGTATCACGTGTAAACTGATTGGGCAAAGAAATGAGGCTTTTTAGAGGCAAGTGCCATTCAACATAAGTGCAGTTTGTGAGTAGGAGTCATATTTTTTACAAACTTACACAATAGTTTTCCAGCGAGGAAGAATACCTCTTCAGAAAAATAGAAAAATGGGGTAAACCATCAGAACCAACGGATTTTTTCATAACAAAATCTCGAAGGGCTCTTGCAACTGTACGATTGTGGAAATATACCTGTCCTATTAAATGTCTGGCAACGTAGAACTACATAAATGTAGATGCAAAACGAGCTGCGAGTACATCTGCCTTATCGGAAAAGCTAGTTATAAGGTTGTTGTTGTAAATAGGCTTTGGAAATAACCAGAAATGTTGAATGCTTTTGGGACTGCAGGATTTTTTGCTTCAATTTCTGGTCATTTTAAAATTAGCTTTTTTTATAACAGCGTTACATTTGTTTCTGCCTGTTTTTTTGCTTTTTCGGATTTTCCTCAGTCTTAAGTGAAGGAAGTGAGGAAATTTATTTCTCTCAACTTAATAGCTTGTATGGAACCAACATTTTTCCTTAGGTTTTATACTCTTAATTGTTTTTGATTAAAAGTACGCATCCCAAGAAAAATCATTGCTGCTATCATTTCGGCAATGGCATCGACGTCACTATCGAGGAAACATAGTCGCTAGTAATAGATTCAAAAAAAGTAACATATTAAATTCGTCCCGGTTTGCTTCTCGTATTGCCAAACATTCATTGTGGCTAAAATTAGCTGATACAACGCAATGGTTTGAAGTGGCAAATGGAGAGGTTCCTTTTATGACATACTTATCAGGTTGAGAGGCACAAATATCACCCGATTTTCCACAAGATGTCTTCAAAATATGTCCTATATTTTAAGGTTCGAATCCAAAATAATCGCAAAACATATGTTAACCCACAATATTTGTTTTAGTACTGGCAACGGCAACACCTACAAAAAAGTGCTATACTGCGTTTGAAAGCCAGAAGATTGTTCTATAATCCTGCATTTAAATTAAATTACTCATGTCAATGGTTTTTGAGAAATTCGCATTTAAAGTCAAAATTTTGATAAAATAACGTGAAAAAAAAAGTTTAGACCAATTGTTTTCAAAATTGTGAAATGAAATTGTAAATTAGCTTACATGTGTTTCATGTATCTATCAGTTCTTAATCGAACACAAAAAACCGCATGGTTCTATGTCTTCTGGTTTTTGAGAAAATCGAAAATAACTAAAACTACTTTTCTACAAAATGTTTGATATTTTTTGCTTCCTTACATAAATAAATCAGTGCTTGCTTCCAACATTACAATATATAATCAGTAAAGTATGCAACCCCCCTGCTTGGGCACACTATAGGATTTGGGGTAGGTGCGAGGTTGGCTGCATGCAAAGTTTCTTTTGCATTCACAGAATCTGTATTTAAAAAAATTCAAATTTATTCTATTTATCCAGTGTCCACTAAATACATATATTTATATAAGTAGCCCAAAGTTCCAAACTTAAAATTTTTAAATATTAAAATGCATTATGGAAAATTCACATGTAATGTGTTGCTCGACTGCAGCAAATATATATAATTTCTTAATATGTATCTATGTTTGTGTCTTACATACCAATTTATATAAAGCAACTGAAATGTTCAAAGTATACCAACTTAGATAAAAAAAAAGCTAACATTCCAATTTGTACCGTTGTTTTTTGTTCGTTAATGAAAATGTGGTACAAGTTATTGTTTACCAAGGTCATTCGTTTTTCAACTTTTGTAAGAGTGAAGTGTTTTTTTCTAAAAATGAAAAATGGCGGTTAAACATCAACTACTTCTTTCGGTGATTTAGTGTCGACCAACGAAAAAAGCATTACTTTTTTCAAAGAAATTGCTTTAATACCAAATGAAAATTCAACTCCCGTGGCCGTGTGCAATTCTGGGTAAAGCTAAATGAATTGCTGTACTGAACTAACAAAGATGCATTATGTTTATTAACATTAATCCTTAAAATGGAATAACCGTCATCACCAAAAATCAAAAAAAGCAGTTTTGGTAATTTTCGATTTTCTCAAAAACTAGAAGACATAGAACCATGCGGTTTTTTGTGTTCAATTAAAAACTAATAGATACATGGAACACATATAAGCTAACTTACAATTTCATTTCACAATTTTGAAAACAATCGGTCTAAACTTTTTTTTTCACGTTATTTTATCAAAATTTTGACTTTAAATGCGAATTTCTCAAAAACCATTGATATGAGTAATTTAATTTAAATGCAGGATTATAGAACAATCTTCTGGCTTTCAAACGCAGTATAGAATTTTATTGTAAGTGTTGCCGTTGTTTTTTAATATATTTTTTTTTTCAATTTAAACCATTTTTTCTAAAAGTGCCCCTACCTCCTAAACGGAGGTTTTCTCAAAAACCAGAAGACAGAACCATGCGGTTTTTTGTGTTCGATTAAGAACTGATAGATACATGAAACACATATCAGCTAATTTACAATTTCATTTCCCAATTTTGAAAACAATCGGTCTAAACTTTTTTTTCACATTTTTTTTATCAAAATTTGGACTTTAAATGCGAATTTCTCAAAAACCATTGATATGAGTAATAAAATTTAAATGCAGGATAATAGAAAAATCTTCTGGCTTACAAACGCAGTATAGCACTTTATTGTAGGTATTGCCGTTGTTTTTTAATATTTTTTTTTTCAATTTAAACCATTTTTTCTAAAAGTGCC
This sequence comes from Chrysotoxum bicinctum, assembly GCA_911387755.1. Taxonomy (NCBI): domain Eukaryota; kingdom Metazoa; phylum Arthropoda; class Insecta; order Diptera; family Syrphidae; genus Chrysotoxum; species Chrysotoxum bicinctum. The sequence goes on from OU426988.1 coordinate 203,066,921, forward strand.
CCTACCTCCTAAACGGGGGAGATAGACCCCCCTCCCATACTTATCGTACTCTCCCCTATATGTCAATCAAACTTTTGTATCCACCCATTTATCTTCGACAAATCCAAGGTCTTAGCTAGTTGTCTAATGAAATGTATAGAAATATTCCTTGCTAAACAAATTTCATACATTTTTCTTAATCAAATAAACTCTATGCTGACCACACTAAAAGTCCAACGTTTAGTTCGTGATTGCAGCTCAAACGCAAGATTGTATTTGTATGAATACAGTTTTTATGTGTTTGTGTATATGAAAGCCAGACAATTGAAATTTATTCATTTCGAAAAGCAACGATAACGTCGAGAACAGCAGACTCCATTATGCCTCAAAAAGTACCATTGCAGGGTATATGAATCCTGAATATTGTACTATACGAAGTGAGTGAAGGTAAAGCAAGCTTTTAGCAGTAGAGGATGGCTCCAATGTTGCATTGTATGTAGATGTTTTTCTTTTTGTTGTTGTTGTTGTTAAAGAACATTTTCTAGTCTAGTTGTCGCTTCTGTGCCATGATCTAAGCCCAGCGAAGAGACTCTGTCTCGTCATCGTCATTCTAGTAACAATCCCCACATTCATATAGATGAAACGTAGTTGTTTGCTACCGCTTCACTACCTACATTTTGAATTCACTTTCCTCCCAGACATATAGACACAACTAGACCTACGAAAGGGATATATTTATGCTCAATTGTACCTGTCCAGCTTCCCGTATAAAAGGATGTAACATTCGATAAGTTGGCGGCAATGGCGGCGCCGGCAAGGGCTTATACTCCGTGCCAACTTCAATTTTTTTTTTTTCGAAATACTAAAATAAACTTTATTTAGCCGTGCATATGTTGAGGGCTTATACAAAAAAGAAACAAGTCTGCAGGATAACTCAAACCATTTTCGGAGGTTGTCAACGGCGCTGGTTGCTCGCCGCCGTGTCCTCATCGACAACGACGGAGTCCCCAAACTGTTTCGATTTCATTATGAATAGATGACTTATTACGAATACCAAATCAATAGAATTGTGTAGGGTTGTCAATCCTAGACCTGCCGTCAGTCTATAACCTTCTTCTCGAATAGAAAAATAAATTTTTCATCTTAGGAAAATAGCAAGGGGAATTACCTTCTGTATATATAATAATGATAGAAATATCCTTTTAAAAGGACGCAGGATTCTATATTGATACGTTTTTTTGCTATGATCAAAAGAACCCCACAACAATACAGCTAAAATGTGCTTCATTGAAGTTTGGTCAATGATGTTTTTCTGCATTTTGGTATATTTATTTTTCTCTAGTACATTATATCCTTGAACGACAAATAAGTGGGTACCTGAATTTATTTATTTTCTCGGAAATATCATATTTTTTAGTTGAAGATTTATTAAAAAAAATTTAACCTTTAGACAGATAAAAATTGAGGTGGGAATTGGAATATTACTATTCTCAATATTCACTGAACTAGGCTTACTTTCTGAGTACTTAAGATAACTTAAACCATAAGGACAATGTTTGAATTTGGTTTTGAGACAATTTTTATGAATTTGGTTTTATGCATACTTAGTCAAAAAAAAAAGAAGATAGTTTTGATATTATAAGCATAGATGCTATATGGCAAGTTATGCATTCGTACAGTGCCGTATTTTGACCTGAAACGTGGCCAAAAATCAATTTTGTCAACTTTCCCTCCCAGGTTTAAGCCTGTGTCCCATAACAGGTAGAGAACCAGGCTAATATTTCGTTAGGTCGATCTTCAATTTGGTCACCCTCTTCGAGACACCATCAGTTGGAACTAGCACTAGTTAAATAAGCACGAGTTTGTTTGCGATTTTTTTAAAGAAAAGTGTATTTTCTACGAGTACGTGCTTTTTTTTAATCTTACAAGTGATTTTGGTGAACAATTTTGATATGGATATCGTCAATCAAGGTATGTGTAGTATTTTAAGCAGAAATATTTCGTAAAACAACGTGCACATTTTTTACGTGGATAATTAAACTCATCGATATGAATAAATTAAGTTAAATATAAAAATACAATATGAAATATAAAAATTAAATATAAAAATATAAACATATTGGCGTAAAATTTCAAACATTTAAAACCTGCTCTAAAGAATGGTAGTCGTCTCTAAATATTGTGTATAAAACGAGAATCGATTTTTGTTCATTTTAAAGGACATAAACTATACTTTATTGTTAAAGAGCTCATCTAACTTTAACAGCAGCAAATAGCTAGTTTATATTTCAAAAGTATAATTTATCCATATTGACTATGGTAATTTCATACCAAAGCAAATCGAAGTAAAAAAGTTAACTGATGTTTTATTCGATTTTTTAAAAGATGTGCTTTGTAAATAGACTGAATCACTGAATATTATAAATTCGAAACAATCGTACAAAAGTGCTCTACGATCAACAAATCTGTACATACAAATATACATTACGTTATGCATGCATGCCGAGACGAGTATGGCCAATTTAATTTGTATTTGCAACGGCAAAATTTAGTTTTAATGCTGTGAATTAGCGATATATACTTCATTTCGATCTTAAATAATGTAAATAACTTGTAAACAATCAAAATCTGTACCGAGGTAGTTGTATATAAAATGTACTTTTCTCATCGAAAAATTATTTGGTTTGAGGTTGTCTGTTCTTTTTACTTGCGATATAGGTACTATAGGGCAAGTTCTGCATTTGGAAAAAAAATCGAACTCGAGATTTTGATCAAAGTTGACATTACGATGATAGCGAAGACGAAAAAAGTGGGCCCGACAATTCCGTCTGTCTGTCTGTATGTCTGTATGTCTGTATGTCTGTATGTCTGTATGTCTGTATGTCTGTATGTCTGTATGTCTGTATGTCTGTATGTCTGTACCTCGAACTACAGCCTAAACTATCGGAGGTATTTTCTTCAAAATTGGTAGTTAAAGGTCTTCGGTGATTCCCTAGAGGAAAAATTGAAATTTTTTTTTTAGCTCCAAAACTAAGGGTACCCCCCATACACCCGTAATGCAGAATCTTATTTATCTCGAAAACAGCTCTAACGATTTCGATAAAAATAAAATGCACGACTGGGTCGCACGAACTTGCTCCTATGTAATACACTAGGAATTTTAAAAACGGATGTTATTAGAGAAAACTGTTCATTAAGATAAAATAATTTTTTTAAATTCTTTTAGTAGTAAGAGATAAAAACAGAATGCTATGCAAATATGAATAATTTATGCAAGAACAAAAATTATAAGTCGTTGTAGTGGTTCCTTAAAAAAATAAGCTTTTATGTACAAAATTTTTAAAACATTTTTAAGAAAAAATTTTGGTACGCCAACCTTAAGCTTTTATTATTATACGAATAAAGGTCTAATTTCCAAAAAAAAATAATAAGCCGTTCTTGAGATATCGAATTTTTCAAAAAAAAAAACGACTTTTTTTTCTAAAAATTGAAAAAATATTTTTTCTTAAGTTTTTAAATGCAATGTTTTTTAAACTTTTTTGGAGCTTTTTTATAAAAAATTTCATTAAAATCCGTTATGTCGATAATGAGAAATTCAAAATTCGAAAAAATCGTTCTATGGTAGGTACAGTCAGTAATATCTAGATTTAAAATTTTTTTTTATTAAATTATAGATCGTAAAGATTAATCAAAAGAAAAAAAATTTTAGCAAAATTCTCGGAACCGTTTTCGAGAAAAATACGATTTTCGAAAACCATTTTTTAAAATTTGTATGGAAGGTACCGTTAGTTTTAGATGAAACAAATTTTTTTTCTCAAATCTTGTAGATTATGTTAAAAAACTTTTTTTTGTCAAGTTTGAAAAAAATCGAGCATGGGGTTTTCGAAATATTGAGTTTCCAAAAAAAATTTTGATTTTTTTTTTAAAAATCCAAAAAAATAAAAATTGAAAATTTGAATATTTAATAATATTCAAACTTTGGAGGAGCTTTGGCATAAAAAAAATGATTTAAATCGGCTGTACCGTTTTCGAGAAAATCAAAAACAAAAAAAATGGACCCAGGGGGTCTACCAAAAATAACAATTTTTTGTAAAATTTTTTTCAACCATTAGCTAGTTTTAACCAAATGAAATTTTTCAAATTTTTTTTAAAAAATTCTGTGGGACAGTTTTTGAGAAAAAAAAATATTTATAAAATTTCGAAAAAAAATCGTATGGCAGGTACCGTTATTTTTGGTCTTAAAAAAAAAAAAAAAAAAAACGTCCGGGGGTAAAAAATTAAAACCCATATCTACCAATTTTAAAGAAAATCGGCCGAGCCGTTTAGGCTGTAGTCGAACCGACAGACAGACAGACAGACAGACAGACAGACAGACAGACAGACAGACAGACAGACAGACAGACAGACAGACAGAATTGCGAGACCCACTTTTTTGGTCTTCGCTATCATCGTAATGTCAACTTTGATCAAAATCTCGAGTTCGATTTTTTTTACGAATGCATAACTTGCCTTATAGTACCTATAAGTCGCAAGTAAAAATTAAGTGTGATATTTTTTTTTTTTTTTTTTTTTTTTTTTATAATTTACCCGCGCTCAAGGGATTATGATTACCCTTTAAATGTTTTCAGCACAGCGCGGGCGTGAAGTTAATGAAGAGAAAGAAGGATAGGAAAGATGTGTGGCACGATGTTCTGAGACTGAAGGTGGTTGTCTCAGATATTTTTATCTCCAGGGATGGCGGCTGAACTAAAGCGGAGAAATGCCGTGTCTTATTTCTGTCACTTATAATTCACATTATTTTATTTGTATTCATCCTTGTTGGGTATACTAGTTTAACTCAATTATATGTTGTTAGTGTTATGCCTGAACAACATGCAATGAGTAAACCCATTGATGACAATTTTTAGAAGGTTTTAATGGAATTAAAGCGACATAGACGACGGCAGGGATCGAACCTGTCATCATGAGGTTGACAGGCGAGCACATAACCATCGCGCCACGGCCACCCCCAATATATGGACATGGACTACATTTTGGTCAAAAAAAATTTTGGGGGGAAATGTTATTAGGGGTACCTGTCATATAACGGTTTTTTTGATTTTCGAATTTCTCACCAACGGCTCTAACGATTTTACCCAAAATTTTTATGCAGGAGCTGCTTTGCATTTGAAAAAATATGAACTAAAATTTTTTTCGAAAATATAGTTTTTGGATTTTTAAAAAAATAATACAATTTTTTTTTTGAAAATTCAATATCTTGAAAACCGATACACGATTAAATTTTTAAATTACGTTTTAAAATGTATTTTATTAAATACTAACAATTTGCATATCAATTTTTTTTATAAAAATTTTAAGGAAAATTTAGTACACAAAAAACATGTTTCAGTGTGTCTGTATGTCTGTACCTCTCACTACAGCCTAAACCACTGGACCTATTTCTTTCAATCTAGGTAGTTAAGAGTCTTCGGTGATTCCCTAGAGGAAAAATTGAAATTTTTTTTTTAGCTCCAAAACTAAGGGTACCCCCCATACACCCGTAATGCAAAATCTTATTTATCTCGAAAACGGCTCTAACAATTTCGATAAAAAAAATTAGGTGTGATATTATAGACATGGACTATATTTTGGTCAAAAAAAATGTTGGGGGGAAATGTTATTAGGGGTACCTGTCATATAACGGTTTTTTTGATTTTCGAATTTCTCACCAACGGCTCTAACGATTTTAACCAAAATTTTTATGCAGGAGCTGCTTTGCATTTGAAAAAATATGAACTAAAATTTTTTTCGAAAATATAGTTTTTGGATTTTTAAAAAAATAATACAATTTTTTTTTTGAAAATTCAATATCTTGAAAACCGATACACGATTAAATTTTTAAATTACGTTTTAAAATGTATTTTATTAAATACTAACAATTTGCATATCAATTTTTTTTATAAAAATTTTAAGGAAAATTTAGTACACAAAAAACATGTTTCAGTGTGTCTGTATGTCTGTACCTCTCACTACAGCCTAAACCACTGGACCTATTTCTTTCAATATCGGTAGTTAAGAGTCTTCGGTGATTCCCTAGAGGAGAAATTGAAATTTTTTTTTTAGCTCCAAAACTAAGGGTACCCCCCATACACCCGTAATGCAAAATCTTATTTATCTCGAAAACGGCTCTAACGATTTCGATAAAAAAATTAAGTGTGATATTATAGGCATGGACTACATTTTGGTCAAAAAAAAATTTTGGGGCAAAATGTTATTAGGGGTACCTGCCATAGACCCGTTTTTTTGATTTTCGACTTTCTCATTAACGGCTCTAAGGATTTTAACCCAAAATTTTTAGCAGGAGTCCCCTTAAGTTTAAAATAATATTGTATATAAAAATATTCGAAAAAATATTTATTGGGTTTTTAAAAAAAAACAAAATTTTTTTAAATCAATATCTTCAAAACCTATGAACGATTATTTTTTGAAATTATTTCCTAAAACCAATATTATTTAATACTTAAAATTCGCATTCCACATTTTTTTCTTGAAAAATTTTAGAGAAATTTCTTATATAAAAAATTTATTTAATAATAAAACGATTTTTTAAGGTTTATTTGCATAAATTCATACTTTTCCGGAAACCAGATGGAAATTATATGCATTTGAACATTATTATCTCAATAAATCCATGTTTTATATTTATAAAATGTATCTTAAATTCCAAAGTACTTTTACATAAGAGCAAGTTCGTGCGATCCAGTCGTGCATTTTATTTTTTTTGTTTGTGTAGTTGCGTTTGAGTTATGTACATACGTACATACCTGTCAAATTAAGGGTTGTTCAACGTAAATTCGCCTAGGTTCTGTTGCGAAACCCACATTAGTTAGAAGAGTTGTCAAACGTGTTTAGAATTATGAAAAAGTTAGACAAAACTTTCGTTCGTTCAACTTTACCCAGGGTTGACCCAGGTTTTCTTGACAACCCTCAGAGTTGTCAACAAAAACTAGGGTTTTGGTTTTCAAAAAACAATCAAGGGCTGTCAAATGTTTTGTTGACAACTCAAAGCAAGACAAAATAATTCTGTGCTCTGTTAAAACTTTAAATTTGTTATAAATTAGTTTTAAAAATGAACGAAAACAAACCCAAACGACAACAAAAGAAATACATATGAAATCTCATGACTTTAGACAGTTTAGTCGTTACCTGGACTCGCCCTAGCAAAATAACTAGATCTACTTCAGGGTGAGTTCAGGGCGACCCCAGGTCTCAAAAAACACAGACTTTACTCACGAGGGTGACTTCAGGTTTTTCAAAAAACGATTTAGGGCGACCCCAGGGTGACTTCAGGGCTCAACGAACAAACCTAAAGTCTCCAAGCTAAACGACTGCATTAAGTAGAGTGTCGATTTTATTGCTTAAACGAGAACTGTTTCAAATTTTGCGCCATTATATTTAACTTAATTTATTCATATCGATGAATTTAATTATCCACATAAAACAAAATTTACTTTTATCGTTGTTTTTACGAAATATTAGTGTTATTATCCTAGCCATTATATTTAACTTCTGGATATGTAGAACAATTCAAGCTTTCAAAACCATTCACCATTTTCATTTAAGAAAAAAACAAAGCCTTTTATAAACCCCCTTTAAGGCAACCCTAACAAATTGATTTTTGTATTATTTCAGATGACTCTAACTTTCAATGGTCTATGACCAGAAAACAGCTCCATGAGTTGGTAAGAGGAAGCTCCCAAAGACTCATTGGCGAAAAACTTGAAGATTTGGATAAAAAACTTATGGATATAACAAATGGTCCCCCAGAGAAAAAAGATGAATTTCACAAAATTATCAGGACACCGAATTAAAAACGGAGATGGCAACTCTGCAATACCATAGAAAGGCGTTTCTTGAAAAAGAATGAAGAGTGGCTTAGCGGGAAATAACACTTCATGTTGACATACTTTTCAAAAGTTCTAAAGGTTGTCCAAGCAAAGAATTAAGGGAATCAAGCGACCGAACAAAATGTCGAAAAACAGTCGAACTTAGAAAGAGTATATCCGTTGATGAACTGACATGCTCGGCATAGATGAGTCAAAGAGCGGCTGAAAATATTGATATAGCAACGGTGATGCAGGTTGTGACCAAAACTACAACCAGGGCTACAAAGTTCCGGAAAGCAGCTGTGGTTGGAAGTAAAACCCTGAAAACCAAGAAACAAACACCTGAAAACGCTTTGAGGATATTCATCGTAGCTAATGTAACTGCTAGTCAATACGAGGTGACCCATCAGGCCAACAAAGATTTATATTCGTGCTATACCTATCTTCACTAAAAATAACTGCCATACGATTTTTCCCAAATTTTATGATTTTTTTTGCTCAAAACGGTTACACAGATTTTCTTAAAAAAAATTCAAAAAATTTCATTTAGTTAAAGCTAGAAAATGGTTGAAAAAATTTAAAAATAAAATGCACGACTGGGTCGCATGACTTGCTCCTATGTAATAGACTAGGAATTTCAAAAACGAATGTTATTAGAGAAAACTGATCATAAGCATAAAATTCATTTTTACTTGCGACTTATAGGTATTTAAATTATTTTAGTAGTAAGAGATAAGAACAGAATGCTCTTCAAATATGAATTTATTATTAAATTAAATTAGGTGGTGCAACAGCTCGAAGTGAACCAGGACCTAGTGACTTACTCTCAAGTCTCAACCATTCCTGTGTGCGTGTTACCAGGAACGGAGGGGACCTACAATTTTCTGCCGATTCCGAACGGCTAATAAGCAGCACTTTCCATGAAAAGAGATACTTTTGGAAGATTTGTCAATTCCTCGCATGAAGCAGTACACCCCTGAAAAAAACTTTTTTGCAGCGGCTGAGAATCGAACTCGAGACCTTTCGCATGACAGGAGATTTTTTAAGAAAAACATTTGGTACGCCAACCATAAGTTTTTATTACTGTACGAATAAAAATTGAATTTCAAAAAAAAAAAATATTGAACCGTTTTTGAGATATCGAATTTTCCAAAAAAAAAAAGATTTTTATCCAAAAATTCAAAAAATACTTTTTTTTTTAAAGTTTTGAAATGTTTTTTAATCTTTTTGGGAGCATCTCTATAAAAAGTTTCATTATGATCCGTTATGTCGATGATGAGAAATTCAAAAATAGAAAAAATGGTTCTATGGTAGATACAATCTGTAATGTCTTAATTTTAAATTTTTTTTTATTAAATTAAAGATCGTAAAAATTAATTGAAAGACAAAAAGTTTTATCACCTAGAAGTGCCGTTTTCGAGAAAAATATGATTTTTGAAAACCATTTTTTAACATTTGTATGGTGGGTACCGTTATTTTTTTTCTGATATCTTGTAGATGGTATTAAGAAACTTTTATTTATCAAGTTTTAAGAAAATCGAGCATGGGGTTTTCGAAATATTGAGTTTTCAAAAAAAAAAATTTGAAATTTTTTTCAAAAATCCAAAATTTTTTTTTTGAAAATTTGAATACACAATAATATCGAAACTGGGGAGCCTTAACATACAAAAATTAACAAAATCGATCGTACCGTTTTTGAAAAAAATCAAAAAGAAAAAAATAGTTCCAAGGGTGGTACCCTCATACCCATTTTTCGGAAAATATTTTTCAACCATTACCTAGCTTTAACTAAATGAAAGTTTTTTGTATTTTTATTTCTTAAATCTGTCGAACAGTTTTTGAGAAAAAAAATATTTATAAAATTTCGAAAAAAATCGTATGGCAGTTACCCTTATGTTTGGTCTTAAAAAAAAAAGAAAAAAACGTGTGCGAAAAAAAAATAAAAATGATATCTACCAAGTTTAAAGAAAATCGGCCGAGCCGTTTAGGCTGTAGTCGAAAAAACAGACAGACAGACAGAATTGCGAGATCCACTTTTCTAGTCTTCCCTATCATCGTTATGTCAACTTTGATCAAAATCTCGAGTTCGATGTTTTTTACGAATGCATAACTTGCCTTATATTACCTATAAGTCGGAAGTAAAAATGGTGGCAAGAGTACGATAACTTAGTATAGTATAGTATTTTATTGTAAGTGTTGCCGTTGTTTATTAATATTTTTTTTTTCAATTTAAGTAATTTTTTCTAAAATCGCCCCTACCTCCTAAAGGGGGGAGATAGACCCCCCTCTTCCATAGTAAAAACCGCTTGTATTTGACCCTTCTACAAAAATCCGTTATCAATTTTTGGCGCCTAAGTTATCGTACTCTCCCCAAAATGGTTATTTTTGGTACCCCTATGGAAAAAAAATTTAAAATTTTTTTTTTTCAAAACTCAATATTTCAAAAACCCCATGCTAGATTTGTATAAGACTTGATAAGTAAAAGTTACAAGATGTAAGGCAAAAACAAAATTACTTCCTTTTTATAATTTTGTTATATGTATTGTCTAAACTGATTGTAATCGAAAAAGTATGTAAATACTCTTTCTTCATGGTAGTTTATAAGCCCTAGAAGAAAGATCATACAATAAAACACGTCTGCTTTAAGCAAAAGAAGAGTGTTCTTATTTGGGAAGCGCCAACACAAATTGACTACACGTATTTTTCTCGAAAACGGTTCCGAGAATTTTGCTAAATTTTTTTTTCTTTCAATTAATTTTTAACATCTATGAGTCAATAAAAAAATTTGAAATCAAGATATTACTGACTGTACCTACCATAGAACAATTTTTTCGAATTTTGAATTTCTATATGGATAAAAAATATTTTTTGCAAAAGAAGTTATCCGATTTTATTTTCTAAAGTTGTGTATATCAATAAATTTCTAAAATTAGTTTACCAAATTTTTTCAAATTTTATTTATATTTTAATTTATTTAAATTTTCTATACTTGTGAAAAATTTTCTTTTATTTTCGAAAAAATAAATTGTCTTTATGCGTAAAAACCATTTCTTGCAAGCAAATAATAATTTTTTAATAATTGCTAATTGTAGGTATGTAGGTATATCAATATATATATATATATATATATATAATAAATTTTAGATACAATTTTCTCGCTCCATCCTCCATTACTATCACACCCTAAATCTAAAGTCTCAAATGTCAATTTTGTTCTACTACAGTGCCAATAGTACAGCCGCATTCACAACATTTATTTCTATTCCATGAGAGTACTTTAGATTTTATATATGTAAAGGCCAATTTTAAAGAATTATTTAAAAAGAATTATTACAATTTTAATCTTAATTAATTTAGTAGAATTTTTTTCGTTTTGATTTGGTATATTAAAAAACAAACAGTTAAAATTAATTTTACAACTTAAACAAAAAATACATAAGAAATATGCTTTGAAAAATGTTCAAAATGGTCAGAATTCATAATGAAATAAAGCAAATTTGAAATTATTTTGTTTTCAAAAACAAAATAAAACCAAATTTCGAATTTGCGTTTATTAAGTTCAAATCCCTCTAGATCTAATTACAAAGTCGATAAAATGGCAACCTCGGTCATTAATCGTATCAAAATGCAAGCAAACCAGACTGTATGAGTAATGAAACAAAATTCACAAAAACTCTCATACACTCTCAATACTATTTGCTTGTATTCATCTCGCGCCTGGCATATAAATCTTAATATACCTACCTACAATCGATTTTGACAGCAAAAAGAAACCCAGATTAGATTCTCTCCCTTACCCTCTTTATTGTTGTCAGAATAAATATATCACTACCGCATCTCTTCTTTTGTTTATATTTTCTCCTTCCACTTTGTCTGCATCTGCACTGCTAAATATAGCGAAACTAACGCTCGCCACGCTGTGCCGTGGTCCATGCGATGAATCTCATGTAAAAACCGCGTCTTCCACATACAACCTATCGTCTCTTACGAAGATTTTCGTTTTACGTTTCACCTCGCAGAGCACCTTCATTATGGAAACCAATTTCTTCTTTTTTTGGCGGGCATTATGTGATAAATCTTTATTTATACTTATTTTTGTTCCCTTAAGTTTCTTCGCGTTTCGTAAAACAGTTAAAGCTGTTGTTCGGGACTTTAATTTGACAATAATTACTGTCGTAGGTGCATTTTGGTGGTTTACTCTGTGCGCGGATTCAATGTCAGTGTTGTTTTCATTTGTGTCGAGTAGTCCAGCACATACAGTTTTGGCTTTTCAACTGGATCGATGTTGAGATAGGACGGCATATGAAGTAGCACGTTATCTTCGACACTTTTTTGCATAAGTCGGTCAATTTGTGTTTCTTTGGATGGGCCTCTGGGAAAACTTAAATTCGAAAATTTATCCAAGAAACTTAACATTTTTTATTATCTCACAATAATTTACTCTTTGGCGACAAACTTTTTTTAATTGAATGAAAATTTGGGATATATATCAATAAAGTCGATGACATTTGCGCTCTCAATACCGACTTTTTCAATTCACAATGGAGAATTGATACAAATTCAAAATTTAGCAACTATTCATTGATGCATGCAATACAACATTAAAAATCTCACATCTCATTGAAAATTGCTACATCTCCATACCTATTATTAGATCAATTTTTCAAAACAAACCAATATATGAAATTTTACAAAATCCAAACTCTACAAATATTGAAAACGTAACTAAATTTATTGAAATTCTTAAATTAACTTTATAAATAATTTATTAAATAAGAGGCAATAGTCTCTGCAGCTAGACTCTAAAATCTGTATATTATCCTGTTATTTAAATTACATGTTAATAAAATATACATATGTAATAATAATAACAATAATAATAATAGAATCAAAGATACATACATACATACTTAAGTAGATACATTTGTTATCAAGCTAACATTGAATAAACACTTGTTTTGAACTTGACTTTTAATCTGAATCATCTTCCAAATATTCTCCATATTTGTACTCCCTAACATCACTTGACATTTTCAACCTTTTTTTTTTTGAATTTCTGTTTCTTGATGCTGTTCGCCTAAGTTTGGTTGGAAGCTGATTCCGGTTTTTCATTTTGCTTTGGAAAAAGACAGCGAACTCTTTATCACTGAAACTGGCATTAGTTGCCTCACGCACTATGTCTTTAAAAAAGTTTAAAAAGATTTGATGATCCTGAAGTGCAAATTTTGGCTTTCCTTCATCTTTGGTTCCACCCGCCCATGAAGTATATTGCCAAAACTCATGACAGATTAGCAAATCGCACAGCTCCAGACAACAGGACCGAACTTCAGCTGGCTGCCTTTTCCCGATCCTCGCAAGCAATTCTAAACGTAATTGTTTCTCCCTTTCGTGTGATTGTTTCTCAAATTGGTTTAAGCTTGCTTCATTCCGTATCAGTTTTTCGTCAGTCAAAATTTTTAAGCCGCCGCCGCCGCTGCCGCCGCCTAGCTCATTTTTGGAATTAGAAGTTTCTATAGAACTCATAATCATATTCACGGCATTGGTTAAGTCTATTAATTTGGTTGATAATTGTTTCAATTGTCCAATTATGTAACTTAAAAAAGAATAGGAAGCTCTCTCAAAACCATTTTCAAAAAATAACATTTATACTTACGTTTCTCCAGCTGTGAAGTTTGGCTGCACCGATAAGGTAGTTTCAACATTATTGTTTTTGTTTAAAGGTATTGCTGGTATGCGTGTCGGAGTATTTGCATCCTGAAGTTCTATGTAATCCAGGCCTTGAGTATCTTCTTGATATTGGTTAGAGTTAGCACCGGCGGTGTCTTCATAGTCTTCCAGATTCTCCGACGTATTTGTCATTTCAGGTGATTTTGGCTCAGGTTTAATTGACGGCATTTCCTGAAAATTAATTAAGTAATAAATAATAACATCCAAATTATTTCTGCAATTCAATCTTACAGATTCGACTGTCTGAAGAACAGGTGGCATTTGAAGCTGGACCATTCTGTTGGAAGCGTGACTCACGCTGTGTTTCATGCTCCTTGTTTCCAATTGGTTTTCATGGATGGCTTGACCTTCGGCGTCTTCCAGCATTTTATATAACATGATAACTGCTGCATTGTAGTCTTCGTATTCATTACTTTTTATTCTTGCCATTTGGTACGACAGCCAATTGTCCACCTCGGGTTGTGTTTTGGCATCTTTTATCATGGTTTTCATGTTATCTTTTGGAAAATAAACTTTTGTTCCAATAACCCAAGAACTTGGAACAACTTCATATTCAAAGTTGTTTCTTTTTTTATATTTCACTATTTCGAAATAATTTTTTTCCATAGCTCGGTATTACCACTTATGTAGATATCGCGCACAGACACGAACAAGAACTGACTGTTATGAATTTTTTCAGTTATCTTTTTGCTTACACTTTGTTAGCTCTTTTTATTTTATCTTTTTCTTTTACTCTTTGCTTACTCTTTGTTCACTCTTTGCTTTGAATTTCTCTTTTCGATATCTTATCAAGAAATGCTTAAGATGTTTTGAAGATTTCTTAACAAAGGGGAACTGTATTGACATATACATTTTTTTAAAGGGTGACATTGATAAACGTGTATTAAACATACAATTTTATTTGTGATATTTGTGATTTTTATGTGTTATGCTTTTAATAAGATTTATTTATTAACAATTTTTCAATATAATTTTTGACTTTACTATTTAGACGGTGAAGTTTGGCTCAATTTAAATAAAATGATTTATTTTATAGGTAAATTCAGATTTGAATCTGAAATTTTATTTCTTACGTGCCAAATGTTTTAGAATTTCAGATTAAGTTTTTTCTGTTATTGTATTGGCTCTTTATGTATGTATATAGCTGCCAAACTGATGGCTTGCAATATTAAAGTGGTGTAAGTGAAAGGAGTAATATATCTGTGCAAAAATCCAGATATACAAAATTTTTACATGATTAACGAGACAAAAACAATTTCTTATCCATTGTCAATCTTATCTTATGTATTTCAGAACACGTCTTTTGACAGATCTGGATTAAAACAAATTGTTTGTTTTACAACGGGATTAGATTTTCTTTCAAAGGTTACCAGTTTTAACGTTATATATACTGTAAAACTGTTAATAAACTGTTATTTTTATTCTGGATAATTTCAAAATTTCTGAATTTTCTAGTGATTTTTAATCGGTTGATAGATGTAACAGATACAAATTTTGCCTCATCTGGAGTTTCAATTGCTGGTTTGACACATAGTTAAGAAAAGAACTATTATTTGGTGTAGGTACTTAGATTATTAAGTTTTAAATGTCACTCATTTTCATAGCAAAAATAAAATATCAAGTCATCATATTTTTTCAAAAGGTTTTTAATCCATTGACATCGTAGAGGATTTTGACACCTTGTGGAATATTTAATGATTATGTGTTTTTTGTTTTTTTTTTTTCTCAGTGAAATATGTAAGACCTGTCAACTTAGGCCCCAGTTAAAGCTTTCATTGAAATTCATCATTGGAACAAATCAGTGAAATGCTGACTTCATTTTTTTGCCACTTATAGCAATAATTGAAAAATTGGTTTCAGTAAGAGATCCTGTCAGTGACTGATTACAACCAATTCTATGCATTTGAGGCTAGAGTTGATCATTGAAAGCAAGACTGACATTTGAGAATACAAAGAGAATTGAACACATTCAGCGGAACGATTGTGCTTCAAGTTAAAGAAACGAAAATCAGCTGTTCATTTAAATTGATTTGCATCAGTGAAATAATTAAAGTGGATTCAAAAGAAAGTTTAAATCAGAATTTTGTATTTTATAGAGTAAAAAAAATTCTACTTCTTATTAGCTTCATTTTGTCAATGGAAATTAAAATTTTCAATTATTTATTTCAATGATAGCTATAAGTGACCCCTTACATTTAAATTTAAAAAAATGCAATACAAATCCAGAATCACTCTTTAATCAAATATTATGTTGCTCTGTGGTTTGTAGTATTTAGACGAGATTATCAACAAAAATGTTTTTTTAAAAGTATGTATCTACATACTTTATAAAACATTCTAAAAACGTAAGTATTAATCAGTCGCTCATTTTATTAACCTGTTGAGTTGTATTTTTCTGATGTGTTTGTTTTACATTTTAAAATCATTCAGATCCAAAAAAAAAATCATTTCATAAAATGAAGCACCCTGTAGGTAGGTATACTTGGGATACATCCTTGTGTATAAACTCAAGAGATACATACTTACACGCACAATAGAATGAACTGGCCATATTTATTGTATTTTATTTCTGAAAGAATATTTATTACATTATGTAAATACATTTTGTCTACGTATACTTTCATTTTGAGTTAGTTTTGTTGTGAGCGAATTTTGATTTTATTATATGTATGTAGGTAGGTATTATTTTTCTAAATAATTTTTTGTAAACACTTCTCTATTTCAAGGCGCGTTAGCTGAACATAGGGTAGAATATTTGCTTTCACGTTAAATATTTTCTCGCATATCAAAACACAGTAATAAAAGGTCATAAAATGGTTTTAAAGTCCCTAATAAAATGAATACTGTAAATCCAGACATGATAGGTATGTTTTATTATCAATGGATCTACTATATGAGCCGTGTTTTATTAGTTCGTGAATACGCTACATCGCAAAATTTAGCACGGAAAACAACAACAAACGATTAGTGAATAAAGATAAGCTAGTAATTGAAAAGAATATTTTAGTGAAGATGGAGCTTCGGATGTTGAAATGTAGGTGTTTAGGTGGTGTCCGAAAAAATATATGTTGGCATGCTTGAGGGTGTTTTGGTAGGTATTTATTTTGTTATACTTTGCTTTACTAGTCCAAAGTGTAATCGCTCCGCAGTTTACAGAACTATAATTCCGGTTTTACATTACTGCCATTAACCCTAGAAAGGTAATCTTCGTCGATTAGACGAACATCATTTTTACTTTTTAAAATTTCTCATAGATTCTTCATAGATCTTTAAGAAGAATAAAAAGTCACAAATCTAAAAAAATAAAATGAAAAGTGTGTTTTTATTACAAGAAAAGTTTGATAAAAATAAATTATTAACATCTACAAGAATTTGTTAATAACTTTTCGAAAAAATTGCATTTAAATTTTACTTCGTCGATTCGACCAATGATTACCTTTAACGTACTAAAATATATGATTACCTTTCTAGGGTTAAGGGTAGGTCTCATGCAAAAGCAAACTCAAATCTCATGTAAAAACGTTTGCATGTATTGGTGCACAAATATGGCGCTCTTAGTTAGTTATTTTTGTGTTAAGAAAATAAATATACCTCGTCTCGTCTCTTCAGGATACCTCTTTTTTTTCGCATCACGCATAGAGATTATGTAGAGAAAGATAGAATAGAATAACACAAAACGGGAACAAGGCACAAGTGGTAAGCAGGGCTGTCGTTTCATTCTTTGAGAAAGCAGTACTTCAAAAGAAAAAAAAGCAGTATGCAGCAGTACGGCGCGAAAGAAAAATGAAACTTTTTTTCATAAAATATTTTTTTTTTATTTTACATTACATTACATATTTCACTACTTCGTAAATAAATCTACGAAGTAGAGACACTGAAAGCACTGGTAACTCAGACCATTATACTTATTTATAATACCTAAGTATAAGCTTATAATAATTTAGGCAAATCGATTTTATTTCAACAATTCGTGTAATAGCCATATTTTCAGCTTTTGTCAAGAGTTCCGCTTTATACCCAATTTAGTCGTCTTTAATACTTAACAGAAGATGATCATCATTCAAATTTATGTTAAAACTCAATATTTCGTAAACCACATACTCGATTTCTTTGAAACTAAATGCAGAAAGAAAAATTATTTTATCTTAAAATAACGGCGCCTATAGAAATGTTAAAAAATATATTTCGAACAGCCCTTAGAATGTTGATAAAAAAATGTCTGTACGATCTAAAGTTTAATGAAAAAAAAAAAAAAAAAAAAAACAAATTAAGTCATTACTGACAGTTCGGGTGCGGATGAAGGTGACCCTTGTAAGCGCTGGTTTAGCAGTAGATATGTGAATAAAACGTAGTTTTAATTTCGAACAAGATTTCTTTATTATCTGATGAAAAGAACTTACTTCGTTGAAGGTTTATACAAGAAGGACAAGAAGCTAGCAACCTGATAAGCAGGAAGGTACAATTAATTTTGAGTGTGGTGAATTTAAATTACATTTAGGGGCGACATCTTTTAACAGATTTACATACAATAGTACAATAGAATAATTGGTCAATCTATTACATAATTCTGTCGTAAACATTCCGGCCCCCTTGCAGCAACACATGATGCAACTACGCTCCTGGTCATAATCTTATACAAAATAGATACATTTGAGAATTTTAAACAATTTAAATAATGAAGTGACAAAATTGAAAATAAACAAATATAATATATATATAAGAAATTAATATTTACAAACTTTAGTAAAGCGTTGCATAACATATGTAGTTTAAAAATCAGTGCAAGAGATTTGAGCTTAAAATCGAAGCTTTAGAAAATAGAAACTGAAAACAACAGGATGACAAAACTATATACATACGAACGAGCTTCTAATCAGTGGTAAGTACGCAAAGCTTAACGGTTGGACGGGTCACTATACCGTGTTGTGTCCTAACATCGGCAACGCGAACGTAGTTATCAATTCCCGTATAAACTTTAATGACGCGACCTAACCGCCATTCGTTTGGAGGCAGATTTTCATTTTTTATAACTACCAAATCGTTTTCCTTTACATTTTGCTGAGGGTATTTCCACTTGTGACGCTTTTGAAGCTCTAACAAATATTCATTTTTCCATCTTGCGCAAAATTGCTGGTGGAGTATTTTTAGTTTTGTCCATCTGTTAAGACAACTTAAAGACGAGTTGGAAAGGTCTGGTTCTGGTGGAGCTAAAAGGGGTCCACCACGAAGGAAATGACCTGGAGTAAGGGGCAAAATATCCTGAGAGTTGTCTGACATTGGAGAAATCGGCCGAGAGTTCAGACAAGCCTCGACTTTAGCTAGGAGAGTAGAAAACTCCTCAAACGTATATTTGTGGTCAGCAGCAACTTTCCGGAAATGTTTTTTAAAGCTCTTAACTCCTGCTTCCCACAAACCACCCATATGAGGCGCACCGGGTGGAATGAATTTCCATTCTAAATTTCGATCCTTGTAGAACTCGGAAGCGACTGAAGGAAGTGATCGTTTAAATATCTTGAAATCGTTTGCGATGGTTTTGCTAGCACCCACTAAATTTGTACCATTGTCGGAGAAAATGGTTTTAGGCATACCTCGACGCGCAATGAAGCGGCTTAAGGCTCCTAAAAAGGTCTGACTGGAAAGATCACTGGTAGCTTCCAAGTGAATAGCCTTTGAAGAAAAGCATACAAACAAGCACACATATCCTTTGGATAAGCGGCAGTTACGACCAGAAAATGTTTTGATCGTGAATGGACCCGCAAAGTCTAACCCAGTATTTATAAAAGGTAGTGAAATGTGTGTTCGCTCAATTGGCAGAGCTGCCATTATTTGCTGTCTCAATTCCTTTCTATGAATTGTGCAAACTTTGCAAAATCGAATAAGTTTCTTTACGAGATTTTTTAATCTCGGAATCCAATACTCACATCGTGTCAAACGCAAAACCAGTTGATTTTCACCATGAAGTGAAACTTTATGAATAAATTCGATGATGAGTGTTGTAATGTGGGCATGGTAAGGCAAAATTATGGGGTATTTTTCGCTGTACGTAAGCGATGAGTGAGCTAATCTACCATTCACTCGAAGACTTTTGTTGGAATCCATGAAAGGATTAAGATTAGCTAGACTACTTTTAGCAGGAATTTGCTCGCCTTTTGAAAGCATGGAGTACTCGGCGGGATAGTACATCGATTGAGTTAATCTTAGGATAAGATTTTTTGCCCGAATATTTTCTTGATAAGTTAAATCCTTAGAGGTATAATTAAATTCAGATTTTAATTTTGGATGGGTTCGATGGAAGAACCGCAGTATGTAGGCCACTACATTTACTGTTTTTGGAAAAGTCGAGAATTTTGAGATAATGTTTTCAATATTGAAAACATTTACGTCGGCGTTGGTGTGATTTGCTTTGATTGGTCTTTTTTCCAAATCTTGATCTCTTGGGCAAGTAAAAAGTGATCTGGGCCAGAACTTTTCAGCCTGACTAAGCCACGAAGGACCTGTCCACCAAAGGCTACTTTCTCTGAGTTGAATCGGAGTCAACCCTCGAGTAGCAAGGTCGGCTGGATTGTCAGCTGAACGGACGTGCATCCACTGAGCGTTGGAGGTATTTTCCTGTATGAGGGATACTCTGTTGGCAACAAAGGTAGCCCAAGTACATGAAGGTTTTTCTAACCAACATAAAACAATGGAGCTGTCAGTCCACAAGAAAAGCTTATAGTTTTGGCAGTTAAGTTCAGGAAGAACCTTTTTAACGAGATTAGAAAGAAGCAAAGCACCGCAAAGTTCCAGTCGTGGAAGTGAAAGATTTTTCACCGGGGCTATTTTAGTTTTTGCACAGAGAAGGTGACTTGACCAATTGTGAGTGTCGTTCTCAATACGCAAATATAGAGTGGCAGCGTAGGCACTCTCGGACGCATCACAAAATCCGTGAATTTGTCTCGAAATTGAGTTGGGAGTATGTTGAACCCATCTCGGAATTTTTATGGACTCGATTTCCGGAAAATTATCAAAAAACACCTGCCAGCGATGACACGTTAGGGGCATAAGATTTTGGTCCCAAGACGTGCCATCTTTCCATATTTGCTGCATTATTATTTTTGCAGTGATGATTACCGGTGATAACCATCCTGCAGGGTCAAACAACCGAGCTATAACTGAAAGCACAGCTCTTTTAGTTGTAGCAAAGGCGAACTTTTCAACAAAGAAATGAAATGCATCTGTTTTAGTATTCCATTGAATGCCGAGGGTTTTAGTGTTGCTTTCGTCTTCAAATTTAAGAAGTTCTTGATTGTAGAGATCACATAACGGAAAATTGTCTATAAGTTGGGTACAGTTTGCTGTCCATTTGCGGAGTGAAAAACCCGCTGAACCTAAGGCCAATATAAGTTCATTTTGAGTTCTTAAAGCTGTGTGAAGGTCATGAGCTCCTGACAAAACATCGTCAACGTAGAAGTCGTTTTTCAAGACCGAAGAAGCAAGTGGTAAGACCTCTTTAACGTCATCAGCAAGCCTTTTTAAAGTTTTTAAAGCAAGATAGGGTGCGCAATTTACCCCAAAAGTAACAGTATTGAGCTCAAAATCATGTATATCGCCACTTTCGGATTCACGAAACAATATCCGTTGGAATGGTGTATGCTCAGGATGAACTTTTATCTGGCGGTACATCTTTTCGATATCCGCGTTGAATACGTAGCGAAAGAAACGCCATCGCAAAATAAGTGTCATCAAATCTGATTGCAGTACAGGACCAGGATGTAAGATGTCGTTTAGGCTGGTGCCATTACTCGTTGCATTGGATGCATTGAAAACTACTCTTAATTTTGTACTTAAGCTATCGGGTTTTAGTACCGCATGGTGTGGGAGATAGAATGAACTTATTTGACGATTTTGATAGGGCGAAACTCTGTTCATATGCTGAAGATCAAGATATTCTTGAAGAACATTATTGTATTGCGAATGAACTTCAGGTTTCTTAGATAAACTCATTTCGTTGCGTTTGAACTGTTTAAGTGCGATGTCTCTGGATTGGCCAAGTATTGGCGTTGGTTGTTTGAACGGAAGTTTAACAACGTAACGACCGTTTACATCTCTGCTCGTTGTAGCATCATAAAATTCCTCGCAGTATTGCTCAGACGTCGAAAGATTTTTAGAATCGGGAACCTCTTCTACGTTCCAAAATTCAGAAATTTGTTTATCTAGGGATGTCTCGTTGAGACTAGATACAATAGTCGAAAAACTCTTTATATCTTTAGATTGAAGGGGTCCTGAAAGAACCCAGCCAAAGATTGTATTTTGGCCTAGTAAAGAACCAAAAACGTTACACCTGATACCTTCCCTTATAATAGAAGGGTATAAGTCAGCACCAATGACTAAGTCAATAAGAGAACTTTCGTAAAAGTAAGGATCCGCAAGGTTGAAATCGATAGGACAAATTTCTGATGAATGTATATCACATGAAGGGAGATTACCTGTAAGGCGCTTTAATACGTATGCTGTAGCTGTTATAGTTGTGGTTTCATAGTTTGAACCTAAAATAAGGGAACACATTTTAGAGGAGATAGCCGTAACAACGTCGCTCATTCCAGAAATAGAAGCTTGAACTGGCTTCACTGGAAGATTTAATCTTTTTTGGGCATGCTCAGTTATGAAGGTGACTTCAGATCCTGGATCAACTAAAGCACGGAGAGAAAACTGATCCCCTAATTGATGAACATTCACTAGAGCGGTGGCCAAAAGTATTTTATTGTTATGTCGAGAAACGTAAGTTTGAATTTTCACAGGGTTAGAAGTGGACTGTATTGAAGGGTTTGTATTTTGGAAACTAGAAGATGGCTTGAAACTTTCTGTGGAATTTGAAGTAGAGTTAGATACAGGATTCAAAGAATTATTTTTATGCATCGCAGAATTAGTGAAAGGAACTGTAGAATTATTAACATGCAATAAACTATGATGTCTCTGTGAGCATTGCATGCAGGAATATCTACTTCGACAATCAATAGCTAAGTGTGTTGGAGACAAACAATTTTCACAACAATTTAAAGACTTTATCGTTGACATTCTTTCTTCCATTGGCATTTTTGTAAACTTTGAACAAAATCTTAAATGGTGATATCCTTTGCAAAGCTTACATTGCGAAGCTTTGTTTGCTTTTACATGAAATGCCTTATGTTGTTGTTTTTTCGATGGTAAAGATTTGATAGGTTTTGAAACATTAGAAGATGCTAGCTTAACATCACATTTTATATCTGAAACTGTTTCTAATATACGATAGCGATTAGTCAAAAAAAGATCCATATCTTTTCATGGAGGAATATCACATGGCTTTTGAACTGATTGTTCCCATAAGGATAATGTGACTTCTGGTAGCTTACTAGAACACAGATAGACAAGAATTGGATCCCATGATTCTGTAGATATCTTATGGGTTTTGAGATTAGAAATTGCATCATTAATCTGACGTTGAATGTCTTTGATTTGTGTGCTAGATTCACAGGTGATTACAGGCAAATTAAATAGGGTTTTAAGTTGATTATTGACTAATATTCGTTTGTTTTCGTATTGATCTGCCAGAGCAGCCCAAGCTAATTCAAAATTGTCCGCTGTAAGCTGAAATTTAGAAACAATGTTTAAGGCGTTGCCTTTTGTTTTTGCACGAAGGTGAAATAGTTTTTGCACGGAACATAGTTTTGGGTGTTTTATATACACGGCCGTGAACATGTCACGGAAGGACGGCCAGGACAGATAATCACCAGAAAATGTTTCGGTGTCGCAAGCTGGAACTTTAATGCATGGAAACGAGGATGAGTCTAGGTTTAAAGACGCAGTAGTAGTAGAAGTTCTCGTACTATCGTTTTTAATTATCTGAAACTGGAACTTATGCACGATGATTACTGAGCTTGATCTTGAACTTGAAAGTTTTTTATGCACTTTCTAGATCACGTGCTCGGTTATATACTTTATAATGAAGCTCTTCTATGATGAATATTAGATTTGCGCGGGAGTTTTTTAATCTCATGCACAGTAGGTGACGATTAGATTGATCACTTATATCGATTGATCAATTTAATTCGAACTTTTATGAAGTTTCGCAAGGATTTGCGAGATGAATCGTAGATTCTTCTTGTTAATTCGTTGACTTACGATCGATTTTATGATTTCGATTAGGTTCTTCTTTTCTCGTAGAGTGATTTGGCAAGATGTGGGTATCTTGGCAATAGATTTAAAGGTGAAACACAATCAAATAATAAGAGATGAAAATTGATTTCTTTTTAATATCAGGTTCGACTGGACCAAATGTTCGGGTGCGGATGAAGGTGACCCTTGTAAGCGCTGGTTTAGCAGTAGATATGTGAATAAAACGTAGTTTTAATTTCGAACAAGATTTCTTTATTATCTGATGAAAAGAACTTACTTCGTTGAAGGTTTATACAAGAAGGACAAGAAGCTAGCAACCTGATAAGCAGGAAGGTACAATTAATTTTGAGTGTGGTGAATTTAAATTACATTTAGGGGCGACATCTTTTAACAGATTTACATACAATAGTACAATAGAATAATTGGTCAATCTATTACATAATTCTGTCGTAAACACCTACAGTAAAACCATTTTTTCTATTTTTTACTTTCTCACTCTGGGCATTATCATATCGAATTTTAATGACATTTTTTATACAGAAGCGTTCAAAAAGTTTAAGAAACATTGCATATCAAAACTTAAAAAAAAAGAATTTTAGAAATTAAATTTATTTGAAGTACTAAAAAGTGTTTTACAAAATTTTAACTACATATACATGAGTGGCACGTGGTAGACTTTTGAAATTTTATGAGAGTTTATTCAAGAAATGTTAAAACGGTTTATAGGTATGACGACAGAAACAGAAACAAAAACAAATGGAGTGAGAAGAGAATAGAATAAATTAATCCGTATGGCTAATGGCTTGTTGCTTTCAATTTGATTTTTAGGTATGTTCGTAGAGAATGGTTTTTGAGTGCATTGAACATTTTGTATGGAAAAGTTGATGAGAAAAAAAAGCAGTACTTTGGCTATGTTTGCAAACGGCAGTACGGAGCTTCAAAAAGCAGTACAAATACTGCAATTGCAGTACCTCGACAGCCCTGGTTGCAAGCCGCACAGGCAACTCGGATTGCGCGCAAGATAAATGAAAGTTGTTTTTTTTCCTTTTGTATTTTGGGTAGATAAAATAATTTTTCGTGAATCGTGATTGTTTGAGGTTTAGGACAGGGAAATTGAGTTTTTTACATTCAGCGCTCACAATTACACACAATAATAGGTATACGGTTTGTTGTCTGTTTTATTTTTGGTTGCAGGTGAATTGAAACTTTTCGCATTTAGGTAGATAGCGTTTTTATTATTTGCGTATTTATACAAGGTTAATCTGTTGGTTTAAGGACTTTTCCTTTTCACGATATTCAAAAAAAAATAAAGAAAAGGGAACACAGCTATACGTATATATTAGGAACTCGGGGAATTTGCTCCGATATTAAAGATTTTTTTTAGTGCAGAAAATTAAAGATTTAAAAAATTTGCAATTCAAAAACTGCTCTTAAATGAAATATTCATTAAATTTCCAAACCAAAGGTAAGAAAAATAAAATGCCCGACTGGGTCGCATGAACTTGCTCCTATGTAATAGACTAAGAATTTCAAAAATGAATGTTATTAGAGAAAAACTGTTCATAAGCATAATATTAATTTTTTTAATTACCTACTAAAACAACTTCTTTAGTAGTTGGAGGTAAAAATAGGTTTATATATAGGTTTATGCAAAAACAAAAATTATATGTCTTTGTAGTGGTTTCTTAAGAAAATAAGCTTTTATATCAGAACATTTCAAAACATTTTTAGGAAAAAATTTTGGTAGACCAATTTAAAGTTTTTATTATTGTTCGAATAAAAATTGAATTTACGAAAAAAAATCAGTCGTTTTCAAGATAATTAATTTTCCAAAAAAAAAAAATAGATTTCTTTTTTAAATTCAAAAAAAATATTCTTGTTAAAGTTTTGAAATCCAATGTTTTTTAAACTTTTTAGAAGATTCTCTCTAAGAAATTTCATTAAAATCCTTTATGTTGATAATGACTAATGAGATTCAAAATTTTAAAAAATCGTTCTATGGTAGGTGCAGTCAGTAATATCTTGTTTTAAAATTTTTTTATTAAATTATAGATCTTAAAAATTAAATTAAGAAAAAAATTTAAGCAAAATTCTCGCAACTGTTTTCGAGAAAAATACGATTTTCGAAAAACATTTTTGACATTTTTATTTTAAGAAACTTTTAAAAAACAGTAGAGTGTAGTATGAATCTATATGCAAATTTCCTTCGTTTTTCATAGTTTTGTACATTTTTTTTTGAGTAAATAAGACATTAGAATAAAAAAAGAACAGGGCTACTAAATGTAAGGATATGTTGTTTCTACAAGAAAAATATAAAAAAATAAAAAAGTAATATTTTCGGAATTTTCCTATCGTTTGAATAAGGACCGTACTAAAATGTATGATTTTTCCAATTCATAATACACTGATACCATATTTGGGAGATTATTAAGAGTGAGTTAAAACCGTAGACCTATGTACATTGGGGTCGTTTTCGACCAAAATTTTATTTTTACTTCAGATATTTTTAAAAACTAATTACTATTTTAAGCTATATTTTCATTACTTTGTTGCTTACACTATAATCTATCGAAATCCAACCGTTGACCTTTTATAAAACTAAGATGGATCTACTTTTTTTGAATTTGGGTCTTTTGTTTTATATTGGGTCGTTTTCGACCCGTTATTTATTTTCGCATTGTGTACGGAAACTTCGTTACGATTGAATATATTTAATCGAATAAACATTATATTTCGGTAATGTCCGCAGGTGTTCTTCAACTGATAAAGACTTTTCTTTGGGTATTGATGAAGATTTTGTTCCTGAAGAGTGTGTATCAAGTGAAACAGATGGCGAAGGTGAAGAAGCTCCTGTGGAGGACAACACAGTTTAGAGTTCATGTCCATTGATTCCATCTGGTAAGAACATTTGCATTTCTAAGGTTTATCTTTGTTCAAGATTGTCCAAATTCGGCGACAAACACAAAGCCATGGATGGAGACATGCTTAATGCATTATATCAGTGTTTTCAAACTAGCAGGTGTCTACAAGTAAGTTTATTCGACGAAAAAATATTTTTGTTTTTGAAAGGATTTCATTTTACGCAGTTCGAAAACAAAGCGGATTAAAGATTTGTTTGACGCCAATTTTAGGCGACCTGTTTTCAAAGCAATTATGTCTAAAGAGACCTTTCCATAAATAACGAAAGTTCTACGTTTTGACGACCCAACCAGTCGTAGACAAAACCAAATGATAGCGACAGATAAATTTGCACCGATTCACAATGTATGGGACAAATGGGTCGAATTGCTTCCTTTATTTTACAACCCATCACCATGTGTCACAGTGGACGAACAACTACTAGGATTCCATGGCAGATGCTCATTTAAGCAATACATGCATAACAAGCCGGACAAATACAGCTTGAAGTTCTGGGCTTGCACATGTGCTGACACTTCATACGTCTGGAAGATTCCACCGTATTTAGTTGGTGTGGACGCTGCAAAGAATCAAGGTGAGCGAGTGGTTTTGGATCTAGTTGAAGGCTTGAGGGCCACAAAATTACAATGGATAATTTTTTTTCCCATACCAACTTGGAAAAAAATTGTTTCAAAAGAATCTGAGGATAATCAACACTGGTTGAAAAAATAAAAGAAGTGTACCACCAAAAATTTGTTAGAAAAAAAACAACTATTGTTCCAATCAACGTTCGCATTCACGGATTCCACTACACTTATTTCATTATTGTAAGTAAAAAAACTAAATGCACCATTGTCCAAAGCACAATGCACCACAGTCTTGAAGTAGGGCCTGAGCCCAAACAACAAAAAAAAAAAACAAAAGGTGGTGTTGACAATGCCGATAAAATGCTTTCCGGCCTTAGCGCAAAACGAAAAACTAATCGTTGGCCAATGTGCATATTTTCGAACATTGTATAGATAGCATTGAATGCTTTTATCATTTTTACACAAATCGATCCAGAGTATTAGACATCGCGAGGCAACCAAAGTCGGAAGAAGTTTTTGCACGATCTAGGTGTTGAATCGACAAAAAATTATATCCTGAAAAGGTCAACACCACCTCGCACTTCATGTTCACTTGCTCTTCAGGCTACCATGAACAACAAAGAAAGGGAAGATTTCAACCCACTTGTCAAAAGGCTAAGGTTTTCTTCTCCCCAGGCAAAAAAGCGTGGCCGATATTCAACTTGCGTGGACGAAAATTCAAAAACAAAAGAAAACAAAACGGATCTTGTCTGCTGCGGATGCGGCAAAAACATTTTTGTATCTAAAAGCAAGCACAATTGTAATTTTTGTGTTAAATATGCATCGAAAATATTTAAACAATAGCAATACAAAACTTCTATATTAATTTATTTTTTATTTTCAATAAAATCGTACCGAAAATGTTTTTATTTTAAGAAATATTCATTTTTGTGTTTAATTCCCTTATAAAACATACGAGGGTCGAAAACGACCCGTCAACGTAAGATTAGTCATTTTTTTTAACGTAGGTCTACGGGTAAAGAGTGAATAAAGCGTTTTTTGGTGCTTGTATTACTGCAAAAATTAGTTTTTACTCTGGCGGGTGGATGGCTTTTTATGCTAAGGTAGAGTAAGCTACGGTGTATCCAAAAAAAGATAAAAAACATTTGAAAATCAACAAATATAAGCAAAAGAGAGATGAACAACAATACTGTCACTGTGATCCGTATGGATTTAATTTTCAAGAGTTAATTTTTAATAGTTAATCTATTGACACATGGAGTTACGGCACCTGGTAATCAGCACGTTAACCCTCAATTGGAATTTTTTTTTTGATTTGACGTTCAATGCATTTCCCATAAGAAAAAAGCAAAAAACAGTCTCAAAAACATTAATTTAACTAATCAAATTTTTTGAACCGATATTCATATTATGATTTTAAGAGAAAAGTAATATGTCTTAATTTCTTAATCAAGTGGAAAATATAGCAAAAAACTTAATTAACCTTTTGTAATTTGTCTTCAAAAAACGTAACCAAATCGTATGTGAATGACAGAAGAAACATTTTTTTTACAAACAGCATACTCTTTGTCTTCTGCCAAAATGTCAAGAAAAATAAATGTTTCAAATTGTATTGTCTTATTTTAGTGGACGAATTTCAATCTCAAAGTGGAAAATTTGTCTTCAAATTAAAAATTATGGTATTTAACTAAAAATAAAACAAACATTAATGCCCTAAATTCACTTTTGTTCACAAAAAAAACAACTTACATGTTTTTCTGTGCTATTGTTTTCTTTTATTTATTATGTTACTTATCACGAATAACACTAATAATTTTTTTTTTCGATATATCAATCGTGATTGAGCATTAGTAGTTGTGGCTTTGTATATAAAACGTATAGTACCTACTATCAAGAAGACGAACGATTGTGGCGACATCTTAAGCATAGGGACAGTACTTGCTAGATTTGTATCTGCTAAATTTAATAATAAAATATTCTCTTTTTTACTACTTTTTTTGTATCTTATCCTACTATCCACTGTAAAATCGTGCGCTGATTTCAGAGTTCGCAATACAAATACACACTTTATGATAATATTATAAGTCATAAGGTTGTAATACTTTATTGAGATTTTCCTTTTTTTTAGTCAGTATATTAAACTTAATAACAAAATGTCAATACACTTAATAACTAAAGCAAACATTTTTGCCAACTTGGTCTGGCTACACAGAATTTATATTTTGATTTTTATGATTATCGAGTATGACAAAATATGCAAAGAAAATTGTTTTAATGTAAATTCAGCGCAAGAATAAAAATCGTCTACTCAAAACGACCATGACCGTGATTGAGAATTAGTCAAAAAATTTGACAGTTCAATCATACCGAACAGTTTCTTTTTGATGTAGGTATTTGTTGTTTTCTTACGATTTGTTAATACTTTTTGAGAACAATTTACGCAGGATTAATTAATTTTCCACCTGATTAAGAAATAAACTCATATTATTGTTCTTTTACCATCATAATATTGATACCCGTTGATATAAAATTAATGTTTTTTTTGAGCCGTATTTTGATTTTTTATGGGAAATACATTGAACGGAAAATCGAAAAAAATTCTACTCGTATCTCCAATTGTCAGTTCCCGCACTGACTTCCAGGCTGTGTGGAAAGCAACTTATCAGGTGCAAATATGGATCATTGGCGATAATAAAACGCTGCTAATATGAAAGTAAAAAATTCTTCATGTCATGGCGTTTTATTTTAAGTCCAATCCATTTTATTGAGATTCCATTGAATTTGTATTTGCGTGAAAGGGAAAGACATTAAAGTAGTTTTTATTTGGGAATCCGGAAACCTTCTGGACTCTTCTGAAAGTGTTCACCTTTGTATATAAACTCTATTGGCACCTGGTAAGTTGCTTTGCACGCCACGTGTAAGTCAGTGTGTGTGCTGACAAAAGGAGATAGAATTTTTTACGATTTGTCGTTCAATGTATTTCCCATAAGAATAAAATGCACAACTGGGTCGTACGAACTTGCTCCTATGTAATAGACTAGGAATTTTAAAAACGAAAGTTATTAAATAAAATTGTTCATAAGGCTAAAATTCATTTTTTAAATTCTTTTAGTAGTAAGAACAGAATGCTATGCAAATATGAATTTATGCAAGAACACAAATTATAAGTCGTTGTAGTGGTTCCTTAAAAAAATAAGCTTTTATGTACAAAATTTTTAAAACATTTTTAAGAAAAAATTTTGGTACTCCACGCTTTTATTATTGTACGAATAGGTGTTAAATTTCCAAGAAAAATATTAAGCCGTTCTTGAGATATCGAATTTTCAAAAAAAACGACTCTTTTTTCTAAAAATTGAAAAAATATTTTTTTTAAGTTTTGAAATGCAATTAATTAATAGAAAAAAAATTTTAGCAAAATTCTCGGAACCGTTTTCGAGAAAAATACGATTTTCGAAAACCATTTTGTAACATTTGTATGGAAGGTACCGTTAGTTTTAAATAAAACAATTTTTTTTTCTCAAATTCTGTAGACTATGTTAGGAAACTTTTATTTGTCAAGTTTGAAAAAAATTAACCATGGGGTTTTCGAAATATTGAGTTTCCAAAAGAAAAATTTGAATTTTTTTTAAATCCAAAAGATAAAAAATTGAAAATTTGAATATGTAATAATATTTAAACTTTGGAGGAGCTTTAGCATAAAAAAAATGGTTTAAATCGGCTGTACTGTTTTCGAGAAAATTAAAAACCAAAAAAATGGACCCATGGGGCTACCAAAAATAACAATTCTTTGGAAAATTTTTTTCAACCATTACCTAGTTTTAACTAAATGAAATTTTTGTAATTTTTTTTTTTAAATTCTGTGGGACAGTTTTTGAGAAAAAAAAATGTTTATAAAATGGTAGGTACCGTTATTTTTGGTCTTAACAAAAAACGAAAAAAACGTTTGGGGGGAAATATGAAAACCCATATCTACCAAGTTTGAAGCTTTTTTCTTATGAGAAATACATTGAACGTCAAATCTAAAAAGAATTTATCTCCAATTGAAGGTGCACGCGCTGACTGCCAGGTGCCGTGACTCCATGTGTCAATAGTAGTCTCATGGAACTGAATTAAAAATTTGTTTTCTGTGCCGTGGCGAGCGTTAGTCTCGCTAAATTTAGCAGTGCAGAGACAACGTGGAAGGAGAAAATATAAACAAAAGAAGAGATGCGGTAGTGATTTATGTTTATATTCTGACAACAATAAAGAGGGTAAGGGAGAAAATATAATCTGGGTTTCTTTTTGCTGTCAGAATCGATTGTAGGTAGGTATATTAAGATTTATATGCCAGGCGCGAGATGAATACAAGCAAATAGTATTGAGAGTGTATGAGAGTTTTTGTGAATTTTGTTTCATTACTCATACAGTCTGGTTTGCTTGCATTTTCATACGATTAATGACCGAGGTTGCCATTTTATCGACTTTGTAATTAGATCTAGAGGGATTTGAACTTAATAAACGCAAACTCGAAATTTGGTTTTATTTTGTTTTTGAAAACAAAATAATTTCAAATTGGCTTTATTTCATTATGGTAACCAAAATAATTTGGAAATAAAACCGAATTCTGACCATTTTGAACATTTTTCAAAGCATATTTCTTATATATTTGTTGGTTAAGTTGTAAAATTAATTTTAACTGTTTATTTTTTAATCTACCAAATCAAAACGAAAAAAAAATCTCCTAAATTAATTAACATTAAGTTTGTAATAATTTTTTTTAAATAATTCTTTAAAATTGGCCTTTATATAAAATCTAAAATACCTGCTCTCATGGAATAGAAATAAATGTTGTGAAAGCGGCTAATACTGTTGGCAGTGTAGTAGAATAAAATTGACATTTGAGACTTTATATTTAGGGTGCGATAGTAATGGAGGATGGAGCGAGAAAATTGTATCTAAAATCTATTATCTACAATCCTGTGCTTATCTTAAAAATTAATTGATATACAATTAGCAATTATTAAAAAATTATTATTTGTTTGCCAGAAATGGTTTTTATGCATAAGGACAATTTTTGAAAAAAAAAAAAAAAATCAAATATTTTTTCGAAAAAAATAAAATTTTTCACTAGTACCTATAGAAAATTTAAATAAATTAAAATATAAATAAAATTTGAAAAAATTTGGTAAACCAATTTTAGAAATTTATTGATACACTGAACCAAAAAGGTACATAATATCAATTAAAAATTTAATTGCGACAATGAACTTTTTAATTAAAACTCGTCCAATAAACTAGTTTCTTGCGACAATAAACGGCTGTTTATTGATTTCATTTTTCCATAATTTTTCAATAAACTGTTTATTGATTTTAAAAAACGTTTATTGATTTTTAAAAACGTTTATTGATTTTTAAAAATGTTTTTTGAAAGAGTTTATTGGCGCAATAAACCGTTTATTGCGGCAATAAATGGTTAATTGCTATAAACGGTTAATTAAAAAACTCAGTTTATTGGCGCAATAAACTCATTTATTGTCGCAATTAACTCAGTTTATTGGCACAATTAACCGTTTATTGTCGCAATAAACTCATTTATTGTTGCAATTAACTCAGTTTATTGGCACAATTAACCGTTTATTGTCGCAATAAACTCGTTTATTGTCGCAATAAACTCGTTTATTGTCGCAATAAACTCGTTTATTGTCGCAAGAAACTCAGTTTATTGGCACAATTAACCGTTTATTGTCGCAATAAACTCGTTTATTGTCGCAATAAACTCATTTATTGTCGCAATTAACTCAGTTTATTGGCACAATTAACCGTTTATTGTCGCAATAAACTCGTTTATTGTCGCAATTAACTCAGTTTATTGGCACAATTAACCGTTTATTGTCGCAATAAACTCGTTTATTGTCGCAATAAACTCAGTTTATTGGCACAATTAACCGTTTATTGTCGCAATAAACTCGTTTATTGTCGCAATAAACTCAGTTTATTGGCACAATTAACCGTTTATTGTCGCAATAAACTCGTTTATTGTCGCAATTAACTCAGTTTATTGGCACAATTAACCGTTTATTGTCGCAATAAACTCAGTTTATTGGCACAATTAACCGTTTATTGTCGCAATAAACTCGTTTATTGTCGCAATAAACTCATTTATTGTCGCAATTAACTCAGTTTATTGGCACAATTAACCGTTTATTGTCGCAATAAACTCATTTATTGTCGCAATTAACTCAGTTTATTGACACAATTAACCGTTTATTGTCGCAATAAATTCATTAGTTAGCGCAATGCACTCAATTTATTGGCGCAATTGACTGTTTATTGCCACAATAATCGGTTTATTGTGGTAATAAATTCATTTATTAGCGCAGTAAACTCGTTTATTGCCGCAATTAACTAATCAATTGGCGCAAAGAACTCAGTTTATTGCCACAAATAACATATTGATAAAAATTTTAGTAAAAGATTAAAATTTCTATTCATTGATATAAGTATATGTACATATATAAATAATTAAATTATTGATATATATAAATAAATAAAATGTTTAATATATTTTTAAAATTTCTATAAATAATTTACTGTGGCAATACGTACATGTTAAATATACTTACATTTTATTTCCAACCTTTCCTGAAATTTTTAAGAATTTTAAGTTCAAAAATGAAACATTTTAGTTAAACGTTATAAGATATTTTATTAAACTATATAATATATTATTATTATTATTATTATTTATTACAATATAAAATAAATGAACATTTTAATATAAGCGATAAACAGCATTAGCTACCAGAGGCTTTAAGCTGGACAAAAATTTAAATTACTTTGGAGCAAGTAAACTTTTCATACATGTACTTAAACGAATACAAACTATTCTTTATATCCTTTTTTATAAAAAGTTACAAAATTTGGAAAAGGAAGTCTTAAGTTAAAAATGAAAACTCTTGAATCAAATCCCACGTTGAAGACAACAGTGGCACTAACCAAAAAACCTACACCCGTAATATGGTTGTAAATTATAAATTAATAGGTAATAAAAATTGAAATTCGATATTTTATAACCCAATTAAAAAAAGTTTTGGTCATTGATAATCATGCTTACCCTTATGACAGAAAGAAAATTGACAAATATTGTCAGATAGTTGATAATCAAAATATAAAAAGATTTCCCTAAAGTTTATAAGATCTTTACCCACCAAAATAATGAAGGGTTGCACATTGTCTCCTTTTTGTTGCAGGTACTGGATGTGGTCCTCAGCTACCTGAATTGATTCCGCCACAAAGATAAAAGATTCCTGCGAGTCCTTGATAGTTGGTTTTATTGATGTCTTCATTCCCTTGCGATCTTTTCGCACGAACTTATGTGTTGGTACTAAGTACCCGTGAAGTGCCCACAAGAGAGCAGCATCCCGACAATCTGAAAATAAGAATGAAAACGTGGATATAAAATTTTGTTATAAAATTATGTAGTACTTAAATAAAACTAGAATAGTAGATATAAACTTTTGTAAAAGATAAGATAAATCGGGTCAATAAATGGGAGCCAATCTCGAATTTCGCTATATCGACCCTTTTCCTGCATTTTATCGTAAGGGATGTTTTAGAAAGAAAATAAATTATTGAATTTTGTTAGTACCAATTGAAGCCATCAAACCTGTTGTCATGTTGCAGCTAAAGCACTGTAAATATTCAATGCTGACCTTAGACATAAGTGGTTATATGGATCAGAAGTAAAATTTTGTTTTCTTCTCATATTTTTTTTGTGTCGCTTACGATAATTTGGTGGAAAGGGTTCGATATTCATTGATGTATAAAGGAGAATGAATATGATATACATAAGTCTTTAAGTGTTACACCAATGTGATGCAACCCATAAAATTATGCCCATTCTCCTTTAGTACCTGTCATTTTTAATACGGAAATAAACGATTTTCGTTTTTAATAGGCAAAAATAAAATAACTACATAATATTCAACTTACTTTCTGGAATATTATCGGATGCTATCTTCTCCAGAACGCCCTTAATTGTTTTCTCCTTAACCCGATCTTCCGTTTTTAAAAATTCTCGTGTCTTAGTAAAAACTTGTTCCCATCGATCAAGGAGAGAATTATGACTTTTAAACATGTACGCGAAATCCATGTCCACCTTTAAGAAAACAAATTAAAATATTTATTCATTGAGTGTATTTTTAAAGCCAGCACTTTTTATGAAATGATTCTAAGAAGTTCCTAAAGTTGGAACTTGCATCAGGAAATTAAGAAAAAAAACTTTTGAAAGAAGTACACATCTACTCAAGTTTGACTTACAAATCGAAAGAAAGAAGGAATTTTGTATTGGGGCCATTTCTTAAAAATGTCCGATGTTGTTGTAGAGTTTTTTATATCCGTGAGTCTCAATTTGGAATACGCTTTCCAGCACCTATCAAATTCCTCGGAACTAAGGTTGTCAAATCTTAGTGCTTGATAGCACGTTTCAGCATTTTCTTCTGGAACTGAAAACCATAAATATGTACTTATTAGTTTTTTTAAATAAATTAATAAAAATAATATTCAAGCTCCTGTTTCTCATCAAATTACATCAACTATTTCAGAAACCAATAGTTTCGCTTGATTGAAATTGGAAAATACTCATTGATGGTAAATTAGTTCAGAAGGTTAAAAATGACTTCGTGAAGTTTCATCGGACTCACATATTGTTTAGAGTCGTTGATGTAATTGATGTAGATTGTAGATGATGAGGAACAGGCCCCAGGTTTCAAAAATTAAATGCACGAAAATGGAATCGACTAGGAATTTTACAAAGGAATGTTATAAGCGAAAATTGTTCAAAAGGATAAAATTAATAAGTATAAATTCTTTTCGTAGTATGAGACAAAAACAGAATGCTATGCAAATATGAATTTATCTAGGTAGTGGTTTCTTTAAATAAATAAGCTTTTATATACAAATTTTTTAAACCTTTTTCAAGAAAAAACTTGATTTTATTATTGTACGAATGAAAATTAAATTTCCAAACAAAAATATTGAGCTGTTTTTGAAATACCGAATTTTCCACAAAAAATTATT
Organism: Chrysotoxum bicinctum; assembly: GCA_911387755.1. Taxonomy (NCBI): domain Eukaryota; kingdom Metazoa; phylum Arthropoda; class Insecta; order Diptera; family Syrphidae; genus Chrysotoxum; species Chrysotoxum bicinctum. The sequence goes on from OU426988.1 coordinate 203,103,165, forward strand.
CTTTTTTTTCGAAAATTCAAACTATATTTTTTTTTAAGTTTCAAAATGCAATGTTTTTTATTTTTTTTTAACCAAATCTATAAAAAATTTCATTAAAATTCCTTATGTCGATTATAAGTTATTCAAAATTTGAAAAAATTGTTCTATGGTAGGTACAAGCTGTAATATCTTAATTTCAATTTTTTTTATTAAATTAAAGATCATAAAAATTAATGTTAATAAAAAAAATTTATCAAAATTCTAGGCGCGTGCCGTTTTTTGAGCAAAATACTATTTTTGGAAACCATTTTTAACGTTTTTTAAAACTGTTTTTAAAAATCAAAAAAAAAAATATTTTTTAAAATTTTAATACACAAATTTGTTTGACTTACAGGGGAGCTTTAGCATAAAAAAAATTATCAAAATCGGTGGTACAGTTTTTAAGAAAATCAGAAACTAAAAAATAGTTCCATGGCGGGTACCCCCACTGACCATTTTTCTGAAATTTTTGTCAACCATTATCTACCTTTAACTAAATTAAATTTTTTTGTATCTTTATTTTTAATATATGTCGAACATTTTTTGAAAAAAAAAAATATTTATAAAATTTCGAAAAAAATTGTATGACAGCTACCGTTATTAATGGTCTTAAAAAATGTGTGGGGGTAAAACAATTAAAGAAAATCGGCGTTTAGGCTGTAGTCAAACAGACAGACAGACAGAATTGCGAGACCCACTTTGTTAGTCTTCGGTATCATCGTAATGTCAACTTTGATCGAAATCTCGAGTTCGATTTTTTTACGAATGATAAATTGCCTTATAGTACCTATAATACAAGTCGCAAGAAAAATATATCGACAAGTAATATTATGTAGGTAAATAAATAAATAAGACTTACCCATTTCGACTTCTGTGTCTGTGTCTACATCCACAGTTTTTCCACTCCTGGGCTTACTTGACGTTGGGGTATTCCCCTCTTCCCAGACCTATAGTACTCCTGCAAAATATTGAATATTTACTTTAAAAATATTGCTTTAAAAAAATTTTGTGTTTGACAAAAAAACTCTTCTTTTCCACTTTGCAAAACGAACAAAACTTTGAACGACAAGTGGAATAGTATGGTTTAAAAAAAAAATCGAACTTTCGAGCCTCAAAATGTATATGAAGCAGGGTTGCAAAATTTTGAATTAAAAAAGTCCATGTCATAAGTCTGTAGATGACTTGTGAATTAAAAAAAAATTAAATTCAAAAGTTAGTTAGCGACTTATGATTTAAAAAAAAAATAATTCACAACCTATTAAGTGGCTTGTAAATAAGAAAAATGTATTCTTAAGCTACTTGGTAGATTGGAAATTTGTAAGCTTGTTTTGACTACAAAAATTATTTAATTATTAACGAAACAAGTTTTTAAGCTTTTGGAGAATTGTGTGTGTTTTATTTTATCGATATTGCTTTTTATTCTATTGGGTTATAGGGACTGCATAATCGGTTACTCACACACAATGCTCCAAAAGCTTGAAAACTGGTTTCATTAATAATTAAATAACCAATTGTCAAAACAAGCTTAACGCTGGATGGTTTTAATATGCTATCACAAGAAAAATCAACAAAAAATACCCCAAATAACAAAAAAGCAAAAAACGTGTTCATACAAAAATCACACAAAAGTTATCCTTCGTCGTTTCGACGAACATACCTTTAAAAAAAATATTTTAATTGATCACAGGATACCATAAATCCGTTCACTGGTAGAGATCAACATCAACTGAAGTTGTACAAAGATTGAATTAAAAGGGATGAATAGTAAAAAAGAAATTATACAAAATAAAAAGGGTGTTCGTCGATTCGACGAAGGTTAACCATCCAGGGTTAATAATTTCCAATCTACAAACTATGTTATGAATTAATTTTTTTAAATTCATAAGTCACTTAGTAGCAGGTTGTGAATTAATCTTTTTAATTCTTTTTAATTCATAAGTCTTCTGATTTAATTTTTTTAATTCAAATGTCACCAACTATCTTGTGAATTGAATTTTTTTTTTATTCAGAAGTAACCCAATAGCTTGTGAATTAAATCCAAGCTTGAGCTAAAAAGTGACTTAAGCTTTTGCAACCCTGATATGAAGTAATGAGTTCTGATGTGATTTTGTAAAATATGTACGTAGTTAACTTCCCGAAGGACCACTTTCTCATATTTAAAAGTGGAAAAGAAGAGATTTTAAATTATTTCACCTCTTTGTAAGGTATTATAATTTATTAATAAAAATATAATTAAAATTAAATAAACTTGAATTGATTTCTTATAAAAAGGCTTACCAGTTTTTCACTAGGAAATCGTTCAATGATTTCCTTTTCCAATTTATAGCTACCACCTAGTTCAAGATGGATTTTATTCATGATGAAATACTGCGCTATAACACCAATCAAATGACTTCTTGCTTAACTTGACTTTAATTTTGTAGTTTTTTGTATCGAACCTAAAACTGATCAAACAATATTGTTTTGAACTTCTGATCTATCGAAAATCCTAAGAAAGAATTATAGAGAAAAAAGGAATAATTTAAAGAATGAAAGACTGTTGACTTAAAAAAATCTACGAATCATCTAGACTGTCAATTTTGGGAATTTAAAAATAATGCAGCATTCAAGTAACACATAAGAGTTTTGTATAATTTGTTTAATGGGTTCTATCGCGAATAAAATTTCTCACGGATTTTTTCCCATCGTCGATTTCTTGAAACGTGAATTATTATGGTCGCAGTTTCTCTTATAATGCAATGACATCAAAAATGAATATACCATGGCAGCGGGACTGTCATTTTGATCAACCAAATTTGAGACTACAAGAAGCAGTTAAAAATTGTGAACATTTCCAATTTTAGAAGATGGGAGAAATTCCGTGGGAAATTTTATTCACGATAGCCCCGAATATGTACATACATATGTATATTAATAAAATAACTCACCTTGTCTATTCTTTCGATATTTAGTTTTCTATAATTTTTCAAAATTATCTCTTTGAGTTTTATTGTTTCTCTAACAGCTGGACTTGTACTTGTAGTTCGCGTACAATATGAAAATAAAAAGAAGAAAAAAACAAAAAGTTAACAAAAAATTAAAAACAATAAGGACCGACTTTTCTTACGTCAGATAAAAATGTCTGATAGAACAAACAAACATGGGTTAGTAAAAACGTGTTCAAACGTGTTAAAATTGAAAAATAGAAAATGCACAAATGTTTGTTTATTTTTATTTGTTAGATAGTTAACTGGAGATGGAAAAATCGGATCTAAATCTGCATCAATAAATAGTTTATTGCGGCAAATAATGGTTTATTGTGACAATAAATGTTTTATTGTGACAATAAATGGTTTATTGTGACAATAAATGGTTTATTGTGGCAATAAATGGTTTATTGTGGCAATAAATGGTTTATTGTGCGAATTAATTGTTTGTTTATTAACAGTTAAGTGTTTTTTTGTCAACCATTTTAAAATGGGAAATTATTATTAAAATATTCCCAATAAATCATTTTCTGACCAAAAGAAATTCAAATGCGGCAATAGTTAGCGAAATCAATTTTATTGTTCAACGTTTTTTTTTCAGTGCAAGGAAAAATGCAATACTTACTTATATGGAATTGAAATTAACCACTCGCACAAGATTTTTTTGTAACTTTTTGAATGTATTATATTTTATATTTTAATATTTCTACTACAAACTTATTAATTGTTTTATTTTTAACACAACACTTTGTATACTCTGTTATAAATTAATAGATATGACGTTTACTCACGAAACACACGATCACGACAAGAACTAGGAATAGACTGAATCGTCCCACAATTCTTATTGTGCGCTTGGGTTAGCTAAGACAATAAATGGTTGTTTGCGACAATAAAAAGTTTATTGCGCCAATAAACAGTTTATTGCGACAAGAAACAGATTATTGCGCCAATAAACAGTTTATTGCGACAATAAACTGTTTGTTGGGACAATAAATAGTTTATTGAAAGTTAACTGTTTTTTGATATGGCAATCTGGATTATTAATTAATAGTTTATTGCGACAAGAAAAAGTTTATTGCGCCAATAAACAGTTTATTGCGACAATAAACTGTTTGTTGGGACAATAAATAGTTTATTGAAAGTTAACTGTTTTTTGCTATGGCAGTCTGGATTATCAATTAATAGTTTATTGCGACAATAAACTGTTTGTTGGGACAATAAATAGTTTATTGAAAGTTAACTGTTTTTTGATATGGCAGTCTGGATTATCAATTAATAGTTTATTGCGACAATAAACTGTTTGTTGGGACAATAAATAGTTTATTGAAAGTTAACTGTTTTTTGATATGGCAGTCTGGATTATCAATTAATAGTTTATTGCGACAATAAACTGTTTGTTGGGACAATAAATAGTTTATTGAAAGTTAACTGTTTTTTGATATGGCAGTCTGGATTATCAATTAATAGTTTATTGCGACAATAAACTGTTTGTTGGGACAATAAATAGTTTATTGAAAGTTAACTGTTTTTTGATATGGCAGTCTGGATTATCAATTAATAGTTTATTGCGACAATAAACTGTTTGTTGGGACAATAAATAGTTTATTGAAAGTTAACTGTTTTTTGATATGGTAGTCTGGATTATCAATTAATAGTTTATTGCGACAATAAACTGTTTGTTGGGACAATAAATAGTTTATTGAAAGTTAACTGTTTTTTTGAAATAGAAATATCAATAAATAGTTTATTGTGACAATAAAAGGTTTATTGTGACAATAAATGGTTAGTTGAAAGTTAACTGTATTTTTAAATGGCAGTTTGGATTATCAATAACTAGTTTATTGCGACAATAAAAGGTTTATTGTGACAATAAATGGTTAGTTGAAAGTTAACTGTTTTTTGAAATGGCAGTTTGGATTATCAATTAAAAGTTTATTGTGACAATAAAAGGTTTTTGAAAATGGAAATATCAAGAAATAGTTTATTGCGACAGTAAAAGGTTTATTGAAATGCTAATTCGGATTTTTTGTGAACTTAAAAATAAATATAGAAAATAACTTCTAATTTTAAACATTTTATTTCAAGATCAGATCTTTCAAATAAAAGTTAAATAGAATAAGAAACCAAATACAATTAGGTAGATTAGATTTTGGAAATTGTTAATATTGGTCAATTATTTTATGCAAAAAGAAATCGATTCAAATTTTGAACTCGTTTACTATGGAAATAAACTGTTAATTATATATAAAATTACAACTGGGGCTTAGAAAATAATATTAAATTGTAATAACTTATTTATCGTCACAATAAACGATTTTTAATGCTTAATTCAATTAAAAAGTTTATTGGGACAATGTATGAGTTTATTGCGGTACTAAATAGCTTATTATTTTCCGATTTCGAATTCAATAAACTCAAATTAATTGTCACAATAAAAAGTTTATTGATTACGGAAATCTGAAATCAATAAAAGTTTATTGTGACAATAAAAACTTCATTGCGACAATGAAAAGTAAGTCAATAAACGGTTTTAAGAATTTTTATGACGATTTTTATTTTCAGTGTATACACAACTTATATTTAGAAAATAAAATCGGATAACTTCTTTTGCAAAAAATATTTTTTATCCATATAGAAATTCAAAATTCGAAAAAATTGTTCTATGGTAGGTACAGTCAGTAATATCTTGATTTCAAATTTTTTTATTGAATCATAGATGTTAAAAATTAATTGAAAGAAAAAAAATTTAAGCAAAATTCTCGGTACCGTTTTCGAGTAAAATACGTGTAGTCGATTTGTGTTGGCGCTTCCCAAATAAGAACACTCTTCTTTTGCTTAAAGTAGACGTGTTTTATTTTATGATCTTTCTTCTCGGGCTTACAATAGACTACCATGAAGAAAGCATTTACATACTTTTTCGGTTACAATCAGGTTAGACAATATAACAAAATTATAAAAGGGAGATAATTTTTTTTTGCGGTTTTCGGTTTTACCCTTTTTGAGAAAATCGAAAACAAAAAAAAATGGTTCCATGGGGGTACCAAAAACAACCATTTTTACTTGCGACTTATAGGTACTATAAGGCAAGTTATGCATTCGTAAAAAAAATCGAACTCGAGATTTTTATCAAAGTTGACATTACGATGATAGTGAAGACTAAAAAAGTGGGTCTCGCAATTCTGTCTGTCTTTTCGACTACAGCCTAAACGGCTTGGCCGATTTTCTTTAAACTTTGTAGATATCATTTTTAATTTTTTCCCCCACACGTTTTTTTCTTTTTGTAAAGACCAAAAATAACGGCTTGCCATAGAATTATTTTTGAAATTTTATTAATATTTTTTGTGTCTCAAAAACTGTCCCACAGAATTTTTAAAACAAATTTCATTTAGTTAAAGCTAGGTAATGGTGGAAAAAATTTCTAAATATGGTTATTTTTGGTAGACCCCCTTGGAACCATTTTTTTTGTTTTTGATTTTCTCGAAAACGTTACAACCGATTTAAATAATTTTTTTTTATGGTAAAGCTCCTCTTAAGTTTAAATATTATTACATATTCAAATTTTAAATTTTTAATTTTTTGGATTTAAAAAAAAAATCAAAATGTTTGTTTGGAAATTTAATATTTCGAAAACCCCATGCTTGATTTTTTTCAAACTTGATAAATAGAAGTTTCTTACTATAATCTACAAGATTTCTCGAAAACTGTTCCGAGAATTTTGCTAAAAATTTTAAATTGTTTTTTTTTTTCTTACATCTTGTAATTTATATTAAGAAACTTTTATTTACCAAGTTTTAAAAAAATTGAGCATGGGGTTTTTGAAATATTAAGTTTTGAAAAAAAAATAATTTTTTTTTTAATTTTGCCCAAAAAAAAAATTTGGAAAATCTTGAAACACAATAATATTCAAACTGATGGGGAGCTTTAGCAGAAACAAAATTATCAAAATCAGTTGTACCGTTTTTGAGAAAATCAAAAACCAAAAAAATGGTTCCAAGGGGGGTACCAAAAATAACTAATTTTTAGCTTTAACCAAATAATTTTTTTTGAATTTTTTCTTAAAAAATTTGTAGGACAGTTTTTGAGAAAAAAAAAAACGTATGGCAGGTACCGTTATTTTCGGTCTTAAAAAAACGAAAAAAACGTGTGGGGGAAAAATTAAAAATACTATCCACTAAGTTTAAACAAGACCTACCGAGCCGTTTAGCTGTAGTCAAAATGACAGACGGATAGACAACACTGTGAGACCCACTTTTTTAGTCGTCGCTATCATCGTAATGTCAACTTTGATCAAAATCTCGAGTTCGATTTTGTATGGTGGTATCGGTGTTTAGTGGGAGGTTTGCGTATGTTGGTTTGATTGTAGGGTGCTCGTGGATAGCGTTTATGCATTATCTGATTATGATGTAAGGTACTGGTGGTAGTTGATTAATGAGGTGTCAACAACGAGGAGAATCAAAAACAAATTTTATGCAGTTTTCATTGTGATATTGTAATTTAAGGAAATTTCTTTTGAAATTTAAGAAAATATTTTGTTCTCAAAAAATTTTAAACATATTTTTTAAATTGAAAAATAAAAAATCGTTTAGTGAAAGCTAGCTAATGGTTAAAAAAAATTCTGAAAAAAGGTTATTAATGGTAGTGCACATAGAAACATTTTTTATTTTCCATCGTCTCAAAAATCATACAACTGATTTTGATAAATTTTATGCTAAGGCCCTTTAAAGGTTTATATTGTATTCCGTATTGAGAATGAGGTCATCGTCCTGCACCTAATTTATTTTTAAGATACTAAAGACAAATCCTCATAGTAAGTTATTGGGACTATTATACAACTTGGTATGTTCACTGACTGGGTTCTGAATCTGCCGGAAGCGTACCCCGTTTTCAGAAAAAAAAATCATATTCATCGCAGGTGCCCATTTTTGGATGATTACGTCAATAAGCGTAATTGAAGATATTTGGAAGATGCCTGTACTTCCAAGGTCCACCAAGTGAAATGCATTCGCAAAAACTGTTTTATGTGCATTGTGAATCGGTATATTGGCATCATGGCCCTTCCGATCTATGATAACGATATTCTTTTGATCTGAATGATATGGCTTTAAACAAGCAGAAAGGCATTTTGTATCTTGAGTTCGTTAAGTCGAAAGACTATGTTAACAAACCTCAAGCAACTGATGTCTTCAAAGTCAATGCCATCTGCGCCTAAGCTATCGAAAATTTGACTCCCAGATATGCCCCTCAAAGTGAATAATTTCATTGAAATACGTTTCAAATAAAACAAAACGAAAGTTAGTAAGTCACACAAAACCTATAGGGACGGGGTATTGGAAAACCCTTTTTATGCTATCCAGAAGGTATTTAAATATTTCACATAAAGCTTTAAATAAAGTTGCAATTTATCATGCTTCTATAAATCCCCACAAATCATCCATAAACTATATCTTCAAGCACATATACATATGTACGTACTCTTATGTACATACCTATATGATAAAAACTTACACTTGTTCAGTGACTCTTAAGCGAAAAAAACCCACCGTAAAAAGTATTAGTTTCACAAATACGCAGTCATGGATACAATAATAATTGCATTGCGACATTTTAACTAATTTATTTTTCCTTTGTCTTATGCCTTTCGCAAGGACTCCTTCCCCACAAAAAAGGGACAAGCCCCTGTCGAAGTAAAAGAAAACTTTACCGGAACCTTTCTCAGCTTTGCCAGATGATAGTGTCGCAGACATTTCTCCCAATAAAACACCCACCCTTTTGCCCTTTGTCTGTAAGCAATGTTTGGGTCCTTTTTGGATTCTATTGTTCTATTTCTGTACATATCCTTTTGCCATATATATTTTATTGTAAAAGAACGAAAGGACAAGAGGACGACTATCAACAATCTCCTTGGATTAGGAGATGCGAATAACTATGCCAAAAGGTCTCACAAATCCCAGAAAAGATAGAAAGAGAGACCTTAAAGTTTTGTCTATAACTTAAGACTGGTAATCGCTGTTAGTCTTGTGTTTAGTTGTTTGCTTTCGGAATGCGAATCGAAAATATAAAATAAAAAACTTTCTCTTGTTTTCTTAAAATTGAACAACCTAAGTATTGTAAATGGAATAACAAAACAATACACACACACACATAAAAACACAACACACAAAAAGTTAAGTTCCCCTTTTTGACAAGCCACCCAAAGGACCTGCTTCAAACTCGAACAAAGGGCACAAGTTTGGGATAAGTTCTTTTATTCTCGCTTGTAATTCTTTGACATATCAATGTGCAGCACTTTGTTTTATCCGTACCAGAATTCCTGGGAAGGATGTGTCTGTTCTTCATTTGGTTCCGCAACGCACCAAACACCATATTCAAAAGTTGTAAATTGATGAAGTGGATACAGTGTGATTATAAAGTCAGGTCAAGGTGTAATCCCAAAAAAGTCAAATGTGAACGTCGTGTGAGATTTATTTTCAAGTTCTAACCTGAGGTGAACTTTTGTATAGTGATTTTCACATCACTGGATTTCGGAATATATACGAAAATACTCGTATGTATAACTCCGGCACACAAGTGTTTCACTAAATGAAGAGCTTGTGGCAAGGTTAAACCGATTTATGAAAGCCCAATTGTTCGATTATGAGAGTTGTACTAAAGTTTTGGACGAATATAGGCTTTATAGATTACAGCCAGCTCAGAAGAGGTGAACCATTTCTTGCACGTCTGAAGAATCCTTAGCACTTCGCGACCTTAGAACTTATTTAAAATGTCCTCTTCAATAACATTATTCAGATGACTTGGCATTCGTAGTCTCTTTTGAAAGGAGAAATAATAAATTTAGAAAATGTTCCAGTAGTCACTGAGGTTGTTTTTAATTGTTCATCCAGAAGTAGAAAAAGACTTCGTCAGGGAGAATAGCTACACATGTGCACGATGAAAATACATAGTTCTACTAACAAAAAAAAGATTTTAAGAGAACAAAAAGCTTATGAAAAGGAATCAGGCATTCCCATTTTAACGTTTAATCTCCAAAATGTTATATCATGTAAAGGTGAAGAAACTTGCGTTGTTTGTCAGGCTTGGATGCATCACAAAGCCCGTTTAGCCCTTACTAGAACGGTATATCAAAAGCTAAGAAAGCTAGATTGCAATGAAATTACGGCAGATACTCTAGTTGTTATAATGCTACCTCGTTAAGAAGGATTAAAGGCTGTTGCCAAATGTCTTTGCCAAACGTATTATAGCTTTTAATGAAAGTTTTGTGCCTCTTGGAACGAAAAGCAAAGAAATACCTTTTACTGCAATTTGGCATGAAGGTACTTCTGTTCGACACTGTCAAGTTTTGTTGAACCATCATCATTTGTTCGCTCCCAGCCAAGAGAAATATCAATCGACAGAATAATAAAACAATGACAGAATAAATGTTTTAAGAAAAAATCTTTTACGACTAGTTCCTGAAAATAGATAACAATTCTTGACCAATCTTCCTGGTGACCGATCTCAAAGCAAACTTAGGCTAGTCTTAAAAATGTTGCAAGAACAAATTTTTCTTAATAAATTATTAAGTTTTGTTAGCATACATTTATGTTTTCGTTTTTTTATTTACAGTTGTTCAGTTCAAAAAAAGGAATTTTAATAGAAATAATTTTCAAATCGGTGTACATAGGGCTTTTTAAATATATCTTTTAAAATTCCTTAAAGCCCTATCTACGGTATATTCTTCATACTTACAAATTTGTAATATAAAATAATAAAAACAATAAACCACACATTAAGCTTTAAAACAAATAATTTTTGGATTTTTTTAATTTCTATTTTCGAGTTGCTGTAAGAGATTGAGTGTTTTCCTTTATAACTCGAAGTATGAAAAATGTAGTTAGGGCCTTCACGAGATTATGGGCAGTGTGAGCATTACTGTTAATTAAATTTTCTTTAATAATGCTTATTTGTTTTGCTTTTTAAAAAATTAAAAAAAAAAAGAAAAAAAAAACTTCGTCTAACCAAAATTCTTATTTCTTTTAGATAACAAGGTTCTATCTGAACAATTAAATTTCTTCTCATGACACTAAATTCTATCACGTAATTAAAACCCTATTGTTCTATGCTCAAATGCCTTAGTGTTGAGCAACAAGGTTCTATCCATTTTTTCAACCACCCGTAACTGCAATATTATGAATAATGGTGTAGATTTTTAAATTCAGATCAACATAACCTACTACAAAATTTGTGTTTTCAAAAAATCGTGTAGATCCAAACAAAAATATAAAAGTTATAGACAAACATCGAATATGTGTCATTCCACACAAGATGGTCTGTGATTCACATACCGACAACTGAAAGCTGTTAGGTTTCTTGAATTCAAGTGCCGCTCATGGATCCCAGCATGAATGAGTAAATTTCCCTTCAACCACTGGAGATATAGTTGAGCTGAAATATTAAAAAGAGCTATTTTTTGACAAAGCTGTTAAGATTAGAATTTAATAAACTTATCATAGGTTGCTATTCGAGCTCAAAAAAGATTACATTACTTTACAGCTCAGCTGGATGGTCAGCTAACATGTTTTCCCGGTGAATAACCATACTTTCGAGTCACATTGATCAGCCATAGAAAATTTGTAAAGAAAGTTTAACCTCATTTGTGGGTTATTCTAAAAAATTATGCCTATATCATCTTAAGGATCACTCTAGATCCTAATAAAAAGTCACATATTTTTAGTAATTGGTCAGTTATAGATTTTTGTATTGAATTTGAAAAAAAAAAATTATGATCATAGCAATTGTTGGCACCTCATTTGTGTAATTTTCCAAGAAGTAGGAAATGGTTTACGTAATCGTTCTAAAGAGTCAGTTACTTTGAGTAATTCGCCAGCAATGGATTTTTGTCTATACATTTTTAAAGTCTTTTTCCGAAGTCACAGTATAGCAAAGGCTCTTATTATCATCAATGTTAGATTTTCTAGAGGTTCGTTGACAATTGGATTTATTATTAATTTTTGGTTGTAAGTTTCTCATTTTGCCCAGACAATGCGGCTTTTAGAAAAGTAGGTCCGCAACGACTAACCTCGGTAAATTCGTATCCTTTAGCCTCTCAGTCTTACAGATTGGATAGGAAGGTGACGTTTTTTTAACTGCTTTCAAAATTTAAAATTGACTTATCTTTTTCAAACTTTCCACCCTAGGCTTCAAACCTATCTTCTTAAGATGGATTCCTTCCTAGCTGAAAACCATTACTACAAAGACTTTTTCAAATCTACGTTCTCCCATAATTTCCTAATTACCTGTGGGGTCCCACAAGACAGCTACTTAGGCCCTCTCCTTTTTATTTTTATTATTAACGATATTGTAATGGTCACTAAATACTCCCATATCTCACTCTACGCTGACAATGCTAAGTTTTTCAAGGCCATTTCTTCGACACATGATTCTACACTTCTTCAACTTAATCTCGAAAGTTTCACTATCTGGTGTCTGAAAAATTGTCAAATACCAATCAATCACTTTTTCTCGAAAACGCATCTTATTTCCTCCCCGTGTCTAACTTCTCCATTACCAACTCACATCCACCGCCTTATCAACATCATTTCCCACGCTTTGACGTTCGTGATCTGTCTTGGAATAACCCTTTGATTCTTCCTCCGCATCGAGAATGACTTCTATTATATAACTTAAATACGCTGGAAGACTGCACAACGCTTTACAATAATTACCGCAAACGAAGAAATCCTCTTCTTATGGTTTCAACGAACCTATTACTCGCATGCTACGGAGTATTAATTATAACATTGACTCTTTCGATTTAAGGGATTCTAATAGCTGTAAAATCTTCTATGTTAACTTCTCTGGTTAATGTTCCTGTTTCACTTGACAATGAAATTCTGTGCATAAAAGTATCATTTAAAGAAAAGAGGCTGGGTGCGACCCACACTGATAACTTCCCATTGTAAGAAAAACTTGAGTAGAATTTTACATCTTTTTCATGGACAAAAAGATAAAAACATATTGTGACGTTTTCTTCAATTTTACCATAGCTATTAATGGAATTTGAATATGTGGGACTTGGGTACAACTGACTAACCTTATTCATATACGTATGTACAGTACATACATTCTTCTAAAAACTAAGTTGATAATAAAATTATAAAAAAAATTATGTATTATACTATAGAAATTACTTTATTATTTCGGTTCCAAACATTTTAATTGAAAAAAATTTAAAAACGAAATATTCAAATATAAAAGATATGGTTTGGTTATTGATGGAAGGGTAGTTACAAAATATATCCGCTCTAAAACTAGATATATGTCAAATATAAAACATTTGTTAAAAATTGTATTATGTATAAAATTAAATAATGGCAAAGTCAATATCATTGCTCGTTCTCAAGATATTCTAGTCGAAAAACATAGCTCACTGCTTACGCTTCGACATTTTTCGAGTCGACATTTTTAAAATCGAATTTTTGATAGTCGACATTTTGATCAGTCGACATTTTTATCAATCGACTTTTTGAAAATCGACATTTTGAAGATCGATTTTTTTAAATCGACATTTTAAAAATCGGTTAATCGAACCCAACCCCCAAAAAAATTATGCTAAGCGACATTAATAAAGATCTAATTGTCGTGAGCAACAAAAACTTTTGTTAGATGTCACTTAGTTTAACCAAAATTGTCTCTTAGCACACTATGATTCAACTAGAACTTTCTTCGTTTTTTTTCGTTTCCTGAAAAATTTTAGAAATGTCGCTTAGTATACATTCTTACGGGAAGGTATCGATGTATAAAACAACATTCTTTAAAACACTATCGGTGTTCATTCCCAAGAAATTCGACTTGAAATACAATTTTAACTAGTTTTCACTAGAATTTTTAATAGTTTTTTTATTTAAAAAAAACTATTAATTCAATATTTGTCGACATTTTACCAATTGTACAAAATTATACTATGTTTAAAATAAACTAAGTTAGAAGTCAATATCACTACAAGTTCCCGAGAAATTTGAGTCGAAAAACAATTTTTACCAATTTTCAATAGAATTTTATATGGTTTTTTATTTTTTGTAAAAAAACTGTAAACTGATTTTTTTTGAAATTTTCACCAGTTATCAAACACATTATTTTTCATAAAATAAAATTATTTTGAGTTTCAAATTGTTTTCCGTTCTTAGAATATCTGGGTTATTAAATTTTTTTTTTCGTTTTTTTTTTATTTAAAAAAATAACGGTATGTTAATTTTTTTCCAAATTCATACCAACTCTATATGACCTTATAATGAGTACATTAAATTTTATTTGAAATCAATAGCATTATTTTTTCGTGAGATATTTGAAACTAAGCAAAATTTTTACTTTTTTTTTAAACCGTTATAGTGAAAAAACTACACACTGAATTTTAATAAACGCCCTTTCAGCCTCTTTTGAGGTTATTATCTATTAATCACAATTTATTTGAAGTCGATATTTACTCGTTCTTGAGATATCGACGACGAAAAATGGTACAAGAACGTACGGACGTACGAACGTACGCACGTACGAACGTACGCACGTACGAACGTACGCACGTACGAACGTACGAACGTACGTACTGTAATCATTAAATTTGCATCTAAAAAAAAAAATAGATCTAATGTGCCAATTAATGGTTGCATACCCTACAAATGTTCAGGGGTATATATTTTTTTTTCTTGCTAGCTTACTATCTTTGTCTCCTTGTTGTGGCTTTGGCCTCAATCTCCCCTCGCCCAACACCACCATGTATTTTTTTGCTCTTGCAAAGAATTTACTGCAAGTTATTTTGTGTGTCTTTCATTGTCCCCTTTTCGTATTCGACTATATGGTATGGGGTGATTGAAGATTGAAATAGACGCGCGATTCTAATTTGTGATTGGTTGCAATGGTGAGTAACCAACTGTAATCTATGTCAGGTGGTGATGGCGTGATCTTGGTTAAGTTGCGCATGGAAGATGGGAATGGAATTTTTTTGAAAAATAAAGTCAGTCGTTGACAGGCATTCAAAAAGGGCACAAGTCCCTTAGACTCGTGTCGCGTGTCGCGATTCAACAACGTTTTGTGATTTTTGGTAGTATATATATTTTGTTTTTTTGCTTTGCAATTGAACTGCAAACAATTTATTTCGTTAAACGTTAAAGTCAGCAAATTTAAATTAATTGCTAAGAAAATGAAATGTAAAGCTAAATGTAAGAAATAAAAATATAGAAAAAAAATACTTACCCTGCTATATGTTAACTAATAAAAAAATAACTACTTACCTGCTATACCGTGAAACAATGAATAAATAAAAGAAATAAACATTTTAAATTTACTTACCCTGCTATACAGTGAAACAATGAATAAATAAAAGAAATAAAAATTTTAAATTTACTTACCCTGCTATACAGTGAAACAATGAATAAGAAAAGAAATAAAAATTTTAAATTTACTTACCCTGCTATACAGTGAAACAATGAATAAAAAAAAGAAATAAAAATTTTAAAAATACTTACCCTGCTATATTAACTAATGAAAAGAAAGAAAAAAAAAATAACTAATTACCTGACAGTGAAACAATAAATATAAAAAAAAAATTTAAAATTACCTACCCTACTATATATTAACTAATGAAAAGAAATACCTAATTACCTGCTATACAGTAAAACAATAGAAAAAAAAATTTACTTACCCTGCTATACAGTGAAACAATAAAAAAAAATGAAAATTACTGATCCTGCTATATATTAAAAAAAATAAAAAAAAAAAAAAAGACAGATAAATGCCAAATAAATACCTGCCAGTGAAACTAAGGAAATTTTGAAAATTTAAAGAAACGGAAACATATTGGAATTGCTAAACGAAAAGGAGTAATTATGAATCCAAGAAAAATTAAACATGTAAGCTAGTATAAGTATAAATAAGCATTTATATATAAAAACTAAAAATAGTAATAAAACAAAAAAGATTGATAGTAATTTAAATTAGAGGCCTCTACTATGATCATATTTCTTTTTTTTTAATGTTAGTATTAAGTTAGATAATAGATAAATGTTTTTTTTAAAAAAAAAAAAGAAAGGAAGAAATTTTTGATTTTTTTTTAATAAATAAAGCTTCAAAGTATAATGCAATGAAAACTAAAAATATATTTTTTTTATTTATATAATATTTATAAAATGAAGAAGTAAAAAAAATCGGTGACATGGAAAACTGAGATAGAGGCTATATAAAAAAAAAAAAAGGTAAATATAAGTGGGCCACAGTTTTTTTTTGTCGGCAAAGGTTTGGGAAGGGTGAAGAAAGGGGTGAGTTCCATCAAGATCATCCAAGGGTGACCTTCGTGGGTTGATGAAGGGTTGCAATAAAAAATTATTAAGTCCAATTTTAAGTCTCAAATAAATCCGATGCATTCAATATTAATTGTGTAAATTGGTTATCACACAGTATCAAAACCATATGAAAGTAATTAAAACCCACCCCGTATCCGACAAGAGCTATACGCCTACACGCAGAAATGCATCGATAATTACTTTTAATTTGATACGCGATCTTTTTGATCGTTCCTCTTTTTTATTGCGTTTTTTATCAGATAACTATTACATAATTTGGCGCCCAACGTGGGGCGAATAAGAAAAAAAAATCCCATGGTCAAGATCGGTTTCCGAATTAGAAAGAATAGATAAGAAAATTTTATGTGAAAAGTTAATGATCTATGGAAATGTCGGTTTTGATAACAAACAAGTATTAAGTTCCCTTATTCTTGCTCCATGCAATTTCAATAGTCAGTAATTACAATAGTTTCGTATTTCGTTTAAAGAAAGAAAATTACATTTTGTACTCATGTTTGGAAATTTTTGCATAGAAGGTAGTCCTTTGGCAAAACCAAATTATGAGATTCAAATATTGTACATTTATTCTAACTTTGTTGGACAATCGTCTGGAATTGCAAGTTTCTGGATCAATTCGGAAATTTGACCGATGAATTTGTTCAATAAATCAACCAGTTCATAAATATCAAGCATTTATTTTTAAATAGAAAAAAGCAATCCTTTTGTCAGCCGATGAGATGTCAACCTAAGTCAATTTTTTTTAGCCCAATTCTTCAGTTTTCCATGGAACAAATTTATATGAATACAAACACTTACTATTACAGACCAATTATAACAAAAAAACTGATTAAAATATAATAATAGTTTGTATAAGAAATAATCTTGTATAGATTGAAAATATTGATTTCAAAAAAAAAAAGAAGAAGAAGAAAAATTTGTAATTAACTTGATTAGTTTAAATTTGTTTGAGATATTGTACATATAATTCAAAACAAAATGCCACTTCGTCATAGTGACATAAATCTGCGTCAGCCGAGTCTAGGGGATGCGAGTCAGAACGTCTGTTCAATTTGTCAAACTGTTATTTTTAATTCAACCGAAAATGTTGTCACCGTTTGTGATCACCACTTTCATAACCACTGCCTAACGCAATGGCTGACTACAGCATCTACATGCCCTTCTTGTCGAGGCGATATATCTCATTCTTCACGAATAATTCCACCCACATATACACAACCAACTCCTAGGTTGTCCACGTCTCCAACGGGTGCAGTCGAGTTAGTTGCTCAAGGGGCAATCCCTAAGTCCAGTCGACCAAACACTAGATCGCAAACTCATGGTATCCCTGACCATCAATATAATCAGTTAGGAGATAATTCTAGTCAATATAACAGAGGTCGCCGCCGCCAAAATAGGCAAAATCACCCGCAACGAACAGACAATACACCACAAATTAGATATGATTCAGATGAAAACCGCAGGGACCGGGGCATCAGTTTAGGGCATCAAAGGTCCGATTCAGCACCAAACCATGAAGCTGGTATCGGGGTGCAATCCCTGGAGCAGGTTCAACGAATGATCACGTTGTCAATCGATGCACGTCAAGACGAAATGGTTGCCCGGCTATCTCAAGTGATAGAGAGTAATGTGACATCCGCGTTAGCAAATATTAATGTCAGGACAGCAAGTCGTGGTCCTCCAACCAACCCGTTGAACACCCCCAATCCTGATTATATTTCATGGCCACAAGAGAACGTATTTCGAGATCGCACAATACCATCCCAGAATCAACAACAAAATCCTGCACGAATCGATGTGTTGGGTATTTCGACTGCAGTAAAAATTGCTAACATAATTTCAAGTTGGCGAGTTAAATTCGAGGGTTTAAATTCTAGCATGCCTGTAGAAGATTTCATTTATAGAATTCAGATGCTAACACTCGAAAACCTTAACGGTGATTACGAGTTACTTTGTAGGAATGCTCAAATTCTATTTGAAGGAAAAGGTAAGGAGTGGTTCTGGAGGTTCCATAAGCATAATCGGTTTTTCACTTGGGATATCCTTGTTAATGCTCTGCGTGGTGACTTTAAGGATATGAGGACGGACTTTGATATACGAGAGTTAATTCGGTGTAGGAAACAGAAAGAAAAAGAAAAGTTTGACGAATTTTATGATTCGGTTCTTAAGCTCACTGACAGTCTTCGAACGCCATTGGCAGAACCTGAATTAGTAGAAATCTTAACAAGAAATCTACGTCAAGAATGGCGTCTTGAACTTTTACACATTCCTATTCATACGGTAGCAGAGTTACGAAAGGTGTGTGAAAGACGAGAACGTTTCAATCAAGAAATATTCCAAAACACTCAATCTTACCGCACTTCAATCAGAACTCCTTGTCGAAATCCAACAAGTAGCACTACTGAAAGTAGACACCAAGTTTCCGCTTTGGAACCCACAATCTTGCCAATTGGGGAGTTGAATCCGCAAAGGCATTCGTTATCTGATGATTTTGATCAAAACATTCAGGTCAATTGCGCGATATCTCGTATTACATGCTGGAATTGCGATGATGAAGGTCATCGCTGGGATAACTGCACGAGTAGCGTACGTAAAGTTTTTTGTTATGGGTGTGGTGTACCAAATGTTTATAAACCACAATGTCCTACCTGCCAGCGGAATTTAAACCAGAGGCAGGGTGCGAATCGAATCGCCAATTCTCACCCTTCACCCTTGGCTGCGATCAAAAAAAATTAATATCAACTTCTTCTACTAATCCATTCAGTGCCGACAGTTTTAAGTCATCCGATAAAACTATCTCAGATTCAGTTTTTGTTGGGCCTACGAAACTCAATGAAGATAAGATCCGAATTTTAAAACCTCTATCGAACGATAATTCACAGTCGGAATCGGTTAACCTAACAAAAAATAAGCAACGCTATTTAAAACTTTTAAAGCCGTATCATGTTCGTTTGCGCGAGTATGAAGAGGCTCGACATAGAATTGTATTATCCGAAAACCAATCTGGAACTCCTCCTATTAGTAAAACAAAACGATCCACTAGGCGTCTTCGCCAGTTTTGGAAAGTTGTTCGGAGAAATCGCAAATGCTTAGTAGCTTCCCTAAGTACTATAAATTTTCGATCAAAAGATGTTCGACCCTACGCTATTGTCTCCCTTTTAGATGATAAAGTTGAGGGTTTGTTAGATTCTGGTGCGACCATTAGTTGTGTGGGAGGAGAACTAGCGGACAAGATTCTTAAAGGAAATCCAAAAATTAATCATTTTAACTCGAATGTTAAAATGGCTGACGGATTTCAACAATCAGTGAAAGGCACAATTTCAGTAGATATTTCATTTCGTGGTGTTTCAAAACCCATGACTTTATTTATCGTACCAACTCTCAGCCAAACTTTATATTTAGGAGTCGATTTTTGGCGCGCTTTTGATTTAGCTCCAGATATATTTCCAAAAAGCGTATCTGAAATTTTCCCGTCGGAAGATGAATCGTTTTCGCCTGAGTATATTTCCTTAACAACCTCACAGCAAAAACAGTTAGAGGCTGTAAAACTCCTTTTTCCGTCATACGAAAAAGAGGGTCTTGGACGAACCTCTTTGTTAGAACATACAATAGACACGGGCAACGCCAAGCCTATCAAACAGCGGTACTACGCAGTATCACCAGCTATCGAAAAACTTCTATATGATGAAATTGATAGGATGTTAGCTTTAGGCGTGATTGAAGAATCAAATAGTCCATGGAGTTCTCCAATGATTCTGATTCGTAAGCCCGGAAAAGTGAGAGCTTGTCTAGATTCGAGGAAGTTAAACTCCGTAACCGTCAAGGACGCATATCCCATCCAACAGATAGAAGCAACCTTCAGTAGATTACCACCAGCTTCGTTTATTTCATGTTTAGACCTTAAAGATGCCTTTTGGCAAATTCCACTCGACCCAGCCTCTCGTTTGAAAGCTGCGTTCACGGTACCTGGTCGTCCCCTGATGCATTTTGTTGTAGTACCTTTTGGTCTCACGAACGCAGCACAGGCAATGGTACGACTGATGGAAAAGGTTATTCCACCCGAGCTACGTAATAGAGTAAAGGTATATATTGACGATTTATTGATACTTTCGGATGACTTCGAAAGTCACGTACAGTTGCTCATGCTTGTTGCTCACCATCTACGCAAAGCAGGTCTTACTATTAATATCGGTAAAAGTAAATTTTGTCTGCGTGAAGTGAAATATCTGGGGCATGTCATTGGTAGAGGCGAAATAAAAACCGATCCATCAAAAGTACAGTCAATTGTTGAGTATCCAGTGCCAAAATCAGTCCGTCAAATTCGTAGATTCTTGGGAATGGCCGGCTGGTATCGAAAATTTATCGATAATTTTGCCAGTTTGTGCTCACCAATAACTGATCTTCTAAAGAAATCGAAAACTTTCGTTTGGACACCAGAAGCTCAAGTAGCTTTTGAAAATATCAAAACCAAACTTACTACTGCACCCGTTCTGCGAACGCCGGATTATAGTAAACCATTTATTATCAACTGTGATGCGAGTCAATTTGGTGTGGGAAGTGTTTTAGCTCAATTAGGTCCTGACGGATCAGAAGTTCCTTTGGCATATTGGTCAAAAAAGTTGAACAAAAACCAAAGAAAGTACAGTGTTTCAGAGCTGGAATGCCTCGCCGCCGTGCTAAGTATCAAACAATTTAGACCGTATATCGAAGGGTTAGAATTCACCGTAATAACCGACCATTCTGCGTTAAAATGGCTCATGGATCAAAAAGACCTTAATGGTAGATTAGGTCGTTGGTCATTGAAGCTGCAAGGTTTCAATTTTAAAATCCAACATCGAAAAGGGTCTGAAAATAAAGTTGCAGACGCGCTTTCGCGTATCCACGAAGAGGAAGTTTTAGAGATCGAAATCGTCGAACCCCTAGTAGATTTGGATTCAATGGAATTTGATTCTCCCGAATATAATGACATTAAGAAACATGTCACTGAAAACCAAAGTCGCCTACCAGATCTTAAAATTATAGATAAATACCTCTATAAACGAGTTGAATTCCATACTGGAAACGAATTACAAGAACAGCTGACATGGAAACTTTGGATACCCAAAGGTTTGACAAACGATGTCATTCGACAAGCTCATGATTCAGCTACTTCGGCTCATGGTGGTATGGGTAAGACCATCGACAGAATTAAACAAAATTTTTTTTGGCCAAAAATGGTGGCTCAAATTCGAACTTATATTCAGGCTTGTGAAGTTTGCAAAATGACAAAACATCCCAACCAACCGTTGAGAGCTCCAATGGGCTTACAAAGTACTTCAGAGCGTCCATTTCAACGCCTTTATGTTGATTTAATAGGACCATTCCCGCGTTCAAAAAGTGGTCATATTGGATTGTTGATCATTCTCGATCATTTTTCGAAATTCCATTTTTTGTTGCCGTTAAAAAAGTTCACCACCAAGCCGATTGTAGCATATATGCAAAACGATATCTTTGCAGTTTTTGGCGTTCCGGAAGTAATAATTTCGGATAACGGAAGCCAATTTACATCTAATGAATTCAAGTCCTTTCTTTCTGGGTACGGTATTAACCATCTGTTTACTGCCGTTTACAGCCCACAAGCTAATGCCTCAGAGCGCGTTAATCGGTCGGTAATTGCAGCGATAAGGTCATTTATCGATAATGACCAAAGTGAGTGGGATGTGAATTTATGTCACATAAATATGTCGTTGAGAAGTTCGAAGCATGTTTCTATTGGTTTTTCGCCCTATTTTATGCTTTTCGGACAAAATATGGTCACACATGCGTCCACGTACAAGCTTCTCCGTCAGCTCGAACTAGTAGAACCACCGGATACTCCAGTAGAAAGAGAAGATTTATTAGCTCAAACGCGAGTGAAGGCTAAAGAATTGATGAAAAAAGCTTATGACGCCAATTCCAGGCAATATAACACACGCTCAAGACCAGTATCGTTCAGGGCAGGGCAGGAGGTTTATAGAAGAAATTTTGCTCAAAGCAATTGGCAACAAGGATTTAACTCGAAATTGGCACCGCTGTTTTTAAAGGCGAGAATTCAGAAAAAGATAGGTACTTGTAGTTATGTTCTTGAAGATCTTAAGGGTAAAACAATTGGCATTTATAATGCTAAAGATATTCGAGCGTAATTAACTCCGTTAATTCCAACTTCAGATTTTTCATCCTACTGATGTACAGAAGAAAAATCTGTTTTGTAATCATTAAATTTGCATCTAAAAAAAAAAATAGATCTAATGTGCCAATTAATGGTTGCATACCCTACAAATGTTCAGGGGTATATATTTTTTTTTCTTGCTAGCTTACTATCTTTGTCTCCTTGTTGTGGCTTTGGCCTCAATCTCCCCTCGCCCAACACCACCATGTATTTTTTTGCTCTTGCAAAGAATTTACTGCAAGTTATTTTGTGTGTCTTTCATTGTCCCCTTTTCGTATTCGACTATATGGTATGGGGTGATTGAAGATTGAAATAGACGCGCGATTCTAATTTGTGATTGGTTGCAATGGTGAGTAACCAACTGTAATCTATGTCAGGTGGTGATGGCGTGATCTTGGTTAAGTTGCGCATGGAAGATGGGAATGGAATTTTTTTGAAAAATAAAGTCAGTCGTTGACAGGCATTCAAAAAGGGCACAAGTCCCTTAGACTCGTGTCGCGTGTCGCGATTCAACAACGTTTTGTGATTTTTGGTAGTATATATATTTTGTTTTTTTGCTTTGCAATTGAACTGCAAACAATTTATTTCGTTAAACGTTAAAGTCAGCAAATTTAAATTAATTGCTAAGAAAATGAAATGTAAAGCTAAATGTAAGAAATAAAAATATAGAAAAAAAATACTTACCCTGCTATATGTTAACTAATAAAAAAATAACTACTTACCTGCTATACCGTGAAACAATGAATAAATAAAAGAAATAAACATTTTAAATTTACTTACCCTGCTATACAGTGAAACAATGAATAAATAAAAGAAATAAAAATTTTAAATTTACTTACCCTGCTATACAGTGAAACAATGAATAAGAAAAGAAATAAAAATTTTAAATTTACTTACCCTGCTATACAGTGAAACAATGAATAAAAAAAAGAAATAAAAATTTTAAAAATACTTACCCTGCTATATTAACTAATGAAAAGAAAGAAAAAAAAAAATAACTAATTACCTGACAGTGAAACAATAAATATAAAAAAAAAATTTAAAATTACCTACCCTACTATATATTAACTAATGAAAAGAAATACCTAATTACCTGCTATACAGTAAAACAATAGAAAAAAAAATTTACTTACCCTGCTATACAGTGAAACAATAAAAAAAAATGAAAATTACTGATCCTGCTATATATTAAAAAAAATAAAAAAAAAAAAAAAAGACAGATAAATGCCAAATAAATACCTGCCAGTGAAACTAAGGAAATTTTGAAAATTTAAAGAAACGGAAACATATTGGAATTGCTAAACGAAAAGGAGTAATTATGAATCCAAGAAAAATTAAACATGTAAGCTAGTATAAGTATAAATAAGCATTTATATATAAAAACTAAAAATAGTAATAAAACAAAAAAGATTGATAGTAATTTAAATTAGAGGCCTCTACTATGATCATATTTCTTTTTTTTTAATGTTAGTATTAAGTTAGATAATAGATAAATGTTTTTTTTAAAAAAAAAAAAGAAAGGAAGAAATTTTTGATTTTTTTTTAATAAATAAAGCTTCAAAGTATAATGCAATGAAAACTAAAAATATATTTTTTTTATTTATATAATATTTATAAAATGAAGAAGTAAAAAAAATCGGTGACATGGAAAACTGAGATAGAGGCTATATAAAAAAAAAAAAAGGTAAATATAAGTGGGCCACAGTTTTTTTTTGTCGGCAAAGGTTTGGGAAGGGTGAAGAAAGGGGTGAGTTCCATCAAGATCATCCAAGGGTGACCTTCGTGGGTTGATGAAGGGTTGCAATAAAAAATTATTAAGTCCAATTTTAAGTCTCAAATAAATCCGATGCATTCAATATTAATTGTGTAAATTGGTTATCACACAGTATCAAAACCATATGAAAGTAATTAAAACCCACCCCGTATCCGACAAGAGCTATACGCCTACACGCAGAAATGCATCGATAATTACTTTTAATTTGATACGCGATCTTTTTGATCGTTCCTCTTTTTTATTGCGTTTTTTATCAGATAACTATTACAGTACACACACACACAGACATCTCTCTAAAAATGATTGATATAGCCTCTATAGGGACCTTGAAACGTCGAGAAATGTCAAAAATTCTAATTTGACAAATCGGACCGATTACAATAACTCCCTATGGGAAGTTAACAAGAACCTGTATGTTATAACTTTATATATAGTTCCTGGAAGCCCACAAGAGGTTTATACCAAAGCTTTCGAATACTTAAGCTATATCTATGATTTATTGGAATACCAGGATGAAATCATTTGCCTTGGCGATTTCAACCTTCCCAATGTCGCTTGGACGCGCTGCCGAGACACAAATGGTATGTTACCAACTGGTAATCTCAGATCCAACGACTCTAAGCTAATTGATGATTTAACTTCACTTGGACTTCTTCAATTAAACGATGTTTTAAATATTAATGGAAAACTGCTGGATCTAGTATTTATTACCATTGACGATGAGATTATAATACAAAAATCCACCGAGCCTTTAGTACCTGAAGATAACCATCATTCATCACTGATCTGTTCACTTTTTAAAAAAATTAATAATTTTGATAATGAATTGTGTGATAACTTTTACTCTTTTAATTTTATAAAGACTGATTTTTTAAAACTTAATTCTTTGTTATCACAAGTTTATTGGTCTTGTTTGAATAATTGTTTGAATGTTAGCTTAATGGTGTTTAAATTTTACAATGTATTGTTTGATTGTTTTCTTAAATCTGTTCCCATAGCGATTATTAAAACAAGATCTTTTGTGCCAGTTTGGTACGATAGTGAAATCAAAAGTCTGAGAAATCGAAGAAACAAGTTATTTTCTACTTTTAAACTATATCCAACAGAAACCAATTTTAAAATTTATTGTGAATCGAGGGATATTTTCAATAGAATATCTAGTTTAAAGTATCTAAATTACATTCAGAAGGTGCAAAGAGATCTAAAAATGAATCCAAAGTGTTTTTGGAATCAAAGGGCACGGTAGTGCCCAGCCAAGTTCTGGCACTACACCCTTTTTACAGGAACAAACTCAGGCGACTTTTAACCCCTCCCTATCTTCAGTACCAATGAAGTCAGAAACTTGAAATTCCGAATATTTGCCTCACCAAATTTCAATTTTCTAGCATAAGCGGTTCCTGAGATATAATGCCTCAAAGGACTGACTAAAAAGAAGAAGGGAAACAAAAAATATAAAAACAACAAAAATTGTGTTTATAGTTTTTGGTTTTGTTTTTGTGGACTCTATTGATTAAAAATCAAATTGAAAGTTTTTGCGACCTTTAGTCCAAATGCGTTTCGCCCAGGTACGACAGTTGGGCTCATCAGTTAGAGTATGATGAGCCCAACTGTCGTACCTGGGCGAAACGCATTTGGACTAAAGGTCGCAAAAACTTTCAATTTCTAACTGATGAGCCCAACTGTCGTACCTGGGCGAAACGCATTTGGACTAAAGGTCGCAAAAACTTTCAATTTGACTGACTAAAAGATCATCAAAATTATGGAGCACTTCCCGACATCGTAGAATCTTGTAATTTTGCACAACGGTAGTCTTGTCATGCCAGTAGAGGAAAAAATCGAAAATTTGAGATTTTTCATTCAGGGGGCGTGGTATCCGCCCACTTTCTCCGAATTGGTGTTGGTTGAATGGAGCGCTTCCGACTGCTGTAAAACGATGAAATTTGCTAGAACGGTAGAGCTCAAATTACATATAAACGACCAAAAATAAAAATTGAGGTTTTCCTTTCAGGGGGCGTGGTAACCGCCCACTTTCTCCGAATTGGTATTGGTTTAAAGGAGCACTTCCGAGTGCTGTAAACCGATGATATTTCGTAAAGTGGTTGGACTTGAATTGCATACAAAGAAAAAAATATAAAATTTGAAGTTTTCCATTCAGGGGCGTGGTATCCCCCCACTTCCTCCGAATTGGTGTTGGTTGAATTAGGCACTTCCGACTGCTATAAAACAATGAAATTTGGTAGAACGCTAGCGCCCAAATTGCATATAAAGGACCAACAATAAAAATTGAGCTTTTCCATTCAGGGGGCGTGGTATCCGCCCACTCTCAGAGAATTA
Organism: Chrysotoxum bicinctum; assembly: GCA_911387755.1. Classification (NCBI taxonomy): domain Eukaryota; kingdom Metazoa; phylum Arthropoda; class Insecta; order Diptera; family Syrphidae; genus Chrysotoxum; species Chrysotoxum bicinctum. Next base: position 203,129,775 of record OU426988.1, read on the forward strand.
AAAACTTGACTTGACAAATTTTAGTCAGTAATCATTAAATAATAAAATTTCTCTATTTTGTAGCTGTTTCAATATTATTCTACTTTAAATATTCGCTATTAAACCTTCATGAAGTAAGAACTTTGCGTACTTTTAGATCTCAGTACTTTTCACGGCTGACTTGTTACACAAAGGTTTTTGTATAGAAGAACTTGGGTCTTTTTTAATATCTATGTTTTTGGTCTGATTTTATTAACAGCAAAAGAAAATCTTGTCCTTACCCGTCTGTTCTCAAGTTAAATGACATTTCAAGTCATGACCCACGGGTTATAACGCAACTTTTTTCTGACTTCTTTCAAAGTGCCTTCAACTGTGATACTTCTGTGATACCTTTAACTGTGATTCCTCAATCTGTGATAAACCTGGCGAAATGGATCAAAACTTTGACCATTTGAAATCTTTTACTTACTTGACTGATATGAACTTTAACATTGATATCGACAACATTGTAAAATTTATATCTAACCTTGACGACAGCTGTATACCAGGTCCTGATGGTATACCCTCTACTATTTTGAAAAACTGTGTACGTCACTTGTCATTACCTTTGTCTATTCTTTTTAACTTTTCAATGTCGTCATGTTCATTCCCATCTATTTGGAAAAGTTCATTTATTATCCCTGTACATAAAAAATGGAAAAAAGACGAAGTGAAAAACAACAGGCCTATTGCCTGTGATTCCTAAACTTGTTGAGGCTATTATTTGTGAAACTTTATGTTTTTATGTTAAGTCATTTATTGTTCCTAATCAGCATGGCTTTATAAAAGCTCTACTATTACTTTTCTAATAGAATTAGCTGAAAATTGTATTGATTCATTTAAAAACAGTAAACAAGTAGATTGTGTATTTACTGATTTCAGTAAAGGTTTTGACAAGCTGTCACATCGTGTTTTGCTTTTTAAATTAAGAAAATTAGGATTTAGCGAAAATTTTGTAAAATGGCTTCAATCCTATTTATTCGATAGATCTTATTCGGTGTTATTTAACGGTTGCGAATCAAATAAGTTTAAAATCAATTCAGGAATCCCACACGGTAGTCATTTAGGCCCCATTCTTTTTATTTTATTTATAAACGACTTACCATCGGTGTTAAAAATTAAAATACTCTAAGTGCCTCATTTACGCCAACGATGTAACAATCTTCAAAACTATTTCAAGTAGGTACTCGTGATTGTGAACAATTGCAATGTGATCTTAACTCGTTTTTTGACTGGTGCACTCGTAATTGTTTGTTTCATAATATTGATAAATGTAAAACTACGTGTTTTACAAGAAAGTTTTCATTTATTTCATTCAACTATTTGTTTAATGGTATATCAATATCTCGTGAAACAGTCATGTCTATTCTTGGTGTCACATTTGATCGCAAACTCGAATTCATTCAACATATAAATTCCATTTCAAATAAAGCTAATTCAATTTTTGGTTGGATAAAAAGAGAGTCGAAACAATTTTCCGAACTTTTCGTGACAAAGCAGCTTTTTATATCTTTTGTTCGATCCATTCTAGAATACGTTTGTCAGGTTTGGTCACCTCATTACGAATGTCATAAAAATAGACTATAGAACAGTGTGGCGTGCTACATTGTAAGTTCCATATAAACATACGTGTAAACATGTACACGCACATTCAAAATACTAACGCGTAATTTTAACTCGTACTGTACAACAAAACACTGAAGCTCGCCACGTCATCTCCGTCAAAGAAAATATAAAATGAACGTCCTTTCCGTCAAGCATATTTCAGAAGTTATACATATACATACGCGGTCGTGGAAAGTTGGCTCGCTCTCGCTCTAGTGATTTAATTAAAAGCAAAATGTAAAACTAGTAAAACTTAACTTAAGAATAAATAAAAACCTAAACCTAATTTATATAAAACGTGTTGTGTTATTTATTTATCATAAAATATTAACATTGTGCCTAGTGAAGGGCACAAACAGGTGCAAAAAAGATTCATTAGGTTTGTCCTAAGGGGACTTGGCTGGAATAATCCTTATGATCTTCCACCTTATAACACCAGACTTAGACTTATTGATTTACCTAGTCTCGAGAACAGACGTTCCTATTTATGTTTCGTTTTCATTGTAACATTAATCAACGGTAACATAGACTGTTTGCACCATCTGTCTCGTATTAATTTGAATATTCCTCAAAGAAACTTGAGGAACATACCGGAGAGTATACTTATTTCAAACTATCGTACCAATTATAAAAAATTTTCTCCATTAAATAAAATGTTTAAACTATTTAATATTTACAATCTTAAATATAACAATTTGTTTGATAAAACAATAATTAATTCATGTCAATTTAAATCAACATTTTTCCATGAAATTGTTTAAGAATCTTAATATGTAAAACTAGCAATTTAGTTATATGTAAATAAATAAATAAATAAGCCCCAGCTCACCCTGTTTAAAGCTCCGTCTTATAAATCATTCTTCAAATTCATCCCGATTCAAGTTTCTTAGTTTAAAAAAAAATAAGAGATATAAATTTAAGTAAGATTAAGAATTAGCTTGTTTTAAGCCCAATAAATGAGGGTCTTGTTCTCAGCAAAATTAAGCCCAACAAAAAATTGCTTAAACATATGTTAGGCTCGTCGTTGACGGTTTGGGCAATGCCATTTTTCTTTTGGAAGCAGTAAGATTCGATAATTCGGCTGACCGATTAGTATTTTTTCATATCCGACAATTTTTCTGCTTCATAAATCCATTCATTCAAAAAGGGGCCTCATCACAGATGTTGTTTTTGTTTTTGACGAACAGATCATAGAATTTCAAAACAAAATTTTATAATTTAATATAAATTTATTTATAAATTTCTATGTTAATTTGCCAAACACTATTGAAGACAGAGATGTTGCTTTATTATCATGGCGACCATAAATAATTATCTACTTTTGTTACACGCTATTGAAAGACCCTTTATAATTTTGTCTTATGATGAACCTTGGGTGTAAAGGTTTGTGGTTTTTGGTCATAAAATAGGGCGTTCACTGATTTGTCAACGAGTTTTAACTGACTTCTCAACGACATTTCTATTTACTACTAACCAGCTTATCCAGAGTATTTCCACAAACTTTTACTTGTTTAATTTTGCAACTGTTCTTGTTTAACTTTTGTGCACCGATTTTGAGATCATGCAAGTGATAAAGATCGACTTAATACCATAGTACTGCAAAATAATACCAGAGTACAAGTAACTCGAAAGGATAACTAAGTAGTTGATCATTCCGTTTTAATACTAAAGACACTCTTGTATCAGGAGGATTCATATCTCCGGGTGTTAGCAGAAAATTGGAGGGTCCACAACTAAAACCATCTTAAAAATAAATATGTGGACGTAGAGAATTCTCGAACCAAAATATCAATACCTAGTTATAAATTTGTCAGAAATCGATTAAACTGGCTGCATTACAGAAGGGAGTACGGCTGACTCGAACCCTAATTCAAGCTTCTTTTTCCTCCCACTCCATGGCATAGTGTAAATGCGTTCGACTCTCATGCCGAAGTTCTGTGTTCAACTCCTAGCCTTTTCAAAAATGTTTTTTCAGGGGTCTATCACCTCCAGCGTTACCTTAGGATATTTTAGAAAAGTGGCAAAAAAAAGTGGAACTCGAGAAAAAAAGGTGGCACTTAAAATTAAAAACAAAACAACACCATATATGTATGAAAATTGACTTAAGGGAACAAATTTCACACTCATGTCAACGAATTTATAGGAGTTGAAGAAAACACATAATTTAAACAATCATTTTAAGGTTTATTGCAACGTAAGCTAAAAACTAACAGCCGTATTTATTAGAATTCCCTAAACGCGTGAATAGTTATGCAATGCATAAGGACTTATTCATCCACTATGCAAATTCATATTTATAAAACATTTGTTATAATGAGCTTGTGTCAAATAAAGTACCAAAAAGTAAGAATCTATTACATTTAGCCTTCATAACACTCAGCTGTTTATCAAAAAACAAAAAAAAAAATATCTTGTCTGTCTATCGAATTCAATAAACAAAAACGAAACTACCAAAAGCTAAGAGAATTCCAACAATTAACTTTGATTCATCAGATAAAGTATGTTATTATCTCTAGCAAAATACTGGAAATCAAATTGTTATTCGTTTCATTATAGCTGGAATACTCCTCAGAGAAGTTCTTGAGGATAAAATTCAATAATGCAAAATAATAATTACAACACTAACACACCGGATGAAGAAGGATGCGTGGAGAGATATCACCAACAAGTATATTTATCTATTTAATTGTAAACAATTTTCAATTCAATTTGTTTTTAATATATTAGTATAACATTTTTGTTTCAATAAATAAAAATAACACAAAGTTTTAGTTTCAATATCAAGTCAAAGGCATTTTTTTTTTGTTGATAATCTTTATAATTCAATGTGATGTCAAAGTGAATGTGACAGTTCAATACTAAAATGTCCTTATGTAGGCACTATTCAACCTCCAAACGCGTTTAGCTTATACGACCCAAACGCAAAATAGTTGGCCTACTCATCAATTAACAAATTAACATTTTTTATGTGCCTATATTTTCTGGTCCTCAAGCAGTTGTTTTTTAATTCTTTTTTGTCGATGTAATAAATTACATTTAATAAGTAAACTAGACCAAACAGAACTAAATTCGAGAAAGCACATATGGCTCCAGTTTGCATTCTCTCAAACAAAGATAGAGCATAATAGTTGGACTACTCTCTGTGGGATGCAAAATAGTTGGTCTATGAAGATTTAAATAGATTTTCAGTTAACCGTTATTAAAAAAATGACATGCACTTGTTTTGTTGTTTATTGATCTCCTGTTTTATGCAAGCCAGCAACAGTTTAATGTCAACCATGGTGCGTGGCGTTGCATTATCAAGAGACCTTAGGGAATCCATAAATAAAGCCTTCGAAACGGGATTATCGAGCTATAAAATCGCAAAACAATTCAATTTACCGCGCTCATCAATTCGAAACATTATCTCAAAGTTCAAAAATAGTGGAAATGTGGAGATCGGTTAAAAAACGGGACGCCCACCAATTGCAAAACCTCGAGATTGCCGAGTCTTAAAAAAAATAATAAAAGAAAATCGACGTCAAACGGCCGCTGCAATAACTGTTCAATGGAGGGAAAGAATAAAAAAAAAGTGTTTCGGTCGACACTTGCAAACGGACTTTGAAAAAAATTGGATACAAATTTTATAAGGTTTGTTTTAGATTTATTTAAATTAGAGCAATTTTAATTCGTTAAAAACATAGGCCAAAGAAAAACCACTTTTAACACCTAAACAAAAGAAAAAGCGGCTAGAGTGGGCCAAACAACGTAAAAACTGGACTTTAAGTCAATGGCGGTCCGTTATTTGGAGTGACGAGTCCAGGTTTGAAGTTTGCATGGGCGACGAACGAAAACGAGTCATTAGAAATTCAAGAGGTTTTTCCCAAAGATTGCCTTAAAAAAACGGTCAAGTTTCCAGCATCTCTAAAGATATGGGGATGCATGTCGGGGCGGGGTTTGGGCAATTTACATTTTGTAAATGGATTGTCAGTGCTGCCAAGTACAGGATATTCTGGAAAATGAGCTTCTCCCATCAATACCACGACTTCAAACTAGTGATGGAGACTATATTTTCCAACAGGATGGAGCTTCTTATCATACTGCAAGGTCTACAATGGCGTGGTTATCTGCTGAAGCTATTCCTTTACTGGAATGGCCTTCCAGCAGCCCTGATCTTTCACCAATTGAAACTGGCTGGCATAAAATGAATCAAAAACTGCGAAAAGAACCATGCCGGACTCTTCAAGACCTTAAAGCTAAAATCATAAATATTTGGGAGTCTTTTGGTACGAAGAATGTCAAAAATTAGTTGACACAATGCCACGACGCATAGAAGCAGTTATCAAGGCCAAAGGCGACGTAACACCATGGTAAAATAAACATTAAGACCCATAGGCCAACTATTTTGCACTTAAAAAAATGTTTAAATCGTTATTTTATTTTGTAAGATTGCTCTATACCGTTATTTAATTGAAGTCATTTTGTTTTTGTTACTTATTCCTATTCAAAATAAATATATCTTAAGAAAAATACCAAAATATTGATTTTATTTCCGATGGAATTTAAGAATCAGAATATTTTTGTTTTTTATCATAGGTAGTCCAACTATTTTGCGTTTGGGCTCGTAATGCCTCTATTCAACGTCACATAAGTTTTATAAATAACGATTTTGCGTTTAGAGGCATTATAAGGGTTGCATAGCCTTATGTACTCACTATAATGAGTTAATAAATATGGCTGTAAAAATTTAACAGTTCATTTTGTATTGATTATTCAACATAAATAAATAAATAAAAGTATGAATAAATAATAAATAATAATTTATTTAAAAGAATTCGTATCACATTTTACTTTCCTGTGATGGTTTCCCTATATTTTTTTATGAGGAGGTCATCTGGACTCCACTCAGCTAAATCACAGTTGCTTACTAAATTTAAAGAAGGCAACATATTTTCGCGAGTTTCAGTGTTTAGTCTGTTGGTGAGTTTGTTTTTCATCAAAGTTAGCTTGGAAAAAACCCTCTTAGCGCAGGCACAGCCATGAGGCAAGGTTAAAATTTTTGCAACAAATTCATATAAGTCGGAAAATAGGTATTTATTCAAACTATTTTTAATGTTACCCACTTTTTTAATGTGTGGGTTATGTTGAATTTTAAAACTTTGATTGTATAAGTATCGTACGCATGAAAGATATGAAAAGGTATGGAAAAATGGCATGGTGAATTGCTAACTTTAGTTTTACTTGTGGTGAATAAAAAGTGGCACAGACTGAAAGGTGGTGGCTCGGTGGCACAGCCTGAAAAAAAGTGGCAATTTGACACTAAAGTGGCACAGCGGTAACGCTGATCACCTCTTGCGAGCAAGTGACAAAACCTCCAAGAGTGTCTCTTGTCATAAAAAGTACTCCTTATCTTAGCCATTCGGACTCGGCAGAAATTTTGAGGTCTCTTCCATTCTTGCTCACAAACATACACAAGAAACAGTTGATAGTTGTTAGCCAAAAGGCTTTGACTCTCTACGAGCAGTTGGCTTTTATATTCTTTCCTTTTTATGAGATGCAAAGGAACAGAACGCATACCTCCACTAATTAGCGCCAGCGTTGCCGCCAAAAAAAATGTTTCGTGCCACACTCCTTGAAAAATTGTGCCATTTGTGACATTTTCGTGCCATTTGAAAAAAAAAACTCAAGTTATTCTTTAAAAATAAATTTTAATTAAATACTATTACAAGCAAATAACAAACAAAAATCACTTCCTCTATTCGTGTATAGGTATTTTCCAGAAATAGGAGTTTTTGGCAAGTTCATAATAAGTAATGAGTATGTATTATGTAACTACCTATATCACATCACATGATGAGTACCTATTATTATTATTTAAAAATATAAAGACGTTATAAAGCTTTGTTATAATAAGTTATAAATAAATTACCTGGAGGTTTGAAATTTTGATAATTATTAGGCAATTTCATAATATGACATTATAGCATTCATTGTTTTGTATTACAGTCTGTTTTTGTTGTTTGTTTTCATATTATTTAGCCTTGAAAACAGTCTCCCTGCTGATGCACTTCCGTGAGGCAAACTGAGAAGAATCAACATAAATTTTGAATTATTAATGAACCTAGAACGTTTTTGAATCTTCAAGAAAAATACTTTCGACTAGTCCAATCTCAAATTTTTTTCTTATTTCGCCAAAAAGAACATCTTTCTCGCACTCTAATAGATGAGAAAATTCTGATACCAAAATATTGAAGTGTGGCAGAATACTTTGTATATTTGGATTATTTCTTAAAAAGGTTGGATCAATTATCTTAAACGCATTTAGGTAAAATAATGGAAAAAACGTGCCATATTGAAACTTTTCGTGTCACCGTGCCACGAGAAAATTTTCGTTTCAAAATGGCACGATCCTGCCACATCGGCAACGCTGATTAGCGCATAATTTCTATTACTCTTCTTTTGATGTTTCCTCTTTTTCAAATATCTGCACAAACTAAGAGAAAGAGTAAATTAAATAATCTCCAACGCGTGTACTCTTTATTTTACCTCTATTTTACTCATACTAATGGTGTTCTTTTGAACAGACTTTTGGTAAAGAATGCAATCTTTTGAACACAAAATGAATGTGATTCCTTTCTTCATTTTTGTCAAAACCTTAAAAAATACATTTTGTGGATGCTTCTTTTTGATTTCTGGCTTTATTTTGAATAAACTTCTTGCCATGGATACTGTAATCAACCTCGATGCCAATAAACACAGCTTTCGAACAGCAATGGAAAAGGCTTGAACGATTCTATTGATTAACTCCTTTTTCCTATAAAACTTTTGTTTCTTTACCAACACAACCGCTACCATTGTTCCAGATATCGCTATAGAACACTCTTAGCTATTCTCAACTGCTCCCAGTCCCAGTCTCTTTAGATTATCTTTCAATTTCAGAATCAATATTATTGTAGCTCCCAGCTGTAAAATCTAATATGTATGGGTTAAGTTTTGCAATCAAAAATCACGCACATACGCAAAGCGATGTTCGCAAACACAAAGAAAGAAAGCACATAAGGCATGTAAGCCGTTTGGAATTTTCCTTTAATTAGATTCCTCGTACGAGAAAGCTCAAAGAACTATTTCTCGCATCCCGTACAATGGGTCCTACTGATGAGCCTACCAACCAACATAAACACCACAAAAGCTACGAAAAGGATGCAAATGTGGCATGAAAGATCACTTCGCAGAGTTGTTGCTATGAGTGTGAGTATGAGGCTGGTTTGCGTTTTGGTTTACGACTCTTAGAAACAAGTTAACTTTACGGACACAAGTAACTATGTAATTGTTTTGAACTATGCTAACCGGAGTCATTAATTTTAACCTCTCACAGGAGGTAGTTCTGGGGCATAATAGTGTCTTATACTCAGCGGCCTTTAACCATACGGAACGGTATTGTAGTTGTTGGGTGTATTGCTATCGCTCTCGATTCCAAACAATATATTTGAATATAGTGCTAAAAATTTATTGCGGTGTGCCGATTCATGGGTTGCCAAAAGGCTCACCACCCCCTTTGCCTTCGTGTATAAATTATAATTCATCCTTTCGCCAGCCAATCCGAAAAGGACCTTCATTTGTGGTGGGAGTTCATTCTTCAATGGTAGGTGCGTAGATATACGAGTATAGAAATGGTGTGTAACTTGCTTTGTTTCACTTAAGGAATTCAGCATTTAAATATATTTACCATAACGTATAGGCCGGCAGGATATCGTTGTTTGTGGACTAAGGCCAAATTGTTTCATAATTCAATTTTAGGATATTAAAAGTCGATCCCAGCCGCGTAAAGTTACCCTCGGAGCAATTCTAGGTGGAATAAAAATTGCTAAATAAATTGGCTGTGTTCGTTTTTCTGTTGAGGGTATGGCGTTGTGATGTGTAGACATAAATTCTTTAAATGGGTGCTTCTCGCCCATTGGCCTTGGATTTATTTTTAGCCCTTTGAAATGTTTCGGTGGAAAATATTTAGAATGTGTGGTTAAGCTAAAGTGATAATACCAACGAACCACCTATCTCCTCATTTGGAATATCTGTACAGACATGTATGTTTTTCGTCCTTAATTTATGGATTGCTTTTAGGAGGAGTGTTGTTTTGTAGGAATAGGGAATTTTATACAAATACCCACATAATTTCATGTTAACCACAATGACCACAATCATTGTGATATCGGTCACATTAACATTTATTGAGGGTATGCCAGTATTCACATTTATAGTTTGTTTTGTTCCAAATAATTGTGTGTGGTTATGTTTCGCAAAAGGTTTATTTGAATTTAGGTTAAATTAAAGCGAAGTTGTGGAACATGAGTTATACATACGAGTATATGTTTGAATGGAAATCTATTGAATTTTGAGTTGACAGAAGATAGAAGTGAAGAGAATAGAAAGTTTAACGTTTCGAGGATATCAATATCAAACAAATACTTGTATGAGACCTAGGCTGAGTTCGTGTTTGTAAAACTTCCGCATTCCTGCTAAAAATTACGTTCATAATTGTAAACAAACAGCATTATCTCTGCATGAGCATGGCAACATTTGTATTCATAAAAGTAAACTTACAGTCAAAATACGTTCAATTTGGCATGTGTTTTTTTATGTTGCTGAATTTGCAGAGGAATCTGGTATCAAAACGTCAATTCTTCATTCACTCAGTAACCTTCTGGAATAGCGTCCACTTATCAATTAGAACTAAAATTGTACAAATCCAGTTTCTTTCGCTTTGGTTTAGACGGAAGCTTTCTTTTACACTGATATTACTTGCCAGACCTCCAGGTCAAGCACTCTGTCATCTACGTCGGCGTTGTCTTTGACCCGGTTTGTTTTTTTTTTTACTTCAAGACCAAAATTGTTTGCTTTTTTTCAATCGTCGTGAAGGACTACAAGTATATTGTGGAATGTTGAGCAAGACATATGATGGCGATATATCGTCCGCATTCCCCAATAAAATAGACGTATTTATTGAAAATAATGTGATCAGTTATAAAGCTAGCCGTATTGAGTTCAAGTCCATTAAGCAGACTGAAAGTTATACTGTTCTTTGGCAATTATAGTGTGCAGAACAGCTTAAGACACTCACTTAGTACTTTGGAAAGTATGACAGATCATATTAATGGAATCGTAGTTTCCCAAAACATTGCCTACATTATTTTTGCAGAAATCTATTGGTAACCCATTAGATCCTTGAACCTTTTCTATAACAGAGCCTACCGCTTCCGTACTGAGTGGTGGAACTGGTTCTTTATTGATTGCAAAAGTTGTCTTCTTGCCCTTTTCATCGCTCTTCATGATGCCCATTAAGCAGCTGCTAGAAATGTAGCTTAAAAGCATCTACTTTTCCATGAAGTATGGTTACTACGTTATCTTCATTGGTTCGAAGACACTTCATTCTGTTCTGACTATTTTGCCTTTATTGCTTTTTACCGCGTGATAACCATCTTTAATTTTTGTGTAACAGTTGAAATGTAAAGTGTTCTCATGTTCCAGGACACAACACAACCCGCAGCAGGGGACACAGCAAGTTAGATAATCGGATACTATGGTAACAAACTTTTGGGATATAAGAGCTCCTATTGGCCTATGACGGGTTCATCCTCTACAGTCCCTTTCAAAGCAACCTAAAATTCTTTGGTCAAAGTAGATCACGCATAACTATCGAAATAATTCTTCCACTACAATCTTTTCTAGAGTTCCTTGGTGTGAGCACTCTTTGGATGCAGCGAAATTTGCTGAGGCAAATCATTATTTGCCTCAGCCAAATAATGATTTTTCGACAGTTCTTTTAAATATTGGAACAAAATTGCTATAGGGAGAATTACTGCGTTCTTGCATATTTAGAAATAACAGCAGCACAAACGACGTTGCATCGAATTAATAAGATTTTCACATCTTTCTACAGGTATAGACCTCCAAGACTGCTGTATAGCTTCCCAAAGGGCTGTGTTAGTAACTGGCTTACAACTAGCAACATACTTCTTGACATCGTACCAACGATTTTCTATAGAATTGAGGTCTGGGGACTGCGCAGCGCAGGCCACTGCACGACATTAACCCTCTTTTCTTAAAACCACTGCTTCGCAAGTTTACTTGTATGCCTTGGGGCGTTGTCTTGTTGAAAGACCCATTTCAGTGGCATTTCATCTTCAGCATATGGGGACATAAATTCCTCCATGATCGTTAAATAAAGATGCTGATCAATTCGGTATATGGGACCAACACCATAGAAGGAAGAAATTTGCGCAAACCATTATGCTGGATCCTCCATGTTTTACTGTCTTGGCTTCGAAGTGTGGATTATATTCCGTGTTTGGAGACCTTCTTACATATCGACGAGATCCCTTTTCAGCATATAACACAATCTTGGATTGTCTGACCAGAGAATATTCCTCCACAAAAACATGAACATTCATGTAACTGTACATATATTAAAATGCCGCTTCTAAGACTCAACTTAAGATCGGCAAAATTTTAATTTGAGAATGCATCTCACCCAATGGGAGGTGCCAAAAACCGAACATAGTATTTGTAAACTTCATAAAGAAAGAAACAACATAATTTTTAGGTTTGCGTGTTTACATACATATGTATGTGTTATGTCAAAAAAAAATTATAGGCTCGGTATTTGTGATAGTATTTGTTTTGTAAGTCAATCAATTATTATACTATAATGGGAACCGAAAAATTAATGCGGTTGAAATTTTATCTACCATTTTTAGCATTTTACCTTAAAAAATAACAAAGCGCCTACAAAATATTGCATGCTTAGATAATTTTATTTTTAATTCTTATCAGAAAAAGGTTTACCATAATTTTTTTTAAGCAAATAGAATCCAAATTTACTTTTAAATCTGTTTTGTTTATATTTAGGTCATGAGTTATTGGTTTAAGATAGCGTTAAATTTCATCCAAATTTAATTTTTTGAAATTGTACAAAAATAATTTGAGGTTCAAATTTAATATAAAACATATTCCAAATTACACACTGAAGGGCTTATGCTGCACTTACACGAGTGATACAATGTCATCTTGTACCATTACTTATCACTCGTATAAATGAGGCAACTATAAGCTCCATAATGAGCGCCATGTATTAACTATGAAAATATAGCCCAAAACTTGGTTGTCAACCGCCGCCTAGTACAGACGTGTTTTCAATTTGTCTCTCCATTCGTATTCCTGTGAATAATTTTTCTGTTACAATTTCGCCTATCCCTGCACATTTTCCAACCACGAACTCTGTGACCCAATTCGCTTTAAAATAATTAAATCCAAACCTATAGAGCGTGTGACCCACATAATTTGCCCACCGCCGCCGTTCCTCATTTCTCAACTGTGCTTACTACACACGCACCTACTTTAAACTCTTGCAAAAAAAAAAAAATAATAATAATAATAACAAATTATGTCATCCAAGTGCGGAAACCCCATTTGTGTCAACATCGAACCCAGTGTTGAATGGATAAGTTGCAGTGGTATTTGTGGAAACTCTTTTCACCCTTCCTGTGTCGGTTTAAGTAAGAGACCACTTGCCTATCTAAAAGACTTTAAAAAAAACTTCTTCTTTTACTGTGATGAGTGTAAAAGCATATCCCTTTCCCATATTATGCTAGCTATCAAATGCCTAAGTGACTCAACAAATAACAATAACACTGACCACCTCAATAAAATTCAGAATGTGTCCAAAAAACTTGATTTAATTTTAAAAAGTGTTGAAGAACTTCACCAGCAGTGTCAACAAAATACTTCAGTATGTGTTTCCAAGATCTCAGACTTTGATAAACGTTTCAACTTCTTTCATAATATGTTTGACTCTATTAATGATTCGTTTGTACTTCTAAATAATAATATATCTTCTAAATTTAAGTCTCTCCAATCAGACTTAGAGGTTCACTTCCAAAGTAACTCATCTAAAACTGTATCTCCCTTCTCTTCGCCGGACCAACCCTTACTAATCGGGATTTTTGATGAACTTCAAAGTTCGAAGTCTTTGCTATCTAGAGTCTCAGCAGAGCTGATATCTATCGGATACGACGTTAGCAGCAATGGTCAACGGACGATGGAAATTCAGCATGACATGAGCCGCTTGAATTCGAATTCGCGTGAACTACGGCTGAAGATCAATGACATTTTGGATGAACCTAGATATCCCACACCCGAACCCGTAACGGTGTATAACAATTTATCTGTTTTGGAGGAAATCCAGAACACCGAAACGAATACCGTGCCTCCTATTACTCCTTCAATCTCACAAATTGCTGATGTAACTTCTCCTCCTGTTCGTGAGTTACCACCCGTCCGACCAACAGTCACCGATGTCACTTCTACACGTCCATCCCCACCCACGATACAAAAATTTGGCGTCTCCTGGAACCTTACTGAATGGAATAATCGATTAAGCAAATTGGAAACCGCCAATAATAGCTACTTTTGCTTGAAAAACACTCCCCACTTTGCCAATGTAACCTGGGTCAAGTCTTACTTTAAGCGTCGATTCTCCATCACTGTCTCTGAATGTCATCGGATGTCGTCCAGATGTTATAAAATCCAGTTTTCCTCAAAGTACGCCTGGATATTTCACCACCCTAGTGGATCGCTTCGCCTAGAGAACATGATGCTATCCAAATTGAAGACCGGAATTTCAACTTTTAAACATAAAAATCCTAGTTCTAAGAAACATGTTTCATCTAACCTATCCATACCAGACCCCACCTCTGTACCAAAGCAACGTCAAAACCCTTTTCGTAAGCCACATCAGCCGTCGACATCCAGAAATAAACAAAACCCTAATAACTGGTCCTTCAAAATGGGCATCATACCTAACTTCTCTCGTTCCCTATTCCAGAACTCATCTCTATCCGGTAATCCATCTAAACCTAAAGGTCAAAGGGTTTCCTTTAACCTAACTCCTTCAACTCATCTCTTACCCCCAACAAACTCTAATTCAAAGTTCAACCTCAATTCTGGAGCCAAATATTCTAATTTTCGCAGATCTCATATTCTTAACCCCTCGCCAACTTCTAAAACACCTAACCACACATCCTCTTCTACACCAAACCCATCAATCCCCGTCTCTTATTATTCAGTCCACTCTACCTCTCCCCCGACATCAATTACCCCTCCCTTAATCACCACTCAGTCTTTTACAACTTTCCCAACGGCAATCTCACCTTCATCTTCCTTTATAGACCCCCTTCTACCCCCTACAGTCAAATGCACCCAACAATCTAGTGAATCCACTGAATGCCGCTATGCTCTCTCTAGGCTTAGAGATAAAAAAACCTACGAAAACATTCGTCTGTTTTTGGCATATCTGCACAATAAACCGGACTCCGTCTGCTTTGAAGGTAAAACGAAAACAAGTGTAATGGTTTCGATTCAACAAGAAGGTCTCCCCACCGATGTCCCCAGTCTTAGGAACCTCTTCATGAAATACCATGATTTTCTTAATTTGTCTCCCCAAAAAGTTGCGAATGACCTTGAAGCCTTGGGACAATATATTCACTCAAAGCGGATCTCGCACCTTCAACGTAGCAGAGCTGACCATGATAAGTTTTTTCGCTTCTAATATTTTCCCAACCTCCGCTTCCCCTTCTTCCAAAAATCTCCCTTTTTCTTTCTACTATCAAAATGTAAGAGGCCTTCGTTCCAAAACTCAGTCAGTTTTGCAACAAACTCATGCCTTACCCTTTGATTTATACGCACTAACTGAAACGAACCTTATCCCCAGCATCAAAAATCAAGAATTGTTCCCTTCTACTTTTAACGTTTATCGCGATGACGATCTTAACCGACCCACCAATGATTACCCTAACCGTGGTGTCCTTCTTGCTGTAAAAAATACTATTGACTCTTCCCTCATTGCCATATCTTCTTCCCCTATACTTGATTATGTGTCAATTAAGATTTCACTACCCCGAAAATCACTTTACGTTGTCTGTTGTTACATCTTACCTTCACAAACCATCGAATCCTATGAACTTGTAATTAAAACGATTGATCACATCACCGATTTGTGTGACCCCCATGATGAGATCATTCTTTTCGGTGACTTCAACCTTCCTAATTTAAAATGGTCTCCATCAGACGATCTTTCGTTTTATATTGCTTCCAATCCCACATCTGCCAAAGAATGTCTTTTCTTAGATAGCCTCGCTGATTCCAGCCTCTGCCAAATTAGTGGCATCTCAAATTTCATGGGTAGGCAACTAGACCTTATTTTCACAACAGACCCCATTAACTCATCTGTCTCACCTAGTCCCCTTTTTCTATCAACCATCGACAACTTCCACCCTCCCCTTCTTGTCTCATTTTTTCACGATTCTCCACTACGGTCCACCCCTCCTACGGATCTGTCTTCTTACGACTTCCATAAAGCAAACTATCGTCTAATAAATGAATACCTCAACAAAGTCTCCTTCAATTTTGACAACTTAACCGTAAATGATGCCATAACCTTATTCTACAGAGAAATATTTAACTCTATTTCTCTTTATGTTCCTTTTTCCCGCCACAAAACCTCGTCTACTTCTCCACCCTGGTATAATCGCAAACTTCGTTCTCTGCGAAATAAAAGAAATAAGTTGTGGGAAACTTACCTCCGTTCTCGTTCTCCTACTGACTACTCTAACTATCTGGGTTCTTATCTCCATTTCACCGAGCTATACAATTCCCTTTACCAGCGTTATCTAATGGAAACGCAATCTAACCTTATCAAAGACCCTAAGTCATTTTTTCAGTTTGTTAACTACAAAAGAAAATCCGATGGCTACCCAACCACTCTCTCTTTCAATAACGAAACATCAAACGATCCTAACACTATCGCCAACCTTTTTGCTACATTCTTCAAACAATCTTTTGCTGATGACTGCTTTGTTCCTGATTCAGACTATTTCAATTATCTACAAAGTTTTTCTGTTGGACCGCTTCTCCCTCGTTCCGTCGATCCCCATATCATCGAATATAAATTGAATCAACTTAACGATGAATTCAATCCTGGTCCAGATGGTCTCCCTGCCATCCTTCTAAAAAAATGTTCTTCCATCCTTTCTCTTCCCCTCTCAAAAATTTTCAGCCTTTCCCTAAATAAAGGAGAGTTTCCTGAGATATGGAAATTATCTTTCATAACCCCTATTCACAAAAAGGGTCCGAAGAGCGATGTTAATAATTATCGTCCCATTGCCAAACTTTCACACATACCCAAACTCTTTGAAAGTATTTTGTATGAAACCTTAAGTTTCCACTGCAAATCTCTCATCTCCCCCTCACAACATGGCTTTCTCAAATGCCGGTCTACAACCACTAACCTTGTTGAATTTGTATCCGTCACCCTTTCAGCCTTAGAAAAAGGCTACGAAGTCGATGTAATCTCAACCGATTTCAGCAAGGCCTTCGACAAAATTTCCCATAAGCTTATTCTTTTCAAATTGCCCACTCTCGGCTTTGAACCCTCTTTGTTACAGTGGATCTCTTCTTACCTTGAAAACCGTTATTACAGCGTTCGATTTAGATCTGCCACCTCATGCCCTTTCTTAGCTACCTCCGGTGTCCCCCAAGATAGGGTCATCAAACATTCTTCTGTCTCTCTGTACGCTGATGATACCAAGTTTTTCAAGACCATTTCCTCAACACATGACTCTTCGCTTATTCAAAAGGATCTAGACAGTTTTTCAGTTTGGTGTCTAAAAAATTGCATGGAGCTTAATGTCGTCAAATGCCAATCAATTACTTTTTCACGCAAACGTAACAAATCTCCTCCCCGTCTCTACCTGCTCCATAATCAACCCATACCCACAGTTGATAATATTCGTGACCTTGGCATTTTATGTGACCCAGAGCTTAATTTTCTCACTCACATAGACGATATCATTCTCAAAGCAAACTCAGTGCTCGGTTTCGTCAAAAGATGGTCCAAAGAATTCTCCAACCCCTACGTAACCCGGTCCTTATACAATCGTTTGTTCGTCCACTGCTAGAATACGCCTCTCAAGTTTGGAGCCCTTACCAAATTACTCATATTTCCAGAATCGAAAGCATCCAACGTCGATTCCTACGCTTTGCTCTTCGAGGTCTATCATGGAACAATCCTCTGATTCTGCCTCCCTATCTAGATCGACTTAAACTAATCAATCTGAATTCGTTGGAAGAACGAAGAGAGATATCAGACATTCTTTTCATTCATCGACTACTCTCCGGTTCCGTTGACTGCATGTCGCTCTACAACTCCATCTCTCTCAATACTAATCCCCGTAATACACGAAACCCTCGTCTCTTTTATATACCCACCCACCGAACCTCTTACGGCTCCAACGAACCTGTCTCTCGCATGCTACGGGCTGTTAATTTAAACATATGCTTCTTCGACTTTAACCTGAGCACTCCTTCCTTAAAACTCCTGCTTCTGAACCGTCCTCCCCCTCACTAACCTTAGCTTAAGTTCTTAGTTTTTAAGTTAGATTAAGAATTAGCTTGTATTAAGCCGAATAAATGGGGGTTTTGCCCCCACCAAAATTAAATTAAATTATTTTTGTCATAAAAAGAACACATGTTAATAATGTTAGTAGTAAATATTTTTTTGTAAATAATTATAAATACACATTGAAGAGTTGTTGTTGTTTGTAATGTTAAAAAATTCTCTTCAAATCATTGACAGAAAATGCAACATTAGGAATCTAGTAATTTCACATGACAAAATGTAGTAATAAAGGCTCCAAGATGTTAATGTATTTAATTTTAAATTAAAAAATAAATACTTTTTATTATAAAATACTATTGAAACAATTGCAACGATATGTAAGTTATTTTATCGAGACCATAATTTTTTAAGTTATGGTAACCCTCAAAACATTGATACAGAAAACCATTTTGTTTAGATATATGGCTGCTGCTGACGGCACACTAATTTCAATTTCAATTTCATAAACAAACACTAAACGCACTTTTATCAAAAATCCTCTTAAATTTGTTCAGACTTTTAAATATTTTTAGTTTCACCAATCTATAAAAGGGACATTTTAGGGAAATTTTTGTTAAAATTGAGTTTTCTTCACATCCCTGGAAAGATAAATTGGTTTTTTCTTTCTAATAAACGAAATGAATGAGAAATAAAATGCACGACTGGATCGCACGAACTTGCTCTTATGTAAAAGTAGTTTGGAATTTAAGATACATTTTATAAATATAAAACATGGATTTAATGAGATAATAATGTTCAAATGCATAAAATTGCCGTCGGATGGTCTCCGGAAAAGTATGAATTTATGCAAATAAACCTTAAAAAATCGTTTTATTATTAAATAAATTTTTTATATAAGAAATTTCTCTAAATTTTTTCAAGAAAAAAATGTGGGATGCGAATTTTAAGTATTTAATAATATTGGTTTTAGGAAATACATAATTTCAAAAAATAATCGTTCATAGGTTTTGAAGATATTGATTTAAAAATTTTTTTTTTTTTTTAAACCCAATAAATATTTTTTCGAATATTTTTATATACAATATTATTTTAAACTTAAGGGGACTCCTGCTAAAAATTTTGAGTTAAAATCCTTAGAGCCGTTAATGAGAAAGTCGAAAATCAAAAAAACGGGTCTATGGCAGGTACCCCTAATAACATTTTGCCACAAAATTTTTTTTGACCAAAATGTAGTCCATGCCCATAATATCACACTTAATTTTTTTTTATCAAAATCGTTAGAGCCGTTTTCGAGATAAATAAGATTTTGCATTACGGGTGTATGGGGGGTACCCTTAGTTTTGGAGCTAAAAAAAATTTCAATTTCTCCTTTAGGGAATCACCGAAGACCCTTAACTACCGAGATTGAAAGAAATAGGTCCAGGGGTTTAGGCTGTAGTGAGAGGTACAGACATACAGACACACTGAAACATGTTTTTTGTGTACTAAATTTTCCTTAAAATTTTTATAAAAAAAATTGATATGCAAATTGTTATTATTTAATAAAATACATTTTTAAACGTAATTTAAAATTTAATCGTGTATCGGTTTTCAAGATATTGAATTTTCAAAAAAAAAATTGTATTATTTTTTTAAAAATCCAAAAACTATTTTTTCGAAAAAATTTTTAGTTTATATTTTTTTCAAATGCAAAGCAGCTCCTGCATAAAAATTTAGGTTAAAATCGTTAGAGCCGTTGGTGAGAAATTCGAAAATCAAAAAAACCGTTCTATGACAGGTACCCCTAATAACATTTCCCCCCAAATTTCTTTTTCACCAAAATATAGTCCATGTCCATAATATCACACCTAATTTTTTTTATCAAAATCGTTATAGCCGTTTTCGAGATAAATAAGATTTTGCATTACGGGTGTATGGGGGGTACCCTTAGTTTTGGAGCTAAAAAAAAATTTCAATTTTTCCTCTAGGGAATCACCGAAGACCCTTAACTACCGAGTTTGAAGAAAATACCTCCGGTAGTTTAGGCTGTAGTTCGAGGTACAGACATACAGACATACAGACAGACAGACGGAATTGTCGGACCCACTTTTTTCGTCTTCGCTATCATCGTAATGTCAACTTTGATCAAAATCTCGAGTTCGATTTTTTTTCCAAATGCAGAACTTGCCCTATAGTACCTATATCGCAAGTAAAAAGTATATTGCTAATAATAATATTTTCTATCAACTTGCATTTAATTTAATATGTTTGAGCAAAAACATAAGAAGTTACCGTTAGTTTCAACGTTTTTTTTATTTTTTTAGTTAGTTAGTTATTGAGAAAAAACTGTTCCACAGTTGTTTTGGAAAGTCGGAACCCCATTTTAAATTCAATATAGCCATGGAATATTGTCGGAGAATGGATTCCTATGAAATATGAATCCGAAATACTCTTGCACGGCTTATTACTATATCGAAACATTCCCGTAAGAATGTATTAAGCGACACTTTTTTCGAAAATGACTTTTTAATGTAAAACTATACTAGAAGTTAAGCGCCACATTTTGGGTTGGGTTTCACTGCCCTATCATGTATGCAAAAGAAACTAGAGAGAAAACAAAATTGTAGCAACCGCCAAGTTTTCTCATTGAAATAATGTTCCTCCCTAAAATTTGTATTATCCGCCAGTAAAATTATGCTAAGCGACATTTTTAAAAATATTATTGGCCTAAGCAACCAAACGTCCACAAAAAAAATTTGTTAGATGTCGCATAGTTTAACCGAAATTGTTGCTTAGCACACTTATCCAAATAGAATTTGATCCTTTTTTGTCGCTTATAATACTCCCGATTTGGTTGTCTTTGCTTTTTGTTTTTAAATATTTTTCTATCATTTTGGGTGTTTTTTGTTGTTGTCATCGTAATCCTTAAGTGTCCTTTTTAAATTTTCGTTTTGAAATCAATGTTATGTTACTTTTTATGTATATAGATTTTTATTTATTTTTTTGTTAATGAGAAAAAAAATAAAAAAACAAAAAATGAATTAAACGACACAATTTATTTCTTTATTTTTTTGTGACCATTACAGTGTTTTAAGCGCCATTTAACATTGTATCAAGCGCCAATATTTTGACCACGAAAATGTACTAAGCGACAAAAACTTCTTATCTGATTAAAATGTCAAGTTTTGTATTGTAAAAATCCCTCTCCAAATCTGTTTCGTCCACTAAAATACACAAAAAAAATAACTAAATGAGACGTTTTTTTCGTTTCCTGAACAATTTTTAAAATTTCGCTTAATACAGTCTTACGGGAAGGTTTCGATATATTGCTCTTCATCGTCGTCTGATGAAGACGACAACTGTATTATTCCAAATAAAATGCAAATTATAAAAATCATATTATTAAGAGCCCTAATATGACTCGCGTGTCAAACGTTCACCTTAAGACGAACGATTTGGCGAATAACCTTTGGCGTGGTATTATGAATAGCAAACTACGACGTTCGCCTTTGAAAACAATTCTGCCAACTTCAAAAAGTTAATATGTAATATCATTAAATGTCAATACTTAGGGCCAATTTATTCACACTCAATTAAAAACAGTATTTTATCAAGTTAGCTAAATAAGCTTTAAGGTATTAGCGCAATTAAGTATTCTCCATTTAAATTTTCTATTTATTCACTACTCTTTAGTTAAATACTAACTTGTTTTTAATAAGACATTTAAATTTAAATGTTTGTTATAAAAAATCCCAGGGATTTTTACGTTTTTGTAAATAATTTCAAATTGATATATTATTAAAATGTCTAAAGTAAGAAAAAATAAAAAAAACCGACACATGCACCCTGAAAGAAAAGCAGCGCGTTTGGGAGGAAATTGTATTTAGAACTTCTCGCTAGCTTTAGTCATTTCCAACATAGTTTCAGGCATCCGAATAAATCTCGATCGATTTAAAGCGATTGTTCTGTTACTTTTGGCAATAAAATGCAAACGGAGGAGATGCTTACACCAGCAAAATTAGCTATAGAGATTTGCATTGATCCAAGTGCAAAAAACGTAATGTAATCAGCAGTTGTGCGATTGCAGAAGTACACCGTGACACAAAACAAATTTTACTGAAATGCTATCTTAATTTAACATTTTTAACATTGTCCACCTTTGAAGAGAGTACTCCACATATGGTCAAAAAATTTCAAGGACCTTAACCACTGTTTGGTTGGTAAGAAGAAATCTTTGGAAGAAATCATCATCCCATTTTCCCGTGTTAATTCTATCAGTTATTCTACTAGTATACTGCCATCGTTCGGGTGCAAGCAAATTTTCGTCGTTCTCATCACTTATATCTAACAAATATTCTAGATTATTATCCATTTTGCAATTGTTTTAATTAAACACCGATTACAATTTATTTTTGCACAAAATAAACAAAACCTGATTGTCAGAGCTAATTGAGAATGAATAAATAGAAACACTTCAGTTAAATCCTATTAGCGCTCAAAATCGCTCTTAAAAGGTGTATTTTGTCGTTTTAGTAAAACACGTATTTAGATTAAATGTATAATTTGTTAATGAAGGAAACGTCAATTTAAATCGTTAAATGTGGTTGAATAAATTGTATTTTTTTAAATCGATGAATTTCCCATTCTTAATGATAGATTTAAATTTAATTGAGGTTCAATAAATTGGCCCTTAGTGAAATATCAAATTCAATAAAAAATATTTGTTCTTATGGATAGAATATTGTTCACTGTTGTACATAAATAAAATAAAAGATGATTAGTAGTGTTGATTTACTCTATTTTACTAAGAAGAAGCTTACGAGATTGCTCCAACCCACTTCAAGTTCTAGATAATATGTTAGAACAAAATCGTTAATTACTTTTCAGTTCAACTCATTTTTCTTTTTAGATGTTTGACCGATGCCGGAAAAAATTTTTCTTGTGCCTCCGTTTGTTTTCATCATCAACACTTCTCTTGCGATGGGCTGTTCCCATCCTTTTGTGAGAATCGTAGCTGATGGCATTTTCGACGTCTACTTCCACTTCGACATGTCGTCGCAACAGTTCAGGAGGACGCTTTCAAATGTTTCAAATGAAGGTTTCACATTCTGTTGAAGGCTGAGTAACCCATCCATAGCCTTTTCCAAGGAAGACAAAGAAACAGTGTGGGACTTCTACCACTTTTTGCTGTTAATGAAAACCTACCACCTAAAAATCTAATTCTACCACTTTTTGCAACTCACCTTTCACACCTAAAATTTATCCTAATATTTTTACGATTGCATGTATGTAAATTAGGCTGTCCCATCGTTGTATGAAGAAAAACAAATTCTCGATTTCTTATGGAAATGGGTATCAAAAGTTGGGTGTTAACGAGTAGATTCCGAATATGCACTTACTTTTTGATTTGGACATAACTTTTGGACCTCTACTACTACTACGGCTTAAAGATCTTAAAATAAGGCAAAAACCAGCCTAATGTACATGTGATAATTAAAGTTTGTGCTCCGCTTATGCTAACACCTGGGCAAATAGAAAAGAGATTTCATTACTTTCCAGAAGCCACTGGGGGTTAATGACAATGAGCATCAAATTTTAAAGGCTTGCGAAACTTGTTGGCTTTCATTGGATATGGTCTTAAATAGAAGCATAGAGTAGTGGAATTTCTTGTTTTATTTTTTTTATACTGCACTCATTTGAAGAACGTACTTCTAAGGCTTCACATTTTTTTTTTATTTTCTTTTTTTTAAATAAAGACAATTTAATTTTTTTTTCCGCCGGGAAGGTATACTACTTTGTTTTGCCGCCATTTTGGTAAACATTAGTCTTGACAGTTCATATTTGGCAGTCGTGAAGTAGACAGGTGGCAAATTTATGATGGAAAAATATTAGATAAACCAACGTGTTTTAATTGTAAAAAAATTTTATCAAAATCAATCATCGATTACTGTGACGAAGAGAAAGTTACTTGAAATTTTTGGGAGAAACAACGTGCCAACAAAACGCACTATTTATCGTGTAGTGAATGATTTCGAAGAAAGAGGGTCTGTAGGTGATAGACACAAGCATGGACCACAATGTACTGTAAGATCGGCTGAAAACATTACTGCTGCTCAAGGAAGTGTTCAAAACAATCCATCAACCTCAATTCGACGCCGTGCTCAGCAGCTTGGTTTTCAAAGAACAACTTTGGCCACAATTCTGCACAAGGATTTGCATTTGTTTCCATTTAAGATTCAGTTGACACAAGAGCTTCTTCCATAAGACCATTTACCCCGCCGTACTTATGCCAATAGGATGTTACAGTTAGCCCATGACAACCCCGATTTTCATGAAAAAATCATAATGAGTGACGAGGCACATTTTCATTTGAATGGATATGTGAATAAACAGAATAGTTGGTTCTGGGTAATGGAAAACCCTCAAATTATTCATCAGTCACCTTTGCATCCATTAAAAGTTACAGTCTGGTGTGCAATTTGGTCAGGAGGAATCATTGGACCTTACTTCTTTGAAAATGAAAACGGCGTAACGGTAACTGTGAATGGGGTAACTTTTTAACGCCACAACTGCATGCTTTGGGCTTGATTAACATCTGGTATCAACAAGACGGTGCCACATCACATACAGCCAGGATTACAATCACTGCGAGACCTCTTTCCACAACAAGTTATTTCAAGAAATGTTGATTGGCCTCCACGGTCGCCTGATTTGACTGCTCCGGACTTCTTTTTGTAAGGATATTTGAAAAGCAAGGTCTATGCAAACATACCAGAAACGCTTGAGAAACTCAAACAAAATATTCGTGATGAAATTAATGAAATACCGCGTGAAATGAGTGAGAATGTAATGAAAAATGTGCTGGAAAGTGCTCCTATTTGTGAGACTAACATAGGCGGACATTTACCTGATATTGTATTCCATACATAATTGCCGACATTAGATAAAAGATTTATCAATATAAGATCCATTCTCTTTCATTTAATCAAAAGTTATAAACAAACAAAGTAGTATACCTTCCCGGCGGACACCCTGTATTTTAATTTTATATTATATTTTGATTTTATTTTGTAGTCAAGCCAAACCTTTGAAGAGGTAGTCCTTAGGAGCTAGGTCAATAGCAAACCGATCCCAATATTTTTTTTGAAGATCCAAACGATCCCACACCTTTGGCCATTTCGTATTTTGCTTATAAGCTCAACAATCTTTGAAAATGTACTGTTGTTCGTTGTTTTTATGATATTAATTTCTTTTTTTTTTGTTAACTTTATTCATAAATTATTTCTTTGAATAATCTTCTTTTAATTTCACTTATTTCATATATGTAAACAATTTCAAATCTCAAACACATAAACTTCGATTTTATTCAAAGTCACCAAGAATTACAATTCGACTTACTTATTTTGATAGATAAAGGCGAACGTTCGCTAATTGTAATGAGCGAGATTTCAATTCGCTAAATTATTGACATTTAAAGAGAACTTCCGGAGAACGCTAATGCCAAATACTCGTAGTCACATTCGCCAAATTTTTCTTGCGACTCGCAAGTCATAATATGGCCCTAACATTCAAATTCGAAATTTAAATACCTATTGGTTTTGTATCTCCAAAAATTGAAAATTAAAATATTACAAAACAGAAAAATGTCAGCTGCTATATCCAGTAAAGAGCTGCATCTGATGACATTTCAATGATACTTTTAAAATTTAATGAGGGTGTTTAAAAGCTTGTTTAATTTTTAACCGTTTGGTGAAATCAAAAAATCTCATTTTAAGGTTTAGAAGCCTGTTAAATATTTAAAAGACCTTCGTGAAATTGGCCATAACTCTTCTATTAAAATCTTTATTCTTTGAATAAGATTGCTATGAAAATTGTTTTAATAGCCAACAATTAAAGTAAAGAGGAGAACATTGACATCAGAAAAGTGTAGCTGTGCTTGTTACATTAAAATGTAACTGTTGCTGTTTTTAAGCAAACGTATTATGAAACCCATTTGATTTTCATAAAAAGATATTAATATCTACTTAAGTATAACAATGGGAGTTTTTTTAAGATTACAAGAACTTAGCTCTGGAGAGTATGTTATTTGGGTAATGAATCAAAGGTTATTGTAAAACATTCTCCTTTAATCGGTATCTACATAATTTATAGTATTCGAATGGTATTAAATACAGAAACGAATTTCAAAATAAAAAAATAATTGCCTTAAAAAAAATTCAAATTTCCCATTCATATTTCTGGCATAAGGGGAACGATAATTAACAATGTTTTTATTTTTTGTAGATTTATTTTTAAGAAACTCAAAAGTTATTAAAGATTTTTAGGACCAATTTTTGTAATAAACGTTGTCTTAAAACAGATAAATACATACTTAAAAGTAAAAACCTTAATCGAGTTTTGTGGATTATTTCTTATAATCTGGTATTTAGAGAACTTAATTTTCTGATGGAAATTGTAAAAATGTTATTACTTTTCAGATTTCTTTGTTTTTCGTTCCCCCATTGAAAAATATCTCACAAAATGTTACTCATACGGCACAGTGCCCTTTTCATATCATATTTTCATGACAATATCAACCATGTACTTCGTCTGCATGGTATTAAAGCATTTCACTCTTGATCCCAGGTTAATATATTTATTTTTTGTTCCTACCCAGCAAACATTCATGTTCGTCATAATATATCTTGTAAACTCATTACTCTTAAGCCAACTATCATAATAAAGCAGCATAATAAAATTACCTATGTTTTTATTCCCTGTTAATACAATTAGTGGCTGTTATTTGCAAAGATAATTTCTTAATGGTTCCACATGACTTGGTTTTGCTTTTGTGAGTTTCAAGGGGCGCCCTCTATAACTGTCACCCCATTATGGCAAGTAACAACATTAATATGACAAAAGTATTCCCATACACAATATCCGTGGCTAAGATTTATTCATATTCAAGTGGGTGCGTCTCGTAATAACCACTCATAATGGTCCCGTTTTACGACCCTTGCATGAGTTATATCGGTTCATAAAAATCCGGCCGACTACTGCCACTGTGAATACATCACAATGAATGAGAGTGTCACAATATTTGGTTAGGTTGTTTATGCTTTACTTCGAAGTTATTTGTTTTAACTGAGGCAATTTATATTGATTTGACACTTTTTTGTTGAAATAGCTAACAAAAAAAAAAACATTAACACTTTATGATTGCTTGGGGGTTCGGTGCAGAATCTATTGCAATATACTCGAAAGTAATTTTAATGGAAAAATCATATTAAATTAGATGCAATGATATATTATCAAGGTTATTGTTTGTGAATCATGTGAGAAGCACGGTGGTGAGTTGGATTTGATACCCCTAAACATTGAATTTTGCCATTGAATATTTCCATGTTTTATAAATATCAAAATTTATTGATTTAAAGAGAATCACGATATCAAAAGTATCGTTGTATATTTTAAAGACCTTGTTTCGCATTAATTTAATAGTCTGCTTTAGTAATTGGGTTTTACGATTTTACGATCTTAAAGCAACTATATATAGTGGGGAGCAAAAATGAGTACATGTTTTAAGAAAATGAAACAAAAGGACAGAATTTTATGTTTTTTTATAAACAATTAAAACAAATTATTTTTATTATGAAAGTCAAGTATATAATTGACAACTTAGGAAAAGAAAACACAAACATTACTTCAAATATAACAGTTAATAAAATGTTTATTAATGGATTTTATTTTTATTATAATATAATACCCGGGTACCCGAGTAATTCGGGTAATACCCGGGTACCCGGGTATTACCCGGGTACCCGACTACCCGATTACTCGATTACCCGATTACCCGGGTACCCTGGTACAGTAAAATAAAAGACATTGAAGTTAAACTCTATTAAATTAAATATATCCGAATCAATATCTACCGCTATTCGTTTGTGGGATGGTTTAGATTAAGAGGTTTAGCAAGTACACAATGAAATGCACTGATTAAAGTACAGATACAACGGTTAGGCTTAGGTATGTTCGCAAAATGATTCAACTCAAGAAGAGAGAATACAAATTGGTTTGGATTATTACCGTTAATGAATGTGGGTGACAATGTGAATTGTGCTGCTCACACCTTACAACTTTGTGTAAAGCATATATTTAAGTCTGTTGAATATTACGAAATTATCGCAATAAAATGTCGAAGAGTGCTATCACATTTTCACCAATCGAATGTTGCTACGTCGGCCTTAAACAGAAAACAATTGCAGCTAGGAATTAAGGAGGAACGTTTAGTTCAAAATTGTCCAAACCCAATGGGATTCCATTTATTTTATAAGTGATATTTTGCACCACAATCGCTCCGCCGCGCCGCGCCGTTATTGCAGTTCTAAGTGATAAGAGCTAAACGAGTTCTTCTACAGCACTGAACCTGGGAATATCTGAGTACGAATGGGGAATAATGGAAGAGTTAACCACAGTTTTGAAGCCACTATACATAGCAACAAAACTACTATGTCGTGAAAGTAAAGTTACGCTTTCTGCAGTGCGCTTGGTTATTGTTGTATTCTTTAATAAAATATTCAGTTTATGTTTAATGCGAGTAAGATCTTTATTATGATCGAGCTAGGTTACAACTGAAACTTTAATATAATCTATCAAAGAGTGAGACCAGCATGATAACACAGATATAGGGTCCTGATGACAATTGCAATCATACGTATATCTTAGTGTGTATAAATTATTAGGTGTTGCCAAGCTCAATAATACATCATCTCTCATCTTTAAATAAATTAAATTTCATGTATAAACTTAACATTTTAAATATAATATAGAATTTATAATTTTAACAAGTTAATGAAAATATTATTTCAATTTAAAATAAAACCGATGTCTAGCCTGGACGGAAGAAATTAGGTTTCTTACTGATCCTACCATATTTGGTGACATAAGGTGAAGTAATCTCCTGATGCGATACATCGAGTTCTACATTGTTTTTACTGACCGAACCAGGAAATTCATTCCCATTGTTAGTGCCAGGATTTTGTAAATTTTTGTCTATTGTATCCGATTCCAGATTTTCAGAATCATCTGGAGCCCTCGAAAACAATGGGTTCGTTTCAATTGTTCTAAATTCTGGAGCATGTTGTGACTTTCTTAAATGGAAAGTATTTCGACGGATAATTCTATTGTTCTCATTTTTCAGAATGTATGACCGAGGCGTATTATGCTTTTCAATAATACGGGCAGGTTTCCATATACCATTATTTCGATAAACTATATTTTCACCTTTTTTTAATTCAAGTTCTCTTCGAGGTCTAACCGGATTATTTTTCGCCATAATATTTTGTTGACGTTTTTCCAATTCATATGCTATATCCATTGGTACTTTTGGATAAAGTTCTTCATTTTTAATTGGGAACCAAGTCCTAAACTTTCGACTCATCAACATTTCTGCTGGTGAATATATTAGTCCCGCGACAGGTGTTGTTCTGTATTCTAATAAAGCTGCTTCTAAATTACCTTCACCCCTATTAATTTTTTTTAAAATAGATTTCGTGATATGGACATTTTGATTAAAATATTTTTTATAGTTTTCGCTGTTTTATCTGGAATCAAATAAAGTTCGATCCATTTCGAATAATAATCGATGGCAACAAAATATGATTTACCACCGTAATCCAAACAATCAACACCAAGTTTTTGAAAGGGAGTTTCCGGTGGAGGATGTGAAATAATCGAATTGTTTTTATTTTGTGGCCTAAATTTCTCACATTCACGGCATTTAAGAATCATGTTTTCAATATCTCTTGCCATGTATGGCCAGTAGAGAGTACCTTTGGCTCTATTAATAGTCTTTGTAATTCCCATGTGTGATTTATGAAGAAGGTTTAACGTCTCCTTAATTAAAGAACGCGGAACGAAGACACGATTTTCGTATAGTACTAATCCATTTTCAACATGAATATTATTTTTAAGTTGCCAGAAAAATTTTAAATCATCATCCAAATTATGCTTGTCTTTTGGCCAACCTTCATAGTAAAAATGTATAAGACATTGTAAAATTTCATCTTTTTTCGTTTCATTTTCAAATTGAATTCTTTTGGGCTCACTCAAATTAACGCTATGAACCAAATCTTTGAAAGTTTTTTCCATATTAACTGTGGGATCATCAATAAAATTCCTTGATAAAAGATCCGCTATATAGAGAAATTTTCCAGCGACATATTTTAAATTCAGTTTAAATTTAGAAAGTTTAATTTTCATTCTTTGCAATCGCGCAGAATGAACCTCACCTACATCTTTCTTAATAATTGCAACCAAAGGTTTATGGTCAGAGTGCACCGTAAAATGGTAGCCATATATATAGTTATTAAATTTTTCACATGCGTATACCACAGCTAACAATTCCTTTTCGATTTGAGCATACCTTGTCTCAGTATCAGTTAAACTTTTTGAAGCAAATGCTACAGGTTTATTATCCTGCAACAAACAGCATCCAAGACCGCTTTGAGAAGCATCGGTTTGGATGATTATATTCTTACTAGGATCAAAAATCTGAAGGATTGAGTGTTGTGCTAAAGTATTTTTAATCTCATTAAAAATATTCCTATGGGAGGACGTCCATAAAAAATCACTACTTTTCTTTAACAGACCGCGAAGAGGTGCATTTAAAGTCGAAAAATTTGGTATGAAATCACGTAAATAATTAAACATTCCCATTATTCTCTCTAGCTCTTTTCTATCTTGGGGTTCTTTCAATTTGAGAATCGATTCTACACGAGTTGGATCAGGACGGATAGTATCGCCAGTAAAAATATGCCCTAAATATTTTACTTCTTTTACGCAGTATTGAAGTTTATCCTTATTAAACTTCACATTTATTTCACGTGCCCTTTTTAAAACATTTTCGACATTTGTATCATGTTCTTCTTTTGTCCTTCCTCCAGTTATTATATCATCGATATAAATGAAGGTTCCTGGCAAATTACCAAAATATTTGGAATTTAGATTTTGAAATTTTTCAGCTGCTATTTTGACGCCAAAAGGAAGTACGTTGTACTCAAATGTTCCATAGCGAGTGCTAAACACAGTGAATTTTTTAGATGCTGAACATAATTCGACTTGCCAGAAACCTTCTTTCAAGTCAAACACAGTAAAATACTTAAAACCTCTCATAGCATCGCAGAAATCAGATAGCGTTGGAATAATACCATGCTCTTCTTGGAGATTATCATTCAAAGCACTTGGATCTAAACATAACCTCAAACTACCATTTGCCTTTTCCACAATTACTAATTGATGAGACCATTCTGACGGCTCCTCTCGCCTTCGAATGATACCACGTTGCTCCATATTTTCTAGAGCTTCCTTAACTTTATCTCGAATTCCAAGTGGAATTCTACGAGGAGGTTTACATACTGGTATAGCATTAGGTTTGAGTTCTAATCTACATTTATCTGGAAATCTACCGTCTCCCGAAAACACGTCATTATTATTTGTCATAAAACTACCGACTTCGTTTAAAGAATTGACTTTGCGGATTAAATCAAATTGAATACACGTTTTTAACCCAAGTAAAGGTTTGGAGCTTCCCTCAACGACGACATAGTCAACATCATCAACTAAATCTTTGTACTGTGTACGAAGACGAACAGAACCCATTGTAGCAATTCGAGAACCTCCATATGCTTCTAATTTATGTTTTACCGGGCTTAATTTTGCTTCGCATTTAATATTTTTTAAAACTTCAGATGGTATTATATTAACTTCAGCTCCACTATCGAGCTTAAATTCTATAGAACTGTTTTCTACAGTTATTATTTCGCACCAACTACCGAAACCATGTCGAACCTGACCTATCGCACCAATATAAGCTACTGACTCACCACTGTCACCACTCTCATCACCATCATCCTTATCATTACTATAAACTGAAGCTTCATTTATACAGTTAATCCCTTTGGATCTGCATACAGATGCAAAATGATTAAATCTTCCGCAAGCTTGACACCGTTTTCCAAATGCTGGACAGTTACCGAGAGCATGATGTTTATTACATTTGTAACAAACATTTGAATATTGGGAATTAACGCGTCTCTGTTCCATATTGTCATGCTGATCTCTGTTCTTTGTTACACGATTTCTAGAATTAGAAGAAGATGGAAAGTTTAAATTTTGGCGTAAATTATTATTAGATTTTGATATGAAATTATTTAAATTATTCCCTTTTTTAGTTTTCACAACATCAACAGCCGATCCTCTTTCTGCTTGCATCTCCTTTGCCTGCATATTTGCCTGTTCAGCCACACGACAAATTTCTTTAGTTTTTGTCAAATCCAAGCTATCCGTTTTTAGAAGTTGTAGTCTTATATTTTGTTCAGCTATACCCATTACGATGCGGTCTCTTATCATATACTCTTTTTGGTCGTTAAATTCACAGTTTTCAGCAAGTTGGACGATGTCAGAGAGGAACTGTTCAAACGGTTCACCTTCTTTTTGATATCGAGAAAAAAAAATATACCGCTCGTATACTATGTTGCTTCTCGGTACGCAGTACTGTTGAAAGGCTTCAATAACCTTTTCAAGGTTATTTTTGTCTGCTTCTAACATTGGAAGTGTTTGATATACTTCGACTGCTTTTTCCCCAGCGCACGATAGAAATCTCGCAGTTTGTATTTCCTCAGATTCAACATTTGTTTTTGTAGCGATAGAATAGATCTTCCACATATTGTGAAATTTCCGCCAATTTTCTTTTACATTCCCGTCCATCAACAACGGACCAGGTTTCTGGAAATCACTGGCCATTTTTTATTCGTTTTGATATACCAACAAAATTCGTTAACGTTTTGCATGCACTACTTTTATGTTAAGTTTAAGGTTTTATTGCATGCACTTTTTTTTATCACTTTTAAGTTTTACAGATAGTACACTATATGCTTTCTTTATTAGCATGCATGTTCAAATATTTAGCTTAAGTTTTTATGCGTCTCTATATGGTCTATATGATTCGGTTCTTTTATTTTTTAAACAAGTACCGGCTGCGCCATGTTGTATTCTTTAATAAAATATTCAGTTTATGTTTAATGCGAGTAAGATCTTTATTATGATCGAGCTAGGTTACAACTGAAACTTTAATATAATCTATCAAAGAGTGAGACCAGCATGATAACACAGATATAGGGTCCTGATGACAATTGCAATCATACGTATATCTTAGTGTGTATAAATTATTAGGTGTTGCCAAGCTCAATAATACATCAGTTATCAAAACTCTGATTGAAAACCACTATGCACCTAAGCTCGAAGACACAGAAATAGCCACCATATTCAAAAATAAAATCGTTTTTTCTCTAAAAACGCGCTTTTACCTAGGCGAAATGTCCCCAGCCGAGAATATTTTACCAAGTAGCATCATTTTTAGACCCAAGGTACAAGGACCTTAAAACTGAGAGCAGTGAAGTAGCAGACTAAATCCGTACTTTTGTTAAGGAAAAAATTCTGGGAATGTGCTCTGACAAAGTAACAGAAGAAGAACCTAGTGGAAGTAGTGATGACCAAGATTTGGATTTCCTCTTTGCAACTAAAGGGCAATTACTTGACAACATCTCTTAGTTTGAGCAGTACATAGCAGAACCTCGTATATCGAACCGCTTGGACCCTCTTGTATGGTGGTGCTCGAGAGAACGCTCTATCCTCGTTATGGCATCTTTGGCAACAAGATATCTTGCTGTTTCAGCTATATCAGCAAGTTCAGAAAGGCTCTTTTCGACTGCAGGCAATATTATTACTGCCAAAAGATCATGTTTGGACCCAGAAAATGTTTCTTTGTTGGTGTTCTTGCACAAAAATCAAGATCTATTAAATTAGAATTTAAACCCATCAAATTTTCCTCATCAACAATTTATGAAATTTTGATAATTCCTTTGCTCATTATTAATACAATTGTATTTCAGAGCATTGTTTATGTGTTTTTTGACTACCTATTGAATAAAATGTTTATTTTTTCTTAAATTTTGTCGCTGTACCTAATTGTGTCATACATATAATTATATAATTTGTTCCAAGATTTGTAGGTGTTTTTGAAAAAGCGATTTACATAGCCACGAAGAAGTTTTTCGTTTTTATACCCGGGTACCCGGGTAATACCCGAATACCCGGGTACCCGGGTTATTTACTACCCAGGTACAAGAATCCGGGTAACCGGGTACCCGGGTAGTTGATTACCCGGGTAGAATCATCAGCCCTAGTTTCGCCGTTATCTCTTATTTAGTTAAATTACTTTGTTTATTTTGCGTTTCTTAAAAAAAAAGAGGCTGGGTGCGACCCACACTGATAACTTCCCATTTGTGGTCTTGAAAACTTGTAATAATTACGAAAGTTGGTAGGTACATATTATATACTGAATTATAGATTTCCGTGTTTTTTAATATTATATTATAGAAATTACTTTATTATTTCTGTTCCAAACATTTTAATTTAAAAAAATTTAAAAACGAAATATTCAAATATAAAAGATATGGTTTGGTTATTGATGGAAGGGTACTTACAAAATATATCCGTTCTAAAACTAGATATATGTCAAATATAAACATTTGTTAGAAATTGTATTATGTATAAAATTAAATAATGGCAAAGTCAATATCATTGCTCGTTCTCAAGATATTCTAGTCGAAAAACAAATATTACCACATTTTAGTAGATTTTTTTTTTATATTTTTGTTAAAACTGTCAATTCGATACGTGTCAAAATTTAACCATATGTTAATAATTGTATTATGTCGATACCTTCCCGTAAGAATGTACTAAGCGGCACTTTTTTCGAAAATTACTTTTTGATGAGGAAATATAATATATGTTAAGGGCCACGTTTTGACCTGAGTTTCGCCAACGAACTTTCTTCGTTTTTTTCGTTTCCTGAACAATTTTAAAAATGTCGCTTAGTATACATTCTTACGGGAAGGTATCGATGTATAAAACAACATACTTTAGAAGGCACTGTCGGTGTTTATTCCCAAGAAATTCGACTTGAAATACAATTTTAAATAGTTTTCACTAGAAGTTTTAATTGTTTTTTTATTTAAAAAAAACTATTAATTCAATATTTGTCAACATTTTATCAATTGTACAAAATTATACTATGTATAAAATAAACTAAATTAGAAGTCAATACCACTACTAGTTCTCGATAAATTTGAGTCGAAAAACAATTTTTACCAATTTTCAATAGAATTTTATATAGCTTTTTATTTTTTGTAAAAAAACTGTTAACTGATTTTTTTTGAAATTTTCACCAGTTGTCAAACACATTATTTGTCGTAAAATAAAATTACTTTGAGTTTCAAATTGTTTTCCGTTCTTAGAATATCTGGGTTATCAAATTTTTTTTTCAGTTTTTTTTATTTAAAAAAATAACGGTATGTTCATTTTTTTCCAAATTCATACCAAATCTGTATGATCTTATAATGAGTACATTAAATTTTATTTGAAATCAATAGCATTATTTTTTCGTATTTTCGATATTTGAAACTAACCAAAATTTTTACTTTTTTTTTAAACCGTTATAGTGAAAAAACTACTCACTGAATTTTAATAAACGCCCTTTCAGCCTCTTTCGAAGTTATTATCTATTAAACAAAATTTATTTGAAGTCGATATCTTTACTTGTTCTTGAGATATCGACGACGAAAAATTGTACAAGAACGTACGGACGTACGAACGTACGAACGTACGAACGTACGAACGTACGTACACACACACACACAGACATCTCTCTAAAAATGATTGATATAGCCTCTAGGGACCTTGAAACGTCGAGAAATGTCAAAAATTCCAATTTGACAAATCGAACCGATTACAATAACTCCCTATGGGAAGTTAATAACACATTGTGGCAGGAAAATGCACTGTTTTCAAAGTTCTATGAAATTTAATTAGTGCTTAAAAAATAAATATTCACTGTGTTACAGAAAAGATAAATAAAAATGAAAAGAATTTTACTTGAAGCGGAAAAAAGCATAGTTTCCCAACTTGAAGTAGGACTATTTTCATTAAAAAGTGCTGATAGAATGAAAATCTGCCAGTGCAGTGTCCTTTTGCTTTGCACTAGCAATCGCCCAGGCATACAGAAAATGCTTACTGCTGGTGACGCATGGTTAATGAAGCGATCAATGCATATATGTAAAAGACTGCAAGATGCAGAAATCAGCGGCGAAATTAATTAATAAGAACGTGAGTGAATGGGCAGCTAGGAGAACCTATCAAAAGATTGGTTAAGTAGCAGTTGTTAAACAGAAAAAAACTGCACTGTCTGTGTCTACCAAAAATGTCAAAGTATGTCTTAAATTCTGCAAAAAACACAAAACCTGGAGTGTTGAATATCGGAAACGGGTGGTTTGGTCGGACTAGACTAAAATATACCGATTTCCATTAGATGGTAAAGAGTATTTTTGGCATGGGCAGAATGGAAATCTTCAAAAGAAACAGGTGAAAGAAACCATGAAGCATGAAGGTGGCAACTTGATGGTGTCGTGGAACGTCGGTCCGCTGATTAAAATCGAAGAAATAATGAAGAAGGAACAATATTTTTCTATTCTTTATAATAACTTACCAGAATTTGGAGACGAATGCGCTTATTCCAATGAGGAGATCATTTTCTAACAATACTGTAATTCCAAGCACACTACACGAATTTCCCAGAGCTGGCTTGGAATGCAGTTGTTTCCAACCATAAAGTGGCCAGCACCTAGTCCAGATTTAAACCAGATCGAGACTTGTGGGTAATTCTCAAAAGACGCTTGGCATCTTACGATAATCCTTCAAGAAACTTGAATGACTTATCGAACATTTTGTCGAGGTAATGCGCAGGAGAGTAAGAAGCGTCATTCAAAATAAAGGGCTGTGGACTAAATACTAAAAAAGCGATTCAAAATAAAAATTAGGAAACGTGCAAATTTGATTAAATTGGAGCGTCCATTAATAAACATTTTACTAACTGTTACTTTTTAAACAATGTTTGTTTTTTTTTTCCTAAGTTCTAAACTAATATGTACTTAACTTTCATAATAAAAATAATTTGTTTCAATTATTATTTATAAAAAAACATAAAATTCTATCTTTTTGTTTCATTTTCTTAAAACATGGGATTTTGCCTTACAAGGGATTTGAAAACTTTTGCTTAAATATTAAAAAGAGATGTTAATGACATATTTTCCGTGTGTGAATTTTTAGGTGTATAAAACCTTCCAACATTGCAAAGATACGCAGATTAATCAAAATCGTTTTATCCGTTTTCGAGAAAACTTTCTTTTTTCTTTTTGCAGATAGAAGTCTGGATGCAAGAACCCAATCTTGAAGAAGTAATAAATATATTGTTTTCTTAACTACTTATTGAGGAACTTTAACGGGTCCCTATGCTTCCTCGACAAAGACGTAGACTGCAAAGCAGATATGATCACGAATCAAATTCTTTTCCGAATTTTATCTCAAAAAATCTATTAAACCGAAAGAGATTTCTTGATTTGATTCTAGCTGTTAGTAGGTTAACAGGCACAGAGAAGTAAATTATAATGTCAACCCTACTGAAATAAACTGAAATATGTTCAAGTAAGCTAGAAAAGCTTGTAATAATATACGAACAACATTTTTGCATGACCAACAATAAAGGCAAAAAGTACTCCAATATCCTAAGGATAGTAAAAATTGTTGGTAATTTGTTAACAATTTACGAAACACTACTTCGTTTTCGGTTCCAACGCTCATCTTCAATCAGACTCTTTATATGAGCTCACAAGAAAGAACAAATTTGCTTGCAAAGCAGTTTGCTGTTAGTTTGACGCTGTCAGAAAGTGTCATGACTCCTTCTATATTTGAGATCGTACACGATTTTTTGGACAAATCTGCTTTTACACTTACACATTTGTAAATGTGCTGTAGGATATAGATGTACACAAGTCCGCTGGCCCGTATAGTATCCCTTCCATTATTTTGAAGAGGTTTTTTTCAAAGTTGACATAATCACTGCGTAAGATTTTCCATTCCATCTATCCTATTCTACTGTCCTCTTTCCGATTGGATGGAAGACAACATTTATCCAGTCTGTTCCTTAAAAATCCTGATCTTCTTTCGCCTTTAAATATCGTCCAATTGCACTTACGCCCCTTCTTCCCAAGATCACGGAAACACCTACAAATTAATGGCTCAAGAAATATTAAAAAGAATGAAAGCTTCTCAATGACCATAAGTTTGACTTAGCAATTGGTCCACTGGTGATCTGATAGTATATCTGACCGACCATTGGCACAAATCTTTACATCGTTTTGGACAACGTAATGTTGTTGCACTTGATACTTCAAAATCATTTGAAAGAGTTTGACATCAAGCTCCGAGTGAATTTTTAAAATTACTTTTTTAAATGTTTAAAAATATAAATGTTTTATATTGCTTTTAGAACTTAATGAACCTTATAAAGTAATTTAAAAATACTCGCATGAATTAATAAAAATCACTTTATACATTTGTACATAGAAAATGGATCTAAAACCGATGACGGGGTTTTAAATCTTTGTTTATCTTTTCGTCTTCCCAATAATTGTAGCGTGTTCCAGGCAGAACTTCTAGCAAGCAGACGACCTTGCAAAAAATGGAACAATCTTACCTTTGTCGGATACCAAATCCAACATCGGTATAATCGTAAACGTAATCGTAAACTTATGCTAAAGCATGATACCATAAAGAAAACGAACCATATATGGGCCAGCACCCCAACTTGCCAGCCTACGAAACTTATTTGGCCATTGTTTGATGCTAAACGCTCAAAAAACTAATTTTTGTTGGTAGATTGCATATTGGCTCCGTTAAAGGTGTCCTTACTGGACACTGCCTAATAGGAAAACATGCTTTTCAGCTTGGAGTTCCTGCAAATTATTTTTGCAGAAGCTGCATGGATGAAGAAGAAGAGGAGACTGTTTCTCACCTTCTATGTTCCTGCCCCTTTCTAGCACAAGGATGTACACTCCACTTGGGAGACTTCTACTATAACGATCATAGTGATCTAAGAAATTCCGACATTCACTGTCTCAAAATCTTCATTGTTAGCTCCAAATGGTTTAACAGGTAAGGGTGATTTTTGGAATCCTGTGGTATCACAACGGACCAAATATTGGTCTAAGTGTGTTTGGCTCTTCCGGCCAGCAGTCACCTAAGCCTAACCTAACCTAACATAGAAAATTGCAGACATTATCTTGGCTAGTATTGAGAATCGATCGCCAAACCTTCGGGGTGGTATGAATCGAATGCACTCACCATTGCGTTACCAGTAACTCGTAAAGTATTTCAAGACTATAATAATTGAAATTGAGGTTTTATAAAGCCTGAAAATACGAGTATGCATGATAGCTTATTCTTAAAAATTTCTATATGTATGTTTTGTTATACCAGAACTTTACGCTTAGCATTAAAAATTCAAGTGTAAAAAATTTCTTTCATCCCTTAAAATATAGATTTTTTAGAAACATCAATTAAAAAGATAAGACCTACGGAAAAAACTTTTCTGTTTTTTTTTTCTTTAATTTTTTTTTTTTTTTTAACTCAGGTAGTCGTATATTGACTTGTAGACTTTTCAAAATAGAGAGAACCCTAGAAATGCGTTGATGTTTTCAAACTGGGGATCAAGTTTTCTATACTCTTTAATCATATAATAATTGTATACCTTAACTTCTTTTCAAGATTAAATTTTTTCTTAAGTTCTTCAAAAAAAACAAGAGTAAATTGATTTTTGACGTTCAGTCTCATTATAATAACCTCATCCAATTAAATCTAGATTTACGCAGTGAGGTTAATTTTAATTAGCTCAACTTCAAAGCAAGTCTGTGAGATGATACATTGTTATTTATTATTAAGGAATCATAAAGCAATGGTTGTTGCGTAAAGGACAGCTTCATCAGATTCATTCGACGTGCGTCAAGGAGATGCCTTGTCACCGATTCTGTTTTTACTGGCAATCAATGACGTACCGATTGCATTGGTTGGCATTCAATGAGATCCATTCGAAAAGCTTAGTCATTTCGACTATGCCGACGATAAAGCTTTCATGGTAAACAGTGTGCATGGTTTGACCCAAATGTGCCAATTGCTGCAAACCAACGGGGTGCTGGTTGGCTTAAAGATTAAAAAAGACAAAAATGACAATGACCGGTCACAACAAACAACAGCAGAATATTCTGAGGTAGGAATCTATTGAAAAAATCACGCAGTTAAACTACCCAAACATTATCGTTACAACTGATGGTGGGACTGACTTTGATGTTATCAATACGATAAACAAAGCTCGTAGTGCATTTGGATTGCTTTGTCTTTGAGTCCATCGTAAATCTGTCCTTCTGTACGTCTGTAAATCCTGGAAATACTTTGCCGACATCTCAAACAGACTACAGGTTTTTATCAATATATTCTCAAGATTCAATTAATTATAATTAATATTGAGCTGTGGAATAGGACTCATCAGTTGGCGTTGGATTACCCATAAAGGGTGGGCCAAACACAAGTTTCTTTTTAAAAATGCAATAAATGAACAAAATTAAATTTAAATTAAATTTTAAATTTTTTCCATGTATTATAGCTTTATTAGCAGGAGAAAACATTCCCCTCAATAATGGTGTACAACGTCGTCGAAGTGCAAACCTCGGCTGGCTTCACTCCAATTTTCTAAGACCTTATTGACGGATTCGGGAGGGAGCTCGCGGATTACTTTGATTTTCGATATTGATATGGGCCTTAAGTATTTACTTGAATCTTTTCCGGATTGGTGGCATAACATCAGTCTTTCACTTTTCCCCACAAAAAAGAAGTCCAAAGGGATCAAATCGCCAAGACGGCTGATA
The DNA here is from genome assembly GCA_911387755.1 of Chrysotoxum bicinctum. NCBI lineage: Eukaryota > Metazoa > Arthropoda > Insecta > Diptera > Syrphidae > Chrysotoxum > Chrysotoxum bicinctum. The sequence goes on from OU426988.1 coordinate 203,170,656, forward strand.
ACACGATTTGGAACATAAGATCGATTCTGGCATGGGCTGTGTGGCATGGTGCACCATTCCGCATAAACAAGAGGTCATTAAAAAAAAATGTCGGTTAACATTGCTCTGTTACGCCCACCGTTGACCGAAACGAAGAAAACTTGTTCAATGATGCCACCAGTCCACAATCCCCACCAAACTTTCACTCTCTGTGGATGTATTGGATTCTGGATAATAACGTGCGGGTTTTCCGAGCCCCAGTTGTGGCAATTTTGTTTGTTAAGCCGCCTCAAGCTAGTGCGCGAAATGTTGAGCTGTTGAGATCGATGGCGAGTTAATGTTCGTGAATTAAGTCTCACACTCTCGGCTACAACAGCCACATTCTCGTCTGTGCACACCGAACGGCGACAGGAACCATGAGTGGTGTCCATTAGCATACCTGTCTCACGAATTTTTTGCACAAACTTGCATACACAAGGTGCGGTGAGTGCTTCATTTCAAGATTTCTTTTAAATAAACTCACAGTTTGGGCTACGAAATAAGTTTTCAATAATTCCCAACGTTGTTCAAGCGCAAAGCGACTTATTTCGTTTTGCGGAGGTATGATACCGACTTTCTATCAAGACCAAAAGCAAACAAGAACATAGCGAATCGGCCCTTCGTGTAGAATCCTCAAAGTGGATTGCAAGTTCGAAGACTAATAATTACATGGGGGTCAACTGTACTTAAAGTAGCTCAGTCGCTTAAAATTTAAACCTGGGCACAACTTAAGCACCATGCCGCGAACCGGTATAGATGGAGATTAAGTAATGCTGCAAAGAATACAGTGACCGGACCACATTTATATGTAAAAAAAAAACAAAATTTTACCTTTGAGATATCCTTCTTCATAATTCTGTAAATAAGACAACAACTAAAATTTTTTGTATAAAAGTATTTATTTTCGATTAAATTTAGCCAAAACTCGTATGTACAAATTTATTTTGATTTTATAACATTTTTTTCGTTTTCGATTATATGTGCGACAAAAATAAAATAAAATACAAATAAATTAATAACATTTTGCCATTTAATTTTAAATTATTTTTACATATAATATATTTAATTTCTTATACATGAAGAAATTCTTAAAAACATGTAAGTTAGAACTTACATGACAAAGAAAGGAAGTTTCGAATATTATTATTATTAATATCTTAGTCTACATTAGATTTTCTTAAATTCATAATTCTAACTTAATTGCTCGCCATAGGTAGAATAAATTGAAACAAATTTTCTCATCGTTCAATAACATTTAAAAATTACAACAAATAATTCTGTTATCACTTGATAATATAGTAAAACAAACACCTAAATTTATGTTTTATAAAATTGAAACAAAATTGAATCCTTAAACTATACTACTATAAACGCCATCGAATTTCTAAATTTACATAATCGTCATTTTATTAAAAGTTATTCTCACAGAAGTACGAGTATATAACAAAACTACAACCAACATCAAAGAACTTAGTTGTACTCCTGGGAAGGACCCCCGAAACACATTAACATATCCCGACTTCTACCTAAGGAGAACAACCCCCTGGAATATTCATTAGAAGTACCATTATGCCTCTATTTCCTCAACACGACAATATACTCGTAGGTGGATTAGCAATATCCACACCCTATGTCTTATTCTATAGGTAACCATTTATGATTATTTAGCTTCTGCTCCCTGCACTCGGGGGTCATAGAGTTTAATAAAAAGGAAATATCCTTTCGAATCGGTTAATGTGCTGAATACAAATTACGTTAGATTTGTTAAATATTATTTCAATTTTCATATAAGTGGTCGATTATATTTACAAATTAATTTTTATTTTTCGTTTATTTTCTTATTTAAGTTCGAGATAAATGTGTTTGTTTGGAATAAGTATGGTGTTTTTTGGAACTAATAGAATCTAAGTTTAGGAGAAATATAAAGAGTGTAACTTGAATTACTTACATTTATTGAATAAGTCCGTTTTGATTTCCAGTAAGGCATTTTTTTTAAATCTTAATTTTAATTTTAAATCTAATTTTTAAGAGTCTACTTTTGATTAAATAATTTATACAGACATTATGGCTTTGAAATAAGTTAAATTAATATTTTCGAGCAACTTTTATGCAGAAATTCTTTTAAAATTTAGTGAAATATTGCAAATATGAGCACCTTTGGAAAATATTGAGGAATTTAATACTAAAAACCTTAATTTAATTTGATTACATAGTAATATTTAAGACTGTTGAAAATAAAAATTAAAATTGTTGCAAGATATATTGTATAGGAGCTACAAAATACACGGTGGCACCTAGTAGACGGATAGATTTGAATCGGTTGTAGATTATTGTTAAATGTGTAGTTAATTTAATGGCGGAACGGGAAATTTTTAGCATTTATTTTCAATCGCCAAAATTCAGTGTTCTATTGAACAGTTGGTTTGTTGTGTTCAAATTTTAATTTTTAACATCTGCTATACACATTTCAATGGCGGGTACCAATGCGAAATCAAATTATTACGTGGGTTAATGGCTTCCAGAGTACTAGAAATGTGAAGAAGAAGTGGGCTTCAGAGAACTATCTTTACTCCAGAAGACATCGAGAGGATATGAACTGCATTTGAATAATATCGTCGGCGAAAAATTCTAAACAGCCTATTATTCAAACATAAGTACGATACTACTAAACAATTTGCTAACTTTAAAATAGTTAACTAACTCATTCTTAATTTTAAACATTTTGTAAAGTATCGTACTAAAGCAATTTTCTTAATAAATTGCTTCTGAGCACATTTTAAGCAATGACAGTTCGAGCAAAAAACGAAGTGAACAGACCTTTTTTGACATCTGTAAATGTCAAAGTGTCATATGAAATTAACACGATACAAAAAAAAAAAAATATGTAGGTATTTCAACTTTAATAAAAGGGTCGAGAAAGTATGATGCTATATTTGACTTAAATTTCGATTAAATCGTTGTTTTAACCTAGAACGGCGGAAGCATACGCAGGACTAAACGTCCAGAAAGTCATCACAACAAGAGGCTGTCCGCAGGGAGGGGTATTATCACCCTTGCTGTGGAGTCTTGTAGTTGACGAATTACTAGAAAGTCTAACCTCCCAAGGGATTCGATGTATTGGCTTTGCTGATGACATCGTTATAACGGCACTGGGGAAGTACGAAGAAACTCTCTGTGATATAGTCCAGAGAGGGCTGTCTATAACCAAGAAATGGTGTATATCTGTGGGACTTAACATCAACCCTACCAAAACAACGATAGTACCATTTACCAGGAAAAGACTTTTACCTCGCATGAAACCCATTCGGTTGGCGGGAGATGTAATCGACACCCAGAGGGAGGTCAAATATTTAGGAGTTACACTAGATAGCAAACTCCTCTGGAACAAGCATGTCGAAATAACTGTCGGGAAAGCCACAAAGTCCCTTATGATATGCAAGAGACTTGCAGGTAAATCATGGGGCTGCAAACCAAACATCATAAGATGGATGTACACCATGACGGTAAGACCCATCATTACCTATGGGGCAATTGCATGGCATAAAAGAACCGAACTAAACACAACTAGGAAATCACTAGACAAATTGCAAAGACTTGCATGTATATGCATAACAGGAGCAATGAGAACATGCCCTACAGCAGCGATGGAAACCATCCTTCATCTGACGCCACTACACGTGGTCATTGAAAATGCTGCTAAGGGAGCCATAATGAGATTTGCCAAGGAGGGTACTGGGATGGGTAAAATTATTGGAAACAGGGAAAAAGATTCGATAATCCGGTCCTCAGTAACAAACCTCATTGACATCCCAAGAGATGGTATGATCAAAAGATATAACTTCGAAAAACATTTCAAAACGGAGTTAAGTTGCAAAAAAGACTGGCTAGGCGAAACAATAAACTATAGTCTTAAAGAAAATACCATCAAATGGTACACAGATGGATCGAGGACGGCTGAAGGGACTGGTGCTGGAGTTTTTGGGCCTAGAACTAAACTCTCCTTACCGATGGGACAGTCCACTAGCATATTCCAGGCAGAAGTAAATGCCATAGGCATATGTGCTGGAAGAAACCTCGATAGAAAATATAAAAACCAAAACATTGCCATCATGTCAGACAGTCAGGCTGCACTAAAAGCACTAAGCTCCTACACCATCAGCTCCAAACTTGTTTGGGAAAGCGTGATTAAGCTTAATAAACTGGGCAAGAATAACACTGTCACGCTTCATTGGGTACCAGGCCACGTTGGTGTCCAGGGCAACGAAGTGGCAGACTCCTTAGCAAAAATAGGTGCATCGACACCCCTTACAGGGCCAGAGCCCTACTGCGGAATAGGAGAAAACGTGATTAAAAACAAAATCAAAACAGAAGAGGAGACAAAAAGATCAAAGATCTGGAAGGAACTCCCTAAGCTAAGACAGGCAAAACTCCTACTCGGGGACTACAACCGAGAGCGCTTTCTAACCTGCATTAGCTTAAGTAGGAACAACCTCAGGAAAATCACGGGGCTTCTCACAGGCCACTGTAGGTTGAGAAGACACCTCAACATCCTTGGCTTGGTGAGCAACGCGACTTGCAGATTCTGCAACACTCACGAGGAGACACCTGACCGCATACTGGGGAAATGTGATGCACTCGTGCATCAAAGGCACAGGTATCTGGGCAAGCACCACATAAAGGAGAGCGAATTATCATCCCTTAAAATACTCCAAATACTTCGATTCCTCAGAGGAGCAGATTTGGAGGAAGAACTGTAATATTGAGCCAACCTCATCCAGTTCTAGATGGGGGACACAATAGATCTTTAGGTCGCAGTGTTTTTATACCCCAATTTATTCATTCATTCATTCATAACCTAGTTTCATACTAAAACAGCTTAAGCATCGTACTAATTCAACTAAACTTTGCGAAAATCCCTTCGAAAACAGGTGGGTGCCCTTGCAATTTCGTGACGTTCCGTTCAACAAATCGTTATAGAACCTCTTCATTTACACTCTTACACATGATTTTGAAGTTTGCAGTTTTGCCTAAAGGTGCGTTTTCACCTTATTGGATGCGTTAGTAATCAAAAGCCCGAAAGAGCACCACTAGAGGCCCCTACACTCTGATAGATTGACCGTATGGTGAACAATTTCAAGAATGGGGATCATCGGTCTTTACTTTTTTGGAGAAAATGATCGAGCAGCTATTGTAACTTTCTCAATTCAGAATTTTGTCTTGCCCAAATCGGAAAAGATGAGGCTCGAAGATGTGTCTCTAATAAGCGATTTAATATTGCCAGCGCGCTCTCCTGATTTGGCACCCTGATAATTTTTCCAGTAGGGATACTTATAAAATCTCTTGATCTTGATCTCTTAATGATCGTCAGAACTCTGCAAGACCTAAATAAAATATTCGAACCTACATCATGCAAATTCATGTAGACATTTGAAAGAGTGCATGAAAACCTTAGACTAAGTCATAAACATTTTTTGGAGTTTGAGGGACGCTATTGGGCCGATACATTATACAAAACTGCTTTAACTAAAATTTCCCCTATGCATATACCATATATCAAAAAAAATATAAAAAGATTTGTCATTTTCAAACCATTTGCGTTTATTGATTTCTTAAATCCATCCGCCAGCCGTGTGCCACACTGTACAATAAAAAGATTAAATCTTTTTTTTTTCGGTCAAAATTAAGTCTAACTTTACGCTAACATAGAAAATATTGTTTTCAAAAGAAATGACGTGTATTCATCAGGCATTAACTGACATAAAAATCTGTTTGTAAAGAATTAACTAACAAATTGTTATCAACAATTCAAGATTTTCTTAAGAAATTCGTTTAAATAAGAAATATTTTTGTTTCCAATGTATTTTGTTGGGGTTTCCAATAAGGACTTGACAGCTTTTTATAAAAAAAAAAACACGAAACCATTTGAGATATCTCGAAGTACAATCAAAATTCAAAATATCTACATACGTATATGAAATGCGACGTGCGTCGGCGGCGTCGCGTCGTTCATATGTCCACTAAAGGCATGTTTGCATCGTTCGATTCGTTGAATCCAATTTTCTATGACTCGGCTACAAAACTCGACGAAAACGCCACTATCTCTCGTTCAATATTGAATCTGAGCTCCTCCAACGGCGCCTGGTTGTGGGTATATGTATGTATGCCAATGATTTAACGTAAAGTCTAAAGTTACTAAATAACATGAATAACGCATACTTTGCTTGTTGACGAAGTGGTTAAGCTAAAAACTATTACCACCAAAAATTGGCGTTAACTGTCTTAAAGTTGGCTTCACCGCCTAGGAATTTCGAGAATACATTTTAATAATTTGTAAGCTTTCTTCTTTCTTGAAATGCACCAAGATGCACATTTTGATTTTGTTATTGGTTAATGTTTTGACATTGATAGATTGGTAATTGACTTAAGGGTGTGTTCACAGTGAAGTGTCAAGTCCTGGAAATTCTTTTATAACCGAAATTTTGGATTCAAATATGATTTGAAAGTTGCGAAACGTGTTTTAATACCGTTCATTTATTCAAAGGCCTGGGAAAGTTGTTTTGAAGATTTGATTTGTTTGTCTGTCATAACGTTTCTTGGAGTGATGAACATATTTCGAGCCGGGAAATGCAAGAAATCTCTAGTTTTGTTAGTTTTGAAAAAAAACTATCAACTTTTTGAATAACTTTATTTACAAAATGAAAGAACATACAATTTTTTACAAATTATAATGTAAACATTTTTTTCTTCTACAAATTGTTCGGGCTCAAGCAATAATTGGTAATTTTATCGTTGGTAAGTTTATCGTCTGTATCCGAAAAAATTAGCTTTTTTTACTCTAAAACTCGAATTTATTTTTATGTTTGTTACTAATCGTCGTCTTTTGAAGTTGAATTCAATGCAGACTAATATCAATTGTCTTACAATTTTCAGTACTAAACAAACATTTTCAAAATCATATTGCATAGAAATTCTGTGCAAATGCAATGATTTCAGTCGAAACTTATGTTTTATTTGAAAAGATTTGATATTTATGTAGAAAAAGTAGCAACGGTGGTGCGGGAAAGGGGTTCGAAAACGTTTATCCAGTGAAGCTAGAAGACAAAGAACTAATAGAAAGCAGGACCTCTACAGTTAAGGTTCATGATAAATTTCGTACAAGATGCAAGAGTAAACACACGATTACCACTCAAAAATATGGAAGGAACCAAGTCCAAGGACGTTCTACTTAAATATCTGCCAGTTCCAATTTTGTATGCTTTATAGGTGACCGCTTTTTATTATAGCACAATAAATACGAGTATATCGTCTTTGATTCAATATATCTTTTTTGGCATTAAGTGTTAGTCCCGGCGATCTCACTGACGATTTCATCAGTTGACTAGTGAGAGCCTTGTCACTAAGCATATTCTATTAGATTTCGTTCGTCATACAACAATTTTTGACAAAAACCTAATGTGAACTACATCCAACCAAGATTTAAATTCTAAATCCTTAACGCTGAAAGAGTTTTCCAGTGGCCGGCCATGTTTAATATATGTTTATATATGAAGGTTTTTTTTTATATTTGACAAGGCTCCCACTAGTCAACTTATGAGACCAATTGAGGTCATCGGGACGAAACGCCAATTTGTGTGGACTAAAGGCTAAAAAAAGCTATTTTGAATCAATGATTTAGCAAGTCCAATTAAATAGTGCCAAGTCTTATTTTATCATAAGAAAACTTTTTTTCTGTCTATACTAAATTAAGCGTCTTAAAATTGAAAAAAAAATAGACATTATTTAGATGGAATCTAATGTCAAGTGCCCATTTTTCATCCTATTCACTATGAATATTTCGCTTTTTTATCTAAAAAAATTGATCATAAAGCTCATAGCACGTACGGTTTGCGAAAGTTTTAAATATTTGCGACTCTTATATCAATTAATCATGTCTATTACAGAATTCGCAGAATTTTACTCCCGGTGAGTTGACTCGATCCGTTGACCTTTCGCATCCGCTGTAAAACTGAATTATGAAATTCGCCGGATGAACTACATTGTCGATTCCTTAAATTACCTTATCATTTATGAACTTTCGTATCGACTGTCAGCTACATATGAATATTTAGTTAACGGCCTAGGCTTTGATAATAGCATCGCTATCGATCAACGAAATCAAGCTTCGTTGTGCGTGGTTTGTACTTGGGTAGGGGACCGTTCAATACCAACCGTGTGCTTTCTTTTTTTTTAGATTTCTGGCTTTCCGGTTGCGTTGTTAACACTTTAACATTCAGTATGATAAGCTTTTGACTTACATTTTTGTGCTTTCAATTGTTTATTTTTGTTTTTATTTTTCGTTTAATCAAAAATTCACTTTCGTTTCGAAATTGGTGCGAATGTAAAATGATAGAAATTGTATGGAGTGCGAATGGATTGCGAATTCAGTAATACCATATAAGTTGAACAAAATGTCGGTGGTGCAGGGATTGTTACCGGCATTCGTTCGACTTTCATTCGTCGGATTCAGTAATAGCAAAAGTTTCGAAATTAATTGAAACTGTCACTTTAGCTCATTCGCCGAATTCTGTAATAGGGGTGAATATGTCACGATTTCTGATATTTTCCTGCAAATCTTGTGAACTCCTTAATTAACACCGTAAATGTTTGTAAACCATTCGCAAATGGTATGCGAGATCTCCGCAAATCATCTGAATTCTCAGCTAAATATTTAACATAAAAAATTTACCAGCTTGCCCTTATGTGAACATATAAAATGTGGCATTGTAATTTCGAACTATTGCGACCGATAATTTCATCAAATTGGCTAAGGCGGGCAATTCACGACACAAAATAACTGCGCAAACTGACATTTCACTCAAGTGAAACTTGAGCAAAAATATTGAAATTGTTTTGATTTTTATACAGTTAACTGCACAAATCGCACAAATAACCCCATTCACAACACAACTAAACTGCGCAAACCCTAGTTTGCGCAGTTATTTTGTACCGTGAATTGCCGGCCTAAGCCAGTCTTCTAGCCAGTCTCCTAGATGTAAGGTATTGGTTTCATTGAATCAAACGGTTATGAAGAAGTATATGAAGCTGGTTATCTGAACGTCTTGTGCTTCTTTCTTAAATCGTGTGGACATAAAATTTTGATGTGCAAATTTATTTTTATGTTTTGCGACTTCCCACAAATTGTATAGATTTGCAGGTTTGCGACCATCATTGTCAAATGCATTCATTTTGCAGCATATTTGCGAGTTTATTTTTTGTGCGAAATATTTGCGACTTTTGCAAATCACATGCTCTTTCACAGTTTAAGGCATTTTATTTATTTGCGACTTTCATTCAAGAAGTTGAAACTGTACTACAATTTTTCTGTTTATCCAAACTTTTATTTCGCAAATATTATGTCATAAATAAGTTATATAATAAGTTTTTGGACTATTTTTACTAATACGCGTGTATTTTCTTTGTATAGTTAGTATATAATTTTATGTGAAATACTTCATCTGATTCTCGACGTCAGAAATTGTTTCACCTCTTCTAGCTACAATGCTTAAGGCATTTATGCGTCCAAAACTCGAGTATGATTCACATCTATGGGCAGGTACTGCCCAAAATTCTCTTAATTTCTTGGAGAGAATCCAGAACAGAGAATTAATACTGATAGGAAACAGAACTATCATGGAATCATTCCCATCTCTTGAACAACATCGGAATGTTTTATGTCTTTCCTTCTCTTATCGCTTCTTTCAATACTCACTCGAAGTAGCCAGACCTTTGAACTTTTAAAAATTATAATAATAAAAAAAAACTTCCAAACATCACTATTTAAAATAAAAATCAATAAGTTTTACGCAAAAAGAACCAATTGGAAATCAGCTCCAATTCGTTTAAACTTTAAAGTTTTAAATAAACTTGTTTAACTACTAGCCAAAGTAACCATTATAAAAAAGTTCTAAATCATTTAAGCTGACTTTGAGGTTTTCACCAACTAAAAAAATGAACAAATCTTACACAAATTAAAAAAAGTGAATATGCGTGTTTTCTTCAAAAGTTTATACCGAACTCAGCAAATTTGCACACGCAAATAATAGAAATGTATTTATAGTCACTTTTTGCTTCTTATTGAAACACTTTATATTTTTTTTTGTGCGTAAAATCTTACGAGCTGGCTATACATTTTTGAACAACCTTAATTATGTGTAAAAAGCTCCGAAAATAACTACTCGTAAAAAAAAAACTTTTAATCTTAATATTTGTTGTATGTTCTGCAGTTTAATTAATTTATGTTAAACTTTGCTATTTTTACACAAAAAATCATTCCGAGCAACACCAGCATTATGATTATATTCGTATTATAAAAAAAACATAATGCTCTGCTAATTTCTCTGAGTTAATTAGAAAATATTTCAATTATAACTAAACACAAATTTAAAAATTCACACACAAAAGGACGGTTATGATTTTTTTCTCCTTCCGGTTCCGGTGAACGTGAACGCAATAACTGCAACTGGTCGTTTCTGGATCATGATTCTAGATTTGCGAGAGTGAAACTCAGAGAACTCATTGAATAACATTATTGTTGCCACCAAAATGTTTATTAATTAAATTGAATATTTAGTTCTAGCATCCTTCCTTCATCCGATGAATGCAGAAGATTATCCTTGATGAAATTCGTATCGTCTATCTCTGTGTTTATCTATAATTCCGTACTCATCTCCCCAACTATTGCACTCTGTAAAAATACACAAAAAAAAAAAAAAAAAAAAAAACAGAGAAAAGAAAGAAAGAAAAAAATGTTTAATTAAATTTAAATGAAAATAAATTTTGTTTAACTGTAGCAAGGACACACGATGGCAAGGATATGAAAATTTGTTGTAAAAATGTACATGAGTTACAAAAGGAATGTGGATACAGTTTTGAAGCTGTGGATGATTGTGTAAGTGATGAGGGAATGTGTATGGTATATGCCCAGGACCAGGCAAGGATATACTATTTACAATTTGAGTTGTCCTTGCCTCATCCGGCACACAGCCAAGCTACATAAATTTATTCTACTTAATTGAATGAAAACTAATTAATTATAATCAGCAGCTAAAACCTAAATGTGATATCATGTAACTCAAAGAGAATCGCTAAGCTTCACAATCTGAGAACAGGATTTGTAAATAAATAATTGTGGAAATAGCAAAGGACGCCACTTTGTCTCCTTCACCCGGATTCAAAATATATTATGAACTTCTCTCTGTGTAAGTAGAAATAGCTTGTATGCATTTAAATCATTAGTTTTTGTTGGGTGAGACAAACTCGAATAATTCTTCGACAAGAAGTTTTCCTATTTTCTTTCCTCTGAAAAGGACCTTTAAATGGCGATTCTATTGTTATATATGATTTCAATTTATTTCTTATGTTTTTGCCTTATTTCAGGAATTATTCCTTTCCCGAATTGAAAGTGCCAAACGAGGCGTTTTTTATTAAGTAAATCCCTTCGCATTGTTCGAGGACACTCTTCTTCCTTATTCTTCTTTGTGTGTTGTTTTGTTTTATGTGGATGTAAAACTCTTTCGTTTATTTGACTTTTATTGAGAAAGGATCATATTTTGTCCTTATTTTAAACGAAAAAAAAGAAACCGCTCTAGTTAACATATGCTGAACAATTCTTTGTTGTTTTTTTTACATTTTTTTTATTTTTGGATGAATGAATGTAATATGAAAAGTTGAATTTGAAATAAAATTTTATTACATCATATACTAAGAGTATTCGAGTCAAAGAGGCTGGCAAGGCGTATTAAGCTTTTATTTTACAACTTGTAATGGCTGGTTTGAATACTAAGTCATTTCGAGATATCATGCAGAGTGTGGTGGTGTTTTGAGGAAAAATGTTCTGGTTAACATTACATTTTGTAAAGGGGATATAATTATTGCTCGTTTTTTGATATATTTAATTCTTTGGTTGAAGTTTTTGCTAAAAATATGCGATACTGCTTAAGTTTAGTGTAGGAACTGGAATACGATATTTCTCAGGACATGCCATTATATTAATATTGAAAGCAGATAAACATTGTTTCGTCGTACCACACGAATGTGGAATGCATTGTTGGCCTCTGTTTTTGCTTCTGCTTTCAACATTCAGAACGTCAAAACTAATACTCAACTCCTAATCAATCCTTCTCTATTATCTTGAAGCTAGCACTTTGTTAATCATCTTGAGGGTAGTGTCAACCTCTATAGTGCTCAAACTGAGATAAAAATTGATTTTCATTTGGTCGTAACCCCACAGTCATCGCTTTGCAAATAGGTTGTTGGAAAGTGAAATTGCCCTAAAGACAAACGTCTAAGTAAAATGTTGTAATAGTACATTTTTAAACTTTTAAGAACAAAAATGATGATTAGCTTTGGGCTACTTCCTCAGCATTCTCTCCTCTGGTAGGCTGCACATCAGTTCCGTAATTGGTGTCATAACCGGATACTCTGTCTTATAGGGAAGCACACAACGAGGCTTGGCGATTATTCTAACGATTTTTACAATTATATTTCCGCACTGGAACAGTTGCAATAGCCCTTAAAGATCTAGATATAAACAACTCAGCTGTACCTGTTGGTCCTCCCCGACGGGTTTCACCTTGTCGTGGTGGGGAGGCTGCGGTGGGAGGCGACCAGCTGGAGATTTAGACAACTAAGAAAACCCAAAAGGGAGTAGAAAGTTTTAAAACGGTGTGAAGTGGTTAAGTCTCCGGCTACTTACGTGGCTGGAGATTTTTAAGGTTTTACTAGGTTATGACGTGGGTTAACTGGTAAGGTCTTCGGATGCTTGCGTGGCTGGAGATTTTTAAGGTTTTAAAAAAGGTTTAAAAAGGGTTAAGTCTCCAGTTACTTGCGTAACTGGAGATCTTATTTGTCAGTAGCAAATAATAGTAGGACCGTCGTCCTAGTTCTTTTAGAACAAAAACTAGAAGTGCGTTTCCTAGTTTGCCGTTAGGTGAGCAAAAGACTAAGAGTATCTTTCCTAGTTCGTTGCATGGCGAATGAAGACCAAAAGGAAGCACACTAAGTTGTTGGTTACTACCCCGGCCGACTTCTTGGTGTGTGTATCCTAAGGGTTGACAGGCCCAGAGTCTTGCAGGAACTCATCTGGAAGTGACCTCGGTTGCGAAGCTCCACCGGAAGCTATATTCTGGTACCATGGGAGATAGTGCCCATTTGATTTTGAGGGTTGAGTTTTACCCTCTGCTCAAACCCTATCTATGAGGTAGGCCCCCTAGTGAGAGCATCACGGTGGCTTGGTTTATTCCGAATGTGGAGACATATGGTTTTCAAGATTCTTTTGTTGAGTTCAAGAGGTGTTAGATAGACCTCGCCTCCAAAGCAAGAGGTGTGCATATGCTGCAGCATATCACAACTTTGCGAGATGGCTTCGGCTATGTCGGGGTTAATGGTCAGAACCCAATCTAACTCCTATGGAGGTAGGCCTCCCGTGGGGTAGAGCCGTCAATCGGCAGGTATCCACGTTAAACCAAAAGACGATCTGTATCTGGTGGTATACCCACCATTCTCCTGAAGAGGTGTTCTTCCTCCCTGGCTAAATCATAACGTAAACTTTTCATCGCTCCTACTGTTCTGGAATATTCCTGATGGAAAACAGTATTTGTCCTACCTGTTCTTAAGAAAAGCGACTGTTACTTCGCTTCCTCTTACCGACCAATTGCATTTACGTCCCTTCTTTCCAAGGTCATGGAGTGGCTGATCAATCATTAGCTCAAGAAATATCTTGAAAATTGAAAGCTTCTAAATGACTGGCAAAATCGCTTTAGCAGCAAACGTTCCACTAGTGATCTGATACCATATCTTACTGAAGAGTGGAACAGAGCCTTTTTTTTTTTTTTTTGGAGAAAGTAAGATTATTGCTCTTGATATTTCTAACTCATTTTATAGAGTCTGGCACCAGGCATTCTTATGGATAATGCCAGGGTTTGGTATCAAGGAGACCCTTACTCTTTTTATTCAAATTTACCATTTCGATAAATGTTGTATTGGACAGTTTTAAGTCTGATCTTCACAAACTTCTTTTACTGGATAGAATTCAGAATAAAGCGCTTAAATTGATAGGAAACAGAACTATCATGAAATTATTTGCAGGTATTGAACACCGTCGAAATGTTTCATGTCTTCCCTTGTTTAAGCGCTTCTTTCACAAGCAATGCTCATTCGAAGTAGCCAGTTGAATTCCTCCCCTCAAACAATTCAACCGTAATACCCGTACTTCTAGGAATGCTCATCAGTTTACCCTTGAGCCCAATTTCGGACAAACTGTCAAGTATAGAGATTCTTTTTTTAGCCGCACTACACGAATGTGGAATGCTTTACCCGGCTCAATATTTCAATCTCATTGCAATGTGCAGACATTCAAAACCAATGTGCATTGGCATCTCCTTTCTAATCGTATCCTACTTTCCCAATTGCTCGCACTGTGTTCAACATTATAAGGGTGTTCATAACCCCTTGAATGCGCGCATAAAAAAAATCAGTTAACACAATTTAGAGCATCGAGCAAGAAGAAGAAGAAGAGAGGTGAAGAAAAACATGCGTAGAAAGAAGAGGGTGTATTAATAAATCTTGAGCTCAATGAGATCTAAGAAACTCGCAGTCGACGCAATTGCCGAAGAATTTATGAAGCACTTAACAACTGGTAGCTGGTTTTGAGACTGGAAAACATGCTTATCGAAATAACGAAGGTAACTTAGTCACCAAGCTATAAGTAATAGAAGATGCATTCAAAAATCACTTCCAGCAGCTACTAAATAAGCATGATGAAGAGCCAGTAATATAGTGTAGAAAGAAAACCCACAACTACTAGAACCAGTACTAAGGAGCTATACAAAAATAAGGAGCTTCAAATACGGAGGTGATGCTTTAACTAGAGGATATGCATCAAATCGTCAACCAAGCATGCCCGATGGCTGGACTATAAGCTCGATATGGCCCATTTTCAAATAAGGTAATTCTTTTTCCTAGAAGAACTTTCACGACATATAACTACTAAACGTCGCATACGGGTACATAATGTCATCCAACGTGCTGCGTGTCTAAGGCCGTTCTGCAATACACTTTATCGGATTTTGAAAAAGACCATCGAATTCTACGTTGAGACTGACCATCTTTTTTCGAGTTGAAATCCGGACACATTTCCCAGGAGCTCGTTCTATTAAGTGAGGATCAAACTCGAAATCATGGAAAACTGAGTCAACTATTTCGCACACAGTTTGGTCAATAGATGCACTATCATATTATTTCCTTAACATCGTTCGATGAAAATCTGCTTGGGTGTTTTGAAAGAAAAGTTCTTCGTTTGATCTTCGGTCCAGTCTGTATCGATGGAGTATGGAGGAGAAGGTTCAACAAAAAGCTGTACGGGCTTTAAAGCGACGTTGGCCTAGTCAAGAAGCTGAAAATACAACGGCATAGATAGCTGGACACCGATGCACCAGTCTGTCGATTCTTCGAATCCAGCCCTGATGGTCTGCGCAGTAGAGGAAGACCCCACCTCAGGTGGCGCGCACAAGTGGAGAGCGACCTCAAACAACTTGGAGTGCGTAACTGTGGAGGCAGCTAGCTAGGGACCGAGCTAGCTGGAGGGACATGTTGGTTGAGGCCGTAGTCCACCCTGGACTGCGAGCGCCATCTAAAGTAAAGTAAGTAAGTAAACATCGTTCTGGTGTAAATATTGCTAAGGGAAGACTTTAATACTTCGCAAATTTTTGCAAAATACATATTGAACATTTATTGAAATTCGAAGGTTCCCAAAATAGAGGTCTCCTATCAATGCAATCGAAAGCAAACTGATTTGGAAGTTGAAGTTTTTTTCCCTTGTTCAGATACTTTCTAGAAGTATTGTAGATATTTCTTTCGAAATCCAGCTTGAAATTAAGAAGTTATTTTTATTTACCCAATCTGTGAGGAGTAACAGTAAGATTCCTTTAAAATTGTTGGTAGTCGCATTTGGGAAAAATATGCCTCTGAGTTGCTAGGATATTCAAAAAATATCCGTTACTTCGACTACTCTCGTACCACAGAACATTATGTATTAATAATATAATTTCAACCTGAAAGTCATCCCTCGTGCCACCGTAGGATGCTTTCTGGATGTCGAGAAAGCATTCGACAGAGTATGTATAGAAGCTATTCCTATATAACCTGATGAAGTCTGATCAACCCGTGCCAACTGACTGCGAGAACCTGCTTTTCGCTGACGACTCGCTGACCTACACCTCATCGATAGCGCCAAAAATTACAGCTCGGAGAGTGGAAGCCCACGTCTCCAGACCCTACGAGTACTAAAGAATGTGGGGTATCGGAATAAACATTGCCAAATCTGAGCTTGTGCGTTACAGGAGATCCACCACCAATGGCAACCGATGTCGTTCAGCAGCCACTTGCAGAAACCTGATCGTGAAGCTTCCCGATGGGTCGATGATATCAGCCAAAAGAAATGCTAAATACCTCGGAGTGCACTTCAACGAGCTGTCCAAATTCAACCCGCACTCAAAGCAGGTACTAATGAAGGCCAACTTCGCGTTTCACAGCTTGCACTCATTGCTAGCCAGAAGAACCGGACTAAGCCAGCCAGTGAAACTACTGATATGCAAACAGCTTATCAGACCCGTCATCAGCTATGAAGATTTAGATTTAAGATTCAAAAATGCTCTGAACTTTCTCCGAATCGAGTGTGTTCTAAGAGCTCTGAATTATTTTATAAACACACGCGAGTTTTTGAGTTTTTTTTCCAGTCTGTCAGAAAGATTTCAGCATTTAACTTTGTCTACTCAGCTATTTTATACCGAGCTCATAGAGTGCGCTCTGAACACGCTCTCAGCGAAAAAAGAAGCACAATCTTTGAACTGTTATACACTCTGAGCTAAAAATGAAACACGATATTTTGTTTGACAGTTCAGGTACTACTCTGAACTAAAAAAGAAAAACGCCCAATATTTAAAATTTGGAGGAGCTTCATAATGATTAAAATCGGTTGTTCTGTTTTCGAGAAAATAAAAAAAAAAAAGCAAAATAAAATGGTTCCAAGAGGGCTTCCGAAACATGATTCGTAACGTTATTTTTGGTCTTAAAAAAAGGAAAATTTAACGAAAATCGGCCCATGCTCTTAGGCCGTAGTCGAAGAGACAGACAGACAGAATTTCGAGACCCACTTTTTCTTCGCTATCATAATGTACTTTGATACAAATCTTGAGTTCGATTTATTTTACGAATGCATTACTTGCCTTATAGTACCTATAAGTCGTAAGAAAAACGCAGAGAACCGATAAAGGGAAACACAAAACTTCTAATAATAAATTGAACTTACAATAATATTACATTAATATTAATATGGCACGAAAATAGCACTTTATCTCTTTTTTCTGTAACAAAATGAACTCTTATTTTTTGGTTGTTTCGGGGGGGTTAACCCCTAAAACCCCTACCTCCGTTCGCCCTGCCACCAGGGGTTTTATAGCTGGAAACAGTATCGGCAAGAAGATGAGTATACTAAGAGAAAAATCCTAACTATTGATATGATAATACGATAATATTCCTAGCATAAGTATATGTCACGCGAATGAGTCTATCATTGGGTCATGTTACCGTCATGTTACTTTATGGTGAAATGAATTTTGTGAAAATCATCAAAGAAGCAATACAAAGTTTAACTTTCTTCAAGTGATCCAGCGAATGGCTTTTGTTTAAAATCGAAGAACCTAGCCCTCGCGCAGTGTCTGTCCACTTAAATATTTACAAGGATTTTCCTATTCTATGAATAAGATCGTCATGTTGTATGACCTTTTGAGTGAAACTACTGATATGCAAACAGCTTATCAGACCCGTCATCAGCTATGAAGATTTAGATTTAAGATTCAAAAATGCTCTGAACTTTCTCCGAATCGAGTGTGTTCTAAGAGCTCTGAATTATTTTATAAACACACGCGAGTTTTTGAGTTTTTTTTCCAGTCTGTCAGAAAGATTTCAGCATTTAACTTTGTCTACTCAGCTATTTTATACCGAGCTCATAGAGTGCGCTCTGAACACGCTCTCAGCGAAAAAAGAAGCACAATCTTTGAACTGTTATAGGGTCGGTTGGGGTAAATGTGGACACTTTTTGCATTTTTTAGAGAAATATTTTTTCAGAAAATATAAATGTATTAAATTTTAATTTTTTTTTAACTTTTGAAAACGGATATTATATAATTAGAAAACTAGTATTCTACTTATTAAGTGTAAATAAATGCATAAAAACACATACACGATTTTGGACAGTGTTTACATTTACCCCTTCCTTGTTTAAATTTCCCCCAAAATTTTAAAAATTCTGGGGTAAATGTGGACAATTAACTCCTGTTCTTTAAGTGCTAGGAGATCGCCTATGGGGTTAAAGTAAACAGATATAAATTTCAATTGAATTATTCACTTGAAAAGTTGGTTACCGCAATGTTTACATTTACCCCATAAAATGAATATTACCCATCAAAAAAGAATTGGAAAAGGACCTTAATATTTTTTTTAATTAAAAACAAAAGTATTTTTACTAAAAAGAAATTATATTTAATCCCATGCTTTCAAAGCTTTTTGTTAGGAACAAGAGACAGGTACCTAGGTAGGCAGTTAATAAAAGAAAATAATGTTTTCATTCTTCAATTTTCTTTTACATTGATGGTTTTCTTAAATTTGTAGTAAATACGTGCTTTTAACATATTAAGACTTGGATTTGGTAGAATTCCAAGTATATTTCCCAAAAGAACTTTCTTTTTTTTCAGTCGGCATCAATGCAAAAGTTGTTTTTGTGGTGTCCATACTTTTCAATAGCACCACTTGAATTTCGTTGTTTTCTCCAACGGACTCTATAACACAAACATTTCTGAAGGTAACTGATAGTCTGTTACCTCCTTTTAATTGTATCAGGAGAAACTGGCCTTCATTAAGTGTTTTGGAACCAACAGGTTCTAACTGCTTATGGTCATCGTCGTCATCAAACTCCTCATTCCATGGGCTATCCTCATCATATTCGATGATTTTTTTCATTTTCTGACTCAGAACTCGAGCTCTCAATTTTTGCAGATGTTCTGGTTTTTTAAAGTTATATCCGAGTGGCGCTTCATAAATCCCAAGTACCAGTCCTCACCTGGAGTATCGTCCTTGAATGGAGTTTTTATTCCGCTGTTTTTTACATGTTCTCCAAAAAGTTCCTTAAGCTCATGTTTGTCACAGGGTACCTAGTCCCATGTTCGCACGAATAATTATACATTTAACTATTTCATTTTCAGTCGTTTTTAGAAGGGAGGGTTCTCGCCCTTGCCCAATTGCATCTAATGATGATTTTCGGCCATTAATTCTTTGAAAGATGACCGATTTCGGGATTTTGTATTTTTCCTCGTCTGCGCGGTATGTAATTTTTTTATTCAACACATCTCGTACAGCGTTTTGAAGATCGTTTACACTATAATTTACTTGTGTTTTCTTCTTTGTATATGTTCGGGGCATTTTAAACGCTAGAAATAGAGTCAAGCGAAAAAAAGATACAGGAAAAGCGACGTTTACATTTACCCCAAAAACATGTTCACATTTACCCCATATGCTTTAATTACTGGGGTAAATGTAAACATGCAAAAAAACATACAAGAAATGACAAGAGCTTGGTGTTTTCACAGGAACTACTTCAATGCACTTTTATTTACATATATAACAAGAAAATAATACTTACGTTTTCAATATAATCAACTTTTTTTTCAAAGTCACAAACACTCACAAACTTGAATTTCACTTTTCAGAGACAGCTTTTTTCCACGACTAAAATTCTCAACGAAATCCGAACAACCACTGAAAGACATAAAATGCACCGGTGTCGCGACATTCCATATTTTGATTTTTTTTTCGTCTGGGTTGCTACAAATTGTTTTAAAACTTGAAAATAACGGCCGTTTACATTTACCCCATGTTTACATTTACCCCAACTGACCCTACACTCTGAGCTAAAAATGAAACACGATATTTTGTTTGACAGTTCAGGTACTACTCTGAACTAAAAAAGAAAAACGCCCAATATTTAAAATTTGGAGGAGCTTCATAATGATTAAAATCGGTTGTTCTGTTTTCGAGAAAATAAAAAAAAAAAAGCAAAATAAAATGGTTCCAAGAGGGCTTCCGAAAGATGATTCGTAACGTTATTTTTGGTCTTAAAAAAAGGAAAATTTAACGAAAATCGGCCCATGCTCTTAGGCCGTAGTCGAAGAGACAGACAGACAGAATTTCGAGACCCACTTTTTCTTCGCTATCATAATGTACTTTGATACAAATCTTGAGTTCGATTTATTTTACGAATGCATTACTTGCCTTATAGTACCTATAAGTCGTAAGAAAAACGCAGAGAACCGATAAAGGGAAACACAAAACTTCTAATAATAAATTGAACTTACAATAATATTACATTAATATTAATATGGCACGAAAATAGCACTTTATCTCTTTTTTCTGTAACAAAATGAACTCTTATTTTTTGGTTGTTTCGGGGGGGTTAACCCCTAAAACCCCTACCTCCGTTCGCCCTGCCACCAGGGGTTTTATAGCTGGAAACAGTATCGGCAAGAAGATGAGTATATTAAGAGAAAAATCCTAACTATTGATATGATAATACGATAATATTCGTAGCATGAGTATGTCACGCGTATGAGTCTATCATTGGGTCATGTTACCGTCATGTTACTTTATGGTGAAATGAATTTTGTGAAAATCATCAAAGAAGCAATACAAAGTTTAACTTTCTTCAAGTGATCCAGCGAATGGCTTTTGTTTAAAATCGAAGAACCTAGCCCTCGCGCAGTGTCTGTCCACTTAAATATTTACAAGGATTTTCCTATTCTATGAATAAGATCGTCATGTTGTATGACCTTTTGAGTATGTTTTTCTTGCTTTAATGAGGAATCGTGTCCAAGAGTTGAGTTTTGACAAAATATTTGATTTCGTCAGTTTTTCAAAACCAATTTTTGTATATGCATGTGATAATCTTTTGACGAACACTCTACAAGTCTAGTAAAATATTATTTATTTTTTTTAAGGCTTATGGATTTTAGTTTGCTATTTATGGAACTGAAAATGATTTAGAAGAAACGTCCAAGGGATTTTTTAATTCTTTAAATTAAAAAAGATCTTTTTTCACTCCAAAAGAGCAAAAGAACTAAAAAAGAAACTAAGTATTTTTTATCTAAGGAAAGAAAGTCGAACAACCTAGAAAATGTTCCACTTTTTGTTTTGTTAAATTCGTTTCACATCTAGGGCCACTTAAAAGCTATAAATTAAAAATACGGTTTCATAAAAAGATAGTTTCTTAAAAAGTATCTACAAGCTTTTACCAGAAAAAGTGCTTATAGGTATTTTATAATTCCTTTTTCGTTTTTATTTTCCTCGGATGTAACTCCTTGACATGGTTTTATAGTAAATAAGTTTGTTTTGAAAGCCCTTCCATTACAGTATTACGGTCAGAAAATAAGCTCCTCCAACCACTAATTAGTAAACTTTTAGAAAAAATCTGCAACATTGTCCTTTGTTTAAAAGTCAAATGTGGGGCAATTAGTTCAAACTTACTTTATGTATAAAAGAGTTAAAAAGTAAATTTTTCTATGGACAATCTTTTGCAGTATTATTATTTTTTTTTTGAAAGGAGCCCTTTAGAACATAAAAAAATTACCCTCCTTTCTAACTGTTTCTTTTAAATCTAATTGAAACTTGAGAAATTAAAATAAATTTTATATAAACTTTCCGCAGAATGTGATTTTGTTTTTTGATTTTCTGTTTGTCTTTGCAAATAAAATTACCTTGGTAAAAAAAAAAATTAATTGACTTGTATAATGTGCAAAATGCGAAAAAGACTCCTATAGGTACTGAGAAAATGAGAACACACTGTCGTAACTCGTTAACCATTTTGCACGTTAATTTCTCGGAGAAGTTATGATGAAGAGTAAACTTTTTCAATTAATACTAATTCCATGATGATGACATTCAAAAGAAAACGATTCTTTTTTAAAACTCTCTTGCAAGCATAGTAAGATCTCTCTAGTCGAGAGGTAAGCGGTTTACAGAGACATAATTTCTGAAAACCAAAAAACAGCAAAACCGAAATATTTTTTTTAAATCGTAGTATAACGAAAAAGTTCACAAAATCTATTTCTCAAGAAGTAAATGTCGAAAACGAGAAAGTATAAGTTTAAAGTTAGCTTTTCAATACATATGTAAATCAGGAAGAAAATGTTCGTATTTAAGAAGTTTTTGATTAATCCGTCTTTTTTTGCCAAGGGATAGGTTTTAATACATTTAATACGTTCTTTAAATGGAAGAAAAATTTTGAAAACATCAGCTTATAACTTTATAAAATTGAAGTTTTGGATAAGTCCGTGTAAGTGGTACAAAATTCAATAGAGTGTCGTCAACAATTAAAAAAAAACTCAGAAGCGAAAACTTATTTTACAGAACATAATCGCAATATTCGTACACGCACTATTCGATGAAGCTAAAGGACTATCAAGCATTAACTTAATGGTCTCCTGGATGATATATGATTGTTTCCGGAACCTGTTGACAATATCAAAGTTGTGCTCAGAGACTAATTTCGGACAGGCAAACATCTTAGTTTCCATGTATTGACTTCAAGAAATGACATATAATGAGGGGTTCCGCTTCCGACTAATAGACCTTGTACAAGATATCAAAAGCAGAGGAGCCACAAATCAATCTACAGACGATCGAATAACCAACGAAATTGACCATTGTCTTATCGGTGCAGGATTACAATATCCCCACATCCTCGACGTGCGTAAATTTTGAGAGGGCAACCGTCGACTTTGTCCATTTTCAATTAGCAGAAAAATTCAATTCTCGACTTGATTCACGAAGGGAAAAATATTCCTAATTGAACAAGACAAGAATTTTTTTGTTTCGATAAAGTGAAGGTAGTACACTTCTCATAACTGCTAAATGGGTACCCATTTCCAGATAGTGCACTAGGAAGACGTTAGTGGAGGGTACTATTATACTATGAGTATTACTCGTATTATAAATGCGGACAATATCGACTTTGCCCAAAGATCTGCAAAAAATTCCTTCAGGGACATGCAAAACTTGCTGCTCTTGAATTAAATGAGGACAAGTACAAGTACAGGAGGCTAGGGCATCAACTTCGAAGTATTTAGGGATTTCCTATACCTCAGAGTAAACATTATCTCCACGAACAACACCTCGGTGGAGATCCGTTGCAGAATTTCCCTATAAAATCGCTAATACTTCGGTTTGGGGAAATAAATGGGTTCAAAACTGCTTAAGAATAAGGGCGAGATAACGACCGACGCTAATAAGCGAGTGGGCTAGTAAGCTGGTAAATCTAATGTGTATAGTAAAGGGTTCAAGAATTTACTGAGGGCCTTTTTATGTTGAACATGACACGACCGATAGGGAAAATAAGGAGAGAGAAAGTAAATGAACTTTGAACTTGAATGTTTGTAAATTGAAATGATAAGGGAAAACCGTGCTGAGTAAATTATTCCGCAATCGTGTTGTGCAAATTTAAAAAAGAATACCTGTATTTGACAGTACGTCCAAAATAAGACTCGATGGTGAACTGATGAGCATTCCTAGCGAAATGGGTATCATGGGTTAACTGATTGAGAGATTATAAGTCAATAACTTTTAGACTAGTAAACTATACCGGTAGCAAACTGGCATAATACAGCTAGCGTAATGAATGACCGCGTTATATATACGATATACGATGTAACCGCTGTCTAAGATAAAGTGCATGCTCTACGAGTATTGACGGCACCAAGTATTGGACGATAAGAAGGAGATAAGGGAGAGCTGATAAAATCTATTCTTTCGAAGTTCTTTCTGTGAAGATGACTAATTGAGCACGTCGACTACATTGGTTTGGCTGCATCAAGCGATTGAACTGCAATGCTGATGCCAGGTAACTCTTCGAATCCAAACTCCAATGTTTGAGGTCACAATGAACAACGATTTTCCGACTTATGACGTCTCTATACGTCAGGTAATTGATGACATAACAGATAGTCGATGAGATGGCTGTCCAATGATTGTGTAAAATGAGTAGTAAATGACGTGGAGACTCTTAAGGCCATCACTCGCTCAAATGCCATTCCAGGCTATCGCACCACGCCATAAGCGCGTGATGGTCCATCAGATGGTGGATGAGATGCATATTCAATGGTTTTGCTATATCTACACGATAGCTGTAGAAGATGGGTGGAGATGCTCTTGTCGCTGCGGCAACGTGTTGACGCTACGGACATCAATTTGATGTGCAGACGAAAAATCGACATCAACACCAACCCAGGCTATCGCACCACGCCATTAGCTAATAACCCATCATATTAGACCATGATAATGGCTCAGCTCGTGTAGAGAAGCGGATGCTACGGTCCTTAGCCTTAAGGAAAGTAGTATGCTGGGTGTTGTAGAGGTTGAACCCAGCGTGCCTTAAGCACCAACATTTCATGTATATCAGGAGCCTTTTAAGTGAGAAGTGAGTAAGTAAAATATTTTCTCATTGCTTGAAAACACTAAAGATTGATATTATTCTTGTAAATTTTTTCCAAAAAATAGTAATTGAAAGTGTCAACTGTGTAAGGTGTTGACACGGTGTTCTTATGAAGTTAAAGCTAAAAAAAAAACACCCAAACTAATTTCCTTCTTTGGCTACTTACAGCCGTATTTATTAGAATTCCCTAAATGCGTGAATAGTTATGCAATGCATAAGGACTTATTCATCCACTATGCAAATTCATATTTATAAAACATTTGCCTACCCTGCGTAGTTATAATGAGCTTGTGTCAAATAAAGTACCAAAAAGTAAGAATCTATTACATTTAGCCTTCATAACACTCAGCTGTTTATCAAAAAACAAAAAAAAATATCTTGTCTGTCTATCGAATTCAATAAACAAAAACGAAACTACCAAAAAAGCTAAGAGAATTCCAACAATTAACTTTGATTCATCAGATAAAGTATGTTATTATCTCTAGCAAAATACTGGAAATCAAATTGTTATTCGTTTCATTATAGCTGAAATACTCCTCAGACAAGTTCTTGAGGATAAAATTCAATAATGCAAAATAATAATTACAACACTAACACACCGGATGAAGAAGGATGCGTGGAGAGATATCACCAACAAGTATATTTTTATCTATTTAATTGTAAACAATTTTCAATTCAATTTGTTTTTAATATATTAGTATAACATTTTTGTTTCAATAAATAAAAATAACACAAAGTTTTAGTTTCAATATCAAGTCAAAGGCGTTTTATTTTGTTGATAATCTTTATAATTCAATGTGATGTCAAAGTGAATGTGACAGTTCAATACTAAAATGTCCTTATGTAGGCACTATTCAACCTCCAAACGCGTTTAGCCTATAATGCCTCTATTCAACGTCACATAAGTTTTATAAATAACGATTTTGCGTTTAGAGGCATTATAAGGGTTGCATAAATGCATAGCCTTATGTACTCACTATAATGAGTTTATAAATATGGCTGTTAGTGTTTGGGTATGCCGTTACCAAGTTCCTAATAGGCGACCCCAAAACCTTTTCTATTTAAATTGTACTAGAATAATCCCGAGTTAATGAAGAAAGGATTGTTCCAGTACTCAAGTCATATAATCGATTTCAAATTATTATTTTGAAATTTTAAAAAAAGTTTCAATTGGCAAGACAAATAGAACATGGTAATACCAACAATATGCTAACGTTTCAGTTGTCTTGAAAGAAACTCGAATTAGAGTAACTCGACTGTTTATGCAAAGTTACAGAAATCCCAAATAAATTTACCATCAACACACACACTAGTCTGGTCGTGCGACGAAGAGCGAATCAACGGGCGACTACGACGCAGCATAGCACCAATCCTTTTTCTAATTATCTTAAATGGAAGGATTTTATTAGTGCCGCACATCCAAGGCCTTAGGAGGATAAAAAATTAAATAGACTGAAGCAAAAAAGCGTGTTAATGCCCGCCCAATTGCTGCAATTAAAATAAATTTTTAAATTCGCACGTGAATCCCCTTTGGAGGGGGTGTGCTGTCGGCGACGACGTAGGATGGTTATTGAGCTCTTTCCTTGAAGCCTCTTACCCTGTACCTACAGCACGATAAGGCTGTGATATTGGTCCATACCTGGTGAGGAATTATGAACATGGTACAAATTGAATTTGGAGTCATTATGTTTGTCTGCAAATGTCAGAGGGAGGTTCATTCCAACCAACGTTTCGACCCCACTGCTGAGGGATGTGTTGAACACACAAAATATATTCCACGTCCTTTTTGTGTGCGAGGAGCATCATAATTTCATGTTGAAATCATTAAATGAGGCTGAAAACACAATGTCCTTGTTGTTTTGTTTTTTTTTTTTTTATAATATTGCGAGTGGAATTCGTTGCTTAATTCGGGTGGGTGGAGGCCGATGACGGCGGCGGAAGGAAACAAGATTCTGTTCTATGTGCCGCACCGGCACCATCGAATGTGATTATCGTAACAAATGGACGAGTTTTCTTGTCGCGTTAAAAAACAGCCGCACCGCCATCACTCTCCGAGTGAAAAGTGAGTTCGTTGTTTACATTACCATATTATTGGGAAATATCGTCCTCGAAGGACGAGCAACATATATTTGGCGGATGGAAGGTAGAATGGGCCGAAAATTTATTCCTTACTTTGGTTCTTCGTAGGTCGTCCTTTTTCGTTAAATTGAAATAATTTCATTCGTGAATCTTTTCCTGCAATCGTATATAGTATCTATTCGTTAAGATATATTTATACCTTCCCTGGTCTCCTTGGAAGATGACTATTACGCCTGGGGATCTTTGCTGTACGAGCATCACGCGTGAGAGAGCAAAATGGAAATGTAGGTTTGACTATAGGGAAGGATTTAGCACCGGTTAAAACACATCCATCCGTAGGAAATAATTCTCTGCTAAACACTTAAAATTTATTTGTATCTCATTCAATTGGTTTTGTTATATACATAGGTTCGAGGCAGAGTTTGCTTTTACTTTTGTATTGTTTTTGTGGTTTTTGTAATTTTCCAAAGGAAAATGTTCAGCAATTTGGGAAAATTCATCCGGTTTTTTTTTTTGTTGGTCCTGATTGTAGTTTATATAGAGGATATAGGATTCAGGATGCTAAAATTTAGGGAAGCTCTTTCAATCTTATTAGAGAACACAGCAACAAAAAACGAAAGCCATAAGAAATCAGATGGAGATTTATGCGTATGGTAATGTCACTGATGTAAGGTGGAATTGCTATATGGTGAAAAAAGTAAGGCAAGAATCGAAAAACAATAGAAAAGAAAAATGCGTTTTTTTATTTCCTTGAAGACTTTGCAAAGGAAATGAATCGAAATATTTATGTGATTATTATTTCAATTACTTATTCTAATGTAATTATTTTCAGTTTTAGAAGCTTCAGATAGCATTTGCTTTATATTCAACTCACGCGTGATGAAGACTGTTTTTTTTTTTGTTGTGAACTTGAACGATTTGCATTTCAAAATGTTTTTTTTTTTTAGTGCAGGGATGTAAATTTCCCATTCAGTGGTGTTAAAATAATTTATCTTTGCAAAAGTAGGTAAAGACAATTGGAAATCTAAATATAGACAACAAATTGAAGTTTGAAATATAAAATCTGTTTAATATTTCAAGGAGTTTTTCGGTTTGAAATTGCATAGCATCTTAGAAACAATATATCAATCATAGAACCTCACTTTTCGTGAACAGGTCTATCAACTATTCTTGCAGAATAAAATCTTAAAAGTTTGGCTTCATTAACAGGAAAATACAAGAGGTTAATATGATCTAAGTCAGACAGTTGTATGTTTTAAGGGTAGGCACGAGTATTCGAAATGAAAACGTCGTTGAAAACGGTACTTATGTCTGCTGCTTTTCGCAACAAGCCAACCTTCGATAACAGATTTACCTTTAACCTTAATTGAAAATTGAGTTTCAACACCTTTAGAAGGTTGATGAGATCTGCAAAGAGGGAGAGGAGCCTTGATTTTTCTGAAACACTTCATCCATTAGATAAAATCAACGGTAGTGTCTACAGTGAACACCTCATTGTGTGGATTTCATTCTTAGTAAATCGATTTGTCAGAGTCCTCATCTTTGGAGTTATATTAAGGGTTTGGTCTCCTTGGTTGAGGATCATTCCATTATGGGAAATCATGTAAAGAAGAAGTTTAGTTGCGAAGCATCAACAGGCCTCGAATATAAATTGATTTACTGATTACAAAGCTTGCATGAGGTCTTTAAAATAAGAGGAAAGAATTGTGTGAATTGTCATGTGCAGCCGAAAAATTAGTGGAAGTCCAAGACTGCTGCTGGAAAAAAAAACACAACCGGAATTACAAAATACGATGCAATGAGTCGGGTAAATTAAGAATAGGAAACACCAATAATTACTGATAACAGAAGCGGTGGCTATTTGCATGTGGGTTGGTCGTTGGATCCAGGATTGAGCAAGAAGCCTTGATTTTCAATAGTGCCTTACCAGAATTTGTGAATAACTAGACTAAGTAGGTTAATATAAATCTGGTGCGTGCAAAGAGCACAAAGTAGGAAGATTATAAGACCAAGGACATATTCTGCGAGCTCAGGCCAATAAGATGAATTTAACACTAAGCTTTAATGGGCTGGACTGACCACATTCTCGACATCGCCAAAATCGCTGGTAAATGCTTATGACTTTTATACTGGACATATAAATTTTAAGTATGAAAGATTGTTAGGACATTATAACTACGTTAGGGTCATACCTATAATTGGAATTATTATTTAGTAGGATTTAGGATTTACTGAAGAATACCCGAGAGTTTAGTTCCTCTCAGCTCCCCTTAAAGTGGCTTAATGGACAAGGTTCTCCTCTGTGAGTTCTGACCGCTTTGTACCATAGATTGCGTGTTCGGCACATAGGGTTTCCCATAAGGAGCCTGACCGTTTAGTTCCTGTTCATCTTCAGCGATAGTGCTGAATAAGGTTATGTTCACAGAGTTTCTGGCAGTTTCGTACTCGTAACAGACTATATGAATTTACATACGTATGTGTCTAGGTTATTTATCTTAGGAGAACAAAATATTATAAATCACATAAATGTCTTATGTTACTGTGTTTGATATGCAATCTGAGAAATAAAATAAATGGAAATGTGAAACGAAATCAAATAATATAGCAAAAACGTATTTAGCTCGAATTAAAGACCCGCAAAGCCCAAGTTTTGTTGAATCTTCTGGCGAGCTTACCCCAACCACGAAAAAAAATCATTTCAATATGAAACAGAACTATCATGGAATCATTCCCATCTCTTAAGAACACTATCGGAATCTATCATATATTTTCTTGTTGTATCAGTTCTTTCACAAGCAATGCGCCCTCCAAGTAGCCAGTTGGATTCCACCGCTAATCAGTCTACGCGTAATATACGTTTCACTTGTTATGCTCCTTTTCTTCAGTTCAACCTCGAGGCTTATTTTGAATGTATCGTCAAATACAAGGATTCGATTTTTGGTAGCTCAACACGGTTATGCCTTAATTTACACGGTACGGTTTTCCATTGCCTAGATAAACTCTTGAGCACGTTTGTCCAAGGAAACAGGTAATGACTTGATAAGGAATATGCACCAGCTCATCGGAGGGAGGTTTGCCCGATGAATGTCACTTTAGCATTGTTTTCCCGATTCTCAAAAAAAGAGACCCTCTGAACTGCTCTGAACTCAGCAGATCCCGTATTAGCCGAAATAAGAATAAGAATTGCACATTAATTCAAAGTCGTTTTAACTACTGGTTAACACGGACAATATTGACACAATCGAAGCAAAAAAGCATATGAAAGAATTTCAAAATTTCTTGACTTAAAGATAAAGTTTCTATTTCTCAGTTTTGGCAACCAGTTTCGGAAGTTAGTACTTGGGTTATAATTTCTATCTATCATTTTGCTTTAATTTATGGGTGTTTTCCATTTAGAATAGCTTTGCTCATCATTAGGCTTCGGATTCTCATGCACTTAAAATCTGAAAATATGCGCTTAAAAATGCAAAATATGCATTTAAAATATGCACTTAAAACCAATTCAACTTAATTTCTATTCAATATAAAAACACATTTTCTTCATCTTTTAAAATAAGTTCAAAATAAGACTCAAAAACTAAGCATCAGTCAACATTTTTCAGTTTATATGTATTGGTTTATGTGTAGTCGCAACCGAAAACAGTTGGCTGTTGTACATGAAACGTATTAAGCGTTATGCGCGAAACAGATTAAACCAGCAACAGCTCCAGCGCCGTCAACACCAAACAGCACGCTGGCCAGGGGTGACATTCTGTATGGCAAAAGCGAACGATCGTTTTCGTACGTGCGAACGGTTTGCTTCGTATTGGCTTTCGTTTTTGAAAAACGAACGATCGCCTTTCGTTTCTTTTTTTACAGAATCTGGTCCCAGCAAATACTTTTCAAACACATTAAACCAGCATCGTGTTGTAATTTTTTGACTTTTATACGTCTTACGAGTATTTGTAGTTGCATTTTGTGTTATTGTAAACAGCAACAGCAAATTTTGGATTTTGACCAAACGACGCTGTTGAACGATTAAAATACATTGGCGCAAAATTTTAAACAGCCTATTATTAAGGTATTAGTATGATACTACTTAACAATTTGCTAACTTTAAAGTAGTTTACTAACTCATTCTTAATTTTAAAATTTTTTAACTGGTATCGTACTTAAAGAATTTTCTTAATAAATTGCTTTTGAACACACCTAAAGCAATTACATTTCGTGTAAAAAAGTAAGTACACGAACCTTTTTTGATGTTTGCAAAAATGTCAAAGAGTCATATGAAGCTAGCTAGATACTAAAAAAATAAAGTATGTATTCGATGATTTTAACTTTAATAAAAGAGTAGAGAAAGTATGATGCTATATTCGATTAAAATTTGCAAATTCGTTGTTTTAACCTAGTATTATACTAAAACAGCATCGTACTAATTCAATTAAAATTTTGCGCCATTGGTTCTAAAATAATTTCTTCCGTTGTTGCTGGTGACGTTGCTGGTGCTGGTTCAATCTGTTTCGCGCTTTAAGCTTTACCACATTATACCCACACACTTTCATTTTTTCTTAAGGTTCGTTTGCACTGACATAAAATATACATTTTTTTACTCTCTAGTTTTGTTTTTGAACAGTATAAGTAGGTACTCTAAAAATATAAATTTATTATAAAAAATATGCATTTATAGTAAAATATGCACAAAAAAATGCAAAATATGCATTTATAGTAATATATGCAAAAATATGCACTAACGGTTAAATGCCATTTTAAAGGAAATTTCTTGATTCGTATACATAATTAGTTGCCTTGCTTCTAAGGTGTTCCTAAAAAAATATGCATTTGCATGGAAATCCGAACCCTACTCATCATGAAAACTATTTCGGAGCAAATAAAGCGAAAAATTAAACCCTCCAAAGAAACAACACTATTGCGCTTACATATGTAATTAAATTGACAGAATACACTATTGCGAAGCCAGCTGAGGCAGCCAGAATAAAGCCATAATACATGGACAAACTTTAATTTTGTTCATTTTATTGCATTTTTAAAGAGAAACTTGTATTTCGCCCATACTTTAGAAGGTCTGCGATCTTCAAGTGTTCTGAAATACTGTGGTGATTTACCAGTAATGACTGAGCAAATAAATCGAAACCTCACTCTTTTGTTTATGTGATTGGATAGAGACAGAAATAAAATAAACAAATTAATATGGCGTTCGTAGATGTTTGCTCTCCACCAGCTTGTATATAATAATGATAAATACATTGTTCTAAATATGGAAATAAGAATATGAGCTTAGAGCTAAAGGGCTAAGTAAACATTTGCAAAGAGCTTTTTTTTTACCAACAAAATACCACAAAAAAAACGAAGAAAGGAGCATTCGCGTAAATTACTCGGGAGATAAACCGCTCTTCTGAAGTAATTTTTTAAGGCTAGAACCGCACTTGCGATTTTAATCGCACGATTTTTTAGTCGCAAAAATAGAACACATGAATTTTAATGAGAATGAACGCACTTGCTACCAACAAATCATGACGATTTAAAAGTCGCAATTTGTTTCATTTTTCTTGCGATGCGATTGTCGTAAACTTAAATGAAACAAATGTACTCAAATGGATATGCCCACACTTGCGATTTAAATTACTACGACTTAAAAATCGTAGTCGCAAAGAGAAATTGGCATGCACGCACTTGCGATTTTTAATCCACGATTTTTTAGTCGCAAAAAGTAAGACACATGGCCTTAAATGTGAATGCACGCACATGCGACTTAAATCGTAGCGATTATAAAAATGAAACAAGTTCTATTTTTTGAAGCGATTTTTCTGTCGCTACTTATTTGTAGCAAATGCGTGCACTCACATAAAAAGTAGTGTGTTTTATTTTTCGCGATTAAATAATCGCGCGGCAAATAAATCGCAAGTGCGTGCATGACAATAATTTGTAGCGACTACCACTTTTTAATCGCCTCGACGAAAAATCGCAAGTGCGGTCCTAGCCTAAGAATTTGGCTTGAAAGATTAAGATTAAGGCTAGGACCGCACTTGCGTTTTTTTGTCGAGGCGATTAAAAAGTCGTAGTCGCTACAAATTATTGTCATTCACGCACTTGTGAGTTTTTTGAGTGCGATTATTTAATCGCGAAAAATAAAACACACTACTTCTTATGTGAGTGCACGCATTTGCTACAAAAAAGTAGCGACAGAAAAATCGCTTGAAAAAATGGAATTTGTTTCATTTTTATAATCGCTACGATTTTTAAGTCGCATGTGCGTGCATTCACATTTAAGGCCATGTGTCTTTTTTTGCGACTAAAAAATCGTGGATGCCAATGTGTCTTTGCGACTACGATTTTTAAGTCGTAGTAATTTAAATCGCAAGTATGGGCATATCCATTTGAGTACATGTGTTTCATTTAAGTTTACGACAATCGCATCGCAAGAAAAATGAAACAAATTGCGACTTTTAAATCGTCATGATTTGTTGGTAGCAAGTGCGTTCATTCTCATTTAAATTGATGTGTTCTATTTTTGCGACTAAAAAATCGTGCGATTGAAATCGCAAGTGCGGTCCTAGCCTTACTTCTTCTCTTCATCGTCATAAAACAAATAAATTATATGCTTCTCGCAACAAAATTGCTTTATCTGTTTTAAATAGCTGAACAACTCACTCATTTGACAGCTTGTCAGATCAGAAAATGTCTATTTATCACACCAGAGAGCACTGACCATACTCTGCTTAGTATTTTGCTCCGAGTTTAAAAAGAAAAACTTCTAATAACAATTGGTTTTCTTAGCTATGAAGCATAATATATTCATATTCATCCAATGCCTATCCAAAAATAAAAGTTATTTATGTGAAGCTTAGCGATATTCAAATGTGTGATAAATATTAAAAATGTAATGAATGCTAGTGAAGCGTTAAATTCCCATATTTAATGAGTATAAATGAGTTTATGAAAATAAAATTAATTCTTAAATTAAATATAATGTTTATGTTTTTACAAAAATTATAAAATCTAAATACAGTAGTATAGGTATACGTATAAAAAAAAATTAAAATAGGAATCCAACTTACCGTCGGCTACTTTGGATAATTGGTGTTAGTATTATCTCTAAGCTGGAGGATTTAATTTGTGTGTTAATATTATGATCAACACTAGTGAGGGCGGTGTTGGTGTTGGTATTGGTATTGGTGTTGCTATTATTATGGTTGTGCTGCTGTTGGGAGGACATCTGATTTTGGGTGAATTCCATCAATCCCTCATTACTACAGGGGCTCTACCAAAAATACACATACACACAATACAACGCGTGTGAAGTAGGTAATGAATATTTTTTTATTTTCCGAATTTTGTTTGGTTTTATATTTTTTTTTTCTTTTCAACTTACAACATGCGGTGAGATACACATTAAAATAAACAAACATACAAATGTATAAGGTAATCAAATTAAAACACCGATTACAAAAAAACATCGAATTTATTTAATTTGTTTTATCACGGCAACAGGCAGTATTTATTTAAAATTATTTTATTTTATTTTACTTTATTAATAAAACGAGACGAAAGAGTTTTTGTTTATATACTTTTTGAGAAATAAAAACGAATATGGTTTTAATTACAAACATTCACATGCAAATTCGTATGGTAGTTAGAGTACAATTTAAAGTTAAATCAAAAACAGTGTTCTTGAATTTTGTATGTTTCAAGAGATATGTTCGGCCTGATTTTAAATATAGTTTAAAATAACTTACCTTACACTGCCTTACTGAATTGCATGTACTTGCTCTGGCCGCGGCGGCGGTCCAATCCTTCAATGTGGACAGGTAATACAGGCATACAATATGGGGTTATTAGACAAATTCGATTGAGAATAATGTGCTTAATATCTCATGAAATCCCACAGGTTCTGGATAGTATCCAGTTTGCACTAGGGGTATATAGAAAAGAATTCTTCCTAGAGTGGGGATAAGTCTAAGTAAACAGTCAAGCCCTACATTCACTACGCCATTTCCACATAAAATCTTTTTAAAAATGTACTTTTGGAATGTAATACGATTATTTCTATTATTTTGGAGGACCTTGGTGTAAAATTGGACCTACATTGGTGAAGTCAAAAACGAAAGTTACGGATAAATAATAAATAAAATAATTTTTTCACAAGCAAATGTAAAATCCTTTTTCATTTTTAGTATTTTTCAGGTAAAATATAACTTAACTGCAGTTGCAAAAGCTATCACAGGTAAAGTTTAATCTTTACGTAGATAAATCTACGAAGTAGAGACACTTAAAGCACTGGCAACTGAGGCCATCGGCTTAGACAATACAACAGAGAGAGACAGACAGAAAGAAAGAACAACAGAAGAAACACATATCAACAGAACACGGTCGGTATTTGAACGGTCCTCCATCCAAGTACTAACCCTGCGCAATGATGTTTGATCTCGCTGATCGATGGAAAGCGATGCTTTCCTCAAAGCCAAGGCCGTTGACACATCCAATATAATGCAACTGTTTTGCATAAGTATGCAGAAGGGGTGGTAGCCAGATGAACACTCAAGAAGGAACTTCAGAAGGCAGACAAAATGTAAAGAGAATTCTAATAAATTTTAAGAAACGGATTAGGTTGACGTGCATGATCCACAGAGGGGTTAAGCACAAAATTAAATATGTACCTAGTTTAACACACAAGCGATTTTAAAATTTTTGATTTTTTAAATTTTAAAACCATTTATTAGTTGCAAAATGGAAAGGGTGGACTGACAAACAATTTTTTGAAAAAGTCTGATATTATGGTCGTCGACATTTTTTACTTCATGCTAAATTGTCCAATTCAATCATCACCAATTATAAAAAGGAGTGTAACCGAAACCGAATTTAGAACAACAAACTTGAATGACCTGATGATGGACCTGATCATGTGGTCTCGGTAGCGTGATGCGTAGGGCATTGTCTTCTGACGACGCTAGGTCTGGGTTCAAATCTCAGTCAAGGCAAAAAGTTTTTCGATTAAACTTGATAGTATAAAGGCTTAGCACCACTAACAAAGGAGTCTGATGATCGGCTTGGCAACCATCAAATAGCTATAACTCCAGACAAATAAGAACCCTCTTGGTGGTAGTTCATTCAAGTTGTGGTTGTAATCTTCAAAAATTCATAAATATATGAAGAAGCCTTGCAGGCACAACTGCACGTATGTACTCATACAAAAACCCCTTCAAAAAGGAGTGTATTTAAAGCATTTACCGATCCAGTCATTCTCAAGGAAGTTCAGGAATCCATCGAACAATTCCTGGCACCTAACCTGGATAATTATACATTCAGACGGATTCGGCAAGTGACCCAATTGACAGTTCATACCTGAACACCATAGAAGGTATAAAAGAGATCATCAATAACTATGGGCTATCCAACTTCATAATAAAGAACTACCACAACACAAAAAGTTACCATCATCTTTACGAACTAAACTGCTTCAGGAGACCATCATCCAACTGCAGACATAGATAGGCAGACATTTATCCTTAAAACTAACTGGCTTGGAGGATAAACATTGGCAGCCAAGCGAAACGTGATGTACTCGTACCTGGAGTTCCATTTCAAGGCTCATACAAGAAACATTCTCAGAAAACCAAGCTGGGTCTACTATCTTCTCTACCCTACGATTATGAGAAGTACCGGGCTTAGCCAGCAGATCAAGATCCAATCAGGTATTGAGACCATTCATCAGGTACAACTTTCCGTCTGGTTTTCCAATTTCTAAGACAGCTATGCGGTAACTCAAAGTTTTTGAAAGAATTATTGTAAGTATATACACCGGACTTATCTTAGAACGGGAACGAAATTTTATTGCCTTTCTAGAACCGACCATCACAATTCAACACCTTTTTGTGATTGGTGTGACAGAATGCGCTACTGCAAAGCCAGCCCAGGCAGCCACTTGAATAAGCGTTGTATTCCATAATTAATGGGAATATTTGGTCTTACTAATAAGGCCATAATACATGGACAAAATTTAATTTTGTTCATTTTATTGCATTTTTAAAAAGAAACTTGTGTTTGGCCCACCCTGCATGTTGGTTCATTTAACTTAAATAATGAAATCGACTTTCATTGGTAAGGTCCAATATGTCTTCAATGTTCAATCATTCTTCATTTGGAAGCTCGTGGAGAATCAGGACTTTTTGAATTGAACACAACTCTAACCAAGTTTGTCAGGGGAGTTTTGTATCTTTTGAGGAAGTGACAAATCCTCCAATAATATCTCTTGCAATAAAAAGTGCTGCACGTTAACCGTTCGGAATCGGCAGAAATATATAGGAATCCTCCATTCCTGCTAACATGCACTCATGAATAGCTGAGCATTTAAATTCACTAGGTTTAGGTTCTCTATGAGCCCTAGAGGACTCAAATTTTTTTATTTTTATCAATAATTTCTATGTGCGTGCTGTTAGCCGATAAGTATAAAAAATTGTCAACTTAAAATTGGTGTTGAGCTGATTCATTGTCTAATACCTGTCTATTAAAAACACCATTGATTTGTTTTCGTTTCAGTCTCCCGCTTTATATTTACACCAAAAATTATATACATTTCCAATTAAAAACATAAATAAAAATTGGCGCTGCAATTTCATCTTGTATTATTTTCATTAAATTTGAATCTAATTAATAAGCACAACAAACTAATTACCACTACTCCCACTCAAAGCCAAATTTATTGCATTTCTTATTCCTGAAACCACGAAATACATACACCATTAATTGCCGATGGAAGACCGCTAAACTAATTAGGTAACGTACAATCAAAAAGCCATATTTTTAGATTGCAAATTTTAATTTGAATGTAACCATTGCAAAACCATTTGAATACTATCACAAATCCCTGATGGGTATATTTCATAATTAACATTTTCCGGTTTCAATTTAAACCACATTTTTGTAATCCTCATCGGCCCGTAAGTCTGATACGGCAATTTCGGTCAATCTATGCTTCTGCCACACAGCTACAAACAAGTTATAAATGCATTTGCAAAATCAAAATGCAATTGTCACGATCTAACAAAATATTTGTGGAACAATTCTCAAACCCTAAATCAAATCTAATAATTCGAATACCATACGAGTATATTCCTTCTGCCTTCTATCTGAGCTCGAACTTATGTATATGTATACAGAAAATCAATTTTTGGGCAAAGCAAACAAAAAACCAATTGTTTTTCAATAGGTACTCAAAGTCATGGTATGTCATATGGTATGCTAGGTGATTGGGATGAGTGGGTTGAGGGGGCGAGTTCTCATGTATATAATTGCAGATCCATACCAGACATTCAATATTCCAGGGGTGTTATTCCAATTTTTAATTAAAACATTTGTAAGTTTTTCGTTGGGGAAATGCTCTGATCTCCCATTTTCAATCAGTGCCAAATAAATTTACATTTCTGGTACAAAGTGAATAAAATATTTCGTTAGTCGGGGAACACTTCAATAAGGTTTAATTAATTCAGAATTGCATTTGGCAATGTTTGTATCAGTCAGAGCTGTAAACTTTCAATTAACAGTACTAGTTCAGTACCCGAATAGTACTGCAAACTTATACTGCACTGTTCATGGCAGTAGGAACGAAGTTCCCATTTATACTGGTTTCGGAGAATTTGTATCACAAAAATATTGATTCCGCTTAAGATTTTTCCAACTGTTATTTTTCAACAACTGTCAAAGTTACGAATGACATCCAGCTGTCAAAATATTCATAAGAATTGCCATTTCAATCAGATTACCGAATTGGAAATAGGTGAAATCGGGTACTTGAAAAGTTAGACGGAGATCCGGATTCAAAAATTATCTTCTCGGGAAAGAACCATTTTTCCCCCAGCGAAAATGTCAAGAGGCAAAATTTTCGTTAATTGATCAAACACAATTTACAAGTGTTTGACCAAGCATCAATGGATCAAAAAAGATAGAAAATTTTGTGCTTTGGTTCATAATTTGGATGAGTTTGAGGCCAACATTTGAGACGCTTTTGCAGGAATAATTCCGCCACTCATAAAAAATTGGACCGCCCACTTGAAGCACTCCAGCGAAACTGAGACGAAAATGTGAATTATATAATTATATATAATGGATGAATTTAGTTCTTAAAACAATTTTCATTGTGAAGAGACAAAAATCAAATTGATATTGACTTTATACCCTCTTTATTATGAAATGTTCGCTGCTCTTTAATAATTTGTACATAATGCAGCCTGACCTTTTAGTTTTGTATAAAATGGACGAGTCGACCACGGCCGACAGTTTAGATTTTTTTCCATTTAGCGATTAATTTTAAAAATTGACACCGAGACTCTTCTATGTATAGTACCTCCATAGAGTAAAAAATAAATACATATCAGCCTTCAAAGCTCCACAAAAAAATAAATAAAATATCAATAAAACCGAAAAAGGCTCATTTGAATACTTTTTAAAACTTACTTTCCTACTTGCTTGCACTGTGTTTAATATTACAAGGGTATTCAAAATCCCTTGAGTGCGCGTATAATATAAAACAAAATTTCCATTTAACGATTCCTTATAAATTGAAAACTTGTTTTAAGTATAAGAATCTTTAATTTTCATAACTTTCTAAGATTTTAGATTTCTCCTAACTCGAAAATTCACCTTAAATTCATTACTTTTCAAAGATTCCCAATACTACCAAATTATTTCAACATTGTTACAAATTGGTATACATTTTTCACCGCCTTTGTTTTGTGCGTTTTGACTCCATCCGGAACCTGCAACAAGGAACTTCATTCTAATGCATAAACTGCATTACTGTGCTATTCTCAGAGTGTACGGATAAAATATTTTTAAGGATTGAAGGAGTTTGGTAACGAAATTCTCATTGCCAAAACCCCAAATGCAAATGTTCAAAAGTTTTGCACTTGTTCCTGCCAATTAAGTAGATGATATTCTTTTTGAAGTTTTTCTAAATTAAAAAATTAAACGAAAATTATTTGTTAGAGTGCCAAATCCATCTTAGACTTTTCTAAAGTCCCTTGGGACTCTAAGTACTTTCATCTACATTAAAGTAAACACGTAAGTCAGTGGGAGCCTTGGTTAATATGGAATTTTTACTTTGTGAAAATAGAGGCCGAACGAATTTTCCAAACGAAAACATATTTGATTCCACTATTTCACAAAATTTTGTAGAAGGCTAAAACAACTCATTAAGTAGTTGAAGCTAAATGTCATGTGATTTCTTAAGCAAATATGAATTTATGCAAGAACATATTATTATTGTAGTATTTTTTTTAAACGTAAATTCTTATATAAGAAATTTTTGAAACATTTTTTAGATATTCACTGTTTGATTTTTAAATTTATTTGACAATCTAAAAATAAAGTTTCTGAAAATTTAGGTATGCATTCAAAAATAAATTATAAACAATACAACTTCTCCTCGGAGAGAGCTTTAGCCTAGTAACTTACAACTCTCAACCATTCCTGTGTGCGTATTAGTAGAAATAGATCAAGGCAACGATTCTGAATGAAGAGCAGAACTCTTCATGACAAGAGAAACTCTTGGAATATTTGTCACTTCCTCGCAAGAGGCAGTATACTCCCGAAAACATTATTGCAGTGGGTAAGAATCGAGCCCAAGATTGTGCATGACAGTCCAGATGCACTTGCTATAATGCCAAGGGGTACTGCTTCAACCATTACCTTGTTTTTACCAAATGAAGTTTTTGTTTCGACATCTGCAGAAAAGTTTTTAAGAAGTAATTTTTGAAAGAAAATGTTTGGGGTATCTTTAGTTTTGGTCTAAGAAAAAAAGTGGAAATAACTAGTGTCAGGTGTCGAAAAGAAAACAAAAAACACATTGTAACTACCTACTCGTTTCCCCAAAGTACTAAACAAAAACACAAAGTACTGCATACTAATGCAAAAATGTATAAAATAAGCAGCTCTGGTATCAATCAATAGACATATTTTCAATTTGTATTGTTCGAGTAGAAATAGGAAGCAATAAACTTCAAAAAATGTTACAAACAATTTAATTTAATTAAGTCAAAAACATATAGATGTGTGGAAACTTATAAGCACACAAAGTGATACTAGTAAAATAATATTTAGAAAAGGTTTATTAATAACTTGAATTGTTCGAAAATTAGGGTCATGCACAAAATCATAAATGTTAATATGTTATGAGCTTTTAAAGTGCACACTATACGATAGCCTTAGGTCAAATATTTATCTTTCGTAGGAACCAATAAAAGTCTAACTGACCGTTACTGTTTTACCAAGAAGTAAATACCTATATTTTTTATTTTGTAGAGTATACTATTTATTTATTCATTTCATCAAACAGAGCAACAAGGTTCCTTATACAATACTAAATGGCTAACAAAATTTCGAATACCTAAATCAGACCAAAAACATAAATGCTAAAAAAAGAGCCAAGTTCTTCTATACAAAAACCTTTGTGTAACAAGTCAGCCGTGAAAAGTACTGAGATCTAAAAGTACGCAAAGTTCTTACTTCATGAAGGTTTAATACACAATATTTAAAGTAGAATAATATTGAAACAGTTGTTACAATGATGATTACTGACTAAAATTTGATGGGCTTACTTGGTAAGTTTTTTTTATGCTCAGTTCGAAAGGTTTTAAAAACTTGACGATGTTGCGAAAACGCAACGTTAATTTTCCGGGAAACTAAAAGCTTTTCCAATTTTTTTTTTTCAGAATTTCCTCTAATTAGACCAAAAATAGACAGTGTATGAAATTTCAAGT
Source organism: Chrysotoxum bicinctum (assembly GCA_911387755.1). Taxonomy (NCBI): domain Eukaryota; kingdom Metazoa; phylum Arthropoda; class Insecta; order Diptera; family Syrphidae; genus Chrysotoxum; species Chrysotoxum bicinctum. The sequence continues at coordinate 203,212,074 of OU426988.1, forward strand.
TCCTAGCACACCTGGAACTGGTAGCCGCCGGAAATGGGTTAATGCCATTATTGTGTAGCTGAAAAAGAATCGCCTTTTGGAAACAAAATTGACAATACATATTGAATTGAACGAACGACGAACGAGTGAACATGGTCAAAGATTCTTATGTTAAACTTTTGAAGAACTCTAAATGCCAAAATGTATTCTGTTTTCCCTTGAGGCTTTCTTTAGATTTGTTTATTCAATCGTTTTTTCCTCCAATATTGTGTGACACTATGAATAGCTATTTACTTCAAAAGGACTGGCATATTGCACTACCAGTTCTTTGTTCACAGGTTAAAAATATTTGCAGAATTGTTCCTTAAGATTGTGAACGTGTTATAAACTATGAAACATTTGATACGAGTAACGTTTCAAGCATCCTGTAGATTGGGTTAATTTATTTTTCTCCAACTAAAATTAGGATCTGAATTAATTTTTAACATGTATTACAAAAACAATTTGGGATAATGTTGCCGATCTGGATCTTTTTCAAAGATCGAAAAATTAGTTCTTTCTTCTGGCTTTTTATGGTAAGGTAGTGTAACAGTGTAAAGAAATAAAATGCACGATTGGGTCGCACGAATAATAGACTAGGAATTTTAAAAACGAATGTTATTAGTTATTATCATAAGGATAAAATTAATTTTTTGAATTCGTTTAGTAGTAAGAGATTAAAACAGAATGCTATGGAAATATGAATTTATGCAAGAACAAAAATTCTAAGTCGTATAATGGTAATGCAATGGTTCTTAAACCTTTTAGAAGCATCTCTACAAAAAATTTCACTAAAATCCGTTTTGTCGATAATGAGTAATTTAAAATTTAAAAAAATGGTTCTATGGTAGATACAAGCTGTATAATATCAAAATTCAAAAATATTCAAATTTCAAATTTTTTTTTATTAAATTAAAGATCGTTAAAATTAATTGAAAGACAAAAATTTCTATCTAAATTCTAGTCGCCGTTTTCGAGCAAAATACGATTTTTTAAAACCAATTTTTATGATTTGTATGGTGGGTACTTTATTTTTAGGTAAAATAAAACTTTTTGTCATACATCATGTAGATTATGTTGAGAAATTTTTATTTATCAAGTTTGAAAAAAATCTATCATGGGGTTTTCGAAATATTGAGTTTTGAAAAAAAAATTTGATTTTTTTTTTAAAAATCAAAAAAAAATTTTTTTTAACATTTGAATACACAATTCTATTTAAGTTTTTGGGGAGCTTTAGCAAAAACAAATGATCAAAATCGGTCGTACCGTTTTTGAAGAAATCAAAAACAAAAAAATGGTTCTTTGGAGGGTACCTACCCTCGCTCAATAACCATTTTTCGGAAAATTTTTTTCCACCAATACTTAGCTTTAACTAAATGAAATTTTTTTATATCTTTTTTTTAAATCTGTCGAACAGTTTTTGAAAAAAGAAAATATTTACAAAATTGCGAAAAAAATTCGTACGGTAGGTTAGACCAAATAGTACACTCCAGTTGTAAATAAAAAGTCTTCAAGCCCGTAGCCAGAATTAAAGATTTCGACTGAAATTCATATATTCTTGTTAAAAGTTCGGACCCAACCCTTCTATCTAATCTTATCCATATAAAATTACAGGGGTTGATAAAATGCAGCTATTGTTCTGCAATCATTGATCCTGAAATAATATACTTGGGCAAATGAGAAGAAAGAGTTAATAACAGGGAGGCCACAATTATCATTGTATCCTTTCAATGCAAGAAATGATAAGCCTTCGAAGAAATGAAGGGTACAAAATTTCTGCAAATCCCTTCTCCGACCCTACATTTTATTATGATTGACCCGAAAGACTAAACTGACAATCGCTTATTTCTATTTATGCTACACATTAACGTCCCCATAACAAGCCGAATAAACTTCCTTTAAATAAGTTTATTTGCCCCACACAACCAACATTCCCGAAACTACCTATATAATACTATCCTAAGTGTGTCCTCGTGTCCTGGTTATATTCGAGGGAGGAACATTTGTATACTCCTGCTTGAATATCACATACAACAAGAAGAATCTTTAGGCGTGTAGGCCGACAACGCCGCCGTCAAATTTCCAAGGATTTTAGTTACATTATTATAGTTTCTGTTCTGACATTCAGAGGAGGCTGTGCGAGCCATTTTTTTGCTTTTATTACGCTCTTGTTTTTTGATTAAGTTTATTTGCGAGGTGTAATAAAAATAAAAATCTCACACACACAAACACACATAAAATATACCAAGTAACAGCCATCTTATGAGAGTTAAGTGAAATAAACAAGGATGAACACATAGCTATGCTTCCATTTTTGTTTCGGTATAGAAATTTCAGCAGTTTCTGCAAAATGTCTGAAACTGTCAGAAACGGAAAAAGAAAGCACTGAGAACAAAACAAAGGAAGAAGAACTTTTTTAATGACCAATACGATTATGGTCATTTCACTTTAATCGAAATGTTTGCAAGGATTCATTCAGGATCCAAACTATATTGACTGGCAGGATTATGCTTACTAAGTGCCAATTCAAGAGAACAAAATGATTGTTTACTGGGGACTTTGTCGGCAAATTGTCCGCCACAAGTACGAAATACTTCCTTTTTGACTTACCAATCTGTGCTTGTGTGTTGAATTGAAAAATATGCCAAATGGACAAAGTTCACTTACAAAAGGACAATTTACATTATTTGGACAAGACAGTAAGTGCCAATATGTTGGTGTATTTATGTAATGTAGTCAATAGTTTAAGTTTGTTCGATTATTTGGCTAAGTGGAGTAATTGAGAGGGTTTTATTGACAAACATCCCATAAGATATGACAAAATGGGTCAAAAAGATTAGAAGAACAGATTTCGAAACAATTTTCGAGATTCTTCGATGAATTTACTGTTTGTTGTGGATGATTTTAAGTATCTTTGTCGTCAGCTTTCTGTAACACACAAAACACATAGTGACGAAAAGAGGAAGCAAATTTGTAATTATTTAGGAAAGTGTTGAAATTATCAGAATCGTTATATTAATATAGGAAAACAGAATTTTTCGGCCCCTGATTTAATGTTATTAACAAGCGAAGGAGGTGTTTACAATATGCCTATCGCAGAAAATAGGGATATCAAATTTGATTGTTATTATTGATGAAGATTTTTGGTAAAAAGTGAATGTATTTTCTAGCTTACGGTTGACCGCATAAAGTCAAAGATTTGCAATGCTCAAAATTATGTTACCATCTTAAAATTCTAGTATAAATTTCTAAAATTCCACCTAGAAGACACGCTTGACGCCGAACAAGCAGGTTTCCGCACTGGATCTTCCTGTGTGGATCACATCAACACCTTGCGGATCATCATCGAACAGTGCGTTGAATATCGATCACCACTTTACCTGATGATCATCGATTTCGAAAAGGCGTTTGACAGTCTCAATAGAGAATTTATTTGGCTTGCCTTGCGCAGGAGGGGCATCCCGGATAAATTGATCGCTATTATCAAGGCCACATATGAAGGATCCAAATGTCACGTTCTGCATAAAGGAAGGTTGTCAGAGGAGTTTGAAATCCAAAGTGGTGTTAGACAAGGTTGTATACTGTCACCAATACTGTTCCTGTCGGTTATAAGTGATGTGCTGCATGCAGCTCTGTCGACTTTAAATGGAGGAATTCAGTGGAATCTGCTATCACACCTGAAACGTGTGCTTACTATCTCATATGATCATGGATCTCCATCAAATGACAACAAGGGTGTAGAGAGAAGCCGAAACCGTCGGGCTTAAGATCAATACGGCAAAAACTAAAAGGATCAGTCTTGGAACTTCCTCATCTACTCAAATAGATATTTCTGGACAACCAGTAGAGACGGTAGAGAGTTTTCAATACCTTGGGAGTATTGTCTCTACTGATGGCGGGACCGAACTAGACATAACCAGCCGAATCGGGAAAGCAAAGGCTGCGTTCGGAATGCTGTCCAAAATATGGAGAAACAACTCTATAAGCCTAAGACCAAGCTACGACTGTTCCGCTCCAATGTAGAATCCGTGCTTCTTTATGGATGCAGCACTTGGAAAGTAGCACCCACTGTCACAAGAAAGCTGCAAACGTTCGTGAATAGATGTCTACGAAACATCTTGCGGATTTTCTGGCCTAACCGTATCTCCAATGATGAACTTCATGCGAGGACAGGTCAGGAACCCATCGACTCTATAATACGAAAACGTAAGTGGCAGTGGATTGGACATACGCTTCGAAAAGGCCACGTGTGTATTGCGAGTCAAGCGATGCAATGGAACCCTTTCACGCAGCGAGGCAGAGGAGTGGGCCGATCCAGAAGTAATTAGCGAAGAACGGTCTAAGAGGAATCAGCACAACTGGGGAAGAGTTGGAGAGAGCTGAGTTTCATCTCCAGAAACCGTACATGATGGCGCGTATAGGAGTAGTGGAGGCCCTATGCCCCGTAAGGGGAACCACACGAACGTAACAGGTCCGAGAACTTTAGTAAGTAAATTAAAATTCTCAAGTACTTACATTTCCTAAATTTGTTCTTCTTCAATGCGCACTAAATAAACTAACGATTATTTTGGTATGCCTTAATTTGGTGGATTTAAAGCTCGTAGCAAAACAGAATCTTGTGACTTACAAGTCTGAACTATTCCTACGTGCGTGTTACCAGAAATCGATGAGACCTTCAATTTTCTGACGGTTCCGAATGTCTTAGATGAGCAGCTCATTTGCTCCCAAGAGGCTGCACACCTCTAAAAAAAAACATTTAACAGCGGCTGATAATCTACACCAAGACCCTCTCGATGACTGTCGTCTGTTAGACCGATATACAAAGATTATTACACAGTGATCCCAACCTAATTTTAAAATCTCTAGACATATAAATCTAGCAGCAAAACTGTAGAGGAAGCCCCGTTATAATTATAATAAAAATAAAAACCTTCGAAAACACTCAATACGGTTCGCTGAAAATTTTTATATCGGGCTTTACAATAAGGAATTGAAAATTTTAGATTGTATGCTCTTATATTTGCGATCGTAACTCATTTTTATATTTAATTTTTTAAGCGGACAAACAGCGATTTGTTTGAAATTTATTAAAATATTTGGCTCGATAGCACAAGAGATTTTTATCAAATTTGACATTACGATGATAGCGAAGACTAAAAAAGTGGGTCTCGCAATTCTGTCTGTCTTTCTGTCTGTCGTTTCGACTACAGCCTAAACGGCTCGGGCGATTTGCTTTATCCTTGGTAGATATCACTTTAAACTTTTCCCCCCACACATTTTTTTCTTTTTTTTAAGGCCAGAAATAACGGTTCCTGCCATACGAATTTTTTTCGAAATCTTATATATATTTTTTTTCTCAAAAACTGTTCGACAGATTCATAAGATAAAAACACAAAAAAATTTCAGTTTGTTGAAGCTATGTAATGGTTGAACATTTTTTTCAGAAAAATGGTTATTGAGGGTACCCCCCATGGAACCATTTTTTTTGTTTTTAATTTTCTCGAAAACGGTACCACCGATTTTGATCATTCGTTTTTGGCTAAAGCTCCACAAAAACTTGAATAGAATTGTGTATTCAAATTTTCAAAATTTTTTTTTTGGATTTTTAAAAAATTCAAAATTCAATATTACGAAAACCACATGTTAGATTTTTTTTAAACTTGATAAATAAAAGTTTCTCAATATAGTTTACAAGATGTATAAAAAAAAGTTTTATTTTACCTAAAAACAAAGGTAACCACCATACAAATGTTAAAAAATGGTTTTCAAAAATCGTATTTTTCTCGAAAACGGCGCCTAGAATTTTGATAAAATTAATGAACGAATGAATTAATTTTAAGGATCTTTAATTTAATAAAAAAAAAATTTGAAATTAAGTTATTACAGCTTGTAGCTACCATAGAACAATTTTGTTTCTTTTTTAATTTTGAATTACTCATTATCGACAAAACGAAATGAAATAATGAAGAAAAGTCTTAAAACCACTGCATTGCAAAACTTAAAAAAAAATATTTTTTGAATTTTTGGAAAAAAATCCTTTTCTTTTGGAAAATTCGATATTTCAAAAACGGCTGAATTTTTGTTTAGAAATTTAATTTTCATTCGTAAAGTAATAAAAACTTAAAGTTGGCATACTAAATTTTTTTCTTAAAAATATTTTAAGAATTTTTGTATACAAAAGCTTTTTTTTTAAGAAACCACTACAATTCAATAATTTTTTTCTTAAATAAATTCGTATTTGCATAGCATTCTGTTTTTATCTCTTGCTACTTAAAGAGCTTAAAAAATAAACTTTATCCTTATGAACAGTTTTTCCTAATAACATTCGTTTTTAAAATTCCCAGAGCAAGTTTGTGCGACCCAGTCGTGCATTTTATTTATTTATGGATTTTTGAAGAGATCAACGAGTACGTTGAAATATAAATATAAATCCGACAGGTATTTGACAATATGTGTACCTGTTAAACAGCTCAGCAGATGAATGATCTTCCGTTTCTCAGGTACTGCATAAGAACATGGCCCACCCTGAAACCTAAGCGCCATCTGTAGAGTATTAACTCAAATATAACTGATACAACCCAATCATTTAAAAAAGACCTCTAACGATTTCGACTAAAATTAGAAAATGAGAAAACAAAAAAATTGGATGAAGTCAACCAAGTTTTGCATTCAACCGAAGTATTTTATCAGAACACCGCTACAATAACTATAGGTACCCAACAGACCAAAGAGAGGAAACATTGGAAACACTGGATCAGTACATTCATCCTGCTTTCTAATCAAAATTCAGAGAATATTTGCCAATCGAAAATTCCTTCGTATTTTGAAGACAATTTACTATAATCAAGTAGATACATATATAGAACCCAGAATAAATATTTGCCTCAAAAGCATGTATCAGAGAGGTTAGAAGATATTATTCAGCCGTTTTATCTATCTTCATTTGAATATTTCATACACGGATCCGCGAAATCAAACATGGGCAAAGATTCAAGGCCTTAGACCAAATGAAAGAACCTTTAAAATTTAACATCAAGTTTGTCAACGAAATTTTAATCGAAGACATTCTAGGACCCTCAAGATTCTGGACGACTGCCACAAGTTGACGAATCAGAAATCCTAGACGCAGTTACTCAACCAACAACTTGAAAAAAGCCCGAAAACGGGTCAATATATAGCTGAGAATCTATTTCGCAATGGCCCTTGTCTCAAGTTGATGTACCAGTTCATCAACCTAATTTCCGCAGTATTCCTATGCAGATTCTTAGATTAAGGGAAAACTGCAAGATAGACCTTAACATTTTGTTGAAGGGTCTGAAAGATTGGTTAGTTACTGAGGGTTTTACCGATCTGGTAAACATTTTTTTAGCACTTCAAATACTACATTCGAAAATTTTTATTGCAATTAATACTGCAGTACCCCGTGATATTAAATACACTAAGATATGAGATCTTTTCCCAGCTAGCAAGTGACAAATACCTTATACTAACTACCTACACAAAAGTAATTTGTATATGCTAGATAATTTTAAAAGGGGTGATGAAATATCGATTCGAATTTTTTTGTTCGATTCTAAATGGTTTCATTGAACTTCCCACTTCCGAGGATATCAGTAAGACTGCTAAAACAAGAAGAACGTAAAGCGAATATTTTGCGTGCTTCGCTGCAATATCTTGAAAATACAATAACCATTCTCATTAAAGCAAGAACGCGTGACTGTGCAGTGCACTTTATTTATGAATTTTAAACCTCCCTCTTAATACCCACTTAGAATTTAAAAATACATATATTGGGAAGGTATCCCAAATCCTTGAAAGAAACTTCTTTCATTGATCTTTTGAACATGAAAACTTTTTCTATTTCCATAGATTGATTTACTTTCAATCAGTAAACTATTCATTGAATAAAATATTAAAATATGCAAACTGTATCAATTATATTCCTTCTATACGAGCAACGAGTATGTAGTTGGTAGAAGTATTCCTTTAAATTCAAATATAGCCTTCTCCTTACTTACTATAGCATCAATTTCCTCATCTGATTTACGTATTCATTTTCCGAATTATTCATTCTTGTTAAAAGTAAGTGCATATTGGAGTTGGTAAAAGCATAAGGTACGAGCATTTTATGAAAGTTCTATCTTGGCAATCTAATGCAAGGCCATTTCTCTTTATAATCATAAACATTGAATAGTGCATACATAGGGTATAGATTTCTTGTATGCTTCCTGCACTTCATTATGTGAGATTGTACCAAATATCATAAATAAATATCTGTCAGAAATACTTTCAAAGACACAAGATAAGTTGTAAATTAGTTAAAAGAAGATTGGTTGAAAAATGCAGGAATTGTTTGTTGGATTAAAATATTTAGAGACTAAGATTTTTTCGAGCCTACGCTAAACAAATTGAACATAGGTTAGTTGAAATGAAGGCTTAGGCTAGTGAATCGCTTAACGCTGGAGTTGAACTTTTAGGTTCCGTACCATGTAACAAGTGTGTTATATCGAAATGCGTGGCTGTAAATATGCTTGGATACTCCCACAAGAGGAATATCACCCGCTGTACATACAAAAATAATCAGCTGAGTCCTTGTGTTCTTACTCTCATGTCATAGTGATGCCAGTCTTTCTAGTCTTTATCTTCGGGTGAGTTCAAGATTTACCCAAGGAGTTTCATGTCTTTTCGTGAATTATTTCTCCTTAAGAGAAGTTATAAAAGCTTCTGATTATTCGTTAGTTGGTGTGATTAGTTAATCACTTAATTTAAGAGAGTTATTAAGCATTTTAATAACACTAGACAAATAGGCCAACCTATATGTCTGGATTAGAGGTAAAATAGACAGTTCTTCCGTAAAATCGTTCCATTTATATGCCTAAAATATAGCGTTTGACTTTTACTCATGTCTCAAACAACTTTATCAACATAAATACTCCCTAGAGCTATATCAATCGCGATTGATTAGGTCTTTGTGACTCGTTCACCAAAAACATTGGTTGATTGCAATCACAATAGTCCAAATCAATTAATCTTTTGCCACTGAAACCGATGAGCATAAAGTGAACGAAACGAAAGATTGGCACAGCTCTAATACTCCCACAGTTCTAAAACTATCACAGTGCAGACTACACATGCGAATAGAAGCATCTTTATGTGAAGGTAAGTGTCTGTCTCAATTGTAAGATAATATGTGTTTAACTTAATCAAGATTACTTTACCAGATTCGAGGAAATAATCTGGAATCAATTTTGTTCAAGCCCTGAACTAAACTCACAGAAATAACGAACTTCACTAACCTAAACAACAGCGAAAAAGAAAGTGGTACCCATCAGTTCGAGAGAGCACTTTCAATAACCCACTAAATAATCATATTTCTACATCAATCCATTGGATCCAGAGAGCAGTCAAAAACGCACTCGACAACCAGAAGACTCCAAGGAAGAATAAGGGTAGATTTGTTAATCTTCACGTTTCCCACTATTTTCATCAACCAGTGGAAAACCAAGAAAAAAGCTCCAACTTCATCAGAACACAGAACTACAACATAAGTAACGAAAAATATTAATGGGACTACTCTCAAGGCCTAAGGCCTTAAGCTTTACAGAAGAAACAAGAGGATATCAAACCTGGACCTAATTGCTTCAAAAATATCCTCAAAATCATCATCTATGGAAGAATACGGCATCCACTTCGCACTACCCATTATGCTATGAGGTACTACTTTTAAAAACCCTCTGGGTTTAAAAAATAAAGATGATGAAATATGCGGAGGGTAGTACCCTTTATCTTTTGTGTTTTAAGAAACAATAAAATGAAAAGTTCAGTTTATTACAAATTGTTGAAATGTCACTTCATTAATCGGGTTGCTCTTTATCAACTCGAAGCATTTTTTTTTTCATTTATAAAAGATAATTTCAGTATATTACTAGCGTGACATCTAATGGAGTACCGGTGCATGTAAGGTATGGATTACAACGGCCAAATTCCTAAACGCAAAACTTGCGCAAATTATGCTAAGCAAACAGTTCCAAAATGCAAACGTAAACATCCCTGCAAAGCAGAGTGTCCCTAAACGTAGTAGATTTTACTTTCATGCGCAAATGCAAATGGATTTGTGCAAATGTCAAAAAAATCTTGCGCACTTCACTTGCATTTAAATTTGTTTACTGTATTTTATGTGGAGGCCTGTCTGGAGTCTAATTTATTTGTTTTTTAAGCATAATGGGTGAAAAAAATGAAGAAAAGTAAGTAAAATTTATTGAAATTTATCAAAAGACTCATAAACAACATTAACAATTTTAGAAATTTAAAGAACTGGACTCATAACGAGGTAAAATTGCTGTTAACGATAAGATTGGCTCATGAGGAGGATTTTTGCTCTGGAAAAAGGCAAAAATTAAGCATCTGGGGGGTAGTACTCAAAGAAATATTAGAAAAAAGTCCCCAATTTTCTTTTACAAAAGATGAAATGCAACGTAAGTGGAACAATCTTCTTCTAACATACAAGAGAATAAAACAAAGGAATGGGGAAACTGGACGAGGTGCAACGAGGTGGGAATACTATGATTTGTTTCATGAAGTGTATGGGACAAAGCATTTCATTGATCCTCCAAAATGCAATTTGATGTCGAGCCTCACCGAATCAGAGGAATCCGCAACTGACGACGAAGAAATTTTAATAACTGCATCTTGTTCCATGCAGCCACCGCCAAAAAAACAAAAACGTAAGACCGTGCAGCAGGAAATGTTAGATTTTATGAAGAAGGAGGCAGATGAAGAACAAAAAAGACACCAACAACAGATGGACATTGAAATACAAAGACTTGAAATTATGAAAAGCATTAAGGAATTTTGTGATAAATTGAACTAGAAGTCAAAAACATTGCATGTAATCAAAAATTAATCTTTATTTTGTTTTTAAAACAAAATTTTATTATTGTTAATTTTATTTTAAGAAAGGTGAAGTTCCTATTTATTTTGTTTTAAGAAAATGAAAGTTCAATTTTGTTTTAAGAAAAAAATGTATTATTTTTGATTTAAAAATGAATTAAATTATGAGTTTTAAGCTGATAAAAGTGTCATTATTGCGTTTCTTTTGTCTTTTGCTTCTGTGGAGGTCCTGTCATTGCGGCTTGTTCTTGTTTGTTCATGGGCTGTTCCTTCAGATCTTGAATATGATGTAGATGGAAGATTATCATCGTATGAATTGTCGACATCGTTACTTTCAAGAAGTCCTTCGCATCTTGTTATATAGTTATGCAAAGCTACGCACGTAACAATAAAATGCTTCGAGTTTTTTATGTTGTATACTGGAAGATACTTAAGAATTCGGAACCTTCCCTTTAAAATTCCGAAAGCTTGTTCAATACAAACTCTTGTTGAACTCAAACACACATTGAAACGTGTTTGATGATTGTTAAGATGACCATTATCCCGAAATGGGACCATTAAATAAGTTGACAAAGGGTATGCTGAGTCTCCTAAAATATGTGCTCCAGCGGGAATCTGAATCGATCCGTTCAGTAGTCCTTTCCCTAAAGGACTGTTTCGCCACACTGCAGCGTCAAGCGTTCGTCCTGGCCAACCAAAACATATATCCGTGAAAATGCAGTTAGCATCACAAACTGCCTAATTATAGTAAGAAAACTAAATATGAATAATATGTGATTTATTAAACTTCACTATTCTTCTTACCTGGAGTATCATTGAAAAAGTTCCGTGTCTGTTATAATAACTTTCTCTATTCGAAGAAGGCGATGGAATATTGATGTGAGTTCCATCTACACAACCAATGACATGGGGGAATGGATACCTCCGAAGGTTTTGGAACTCGTCCATTATTCGATTATATTCTCCTTGCGTTGAAGGCCACTTTATAAAGAGTTTTTTATGTTTACTAATGAACTGAATCGTTTTTAACACAGCCCTGTAAATAGCTCCCCGTCCTACGCAGAATCTGTCTGAGAGGTCCCTATAAGAGCAACCGGTAGCTAGTTTCCAAATTGTTAAAAGCAGAGACTTGTCCATGCTTATTTCAGGTCGTCCAGTTCTTTTTGTAATCCAGAAATGTCTTAGTTTTTTTGATAGCTCCTGCGTTTTTTTATTTGAGATTAAAATTGAATATTATAAAACCAACTTTTCTTACCATGAACGTGTTTTTGCTCATCCTAAAATGACTTTTGAAAACATCGTCTGGAAATTTTTTGATCAAATTAAAAAATCCCGTATTTTTCGGAATTTTACGTTTTTTGAACAAACATTTATAAATAATGTTTCTTTTTACATTTGTGTTCTTTTTTTTGTAAAAAATTGGTGTTGTCGTGCAACAATTCAGCAAGATCTTTAATAAAATTTTTTTTTTCTGGTAGTTCATTATCGATTCCAGCAACAATCAAAAACTTATGCAAATATTCGTTCCGAAATGACATATGCTTGCAATGCAAACATATGCTTTAGACATTTCAACTTGCTTTTTTCATTTGCTTTGCATGTGATTTGCTTTGCAAATCTTGCGTTTAGGAATTTGGCCAACCTTAAACGTTTCTGTGTACGTGTTGTGAGCCATCAGGAATTAAATATCATTCAAAAAGTGTTTTCAGAAATAATAACTCACTTCATCTGCCTTTAGTTGGGTTAATGGTTTCCTTATCTGGCTTGTCCCAATAGCTTCGACATAGAGTATTGTCAAGAATGCCCAATTTTTCGAAAGATCTATTGGCAAGAGTCTCGTACAAATCATCCAAGAGTATAGAGTGTGCATAGTAGGTTTCACATCACTTCACTTCACATTACTTCACTTCACATTACTTCAAAAAGTGGTCAATTTATTGTGAAAGAATTTTCTGAATGAGTGAGCTTATAAGATAGTGAACTAGTTCGCTGAGTTCACTTGCAGGAGTTGTTTTTTGAACTAGTTCGTTCTTGAAGTAAGCAAGACAAATGAAAACTCTTCTCATCCTTGTCATTTGGGTCTGGCAGAAAGAAAGATGGCTTTTTAACACCAAAAATGATTTTGATGAGTCCTCGGAATGAGATGAGTATTATTTTGCATTTCATTAAAAAAAAATAATTCAGTCAAACTGATAAGCTGATTTTTCATTGATTATACAGGAAACAACATGGTCTAGTTTCTTACTAACCAATGAAATCACTAAGGCGCATTGAATAATATTAATAGTATTTTATTTGAAGGCTGTGACAGCATATCCGATTTTCTTTAAAGAATCAAATAAATAAATTTAAAATTTGCATTTTGTTGCTGAAGGTTAGTAATTTTTATTAAATTCATTATTTTGTTTCGGTTCGATTCGAGCTCTGGCATAGACTCTGATAAAGTAATAATTACTCGTAAGTTTCCCTATTAATACTTTTATTTCGATGATTTCCATTAAAAAGTTGTACCTTCTATGAGCGGAAGAATTTCATTTATTTTTAAATAAATGAATTTAAGTAATCCTATGCATTCATTGTCCTTGAACATTTTGAAAAAAGAACCAAACCGATACCCTCAACTCATACACAGATCAATCTATCAATATCATTCTCTTCTTTGTGCGAGTACAAAATATGTCGAACACATTTGTTGAACAATTAACACGAGAGCAATTAAATGAGTGTGACAAGAACACATGAACTCAACAATTACACATTTTCACTCATTGTTCCCTCTTGAGTTTTTAATTAAAAATTTAACAAGATTTCCATGTTCTACCATACGGGATGTGTTAATTTGCTAAACACCAGAACCCTTGTCGCCGACGGGAAAGGGTATTAAGGGCCTGATGCGATCTGCCTCCAAAGCTAGCAAATGGTATGGGAATTTAAAGACGTAAAAAATCGAGAAAAATTAAATAGAATTTCAAAAACCAAAGTGAAAAAAAAATACTAGGAATGAAATTAATTCCTCCTCAAGCCATTACCCTAAAGGGTCACAATTTAATTATTTAGCAGATTATTTGCATGCCTATTAACCCGAAACCATTAGTTGAAGGCTATACGTATAAAGGCTTGATGTTGTTTTTGTATTTTGTGCTATGTTTGCCATCGGAGCTGATGCTGATTCAATTTGATTTCCGCCCGCACTAACCAGTGTTTGAAATGGCAATTGTGCTAAGGAGACAATTGGAATTTTTCATCCTAGAACAAGCCGACGACGACGCTGTCGGGGGGTATTTTAAGAGGGTGATGTTAGTCTTGGTCCTTGCGTCTTTAGGCCGGCATTATAATCTATCTATAGAACTAACGAAAAAGGGGGAAGATAATGTAAGGAATCTCATCGCCATCGTCGTCGTCGTTGTCGCAGACAATAAAGCAATAAATATGAGTTCCGTACTTCTTTAGCGTGCCGTAAACATTGATTTCAAGAATTATTTTATTCGGCCTGCCCCCTCCTTGTTATTCGGGCGCTCATTGTTTTCAACGTTCGCAGATATGATATTAAAACGACCGAAAAGAGGACGATGGATGTATTTTCGAGCTCGCACTTCTTGATCCTGCTGTTTTAATCCTGCTAGCGGAATTTTAAGGGGGTTCTATGAGATATCTGGTCTAATGTTATTTCTCCGATGTATGGGCTTGTAATTCGACAATAATATTGATTTATAGACCTTTCTCCTGCCTCCCTAATGCTATAAAGCCATCAACAAAACTGCTGTTGCAGAGGTCATATTGTATATTTTGGCATTTGGGAGAAAGGCAATTTTGTATTAAGGGAACGACCGAAATTGCCTATGATTTGTTATTGATACTTCGGACGTTAAGGAGCCTATTGAATATTGGATTTATTTAGTACCCATGTTATGATTGGAAAAACAAACAAAACGTCATCTCGTAAAATACTGAAACGGGCATAAAATTTATAAAAAAAAAAAAGAAAACAAAACAAAAACACACCGGGGGACAGAAGACTAACGTAAATTGCTTTTGCTGTCAGTTTTTGTGTTGATGTATGCAAAACAATAATATTTTTTATGTAATTTTAATTTCATTTCCTTAGTTTTTATGATTTCTAGAGCGAAGCTTCAAGTTCCAGAATTTTCAATACAAAAATCGTTTTTGATATTATATTTTTGACAAATTTATTCAATTACATAATATTGTTTTTTGTTTTTTTTTTTGTTAAAAAGGCAGCTTCTTTTCCTTGCCTTCATGGCTCAATAGCCATTATAGCCCGATATAATCGATAAAGTCCATTCATTGCTAGTTGCATTGCTTATAGAAATATTTAGGAAAGTTGAGAAATAATTTCTGTTGAATCTATTCAGGGCTGAAGTAGAAAGGGGACGTTCGATTGATTTAGCGAAGGGTGAAGAAATCTATACCTTAGGCTGGGTACAAGGACAGGACGGAAGCCTGCCGGGAAGAGAGTGGAAATATGGTAGTATTGGTAGTAGACGCACAGTCGCTACTAAGGATCTGGAAACGACACTTTTCTATAGACTGCTAAATCGCGAATATGACCGAAATTCCGCTATTAGACCGAATAATCTATTCAACTTGGGCGATGATGGTCAAAATTTCCCTCCACCCAAGCTAAGTGAAGTGTTGCTAGTGATATCCAAGTGGATGACTTACTAGTTGTAATATTTAAATCAAGGGGAGATGACTTGGTAGGGAGAATATAGTATAGGCCCGGAAAATAACCCTTCGACCATCTTTTCACACTCCTTTTCTAGTAGGTTTTGATGTCTCTTATTACGTGTTTGCTTTTGGATAATCATCCGGAAATTGCATCACTCACTCAACCGGACCACCACACTTATCCGACACCATTTACACTGTGCCAAGCTAGGCACCTTGTTGATTGGTGCTGAAGCAGTAGCCGTCAAAGCTCTCAGTCCGTTAGCTCTGGGTCTAAGGAGTCAAACGAAGGGCACGCCACAGAAGTACTCGTAATAGAAGTTCGTTCTGGACCCATTTCGTCGCATTGAAAAGAGAGATCAAGTCTTTTATTTTCATTTCCGAAAGCTTGTCAATGTCGTCAAAAAGGAACTCCTACAATTGGTGATATATTGGTAAAGTTATAGTTTCTGTGAAGTAAGTTTCCTGCACCTCAAGAGATTCTATGTAGATTTATAAATTGAGTTCATGATTACTAGTTTTAGTTCAGAAGCTTGTTTGGCTTTGGGGCACGGTGTAAGAAAAAGAATAAATATTCTATAGCTGGTAGAACTTTTACTGGATACCTATGTTAGCTCTGTACTTGAAAGCGCAAACAATTTCCTGATTCGAATCTTCTCTCTCGTGCAAGTATCAGAATTCTTAAAGACTTCGATAAACACTTAACATTTGTTTTCCGGGTGTACTGTCTCTTTCGGGGAAGTGACAAATCATCCTCTTAAAAGTAAAAAAAATCGAAAATGGGGTTTTCTAAATATTAAAATTCCAAACATTTATTTTTGAACATTTGAACACACAAAGTATTCAAACGTGTGAAGAGTATGCTCTTATGTAAAAGTACTTTGGAATTTAAAATACATTTTATAAATATAAAACATGGATTTAATGAAATAAAAATGTTCAAATGCATGGAATTGAAGTCTTATTTACGGAAAAATATGAATTTACGCAAATAAAGTTTAAAAATCGTTTTATTAAAGTAATTTTTTATTTTTTATATAACAAATTTCTTTCAATTTTTTCTAGAACAAAATGACAATTTTAAGTGTTTAGTAATATAGATTTTTAGGAAATAATTTCAAAAAATAAGCGTTCACACGTTTTCAAGATATTGATTTTTCAAAAAATAAATAGGATTTTTTTTTTTTCAAAAAACAACTAAAAAAAAATATTTTTTCGAATATTTTTATATAGAATATTATTTTAAACTTAAGGCTGCTTCTGGTGAAAATTTTTGGTTAAAATCGTTGGAGCCGTTAATGAGAAAGTCGAAAATCAAAAAAAAAAGGTTTTATGACAGGTACCATTAATAACATTTTGACCTAAATTTTTTTTTACCTAAATGTAGTCCATATGCATAATATCTAACTCATTTTTTTTTTATCAAAATCGTTAGAGCCGTTTTCGAGATAAATAGATAAATAAGATTTTGCAATACGGATGTATAGTGGTTACCGTTAATTTTGCAGCTAAAAAAACTTTCAATTTCCCCTCTAGGGAATCACCAAAGACCCTTAACTACCGGGATTGAAGAACGTAGGTCTAGTGGCTTAGGCTGTAGGGAGAGGTACAGACATACAGACACACTGAAACATGGTTTTTGTGTACTAAATTTTCCTTAAAACTTTTATAAAAAAAAATTGATATGCAAATTGTTAGTATTCAATAAAATACATTTTAAAACGTAATTTAAAAATTTAATCACGTATCCGTTTTCAAGATATTGAAAAAGTTTTTAGATTATATTTTTTAAATTGCAAAGGAGCTCTTGAAAAATTTTTTTGTTAAAATCGCTAGAGCCGTTGATGAGAAATTCGAAAATCAAAAAAACCGTTCTATGACAGGTACCGTTAATAACGTTTCCCCCTAAAATTTTTGTTACCAAAATGTTGTCCATGCCTATAATATCACACCGAATTTTTTTTCATCAAAATCGTTAGAGTCGTTTTTGAGATAAATAAGATAATGCATTACGGATGTATGGGGGGTATCGTTAGTTGTAGAGCTAAAACAAAAATTTCAATTTCCGCTCTTGGGAATCACCGAATACCTTTAAGTACCGAGTTTGAAGAAAATAGGTCCAGTGGCTTAGGCTCTAGGTCGAGGTGCAGACATACAGGCATACAGACGGAATTGTCGGGTTCACTTTATTCGTCTTCGCTATCATCGTAATGTTAACTTTGATCAAAATCTCGAGTTCGTTTTTTTTCCAAATGCACAACTTGCCTTATAGTACCTATGTACATATATCGCAAGTAAAAAGATTCTTCATGGGAGGGACCATTTGTAACCATTTTTGGAATTTGATTTAAA
Organism: Chrysotoxum bicinctum; assembly: GCA_911387755.1. Taxonomy (NCBI): domain Eukaryota; kingdom Metazoa; phylum Arthropoda; class Insecta; order Diptera; family Syrphidae; genus Chrysotoxum; species Chrysotoxum bicinctum. The sequence goes on from OU426988.1 coordinate 203,230,023, forward strand.
TCTGTTGAACAATTTTTGAGAAGAAAAATATTTTCTAAAAATTTCAAAAAAAAATGTTGGTAAGTACCGTTAGTTTTGGTCTTAAAATAAATTAAAAATGCTATCTACCATATGTAATACGGCCGTAGTGGACAGACAGACACACAGAATTGCAAAACCCACTGTGCTTGTCATCTCTATGAATAATTAGAGGCTTATGTTCACTGTGACATATAGTTCTATTGTGTCGTCGTCTAGAGCCACATGAAATTGCTAATTTTTGAGCTCTTCCTCTAGACTTGTTTGCTTGAGATACTTAAGTTTTTTGAGTATTGTAGTTTGCTTTCTTCTATCTGGTTACTTTTCAGATACTTATGTATGAGTTTGATGGATGCGTGTATCGCATCACTCTTATAAGTAGTCCGAAAGAGAAACGAGCTGTTGCACAGCTCACCAGGCCAAGAATATTGGGGCATCTTCTCAGTTTAAAGAGGGCCCTTATAATACGAAGGTTGTTCAAATTTAAAACTCTCTAAAAGCATTTTTCCTGCCTAAAACTTAGGCAGTTCTGTCAATTATCTTAGACCTTTTTGTCTACTTTACTGTTTAAAAAAATTGCTCATAACTTTCTCAAAAAACTGATTGACACATTTTTGCAGGAGATTATTATTTATATTATCAGGAATCACTGATTAAGCAGGAGAAAAGGAAACAGGTTATTTTTAAATATTTTTTTTTGTAATCAACAGATCTTTCTTAAACCAACAATTATAGTCGGGTTTTAAATTAAAATAATATTAGTTACTACCAAATCAATTAAAAGAATTTATAATTTTAAACAATTTTTAAATGTACCTAATTTCGGTATTGGAGATATCGTTAATTATACGCATACCGCTTTCCACTACAATTGGGAGTAGGCCTCTCTAAATATCGAAAACATAGTTCAGTTGTGGTCGATCTTGACCTCTTTTCAAGGAAATATGAATAGTCCACATATACCTATTCAAAAAGACCTCTATCAAAGAAGCGGTTCTATTAAAGATGCTCGATTAACCGATTAACACTTTCAGACTGACCAAAATTATGTGAGTCTTATTTTGAAAACTTTTACAATAAAAAATGCAGTCAAAAATACCACAGTAGAAATTTTTTAATGCAAGCAAGCCATTGGGATCAAATCAGGTCTTGAACCCCACATTACTCATTGGTTATATATATTTTGGTAATTCCTACGATTCCAACATACCGCGTGGTAATTCCTACGATTCCAACATATCGCGTGGCAAACATGGCGGAGATAAATAACGAACAACTTAGTAAAGCCCTAAAATCAGTTTGTCTTTACACAAGTGAACCACTTCGACCGCATTAGACATTAAGTTTCATTTGAAATCTCTCGATATTCCTTAGCAAATAAAGAGCCACTAGTAGAGCAATTCACCTCAAAGCCTCTTCGCTTTTCGCTCAACTATTCTAAATTAATTGGGTTCAAATCCAAGTTCGTTAAGTTCAATAAGAGCTAAGAGCTGTAACTATCTCTTCAAGATCTATTTGAGAGGAAATGAAATTCTTGAAAGATGAATCGATTGAGAATTTTTACACGGATTCATGACGGATCGAGACCCGAGGATTGAGTTGGTAGAGAAGGTACTCCGATAGACTCAATTTAAGTCCCTCACTTTGTTTTCGTAATTATTGTAGAGTGTTTTATGTGGAACTTTTCGTAATAGAAGAAGTTCTATCTGGCATTGAAGAAAACAATGTATGAACTTCAGATATCCGCATCACTCGTATCTCAGAGAACTAAGTCACCCTTGAATCTTTGGACTGTATAAGTGTATATCTGCAACATCTAGGGCTAGAGCTACATTATAAAGGCGATAAATTCGCCAAAAGTGAAACAATAAAACCTTTTTCCACCAGATATTTTAAGCATGACTCTATACCGGATTATTGAGTACAAACATTAAGTGCAACATTACCAAGCAACATACAAAAAACGTTGACCTGAAACAATCTAATTGTTTGATTCCTTCAAGCATATTACTGATTAACTTCGCAAAGGGTGTCAGGACTGGGCACTGACTGACAGGTTTACCGTACTTTCAAACAATGTTTGCACAAGAGACAGGAGCATTTGTTCTGCTCGCTCTCCCAGACAGATTTGTACTTAAATGATTCCAGCGATCCATAATTATTCTTCAAGCTTCGTAAGCAGTTAAATATGGCCTAACGGCAAGAGAAGGAGTTTCCTAGATTCATGATGTACTACAGCGGATCAACTTTCGATCTAAGTGTGCCGTTATTTATTGCTTCCAGGACAATTCAACCTAACCTTAAACTCCTCATAAATCGTTTACTTTATTTCACACCTCTAAACTTATTGTCGACATTCCCAAATTTTTGCTAAGATACAATATCACTACGAAAAGTTCACCCTCATAAATATTCGCACTGTCTAAAGTGTCCAACCTTCAACCTACTGCAGTCACTCCGTCTAACGTTGATGAACTTGTCTAGACAATAATTACTTCTGCTTGGCCACCTCTGAAATTTTCAAAGAACAATCAAAAGCCATTCCATTTTTTTTTTCAAACAAAAAATATCAGGATTCACAAAAATCAGGATATTAAAGGGGATGCAACAATTTGTTAGGTCAAAAAAGTAATTACACACCTACCTACCAGGCATCAACAAAAAAAAAAAAACAAGAAGAAAATTGGTATCTACCCAATTTCAAAAAAGACCTTGTCACGAAAAATGTGCTTTCCTGATGCGTATGATTAATATCCTGTCGTCCATTCAGAAAGGTAAGGATGAAATATTTTTCACTACACTGAACCTGTGGAAGCTTTATTCTGAGAAACTCTTTTAGATTTTATTTAATATAAAAAGTTACATGATTAATTTAGATTGTTCACTTCGAACCACCCATCACGTTTGAAGTTTTTTTTTAATATAATTGATATCACTTGCACAAATTGTTCATTTCAAAATACTCGTAAGTCGGGGTTTTTGAGCAAATATTGACTTTTCAAGTTTTGTCTGTTCTGGGCTTTAAAGTTTCTCCAAAAATCGAGGTTAGAAACATTTCCACTGTTGGACCAAAAGCTTTTTTAATCAATTTCCACCACCGAACCATTCACTCCGAATTCTACGAAAAGGCTTTCAATTCAATTAAATGAATTAATTAAAAATTCTTTTGTTGAAAATATCCTTTTTTCCAGCAAATATTTTATTCTTCTAAGTCCACATTGCTACTGCCTTCTCTGCCTGCTGTCCGACTACAAGACTTGCTTTACTATAAGTTTCGAGTTCATTCTTAAAGTTATTGATACGCAATGCAAATAGTAGGCACTGTGTGTATAAAATACTCGTACTTCCAAAGGAAGACAAAGAAGATGGGTAGAAAAGGACATGGACATTGTTGGGCAACATGAGAGAAACAATTTTATACCGAAATAATTTAGATTCCAAAGCCGAATCGATTTAAGGCAACCCAAGATGCCAAAGGGGCAATTTCATTTTAGAAATCAAACCTCAGACTCAGACATAAAACGAAATAGCCGACTTGGAAGAAAATGCTTAGACAGCTTTTTGTGGTCGTCTCCATCAACCCTATATAAGGCTGAACACGAATTGGAATTGGGAGTTCGTTGAAGAGTAAAAGTAAAAATAAAATTGTTGGTACCTTCCTATGTCACGTGCTATGAGTATTTAAACCGGAACAGTTTTAGTGGCCATTTGTTAAGAACCTGGTTGTATCAATGCAAATCAAGGCAAAATAATTTTTTTTCGATTTTTGGAAATTAGCATTTATTTCTCTTGGTTGATAAAAATTAGGTAAATTGTTGGAAATACAATAAGGCCCGAATTTGGTTTTTCATAATTCAAAGGCATATGTCAGAAATTGCCCATGGAATTCAGCATGAAAATTGCAAACATAAATCACAAAATATTACAACAGAAATAATGGGTGCACATAAAAACAACTAAAGAAATTCCTTCATTCGGTTAAACTGTTAATTGGCGCCCAACACAAGTCCCTCGACATATCTATATGTAATAATTTTATTTTGCTTATAATTTTTTCAACCGTTCTCTTTTTATAAACCAAAATGTCGGTTATTATATTCCATAATCGTATTGTGCCACTAAAAAAGCAATCTCTGTATATTTAATGGTACATCCAAAACAAGGCTCAAGGGTGAATTGATGAGCATTATTGGAGAATCGGTTATCAATGGTGAACTGAATGACAGAAGGAATGCAACTGGAACTGACTACTTCAAGAGAGAGTTGCTTGTTAAAAAACCTATAAGACAAGGAAGAATGACATGAAACATTCTGAAGGTGTTCAGGAGATGCGAATGATTCCGGGATAGTTCTGTTTCCGGTCAATTTTAACGTTCTGTTCTGAATTCTTTACCGGAAATCAAGATAAGTTTGGGCAGCATCTGACTAAAAATGTGAGTTATACCCGAGTCCAAACACTAATATAGAAATCCTTAGCATTTAGCATTGTTCTTGGCGGTCTCGAGAATGTGGTCATTCTAACGAAGATCGTCTTCGACACATATACCAAGTACTGGCAGATTCTCGGTCTCTTTGATAAAAATGCCATTCAGAAAGAATGGCAAGAAGGGTACATTTTGCTTCAACGACATTAAATACAATTAAATTTTAGAAGTATTAAATTCCCCACGGTTTCTTATACCCCATCTAACAATACTAAAAAGATCGGAGTTTAATGATCTTATCATACAGTACCGTTGCAATTTCACTTCCGAAAAGCGTCCAATACAAAATGTATTGAACGATTGTGGAAGTAATGTTTAATCCAAAGAATATGGGTTTTATGCAGTGTTGCCAGACGTCCCAGCTTACCCAGGGTGTCCCGGATTTCAGACATAATTTCAGCTGTCCCGCCACCGGGGCAGCTTTTTTGCCGGGTTGGGTTGGGACTCAAACTCACAAAATAATGTCTAGTGAACATAAATATCTTTCAGTGATAAGGAACAATCGCTGCAGTGTGATTTGACCTTAAGAAATTGATTTTCGAATTTCAATCAAACAAACCTAACATCTGTCATTAAAATTGACAAAAGAAAAATATTTGCAAATGACAAATGACTAAAAAGTCATTTAGTTAGTAATAAATAAAAGAATTTATTTATTTTGATCTACACGAATATTATGATTTTTTATTTTGTCCAGGGAAATATATTGAAATCCCGGGATTTTTCATTATTTGAGCCATTTTTCCCACCGAGATGTAAGAAAAATCTGGCAACCCTAGTTTTATGGATACCAAACTAATGTATTTTCGATAAGAGATCCTGGTACCAAACTCTATCAAACGCCTTAGAAATATCAAGAGCAATAATTCTACTTTCTCAAAAGCAATGTAAAGATCTATTCCACTCTTTAGTTAGATTGTTGCGAAAGTCCTATTACCGGTCATTAAGAAGTTTTCGGTCTTCGTGATATTTCTTGAGCTGATGTTTGATCATCTATAACCTTGTAAAGAAGGGCCGTAAGTGCAATTGGTTGATAGGAGGAGGGGGAGGAAGGGTCACCATTTTTTATAAATCTTTTAATAGCAGGCTTCTTGAAGTGATACAGCGATCGGGAGGTACTACATACATAGGCATTATTAAAAAGTATTGTTACTTTTTAATTAACCCAAATTAATTGATTAAAAAAACTGTATTGTAACCTTGTAAGCAACTGACAGGTAGATATAGTAACTCTTCGTAATCGAGTGGAACAAAAATTGGGACCATTTTTATGATTTTGTTTGGAAAAGCATCATAAAAACTGAATTTATCAACCTACCCCAATTTATTGTAAAACTTAACCCCAATACACCCTTCTTTCATATTATCATATTAAATTTGGAGGATTCCAGGTTAGCTTATGATTTAAAAAATTAAAAAACTACAATCAAGTAAAATGCAGTGTATAAGACATGAATGAAATCAGAGAAAAATTTAAAAAAAATCTTGAAAATATAGTTCCATAAAGTGCTAAAATAATGTCTTAGATAGTTTTGAACTTAAAACCAAACTGCCATCTGACTTCTTCATAAGTTATGAACATACAAATAAAAACTGAAAACATCAATGGAGCGGGTTTCTTAGACACTATTTTCTAATATAAAATTTCTTTTATATTTTTCATATTAAATTCGGCATTATATTAAGTATTTACTAATTTACACTTAAAGACTTAATTACAAAAAAGCCAATCAACCTATTACTTTTGATTATTTATCTTTAAGAAAAAATTGAAAAAAGCTTCTTTTTTAATACAAAACATACATATTATAGAAAAAAATAAAATGCACGACTGGATCGCACGAACTTGCTCTTATGTAAAAGTACTTTGGAATTTAAGATACATTTTATAAATATAAAACATGAATTGCCGACTGATTTCTAGAAAAGTATGAATTTATGCAAACTTTAAAAAATCGTTTTATTATTAAATAAATAAATTTTTTATATAAGAAATTTCTTTAAAATTTTTCAAGAAAAAAATGTGGGATGCGAATTTTAAGTATTTAATAATATTGATTTTAGGAAATAATTTTAAAAAATAATCGTTCTTAGGTTTTGAAGATATTGATTTTTCAAAAAAAAAATTTTTCAAAAAAAAACCAACAAATAATTTTTCGAATATTTTTATATACAATATTATTTTAAACTTAGGGGGACTCCTGCTGAAAAATTTTGGTTAAAATCGTTAGAGCCGTTAATGAGAAAGTCGAAAATCAAAAAAAAAAAACGGTTCTATGACAGGTACCGTTAATAACATTTTGCCCCAAATTTTATTTTTACCAAAACGTAGTCCATGTCCATAATATCACACCTAATTTTTTTTATCAAAATCGTTAGAGCCGTTTTCGAGATAAATAAGATTTTGCATTACGGGTGTATGGGGGGTACCGTTAGTTTTAGAGCTAAAAAAAAAATTTCAATTTCCCCTCTAGGGAATCACCGAAGACCCATAACTACCGAGTTTGAAGAAAATAGGTCCAGTGGCTTAGGCTCTAGATCGAGGTACAGACCTACAGACAGACAGACAGACAGACGGAATTGCCGGACCCACTTTATTCGTCTTCGCTATCATCGTAATGTCAACTTTGATCAAAATCTCGAGTTCGATTTTTTTTTCCAAATGCAGAACTTGCCCTATAGTACCTACCTATATCGCAAGTAAAAACAATGACGAATTTTTAACATTTGTATTGGTGGCAGCGTTTTAAAGAGAAAATCGAAAATCTTTTTTTTTTTTCGAAAAATAGAAATATTTTGAGAAAAAAAAATTATAATTTTGAAACAAAAAAATGGATGCCAGTAACTGTGATTTTTTCTCAAAAAAAGGAAAAAAACGTGTCGGGATATAAACTTAAAAATACTATTAACTGAGTTTTAAGAAAATCGACCGAACCGATTAGGTTCTATTCACACAGCCAGAAAGAATTACGAAACTTTGATGATTTTTATGTCAAAACCTAGTTTTCTGCCATATATTTCAAATTATCTATTGGGTTAAAAACATGTGATGAAAACAATATAGTTTCTGTAAGGCCTACGTAGTGTTTGTAACTAAAAGTATCGTGTATTAAATTCGATTAATTGTTTAAACAAGAATGTTGTATTATTCGAAAACTAAGTTAAATAAATCCAGAAACTGGGCTATAATTCGCAAGTTTTAAGATTGTTTACTTTAACCTAACTAAAATACTGCACTTAATTTACTTAACGCATTTAATATTTTATACTATACACACTTGTAAGTTAAATTAAAAGAAATAACGAGATTAATTTTAAAACTAAATAATTATTCTCCTTTGAATAAACAGAGTGCTGATGGTAAAATAACAATGCCTTATTTAAACTAACTGAAGAATATAAAAATTGCACAGTAATTTTATTAAGAAAAATCAATTAAATTTCTTTATTTGGTTAACCCAGTCTACACATGTTATTTTAACCGGGTAAGTTTGCAGGTTGTATGTTAGCTGGCTCACTTGTTTAATTTTACACGAATTTTTAGTTGTTTCTAACGGATCAATCATTTAGGACGTCATTGTAATAAACTTCAAGCTAAATCGTTGCAGCCGTTCTAAAGAAGATTTAAAAAAAAAAAAAAAAACTAAATTAATCGTGTTTTTGAAAAAGTCATGGCTAACCAGATCAGAAGATTTTAACAAAACTATAAGTGAATACAATTTGGGTCAGTAATCAGATGAAACCTAAAGTGAATTTCAATTTTCTTACCTGTTGAGAATTTAGATGGCGCTTAATTCAATTGCAGACAAATGTGAAATGTGATACAAACGGATCTGATTTTGACATCTAATGTCATTTATTTTATCATGATAACCAACATTGAAATTTAAAGCGTTTTATTCTTTTTTAATAAAAACAAAAAAAAGAATTTTGCCTCTAAACGGATACAAATCTTATATGGCCAGAGCAGGGCATTTGCAGAGGAAACATAGGACTGGTGCTCAGGACCGGCCCGAGCTAAATTTTCGCCCTGCGCAATCGTTATCAGTGATGCCCCTCAATCGCGTTGATTGGAGGAAGAAGTCATTTGCTCATTACCCAAGGGTAAGACTTTGCTATGCGTTTTTTAACGAGGTATCCCCAAGAGGCCTTTTCTTCGATAATACTTACATATATCTAATTAAAATAAAAAGGATTCTTATTAAAAACGAAGAAATCAAAAATATATCACAAAAATAAAGGCAATTAAAGAATAAGAAAATAATTGTTAATTAAAATCAAAAAATGTATCACAAAAATATAGGAACTGTTAAAAATATTTGTTTGAGTAAAAGTATTTAAAAACTAATTCAAAACCATAACAACTTAAAAATAAATAACTAACTCAATAATTATTGTTGAATTAAAAGTATTATAATCCTATTTACATATTTATTCAGTGTAGGAAATAATAATAAAATTATGATTTTAATAAAAATAAATGGAACCCAAGTTGTTGCAATAGATTAACTTTTCTGGCATTTCTTTAGCAAACTCAGTTACCTGATCATCATAATCTAATGACTTAATGAGCTCTTTTTCTATAGCCCTGATTGACAAGTCAACTTATCTTTCTTGAGTCAAGTAGTTTATTTATTAATTTTAATTTCGAATAACTACGTTCACCTAAAGCTACTGTTACTGGTAACGTATTTAATATTTGAAGTGCCATTACTGCATTAGGAAGAAGGTCTTCAAAATTTGTTTTATAAATATAGCTAAGGACTTCCATGGCTGAACTGCCTTGTTTTACAAGTTGAGATTATAGTGCTTAGTCTTCTACTTGGCTGATTTATTTTAGTAGATAGTATGTATATAGAATTTGTATTATAAAAACCTTCATATAGATTATAGTAATAGCTCTTGATGCAATTTAGCACCATTTAAATCCTTGGACTTCAACTGTCAAAGCTCTGGCTTTTTTCTCCATTTCAACGAACAAAAAATACGCTTCGGTAAACAGTTGACCTTTCACAGTTCCGCTTTATTTTTAAATCTCACCACTTTTTATGCCTATCTACTTTTTAAACTTTAATCTATAAATGTAGGAACCCTTTGGCATAATAGTTAGTGCGTTGGATTGTCATGCGGAAGGTCTCGAGTTCGATTCTCAGCCGCTGCAAGAAAGTTTTTTTCAGGGGTGTACTGCCTCTTGCGAGGAATTGACAATTTCTCCAAGAGTATCTCTTGTCATGGAAAGTGCTGCTCATTAGCCGTTCGGAATCGGCAGAAAGTTGTAGGTGAGAAATTGTATTGATAGTTGTAAGTAACTAGGTCCTGGTTCACTCCGAGCTGTTGCACCACCAAATTTAATTTAATTTAATTTTTTTGAATGTAAGAGCTCAGGTTGTAGATTGACACTTATGTAAATAACAGAAACTGAATTTGTTCGAATTATGTTAAAACTACTTTATATAATATGTATCTATAGATACTATATGTACCACACGAATTCTCGCAATGTTAACCAAAAAAAATGCACAAAAAGATTTTATGCTTCGAAATTGCAGAAAAATCAGCCTTCAAAATAAATGAAACCAAAAAATTCAATACATACGATTCACTCATAAACGACAAAAATCAAATATAGTCATCGCATAATCATCACTCATTATTTCCATATTTCAACCTTTTGTCTCATCTCGATCTCGACACACGAACGACTCGACATGACAGTGATAAAATTTCTCTCATAAAGAGAGCCCAGTGGCAAACTAAGACTTAGTACAAAAAACACTCAAATGAAAGAATTTAAATTCATAGGTGCAACTTTTAATTTTGCGCGCTGTTATGTCAATGAGTGTGAATTTTGTACCTTAGAATTTCTGTTTGAGTAGCATTGCTGACTTCGATTTCATATAGAATAACTCACATCGGGCGCATGTTAACAACATAAATGTAAATCGTCTATATTTGCTGTTGAAATTTTGTTTTAATGTTACGCTGCATAGGGGTAGGTTATGAAAATAAAATAAATGCCTTCACTCATACACGCGATGGTGAGTGTGAAGAATAACGTCAACAGTTTGATACAGAGAAACATAGCAAATAGATAGGTATCTATCTGTTGTTAAGCGAACAAAATCGTGCACTTTGTAAAGATTTTGTGATGTAGTTTTTTTTTTTTTTTTTTTTTTTTTTTAAACGACGATGGCAGGGGAACAGCCATTGTTATTGAAGAAAAGTTTAAACTTAATAAGGTGAACTTCCACAGTGATACCTTCTCTGTATGCCTAGGTTCATTAGTTTGTCAAAACAATTCTCGCTCTACGAAACGAATACTTCTTGGAAGCATTTACATCCCATCATCGGCAGGTCAATCCCTCCGGAATGAATTAAATAGGCTCTTAAGCATTGCAAGTTCATAATATGACGCAATAATATTAGGAGGTGATTTTAACGCCCGGCACCCAAATTGGGGTGACACGGTGACTAATTCTAATGGAAAAATAATACACAATTTCTTTTGTGGAGGACCATATCTAAATGTAGATATAGTTTCACCAAATAGTCCAACATTTCCCAGATCATCATCCGTATTAGACTTCTTCATGTTTTTTTTTTTTTTTTTTTTTTATAATACACTCGCGCTCAAGGGTATGTTACGAGACCCTTATAATGTTTTAAACACAGCACGGGCGAGGGGGAAATTAGGAGGGGAGAGAAAGGAGGTGTCGATGAACATTGATTTTGAATGTTTGCAAATTGAAATGGCAAGGGAAAACTGTGCCGGGTAAGTTATTCCATAATCGTGTTGTGCGACTAAAAAACGAATCTCTATATTTGACGGTACGACCAAAGTTAGGCTCAAGGGTGAACTGATGAGCATTCCTAGCGAAGCGGGTATCACGGGTGAATTGATAAAGGGGAGGAATGCAACTGGCTACTTCGAGTGAGCATTGCTTGTGAAAGTAGCGATAAAACAGGGAAATACATGAAACATTCCGACGGTGTTCAAGAGATGGGAATGAATCCATTATAGCTCTGTTTCCAATCAGTTTTAACGCTCTGTTTTGAATTCTATCCAATAAATGGAGAGAAGATTGAGCAGCGCCTGCCCAAAGGTGTGAGTTATACTCGAGTTTTGGACGTATATACGCCTTATAAATGGTAGCCAGATCAGAAGGGGTGAAAAATTTCTTACATCGATATAGAAATCCTAAGCATTTAGCAGCATTCTTGGCGGTCTCGAGTATGTGATCATTCCAACGAAGATCGTCGTTAACACACATACCGAGTACTGAGAGCTTTTCGGTTTCTTCGATGCAAGTCCCATTTAAGGACAATGGCATAGGGGGTATATTTTGCTTCAACGACAATAGACAGCATTGAGTTTTCGAAGCATTAAACTCCACACGGTTTTTTGTACCCCATTTAACAATGCTGTAAAGATCGGAGTTTAATGAACTTATCATACGGTACCGTTGCAAATTCACTTCCGAAGGAGATGGACGTGAGTTTGGGAACGAGTATGAAAAGCTGAGAGTGGAGTCGTCGGCAAAACAATGAAGTGGATTAGAAGTTTCAGACAAGAGATCATTTATAAAAATGAGGAAGAGAGTCGGAGACAAAACGGAGCCTTGGGGAACACCAGCATTTATTTTGTGAAGATCAGACTTAAAACCATCCAATACAACATGTATTGAACGATCTAGAAGGTAATTTCTAATCCAAAGAATAAGGGCTTCGTTGATGCCAAACGCACGCATTTTCGATAAGAGAGCCTGGTGCCAAACTCTATCAAATGCCTTAGAAATATCAAGCGCAATAATCTTACTTCTCCAAAACAATGTAAAGATCTGTTCCACTCTTCGGTGAGATATGCCATCAGATCACCAGTGGAACGATTGCTGCGAAAGCCGTATTGCCGGTCATTAAGAAGCTTTCGATCTTCGAGATATTTCTTGAGCTGATGATTTATCAGCGGTTCCATGACCTTGGAAAGAAGGGACGTAAGTGCGATTGGTCGATAGGACGAGGGGGAGGAAGGATCACCTTTTTTAGGAACAGGCTGGACAAATGCTGTTTTCCATCTTCTAGGGAAGATTCCAGAACAGTAGGAGCGATGGAAAAGCTTACGCAATGGTTTTGCCAGCGATGAAGAACACCTCTTCAGAAGAATGGGGGATATACCATCAGGACCAGCGGATTTGTTTATATCAAGATCTCGAAGGGCTCTTGCAACTGTACGAGTGCGGAAATATACCTGTCCCATTGAATGATTTACGTTCTCAAGTACAGGAGGGGCAATGTTGCTAACAGGCAACGTGGAGTTAGCAGCAAAATGAGCTGCAAGTACATTTGCCTTCTCTAAAGAGCTAGTTATCGGTTTTTCTTTGTAGATGAGCGTTGGAACCGAAGATGAAGTTGAATTTTTTATGTTCTTGACAAATGACCAGAAATTTCTACTGCCTTTGGGACATTGCAGGATTTTTTGCCTTAATTTCTGTTCATGTAAGAATTTGGTTCTCTTTATAACAGCGTTGCATTTGTTTCTGACTTGTTTAAACTTTTTCCGATTTTCCTCGGTTGGGTTGGCTTTGTAAGAGCGGAAACTTACTTCTCTCGACCTGATAGCTTCCTTACAGCTTGTATCGAACCAAGACTTTTCTTTGGACTTTATACTCTTAATTCTGTAAGGAATAAAAGTACGCATCCCAAGAAAAATCACTTCTGTGATCATATCAGCACTGGCATCAACGTCACTATCGAGGAAACATAGTGACCAGTTAAAAATTTTAAAAAAGTTATTCAGACCGTCCCAGTTGGCTTTCTCGTATTGCCAAACGGTCCTAGTTGGATGCTTCTCTTTAACTGGATGAATGGGACACGAGAAATTAGCTGATATTACACAATGGTCCGAAGTGCCGAATGGAGATTTTACCGTTATGGTATACTTATCAGGGTTAGAAGTAAGAAACAAATCGAGAGTGTGAGCGTTTTGCCCAGCAACATCTGGTATACGGGTGGGCTCATCTACCAGCTGAGTAAGTTGGTGCATCTCAGCAAAGATCTCAACATATCTTCCTTCGGGTGTTGTCTGTCCTGAATGGCGGAGCCAATTTGAATTGTGTACATTGAAGTCGCCCGCAATAACGACTTCAGTGTGAGGGTACAGGGAAACAATTCGGGAAATGGAATCAGACAGCGCATCAAACTCATTAAGAGTTGAATTGCTGTCCAGATTCGGACTCCTATAAATAAAACAATAATGGATGATGTGCTTGCGGACAGTACATTTGAGCCACATGAAATTAAAGTTCGTATTAGAACAATGTCCGTATTGAGGAAGACTCTGGCAAGCAACATCATGTCTAACGTAGACTAAAAGGCCGTGATGGCGAAAGAGTAAAGGCATTAGGTTATAGCCAGGCAGGCTAAATTCTGAAAGATCAGTATTTGCACCAACCTGTGTTTCACCTAATGCCAAAACAGCTGGTCTGTACTTAACAGAATGGCCGTACACGTCAAAGAAATTTCTTCTTAGCCCACGAATATTGGTAAACACAACACAAAAATCACTCACCATGTCAAAAATCACAAACACCCAAAACACAACTCTGACGATCTAAATTCAACCGTGAAGTGTATGTCCAATGGATTAAAATCAAAATACAAACCGTTCTAGGTGTTATGCCCATAGAACGCTTTGTACCTGAAATCAATCAAGACACACAAACACAATCGAATTATACATCAGATGTCACTTAACTATCCATTGCAAGAATCATGCGATGAGCATCACAAGAGACATGCAATGGATAGCAAGCGACAGTTACTTCAAGGCAAGTGGATAAGTGGGAGATGTTGATGAAGAGAGCGCGCCGTTAACTGGTGTAATGTTTATGCCAAATGGTTTAAGTATTTTTTTTTGTTTTTGTTTTATTGATGTTGTTTGTATTATTTTTTTTTTCCGTTTGTAATATTTTTTTGGCTTTGTAAGGGCACACTGCGGAACTTATCGCACTCGCGACCGCCTGATACGAGCGGTGGATCGACACTGTTGTCGAGTTCGTTGAACACCGGTAATAATATCGCTTGTAAGACCTTTTCTTTCCTCTCTGATCATTTCGGTATAGAAACTAATATAGAAATATTCAATGTCTACCCAATCTTAGTACCTCCTACCACTTATACTAGCTTTGAAAGTACGGATTGGGATCATTTTAGAATAGAATTACATAGAAGCCTCTCTAGAATGAGTCTCCCAGTAAGTACCAACATTTCTAATAATGATATTGACAAGCTAATACAAGACGTGAGTAATCAAATAAATACAAGTGTGGAAAACCATTCAGTAACAAAAAGCACTAAAAACCTTAAATACAAAAATATTTCACCATTCACTAAAAATCTTATGAAAATTCAAACCATCTGGCTCAGAAAACTTTAGAGAATTTTCCATTGGCATTTAAACAGGGTAAACACGGAATATAAAGAGTTGTCTTCGAGAATTCAATGCCTTAATAAAATCATAGCTACAAGAGTGAAAATAGATCTAGATAATGATTTTAGGTCACGTTTAAGGAAAATAAAGCCTTCTCCACAAGCTTTTAAGGAAATCGACAGATTAACTGGCAGAAAGTATTTTGGTACGAATATAGCCAAAGATACCGTTACATTTAATGGAGATGAACTTGCAGATAATGAAGCCAAACTCAATGCGTTTAAGACAGTATATTCAGAACTTTACTCGGAAAAGATACCATTTTTCGACAGAAGTCTAACAAATCATGTTAATCTTAGAGCCAACGAATTCAATAACAGACATACAAATACCTGTTTAACATCTTTTCTACCATCCCATACAACCTCCGACGATTTAGCTCTACCTTTTACGTCTCCAAGCAAAGTAAATGCTCACAGAATGAGCTTAAACAACAAAAAGTCGTATGGTATGGATACAATTTCTAATTTTATTTTGCGAAAATGCCCGCATACGCTTGATGTAGCACTTTCTTGTATATTCAACCAATGCATAAATAATGGTTATTTTCCCTTGGTATGGAAAAAATCAAAGCTTATTCCTATAGCAAAGAAAAAAAATGCAAAAGAAATTAAAGATTTTCGTCCAATATCATTATTATCCAATGTTGGAAAGCTTTTTGAAAGGATTTTAGCTGAATACCTAGACGGTTTTTGTGATGAAAAAAATATCATTTCGAATAATCAATTCGGTTTCAGAAGAAATCATTCCACCGAACATTCCTTACTGGTACTGAATGATAGAATTGTTCAAAACCTAAGGAATAAAAAATGTTGTGTTGTCCTAGACCTAGATCTTCAGGCTGCCTTTGACTCTATCTGGCATAATGGCCTAATTTTTAAATTGATAACTCTTGAATTTTTTATAGCCTTTATACGAATGATCAGTAGTTTCTTAAATTCTAGAACAGCAATGATTTCAATCGGTTCTGAATACTCAGAGGAGTTTTCAGTCTTTATGGGTGTTGCCCAAGGATCTTTACTTGGTCCAAAACTTTTCAACATATATCTTTACGATTTTCCTTTCAATAGCCAAGTAAATGAGCCAGAAGCCTTTTTGTATGCAGACGATACTAAGGTAAGTGCAGTAAGACCTCACGATGCACTCAACAAAATAAAAGATTTCGTGCCCACATTAACATCGTATCTCAGCTCATGGGGGTTAGTATTAAAAGCAGAAAAAAGTAGCATAACATGTTTTAGAAACGTTTATGGAAAAGGGCATCGTAAAGCAGTCAAGGAAAGCAAAACGCTTTCTCTACTGATTGATAATGTTCCAATCCCATTGAAAACAGAACCAAAATATCTTGGCATCCACTACCAAAATAAATTAAAATTTAATAAACATACCAGAGAAGTGTTGAATAAAGCTAAAATGGCTTCCGGTCTGCTAAAACAACTTCTAACATCAACATCAACTTCAAAAAAAACCAAACTTCTTATTTATAAAACGCTTATAAGACCTATAATGACTTATGGTTTCGGTTGTTGGTTTAGTATTTCGCCAACAGCAGCAAATGAATTAGAAAACTTTGAACGAAAACTACTAAGATCCTGCTGCGGAAAATACAGAAGGCCAAGCAAAAAATGGTATTCAAACATAACAATATATAAAGAAAATAATATTGAACCTCTTTTTATTTATATGGTAAAATTACTGAAAACGAAATTAGGATCCCTTGCCAATCATCCGAACCCAATTATAAAAGATATTTGGGACAGAAATATTAACGAAAGTGTCCTTGATAACTATTTTTACTTATCGCCTATAAATATTTTGAATGCAAGATCTCAATCATTATTTGAACCAACATCAACATCCAGTTCCAATTTAAAATTGCCATTTTATGAGAAAGCTTCTTTGCCTGTTCTTAGAGGATAGTGGTAAACTTTAAGGAAAAAGTAGAAATGACCAATTATATGCCTGATTGTATGCTAAAATATAACAGACTTTTGTTTCCTTCTGGATATCTAATTGGTAGCTCAGCTGATTATCAATAATCGATCTTTCTTGTTATAAATATAAACCTTACTATATGTTTAACTAAGAAAAGATGGTTATTTTCTGCTGATGCATTTTAAGTCATAGTATCTTTTTCAAACAAGATCCTTCTTTATATACATATATTTCTTCTATCTATATATCATTTTAGTGTGTAAGTAGTTCTAGTCATTAATTTAATTCTGGCCACCTCGAGCCATAAAATGAACATATGTCGAGAGCAAACATATGAAAAAAAAAATGAGAATTAATAATATAATTAATTAAAATGTAAAATGTATGCATAGATGTTCAACGATAAACATCTATTATATGTATAAACTAAGCTTAACCAGATATAATTTTAGAAGTCGGTTATCATGAATTCAGAAAAATGTAATCAGAAATTATCCAATGTATAAATGTCTCAATAAAAACAAAATGAATGAAAAATGAATGTGATGTAGTTTTTCTTTTACTGTGGGAGTGTGGGTATGGATAGGAAGGTAAACATCGACTTATTTTTGGAATGGCAGAATACATATACATAAATCTGTATTTAAATTCAAAATTAGCTGTTAGTAATATAATGAATGTCAATACTGGTGTGAGCTATAAAAAAGAAAGATAATTAAAAAAAGAATGTAGGAAGTGGTTAGCAGCTAGTAGCTTTTTTTAACGCTTGCCCAAGGCGCCCCTTGGGTTCAGCGCTCTGCGCATTTGCACAGCTTGAACGTATAGCTTGTCCGGCTCTGGGTGCCAAAATACCGCTTCAGTGACCGAGTGAGTGAGTCCCATCAGTGATCGAATGAAAATGTCAAATTGAGGTAGTTGATTTCTCGATGACATAAGCGGTAATGCCAAACTAACATAATTCAGTCACGTATTACTCGAAAACTGATCCGGTAATTTAGCGCCTGTTTCCTATCTCAGCTGGTCCTCACAGCTACGACAATGAGTGTTGTGAGAAATGCCCATCTTCGCTTCATGCTCTCCTATTGGCCAGTGTACGCTACAGGTTATGGCTACGTCTTGCCTGAGGGTGTATATCAGATCAAGTGTTCGGGATTTATTATATAGCTGGGCCAAATCTTTCTATAGATATAAAGCAGTTAGTTAAACTGCTCCACCTATGGTACGAGTATGATTCACTAAGAAAAATTTAAAGAATTTTGCCCTTCGATCTGATAATTCAATAAGATTTTTTAAGATACTCGTATTTTGACCAATTTGAAAGGTACGGCCTCAGATTAAGTGCAAAATAGTCTGAAAGTACAAAACAAGAATTCTACTTCGTTAAAAACTCAGTTCTATTGGTAAATGTTCAACTATTAAAAGGCCAGTTTAAGAATAAAAAAGACTTTGGAATTATAAGGAACGATCTTGACGACTAAGCTGTAAGATAAGAAGACCGAAATTATTGCAATTTTTAATATAAAAACATTTCAACTTATACGAATTACGTCAAATGTACAAGCTACATAGTTCTTGTAGTAGAATAATCTGGTAAATCAAATCAGGGATGGCAAGTGATTACAATTCATTAGGTGGGTTAACAACCATTATTCTTTCGTATAAAAAAACACGTATCGCTGAAAATCATCTATCATGCAACATTTAAATTAATTGGTATTCCAAAATCACAAACGTAATTCAAAATAAACACAAAAAGTATTAAAATAATTTAAAAAAAAAAGTACCATGCAACATTTAAGACTGATACATCAACAACTATGAATATCAGGCAACATTTTCATGCAACACAAAGACACAATGCACTACGAAACAATTTATTTCAGTGCACAAGAACATCAGAACTTAATGTTGAATCTTTACTCACATTTTGTGTCTTAGTTTCCATTGCAGTTGCATTTTGTCGATACGCCAGCTGTTGTGAGTTTTCGATATAAACAAGCGGTCCCACCGAGGGCCCTGAATCCTTTGGACTCATTAACTTATTATCGAATTGGTAATAAAGGACATCGGTTGCCTGTCGATTGCCCCGGCGATTAGCTGGACTAAATTGGTCGTACATGACGGGTGTAGTGAAATCAGAGGTCTGAACGCCTGAAATATGATAAGCCGCAGCTTGTTGTTGCGATGTGGATTGTTGTTGGTGTTTTTGGCTTCCATGCCACGCATCACTCAAACGCCCACTACCCAAACCCGAACCGTATTCACTCCTACCGCTGCTGTGTACGTAGGATAGGAAAAGATCAGATTTACCGCGATGTAGACCGTTATGGGGGTAGCCAGCGCCCGGATTACTACCCGTCATCAATTTCTTCGATGGCCGCCGAGTTGGAACACCAATATCAGACTTGGCCGTACCACGCGACACTCTAACACCACCACCAGGATAATAACCCGAAGCCGAGGACATGGGACGATTGTAGGGATCTAAGCAATAACTACCGCCTCCATCACCCGCATTTGGATTATTCAAGCTGAACTTGTAATGGTTATTTTCGAAAGTTGTGTAATTTAGTAAGCGATTGTTATTGGCAACTTGTTGTGCTGTCAATGATGTTGCAGTGTTGGATGTCGGTTTATTGGCAAAAGATTGCGGGGCTGTCACCTTTTTCGGGTTCGGGTTCGAGTTCGAATTATTGTTATTGTTAGTTGGAAATGAACTGTTATTGTTAGTAGAGGATGAATTATGTATTGGGGCCGGGGATGTGTATTTATAGCTTTGTTGCTGGGTGTGTTGTGATGTTTGTTGCTGTTGTTGCTGTTGCTGGCGATTAGAAGAATACAATGAGGATTTCCTATTGTTACTCACAGATTGATGATGCATCATGTTGGGAAAGGCCGTTGAACCTTCCCGTGGTCGACCGTGACTTCCAGACGAGGCACCTGAGGATTTATTTGTTCCATAGCGGGTACTATCACTCGATCTTTAAAACAAAAATAAAGGTTTACAAAAAAAAAAAACTGTTGAACTCTCTGATGAAAGACAAACCTTTCAGAGGAGTAAGCATAGTCCTGATCCGCTCCAAGACCTGAGTCTGTGTGTTCGTGCGACACCCTAAGAGCTGAATTATCCAAAGGACTCAAACTCGAACCGGTCGGCGAAATAAAATCACCCATACTCATACTCGACATCATTCTGAAAAGATTCAACATCGTTTAAGTCTCAGGCGTAACACATAACCGGGCTTTTAAATGCCCACCTAACTAATCCGGAATTGCGATCACATTCCCTAGACGAGATCGTACTAGCCGAACGGATCGATCCACTTTTCGTTCCGGAACTATCGTTCGGATTCGAACTTTGGAAATACAAACTGACAATACATTTCAAATTCATCAAAAGCTTATCAACTTATATGCCAAAAAGACACACACTATCGGTCATCTTACCCTCTTATCCTGTCCACTCGATTCCGATTGCTTTGTCCGCCAGCACTGGTCGTGTTGCCACTGCTATTGCTCTTGTGAATTTTCAAGTTACCCGAGCCCGTTCGTTTTGAATGGTTCGTCTCCACCACCGTGTAGGGTATCTCGCGCAGTTGATCCTCAGTCATGCCAGCGGTGTCGACTAGGTCAAACTGCAGATGCTTGGCCAGCTCACTTGACCAGATGCGATTTCTGGAATCTGATGGCGATCTAAAGACGACACAAAAATTCCAACATGAAAAAGGTCATCATCATTAGGGGCCCATCATCGATCAAATTGTCGACTTTCTGCCACTCTCGCTCCCCCCCTGCTCAAACTTACTTGTTCTTTTTGTGACGACGCGACTTGTGATGCGAATGCGTATCCGAATGACTATCATTACTGTGCAAACTTCTAGCCACCATACTGCTCTTCGATACAGATGCCTGCTGGACGGAACTCTGACCCAGGCCATCGGCCTGTCGCCGTTGCACCTCCCGCCACTGACTCGTCGAATCGATTAGCTCACCAGCCGAACCGCTCGCCGACAACCGATGACCCGAGTAGCTTCGTCCCCGACTGCTGTCATTCTCGGAGCCAGAGTTGCGACGATGCCGCGATCGCCGGTGCTTGCGGTGCGAGTGATGAGATCGTCCCGATTTGCCAGATCCGCGCGATAATTCACTCTCATTATCTGAAGTGCGGCGGTGTCGGTGCTTGTGCCTTATAATTTTTCCATCAAATTATTTAGCATTTTGCGTTAATGTGGAAGAGAGAAACAATAAAAATGATAGTATTATGAAACAGGGTGTTTCGTAAATAAAATATATATAGTTGAAATTGAGTTCGATAAAATTTGAAAAATGAGGCTGGATCTGTAGACCACTGGCGCATTTTGGGAATTTCATCTTATTTCAAAAAGTTTTCGATTAAATCCCATATTGTTCCTAGTCATTTAAAATTGTGGCCCCTCACGTTTATCCAAATTTGTGTGACTCATGCGTTCCGTCGCTACTTTCTTAGGACCTAATTCGCTTAGAGCCATAGACCTATATGCATCAGACAGCGGACGAACAAACAAAATCTTGAATAGTAAGGAAGTTGAAGTCACTCAGATTTTCATGCGAACGAATGAGTACAAAAAAAAAGCACCCTGTTCCCATAATGACCTCTCACGGTCCTCGATTAGGGATCATAAAAGTGAACTCCAAGAATTTATATTTACTTACCTTCGTGTGGAATGCGAATCATTCGATGAATGACTCTCCACGGAGCTAGATCGATATCTGTGGCTACTGCTGTGTGTAGGAACGTGCGTACTGTGACGCGTCGTCGAAGCTGAACGCACCGATCGCGGACTTGATGAATTGCCAAATAGATTACGTTGCTGTGACCTGGGCCAAGGTGCGCTGCGTGTACTTCGTGGCGAGTCAGGTGTTACTGTTGGGTTATTGTGATTATTATTATTATTACTATACGGACGGATGCCAAGGCTGGTTGGTATGCTGTAGGTTGATCGATATGGACTTTCGTATCTGCAAAAAAAAAGTTATTGTAAGAAAAATACTACATTCGTTCGTCCTGTTAATAACTTAAGAGATTAATCATTAAATGTACGTGTTGGAGTTGATTTTGATCAACTTAGGAAGGTTTTACTTGGACTCTGTGATCCCTTAATAGACTACTATGTATAAATAGAATAATTGATGAACAGGATTTTTCATCAAAATTTCTTAGTTTTGTGGTCAAATATGAGTAAAATCATTTTGTATTCAATTTTCGATATCCCATAGTATAAGACATTTTACTACACCTTATACACTACTATATAAGTACGTAATATGGGAAAAGTTTGAAATTCTTGGGTCCCGAAATTGTGTTCCTCAGTATTTCGCAGACTTCAACTAGGTGAATTTTGCGTCCGGATTTCGGTATGTAACTATAATTCATCTGACACCAACTGACACAGGAGCTGAAAGCTAATACTCGTAACCACTGTGTTTCGGAGCATTTGAAAGAGGTACTTAAATTCACCATCAGTGACAAGGCAAATTTTTGAACAAATGGTGTAAATTGGCTTTATAAGTGGACTGTATTTTACTTTTTCAATTTAAATTTTATGGTTAGCTCTGTTAGCTCTCTCTTTTAAATTAAACGCCGATTTTGACGTTTCTGGGCATAAGAACAAACTTGTAATAATCGGCCCTAGCAAGGTATCCGTTTGGAGCGGAAAGTTCTCCGATTTTGTACGATTCGGAGGATTTTTGCTTCGAGTTATTCTTCCGAACAGCTGTTCGGAATTTTTCTCTGACATTATTTTAACGCAACCGGCGAACTGCGTTGAAGTGCGATCAGTGCTTTATTTGTGAAATTTCTGTCAGCTTAATGCAATTGTTTTTCCGATTTCGTCCGACACAAACACAAATTCTTCGCAGAACAAATTGCGCCAATGCATTTGTGTATTATTATTCTTTCAGATAGGATACCTCGAAACAATTTGAACCTCCGACAAAGTATGCGTTGCGGACAATTTTCCGCTCCGAACGGATACCTCGCTAGGGCCGAATATGTATTGCGCCGTGATAGCCGCGGCGAACTACGAGTATACAAAGAACATAACGAAAGAGAGAAAATTGACGAAAAATTCACATTAGCAAATAAGGTGCAAGTTAAGGTTAAGTTAATAACAGAATAATTATGTGAATTCACAATAATAATAATAGAAATCAAATTAAGGCTGATAAACAAATGGCTCTGTTAAGATAGCATAATAGGCCAACGCCAACCAACACGAGGTTCACCAGTGTTGGTAATGCATTTAAAAAAAGTTACTGTTTAATGCGGATTTCAGACCAGTGGTGTCATTGCGTTGTATTTCTTTCAAACCGACTTTGGTAAGGTCATCGACGTCGAGGATTACAGATAAATGAAAACCAATTTATTTTGTCCCGAATTCAACGATATGGATGTGGATGACAAGTGGTTCCAGCAGTGGAGATTCTGCATGCATGATGTGAGAATAGGGTTATTTCTGGCGCAATTTACGTAAATTGGCCAACAAAATCATGAGGTTAAACATCGTTAGGCTTTGTCTTGTTTGATTTTCTGAAGTCACTGGTGTTTTTAGCAATAAGTTACTTTGAGTGGATAGATGCAATCAAAGTCAACAAAAACTCTAAGCACCTCCAAGATTCAGCCAGATCAGTTATTGAAAAGTAAACCTTTTGGATCCATGACATCGACCGAGTCTGCGGCTAACATAATTATGTATTTCATACATAATGACATAAATGGGTCTTTCAATGAAGAAAAGAATTTATTTACATAATACCTTAGACATTGTTTTCTTAATTACATTTCAACATGGACCCGCCATTATTGGAAAACCCTTTATTTCAAAATATTTATTTATCAATAAATTTGGCAATATTGCAGCGATGAAGATAAAAATATTTACAAAATGTTAAATCACAACGATGTTTTAATAATACTCTTACTCAACTTAGTTGAATTTCGTTTTGGGAAATTAAATTAATGACATTTAGAATAAAGATTAATAAAATTTAAGCAATCACAATCTAAGTAAGTAAGTAAGTCCTAATTTGGCATCCCTGTGTCAATCACATTATGTCAAACCGAACTGTCATCCAAGACTGTACATGTTAAGTGTTTCCATTTTACAATATAAATTATTTAATAATTTCTGAAAGAGTGTTAACATTGTAAAAACTCATTACAAAAATATTAAATAGTTTTCACGAAGTTCTTTTCAGCGATGAGATTCATTTTTTCACTTGTTAATAAACAAAATTATCGCATATGACGTGAAATTTTGTTTTTGGTCGGTTGCATTATGAGGAAGATGTTTCCAATAAACGATGCCACATCTCACAAGACATGTCTTGTTTTGGCTGTCAAAACACATGGTCGTCGAATTATGACTATGTTATTGCCCGATATGTGTCGCAATGTCAGCGAAAATTACCTTGTGAGAATTGAGTACTGCAAGATATCCTCCAGTGGAGAATTTCAACATGATGGCATACTTTATTCATTACTCTACACCTTCACGAGAAATAACTCATATCAGAATATCGGGTATAAAATAGAAATTTCCATTACAGACCCACACATTCATTTAATCGATTTCAACAATTTGTCTTCCAATCTCTTTGGTAATAAATGAAGACATAATTTGACGTCTGATGTCAATTCGAATGACATTTGTGCTGGTTTTTATTGTTATAATTTGCAGGTTAAAGGGTTGAGCTGAAATTTCAAGCGGGAAATTGTTTCTGCTTAATTTTCAACATTTTCGAATAAACTTCATCAAATTCATCGGTATTCCACCTGTATACAGTTAACACCGCTTAATTGCAACAAGAAATTTATTACTGTAGATTTTAGATCCATATTCACACAAACTGCTATGCATACTGATACGTACTGAATTGATTGAAAACTCCGTATAAATGAAGAATATATTTTCAAGTCAAATAGACAATTCAATTCCGCTTTAAATGAAACTCCATTTGAACGCTGCATCAAATTTTGAATCGAACACACTTTTTCGCTTTGAAATGCCAAACTTTCACAATGTTTTCGTTTTCTTCACTGATTTCATGTCATTCCCTCTCAGTGCACTAAATTATCCAATGAATGCAGAAACAAAAATGTCTGCAGTCCTTACTGAAATTAGAGTAGAAATTAATATTGCTTGTGAAAGCGGAGGGTAAGGATGCGATCCAAGAAATCTAAATCTAAATCATAAATTTGTTTGATTTAAATTGAAGTGTTTCCAATTATGGTTTCTAAACTTGTGATTGCAGCCATATTGTTGAAGCTACATCTGTCAAATTGGCTGTCATTTATTTAGTCTGTCTTATCAAATTCACACGGAGAATATTAGCATTTAATAACATGTGCAAATGATTAAATTGTTTTATGAAAGTAGGCCTGTAAAGTAGGTCAAAGATCATATTCAGCGACAAGGCGCATTTTTGGATGAATGGGTTCGTCAACAAGCAATGACGAATTCGGGACGGTCAAAAACGAGATCCACCAAATTGCAATGCCCCCAGAAAAAGTCACTGTTTGGTGTGAGTTTTGGGGTGGCAGGATCATTGGTTCATGCTTCTTTGAATGACGTTGGTCAGGCCATCACCGTCCGAATTGGATGATATGGACACGAAGGACATGTGGCTTAAACAGGATTTCATTACGGGCCACACAGCCCGAGTAACAATTGACATTTTACACGAGCGATTTCCGAACATGCACAATAGGGTGTGTCACTTTTGTATGGCCGCAAAAAGGTACTCTTATTTTTAAATGTAATACACCCATATTAATAAAGATGGTTTAGTGGAGGTTTATCGTTAAGTCCTGGACTAAGTGCGAAATTTCATTAATAACACAAATTTTCTGTTAAGTGACGTTTACTAATTCTGATAAAGTTAAACCACCGAAGTAGGTGGTTTAGCGAAGGAATAAGAAATAGAAATGTCCACAGTCAGACACAAGCAATTGACAATCAATTTGGTAGCCACAGAATATAAAAAAGAGATTGCTTACTTTTGTAGAAGATTTTCTTAAAAGGATTTTTGATAAATGTCATTTTACTATTCCGGGAACATTTTGTTTTTATTAATGTAAATATTTAAGCCATGGCTTAACTCCTATTCCATGGTTTAGCAAAAAAAAAAAAACGATTTTACATAAAAAAATGATTTTTCTTCCTTCTTTTATTATTTCATAGCTTCTTTATCAAGTGTTCAATTTAAAGAAACATAAGCTTAAAAGTGTTTCCTTGAAATTATCTTTGAATTGAAAGCCTAAAAATATTTTATATAATTTATATAATACATATTTTAAAAATCTCGAAAAATTAATTTTTTTTGGATTTCATCCTATTTTTGAGCGAACCAAAGATATTAATTAAAATGAAAATTGTAAATGCGGGATTTAATTTTGATAAGCAATGCAACTTTTAAAAGCTATTACATTTGAAAATACCATAGTTTAGCACACCCTAATGTACAATATCTCACACGGAATCGATGTGAATTGACCACCGAGATCATGTATTTTTTTTAGCCTGTTTAACTTCTTCAAGTTAGGTTTTCTTAAGTCACAGGTCTATGCCAAAATCACGACTGTCCAAAATAATCAATGCCATTTGTCAAATTCAGACTGATTTATGCACCAGAGTGAATGTGTGATGTGGTGTTTCGGATGCGCGCCATATTTGAACCATGTTATATTCTATACATAATGGCATACAGAAAATTTGAAATTTTAATTATTTCTCACTCAAAGTTTAATTTATTTAAATATAAATATAAAAATGCTT
Source organism: Chrysotoxum bicinctum (assembly GCA_911387755.1). Taxonomy (NCBI): domain Eukaryota; kingdom Metazoa; phylum Arthropoda; class Insecta; order Diptera; family Syrphidae; genus Chrysotoxum; species Chrysotoxum bicinctum. The sequence continues at coordinate 203,256,761 of OU426988.1, forward strand.
AGAAGAAAACACTTTACATATTTATATGTTATGGTAGAAAAGCTATGATTGATCAGCAAAACTCAGCATTTGTAAATCAATAATTGCAAAAATCCGAAATATCCATGTTAGATATTCTATTCTGGAATCACATACGGTTATCCATATCGCCAGTACCGTCGAAAGTAATGTGAAAGCAAAAATCTTTTGGAATTTTCGTAAGGCGTTATGAGTATTATTTGTATCCTTAACGCTACCATAATTTGTGCTTTCCACTTAACATTCAAGCGTGCTACGAGTAATATCATCAGATTACAAAGACAAAAGCTTATTACTATACCTATATGAGTACAAAACTCCCTCACCAAATCTACTAATCCGGCACTGGTTTGATCGTACTAAAATAGCTCGGAAAGAAGGAAATACCTAAACCATTTTTGTATACAAAGTCTTAAATTTAATTATAGGAGCCCAGGATTACGGCACTCAGTACTCTAATAGTTTCCAAGTATAAAATCTGGAGAATATGCTTTTCGTGCAGCTAACTCCTTGAGTAATTATTCTTTTTGTCGAATAAATATTTTATTTGCAAGGAACTTAAAGCTTGTTAATACCTCTTAAAAATTTGAAAACAATCTTATTAGTAACTTTTACGTTAAGCCTAATTGCGAGATTGTATCTTGGAATTGAAAAACAACAACCTAACAACACCCGGGAAAAATCTCGTAAAAATTGAAACAACAAAAAATTGCTTCAACGTGATTTTATTTTTAATTTCACACAGCTCCGACTAAGCCCTATTTGTTTCGACTTTCTTTTGTTTACACACCCATAAACCATCAGAAAAGGAAACTCTCCTAATGAGCAACCAAACCCTTTAGCTTCTAACCAACCCCTTGATTGATGTGGAATGTAATCCAAGAACCCTACAACAGAACCATCGCCATCATGGCTATACAAAAACAAGAAATATATTTCCCCAAACAAAAAAAGAAAGAAAACCATAAAAAGAACCGTTAAATAAATTGCTGGACTATTACTTACGTCTGCACGGGTTGCAGTATGGAAATGCTTTTAATTTCCTGAGTTTTCCCAACGTAACTTTCGCCATTTTTACCGCCAATCCCGTTTCCAACACCACCAGCGCCACCGATTCCACTCAGAAAGTCATCCATCACACGTCTCGGTTGCCGCTTCGATGGCATTCGTGTGAATGGGGGTGGTGCCCTGCCAATGGACAGTGCATCCTTGGCTGCTTGTTTTTCCGTTCGTCCACTGCAACAAAAAAAAAACATAAAGAATAACTATATTATGTCGAAAAAATAATATTAATGTTAGAACACATGCTCCTTAGAAAGATTGCATCACTAGCTTACAAGAGCTGCTCCTGCTATATCCGAAAATGGATGGGAAAGAGATGTGAAGACCCAAGAGAACATAAACTGGACAACCATAACGACAATGTAAACCAAAGCCACCCGAAGTCATTAGTTTTGAATAAAATAACGCACAGATAATACCGAGGGGCTGTCCCGCTTTGGCAACCTTATTAAAATTTCTATTTATGGGTGAGTTAAGTAAGTACAGACCAGAAAGACTGCGACAACGGCCGCATTGGGAATTCATAAGATCTAAGTTCACAAACCAAATTTTAATATTGGAGTACCTATTTCCTCCGTTTCACAGGTTAGATGGATTAAAGGTGAGATGATTTTTACAAAATCTGACCGATCGATTTTGATAATACATATTGACTTATTATTTACATCAAGGAATAACAGATAATAACTCCAGCTCATACGTCTGGTGCGCCGGACCGAAGGAGGAAGGACACCCATCTAATACTTTAAGCAAAAGAATTAGAGAAAGAGCAGTCTCCCCGGAATAATAAAAAGGAACAAGGATTTGGTGCCAAATCAGCCCGCACACTGTTAAAACCTGCCACTAGCGCTAAAGACAAGACTTTGAGAAACATCATACCAATGCAGTAAATAGAGCCAGTGCCAAATGATTCAGCTTAGACAATACCAACACACCATCCTGAACAATGACCTCAGACTGCAAAATCAAGACACCAAATTTTCCAACAGTTATGGAGAAAGCCCAGAATTCTCTGTCATTCAACAACACAGAACTCAGCGATGAGCATAAGTCTGTGACCTTGCCTAATTTACATTACAACTATCCAGCGTTTAATGCGTAACAAAAAAATTGCATTTAATGGCTTATAGCTTTGAAATAAGGTAAGCCCTCAAACTAGTCCTGAAGAAGAATATCCCGGCCATGGCTCATGAGCAAAATGATGGTCTAAAAGGTTCAATTTCACAATACAACTAGGAATGGCTGAAACCCTAACTACCATCAAACAAGAAGTATACTTTGCAAGGTCAGCAGACATAGGGGTTGATCTTTATATCATTAACAAAATATTGATGGACAGGAGCACTAACGAACTCATCTGTGGTTGATTTAAACCCTAGACATCGTCTATGTATGGACGAAGAAGATAACAACGAAAACAGCATGTTACGCAGGAATTCTTCCCCGTAATGTCTCATGTGCTCATTTTGCCTCCAAGTTATCTGCGCTACATACCTACGTTTGCATGATGCTCACCAAAGACTCAGATCACTATGAAATTGTACTTTCAATAAACTCCAAAGGCGGGGTTCTTTAACTACTCACTGCTGGATAAACTTCCAAAACACCTTGACGAGTAAACCATTCTTTAACCACAAAATTGAAACATTAAATCAGAGATTGATGCTCTTAAGAATTTATTCGGAAGAACTGAACACCAAGAACACCTGATAGACCGGTTCAAGCGAACTCAAATGTGTGCTCATAAGTTTTGCGACCTTCCTCTAGGAAAGAATCCGATCAATCAAACAGTGCCCGTGCGAATATAAAGTTGAATGAATGAGTGAATGAATTATGTATTGGGGGTTTTGCACTGCGACCTATAGTGCCCCCTCTTAAAAATGAAAGAGCTCGCTCATCCTACAGTTCCTGCTCCAAATCTATTGCTCTTACGAATCTTAGTATTTGGGGCGCCTTCGGAGAGGATAGGTCGCGCTCTTCCACCTGGTATTGTCCTAAATGGTTTTTCCTTTGGTGCATGAGTGGACCACATCTTCCTAGTATGTTCGGTGTTTCCTCATGCATGTTGGAGAATCTACATGTGGCACTGCTTACCATACCAAGTAAATTTAGGTGTCTTCTAAGTTTACAGTTTCCTTTAGGACATCTGTTATTATTCTTAGGTTATTTCTACTTAAGTTAATGCAGTTTTCGAAACGTTGCTGGTTGTAATTGCCGAGAAGTAGTTTCGTGTGTCTCAGCTTTGGGAGTTCATTCCAATTTCAGGATCTGCTTGCCTCCTCTTCTTGTTGAATTTTGTTTTTGATGACATTTTCTCCTATTCTGTTAAAGGGGTTGATGCGCCAATTTTTGCAAAGGAGTCTGCTTCTTCGTTTCCATAAACCAGCTACCCAGCGAAGTGTGACCCTGTTCTGTTTGTCCAGTTCATTTAGCCGGCTCCTGCATTCCCACACCAACTTAGATCCGATGGTACATGAACTTAGTGCCTTGAGTGCCGCTTGACTATCTAACATGAATATAAAGTTAAAACTTTTGCTGAATACTTTGAAGAATACTTCAAACCAATTCCTTCGTGAGTTCCCAAAAGCAGTTAGTAGATAAGTAAAACTCAGCCAAACAACGTCGGAGATCGTACATTCTAACAATAACAATGCATCCAACTACCCTATAATCTACAATAAGAGAAAGAAGGGAAAATCTGCATAGACGCGATTAAAGGAAGTGAATATGACCGGTAAATATCACCAATTTACTACACAAAAGTTGATAGTGTTCTTAGCAATTATCCTCAACGATCATTGCCGTATTGAGCTAAGGATTCTCTGTACAACGAACGTAGTTACCCTTAGATGGGACCCGGGACATCGTGATATATACGGGAAGGAAGTGGTAGATGAACTGCTCAAAGACGGATCATCTATTGATCTAAGCCCAACAGATACCTCGGCACTTATGTATAGCATCAGAGCAAGAAAGAAGTTGATTTCGCCAGAATTTCCTTGAGGCTGCGGACATCAGATGGTCAACAATCCATACTTGTCGAATTTAAAGGAACTAGTGGCCGAATATTTCTAGGGAAAAAACAGAATATTTACTCAAGATAAGTAAGCGTAAGCTATAAATCTTATTGGCAACAATACAATGTGAACCCTAATAAGCAGAATGAGATCACTCGGACTTACTTGTGTAGAGTCAAGATGAAGAGTTGGAGGAGGGCGCATTTCACTTCCATTCTGAATGCCTCAGACTAGCCACAACTAGAAAATCAACCCTCGGGGAATATCACTATACGAATTGGGAGACATGTCTAAGATGCTACTAAAGAGCATCCCAAAATTCATTCACAATTGAGAATAGTTCAGGAATGCATCCAATACTTGATTTACCTTCCATAAACTTGCTGCTCTTCTACACACCTTACTTCCTGGGGAGCGCAATGGATCCATTGGGATTCGATCAAGATGACACTGTTTTGCCGTAGCATAAAGCCCTCTGATCTAATCTATCCTAATCATTCCCAAAAATTCCGTCAATAACTGCTTCTTCCCCAAAGAAGATAAACAACGAAGACGTCTCGTTATATAACCCAATTTTTTTTCTGTCCAGTATTAGGAAGATAAAAGTACGGCTCAAATCTTTCTGCAACGGCAACACCCTTATTCCAGATATGAAATCTATATTCTAGAAGAAACAGTTCCCACCAACAGCATCCACCCTTTAATTCCAATACCGTTTTGCCTTCAATATTTCACTGTTGGATATATTCTCGACATTGAGAAAGACCTTGTCCACAAATTTCGCCAAATCGTTTATTGTGATACCTCACTTACAAGTACGACCATAATCACCGATAAAATACTACAAGAAGATCCGAAGCTCATAGAAGTTCTGTGCTGTCAAATTTGAATCAGTACATATGTTTCAGACGATCAAACAGCTGCAGGATTTAAAAAAGACGGTAAGTCATAAACTTCAGGATAGTCTAACAGCCTAAAAAGTTGGAATACATCTTTCATTCAAGTATAAAAAAATAAGTAAATTTGATAGCGGGACATCTCGTGGTGCATCAGGGCCTGGTGACTTACAACTCGCATCCATTCTTGTCTTCCTATTGTTGGCAGGAATCGAGGGGACCTAAAATATTCTGCTGGCTTAGATGAAACGAACGTTCCGCGACACTTGGAAACTTTTCAGTTCCTTGCAGGAGGTTGTACTTATGAAATTGTTCTCTTTTGGCTTTAAGCGACAGCTCCGAGGAATCGAACCTAGACTCATCCACCAATGAGAAAACATAGCTTCTCCCTATCTGGCAAAGAACCACGAGCTATGGACATCTTCGAGAGGAAAATCTTGCAGATCTGCACAGGCATGCCACACTACAGGATACGTATGTACAAAACACGTCAGCAACGAGAGATTCTATGAAGAGCCCAAGATATCTCAACCTGCAGATACCTCATCCAATATGGAAGAAGTCTGACCTCATTATTATTGTAAGTAGGACTTTTATATCGTTACAGCGCCCATTTTCGATTTTTCGTTGGTCCTTCCCTGAGTACTGTGTTGCACCTAACAGCAGCACCGGTGCAAATGTTTGCAAAGTGCATCAGAACCAGAACCATCTCGCATTTGTGATGGACGGGTGTAGGTTCCTTTAAAACAATTATTCTGCAAAAAAAATCTAAAATAAAGAAACCCTGCCAACGACAATGAAGAGAACAAGGACATAACTTAAGGTGTGAAGGCATGAATAATTCATTTTTAATAACGCTCCCGACGACAACACGACGTGAATTGGACAAACAAAAACCCAGAGAGCGGCATGTCTCCGTTGTTGTAGTCATCTTGGGAATCGCATAGCGTTGCATCGTATAGGGTCTTAACCTGTTACCAATGCCGACACAACATCGTAGTCGGTCGTCGGTTTTCGTTGTTTGGGGAAGACTAAGGGTTGGGCTGGCTGAGGCATATAAAAGGTGGATCAAGAAAACTCCACGGAATAGAAAATTTGATTTGTGGCTGATGGGATGCGGTGAATGCGAAACAGTTGCATTTGGAATGAATGAATGGAGCCGCTGCTGCTGTGGTGGTGCGGCTGCTGCAGGCCATCCATGGTTTGTGTGCGGCTCTCTAAGCTGGAACTTGTGGAGCTCCCAATCCCGCATTCCAAGGGGCTTTAAATTGAATTTGCATTCTGTGCCGCACACGGTGCGGTTTGTTGAGAAATCAGTGGTGTGGCAAGGCTACCAACACCGTAGGCGATGACGGTGACGACGACGGCAAGGACAACGGTCTAACGCCGCCGCTGCCACTACCTATATCCAATGCAAATGTGGTGCAAAGTCCTTCTCTCGGCCGGTGGTTATATCGAAAGCAAGTTTGGTGGTCGGCCATGATGGTTATGTTTAAAATTTCAAATGCAGAAAAGTGGAATTTTGTTTGTTAGAATTTTTGGTTGAATGCTTTGAATTCCTTAGCATTGAATTTTTGTTTGCAATGCAATGGTATTTGCTTGAATCTCGCAGGAATATCCTCCTGGCCATAGTCGCAATATTACCGTGGGTTTATTTTTAATCAAGGTGCCGTACTGCCGTCATTGTGAGACAACAACATGGCTCCGTTCTCAACGGATCAAGATTTTGTTTCTGTTTTGTGTCGGACGACAATTTCGGCAGCAAGTACGGTACATAGGTACAAGAACAGCTGAATGCAAATTGAGTTCAATTTACAAAAGCAATTGTTTTAATAGTGAATACAAAAGTTGGGAGGTAGTACAAATTCTCTCTAAGCCTTCTATCGGGGCGGTATTATGAATGGTTTTAAATTGCATGAAACAAAACCGATAATGTTTTGTATTTCTAGTTTTTCTACGTCTTCATCTTAAACAAATAGGTGTGTAATATCTTTTCGAGGTTTCAAATTTCTAAAGTTGTAGGGTTTTCCTTTCATGTGGCAGTCAAGGAAGATTAGATCACATTTTTCCAAGGTTCAAACAAAAATATTGAGATTGAAACAGTGAGTTTTTGAACAAATATATTGTGGTGCAGTAGGAAGAAAATGAAGAGAAAGGGTCATGTGGGTATTTAAAACTGTAAAATTTACTTTACAATACAAATTTCTAAGCTTTGACAGGTTATTGCGGCCATATTGTTGAAGCTATATCTGTCTAATTGGCTGCCTACTTGCTAAGTTAACATGAAGAGTACTAGCGTTTAATAACATGTGCAAATGAGTAGGTACATTTTAAACATTTTAACATTTTGTTCGAACAACATTTTGCGTGCTTCGTCAATTTTACGGTCGCCATAATTGTCCTTCCGAGAGGACAATTTGCAAACGGGTGAATAAATTCGAGTCAACCGATTCCCCGACACCCGTGCCTTAACGAAAACCAAGATCAGTGAAAAATATCGCCGTTGTCCGTGAGAGTGTGCAGAAGAATTCGAACTCGGCCGTTCGTTGACCACAAGTTGAGAATATTGCGTCATCACTCAGGCCTATACCCATAGAAACTTCAGCTGACCCAGGAGATCAGAGTTAACGACGATATAGACAACTACGTTGTATTAACTAAATGAGCTCTCGAGCAGTTGGTATATAGTAGACCCCGATTTCGTTCGAAAAATCATATTCAGCGACGAGGCCCATTTGTTGACCAATGGGTTTGTCAACAAGCAAAATTGTCGAAATGGGGCGATCAAAATCCACACAAGATAAAATAGGCTGGCGGTATCATTAGTTCTAACTTCTTTGAGATCGCTGGGAAGTCCATCACGGTCAACAGCGAGCGCTATAGGTCTAATGATAACCAAAATTTTGTGGCCTGAACTGGATGATGTGAGATTATAACGACATGCGGTTTCAACAGGATGGCACTGCATGCCAAAAAACCCGTGCCAAAATGCACAATATTCGTGAGTGATTACCGAACAATGATATCTTAAGTGGAACCGATGTGAATTGGCCACCGAGATCTTGCGATTTCATCCCTTTAGACTGCTGGAGTTTTCTTCAATTACTAATCTAAGCAAATAAGCCACAAACTACCACTGCTCTGAAATGAAAGCCAAAATAATCAATGCCATGGGTCAAATTCAGTCTGATTTATGCGCCAGACTTTTGGAAATTTGGACTTTTCAGATGCGTGTCTCCCATCACCACCGGCGCGGTGGTAATATTTAATATGTTGTATTTTGCACATAATGGCAAAGAAGGGGCTTCTAAATAAATACCAAAGTTAAATGATATTTGACTCACAATTATTAGTTTTATTCAAATTAAAAGATAGAAACTGCTTAATGGGAAACCTTTTATTTTAAATTAGAAAAGGAGCTATTTTGTAAAAAGGTAACAAGCCCTGTTCTAGTTTTCCTTCCGGATTGAAAAGCAGTGTACTCAACTTCGAACGAATTCGCCTTCCAATGTAGCCAACATTCAAATTGTATTTTATTTTTCTTCACATTCCACTGTCAGTGACAGCAGGAGAATACTTCAAAGCACCTAAAAAACAGCAACTTAATCCACAGTTTTAATATTAGGTGTGTTTTTTTCGCAAGTCCATATAGAATTGTAAAAAAAACGACATCGGGATTTAGGAGCTTTTTTTCGACATAGCTGGAAGCACTGTGTACGCTATGACATTTGTCAGCTTATTGACGACTAGCATCAACCAATCCAAAAACGTCACTTTTGACGTCTCTGAGCAAATTATCGATAACATATAGATAATACCATTTTGGCATCACCATTTTTATCGGGTCTTAGATTAACTCTCGAAAATTATCTGGTCTTAGCTAACTCTGTATAGATTTAAGTAGTTATTGCATTTGCATGTAAAGCGCTTAGTCCCGATGTCGTTTTTTTACAATTCTATATGGACTTGCAAAAAAAACACGCCTATTGTTTTCTGACTCAGATACAGATATATGTTGAGTATCTCAAATTGGTATTTCGATAGTGAAGCGACATTACGTCATATCTGATGTCCAAATATTGTGATTCAAATATGTTCAACACGATAAAAAAGGCACAGAGAAAATACGATTAACTAGTAATAACTTCATCGAAGCAACCGGGAAAGGTACAGTCATCATCAAAACGCTATGGGCACAATAACTGTGAGAGACGTGTTGTACGTTTCTGGCTAACAGGGGAATCTTATGTCAGTCAATAAAGCGGTTAGTAAATGATGTGGAGCATGCCAATCGAACGTTGTGTGAAATGGCCAGAAGTATTCAACTTCATGCAAGTCTTGACGAATCGCTATGGGCAGAAGCAGTTGCTACATAAGCTTATTTGTGAAATAGAGCGCCAACAAAAATTTAAGTCGACAAGACACCGTATGAAGTATAGACGCGCAGAAAGCCGATGGTGCACTATTTGAAAATATATTGGCCCTCCTGCAATTGCATTAAATAAACTGAGAGGAACGAAATGTAATGTTTCGTTCATCAGACTTGTTCTGAGTCATTTCACAAATACCAATTAGGTTCGGGACGATTAAGATTGAATGAACGATTGAAAAGATGGAATCATTGAACCAATCATTCATTGATTGATTCGATTTTTCAAAATGAACGATTGGCACAGCTCTAACAGAATGGAGGGAAGCTAAGAAGAAGACGCTCATTGCGAATAAAACTTGGTCTCCAGTTGAGCTACCCAATGGAAAGAAGGCCATAGGTTGTCGTTGGGTCTTCAATATAAAAATAAATATCTATGGAAGTAACGCACGTCTTAAGTCCAGACTTGGTGCCAAGGGATGCAGCCAACAATACGGAATTAACTTTAGGCCAGGCGCGCACATTCAATTTTTAGTTTCGCAACTGGTTAGTTGCTAAAATGAAACATATGGGCTTAAATGGGACACCGCGCACTTAGAGCAACTCGATTTGAGCAACTAAAAATTTTGTGTTTTGACACAAACTAAACGATTGCCTTCGCAACAGTTGAGCTGTTTTCTATAAGAGCAAGAGAAAAAAAAGAGTGTGAGCGTGAGTAAAGAGTTGCCAGTGCGCGGTTCTCTTTCAACTGGTGATTAAACTATTTGATTTCGATCACAGTTGCCAGTACGCGGCTATCCTTAAGCAAACTTTTTCGCCAGTGGTTCGTTATGTCACAATTCGAATTGTGATTTCATTGTAGGCAAAGCATCGAATGTTTCTTCATCAGATGGATGTGTTCATAGCTTACCTTAATAGTCAGTTGACGGATGGACGAGTGCTTAAGCTAAAAAAGCGATTTATGGACTTAAGCAATCTGGTCGTGCATGGGGTTCTAAGCTCGATAGTGTGCTAAGAAACGTTGGATTTTTACCTTGCGAAAGTGATCCTTGTTTGTACAGGAAATACAATGAAGGTTATTTTAACTTAATAACCGTATACGTTGATGATTTAGCCAGTTCGAGCAAAGAGTATCTAAACAAAATAAAAGCTAGGTTAGTCAGCAGTTTTAAAATGATGGATAAGGGTCCACTTCAACATAACCTAGGTACGGAAATTGAATTCGAATGCGAAACTGGTTCGACTGTTGTTGGACATAAACAAAACGTAAAAGACCTCATTGGGAATTAAGATACAGAAAATTGTCGACCTTTTGTAACCCCTCCAGATGTTGTTTTTCAAGTCAAATGTGATAACGAAAATTGAAAGAAGATCCGACCAAATATCAATCTATAATTGGAGCGTACATGTATTTAGCTATTTCAACACGGCCAAATATCATGTATTCTGTTTGCAAACTTGCGCCGCGAAATACTAACTCACATGCTGAGCATGAAGTTGGTGCAAAGCATATTTTTTCAAAAACAATTAATATTTCTGTTGGCTAGGAGTATTCTAAAATAAAAACCTTGAGTATAGTTACAACACATTAATGTTATGCTCTCTTAATAGCCGTGTTTTTGCAAGATCAATTTTTGCTTTTGATTTCAAGTGGGATCCATTTTTTAAAATCCAACATGTATAAGTGAATTTAAAGACATTCTCTTATTTAAAAAGTATGGAATATCCCTAAAGTTCTAAGACTAAGTAGCAGTTTTTCTTTGACTTTTCGCAGAGCGTGAATACTAGCGTAGTGTTAAAAATTATTTCAGTATTGGATGTTGTTCACTTATTTTGTTATATTAAACCACAAACCCTCTGCATCCAATCTCATATTAGAGGTTTTGATGAAATCTCTTGCCAAATCTGGGTATTTTACCACAAAACTTACAAAAGCTGTAAACTGTGAGTTCTTAGTATAAATTTCCTCATGTAGTTCAAGAGGTTTAAAATGTTCTTAGAGACTCCGAATTAAAATTCGTCAACCAATAACAAAACAAATTAAAAAAGTCAAAATAATTTAGTGTTGTTGCGGAATGTCAAAATTTCGTAGCATATTTGCTGAAATCATTGGCAAAGAAATTTTGACAACTTTGCGAGCTGGCGAATAAATAAATTGACAGCTTGACACTTGGAAAATAATGAGGAATAGAAGAAACTTAAGCTGCATTTAGACTTTTGGTGTTGTGCTCTGTGTACGTTGTTCGTTGTTGGTCGTACGTGCGGAATACCGAGAATGTAAATGATAAAAACGAACAACGAACTAAGAACGAATGAAGAATGTGCAAATTCAAAGGAGCTCGGAAATTTTGGTGTTCGTTGTTACCCGAAGACATGTGCTTAAATGCGAAAACTGCTTAAATGAACAATGTTTTCCAGTGCCGTGTAACTCGTAGGGACCTTTTTGAATTTATTTTAATAGTGAATGGAGCTTTAGAAAGCTTCATTATAAATTTTGGTACCCATAGGTAAATAAATAAAATATTTTGTCAATGGGTTTTATCTTTCTAGTATGAATAATAATACTTTAGATATAATAACCAGAGAAACATGCAAAATAGGACGACATCATAATCATTTATAGCGGTAGTTTAGAAAATAAAACAAGATTTGATGCGATAGATGTTTCCTTTTCAGCAAGCAACCATTTGGCCAACAGGATCTTCTTTTTTTTTTTTTTTTTTTCTCAACTATTAATAGTGCCGCCACTGTCAACAATGTGTTGTTATCCATTTTGTTGTTAAGAACGAAACAAAACCGAATTAATGTAAATGCTTCTTGGTTGTTCGTTGTTGAGAGAAGAACGAACAACGAAAAACGTACAGCGAATGAAGAACGAAAATCTAAATGGGGCTTAAGGGCGAATAACGATATAGAGCTTTCAGCTAGGGATGTTCATGGAAAAAAAACATCGATGTTTTATTCGATGTGATACTCGTACATCGTAACCTTACATCGATGTTTGTCGATGCATCGCATAAAAACATCGATGTTTTCGATGTATCGAATGAAAAAATAAAATATTTTTTTTTATGAGTTTTATTCAAAATAAGATTTTATAATTTTATATTAAATAAGTTTCATTATATAGCAATCTTAAGGATTATAAAAGGGAAACATTAACAAACATATTATTAACGAATTTCAGAACAAGTTTTGTCTCAAAGCATGTTTAGTGAATGCTTGAAGTTGCATATTTTCCCAAACTTGGCACTATTATCGAGAGATTTGACATCTAGAAGACACAATCTTAAATTAAATTTCGGTTTGACTTAATTATAATATGGGCGTTATTATTTTGAAATTAAAAATCCCAATACTTTTGTTCTAAGCTTTGCATAGATACTCGTAAAATTTTATTTACGCGACTTTTGAAAAAAGTCTTTCTGATGGCACTGAGCAAGTCAAGTATTTGTACGCAATTTTGTAAAGTTTTGGGAATTGTTGTTTGTAATTGGACCTATTTCCAAAGGGTTTTCACTGAGACGACCAACAGGTGCCCTCAAGTACACGGAAAGCTCATCACAAACACTTTCTTCATTTTTGTTGGTTTTCCAGTTTTTGTGAACTAGTTTGTGATCGTCACTCCAAAGGCTGAAATCTTCGGATATTTTGTCCGAACTATCAGATTCAGATTCCATTTGCTCTTCATTTAGTAGATCTTTCTTCATTAATTCTTTAATTTTTTGAATAGCTTGAGCACAAGCTAGCGGGTCTTCAAAATGAAGTTTTTTTAACCGCTGTTGATTTCTGTCAGAATAAGCTTATGCACTTGCAGTACTAACGGTTCATCAATCACAAGCGATTCGGTTAGGTACTGTGACTGTGAGTTGAGTGTGTATTGTACGATGCTTGCTTTATTCAATATGGATCGAATGAAATACACCATCAAACTGATACATAAATTGAAAGAGAAGAGATGTATCGGTAAACTTAGAAAGGATGCGAAACATCGGATTTATTCAATACATCGAATAGTAAACATTGATGTTTTTTGAGCAACCATACTTCCAGCACTCTCAGATTTTGTATGCTTTAAAATGGAGTGCGTTCGAGGTCAAAGCCTCTTATTCTTTGGACTCAAAGTAAGGTGGAACAAAACGGCAGGATTATTATTAGATTGTACAGGAACAGAATTAAATACAAAAAACACCTCTCGGGAACTAGGGTTCTCCACAATAAAAAGAAAAATTCTTAGTAAAAATAAAAAAAAAATAATAATTCGCATTTTATTTTTTTATTTTGGAGTTCTTTCCTCTATTTTCTTTCTGAAGCTCGGCGGCAGATTTTCGTTATAGTAGATATTCTCAACCTGGCAGTTTTTCGGAACCCTCATTATTCACCAGTATATAAAACGAACCGAAATTCAGAACACCTCTGTTTTTAAAACGAAAGTATTTTTGAACTTAATCGAAAATCAGAGCAGGAGTGAGTATTCAAATATTTAAAATCTTTTCGAACTAACAAATTCAGTTATAAATGGGTGATTCTACAAACAATGGAATAAAATAATACAAATTTCGGCACGACATTTTTGGAAGCCAAAAGTCGTAAGAATTGTTCTAGTTGATCCTTAGAACGTCTCTTTGCGTTGTTGAAAGCGGCCAGTAAAAAAAATAAAAAATGACGATTTTATGGACATTTTTTGAAAAAGGATGTTCAGGGGACTGAGGTTTTTTTTAAGGTGACTGAATAAATCTTTAGTTTTTTTGTATTTTCTCTTGGGTACACACTGAAATATAGAAATTAAATTTAATTAGCCTTAATAAACATACAAATTCATGGTTAATACATAATAACTTAGCATTTTATTAAAAGAAAATAATATATTACAATAAATTTTTTTTTCTACTTAGAATTAATTTAAAATAAATTATATTCTTTTTAAAAATTTTAAAAATATTTCGCAATGAAGTTCGAAGTTCAACATAATTTAAAAATTCTCAGGTTTCTGAATAAAATATCATTTGTTTATTTATTAGCCAGGGGACTGAGACCAGGGGACTGAGGTTTTTCATGGTTTTTGCGCAAAAAAGATATTAAGGTTTTGCTTAAAAAATCAAAAAAATATATATAATATTACAGTTTTATCAAACCTATACTATACTGCTAAAAAAGATGCCTACTTACATATAAATTTGTTTCGTAAAAACTCACCAGAGGACTGATAAACTAAACGGACAATCCACGACTTCATGCACAAATGTCTTTTTCACAATACTAACATAAGAAACAGAATCGAGTTGCACCATGATTTTATTGTAAGGAGACTTGGTACTTCAAATTGCCAGTGCTGGAAATCCGATCGACATCCTAGTTTTTGATATGTTCGACTGTATCAATATGCCAGGGGACTGATACAAAAAGTGGGGGACAAAGTTTAATTAAGTTTTTTTGTAATAAAATAAATTACTAAAAAATATTTATTTATTTCGTAGCAAAGATGTATTATTTGGCGTAACTTCGGTGGGATTCATTTTAGTATGAGACCTGAAATAAGAGAACGGTAATAATTTTTCTTTGCGAAAACGTACTGGGGACACGTCAGGGGACTGAGAATCGGACACTTTGAAGAATTTTTTGAGCAATATAAAATAAGGTCACCCTAATAATATTGTTAGGCCAGGTAGATATCAGTCAGATTTAATTTTATAAAAAAAATCAGATTAAATAATTGAACGGATTTCAAAATATTTCTGGGGCCGCCGAAAATTCCATCGTTTGTAGAATCACCCAAATACAATTTAGATAAATGTTTTGTTTTTTTTTTTTCTTTTCAGAATACAGTCAAAAAATTTTTGATAAAAAGAACCTTAATGAATTTGATAACACTTGAGAGAACCGTTTTCATAACGTCAGCATGACACGCATATCAAACTCTTAATAAAAAAAAAAACCTTCTTTCATCAAAAGATCAATTGGAATCAAAATTGGATTTCGCTTTTATATGATTGCACATTCCACGTGTCAGAGTAATGATTTCATTTCATTTTCTCCATCTACGTTACCAATTTAAAATGAGATGCAATATTCTTACTTTGTTACATTTGACGTTGTATAAAATACGTATTGCCGTGTGCCACCCTTACCAGATAGATACTGTTAGCCTTAACAACTATTCTATACTCTATACTGATGCCAAGCCCACATCAACACTGTGCCTTACCTGTAGCGGAAACGTGATCCAAGTGTGAACAGTTCCGATGATTGCGATGATGACTGAATTGGTGCAACCCTCACCAGGCGAAAGAATGCATGATGCTCAACGCAGCACCGCCAAAGGTGTTTGCACGCTGACTTCCTTGGTGTCTCGAAGCCGTACGTGCTTAATTCATTCTGCAAAATGGAAAAGACAAAATTAAAAAATAGAAAAAAAGAACTGATGACGAAGACGGGTGATGAGTTTTTTTTTTGTTTGTTTCGTTTTCGGGTTTATTGTCAGAATTCTTTGAGAGATTGCTGAAATCCTTTTTCTCTTGACTGTGTACTCGTAAGTGTGAAAGAAGTTTAAGGAAAAAATTTCACAAGAATCAAGTTTCTGGAACAATGTACCTGGTAGCTGTCTTTTGTAAAGTTTTGAGAGCTATGTATATTCCACTGAAATGATGATTAAGCTATTTGTGAAGGAGAAATCTTCAATACCTAGTAAAGCTTTTGTATTTGTATTGTGCGGCAAGAATTAAGTCTGGGGTGTTTGAGTACGTACCGGGAGTATTGGGAGAGTGCGGAACACACTATTGAAATTAGTTTTTCCTCTTGTACGATAAAATGGCAACATTTCACTATAAATTCCGTGTGATTTAATAGGCAATCGTTCCATCTTACCCTGCGCCTCTAAAAGCAATTTTGATTTCTATCTTTATTCCAGCAATGATTGCGGACATTTTTATTTATGCTTTGACTCGAAAAATTATTGCAAAGACAATAATATTGAAAATTGAATAGAATCAGATATAATTCATAGCTAGGAACTGGAACTAAACCTATGTACATGTAAAGGCGAAAACCAGCAAAAATTTCAACCGAACTGACATTAGACGTCAAAATTTCTGTTGCATTGCCGATTTTCTGAAATGAAAACTCAACTGAGGAGGGACAACTTCTACGATCGATTAAAACATTAAAGAGGGAAATGAAAACAATGAGCGGTTAGAAAATTTCTGCAACGCCAACTACCTTGTCATCGAAAGAACCTGTTTGAACATCAGACAAGTGCAACTACAAAAATCGAAGATGCTGCAGTAAGACCTTTTATGATGTTTCCAAGAAGCTTATAAAAGAACATAGCTCCAAATAGCATCATGTTGAAAGCGTGAACGTCTTACTACTTTTATCAGATGAGGATGAACTCAGGGGATGGAAAGAAAACCCTTTGACAGTGCTAAACCATATACTCAGTTACGTGAATTTTTGGATCTCAAATGAGCTATCTGGAATACCAAATCCCCGTATTCACACTGCCTCCCCCCACATTAATACAGAAATTGCAGCTACAATAGCGCAATTAATCCTTAAGAAGAAAAAAGCGGTTGGCACTCACGGAATTCCCACCAAATTTTTGTATTATGCCCCTAAATCTAATACCTGTACATCCGCAGAGCTATATAATCTCTTTATAGGTACTGCATGGGATAATGGGTGTTTCCTGGAGTTGTGAAACCAATTCGAAATTGCCGAAGAAGGGCAACCTTATGTATTGAGGAAACTGCTGGGTGATATGCTTTCTCCGTGAATCTGGAAAAATAACCCTGAAAAAAATCAAAGAACACACGAATCGACTCTCGATGTTGAACAAGCATCAGGATTCCGTGCTGGATCCTCCTGCATCATCCATATTAATGCCTTGAAAATCATTGTAGAGCAATGCATCGAGTTTCTAAATTTTACCGACTTCGAGAAGGCTTTCGATAGAGGTGAATAAGGTAGGAATTTCGTATAAAATTATCTATTTTCAAGGCTACGTACAGAAGTGAAAATGTCGTTTGCTACATAATGGCAAACTATCAGAAGCTTTTAAAGTCCAAAGTGGAGTTCGTTAGGGTTGCACTTGATCACATTTTCTTTTCCTGGTATAAACGAATGAGACCAATCGACCATGACATATTACCTGAAACATCTTGCCTATTCTGGTGACATCTATTTGCCCATGCACAGAGTTTTGGATCCAAGCCAGATAAACCAAGCCACGCGGGCACGGGAAAAGGAATATAAAGAGCACAGAAGAATAGAAAAACGGCTTCACAGACAAAAAAAAAATCAGCCTGGGAGAAGAACCTAATCTGTGAAATAGTAAATAGCCGAGAGCGAGGTCCGCACCAGGTGCGGAAGTTCTACATCGACATGACGCAGTACACACCAGGCTGCACATACTGCAAGGACGGAGGGGCAAATCTGATCACCGATCCTGAAAGCATACTGGAGCGATGGGAAGTGTATTTTAATGAATTGCTAAATGGACCACTGCAGAAGTGGAGGCTCCACTACTTCAAGAAGAATACCCTATGTTGCCGCCACCAAGCATAGAAGAGGTTGAGAAGGCTATAGGCCGGCTTAAGCAGAATAAAGTCACGGGAGCCGATGGCATACCAGCCGAATTATTTCATCACGGCGGGCCAGCCTTACGTCAAGCAATTCATGATAGTATAGTACAGGTATGGAAGCAGGAAGAAATGCCAGAAGACTGGCGAAAAGGTATAATATGCCCCATACATAAGAAGGGAGATGTCACAACGTGCAGCAATTATAGAGGTATCACATTGTTAAGTACCGCCTATAAGATACTCTCCTCTATCCTACAAGACCAAATAACCCCATACGCTAAATCCATCGTCGGACATTATCAGTGTGGTTTCATTCCAGGCAAATCAACAACTGATCAGATCTTTACCCTTAGGCAGGCGATGGGTAGAACTTTCCAAAGCCATGAGAGAATTCGGCATCCCAAATAAATTGACACGACTATGAAGGTTGACCATGACCAACGTAACAAACCAATTAAAAATAGCCGGATTGCTATCCAGGCCAATCAACATCTTTAATGGACTCCGACAAGGGGACGGTTTGGTCTGCCTCCTCTTCAACCTGGCGTTGGAGAAAGCAATCAGTGACTCTGGCACAGCAACAAGAGGGACCATCTTCAACAGGTCCAGCCAGTTACTGGCTTACGCAATCGACATCGACAAGCTGTACACGATTCCTTCATCCAGATCGAGCAGGCGGCACAAAATCTGGGGCTGCACATTAGTGAAGGTAAAACAAAGTATATGGTGGCGTCGAATGCGAGAGGAACAGTTGGTCAAACATTCAAGGTAGCGGAGCACGAATTTTAAGTGGTGCAATCCTTTAAATACCTTGGGTCAATAGTAGCAGCCGATAACAATATAGAAGAAGAAATACGCGGGCAGCTTCTCAAATCCAACAGAGCCTACTATAGTCTGTCAAAGCTCTTCAAATCCAGAAATCTCACCATAACTTAAAAACTGCTGCTGTACACGACCATAATCCTGCCACTACTCACATATGGATCCGAGACCTGGTTGCTTAGCAAAAGGCACTCCGACCTCTTAGCTGCGTTCGAAAGAAAAGTCTTAAGGAGAATTGTTGGTCCCATATATGAGTAAGGACGATTCCGGAGGCGGTACAATCAAGAATTGTACGCAATCTACCTGGCGTCGACTAGAGACCGGGACAGGTGGAGAAACTTGTTGAAAGAGACCAGGACCGGAACCCGGTTGTCGAGCCGATGATGATGATGATGATTCAAGGTATAGAAAATTAATGTTTATAGCAGTAATGCCTAGCTGCGATTATTTCATTCCAAAGTCAGGGAGAATTTCGCATCCCTTGAAAAGAGTTGAAGAGAACTAGGCGGGTTGCAGAAAAACAAACAAGATGGCGCGCATGGGCTGTTGACACTCTATGGTTCTCGAGGGGTTCCAGGAACTAAGTGGTAGCATATTCTTCTTATGCAATACAAAGCTTTGTAAGAAAATAAGATGAAAAATTTCAAAAACGGTAATAAGCTGAGTTGCAATGTCTGGAATACGGATTGATAAAAATCATAAACAGGTACTAGTCCTGGGTTTGATTCGCTTCTACATTTTCCATAATTTCCGACCAAAGTCTATTCCTATAAACAAGTTAATGATGCCAATCGAACAGTGGAGGAAATATTATCAATACTAACAAACTTCCCGACCTACATTCTGCTCTTTATGTTTACTTTTACAAGTACATTTGAAAAAAAGGATGCAATTAAGAAGCATTGCAAATATAGTTCAGGAGTGCCTTTTACGAGGTAGATATGACTACCCTGAAAACAGTGCTAGAATTAACAAAACAAAATATTTTGACAGACTGCGAACCCCACCACATCCATTCTGTAGGATTTTCCTTGAAATGAAAAAACGGTCATGCACATATTATTATGTCCTAACAGAATAGCGAGAAGCACTCCGCCGTATGCAAAGTGTATACTTGGCACCGAAATCATCCGTCTGTGAAAGTCTGAAGGCCACCCGACAGACTAGAAGAATTATTTTTCATCTTGACACTCTCTAGAGCGAAAGAGTTGTTCCAGAGACTGATGAAGATGATAGGAAGACATTTTGAATTTTTCTCTCTTTAAATGTACCAATGTCCATTTTTTTTAATAAAATATAAATGGTTAATACCTAATTAAATCTGAGTCATGCCAGTTTAAAAAACTCTCATAAACTACTAGTCCTATTTAAATCCCACACAAAAACCGTCCATTCTCACAACCAGCTAATGGAAGTTCATCTTTTTTTTTCGTGTTCTTTTTTTTCACCCTACTCGTGTTTCGCTTCGAAAACTTTCTGATTTGTCGCTAAAAGAAACGAAAGTGTATCCTTAAGGAATTCTCCTGACGACAAAAATATTAAAATAATCCAAACATCAACCAACTGAACACAACTGAAGTAAAAGGAAGCTGAAAGTATGAGTAAGGGAGAAAAAGGATACTCGTTGAAAACAGTTAGGTAGAGATAGGCAAAGATGCGAATAGATGGTTATAAACATGACGGGACATTTACATTTTTATCGCAGATCCTCAGCATAAAATAGCGTCCTTTGTAGTAAACTTTAGCTATTCGAGGCCAATAGTAATGAGCCACTGTTGTCTTGTTCCTAAGGACAACTATCCCACTCGGTGTAAGTCCAAGAAAGTACTCAACGCTGTCTTCGCCCTGTGAATAAAAAAGAGGAAAAGTTAGGATTTCATTCAAAAAAGGAAATACAAAAAAATATAAAATATTCAGTGAAAAACTTAAGGACGAAGAATAACATTCTGTTTGTCATTATTGCTTTAAAAAAAGTACCGAAGAGAAACGATGATGTGGTGTTAATTTTGCCAACACCAAGTTATCAACCATTTTTGGAATTTCAGAGAAAACAGTTCCCTTAACGTGTTCGATGGTGTCCCAAAGTCGATCGATATAGATACTCGTAGAACTTTGTATTCGTCATGAATTCTAAGTTTCGGAGAAGTTTGTTTATTTGGTGGATGATGCGGATGAATTTGCTGGTTTGAGTTACAGCGGAAATTGTGAATTAAAATTCAGTTAAGGAACCTGAGGGTGTCTTGGTTGAAGAGGTTTGATTTTTTTTCAATTGAATGCGTTTCATAATTCTATTTGTAAGAGTATATCTTTTTGAAAGGGAGATTTGGTAGGTATTATGTTAATTAGTTTAACCTTAGTCAAAGGAATAAATTTAAATTTTAATGAAAAAATTTAGGAAAAAGCTTCAAAGTCAGCTAATACCTACAGTTTTTTCTTAGAACTTCAGAGAATTATTGTACAGAATTTAAAAATTTAAAAGTCTCTTTTATAATGTTTAACCGAAAATTGACGGACACATCAATCGAAGGTCGGCTAGAAATAACAATTCACATCGCTGAATGAACTCTTTAGGTTGTTCTTGGTTTGACATAAATTTTGTGTAAGTGCTGGATCTGGGTTAGTACCGCTTGGCATAGCGGTTAAAAAGTTGGCCTGTCATGCAGAAGGTCTAGAGTTCTAACTCATCCGCTGCAATAAGTGTACTGCCATCTAGTGGTTTCTTTTTAAATCATAGGTTATCTTGACATTGACAGCTGTCTCCCGTCTGAAATCTTGACAGAAAGTGAGTATTATACCTCGAGGAACGAAATGAGTCGCTTTACACTTGAACAACGTTGGGAAATAGTGAAAACTTATTTCTAAAGTGAGTGCTGTGAAGCCCAAACTGTGCATTTTTTAAAAGAAGTTTTGGCAGAAATGGAGCACCCACTGCCTGCTGTATGCCAGTTTGTGCAAAAAGTTTATCAGACTGATATACTAGTGGTCACCACTCATGGTCTTCGTCGTCGTACGATGCGCATACGAGTATGAGACGCAATTTACGAGCATCAACTCGCCATCGATCTAAACAGCTCAACATTTCGCCTAGTGCCTGAGAAGAATTCTGAACAATTTAATCGCTTACAAGGTTCAATTGACTCAGCAATTAAAGGCGCCTGACCATCCGCTCCGTTATTGCTTCGCAGTTT
This sequence comes from Chrysotoxum bicinctum, assembly GCA_911387755.1. Classification (NCBI taxonomy): domain Eukaryota; kingdom Metazoa; phylum Arthropoda; class Insecta; order Diptera; family Syrphidae; genus Chrysotoxum; species Chrysotoxum bicinctum. The sequence continues at coordinate 203,278,712 of OU426988.1, forward strand.
GGGCCTTAGAGCAGCTTGAATTGCAACGTTTGAGGCGAAAAATCATCTTTTCTGAGGAAGCGCATTTTCATCTCGCCATATCTGGAACTCGGAAAACCCACACGTTATTGTCCAGAAGCCAATGCATTCACAGAGAGTGACAGTTTAGTGCGAATTGTAGAGTGTTGGGGTCATTGAACCATTTTTCTTCGAAATTGAGGCTGAGAACAACGTTTCGGTCAACGGTGTGTTACAGAGCCACGTTAACCGACTTTTTCTTACTGAAATTGAAGAAATGGACGATATCTGGTCCTTTCATGCAAGATGGCACGTCATGCAACAAAGCCTATGCCACAATCAATCTTTTACGCACCAAATTCCCAAATCGTGTTATCAGCCGTCTTGGCGAAGTCAATTGGCCGCCTAGGAGCTGCGATTTGACCCATTTTAAATGTTTTTTTGTAGCGAGCCGTGAAGGACCGATGTTATGCTTACAGTCCGAAAACGCTTCAAACATTTAAGACCAATATAATTCAGGCAATTCGAGAGCTACAGCCCGAAACCATCAACAAGCCATCAATAAGGTCCTGGAAAATTGGAGTGACAGAATGCACTACTGCGAAGCCAGCCAAGGCAGCTGCTTGAACGATGTTCTATTCCATAATCACATGGGAATGTGTGCTCTTATTAATGAAGCCATAATACAAGGACAAAATCTAATTTTGTTAATTTTATTGCATTTTTAAAAAGAAACTTGTATTTGTCTCTTGTCATGAAAAGTGCTGCTTATTAGCCGTTCGGAATCGGCAGAAAATTGTAGGTTCCCTCAACTTTATTCCTTGTAAGACGCACACCGTAATGGTTGAGGGTTGTAAATCAATTGGTCCTGGTTCTCTTTGAGCTGTTGCGCCAACAGCTGGAGCTAGAGATAAGGGAAAATACAAATTGAACTTGGGAAATGTTCATTTGCTTGATAACCCAACACAGGTAGAAGAAAGTTCATGATGCCCCAAAAAGCTTCAAGCTCATTTCAATATTATGGGAGCTCTTAAAATTTACATGTCGAATACGGGGCGTATTGAATTTTTAATGTGACGTACTGTATATGAGATATTGTTATGGAAAAAATTGGGAAGGTCTAAGCAACTTTTTCGAAACTTTAACCAGTCACTATAGAAACAACTATTCGCCTCAATGGAATGAAAGCTTTTATTCCTAATATGCCAAAAAACCGGAAAAAGTCGGGAATACACAATACTAACATTCGAAGAACAAAGTTCTTACATGACCAAAATCTATTGCAAAAAATACTTAAATGTGGTACTAAATGTAGTAAATGTGAGAAAATATTTTTGATCATCGGTACCAACACTCGTTCACAATAACACGCCTTTTGACAGTTCGCAAGAAAGAGGAAATTTTCTGCAAATTCTACTTAATTGTGATTCTTCCTGAACTTTAGGATCTTCTTTCAAACTCGTACAGTTGCAAGAGTCCATAGAGAACTTGAAATTCACAAAGCAACTGGTCCAATTTGTATATTCCTTTTAGTTCTGAAGAGGTGTTCTTCTTCGCTGGTAAAATCATTGCGTAAGCTTATTTTTCTGTCCTATTCTTGGGGCTCTTTCTGAGCAGATGGAAAACAGTATTTGTTCAAGAACTACTGAACCTTCTTTGCAAGGTATTGAAACTGCTGATCAATAATAAGGTTAAGAAATATCTCGAAGAACGAAAGCTCTTTAATGACCGACAGTAAGTCCTTCGTAGCAATAGGTCCACTGATGATCTGATGACCTATCACACCAAAATGTGGAACTAATCTTTACAGCATTTTGGGGAAACAATAAAGGCAATTGCATTAGATTGTTATAAAGCATTTGATAGAGTTGGACATGAAGGTCTTTTATCGAAAATTCGTGCATTTGGTATCGGTAAGTGTTGACGCCGAAATAGAAACTTTCGATCATCAAGAGCTAAAGCCAACAATAAAATTGCCTACTTTTAGGCACATGATAGACCTTTCCAAACGTTCAGTTCGAATTTTTGTCGACACTTTTAATTCTGATATTCAAACAAATTAATGCTGGTGTGCCCCAAGGTTTCATTTTGTCTCCGACACTTTTCCATATCTTCATACATGATCTCTTGTCTGAAACTTAAAATCCACTATATTGTTTCGCTCACACTGCACTATCAACTTTTTATATTCGTTTGCATGTTCATAACACTTTTCTCGGTTGTGGAACTGAAACGGCAACATACCGAGATCTTGAAAGATTTATATAATGGACAATCAAAATCCTCGTGGAATTTGATGCATCGAAAACACAAAGCTGTCTCTTGTCGACAAAGCGAAATATACCACCCATGGCATTTTCCATGAATGGTACTTGCATCAAAGAAGCTGAAAAGCTTTCTACTGTCGGAATGAATGTTACTGATCATCTCAAGGAATGATCAAGTATTTAATACAGCGAAATGCTTAGAAGTTTCTAGCAGATGCCATTTGTACTCTGACTGAGCTTCAAAGCGCTTGGAAGAGGACCCCAATTTAAGCCGAAAAATAATTTTTAGTGACGAGGCGCATTTTTGGACGAGTGGATGTGTTAACAAGCAAAATTTCCGTATAATATGTGACGACAAGAACCCCACGAGGCTCACCAGATGCCAATACTATAAATTTGCTTTAAAAAGTAAAAAAAAAAATTGAATTAAATTAAATTGTAAGTTGTTTTTAAATTAAATCTTAACTATTGAATTGAAATTGAATTTCCTTCAGCAAAATCTGTGAATTGTTTATCGTAGATTTTAATAAATAAATAAATAAATATTGGGCCAACGTGCGGCGTCATTCGTCCGTATACCTTTTTGAAAACCACGTTGGTCATGCGATCACCGTGCCACACAGCGGACACCAAGATTCACATACTGGCATGAACGATTTTTAGGGTAAAGTTATCTTTGGCAGTAAGTGGCGTAAATTGGCCACCAAAGACATGCGATTTGACCCCGCTTGACTTTTTCTTGTGGAGTTCCCTGGATTTGCGGTTCTATGCAAATTAGCCCCAACTGACCGATGCCGTTAAAGTAAACATAACACAGGCCGTCGCTCAAATTCAGACGGATATATGCAGGAGAGTAACTATCCGGTAATTATCCGGATCCGTGCCTCCTGCACCGTATAAAGCCAAGGTGGCGGCCATTTGAACGATGTCATACTTCATACATAATGGCACGCATGGACCTTCCAAATATAAAATAGTTTTGTCAATATCTCACACATAGTTTGTTATATTCCTTTTAAACGTCTACCCGCTCTTTTTTAAAAACCCTTTTTATGAGTCAAACATCCATCCAAAATTCAAGTATTACTCTTATGTTTGGGCAAGTCAGTACTCATTTAAGCCTGTTGGATAGAATATTTAACGGAACCCTAAACTTATTTATACCTAGTTATAGGAGACACATCCACTAATGAATCTTTGGTTTCTCTCCAAAACCGTCGTAACGGTTTATGTCTGACTAGGAGTGCTCATTAACTTGTTCTGATTTCAGCCGCACTACTAAAATGTGGAATATTTTGGCCGCCTCATTGAGATGGTTTCAAGAACAATGTGCATCGACATCTCCTATAAAATCCTCCCCACCTCACGACTAAAGGATAGACATAGCCCCTTTAGTGTGTGCAAATATGTAGTTAAATAAAATGCACGACTGGATCGCACGAACTTGCTCTTATGTAAAAGTACTTTGGAATTTAAGATATATTTTATAAATATAAAACATGGATTTAATGAGATAATAATGTTCAAATGCATAAAATTGCCATCTGGTTTCCGGAAAAGTATGAATTTATGCAAATAAACCTTAAAAAATCGTTTTATTATTAAATAAATTTTTTATATAAGAAATTTCTCTAAAATTTTTCAAGAAAAAAATGTGGGATGCGAATTTTAAGTATTTAATAATATTGGTTTTAGGAAATAATTTCAAAAAATAATCGTTCATAGGTTTTGAAGATATTGATTTAAATTTTTTTTTTTTTTTTAAAAACCCAATAAATATTTTTTCGAATATTTTTATATACAATATTATTTTAAACTTAAGGGGATTCCTGCTAAAAAATTTGGGTTAAAATCCTTAGAGCCGTTAATGAGAAAGTCGAAAATCAAAAAAACGGGTCTATGGCAGGTACCCCTAATAACATTTTGCCCCAAAATTTTTTTTGACCAAAATGTAGTCCATGTCCATAATATCACACTTAATTTTTTTCATCAAAATCGTTAGAGTCGTTTTCGAGATAAATAAGATTTTGCATTACGGGTGTATGGGGGATACCCTTAGTTTTGGAGCTAAAAAAAAAATTTCAATTTCTCCTCTAGGGAATCACCGAAGACCCTTAACTACCGAGATTGAAAGAAATAGGTCCAGTGGTTTAGGCTGTAGTTCGAGGTACAGACATACAGACACACTGAAACATGTTTTTTGTGTACTAAATTTTCCTTAAAATTTTTATAAAAAAAATTGATATGCAAATTGTTAGTATTTAATAAAATACATTTTAAAACGTAATTTAAAAATTTAATCGTGTATCGGTTTTCAAGATATTGAATTTTCAAAAAAAAAAATTTATTATTTTTTTGAAAAATCCAAAAACTATTTTTTCGAAAAAATTTTTAGTTTATATTTTTTAAAATGCAAAGCACCTCCTGCATAAAAATTTTGGTTAAAATCGTTAGAGCCGTTGGTGAGAAATTCGAAAATCAAAAAAACCGTTCTATGACAGGTACCCCTAATAACATTTCCCCCCAAATTTTTTTTTCACCAAAATATAGTCCATGTCCATAATATCACACTTAATTTTTTTTATGAAAATCGTTAGAGCCGTTTTCGAGATAAATAAGATTTTGCATTACGGGTGTATGGGGGGTACCCTTAGTTTTGGAGCTAAAAAAAAAATTTCAATTTTTCCTCTAGGGAATCACCGAAGACCCTTAACTACCGAGTTTGAAGAAAATACGTCCGGTAGTTTAGGCTGTAGTTCGAGGTACAGACATACAGACATACAGACAGACAGACGGAATTGTCAGACCCACTTTTTTCGTCTTCGCTATCATCGTAATGTCAACTTTGATCAAAATCTCGAGTTCGATTTTTTTTCCAAATGCAGAACTTGCCCTATAGTACCTATATCGCAAGTAAAAATGTTACTGAAGACAATATTTAAGTTTCTTTTAGATTTAGATTAGAGCTTTAAAGTAAGGTTTTTGTCAAGAAGAGCCTTATGTATTTTGATTAATTGCTGTGTAGAGGAAAGTCTACGCAAGAATCCAGAAATGTTCCCTATAGTATATGTGAAGCACAATTTTCAATCAGGCCCCATTTGCGACTAAGGCGATTCTGTACATAAACATAGACAAAAAGTAAGGGCTTAAGTATTGAACCTTGAGGAACTCCAGAGAAAAAAAAAAAAAAAGAAACAGAAACAGAAACAGAAATATAGAAACGTGTTTTTCTTACACCACTGCCTTGAGATTTTGCCCCGTAAAAATTGGACGACTATCAATTCCGAAAGATAATATTTATGTATTTGTACATTAACGTATGCAACCACCATCGTACACATCGTACAATCCTCGCTGAAGAACATCCATAGTGTCCGACCACTTTTATCTAATTTTTTTTTAAGTACTTTTTCTTTGATCTTAAGGTTAAGAGTTGCCTTGTAAACGAAAAGTTAAAAGGCACAAAAAAGATAGCAAAATCTAACATTACTATTAAACAAAATCTACTCGGAAAATTTTACAAAAAAAAAGCGCTTCCGAATATGAAAAGCTTATTCATAATTTGTGCTCATTTATAAAAGTTTCCCGGAAAATACCCTGCACATAAGTGTTTAGTGAATTATTTCAAAAATTAAAGCAACGAAAAAACAGTCGAAAGGGAAGAAAATTCTCAATTTCCAAGTATTTCATAACAGATTATTCTTATCCAGAGATTTTTATTACGCATCTTCGAGCTCATTAGTCGCAGCGTCATGGTGATTCCAGAATATCGCATATATGGAGAGGGAATTTAAAATTCTAAATCATAAATTTTTAACGATTCTCCGACGATGAAACTTCACTTTATTGCTTTGCAAACTGTTTTCTTTATTTCTACTCCCATGATGCTTTGCTCTGAATGTCCATCATCGCCATCGTAAAGATGAAGATAGAATCCAGGAATCAAGGACCTACAATTTCATTCAGATTTAACAATCACATCTGATTTTTTTTTTTTTTTTTTTGCAATAGCAGACTCCAACATATTTTCTCTGTGACATTTAAAACAATGGTATTGAGGATGCTTTATCCTCTCGGCAGTTTCACAATGGCAGGAAAAAAATTAAATTAAAAAGAAAAAACGGATATTTATTACACTTACCAGAACCGGATGTAAATCAACGCCATACATGTCGTGCCATTTTACTTTGTCGAGGTAGTTGATTTCAGCCGTTGCCGGTGACATGCCCTTTAATTGTTGATGTAATTCGCTAACACGTGTTTCCAGTTCGCCGGTTTGATTTGGCAGCAACCGGAACTCGGAGACGTATCCTTTCGAATGGCGGCGTGGATCATAATCGCCCAATTCAGCTGTGTGTATTTGGTTTCGCATTCGGAAAAAAAAAACAAAAGAGACAAAAAACAGTTAGTGTAAAATTGTTTAATTGATGTTCATTATTTTATGGAAAGATGGAACCCACCCCCTGTAACTTCTCTGACACACAAATAGACCTACATATATATTAACATACCGCCTACCCGAAGCAGAGCTTTCGAATTGGGGTAAATGGTTTTGCCGGCTGCGGATGAATAATTTGCTTAATGAAGTTTAAAACGACTGTCGATTTATTAAATTTATGATAATTATATGGAATGCGTTTAATACCATTTGGTAATTAATTTGGTATTATAAACTTTTGCAAAAAGGTTTTATGTGGCGTGTTGTGACGCTGACGCCGCCGTTGTTAAAGTTGGTTAGATGGATACATATTTGAGCACTCAAAAGTTTAAACGCACGTTTTGTTGTCTACGTCAATTGGAAATTAACGACGACGGGACATAATAGAGATTTTAATAATACAATGCACGACTGGATCGAACGAACTTGCTCTTGCGATTCAAGGCTATAATGAGGCCTAGCATTGGAGGCATGCACTTTGAGGTTAGCATTGTTGTGCTCTACTCTGAATCAAAAACGCCCATAGAAAAACCAATGGGCATCGGTATCTGCTTTTAAATCCTCTATAAATTTCCTAAACGCTCGCACTGTGCTCAAACATTTTAAGAAAATGACTACCTTTAAATGAATGCACAAATAAAAAAAAACTTGCATTATCGTTTCGTATTTCTTTTAAGGCGATTACCATCAACGGCGAGCAAAGATTTTTTTATACCCTTAATATGCCAGATAGACAGTGTGTGCTTTAAGAAAAAAGAGAAGGGTTAGAAAGGAAGTGGTAAGCAGTGCCACATGAAGATTCTGCAACATGCATGAGGAAACACCCACATACTAGGAAGTTGTTGTCCCCTCATGCTCCAAAGGAAAAACCATCTGGGACAATACCAGGTGGAAGAGAGCGACCTTTCCTCTCTGAAGGTGCACCAAATACTAAGATTCTTAAGAGCAATAGATTTGGAGGAGGAACTGTAGTCTGTAGGATGAGCGAGCTCATTCATTTTTGAGGCTTATGTAAGTTACTGGGGCACCAGCCGAGAGATGTGGATTATACTCAAGCCTTTGACGTATATAGGTTTTGTAGACTGCAGCCAGATCAGAAGCAGAGACAAATTTCTTACATCGTCTCAGAAAACTCAATCCTCTTGTGCGGCATTTTTGGTATGAAGGCAAAGAAGGTATTCGTCGACACCGATAAGAGAGCAAGATGCTAGACTTTATCAAATGCCTTTGAAATATCAAGTGCAATAATCTTAATTTCTCCAAAACGATGGAAAGATTTGTGCCACTGTTCGGCTAGATAAACCATCAAATCACAGGTATACCTATTGCTACGGAAGCCATACTGCCGGTCACTAAGAAACTTTCATTCTTCAAGATATTTCTGAAACTGATAATTATCCAGCGTTTCCATGACCTTGGGAAGTAGGGACGTTAGTGCAATCGGTCGATTATTTGAGGGAGAAGAAGATTCGCCCTTTTTGGAAATTGATTCAACGAATGTTGTTTTCCAATTGTCTACTCGAAACAAGCCCAGAAGAATAGGACAGATGGAAAAGCTTACTTAGTGGTTTGCTAGCGAGGAAAAATAACTCTTCAGAATAATAGCGGGGATACCATCTGGACCGGCGGATTTATGTGTGTTGAGATCTTTTAGGATTCTCGCCACGGTACGAGTACGAAAAAAGTTTTGTCCCATATCCAATTTCTATTCAATTTAATTGAATGATATGGATTCCACGGCATTTGGTTCCAACAGGGCAGTGACTTTTCGTGCCAAACAGCTGATGCCACAATAAACATTTTCCACGATCGATCCATGTGCCAGAGTAGAATAGAAAATTGGACGTCTTTGATGAGCCGCATCCAGGAAAACAAGATTAAAGACTTAAAATAACGGTTCATGACACAAATTTTTTTCAAAATTATATTAAAAAACTATTTGTTTTTTTCAAATCAATAAATTACTTTTGAGAAACTGGTTTTTCCGAAAAGGGTTAGATATTAATGCAACCTCACATACAGCTGATTTTGATTGATTTCTGATCTGCAGCTTTCTAGAAACTTGAAATACTATTATGTATGTAGGTACCAAAGTACTCATTACTTCGAAAACGACATGTGTCAATTTTGTTGAAACTTTTAACCAAAAGGTTTCTTTTCTTAAAACATCTCCCAATATTATCGGAAAATCTTATTTCATTTTGAAAACAGTTCCAGGAATTAAGGATTTTAGTATTCACTAGCATTTAATAGGAAATAATAGAACCGTTTTCTTTTCAATTTTAATTCTTTAAACCTGTACACAGAGCTTTCTCCCAGATACCACAGCAGCATCAAAACTTCGACTGGAGTCCCTCAAGGTTGTATTCAGAGACCAATAATGTTTTCTTTATTCATTGATGACATTGTTCGAAAGCTACCAGGAAGTTTAGGATTTACTCGTTTGATGATAAATTTTTCTAAATTATTTATCAGAATATTGCAAGATTTGGGATATGTGAATTAATGCTAGTAGATCTTAAATAATGGAAATGGATTTTGAAGCAGCTATTTAAAAGCATGCTGTTAATGAAAGATGACGAGTTCTCTGAAGTTTTAAGGAAGTATAAACACCTCGGGGTAAAGCTAACATTTATTTATTTTTTTTTTGGAAAAATCATTTTAATACCAAAAGAACAACAGCAAAACTTGCAAGCCATAAGCACAAAATGGAGAAATTTGTACTAGATTTAAAAGATATGAACTGCTCCAAACTACAAAGAAAAACTTCAGAAGCTTTTGTTTAAAAAAAACTCTTGAAACACTTCCCAAACATATATTTGTTTGTGGAAACTAGTCTAGTAGAAGACTTCCTCAAAGATCCTAAAACCATGATTAAATACAATGCTAGCACTCAAAAATACTACATTATTATGTATCTCTTCAGGTTCAAAACGCCTCTTTTCGAAGAATGGCAAAGACTAGCAAATAATCACGACTTTTTTTTCAATTTTACTTCCTGATTTTACGAGTAGAAGAGATGTTATATTTGAACATTTTACTTTCAAAATTATGTATTCGAAAAATATTTGTAACAAAGCGTTACACTACCACTCACACTCACCGAAATATAATGACCAACATACTACCCGAAATCCCCATTAACAAAAATTCTTTTTTCTTTTCATTCTTCCAGGAACTCCTTTGTGCAATTGGGAATCTGCTCATCAACTATGAAGAACGTCAAAGCCGGAGTCGAACAAGGTTCAAAACTTGGCCCCTTGCTCTACAGTCTGATAACATCAGACCAATCCATCCCAACCGGTTGTGAAAACCAATCAATGTCACCACACCACTATGTAGTCGCTGTCCGCAAAGTAGAGGATCATATCAACAGACTGTTAAATTTTTTACAAAAAATGAGACATCAAAATCAATACAGACAAATCGGAGCTTGTCTGCTTCAGAAGACCTCGTGAGGGCAGATGTCGCTCAGCAACCATCTGCAGAAACTTAGTTCTGAAACTTCCAGATAGATCCACCATTGCAGCAAAAAAAAACGTCAAGTACCTCGTTATCAACCTCAAGGAGTTGCTAAGGTTGAACCCGAACTCGAAAAGTATACTCAGAAAAGCCAACTGGGCATTCCACCAGCAACACCTTTTGATGAGGAGAAGATCAGGACTTAGCCAACAGACGAAGGTACGCATTTCCAAACAACTCCTGAGGCCAGTTATCGGCTATTGTTTTCCAGTCTGGTTTACGATCTCAAAGACAGCGATGAAGGAACTACAAATCTTCAAGAGGAAGATGAATAGAATATTGAAAAGTATCATTATTCATTTACAGAATTTTTGAGCAAAGAATAAACGAATAACAGTTTAGTGGACTTCAGAATTATAGTCACGCAGAATTTCGGATTCACCAGAACTACGATGCTATACAGAATTTTGGAATACACAATAACGATCCCTGTAAGAAGCTAAAATCATAAAAACAAGATCAACTGTTTAAGAACAAACATCCTTTCTGCTATCGGACTTCGTTTTTTTAATTTATCCAGCCTTAAATCACGGAAATACTAATTGTTCAAACTGCAGGGGCATGCCTAACACCATCTCTGTTACTAAGCTGTTAAAATTTAAAAACATTTTAACTCAACACGTTCTATTAACCTCACGTAGAAAACTTTTTCCAGCCACTTGTTTAATCATAATAAATTATCTTCTGCTTGGACTAGTAACCAAGTACTGCACTCGAGTTCCAACTGCCCTATATAAGGACTAATTGAATAATGCCTGCTGGCCTGCCTTTATACGAGTACATACCTACTAAAATGAGGACATGGTTTGAGGGAAAAGGGGAATCGCAAAAACAAAGAAACAATTTCTTTCATTCATCGTACGTTATTAATGTAGACCTAGACGTAGAAGCTCATTGAAATGGGTCATCGAGGCGATGAAGCACCTTTAGCTGCTTGAAATGCTCCAGGAAGGAGTAGAGATCCTTTATACCTTAATATTCTTAACATTCTTTTCAAAGTATTAATATATATATTTTTATTTTTCAAAGCATTTTTTCTTGTAAGTATACAAGTCTATGTGACGGGGCCTAAACACTCTATCAGCCCCTTACAAAAGCAAAATCTTATGGATGACAATGCGTTCACACGATGGATGAACTAATTATCAGACATCAACAAACCATCAATTCATTAACAAAGAAAAGCAATAAAATACTTACATTGAACAACAAACGCCCCAAGCTCAGCAGCCAACTCGAATGATACTGGCAACCTGCCCTGAAGGACATCCTGTTTGACTTGCAGGAATATCTGGTACCTGGAAATATATAAATGTTTTGGTATTAAAACAAACAAACATTAAATCTACACACAGTTGGAACATAATGCAAACAATTCGGTTGTGTTCTGTTCTGGGGCTGATTGATGCCCCCTGTTCGCTCTTCGTCCTCGTATTCCTCCTTCATCAGCCCCTTTTTTGATTCGTATAACAAAGAGGATTCGTGCGTGTCCATGATTGCAATTTCAATTAGGGTTCCCTATTTGTATTCACTTGGAGAGTGATACGTCAATATTTGCCTGATGGCATCATCGACACAAAGGTATCCGAGCAGGATACCAGTGAAATGTTACAGTGAAGAGTTTTGAGAACCTATCCACATCCAGAGCTATCCTGCCACAAACATAACATATCATATTTTCCATTTGATTGTTTGACTTTGTTGCCGGGAGTATATAAATATTACAAAGGTACAGAATCGTTTGTTTCTACTACAGACATAAAGCCAGCGGCTGAATTTTAGGATATCCAAAAGGTAACCGAACAATTATCCAAATTTCGTTGGCGGATAATAATATCTGATGGATTAATTGCAAACTCTGACAGAAAATTATTTTCCTAAGTTCAGCAAATTTAGAGGAGTTTTTTGAGAGTGTGGGGTTGGAAGGAAAATTAAGTTTACATTTTCGTCTAGCCAAATTGGATTCTGGGTGTATAAACAGCGATACAAACACATCTTAGGCGGCAAATTGTTGGGAAAACATACCTAATTATTGAAGGTGGGGAGGGTGGAATAGAAGGTTCTATTCTGCCGGGTATCAACGGCAAGGCGGAATGTGCTGTTGATGTACACAGAATGGAAATTGAGGTGAGTAATTTATTAATTTTGACTTACCAAGTGGGAACAGCATTAATTTTCGGTTTTTCAAAATGAGGTGCCTAAGTCTTCTAATGACCTTGAAAATTGTTTTCTTTTTTAAGTCGACCATTGAGGAACAACCATTTTCTAATGGACTTTAAAAATTTTAGTGATTAAACTTTTTGAAGTACCCTTTGGCATAATGGTAAGTGTGTTGGACTGTCATGCAGAAGGTCTTGGGTTCGATTCTCAGCCGCTGCAAATTACCTAAGTTTTTTTCAGAGATGTAGTGCCTCTTACGAGGAATTGACAAATACTCTAAGAGTATCACTTCTCATGAAAAGTGATGCTTATTCCCCGTTTGGAATCGGCAGAAAATTGTAGGTCCCCTCCATTCCTGGTAACACGCACACAGGAATGGTTGAGAGTTGTAAGTCACTAGGTCTTGGTTCTTTTCGAGCTGTTGCACCGCAATAATTATTTATTTATTGATTAAACTTTTTAATAGCATTGTCTATCAAAAAAATATATTTTTTGGTTTTTAAAAAAATATTTAAAATTATTTTGTCTTAAATAAAATATATAAAAAACGAGGTGATGAATTTTGAGAAGTATGGGACAACAAGAGATGCTGCCAGGTCTGGCCGACCCCGGAGCCTTTTTGCTGAGAAAATCGCAGCTGTGTCTGAAAATGTCTGTGAGGACCCAGAAATATATACCAAGAAGAGCTATTACACCCTCTCAAAAAGCTTCTCCATGGCCTTATTTTGTCGAAAACTCCCAGCGGGCAAACGACAAGCCCTAAAGATCCATACTCAATGACTTTCTCCTTCCTCAATTGGATGATTTGGGAATTGAGAACTCCTTTTTGCGATTTACACTGGCCAGCCAAATCGACCTATTGAACCGTTCCAGATTTCTTCTTATGCGGTTTTTTAAAATCACGAGTTTTTTACAGCAAGGCTCAAACTTTTAAAACCTTCAGTAGTTTCTATCAAGAATGCAAGACTCATTCGAAAAGCCAGAAATCGGAGTCAATTGGACATCAATTCTAGTAGCGGCCAATTAGCCGTCAATTATAAAAATCAAATGAACATAATCCAAAAACGGATCCAAAATTGTTCACTCATAAGAAAAATTACAGTCAATAACAACTTTTGCGCCATCTTGTATATGCGAGTATTTTATTTTGATTTCGCGCAAACGATTTCTGGTTTTGATTCGAATGTCAGTGTAGGAAGAATACCATAGGTGGTTTTTTGGTTGGGGGGATTAGCTCCCAGCGAACACAACAGATTGAACAGGCCTTATATCAGAGCTAACTAAAATTCAAATACACGATTGGAAAATGGAAGTGTTTAAATGAAGTCTTTGAAAAGAATCATTAACAATAAATTATGATCTCCATTTAAAACAAATCATTGAAATCAGTTATTGGTTTCGGAGACCAGTGACAAGTTTAGCATGAAGATCTCTTATCGAAAATCGGTGTACTCGTATTTGGTATTGATGAATCTCTATATCGTTGGATTATATATAACCTTTCGAAACGCTCTATACTCTAGCAAGCTCTTATTCCAAAAATATTGAAACACACTTGAACACTGAACTGTCATGTGGTTCTTTGTTTTTGAACACTTACATAACTCTTTTTATAAAAAAAAAAAGAATACAAAAATATTACATTTTGCTAAGAATAATTTAATAGTATTTACGTGGATTGGGCCAGAAATCAACTTTGACCGCCATCTATGCCTGTGTAATCACATGAACAAAAGATTTATGTAAGTTGGAAGCGCTCAGCATTTCAGTAATTTTATTTTGAACTCATCCTCAAATAGAGCGCTCCGAGCTAGCTCTGATTGAAAAATAGAAACACAAGTTCCGTCAGAAGTAAAAACGAAACATTGAGGCCAAATTACAGCTTAAGTGACGGAGTGAGTGAGTCCCATCAGTAATCGAATGAACTAATAACCACTTTGGCATGATTCGTAGTCTAACGTATCGTTTAACAATTTAAAATTGTAGTAATTATATTCTTCTACATTATGAGTTTCTATCGATTTTTATCGAGTCTTTTTTAGTTGACAGATGGAATTTTTATTAATTAACTTCCCATAGGGAGTTATTGTAATCGTCCGTACGTTCTGGTACCATTTTTCGTCGTCGATATCTCAAGAAAGAGTAAAGATATCGACTTCAAATAAATTTTGTTTAATAGATAATAACTTCGAAAGAGGCTGAAAGGGCGTTTATTAAAATTCAGTGAGTAGTTTTTTCACTATAACGGTTTAAAAAAAAAATAAAAATTTTGGTTAGTTTCAAATATCTCACGAAAAAATAATGCTATTGATTTCAAATATAATTTAATGTACTCATTATAAGGTCATACGGATTTGGTATGAATTTGGAAAAAAATGAACATACCGTTATTTTTTTAAATAAAAAAAAACTGAAAAAAAAATTCATAACCCAGATATTCTAAGAACGGAAAACAATTTGAAACTCAAAATTATTTTATTTTACGAAAAATAATGTGTTTGACAGCTGGTGAAAATTAAAAAAAAAACAGTTTACAGTTTTTTTACAAAAAATAAAAAACTATATAAAATTCTATTGAAAATTAGTAAAAATTGTTTTTCGACTCAAATTTCTCGAGAACTAGTAGTGATATTAACTTCTAATTTAGTTTATTTTATACATAATATAATTTTGTACAATTGGTAAAATGTTGACAAATATTTAATTAATAGTTTTTTTTTAAATAAAAAAACTATTAAAAATTCTAGTGAAAACTAGTTAAAATTGTATTTCAAGTCGATAGTGCCTTCTAAAGTATGTTTTTTTATACATCGATACCTTCCCGTAAGAATGTATACTAAGCGACATTTCTAAAATTGTTCAGGAAACGAAAAAAACGAAGAAAGTTCTAGTTGAATCATAGTATGCTAAGAGACAATTTTGGTGACCACAAATGGGAAGCTATCAGTTTGGGTCGCAGCCAGCCTCTTTTTTCATTTATTTTTGAACAAACAAATTTCATTCTTCGGTAAAAACAAAGTTTTCGTGAGTCTTTCAGTTTTAATTATAAGCATTTGAGGATATTTCTACAAATCTTCCTTCAAATTTGCTTCCTTTCGCTGACAATTTGGCAATATATCTTTTGCTAAATCGTTGTGGTTTGACATGAATTCCGCCATTAAATTTTTGTGTTATTGATTAATTTTGTTTGAAAAAGTTAAATTTCGTAAAAATACAATGAAAAAACAATAAATAGGTACCATAATTCTAACGTTTTACTCCAGAATTCACATCAAATACTTACACACTATCAGTTTAGTCTGCTGTTCATCTAACAAATAAAATTCTGCTCTATTACTGATAAGAAAATGTCAAATTAGCCTCTTGCTCGATGGCGTAAGCGGTAATGCCAATCTCACAATTCAGTCACATATTACTCGAAAACTGATGCGATAATTTTTTTTTTTAGTATTTAGTATTTATTTATTTCGTTTCATCTTTTACAATAGACAAAAGTCTTTTATAGCAAAAGTTAAATTACATGATAAAATAAATTTTAATAACAAGCCAATTTTTAAAAAATGAAGATAATTTAGTTTATATTTAACTTGTTAACAGAAGGTTATTATTTCACAATCTATCAAAAAATTAAATAAATAATTTTGCCAGAATATTTACTATTTCACGGATTTCAAAGCAAAAAAAAAAATAATTTAGAAATTTTCAATAATTTTCAGCCAAATACCTAAATAGAACACTATTTAAAAGCAAGGTTCCTCGTAGTTTTCGTATGTCCAAAGGTAGGGAGTTCCATAACCTGACAGCGTAGACGAAGAATTTGACCACAGATTTTTTGCGACAGCTCCGTGGCTCTGAGAAAAATGTTCAATGTAGCAACATTCATTCGCCAACCTGTAGTTCTCATGAAATTTTTGTCGAAAGATCATGTATTCACATGAAAGCGACCAATGACCGATGAATTAAAAATCGAATGGGATCTTAAACATTTATAAACCCAAAATTCTTCACAAAAACTAGATAAAATGCTAGAAAACTGATTGAAATGCCGCCTTTGCATTACTGAAATTAGAGAAATTTGAGAAAATGCATTACTGGACATTATTGGACATTATTATTCACAAATCTATCTGGATCCGGATCTGGATCTTCCCTTGAAAATAAAACGATACGGATCTTAGTGACAGCAGTGTTATAAGCCCGTCTCTTTCTATCCTTGGATTTGTAAATTTTAAATTATTTCTTGTCTCTTTTCTTTACACTGTAGTTTACACTACCTTACCATAAAAAGCCATCTACTCGCCACTGTAATAACTAATTTTTGGATCTTTGAAATAGATCCCGATAGAAAACAGGATCCCAAATTGTTTTTGTAATACATGTTAAAACTTAATCCAGATCCGGATCCAGATAGATTTGTGGATAATAAAACGCACCTATTATAAAATGCAATCTGAGTACTGTGAACTGTCAAGCTCTATTCGCGTTCCACATACCATCCACACTGCAATGAATGAACTTCAAAATCATTTATATTTGAGTGTTTGTTTGTAGTTATTCGTGTAGGGTAGGTACCATTATGTCAGAATGGACGAATATCTGTTCACCCTTAATATATAGATTTGTATATATTTATAACCTAAGTTTTATATACAAAAAGTATTCTCAACTGAACCAAAATAAAAACCAAAAAAACAGGTTAGTTCACACAATTTTCAAAAGTTAACGAGTTGTTTGTTTAATCTATATTGTTGTTGGGAGCATTTATCAGCTAACTTCGACTTCAGGTCATAATATTTTTTCTACAGCTGTGATGTTTCCACACCTTTTCAGACCGACTTTTCAAAACCTGAATTTAAAATATAATAAATACCTACCTAGAAAATAAAATACGAGTAAATAATACAATTATCAACATTTAATTACATTTGCATTTTCGATGAGTAAAAGGTCTTGAAGAAAAACATAGGCATTAACAATCAATGGCAGTTTCTAAAATATTTAAAGCAAACCCTTCTTATGACTTTAACTTTATTTTCAAAAGATTCCCCATCTTCCTTACAAAACACACTCAAATAGTTTGCACAACAAACAAAAACAAAACCAAACTTATACATATACGATTCGATAAATCCAAAATTATGTTCATTTTTCCTACCTGGTTATTTCTTCTAATAATTTACAAGGATCGGCTGCATAAAATTTCACCCCAAAATACAAATCAAAAGGATCTGACTTGGGTTTCAATTGTCGTGAAATCCTCGATGCTGGGTCTAGCCAATGCTGTAATTGATATAAAAAAGAAGAAAAAGTCAAAATATCATTTCATAGTAAAGAAATAAAAAATAAGCATAAAAAGCATTATAATAAGGAATCAAAATAATAAAAATAAATAAATACATAATCAGAAAGGACGAAAATAGAGCCTTCAACGGAACTGTGTTTGACAAAGGAAAAACATCGTCCCCGGGGCTTTGCTGGCTGCAATGAAAATTGTATCCCTTATTCATAGTCTGGGGGGTAGCTTTGCAATCGATTAAATTATTTTTACTTTTCTCCACAAAGAATAAAAACGTTTTCTGATAAATCAAGATACATGTTTTAAAATAACTTTTGTTCAAGAATGCAGTGCATGATTTTTAAGGGTTAGTTTCAAGTGCTGAGTTAACTATGAATTTAATCATGTTAAGTTTTTAAGTCCAACAAATAAATTGAAGTTGAACTAACCAGGTTTTCAGTGAAGGATCTTCGTTAACGCACAGTTTGAAAAATCTGTAAAAATCCTTGATTCTAAGAAAACACGCTGTCGAAATGAAAACAACTTCTTCTTCATAGTGCCTGACTTAGATTTCCATAGATTTTTGACGTAGGTACATCTGTCAAAAATATAAATTTAATTCATTTAAGAGTTCACTCGACAATTTTGGTATCTCAATTTGCTGAAAAATAAGTCTCAGAAAATTGTTGGGGTTAAACCCAGATACTGGGATGATCTCACAGTAAAACGTTGGGCCTTAAAGGCCAATTCCTAATCATCAATTTTTTAACAGCCGTCCCAATCAACAATTTGTGGTTTGGAAGCGGCTTAATAACCGGCTTTGAGCTCAAGTTTTCTAAACCAAGGGTTTACAATTTGGCTAAAAAGCCGTTCCAAAACTGTTCCAGAACCGTTCAAATTTAACCTAGATTTAAAAATAGTTATTTTGGAACTAGAAAAATGACAAATTGGTTTTGAAAGGGTTAAAAAATATCAAAATATTATCACCAGTTTAAAAATGGAATTTTTTAAACCAATATATGACCAAAAAGTTGTGCAAAAAAGAAAATTTTACCGAAATCAGCCTGAAGATAATTTTTGGTTTGTTTCTACCGTTTATCATACTATGGTAATAAAGTATCTCATTTCTAGCCCCACTATGACCAGAGTTATCTTAGACTTTTTTGTAACCTCGGTTTTTCTGGAGCCGGGGCTAAAAATTGTTGCTTGGGGTAATATTCACAGAAAAAAACATTTTAAGCCGACTAATCGGTAATATTCACTAAATTAAACCGAGGTTTAAATAAAATGTTAAACCGAATGATCGGTTTGACAATAATTCAAAATTCAGGAACTGTAAGATGTTCAGTTTCAAATTGTGTTCGTGTTTTGTCATTTTTGCATTTTATTTTACATTCGAAATTTTTCTACTTTTGAAAACTGATTAGCTTTAAATGGCATCATCATCCTCGTCATCCGCAAAGAAGATGAAGAGTTAGGCCGGACAGAATTGCGGCGTACGTATCGAATGATGCAACGCGGGAAGATCGGTTGTTACGACGATGTTTTCGCAAATATTATACAAAAATGCATTTTTTTTATTCATTTTATTTGCGACATTGACTGCGATCTGAATTGTTATTAAAAAACAAATGGTTAGTTTTGCACCACCTTATTCCAAGCAATATAGTAATTTTTATAAAGTTCATCAACTTTTTTGTTAATTTTAAACATCTTTTAACAATTATTTTGATTGCGTTTTTTCTTTGTTAAACTACAGCAAGAAACTGAATAAACACTATAGATATGGCATGAGATAAGTGAAGTCTCTTTTCGAGGTGATACGATTAGGTGTTCAAAATTAGGAAATTATTTTTATATTATTAAATTGTTTTACAACTTCTTCTATTCAAACTCCACGTCGATATTTTTTGTCTTGTCTCTTGACCAGATCCACCAAAGAAATGCCTTTTAACATTAATAAATGTCGAAGTGTCACACAGAGTTAGTTTGATACTTTAAATACAATTTTAAATTTTATTAATTAATATTTCAGACATGATGCATATGAGAAGAATTTTGGCGATTGCACAATACTATAGTCGTAGTAAATTAATTAAAATTTATCGCAATTGTTTTTAATTTTTAATCTTGAATTTTATCGAATTTCGCATATTTTTTAAACATTTTTAATTTGTTAAATTTATTTCAATTTATTTGCAAAGCTATTTCTCAGACTATGATTGAGAAAATCATTTTTTTTTATCTTAGGTTGCTTATGAAAATTATAGACAAACATCTTATTCTAAGAATAAAAGCTTAACTTGCCGTTTGGTTTTCCTCATCGATATATCGAATACCGAAGTAAGTTGTTTCGATTAAATTAAGTCTGGCATAAACAACGTCTAATAGAGCTTGTCCGGGTAGATCGTCCTGAAAATACATAAAAAATAACAAAATGGCATTAGATTCTTCCTAGAAATAAAATAATTTAATGTTGGTAAAGGTAAAAAGTTTACTTTGGAAAATTAGGAGAATTAGTTTTTCTCTTTCTTATATATTACATATAATACCTAATATTCAATAGAATATTGTAAGAGGATATTGTAAATTTGAATGTCCGTGGGTGTTATAATTCAATTATTTTTCTCTTCAATAAAAACAAAGAATTTGTTTCAAAACGATTTCAATTACTTCCATTAAATTTAAGCTTGAAGCTTGTCTGTCTCTGTCTCTGCCGATGTTATTTATTAATGACAAATAATTTCATACCCGAAGGCATAAACCTGAAAAAAAATTCTCATTCAGTTTTAGCAGTTAAGTTCATATCGGTTAGTTAAATTTATTGTAAATGTCATTGGCCGTATGTCAGGCTAGAATATACGGAGTTCATTTTATATTCCACGTCCTTTTTTGAGTGAATGAAAGTTGTCAGTTGGCAATTGACAGTCGTAGAGTAGGTAAATATATGGAGCATCTTACGCAACAACAAAGTGTTGAACATACGCCAGAAAAAATGAATGCAGTGAGGCAAAGTATTGCTGAATGTCCAGATACCTCTCATGGTTCATGGACCGCCATTTTTGGCAAATAATCGTTATGAGAGACGGAGCACATTTTGATTTGGATGGATTTTTTAATAAACAGAGGAGCCGCTATTGGTGCCTTATTAATCCTCGATTAATTCACCAAAGACCACAACACTCTATGCTGCGCAATTTGGACAGGGCGGCGGCGCCAGCCATTCCCATGAGCAATCCTGTAACAGTTACTGGTAATCACTATGAGGACTTCTTGGAAAACTTTTTTGTGCACGAATTAAATCAATTAGGCCTACAGAAGAACAAAACGTAACACACATCTTTTATACGAATTTTACGAGACATTTTTCCCGGCAGAATAATATCAAGAAGTTGTTGCATCGACTGGATCCCACGAGTCACGAACACGTTGTGAACTGAACTGTTGTGTTGTCAAATCGATACCTGGAGTATAATTCTACATCGCATCGTCCAGCTCTTCAAAAGTATTTGCTTGGGACTTTAATCATCGCACTTTTCTGCACTAAGCTGAGTCTTCAAACATATCGAAATCTTCGTCTTCCGAAAACATTTTATATTATTTTATATTATTTAGGAAAATGACAGAATTCATATGGATTAAGCAAATTACTAAAAGAAGCAGTTTGTGATTTTAACTTTAGTAAAATGTTAAGAGAAAGTAATATGTTAAAATCGTTTAAGATTAGCAAAATCCTTAGTAATTTACTAAAATGGCTTTAACATATGTATTACTAAATCGTTTAAAAATTTGCGCCCATATAATCGATTAATAAAATATAAATTATTAATTTGTATTTTGTTTCAAAGTTATCAAAGAAAAATTTTACTTGAACACGAAACCACCCTGTGCGTGAAAAGTGGCCCCAATAGTTTATTTCTGCTATCCACTTCTTTTTAAGTATGTTTTGGACAGAGCTGATCGGAAAAATTTAATAAAAATCGGTTTATTTCATAGAAGCTTAATTTGTATTCATTCGAAAATTTCAAATCATTCATTTATTCAAAAAATATCTATGCGTTCCATTTTTCTTTCGATAGTCATATTGAACGATTTCAATGACTTTTCACTCAATCCCTCTTTTGCGTTTGCGAATTTTCATACTACACTTGCTACTTCCAGAGATGGGTTTAATCGTGATTTTTCAATCAAATATTATCACTGTGATCGTAATATAAGGTTGTTAATCGTTAATATTTACCCCGGAGCAATCGAGAATAGGAAGTCTTCAATACGCGCAGCGCGCCATCTCGTGGATCTCCTGCGGATATTTGAACGATGTCTTAATTTAACCATTAATAGATATAAATGCCTTTTAAATTAAATAAAAATCGTTTGATTTAATTTTATCATCCACGAGTCAATTGGAAATCATTTAAAATTTTAAATCTTTGAAAATTCAACTAATGTTTATTTTTTTAATTCAAATACAAATTTTGTTAGCCTCAGTGCTGTAATGTTTCAGTTAAGCCAGGTACGCACAATTCTTATCTCTAAAATTGTTTGCTAAGATCCAAGATAAATTTTGAAGTTGGAAAGATAAATTGAAATGTCAACCTGAGTGATAATAGCTTATTTATTCATTCAATTTCCGCCATCGTTATTGTTAATACATTTTTCATAAAAATTCTGAAAATTGAATGGATGCGAATCAAATTAAAGAATTGATAATTGTGTGTACTTTTTCTTCTCTTCCGAAGTGAGTTCTTGTTTTATGGCACTTTTTGTTTGTATTTGGGATTCAATTCATCGGACAAACATTCTTCGTTGTATTCTTATATGTAATCCATTTTAAAATTTGCAAAAAACAGAAAAACTTATGAATTCGCTTCGCAGATTCCCAAATAATGTCAAAGTTTATCTGTGGAAGAATGTGTTCAACATTATTTCACGCGCTAAAGAAAGTGGAGACTTTTTGATAAGGTAGATTACAATTTGAGTTTAGCGCGTGAAGTGCGTACTGTTCAACTTAAAATCCTCGATAAAATCGATGTCGGCCTGAAATTTGTTTGGAAGATAAATTTTAGCGTGATCTGCGTACTTTATTAATTTTGAAAAGTATTTATGGCCTAATAAGAAAAGCAAATATTTAGTCTATCATCCAAATCATGTTATTTTTTTTGTGAAACAATACGAAAAAATACTCAGCCTCAAAAAATAAATGCGCATAAGTAAATAAAACGGTGTAAGAACATCATGGCTACAAAAAGGTGCACATATACGTAAGATGTTTTCAACACTAACCCAATAATCAGTGCTGTCTTTGTACTTTAAAGGAAGTAGTAGTACTTTTACTGCGGTAAGGGTCTTTTAACGGAATTTGTTTGGAATTTTTCATTTCTTCAAGATCAATTTGTCAATTTTTATTTTGCATATTTCTACTTCGATTTTTTTTATTTCTCTAGTTGTTGTTTCATTTTCTGTTATTTCGACTTTTGTTATTTGGCTTTCAAATTATTTTGTCTTAAGATATATTACATGTATACATTTCGCGAAAAATGTAATAACATGTAATAAATCGATTGCAAGACTAGCCAATTTAAAACCTGAATAACAAAAAGCGTAATAACAAAAATTGATCGAACTCATTTGTTTCATACGTTCATTCTTTCCAACCAAAACATAATCTTTTACTGGGTATAAAAAATCGTTTGGAGTTTAATGAAAACATTTGAGAAAATTAAATGTTGTTTCGTTTAACCAAAATGTTACCCCCCCGTCATTAAGCCTAAATATCACTTTCATCGAAGAAACTGAAAAGCTGTCAGTGTGTCAGTACACTGCGTGTCATTGACTTTCTTCTTTGCAATGACCACATTCTCGAGACCGAAAAAACGCTGCTAAATGCTTAGGATTCCTAAATTGGTGTAAAAAATCTGTCACCCCCTCTGATCTGGCTACAATTTATAAGGCGTTTATACATATGTCCTAAGCCTGTTTATATTTAATTATAATTTACCCAACACTGTTTTCATTTCCCATTTCAATTTGCAAACTTTCAAAACCACTATTCATCGATATCTCTATTCTCTTCCTCCCTTATTTTCCCTAAGCTAGTATGCTGTGTTTAGAAATTTAGGGGTCCCAATAGTATCCTTAAGCTAATACAACTTTTATGAAAAACCATATTTATTTCAAAAACAGCGTTGACGATTTTGAAAAAGAAATATATATGTACTATTGTAGACATGGCTTACACTTCGGACAAAAAAAAATTTGCAACAAATCTTACAATTTGACTTTCTCATTAACGGAGCTGTTTGAATTTGAATTGATACTGCATATAAAAATGTTTTAAGAAATATATCGTATGTTTTGGATTTTCATTTTTTTGAAAATTCAATGTATTGAAAACGCGTGAACAATTTTTTTTGTAAATTAATTTGCAATGGAATAGATAAATATTGTAATTATATTTTGTACCTACAACCTTTAACATAAAATTATTTTATTGAAAAATAAAAGAAGGGCATTTAATATAAAACACTTCCTTTGCCATTAATTGTTATACCTAACCGGTATATTTGTCTACTACCACCGTACTGCTGTAACTGAAGCGACACCCCTGCCGGATTAATGTTATAAGTCGACATAATATACTTTACCTTTGCAAAAGCAAGGCAATCAGATACAGATACGAATACAAATACAAGTGGAGCTATAGAAAAGTCTTGTATTTCAAAATATGAGTGAGTAGATACATATTTCAATACTTGTAGATACTTCATTCAGATGGCAGCTGCAGAAGCAAGGCAAAAGGCAGAATCGGAATAAACGTTTAATGTTCATGTAGTATGGTTCTAAACATCAATGGGTGCATACGTCAGTTTTTATCGGAAGTAAAAAAGTTTTTTTTTCGTGTTCAATTAGTAGATATTTAAATAATAGAAGGTATAAAAAGATAAATGTAATAAAACGTAGCTTCAAGTTTAATGTTTTTTTTTTAGAAAGAATTCATCAAAATAGAATTAAGCGACTGACTATCTACCTTAGATCAGCTAGTAAATATTAAGTAAAGTTGAGCAAACAAATGAAAAAATTGAATTTTGTATGTTCTAGAAATGGATGAAGAAATCGAGAATCACATAAAATTGGAAGCACCTTCACCAACTGAAAATGCTATCGAATCGATTACTGAACAACACGCTGAAATTGAAACTGAGACTCGAAAATCTAGAACAATGAAAAAGAATCTCGGCAAAACTTATATGACAAAAAGTGGACAATTAATAAAGGAAAGAGCATGCAAACAACTTGAAGATTGTCGGAAAAAATGTAGAAAACGAGTTAAATTCGGTCAGCAAAAAGACCTCTTCGACGCTTACTGGAAATTAGGAAGCCATAAATTGAGAATAAACTATCTTAATAGTTTGATTGATGCAGTGCCCAAGAAATCTGCGCGAATAAAGGTAAACGAGGGCATAATTCGTAAGCGTTCCATTTCGAATGCTTATTTTTTGGTAATCAACGGAGAGAGAGTAAGTGTTTGTCAAAAATGTTTCTTGTGGACGTTTGATGAAACCGAACAGATTATAAGAACAATTTCAAAGAGAAAATTAAGTTCTAACTCCGGATTGTTAGTAAAAGTTAACACAGCAGTACAAACTGTTGTTTCTGGAGAGATAATACCGAATGAAAAAGTCAATGATCATATCAACAGCTTCCAGAAATACCTAGAAAGTAATCTAACAATCGAGAAAATGCATGCCCTTTACTTGAAAACAAATCCAAACCATCCAGTTTCATACTCTTCGTATAGACAAATATTTTCTGCGACTGGACTTCAAATTATGGAGAAACCCAAAGTGGAGGATTACTGTAAGAAATGCAAGGAGTCTTTGATGGAAAGTGATTTAGTCCTGGACGAAATTGTACAGAAGCAAGAACTCGAAGTGCCAGATGAAGACTACTAATACCAAGAGGAAGAAATACACATAAAAAAGTACAAGTTAAGGCAGAACTTTATGATGATGAGTTCAACTCAAATTAATATAAGCTTTTCAATAATTTTCGTGTCGAATGAATGCTATTATTATTACGTACTACTAAGTACTTACTATGAATTTTTGTTTAAGTAAAGTGTTAAACTTATTGTTATTTATGAAACCCCAGTCCAAAATAGTTTATTCGATCTTTAAAAATAAGATATATGTAATTAATGTTTGGCACATATTTTGATTTAAAGGTTATTTTTATACTAGTAAACCAGTGCTTGCGTTGTTCCGCCTACTTTTAAATGAAACAGAAATTATTTCCATTCTCCATCTATCGGTCTACTTATAACTGAGTGAGTTTTTATTTTTCGCATTTTATGAAATACTTAGTTTTGGTGAATTTGCGGAAAACGCGTTGTGAGTTCCTAAAATAATGTAATTCGGAAAACCCAAACCAGCGTTAAGCGACAGATACAAAAATAAGCGTTTTCAAATGAATTACTTATAGCTTGTTCATCATTGCCTTTTTACACTTTTATTAAAATGTCCTCTGTCTCTAAAAAGGATAGCTGATACATTTGGTCTAATGTGAGGGTGAATGCGGAGGCAAATACACCAGCGAACTGTATTAGCTGTACAAAAATGTGGATGTTTTCCAGAAAGATAAAATACGTCGATTACATTTCCGAGACCTAATTTAGCGAATAGACAATAATGCTCCAGCAAAGAGAGTCTTTGAATTGATGTTTGAGGTGATAAGGTAGACCGAACCTCTAATGTAGAAACCCATACCCTAAGCTGATACCAGAACACTTGGTTTGTATTACTGGAAAAAACTTTCAGGGATCTAGGATGATGGAAACCTGCCGTTTCTTAGGTTCAAACTGGAAACGGATCAGAAGACCGCTATGTAAAATATAAAATGTACGATATATTGGAATTTACCGCCAACTGGATCGCATGAACTGACTATTGCGATCTGAGCTCAACAACATGTGAAAAGCCAGGGTATAGTGACATACACTCTTTGAATGATGCGTGTTGTCGGCAGGAATGGAGGGGCCAATCAATATTCCGCTTAAGATGAGAAACATTTTTTCATGACAAGAAGTACCCCTGGAAAAACATTTTTTTTCTATTTTCTATGTGGCGGTCGCTGGGAATAGATTATAGACTTTCGGCTTGACAGACCAATTCACTTACAATTACATCAAGGGGTAGTAGGTACTTATTTTTCTTTGAGAAAAAATGTAAAGAGGAACGAATTTTTTCATTAAAAATTCATTCCTGAATCTGTTGGAATCATTCAATTAAAACCTTGAACTGAAGATGAACCACATTTGACAACTGACCCTATCTGGTCATAAAAGGCAAATTGTTTTATTTCGTTTTCTATGGACATTTTTAACGTGTATGTTGTACGGTGTAAGTATTTTGTGAAAGAAAACGTTTTTGTATTTTATTAAGTTTTGGGATGTGGTGCGTCATCTTTCCCTTATTTCAGGGGTGTTGAAACTTTTGGACCGAAGTTTCTTCAAGCCATTAAAATCATACTTCCATATAACGAAGGCAAGGTTCGGATGAACCATCAAACAAACAGAACCGTGACAAGATATCTAGACGGACATTTAATTGGGAATGCAAGAGAGAAAGCAGCGTCCATTGGTAATGGAGCTAATGGATTTCGGCCCTTAGATCCTAAAGCTATTCCAGACCACTTTTTCACCAATCAGACTCTGGAATCGGAGTTCAAAAATAAACAGCTCTTCTTTCAGAAACTACCGTTTCCGGTGCTGAAAAAATCTTGCAACCGGTGATTCCAACCACCAGCAATAAATCGCATACCTGCAATCATCCCCAAAATGAAACGCATATTCATAATGCTTTGAGAGGTTTTAACTTCTCGTAGTTTTTTTTGATAAAAAGAAAAATTACGAGTGTCAGAAACAAAAAAAGAAACAAAAAACATAATAAAAGAAAGGTTCAGCCGGCTGAGGATCCGAATATTGAGAAAATTATTTTTCAACAATAAAACTGGAAGATTGGATCCATTGTACAAAATGTCGAAAATGGCTACATGAAAAATTGTACACGGTACAAAAAACTACAGTCCCACCGTTGACCCCATGCACTTTGACTGTGGACGTGATCAAGAACGAAAGAAATGTGTTTCACTTCGCTGGAAAAACCATTGTGTAAGCTTTTCCATAGCTTCTACTGTTCTGGAATCTTGCGTAGGAGCATCTGTCAAGCCTGTTCCTAAAAAAGCTGACCCTTCCTCCACCTCCTCCTATCGAGGAGGATACTTACGTATTCTTTGGAGTAGAAATTACCTACTGGACGGTTTAAAGTTTAATATGTATTTAAAAAATAAATGCTGGTGTTTTCCAGAGCTCCGCTTGGTCTCCGACTCTATTCCTCATTTTTGTTAAATGATCTTTTGGCCGAAACTTTTAATCCACTCATTGTTTTGCAGACGGCTCTACTCCGATCTTTACCGCATTGTTAAATGGGATAAAACAAATCTTGTGGAGTTTAATGCTTCGAAAATTCAATGATGTCTATTCTCGCTAAAGCAAAATGTACATCTTATACCATTGTCCTTGAATGGCGCTTGCATCGGAGGCCCGGATAAATTCTAAGTTCGGTATGTAAGTCAACGACGATCTTCGTTGGAATGACCACATTCTCGGGATCGCCAAAAATGCTGCTAAATGCTTAGGATTTCTCTATCTGTGTAAGAATGTTCAACACCTTCTGATCTGGTTATCATTTATAAGTCGCTTATACGTCCAAGACTCGAGTATAACTCAGATCTTTAACCAGGTGCTGCACAGACTCCTCTCTACTTGTTGGAAATAATTAAGAACAGAGCTATTATGGATTCATGCCAATCTCTTGAATGTTTGTTGTATTTCCTTGTTTTATCGCTTCTTTTACAAGCAATTCTCACTCGAAATAGCCATTTTTATTCCCCTTCTAAATCAATTCACCCGTGATACCCGTTTTGCTAGGAGAACTCATCAGAGATTCGCTTTTTAGTCGCACAATACGATTATGGAATAATTTACCCTTTCCGGTTTTCCCCTGCCGACACTTCTTCTCTCCCCACCCTAATTTCCCCCTCGACCGTGCTGTGTTTCCCATTATAAGGGTCTCTTAATATCTTAATAAACCCTTGAGCGCGTGTCTATTATAAAAAAAAAATAAAAAAAACATTATTATTGCTTTTCATTGATGAAAAAATACTATTGAGTTATATTTTCATTTTCCATCAAAAAATTAATGAATTTTGAACTTATTAGTTCAAAGTAAATACAAATAAATACTCGTAAAAAGCAATTGATTTGAAAAATGAAAATTTCATAAATTAATCATTGTTAATGCCAAATCAAGCTACGTACATAATATGTACATTTGTATAAAGTTTAAAAAGAGAACATTCTTTTGACATACAGAAAAGGTTTTTTCTATCCATGCTCGACTCGTGCGTGGAGTAACTTTTCTCATTTATGCCAGCAAAGCAATAACTTTTGAATAAAATGCCAACCATAACATATCAAGTCGCTCTCTACCGAAAAAACATGGACTTGTACGACTTTTTGTCTAAATTGAAAATCTAAAATTGATTAAAAATTTTGCAGAACCATAAACAGTATATGTATGTAGGTAGGTACTCGTCCATGAATTTCTAGCAATGAAATTCAAGATTTAAAGCATTTCAAAAGGAAACATTATCGACTGACGACTGTATCCAAGCCAAAAGGGAACTTTAAAAAAGCTAACTTTTTCTGTCAAATTGAACATTTTTCTTCTGTCCTGCCCATGGCCATGGTTCGTTTAGCTAAATGCCAACTCTTTCAAAATGCTTCTTATTGACCAAACGTCTATATTTTTGTCGGCAAAAACAATTTAAAGATGTTTGAATACCACTTCCTTTCCGCCATCTTCGTCATCGTCATCGCCATCATCATCAACATTTCTGGCATCTGGGGAGTTCATTTGCCTGGAGGGTGAACGAGGAACGAGGGATTTCTTTGCTTTTTGCTCGGATGTGGTAAAGTATACTTGTATATGTATATGCGACAAAAAGGACGGTTTTTCAATTCCGGTAGTCGAAAGGTATAAGTCAACAAGTCGTACTAGGAAGAACACTAATTCATTTTTGAAATGAGAAACGGAATTTCTATAAAAGTCTCCTTCCATCTTTTATTCCTCTCGCATCGTATCTCTGGCTTTGAATCTTTGATTGCGTCGACGGAGAAATGAATAATATTTTTTCTACTGAATGTTTGTTCGACTGAAGACGAAAACAAAAGGTCAATCCAAACTGAAAGTCAAGGTGTGGGTGAACTTTTTCATAGACGTAGAATAGTCCAAACTGTTGGTGGAAAGGTAAGACTTTATTTATTTAAATCAGGAATTGACATTGAAGGCAAGTTTTCCGGAAACTAAGATATATCTTCTGCACTCGAAGGAGTGTACATTTGCACAAAAAAAAGTCTCATTTTCAGGTATAAAGTTTTCAAGTGAGAAGATCTGGAGATACCGCATTTTCTTGTAAGTGCTACATTTCCAATTCAACCGATCTTGTTCCTTGTGGACTTTTTTCTGAAATTCTTTGAAATTTCTCGCCATTATATAATTTAATGATTTCCTCCCGTTTGCTTACTTTGAACATAAGATGGATGGTAGATTCGGAAAATACAGCCGCCTGCCAGCACGACACCACTTCCTATTACGGATTCAGGCTGATCGAATTTTTTACAACTTTTAAGAGGATATTTAACCCAAATGGAATTTTGTACTACTGAACATATGGGATGTGACAGGTCTCATCTCCGACCAAATTATTTAGGATTCTTGTCTGAAATGGGGACCTGCATCATGCCTGATCGGGAAACTATTGATTGAATAGAACTTGGACTGGGCCAGTAGCGCAACAATCGATCACTATGAAGAGCTAGTTTTATCTCCTCGTTGTGGTCTCCGGGAAACTATTTGTGTGCCCCTATATACATATAAATAGGCCAAAATTACAAGTGCGAAAAGTCTTAGCTTTCTAGGATCGGCTACGGAGGTTAGCATTCTTCGTAACTGAAATCAGCCCCCTACCGAAACCAACACTACGCCTCGCATTAGTCATGATAATACGTTGACGACTTTTGGCTATTGTACCCGGACAAAGATTGGTTTTTAGAATGTGAAGATGCTTTTAGATGACGGAAAAGAAGGTCGTCAGAATGTCAGATTCCTCGAACTATATAGAAGGAATTCATGTGGTATAAGATGAACATCTTAGTGATAAGTGAAGTTAGATGGTTGAGCTCGGGGAAGTTTAAGCCACCTACCCGTAACACTGTACTATTCTATTTCGGAAAGACACCTGGAAGCACTCGGGAATCTGGAGTTGGATTGCGGCTTTCCAAAACACTTCTCAAAGGCTAAATTTTCTTTAGGTGCCATGATCATGAAAGCCAGGTTCCAGATTAGTGTACGTCGTGTTACCATTATACAGTGTTACGCCCCAACTTTGATCTCTTCTGACAAGGAGAAGGAGGCCTTTTATAATCAGTTGAGTGCTGCTTATGATAGCACAGCACGAGGAGATATCAATATGGTGATGGGAAAGCATGGTGTTGGCAACCGAAATGAGAATGGTGAATGATTTGTCGATTTCTGCAACGCCAATGGTCTTGTTATTGGAGGGACCATGTTTGAGCATAAGTCATGCCACAAAGTTAGTTTGGTGTCGACTGATAGGTAAGCAACTTCCAAACAAATTGACCATTTAGCGATCAGTCGACGTTTTAGAAGTAGTCTCTAGGACTTCCGTAATAGAAGAGGTTCAGACAGGGCAGAAGGGCACGGGACCACCATCTGATGGTTGTTCCAGTTAGATTACGTACAGCTGCAATTCGGAGATCCCAAGAATACACTCGAATGCCCAAGATTAATACAGATAGACCAAAGGATTCCGCAGTCCGCCAACAACTAGGTGACCACCTTTCACACATCCATCGAAAACCATTAGTGTGCTGTGAAAAATGTTTTCATAACCGGCGCTGAAAGTATAGTCGGGCGGGCGCAATGAAGAAATAGTGTTTGGCTTTCCGAAGAAACTTGAATAAGAATCGAAGAAAGAAAACACCTCAAAGTTCGCATCGCAGCTACCCCAGCAACAGGGAGAAACGAGCTAGAGATACGTATCGCATGAAGATGAGGGAAGGTCACCGTAGCGTGCGACGTGATAAGCGTAACTATATTAATGCATTTGTTACAGAAGCGGAAGAATCCGCTAGCAGGTGTGACAGTAGGACCGTCTACAGAATTACCAAAGAGCTCACTGGTGTCCAGAGCTGTAAACAACACCCGGTAAAAGACACAAACGGTGGTTTTAAGGAAATATTTCTGGACAACCGGTAGAGATTGTAGATGATTTCCAATATCTTGAAAGTTGTATCGTAGCTCAGGGAAACAATTATAAAAGAAAATAGAAATAATCACACGGGGTGAAATTACGACCGTCAGGACAAATGAAACCCAACAATTATAGTGGAAAAAATGTTATAAAAAACCACGCGATGCTCTGTTACCTGCTGGAAGATGACTGACTCTCGTTAAAAATTCTCAGAACATTCGCGTTTCTTTCGTTAAGTTTTACAAAGGAAGCTGCAAACGTTCGAAACAGTGCTAAGAATCATCAAAGATGATCCTCTAAAGCGGCGCGCTTTCAGCCTTACAAGGATCTTAAAAATGACAAGCACCAGAGATACTCGTTAGTTCTATAGATATAAGAGGCCACAGGAACACCGCCTTCTCAGAGGAAAAAAAAGTACTCCATGAAAACCGCTTAACCGATGAAATTTCGTAGGAGAAATGGGGTTTGGACGTTTTACTAAGAAGTAAAAATAGCCTGCAATTACGAATAAGGGAACAGTCTAAAAGACTTACAGAAAGTTCCAAGAATTTTTAAGGAATCATTTCTACATGGTGTAGACTTATTATTACTTCCATCCAACCTGTACGAACTTTAGTACAACAAAGCTGCTGGATGGATAGGCGATCTACAAAATACGGTGGGAAGAAAGCATGATCGTTAAATGGAACCTCAAAGTTGTTTGTTCAAACGACAATGAAGGAGAACATCTGCAGGAGGATCAGTTTAATCAACAAAAGCTACTAAATGTTTGTAGTCCTTGTAGTCTAGAACCAAAGACCTGGAACTAAACCAAAAACTCACAAAAGACCTTCAAATTGATACCCACAATCTCTTGTGTTGGCATACCTGCCCCCATACATGGTCGGATTGTGCAGGATCTTGTTGGAGATCTCACACTGCTCCATCGAACTCGTTTGATGTCACTCCCGTGTGCATTTTTGCTCAACGGTTTTCATAGAATAGTTCTTCCAACGAATGCAAACCCAAGTACATACATATGTATAAGCATTTATGGAAAGAACGTCACATCAGGCGGCCATGACTTTGAGGTACCTGGACCTCGCTATAAACTCAGATGCCAGCACTGAGCGAAAAACACAATTCTTAGGGGTTAAGAAATCAGCTAAGCCAGTTTCGAAAAGAGAACTCTCCGGGTGAATGGTGGTCCTGTCAAGTAAGAGTTCGACCAAAAAAGCAAAAATCAACTAAGTAAGGTCGCTGGGTCATGTTGATCAAATGGACACCGATTTTCAGGACAGGAAAATCTTTGATTTCAACTGTGAAGAATGGTGAAGTGGCGGAAGGCCACTACATAGGTGGTGCTCACACTTTTCCTAACGCTGGTACTGGTACTCTGTTTAACATGTTAAGGGCAGTCAAGACCCATTTGCTGCCCATGCATTATAAAAAAGAAAAGAATAATATTGGGCTGAAACTAAAAGGCTTAACATAACCCTCAAAATTAAAAGTGCAGAGAGAAAATGAGCCAGGCAGGACGTTCCACATTCGTGAAGTTTGACTAAGGAATAAATCTGTGTTCTCGACATTACGTTCGAAGTTGGGCCCAAGGATTAATTAATGGAAACTCCTATGAGTGCGAGTATTATCATGTAAAAAATTTAGGGAATGGATATACATATGTGCAACTGACTGCTTCACTAGAACATCGTTTATAAAAATAGCGATCAAATATTAATAATAGACATAAAATATTGCAGCGGCTTTGAATTGATGTAAATGCTAACCAGCGCCACTTTAAATAAAATTAAGTATTTGTTTTTTTTTTTTTGCTTTTTTCAAACCACACATAATAACTCTCGGGCAGAATGTCTGCAATGCAAATTATAGATAAGACATAATGTTTCACACCTTGATTAACTTGTTTCGTCTTCTTAATTATATCCATCTTCATTATATTTGCCCCACATATACCAACAAAATATCTTCATCCATTTTGGTGTGAACAACGCACACACAAAATAAATTGATGAATAAAGAATGGCACAACGGCTTCAATTAACAGGAGAAAAATGGAAACAAAAACAAGAGATAAGGAAACATAACCCCACAGAAAAGAAGACAGGCAAAACAAATTGCCCATTAAAGCAAGAGATAACATCCTTGAATGCTTATTAAAACAACACATCCTTCCCTCACTCCATGAAGCTTCCAAAGGATTTACCAAGTGATGTTTATTTTATCCTCTTAAATTCTAATCTGAAATGTTGATTTTTTTTTGTTTGCTTTTAGCAGAGAAAAAAAAGGACAAAGTCCTTTCCTTCCATAATATTCAACATCTGATTGGTGGAAAATACAAGAACTACATAAAAAAAAAAACGAGTAAAATAGAAAGCGACAGGACGTTTTCAAGTAAAAGTTTGAAAAAAAACAGAAAATAATTTCCACCTCACTAACTCAGACGAAAGATAACAAAAATACGCCAGTCGGATACTTACTTTTAAGGATAATTCTCAATCGCAAAAAAGGATTCCGAAGCTCCCTCTGACGATACAGCTGGAGCTCTGTAAAGACGAAGAACGATATTCGTCATGTTATTCTTGGCAAATACGACGGAAGACATAAGCTTCTTATGAGCTCACCGAAGTGCAAGGGTCGACCTACCTTGCAAGTCCAAGTTTAGTGACCTTTAAGGAGTGCAATCGTGTGTATCACATGTGAGTGGAGCCCCAAGTCTGGTATACAAGTACAATATTTTGTTTACAACTGTTTTGAGAGAAAACTTAAATGGAAGAAAAAAACACCAAGGCTACACTCCATCTATGAACTATGACGAATGACTCGTTTTTTCCACTCTGTTTTATGGGTTTTCTAGTTTAGTGTTTCTGCCCAGTTAAGGTTGATATATGGCTATTTGAATATATTGTACGGTTTGAAGTGTTGATGGAAACTTTTTGTTTTGACATAAAGACTGGGTTAAGGATGTAAAAATGTTTCTGTTTTTGGGAAACAGCAACGAATAAAACTTTAAAACACGACACAAAAGTCTCAGAGGTGGTTAAAGAAGGGAGGAATATCTGTCAATACAGCAAGTAGAAAAATATTGCCGATACAACATCCCGTGGTCTCACTCACTACTACAGCACTACGAAAGAGTCAAACAACTGCCCGTTCTTCAAACTAAATCATCTTCATTGTTGTAAGTCTCATTTAAAATATCAACAAATTTTGGAAGAATTCATCTACCAAGAAGTGATCTCCATTTCCATAAATGTATTCGCGGTTAACTCGATAAAATTTTTTTTTTCAAAATTCGAATATCGACCGGCATCGATGAGCAAACCAGGAGCCACGACTTATTGTAGTTCTTAAATAAGCCATTCTTTGCCAACTTGACAATAAGTTCATTCTTTCAGGGATAGGTTTCGTTTTCTCAAGCTGATTAAATAAAAATAAAATAATAAGGAATCAGGTGCAAACTCTACAATAAATGAACATACACACTTTTACTTAGCAAAAATAAAATATGACGTAGAGCTATAAATTGTGTACTTTTTCGAAGATTGATATTTCCAAAAAAAATGAATGTGTAGCTATACTTTTTTATAAAGTCACCCAGCAGTGTTTTTGCATTCTGTGAAGAGAAAAATGAGATATTTCAACCCCATAAAACATGTAATTCATTTAGATTGAGACAGTTCCTATCTTGGGAGTTCTTCTAGGCAATCACAAAAAAAAAAAAAAAAAAAAAAAAAAAACACGCCAGACAGGGTAGAAAATATAAACGCACGTGCTTTAAAAAAAATGAGATTAGATTGGATTTTAATGCCTATTCCAATAACTCCCATCTGCGTTTTTTTTTTGTTCATTCATTTTAAGAAAAAATTCTAAATTGGATGTCATGTCAGATTCAAGCTGACGACACGACACCTCTTGTTGGTTTACTTAATCTTTATTCCAGACACTCTAAATTATGTAGGTTAATCTTCAGAGCGATTGAAGCATGGTTTTAGAGAGATTTATAGCAATAGTAGTAAGAGAAATAAGATTATGTTAATAGTTAATCTACGTCGAATTTTTTTTCGAGCAATTCGTAATAATTAGTAGATGTCAATACATTTATGAGCGAAATAAAGTAACCTCCTTGTTTCGCTATATTAAACGTACGTATTATCTCAATCGGCCATAAGTTATAAACAAAAATCCTCTGGAAAAATGCGGGTGTAATCGAGAATGAAAGACCAAAGTGCGCTTCTATACTTCATCCAACAAAAATATGCAGTACATGTCTTATGGGAGAGCTTTTTCAGAATCAGTAGCGCGCTATATTTTTGCACCATACTAAATTGAAAGAACTCCTCCTTAAAAAAGTGTTTGTGCGCCCGTAAATTTTCGATTGCATCTGACGCAGACCCCACGTCCTATTGACCGCACATCTGAGTGTTGTGCACTGAACTGTTGTGGCCTATGGCTGTTTGTGATATTCAATTTCAACCGCCATTAAATATTGATGTGCATTCAGAGTTACCCTTGTTCATTTTTTTTCCTTGGGTTTCTGTTGAGGTGCTTTTGATTTTAGAGCTTTAAAAAAAAGGGCCATTTAAAATCAACACTACGACAACCCTTTGAGAGCTTTAATGAAGGACAGATTTATGCAATACACTGTAGCCAGAATGCGAGGCAAACATCCTATCTTGCCCATACTGCATATTTTTATTGGACAGAGTATAGTGCTTTAGAAATGGGCTCTGTTCTTGTCCCAAACTGGACCGATGCGATGCCATTTGTATTTGGAGATGATAACTTACCAGTATCCTTTGCATTTAGGTGTGTTTGGATATTGAATTGGCGATTCGTTTGGTTAAATCCAATGTAATTGGATCTGATCACCTCTTACCAAAGTTTATTAAATTAATTTTTCGTGTTCTTATATACACAGTTGTTCCCCGAAAAATGGAAATATGCCAAAATTATTCTAATTCCGAAAAAGTCAAATCCTACAGATCCTTCGCAGTTTACACCCATCAGGAAGTACTACCATTTCTGTCAAAAGTTTTTGAAGAGTTACTCTCCTAACAGATTCAAGAAGTATACAATAGATATAATAAGCTTTCAAAATGTCAATCGGGGTTTCGAAGAAAGCATAGTTGTGAATCTGCAGTATTTTTTTTTTTTTTTTATTCATTTTTATTTTCATTAATCTTAAAACTACCTTAAAGCTAGACAAAAATTCATAAAAACTAGCCTAATTATCCAATAGCTTAAAACTAACTTACTGGCCCTATGCGGGCGGATAGAGAAAATGTAAAAAACTCGGACTCTGAACTTGTTTTTTAAATTTTATATATAAAACTTACAAACTACAGTAAAACTAATTAAAACTACCTAAGACTACTTAAAATAAACCTAAACAACTTAAAAAACTAGAACAGCCACAGCAGCAATTTATAATTTATAATTTTTTTTTGGTGCCACCCCGACTGTCCCTACCTAAAAAGTACACTTAAATCTATGTAAGTCGGTCAAGATATATAAGTCTTTGTCAACTTTCCCTATCATTATTACACAACCACCAAAACAGGTTCTGCTGTCTCACCCTGTCCCTCCGGGCCCGATCGAACACAGTCCTACTGAACCGAAGGCGCTCTGCTCCATCTTGTGCGAGGACGTCTCGACTATAAAGGAGTCGCCTATCCACAGTCCTCCGGCTGACGTGGTAGATTAGCGGAATCGCCATTCTATCCTGGATCAGCCCTCGACTGTCTAAGTAGAGAAATGCATCGGGTGGGATAAAGCCGCTTATACGTACACTCTCATAATAATCGTTGTTTGGGTAGTAAACCCCAAAAATTAGGTTGTTAGTGGAGGACATCGCTCTTGCAATGTGACCCCGAATCAGCTTTATCAAAAAATTATAAATTCTGTTAATGTTGGCCCCGTTGTATAATAATAATGTTTGTACTCCGACTCTGGTGTTCTGTGTAATCCAAGGCAACGTCTAAGACACTGCCTCTCAAACACCCGAATCTTTTCCATTTGAGATGGGGCAACGTTGAACCACACCGGGCACCCATAGGCAATCATCGGCCGTATGAGGGCCACTTAGCAAATCACCTTCGATCTGCTGTCAAGCCAGCTGCTGTAAAACAACAGTTTCGTCAGGGCGAAGGCTCCCCTAGCCCTGTTCAGAGCAGCATTTATATGTCTGTCGAAATACAAATACTGGTCCAACCAGATGCCAAGGTACTTTACTACACTTTTACTCGCCAGTGGTTGCCGGTGCGGCCCAACGATCACCAGCTTGCGCCAGTTCTTTCTAGTATCCCTAGGGGCTCTAGCCAACGGAGTCCTGAACAGAATTGTCACATTTCTAAAAGTTGATTTTCAACTTCCAGTCATCACAATATCGCTGAATCTTGTCGAAGTCACGCTGTAAAAGAATTCTGATGACCTCAACTTTTGGAGCTGTTCTGTACGCTATTAGATCATCGGCAAATGCAATTGCCTGAGTTAGACTACTTATCAGATCGCTGGTGTAAATGCTGAATAAAATCGGCGAGTTCACTGCTCCCTCCTGAAGACCATTCTTAATATCGAAGATTGCGGTAGAAGTTACATTGCCACTTTTGACAAAAAACTTTCTACCATTGAGCATGTCATAAAGTATATATAATAGTGGCTTACTTATGCCGAGTCTAGTCAGTTTTAGATAGAGACCCTCTAACCATACGGTGTCGAAAGCCTTCTCTAAATCAACCAGACAAGCACCTGTACACTGGTTTTTAGTTTTGTTCCATTGGATATCAGAAACGAGTTTAGACGCGGCATGAATGGTGTCATGTCCCGCCTTAAAACCGAACTGATTATCCGGTATGATATTATTGTCCTCCGCCCACTTGGACAGAGCTCTATTAATGACTTTCTCGAATACCTTGCTGATACTCGGTAGAAGACTTATCGACCGGAGATTCGCCGAATTGGAGTTGTCCTTTCCCTTTTTCGGGATAGGATGAACCACGGCTGTCTTCCATCGCCCTGGATAATATGCATTATTCAGTGCGTTGTTAAACAATGTGGCAAAAATGTCAACTGCTTCCTGAGGTAGATGTCGAAGTACAATATTAGATGTAACATCGACTCCTGCTGATTTTTTCCTTTTTAATGAATCGAAGATGAGCTGGAGCTCCATTCTCGTAACTAACAGAATTTGCAGTATTAAAGGTAACCAATGACTTAAGGACAGCTATGGATCGTGACGAAATCAATGTGATGGTAATGCTGGATTTATCAAAGGTATTTTTGACTGCATAGATCATTCAATATTATTAAAGAAAAAAAAAAAACTCAAAACCGTTTTTAATCTGTAGAAACTGAGAAATGAATCTGCACAACGTTAACTCAGGAGTTCCACAAAGATCGGCTTCGGGACCCCTTCTTTTCTGCATATTTGTATATGATCTGCCTTATATACTTGTTAATAGTAATGTTCATATTTACGCAGTACTTGTTGCTACAATTTTTTTCATACAATTGTATAGTTTAAAACTGTCATAATCTCCAAAGAAATTTCAGGTGATTTGTCATTCTTCTACGTTTTGGCATTCCGGCATTTTTTTTTTTTTTTTTTTTTTTTGAGATCAGATACTCGTACAAGATTATTTAAGAAAACACCATTTTGTAAGACAATTTGACATTTCGCAATGACAGCTTATCAAAACATTTTAACTTTTGTGACATTTTTAAGATTTTGGTGATTGTTTTGATCGATTTTCTTCAAAATTGGGACTCACCCCAAGCCTCCACAAACAATAATTTATCTTGAAATGAAATTAATTATTTCATGAAATCAATTTTAACATATTTTGCTTAACATCTCTTTGGAAATTTGATATCTAATGGTCTAATGTCAGGTGAACTAACAACTGTGCGGGTTTTCACCTTTACATGCAGGATTGAGAAGTTAAGTCGAATTTCTCAATCAAGTGTCCGTATCGCAATCAACACGATGGGTGAAGAAAATTATTTCTAATAGTTCCAAGGATAACTGTACTTTCTTTTAATCATCTTAAACACGGATCACTCGACCGGTCCAATTTTGATGACTCACTGTGCTATACCGGCAATAGCATCTCGAATGTTATTCTCGAGCTCATCCAAAGTGAAGTAAACCACTAAATGTAGACTTTGGATTTGGCGTAGCTGCAGAGAAAATTATAGAGTGTCAATGAATGAACCTCCGCCGTGACCCATTCGCTTAATTTTACTTTCACTACTTCAAGCTTTGCATCGCTTGTGTGGCATGTAATGCCGGTTAACGATAATGCTGTCTACTTCTTCAGTTCAAAAGATATAAGGCCCGATGATGCCACCATGCCATAAGCCACATTAAACAGTTAATGTTTAGTCGAACACTTGGGCTCGCTCCAATAACGTCAATATTGTTTGTTGACACAGTCAAGAGATTAAAATGCGATTCATCCGAGAAGACGATATTTCGACAAAAAGTCCAGATCATCAGCCAACATTTTCAGCCGTCCTATTTCTGAATTCACGGCATTGTCTATGGTTGTCCGGATGAAATGGAAAACTTTTCTGAATATGACAGCTGGATGTCATTGGTAACTTCGAAAGCGAAATATAACAGCTAGATGTCATTGGTAACTTCGAAACCGAAATATGACAGCTGGATGTCATTGGTAACTTCGAAAGATGCTTAAGCATATCAATTGGAAAACTATCATTATTATTTGGCCAGCCTTTAAGTTAAATATCTTAATTACTGAATATTTTGACAGCTAGATGTCATTAGCAACTTTGACAGCTAAAACATATCAATTGGAAAACTTTCATTGTTAGTTGGTGAGCCTTTAAATTAAATATCTACTGATTGAGAAATTAACGATACCCGTATATGTACAGAGGTAGATTTAGATAACTTACGAGGGCAGTTTGAAAAGTTCTCGGCCTGACCAATAAAACGCAATAAATTTTAAAACTTTTTTTTAATCTTTTTCTACATATTCTCCTCTGATATCAATGCACTTATTCCATCTGTGTTCCAGTGCTTCTATACCCTTTTTATAGGCCGATTCCTCCAACTCTTCGAAAAACCGCTCCGTCTCAGCAATCACCTCCTCGTTGGTGAAGAATTTGCGTCCAGCCAAATGTTTTTTTAAGTTAGGAAAGAGGTAATAGTCTGATGGTGCCAAATCAGGTGAATAAGGGGGGTGGTTCAGTACACAAAATCGAAGTTCATGGAGTTTAGCCATGACAACAACCGACTTGTGTACTGGAGCATTATCCTGATGAAAAAGGATCTTCTTTTTGGCTAATCCTGGTCTCTTTTCGGCAACTTTTTTCAGCCAATTTGTCCAACAGATTTGCATAGTATTGACCAGTGATAATTTGGCCCTTGGGAAGGTAATCAATAAAAATAATTCCCTTGTAATCCCAAAAGAATGACGCCATCACTTTCCCAGCTGAAGCACACGACTTGGCTTTCTTCGGTGGAGGAGAACCGCTATACTTCCATTGTTTTGATTGCTCTTTTGTCTCAGGAATATAGTGATGAATCCATGTTTCGTCGGTGGTAATGAATCTTCTCAAGAAATCGCTGGTATTCCTCCGAATTAACGCTATATTCTCTCTAGAGATTTCAACTCGATTGACTTTTTGTTCTTCGCTCAGGAAACGCGGCAACCACCTTGCGGACAATTTTTTCAACCCCAATTCTTCGGTCAAAATGTGGTAAGCCCAACGAGAAGAGATCCACATGGTGTTGCTTATTTTTCGGTCGTCTAAAACCATTTTATGAACTTTATCGACGTTTTCTGAAGAGGTGGATGTTGTTGGCCTTCCGCTTCTGAAATCATCTTCGACGCTCTGTCTTCCATGTTTAAATAAGGCTGCCCATTTTTTTAACGTCGAATACGAAGGTGCAGATTTCTCCAATGTCTCATCGAAGTCATCTTTAATTTGATTTGGTGTCATATTCTTTTTGACCAAATATTTAATGAGGGCTCTAATTTCATTTTTTTTTTCCATTTTCGTTGTTAGCAATAGGTTCGTTCAAACAAAAAATTGCACTGATATAAGTACGCGACCAATTTTAATGAAACTTCACATACAATTATTATATATAAAAGGCTGTTTGAGGAATTAAAAGTTATTTATTAAAACAACGCCTTCTATGTTAGGCCGAGAACTTTTCAAACAGCCTCCGTATTAGGGTTGCCAGATTTTTCTTGCACCTCGGCGGGACAGGTGGCTTAAATAATGAAAATTTCCGGGATTTCATCATATTGCCCGGGACAAAATAAATGTTACGTAAAAGACTAAGAATTTTAAAAATGAATGTTATTAGAGAAAAATTATTTTTTTAAATGAATGACTAAAACAACTCTTAAAACAAGCTCCAACTAGCTAAACACAGGATGCCATGTGATTCAAACAAATATTGTTCAAAGCAAGAACAAAATTATACTGCGTTGTAGTGGTTTCTTAAAAATATAAGCTTTTACGAGTTACATACAAAATTTTAAACCATTTTTAACATAAAATATTGGTACGTCAATTTGTAGTTTTGATTTTTTTCAAAATTTAAAAAAAATATTTTTTTTTTTTAGAATTTTGAAATGCAATGTTTTTAAACTTTTTAGAAGTTTCTCTTTACAAAAATTTATTAAAATCCGTTATTCCGATAATGAGAAATTCAAAGTTCGAATAAATCGTTCTGTGGTAGGTACAGTCAGTAATATCTTGAGTTCATTTTTTTTTTATTAAATTATAGAATTCTCATATAAATTATAGAATTTGAGTACACAATAATATTTAAACTGTTGGGGAGCCTGAACATAAAAACAAATGATCAAAATCAGTCGTACCATTACCATTAACCATTACCTATACCTAGTTTTAACTAAATGAAATTTGAGAAAAAAAAATATTTATAAAATTTCGAAAAAAAATCATATGGCAGGTACCGTTAGTTTTGGTCTTTAAAAAAAAGAAAAATCAATTGGGGGAAAAAATTTTCATTAAACAAGCTTAACAAAATCAGCCAAGCCGCTAGGCTGTAGTCGAACAAACAGACAGACCGACAAAATTGTGAGACCCACTTTTTCGTCTTCGCTATCATCGTTCGTAATGTCAACTTTGATCAAAATCTCGAATTCGATTTTCTTACGAATGCATAACTTGCCTTATAGTACCTATAAGCCGCAAGTAAAAATATAATGCGTGTAGATCAAAATAAATAAATTCTTTTATTAATTACTAATTAAATGACTTTTCTGTCATTTATCATTTGCAAATATTTTTCTTTTGTTAATTTTAATGACAGATGTCAGTTTACAAAAAAAATTTGTCCTTAAGTTAGGTTTGTTTGATTGAAATTTTAAAAGTAATTTTTTAAGGTTAAATCGCAATGTAGTGGTTGTTCCTTATTACTGAAAGATATTTAGGTACGAGTACATTAGGCATTATTTTTTTAGTTTGAGTCCCAACCCGGGAAAAAAGCTGTCCCGGCGGGACAGATGATTTTATGTCTGAAATCCGGGATGTCCCGGGTGAACCGGGACGTCTGGCAACGCTACTCCGTATGTAGCCTAGTATGCTTCTGATTCGGAACGAAGTTTTCTTTGTTCTTATA
Organism: Chrysotoxum bicinctum; assembly: GCA_911387755.1. Taxonomy (NCBI): domain Eukaryota; kingdom Metazoa; phylum Arthropoda; class Insecta; order Diptera; family Syrphidae; genus Chrysotoxum; species Chrysotoxum bicinctum. The sequence continues at coordinate 203,322,394 of OU426988.1, forward strand.
TACGACAACGAAATGCTTACGAAAACACAGCGATAAATGAAAAACCGATAAATCGTATCACCTAAACAAACGTTCAAAATCAAAGCAATTAAGTACCACCACAAGCCTACATTACAAATTTGATAAATCTTCTTCATTGTCTATTTTGTCAATGATCACATTCTGTCGCAAATTGACACTACAATTTGAATGCACAAGCAACACCATATCTGGAGCAGTGCAAATAAACTTGCTATGTATCCTTTGAATTATTATTCCATCACCACATCAAGCCTCCTAACTCCATATCGATTTAGATTGAAATCCGACACTCCCAGTCTGATTCACATACAAGTACCGAGTTCCGACCTATTGTATCGATAGGCAGGCACTCGGTATTTGTTGATTCATTCGGGTTAACAACGAGTGTCTTGCCAAATTGGAAACACTCTATCAACAAATAAATTACACACAGCCGTCGGTTGAGGCATATAATTAATTCCTTTATCCAAACCACATTATTAAGTAACGTAAGCTCAGGTACACACTTCCACACCTACACATGCATGCAGATTCAAGATAAACAATCAATTCAAACAAAATTAGTTTGATCGAATTCGGTGTGTATCGGAAGAGCGTTCCATTGACTTATGTTTTGTCTGTGCAACAATGTGTGGGGCCGGGCCGGTGCATTTTGTAGATGGAATGCCATGTGGTTGCAATTTGCAAGTTGAACTGCAGACCGAAAGCGTAAGCACAGAAGTCACTCCTCGGTAATTGCGATAATTAATCAATTTCCATGTCTCACTTTCGTAGACGAAGTCGACTTGCACGTTCGGCCAACAAAAATGCACGTGTTTGGGAGTGCGCACCCAGCGTACTCGATCGGAGCTTAAATGACTCAATTAAAACTGTTCCGAGAATGGAGGTGGCTATGGCTAGTCATTCGATGTGGCAGACAAGCAGGTTGTAGTTGTGGTGCTTTAGGAGCGACAGGTGGCTCCAGTTCCGAATTGCTCGTGCGGTTGATTGGTTAAAATGCATTACACGCAAGCTTAGTTGATTGTGTTCCTCAGATCATGGCGCCCAAGTTGCACCCGCTAAAAGGCTAACTTGTGTCAAGATTCAATCACGTTTTCGAAGAACAGGCACCATGCGTTTCGTGAGATGTCGTCTTCAATTATTATTGTAGCTTAAGGCTGACGAAGAAGACGAAGGTTAAAACACAAGATGTGTTAATTATTGTTGTAAAAATGGTGCCCAACATACATTGTATGATCTGGAAGTCATACTTAATGCAGAATTCTTTGGAGGCATGTTAACAGTTGAGTGCAAAGTAACAGGAGGTGACAAATATCACCAGACGATTTGGTTAAATAACTTTAAGTTAGAAAAAAGAAATTTTAAATAAAATTTGCAAATGAATTTGATAGAACTAAGAACTGTAAGAATGTAAGTACATACATATGACAAATTTGAGTGCACCTTAACAACTTTTGGTTGTGTTTTATTGAATTTACAAAAGCTGCAAAATCCAAACACTTTCGAAAATGAAGCCGTTTTCAAAAACGTCATGTCCATTCGATCATCAAATGATTGTCATTTTTCGACGCTGATATTTCTGTCCTCAAAAATTCAATCGGCCTGCTTCCACACAATCTGTTTGAGTAAATTTTCTTGGAAACGCATTTGACGTTTCCGAACACGCTGTTTGTCTTATCGATATTTTTGCCATGAACTCGATTTTCTCACTGGAGATTTGCGACGAAAATGATGTTATCGAACACATGAATTTAGCAAATTGAGTTATCGAAAAAAATGTTCTGGATTCTCAAATACGTTTGAGAACATCTTGTAATTGGATTTTGGACGCAGATAATTTTTTCGAAAATAGATTAAATGATGCTCCAAAGCAAACTCGTAAGTAAATCCTGGCTCCTTAGAAATTCTTAGGCAAATTTTGAGCGCACAAAACTCAAAACTTCTGTCAAGTATATTGTAACAGTTTAATAAGAAAAATTGTTTTGGTGACATCTGTCAAATCTGTTGTTTATTATTCAATCACTGATGCCAGATCACCATAGTAAGCTACACGAAACAACAGCAAGTCCAAATGATAAAACTTTATTATCAAAATGAGTGTTCGTTAGAACATCGCGGTCCGTGAAAGCGTACAACAACTCTGCCTTCCTCAGACTTAAACTTGACGAATTTTGCGTCGGGACTTGGGTCCACACCCAAACAAGATCCAACTGAACATCAACTAGAAGTACAAAGTTCATAACCATAGACAATGCCGGTTGTTCACTGACTAGACTTCGGAGCGTTTTGAAGAGAGCCTTTTGACCGAAAAATCATCTTTAGCGACGAGGCCCATTTTTGTATAAATGGCTGTGTTAACAAGCAAACGTGTATGGGACGCTCAAAGTTCACCAGTTGACAATGGGCCTTACCAACAATCAAATTAAGCAACGACTTTAATATTTGAGTGAAGTGGACCATTATGTAAAGAGCTCTAGAAAGTTAGCCATACATGTTATGAACTTAATATTTACGTGAACTGTAAATTATGAACCATTTTTTGTACGGAACCCAAAAAATTAAATGTATCATTTATGGTTAATTATATAGAGACCATTAAATAATGCTTCATTTCGCTGAAATATTAAACTCGTCTCTAAATTTGATTGTTGGTACCGCCTAGAGCTGTTTCAGTCGGGATCGATTCGATTTTTTTGATCCGATCATCGAAAAGTATTGATGATCGAAATCAATCATTTTAATCGACCTCAATCTCAATCATTTACATGATTCTCGATTCTGGATTCTCGATTTTCTATTTCAATCTCAATCATTTCAATGAGTCTCGATTTTCGATATCAGTTGACTCTATTAATCATGATTTACTTGATTCCATTTCTTCCGATTCAATCAACGTGGATTATGAACGCAAAACGGACGGTGGACTGGAACTTCTGGGTTGAACTCGGCATTGAACAACATGATTGATCGGGTTGGTCGTTGATGTTGTAGGCCGCAAAAACAATTGTTCGGTTGAACTGATGTTATTTGATGTATTAGGATCCGGTATGTTTAATGTGGATTTTTGGACGTTTCTTAATCCATCGGCATCGTAGCCATCCTTTGATGGAATTTGACAGTTTATGACTTGACGAATAGAGGACGAATTCAGTTATGACGTACAAGGTATATTTCGTACAAAATGTCAGCCGAAAGCCCTAAAATTGCACTTTTCCGGAGCAACAAATAAAATCTCATTTTTACACGTTTCTTAATCCATCGACATCGTAGCCATCCTTTGATGGAATTTGACAGTTTATGACTTGACGAATAAAGGACGAATTCAGTTATGACGTACAAGGTATATTTCGTACAAAATGTCAGCCGAAAGCCCTAAAATTGCACTTTTCCGGAGCAACAAATAAAATCTCATTTTTTTTGGTATATTTAGACGTTTCTTAATCCATCGACATCGTAGCCGTCCTTTGATGGAATTTGACAGTTTATGACTTGACGAATAAAGGACGAATTCAGTTATGACGTACAAGGTATATTTCGTACAAAATGTCAGCCGAAAGCCCTAAAATTGCACTTTTCCGGAGCAACAAATAAAATCTCATTTTTAGACGTTTCTTAATCCATCGACATCGTAGCCATCCTTTGATGGAATTTGACAGTTTATGACTTGACGAATAAAGGACGAATTCAGTTATGACGTACAAGGTATATTTCGTACAAAATGTCAGCCGAAAGCCCTAAAATTGCACTTTTCCGGAGCAACAAATAAAATCTCATTTTTTTTGGTATATTTAGACGTTTCTTAATCCATCGACATCGTAGCCGTCCTTTGATGGAATTTGACAGTTTATGACTTGACGAATAAAGGACGAATTCAGTTATGACGTACAAGGTATATTTCGTACAAAATGTCAGCCGAAAGCCCTAAAATTGCACTTTTCCGGAGCAACAAATAAAATCTCATTTTTTTTGGTATATTTAGACGTTTCTTAATCCATCGACATCGTAGCCGTCCTTTGATGGAATTTGACAGTTTATGACTTGACGAATAAAGGACGAATTCAGTTATGACGTACAAGGTATATTTCGTACAAAATGTCAGCCGAAAGCCCTAAAATTGCACTTTTCCGGAGCAACAAATAAAATCTCATTTTTTTTGGTATATTTAGACGTTTCTTAATCCATCGACATCGTAGCCGTCCTTTGATGGAATTTGACAGTTTATGACTTGACGAATAAAGGACGAATTCAGTTATGACGTACAAAGTATATTTCGTACCAAATGTCAGCCGAAAGCCCTAAAATTTCACTTTTCCGGAGCAATAAATAAAATCTCTTTTTTTTTTGGTATTTTTAGACGTTTTTTAATCCATTGACATCGTAGCCATCCTTTGATGGAATTTGACAGTTTATAACTTGACGAATAGAGGACGAATTCAGTTATGACGTACAGGGTATATTTCGTACAAAATGTCAGCCGAAAGCCCTAAAATTGCACTTTTCCGGAGCAACAAATAAAATCTCTTTTTTTTTTGTATTTTTAGACGTTTCTTAATCCATCGACATCGTAGCTATCCTTTGATGAAATTTGACAGTTTATGACTTGACGAATAGAGGACGAATTCAGTTATAACGTACAAAGTATATTTCGTACAAAATGTCAGCCCAAAGCCCTAAAATTGCACTTTTCCGGAGCAACAAATAAAATCTCTTTTTTTTTTGGTATTTTTAGACATTTTTTAATCCATTGACATCGTAGCCATCCTTTGATGGAATTTGACAGTTTATGACTTGACGAATAGAGGACGAATTCAGTTATGACGTACAAGGTATATTTCGTACAAAATGTCAGCCGAAAGCCCTAAAATTGCACTTTTCCGGAGCAACAAATAAAATCTCATTTTTAGACGTTTCTTAATCCATCGACATCGTAGCCATCCTTTGATGGAATTTGACAGTTTATGACTTGACGAATAAAGGACGAATTCAGTTATGACGTACAAGGTATATTTCGTACAAAATGTCAGCCGAAAGCCCTAAAATTGCACTTTTCCGGAGCAACAAATAAAATCTCATTTTTAGACGTTTCTTAATCCATCGACATCGTAGCCGTCCTTTGATGGAATTTGACAGTTTATGACTTGACGAATAAAGGACGAATTCAGTTATGACGTACAAAGTATATTTCGTACCAAATGTCAGCCGAAAGCCCTAAAATTTCACTTTTCCGGAGCAATAAATAAAATCTCTTTTTTTTTTTGGTATTTTTAGACGTTTTTTAATCCATTGACATCGTAGCCATCCTTTGATGGAATTTGACAGTTTATGACTTGACGAATAGAGGACGAATTCAGTTATGACGTACAAAGTATATTTTGTACCAAATGTTAGCCGAAAGCCCTAAAATTGCTCTTTTCCGAAGCAACAAATAAAATCTCTTTTTCTTGAATTTTTTGACACTTTTTAATCCATGAAGTAGCCTCATCATAGAGTATTTTGTGAGAACTATCAAAGCCACAAGTCAATCTTATCATCGAAATCGAAATTAATATCGAATAGGAACAGTATTGAATCATTTCAGTGAAATGAAAATGATCGAATGATCGATTGATTGAAAAGATCGAATCATTTTCGTAATCGATTGTTGAACGATTCGATCATTTGAAATGAACGATTTACACAGCTATAGTACCGCCCAATATATTCTCAAAAAGTTACCGTTTGGTGTACATAGTGGGCCGGACTTTTACGGAAACGACGATGGTTCAGGGGGTCACCGTCAATTGCAAGCGCTAAAGAATAATGATAACATATTTCTGAAGAATAAAAGAACATTTATGAAACTAAATTCGTCGCAAAAACTAGACTAATTGATAAAAAAACATAAGTTTGCGTTATTTTTGCCAAAATAATACAAATATGAGAAAATCAATTGGGCATTACGAATTGCCACCTGATTGTTACAAACTGTCGAAATCTTTTTGCGTTCCACATACCATCCACACCGAAAAGGAAGAATTGTTCTTGTTTTTGTTTATCTTTGTGATGGTTCATCAAATGCTATGTGATCATACAAAATGGACGAATGTTAGTTCATTCGTTGGTCGTTGCTCGTTGGTCGCTCTAATCTCTCATGTGAAAAGTGCTTTCGGCTACTCAATTTTGATACTTAAATTATTATTTTTTATTGATTATTATTATCGTGGGCTGGAATCAGACTCTTTTATTATCTTCCAGTATGAAATATTTGGGAGTTATCCTCAAACCTTAATTAAACTGGAAACTAAATATCACACCCTTAGAATGAAAGTGACCTAACTCAAAATTCCCGTAACTTCTGATTTCGCAAAAAACTGACATTAAAATGGGATCTCTAAAATCCTGTGGGGAAAAAGATACCGAAATGTGAGTAAGAAAGGGACAGTCTATACATCGGTCACTTGAAATATATATGTACATATGTGAGAGATATGCGTGAAACAGATTAAACCAGCAACAGCACCAGCATCGTCAACAGCAAACAGCACGCTGACCAGAAAACATTTCTCAAACACATTGCCACCAGCAACGTCATTTCATTTGTTTGTCATTTTCATTTCATATCAAAAAAAAGTTTTTCATTGCGGTGCCACTGAATATTGCAGTGGAAAAGTTGACAACACAGCACCAGAAACAGCAAATTTGGGACTTTGGCCTAACGACGCTGTTGGCGTTGCTGTTGCTGTTCTTATGTGTGTTGAACAATTGAAATACATTGGCTCTAAATTAATGGCGGCCGCTGTTGCTGTTGACGGTGCTGTTGCTGGTTCAATCTGTTCCGCGCTATACATTCAATCTTACTCAAAACTATACTTTATTGCTCATTTCCCACAAAGTGCTATTTTTCAGTTAGGTCACTTTCATATTCTATGCGATATTGAAGAATGGGTTAAGAAGGCCTGTGTAGTTAAAAATTTGTGAAAAAGTGGGGCCTGCAATCGAAGATTGACATCTTCAAAAAACTGAATTCATTTGCGTTAGTCAATCCGAGTTTTACCAGGATGACATTCTTATTTAAAAGCTCTTGGAAGCAACTCACAACATTCGTTTTGTTATTGATAATGTCTTCTCTAAGGCCTTGCAAATGTTGAACTTCTCCACAAAGCTTCAATAAATCGTGTTTGTTATATCGAAAACAACTCCTTCAGGTCCCAGATTAATAAATATAATTTTGTTGAAAATGAAGAGGACTTCCGCAAGGATCAATAATAGGACCACTATTATTCGTAGTTTTTGTAAATGGTTTTCCACTTATTGTGAAATATCTATCAGTGTAGATGTATGCCGGAGGTGTACAACTATATTTATCTAAGCAAATTGCTCTTCGAGAAGATACTGTATTAGAGGAAGATTAAAGGAAGGTTTAAAAGTCATCACTCTTTGGGCTGGGAAAGCTGTTTAATACTTAAACCACCCAAATCCAATTGTTGAATCAAATCTGAGCTTCACTTAAATAGATTTGCTATAACTTGCCTTGAAGGCACGATTCTTGAGTATAAATCGAATAAGGTATTTTATTTCAACGGAACACTAAAAAACATTACGGTTGCTTAAGAAATCTTTTAGGTATGTATGTCAAAGCGAAAAATTTTTTTAAAAAATTGTTGCCAGTCAAGTTTCGTATTTTACCCATCCCATGGATGTCAAATTAAACAACATATATAACAATCAGAATTTATTGCTAAGACTGAATTATCGAACTCAGGTCCCAAAGTTATCATTTGCTATAATAGCTCAAGTATACGTGCGACCTAGACACCTTAAGCCTTGAAGAAGTTGTGGGTAAAACAATCTCCCTTGGAGAAATACACCCTCGCTCGAAATACAATCGCTTAAATATACAAACTCGTAAAATCGTGATTTCTGATTCAAGTCCGTTAATTTTTAGTGCCGAGTATCCGGACAAAGCAAACGAACGTGCCAACTTCTCCACAAGACTCCGTCCTTCCCTTAACCGATATAACAAAAGCTAGGATAGGAAAATGTGGTGAGCCAAGAGCCACCTATGAAGATTTATCCTTCAACAGAATTACAAAATGCATCCGTGAGATTAATGGATTGTGTCACCATAAAAATTACATTGAAATAAATCTTTACGACCATAGAGAGCGCCGAACTACTGTCGTTACCTACGAGTAGCACTGTTCCACCATATAGAACAACAATGTTAACTTCATGTCCTCTTACATTGCTTCATTTGCACTGCTCTGCCCGACGCTTCATCATCGTCTTCATCCTTGAGAGACATACAGAAGTACATGGGAAGATTTCTGGCTTGATGATTCCTTGGTGGCTGATTGTTCAAATAACGACATCAACGAAACCAAGTTGCTCGCACTTTAAGAGCCTCGCGAACAGGAGGCAGCACATCACATGTAAACCGTTTTTATGACCACATGTCGCAGTAGTTCTTCTTAGGGAGAGCGAGAGTCGAAGCACGAAGGAGCCGGTACAGCCGAACCCGATACGATGACACGACACTTATATCATGTGTGTCTGTGTATCCAGGATCAGCATCAGCACTTCAGCAGCTCCATTCATGCAGCTCTAGCGTGTGTTCTACTTTATGTTGACATCATTGAAACGAAACGGATTTATTTGACTTTGGCATAAAATACAAAACCGGAGACCTGAAGACAGCCACAAGAATGGAGCCTGAACTGGGATCTCTTGATCCCTTTATCTCTTTATCCTCCAGGATAAATACAATGTCTCTTCTTTGGCCAATAAATTGCAGATAGGCCAACGTGTTGCAAACATTTTCTGTGTCTGCATGATGGAGCATGATTTGTGTCCCTCAAAATAGTCCTTGCGGGGTTGAACAAAACAAGAAGTAGGTCCGTTCAAATTGAATGGCAATGGATCGCTCCCATGGGGAGTCGTCGGGTCGGCACCGAGAAGTTGCCTCGGTACGATTAATGTGACCTTCTTTCAAACTGCCTTCCCATGGAGCGTAGCTTTCTTGTTTTGGGTCAGAATTTGTTTTGGGAGTTCTTCACGTTCTCGTCCCATTTTTTTTTTGTTTTTTCTTTGAAATTTGTGGGTTTCGCTTGAATAGTGGGCTTAGAAAAAAAAAACTACCGACTCAATTTCTTTTGTTTTTCCTCTGGTTGTGTAGTGCGGCAACGTGCCACAGTGCCATTGCCACCCGGACAAGTTAGGAGAGTCCCATTGGTGACGGTTCATTGAGTAAAAGTGCCTCTTTGGTGTTTGTTTTTTTTTTTTTGCTTTCTTTGAGTTAGAACAAGGATAAGAATAACGATAAGGATAAGCCTACCAAGGACATTCTTTTCATGAACTTTATTTCGTCTTTTTTTGTTTGCTTATATTTTGAATTGCTATTCGCGTGGTGGACGCTGTAAACGGTCTATGGAGTGTGGAAATGTATCCTCGGAGCGGATGCGGTTAAATGGTATGGAAATGGATAACTTTTTGGTTTTTCTCTCTCTATGCCTCTTAAACTGATAATCGAAATGGTTCGACATTCTTGCCTTTTTTTTTGCCGTTGGAACATTCAAATTATTGGATTTTGTTTGTTTTGCTTGGTGGGCAACATTATGGAAGCAGAGGGGGTGAGATAGTGGTTGATGTTATATCCGGATGTATATATTCTTTGGATGAAAGAAATAAAGTTCTGAGGTTTCCAGTTTCCGGTTGAACTGAATTTGAATTGGCTTCCGAGGTTTTTTTTTTAATGTAAATCTCAAAGGACTAATTCATATGGTAATGTTGAGAAATTGTTAGCTGTACTGGCTTTGATGGGAATAAGTTGGTAGGTCACGAAATCGTACTTAAATTTTGTGGAAAGTCAACTAAGTGAAAATTTTTGCTGAGGTTGTTTTGAATAAAATGGCATCTGGGATCTAATAACTGGAGTTCCTTGGGGAGAAATACAATTTCGACTGAATAGAAACTATCATTCTAAAGTTTGAACACATTTGGAAAATAGTCGTTGAAGATAATAAGAAAAAGGGAATTCAAATTTAAACGGACAAACATTTAAAACATTTCTGACAACTGAACAAAAGTGTATAAATCAGTGGTTTTAATTAAATTGTATCTTTAATAAAACGAAAATAGGATTCTGACGTTCTGAAAATTGTATTATTTTTTTAACTTTTCTCATTTAGGTTTATACTGGATTTCCCAATAAGGACTTCAAAACTTTTTTTAAAAATAAACGCTGACCATTTGAGATATCCCAAACAATTTACTATTTGTTTTAAGTTCAACAAAACTTTTATGTATCGAGTTTGACGTCCTTCACAGGTGAACTTGCAGTGGTTGATTCTTTGAACCCAATTTTCAATTACCACTCATTTCAACAAAAACGCCGCTATCTCAGGTTAAATACTGACTCTGAGCTCCTTGAACACAACCGGCTTGTTAGCACAGGACAATAAATAATTTAACGTAGTCCAACAAAAAAAAGTCTAGAGATATTTAATCACACAATCTAGTAGGCCAATCGACAGGACCATTTTCGGCACATTGAATTGAGTTTTCAATAAATCGATTGCTTAACCTTCTGTGTGGCTTGTGGCAACGTCTTGTTGGGCCCACTAACATGTGATTAATAGCTACTTAGTCATTTTTATCACCAGTTATTTTTACTTAAGATATAAAGGTCCTATATGGCAAGTTATGAATTCGTAAAAAAATCAAACTCCAGATTTTGACCAGACTTGACATTGTGATGATATTGGGAAGACGAACATTTAAAAAAAAAAAAATTTTGTTCGACTTCAGTCTAAACTGCTCGCCCGATTATCTTTACATTTTTAAAATTTTCATTTTGATTTTCTCAAAATCGGTATAGCTGATTTCAATCATTAGTTTATGCTAAAGCTCCTAAAAAGTTTGAATTGTAATGGGTGATTTTTTGCTATTTTCTTTTTGGCAACACTGGTTCTGACAGCTCACGCACGTTTCGTATTTTGTGTCACTGTCAAACATCTTCAGTTTGGTCTATAATTTAACCATGAATCTTCTTACAAAAAAAAAACAACGCTTGCAAATTATTGAATTTTATTATCAAAATGCGAGCTCTGTTAAGAAAGTTCATCGCGCGCTTCTTCCATTTTATGGTCAGTTTAATCGACCTACTGAGGCGGCTATTCGGGCTATTGTGGCTAAATTTTGCACCAAATTTACATTATGAAAGGATTTAAGTGTGAAGCCTTTCAAAATACAGCTGGTGCAAGAATTGAAGCCGAACGATCTAACACAACGCCGAATTTTTGGTGAATGGGCTGCTGAAAAGTTGGCCGAAGATCCACTTTTTATCGAAAAATTGTGATCAACGACGAAGCTCATTTCTGGTTGAATCGATACGTGAACAAGCAAAACTGCCGTTTTTGGAGTAAAGAGCAGCCAGAAGCGTTGCAAGAGCTACCAATGCATCCAGAAAAAGTCACTGCTTGATGCGGATTATGGGCTAGCGGAAGCATTGGGCCGTATTTCTTTAAAGATGATGCGAATCGCAACGTGGAAAAATGGAAGAGTTTGACTTACATGACATGTGGTTTCAACAATAATGCCACACAGCACGCGTAACAATGGACTAATTGAGAGGCGAGTTCGGTGAACAGTTTATTTCACGTTTGGGCCGGTCAATTGGATGCCTAGATCGTGCGATTAAACGTGGGGCTAGGTTAAGGCTCATACTGGAAGCCAACATTGAAGCATTTATTCGTGAGATACCGGCCGAAATGTTAGAAAGAGTATGCCAAAATTTGAGGTGCAACTGCGGCCAACATTTGCATGAAATAATCTTCAAACATTAAATCATATCAACCGAACTATCGATTTAAATAAAGATTTTATTCATTTTTCTGAATTGTATGTGTTTTTTTTTTTAAATTTCCGATAGCTCTTAAAATATCACTCGTTATTATGTACTGAAATATTCAAAGAATTTGTTTCGACTTTTAAGAAAATTTTCAATTTTCTTTTATTCAAAATCCAATATTTCGAAAACGACCTGTTCAATTTTTTTGAAACTTGTTAATCAATAGGTTTTCGATATTATCTACAAGATGTATGTAAAAAATTTTTTTATTTAAATTAACGGTAACCACCATACAATTGTTAAGAAAGGGTTTTCGAAAATCGTATTTTGCTGGAAAACGGCACCTAGAATTTTAAATTTTTTTCTTTTGCCTTTCATATTATTATTACGATCTATAATTCAATACAACAAATTTTGAAATTATTAAGACTGTCAGTATCTACCATAGAACCATGTTTTCGATATTTGAGTTTCTCATTATCAGCATAAAAGATTTGAATGCAATTTTTTATACAGAAGTTCCTAAAAATTTTAAAAATATTTTATATCAAAACTTAATAAAAAAATATTTTTCTTTTAAATTTGATATCTCAGAAACAAGCTAAATATTTTTTTTTGTTCGATATTTATTTGCGCAATAATAAAAACTTAAAACTGGTGTACCGAGTTTTTTTTAGAAATTCTGTATAAATTCATACCTGCTTGGCATTTTGTTCTTAGCTCCAACTTTTTAAGAAGTTGCTTAAGCCATTGGAAAAATTAATTTTATACTTAAGTATGAACATTTTTCTTACAGTATTTGTCCAGTCAATCCCCAAAAATAATCTTTTTCCTCAAAATTTCGAGCGCTACGCCCATTTTACTGTTGCTATAATCGTCGGTCGTTCCGAGAGAAGTTCTTGTAAGGTGGTGGATAAATTCGAGTCGACTTGTTCAGTGAACACAACTTGTGGAATTTTGCGTCATGACTAGGGAAATTGACCCCAATTACGGTGAATAATCATATTCAGCGACGAGCTCCATTTCTGAATGCATGAATCTACAGTCAAATCCACACAAGATCCCCAAAATTGCAATACATCCAGAGAAAGTCGCTGTTTGGTGCCGATTTTTGGCCGGCGCCATCTTCGGTCCATGGTTTTTTGAGAACGACATTGCATTGCTCAGATCATCACCGTCAATGGCAAGCGATATCAATCGATGATAGCTAATTAGTTTTGACCCGAATTGTATGATTTAGACACCGTGCCACACAGGCCGTGCCAAAATGGACCGGCACGATTGATTTCTGAACATGTTTATTCCACATCCACGGAGGTGAGCCACGGGATCGTACGATTTAACCCTATTTGACTTTGTAGGGTTTTTGTAATTTACAGTCTTGTGCAAATCAATTGGGACGAACAAATTTTCAAATGAATTTGGTAGTAGGCTTTGATTTTTGCGTTAACTTTTTGTATATTTTGGTAAGTTCTCCATGAATTAGTTTTATCCAAATATTTCTGTTGACTTTTTGAAGGCATGTCGCAATTTTTCTAAGGGTTTTGAAAATATTGACCTTATTTTTGTAATCATGTTACTAGGTATGTACTTTGTCTATCAATATTTCGTTGCTTCAAGAAAAATATGGATATAGGTGTAGCAAAATCAAGCGTTGGTAGGATAATTGCTTTGCACAAGGCAACAGGATCAGTTGAACACGGAGAAAGGGCAAATGTGTTCGAAAACGAATAATAAGCGGCCATTAACGACAAAATATTGGTCGGAAACAGCGTCATAAATTCTGGAAAGATAAGTTGTGAGCTTCAGAGGGACTTTTAGACAGCTGGAGTACATGTGGATTCATCAACTGTTTGACGGCCGAAACGCTCGAAGTCCATTAAAGAAACAGCTTTTGACAGACGATATGCGCAAAAAAAGATTAAGATGGGCAAAAATGCATAAGAATAAGACTTCAGAGGACTGGGAAAAAGTAATTTTCTCGGACTAGAACCATTTCGAGGTCCAAGAATACAGGATAAGTGTCGTGAGGAAAAGCGACAAAAAAAAAAACTCCGACCTGGGCATATCGTCTCAGCCCCTAAACACCCGCCAAAGGTTATGTTTTGCGGTTGTTTCACGTCTGAGGAGCTTAAAGCCACACACGTCCGAAAAAATGAAACAATTCTTCGCGGAGATAAATATTAACTCACTAAGAATTGTTCACGATATAGTATTTGTTCGATATTTATTGATAATTTAGATTGCATTGATAAACAATTAAAAATAGAAATGGCTTCTTTGAGGAACCCCAGAAAGAACAAACATCTTTTCTAATATTTTCTTTTTAAAGTAAAAAAAACTGTAATCTGACACATAAGTATAGTCTTGTGTAAATCACCTGATCTCAAACCGATTGAGAATATATGGGCTATCGTTAAAGCGAGGCTCAGGAAAAAGTTGATTTCATCAATGCCAAAGAGAGTTAAAGAACACATAGATTCTAAAGGAGGGCATACAAAGTATTAATTTAATATTTTAAACTTATTTTAACTTTTTTATAAACATTATTTAAAATAAATGACAAAATAAATGCTCAAAAATCTGCTTGTCCGAATGAATTTGCATAAGACTGTATAAGTCAATAAGCCACAAATTACCTCTGCCAACATTATAAAGGCAAATTTGGCATTTTGGATGCGCGTTACCCAGTGAAGTTGCAGCGAACATTCAAATAATACATTGCATTCAAAATGGCATGCACGGGCCTTCTTAATTAATACCAAATTTTAATGATACCTTACTTACTGTTTGTTGTATTTAAATTTAAAGATAAGAAACGCTTAATATAAAACCTTTTGTGTGCACATTCCAGTCTACACTTTGAATAATCTTATCATTATAATACACAACTTTTTTGAATGCTCTCACTAACTAAACATTTACTGATATGTACTTGCTTTTATAATTCTAATTAAAGTAATTAAAAATTCATCATTAAAGTTCAACTTTGGTTGTCTTATCTCTGCTCTGTGAAGGTATTACAATTAATCAAATCAAAATAGAACCTGGATGAAGAGCTTTAGGGTAGGCATTTCATCTAGCTCTGAATAGCGACACAAAATATCCTTAGTTCGTAGTGAAATAAAACCCCTCCAATATTTATTCATTAATTCCTTTAAGCAAATCCTTAAGAAATATTCCCCTTCTACGTACGGCTCTTCATTGAGCAATTAATCTTACTTGATAATCTTTCCACAATCTCTACCTACAAAAATCCATCTTTGTGAAATCATCATCTTAACTATTCACAAAATACATATTTTTGGAACTCTTTAAGCTCTTCCAAAATCAACCAACAAAATTCCATCTCGATTCCATGATAAACTTGATCTTAAAAGGTTTCAAGTTGCTTCTCTTCGTTTGCACCAAATTCATTAATTTATTCAATACCTCAATGGGCAATCAACAGTCTGCGCTTGTTAAGAATTTCGATGGTTTTTGTGATTTCGAAAAAATTTCACAAGAAACTGAAATTAACTCATATTTCCTCCAGCTTCTGCTCGTGTCCTCTTCAAAACTCAATCAATGCAAGAGCTTCATCGACCTTCGTCTTTGATCTAGTTACAACGAGTTTTGTTTCACTTTTCGCCTTTTTGTAAAGATACCTTACCTACACTAGCCAGTAAGAAGTCTGTGGGCCCCTTGGACTCTAACTAATTTTTCTGTCTGCTGTTTTTTTCTATAATTATGTTTTTCTTGGAATAATTCCAAGTAAAGTACTGGAGGTCGTTTTTACTTGCGATATAGGTACTATAGGGCAAGTTTTGCATTTGGAAAAAAAATCGAACTCGAGATTTTGATCAAAGTTGACATTACGATGATAGCGAAGACGAATAAAGTGGGTCCGGCAATTCCGTCTGTCTGTCTGTCTGTCTGTCTGTCTGTCTGTCTGTATGTCTGTACCTCGATCTAGAGCCTAAGCCACTGGACCTATTTTCTTCAAACTCGGTAGTTATGGGTCTTCGGTGATTCCCTAGAGGGGAAATTGAAATTTTTTTTTTAGCTCCCAAACTGACGGTACCCCCCATACACCCGTAATGTAAAATCTTATTTATCTCGAAAACGGCTCTAACGATTTTGATAAAAAAAATTAGGAGTGATATTATGGACATGGACTACGTTTTGGTAAAAAAAAAATTTGGGGCAAAATGTTATTAACGGTACCTGTCATAGAACCGTTTTTTTGATTTTCGACTTTCTCATTAACGGCTCTAACGATTTTAACCAAAAATTTTCAGCAGGAGTCCCCCTAAGTTTAAAATAATATTGTATATAAAAATATTCGAAAAATTATTTGTTGGGTTTTTTTGAAAATAATTTTTTTTTGAAAAATCAATATCTTCAAAACCTATGAACGATTATTTTTTGAAATTATTTCCTAAAATCAATATTATTAAATACTTGCATCCCACATTTTTTTCTTGAAAAATTTAAAGAAATTTCTTATATAAAAAATTTATTTATTTAATAATAAAACGATTTTTTAAACTTTGTTTGCATAAATTCATACTTTTCTAGAAATCAGACGGCAATTTCATTTTAAATTCATGTTTTGTATTTATAAAATGTATCTTAAATTCCAAAGTACTTTTACATAAGAGCAAGTTCGTGCGATCCAGTCGTGCATTTTATTTTTCAAGAGTTGCGGTGGAACTTTGTACTTATTTCTTTGAAGGGGTTATTTGGTATGCTTATTTGACATGGAAACTGTAGGCTTTGTGCGCAACAAAATAACTTCTTTTTTTTGCTCCTTATCCCTTTGACTGGGGGGCAAGTTTTTTGTTTGTAATTGTTGATAGCAAACGCTTGAGGCCACCAAGCCAGTTCATAAGTGGTCCGTTTTTGAGCAAATAGCGCACAAAGAACTTTTTTGGATTTTTTTTTTCTCATGACAACGACGAGAGTGTTGCGACTTGTGTACTTTCTTAAACAAATTGGTTTTACTTATATCGCCTCGTTAAAGTTGAGATTTTTTTGTTAAGAAAAAAAACATTTTCTGGTCTCACATACCAGCAATTTAAATTTAGAGGAATTTCACCAGCTTGACAGATAGGTTACATAAATTTAAACGCCTTTAAAATTGGAGCTTTTTAAACAACGCTTTCATGAAAAACTTAATAAATAATAAATAAATTAGATGCCATTACGGCTAGTAGAGAGCCTGAACCTAGTGACTTACAACTCTCAAGCATTCCTGTGTAAATGTGTTTTTAGGAACGGAGGGGATCTATTATCTTCTTCTGATTTCGAACGGCTGATGAACAGCACTTTCATGAAAAAAGATACTCTTGGAGGAGGAGGACTTGTCAATTCCAACACACTATGCATTGTGGGAAGGTAAATTTCCTCTGCAAAACTTACACCGAGTTAAGACTCTTCAAAATCCAACGTAAAATCGTATTGTTATAAGAGTGGGAAATATGAAAATTGTGTGCCAATATCTAGACTACACTTTTGTTAATCAGTGTATTCTGAAGATCCGTTGGCCTCAAATAACAACCAACGTCTAGCTGTGCAAGAGATCTAATAAAAAAAATGTGGACGTAGACAAAATGTAAAGAAAATGGCTCTGGATTGGTCATGCACTGAGGATCCCAGACGGTACCATTACGAAGCTTAACCATTTCAATGACATTCTCTGAGTGCAAGACGTCTTGAAAGAGCAAAAATAACATGGAACCCAGCTGCTTAGGAACAATCTAGGCCTAGCTTGTGGTGTTTACAAGCAGATGAAGGGATCTGATCTGGTTACTATCTTGTTTATTCTATGTTGCTTGTAACGAAGCGTTCCATGCTTCTACCAATACTGAACACGTTGGGTGATTTGATTTACCATGACTAAGCAGCCGCCGCCGCAGCACCGACCGACGACACCATACAACGCTGCAGCTACCAACGACACCAGTTACCTCGCCAAGATAAAGGGATTTTATACCTTGTCTTAGTACAATATGCAGTCACTATAAGATCCTGACGTCACAGCCGGTTAAACATATTGGTTGATTTGCATTCGACCAGTATATAGTTCACACACAGTTTATACGAAAAATATAACAAGAGGACCTCCTTTTGGGAAGGAAAGACACTTACTGGACAACCGGGACTGAACAACCCGAGTCAAAAACCAAGACAATTTTTCATAATTTTGAACCATGTACATTACAAATATCATAATTTTTAGAGTTTAAGTCATTTTATAAGTTAGGCCCCCTATGTGCCAACAAATTTCTACCCTATATATATTATCCTCAAGTTTCACAATTGTATATATTAAGTTCAATAAAAAACCTTGAAACCTTGAAACCTTGAGGAAAGACACTTGTTTGCTACGGAAGCTGACGAGCTTGATTTTAGTTTACAAGTCATCTGAAATTGTCCAGCTATTTCGTTCCATCAGTTTGGTTCCAAGAATAAAACGTCCTAATTGCCACCAGGGGCTTTGGTACCTGTTGATCTGTCGGTGTTTATACATTGGCTGTGCCTACCAGAGGCCTAAAACCTGTTGATCTTGTGCCTACCAGAGTCCTAAAACCTGTTGATCTTGTGCCTACCAGAGGCCTAAAACCTGTTGATCTTGTGCCTACCAGAGGCCTAAAACCTGTTGATCTAGTGCTAAGCAGAGGCCTAAAACCTGTTGATCTAGTGCCTACCAGAGGCCTAAAACCTGTTGATCTAGTGCCTACCAGAGGCCTAAAACCTGTTGATCTAGCGCCTACCAGAGGCCTAAAACCTGTTGATCTAGTGCCTACCAGAGGCCTAAAACCTGTTGATCTAGTGCCTACCAGAGGCCTAAAACCTGTTGATCTAGTGCCTACCAGAGGCCTAAAACCTGTTGATCTAGTGCCTACCAGAGGCCTAAAACCTGTTGATCTTATGCCTACCAGAGGTCCAAAACCTGTTCATCTTGTGCCTACCAGAGGCCTAAAACCTGTTGATCTTGTGCCTACCAGAGGCCTTAAACCTGTTGATCTTGTGCCTACCAGAGGCCTAAAACCTGTTGATCTTATGCCTACCAGAGGTCCAAAACCTGTTGATCTAGTGCTAAGCAGAGGCCTAAAACCTGTTGATCTAGTGCCTACCAGAGGCCTAAAACCTGTTGATCTAGTGCTAAGCAGGGGCCTAAAACCTGTTGATCTAGTGCCTACCAGAGGCCTAAAACCTGTTGATCTAGTGCCTACCAGAGGCCTAAAACCTGTTGATCTAGCGCCTACCAGAGGCCTAAAACCTGTTGATCTAGTGCCTACCAGAGGCCTAAAACCTGTTGATCTAGTGCCTACCAGAGGCCTAAAACCTGTTGATCTAGTGCTAAGCAGAGGCCTAAAACCTGTTGATCTAGTGCCTACCAGAGGCCTAAAACCTGTTGATCTAGTGCCTACCAGAGGCCTAAAACCTGTTGATCTAGCGCCTACCAGAGGCCTAAAACCTGTTGATCTAGTGCCTACCAGAGGCCTAAAACCTGTTGATCTAGTGCCTACCAGAGGCCTAAAACCTGTTGATCTAGTGCCTACCAGAGGCCTAAAACCTGTTGATCTAGTGCCTACCAGAGGCCTAAAACCTGTTGATCTTATGCCTACCAGAGGTCCAAAACCTGTTCATCTTGTGCCTACCAGAGGCCTAAAACCTGTTGATCTTGTGCCTACCAGAGGCCTTAAACCTGTTGATCTTGTGCCTACCAGAGTCCTAAAACCTGTTGATCTTGTGCCTACCAGAGGCCTAAAACCTGTTGATCTTGTGCCTACCAGAGGCCTAAAACCTGTTGATCTAGTGCTAAGCAGAGGCCTAAAACCTGTTGATCTAGTGCCTACCAGAGGCCTAAAACCTGTTGATCTAGTGCCTACCAGAGGCCTAAAACCTGTTGATCTTATGCCTACCAGAGGTCCAAAACCTGTTCATCTTGTGCCTACCAGAGGCCTAAAACCTGTTGATCTTGTGCCTACCAGAGGCCTTAAACCTGTTGATCTTGTAAGCGCCAAGGGTGTAGTCCGTAGTCCATATTTCCCGATACCAAATGCCAGTTAAAGAAGAAACGAGATGCCAGAATAAAGCTTTTTAAAGGAAACCAGCATGACCCCGATACAAGGAGAATAACCGATGTTTACCAGACACACCAGGCAGGGCGTAATTAATTAGAAGTCAAGAATATTTAAGTTGTTATAGGTATGAATTTAAGATTTGTTTTTAATAAAGATTTTGTATAAGGTTTTAAAGACCTTCCTACTGAAGTTTCGTGTTTTTCTTCAGAGCGACCCTGGAAATCCGGCGAGCAAAACCTCGGCTGGAAAGCAAAAAGCACATCACATGCTCTATTGATATACGAGTAATTGAAAGAGCTTTCCCATAAACGACAATTAAAAATTTGACAATCAACTACCACATTAGCCAATGCTACCCTGTTTCCTTTTCTTGCAGATCGCCTAAGACCTAAGACTAATGACTAGTTTTGGCATACCCGAAAAAATGCCCGTTTGCGAGTGTGACCATGAAGAAATAACGCTGCCCCATAAAGGTCGGAAAAGATCTTACCAATGCACCTAATGTCGAAAAAGTTTTGAGCAAGGCTATGCCCTATCATGCGACTTCTTCAATGTCGTTCTGCGAAACACTCGCGTCAACACAAGATGCTCAATCTTTCAATAACTCGGATACGCTGACATTCGGCCCTAGCGAGGCATCCGTTCGGAGCTGAAAATTGTCGGCAACGCATACTTTGTCGGAGGTTCAAATTGCTTTCCAGGTATCCTATTGGAAAGAATAATAATACACAAATGCGTTGGCATAATTTGTTCCGCGAAGAATTTGTGTCGGACGAAATCGGAAAAACAATTGCATTAAGCTGTCAGAAATCTTACAAATAAGGCACTTGATCGCATTTCAACGCAGTTCGCCGGGTGCGTTAAAATAATGGCGGAGAAAAATTTCCGAACAGCTGCTGTTCGGAAGAATACCTCGAAGCAAAAATCCTCCGAATCGCACAAAATCGGAGAATTCTCCGCTCCGAACGGATACCTCGCTAGGGCCGATTATTGACATAACTTAAAGAACCAAGAGTTATGTCAGAGACACGTTTGTGGATGTCTTGGACAGAATATTACTATAGATCGCTATGACTTTGAAGTTTGTCTGTCTATAGACACCGCTGTAAACTCACACAATGTCACATCCGCTGAAATAAAATTTTGAATATCTCTTACCAATCGCTACTCCTTGGATTAAATGGGCAATTTTTAGTCTTCTCTCGGGCAACTGAAGTGTCTTTTTATAAGACTTTTATCAACCCGGTTCTTGGTATTATTTGAGAGGAAAATTTTTGATCTCGTCCGTAGAGAGTACAGGAGAAAACATAACCACGAATTGTACTATACAAAGTACGAAGTCTAACGACTGACATAACTGGGTCGTGTAGATCGAATGGACCCAAATGCTCTGGTCCGGAAAATTTTCTAATCCAATCCCTACAGACGGCGCACGAGAGGAAGACCGCAACTTAGGTGTCATACACAGGTGTAAGAGGACCTCAACAAGCTTGACATGAAAAACTGGGGACAACCAGCTAAGAACCGTGCTGGTTAGAGAAGCTTGGTGATTGAAGGCCTGGTTCACCCCCGGATCGTAGGGCCACCTAAACGAAGTAAGTAGGAGTATATATGGCTGCTGACAGCTCCAAAACGAATGTTGCCTTTTTCCGAAAAAGAACTATTAAGCATCATTAACAGGGTACTTAACATGTGCCTGTAAATTTATATGAATATCATTAAGACCCTGAACTTTTAATGCAAAGGACTTGAGAGTACATCGTACAATATTACATTTGATAAGCTGCATAAATTAATTTAATGATGACAACCACATCACGTTAATTCTTCTAGTCAATCTTCTTGATCGAAATTTCTATTATGTATGTTCAATGCAATTTATAAGCAATAAGCCCTATACTGGGATAGAATTGATCTTGTGACTTCTGTCGCCCAATGGGTAGTACATCGGCTTCTAAATATAGTCCAAGTTAATGTTATTTAGCCCTAATCCCAGTAACAACCAGAAGATTTTGAATGCAAGAACGTACAAACAAAAACTAAGCATCGATAAAGTTCCCATAAAAAAGCTTTAACTTTAGCATAAACTTGGTAACTTCAATTTTCATTTGAAATGTTCAATAGAAATTCACCTTAGTGAATTGTAGTGCACCCGTAGATGCTGCAAAAGTATCTGGAAATATTTTCTTTTCTTTCTATAATATTACCGCCAGAGGGTGGCATTTTTCGCCCGGTTTTTCGTCCATAGCTGTCCCCATCACTCATCATCAGCACCGTATTTTGCGAATAAACGTTCCGCTTCGCAGTTTGACGGATATCTTTTATATGTAGGAAGCTGTGTTAACACGATAGTTGCGGTGGCGGCAGTGGCAGCAGTGGCAGCAGAAGCGCTTACCCCCAGGACATTATTAATGAGTTAAACTACAACTACTAAGAATACTTGGATGTTTCTTCAAAAGCAAAATTTTATGCAAAGAAGATACCGGTCGCGTCCGTCTTGTTTGCCTAAGCAGATGTACCTTGCCCCATGAAATTCTTTGTCTACTTCCAGTTCCAGTTGTATCAGACTGCATAGCGGAGAGGTATTCCAGCTATCCGGAGGCATCTTTCTTTGGTTGGAAACTATTTTGCTTTTTGTACAATCAAAAGGTGCTTCACCATTCGCCACTCTACCATACCTACCCTACCACATAAATGAAAGCCGCAATAATTGCATTACAGTAGTGCACTTTAGTATCCGTAATTGAGTGTATCTCCGAAATGTATCTGCAGGCCAAATGGATTAATAGCATTTCTTATTTTTTTAGTTATTTTCAAGTAGATCACGTTGGCTTACTAGAAAGGAAACATTATTATTGTAGGACAGCCAAAACGGCTAGATTCTAGGACAAGCTGCTTAAATTTTATTCACGGAAATGCCTGCCTATTTCCAACCGTGAATGTATAATTTTTCGGAGGTAATTGGATTAAGCAGCATGGGAATACCAATAGGTTGGGTTGAAACTTGAAACAAGAAGTAGGTAGGCATAGTTGTCCTGCGGCAGAGGGGGGACATATAATTTTCAAATTAAACGGTACGAATGTGTTTATTGGGGAGGCCGCAATAAATTGGTGTGGAGAATTTTGTTAGAAATGGAATAAGATGCTGCAGGCAGCTTGTGGTTTTAAGTTTATTAAGTCAACAGTTAGAGTGGATTGAGGCACTTATTGGGGAATAATTGTGTACTTACTCAAGGATGAATAATATTAAATTGTAGTTTTTAGAGTTTGTTTTCATTTTTTAAATTAGATTAAGATCAATGGTGGGTGCTCGGAGCGGAAATATGCTTTAATAGGAAACATATAAGTTGTTTAATTAAACTTCATGTAGATATTATTGATTTTTGCAATGGTGATTTGAGAAATCGTGTTTATGAAAGATGGAAGAGACGTTTTTTGAATGGGATTGCCGATTGTATGCAGATGTTAAATTATAGAAATATTAAGACATATCAGACTCAGAAGCCTTCATCATCCAACTTCAATTTCCATTTGCTTAAAAATATTGCTCCATTGGACTATTTGTCTTCTATAGAGCTTCAAAAGGTTTTATATTCCAGTGTGGGTTGAGTATTTGCTGTATGAAACATATGAGAATGCATTTGATCAAGGAATCAGTTCCAGTTTCTGCTATTCAAAAAAAAGGGAGAGTTTCGCGCTGAATCTTTTTATTAGGTCTATATAAAAGTAGCAACTACTAGTGCTTAGTACACTTGTCATTCGCATGTCAATCGAGCTGTTTAATTAACAACGTATTTTTCGATGTCCGTCAATCTGGGTCCGCCACACAATGATGATATTGTGACCTTGCAAGTCCCCCGTTTTGAAGGCGAACTTAAATTTCTCAATATTAGTTTTTTTTTGAATTAAGTCTTTCAAAATGTGGCGGTCCTAGCTTGAAGTCAAGCTGTGTTCGCCTTTT
Source organism: Chrysotoxum bicinctum (assembly GCA_911387755.1). Classification (NCBI taxonomy): domain Eukaryota; kingdom Metazoa; phylum Arthropoda; class Insecta; order Diptera; family Syrphidae; genus Chrysotoxum; species Chrysotoxum bicinctum. Next base: position 203,346,278 of record OU426988.1, read on the forward strand.
GTAGAGATTTTAAATTCAAGCCGATATTGAGACTCTAAGGGCGAACAAGCAATCATTAGAAGTATTGTATAGAATATTGAAAGTTCTGTTAGCAGGAAACTTTACCTGTCATTTTTAAGCCTGATGCTATCGAAACAATGCATTACTTATGAGATCAGTCTAACCCGCTTCTTTTATGGCAATGAAAGTCCTAAGTCCTTGACTTGGTGGCATTAGGGCCTGACACATGACAAGATGATGTGTGGAGATTGGGGTGCCTAATATAATGTGTCTGGCCTCTCCTGATCACGCACCTGAATACGGTGTGGCGATCTGGGGTGCATAGTGACTTGCGACTCACACGTGTTCTTACCAATTCACTGGTGGTGTTGCTTAATGTAGTTTTTGGTCATAATGTCTTTGTTTCTGGGGTCAGGACGGGGTTGACTGCATGTATTATCTACGTGCTCCCCCTGTCCATGAGATTTCCTCTGATGTTGTGTTGAACGACTCGGTTAGTGCTCGCCTCCATCTGATTTCGTCAAGAGGTTCGGTAACTTGAGAGGAGCACAGGTAGGGTTTTGTGTTTGTGTGTATAGGTGGCCTTGGTCAATGGCTGGATGTGGGCATCCGAGGCTGCTAGGCCTCGAGTTTTGTGGAATTCATCTAGAAGTGACTTTCACGGTGTAAAAAACTATAAAGAAAACTCCATAAACTTTAATAGTCCCCGGAACTAATGACAGCTTCGGCGGTAATTTTAATACTGACTAATGGCAAAATTAACAATTTTAAATTCAGGTTAAAGCATAAGAAAGTGTATATGTATATGTACACTGTATGTATATATAAATAAGTATGAGTATGTATATATAAGCATTGATATAAATAAATGTATTTAATTGTAAATATATTGGTTTATACCATTTAAGAGATATACGAGTTTATAAGAATTCTGTGCTGTCTCCTTTACTTAATTTTTTACATCCTCGGGCCCGGCGGCGGCGCGCGGTTTTAGATGATATTTCGAGTGGAAATAGTAGCTGGATCGGCCTCTTGAGTATTTGCTGGTTTTGAAGTCGAATATCACACGCCCTTATGCGCCCATCTCGACCAGGATAGGTTGTTTGTACAACTGCAAGTCTCCATAGTAGTCGTGGTTTGTTATCTTCGTGGACTAATACCACGTCACCAACTTTGATTCCACTAGATGGCCCCCTTGAATTGTGATGAATTGACCTAAGTTGATTCAGATATTCTTCACGCCAGCGCTTCATATATCGTTTCATCAGTGCCTGTCGATGATCCCAGGATTTTGATATAGAGGAACCATCGCATTTGAATTCAGCTGGAATTAGAATTGCGTTATTATTGATTAAAAAATGAGATGGAGAAAGAGGCTCTAAGTCATTGTGGTCATTCGTAATATATGTTAATGGCCTTGAGTTTATAACATTTTCGACTTCTGTTAGCAACGTTACCAATTCGTCGAAATTTAGACACGCTTTTCCGATGGCGGCTTTTAAGCCATTCTTAACGCTTTTGACGAGGCGCTCCCAGAAGCCTCCCCACCATGCTGCTCTTTCCGGTATATACTTCCAAGCAATGTCTTGGTTTGCAGCTAGTTGTTTCACTTCACTTCTCTTCAAAAGTTCTTCCAATTTTCTTAATTCAATGTCGGTCCGCTTAAAGGTTTTTGCGTTGTCGGATATTATAGTAGCTGGCACACCACGTCTCGCTATGAACCGTCGCAATGCATTAATGCAGCTTTTCACTGTCATATCTCCCACAAGTTCAAGATGGATTGCACGAATCGCAGCACAAGTAAACAACATAACATAAGCTTTTTCCTTACCAATTGTGTGTCCGTTTTCGGTTTTTATATATAGTGGACCCAAAAAATCTAGTCCGGTCGTTTCAAAAGGTCTGCTAGTAACTACTCTTTCCATTGGAAGTACTGTCCATGGCTCAGATGCCGCCTTGCCATGTAGTCGCTTGCATATAACACATCCATGAAGTACTTTTTTAATTAATTGACGACCTTGCACAATCCAGTACTTTTTTCGAACATGACAAAGTACCATGCTGATACCACCATGTAAAGTAGCTTGATGTGCTTCAATGACAAGTAATCGACTGAAATGAGATTGTTTTGTTAATATAATAGGATTACAAAGATTACCGTATGCAGATTTGGGTAGACGGCCGCTCAACCTCAAAACACCATCTACAAGTATGGGATTCAATGAAATAATTTTTGAGTTTGTTTGAATCTCTTTGTTGTTTTTTAGAGCTTCAATTTCTTTGTCGTAGTAGAATTTTTGTATATTTTTGACCCAATAACTTTCTGCTTCACGTAGCTCTAATGATGTAAGTTCTTCAACATCTTCTATTGACTTTATCTTTCGATGTTTTTTACTGCTGGTTTTTATTTTGATTGCCTTCAAAAAACGAAAAACATATGCTGTTACACGTAAGAGTCTTTTTATGCTACTAAAGTTCTCTAAGTGCAGTATTGACTGTAAAACTTGTGTAGGATCATCATTGTTGTTTTCTTCTTGGCCCGTTAATAAATTGATCGCATATTTGACATCGCGCTCCGCTGTAACAGAATGATCTTCTGCTAACCATGATGGCCCATATTTCCATAGATTGGAGTCAAATAGCACCTTCGCCCTTACGCCTCTGGTAAGTAAATCCGCTGGGTTGGTTTTACCATCACAATGTTTCCAGTCATAGATGTTTGTGCACTTGTTGATTTCACTTACCCTTGCTTTCACGAATGGCTTTATTTGTTTTCCTTGGCCGCTGATCCAATTTAAAGCAATGGTAGAGTCAGTCCACAGATTAACAGATTTTATTTCGAAGTCGAGAGATTCAATTAAGAATACTTTAAGTCTTGCCGCTATCAATGCCGCTGTTAACTCCAATTTAGGAAGAGTTAATTCGTTTTCCGTCGCTGATTTTTTTAGAGGGCTTACCCGGTTTTTTGAACATATTAAATTGAGATGTATAGTTCCATCCCCTAGAACTTGTCTCACATACGCAAATGCTCCGTAGGCTTTCGGGCTAGCGTCTGCAAATATGTGTAATTCGCTGTTACATTCTCCGGACAATGAAAGACATCGCTTCAGAGTAAACTCAGACAGAATAGGTAATTCTTCTTGCCAACATTGGAATTCGCTCAGTATCTCATCGCTTAATACCTGATCCCAATCGTAACTAGCCTTCCATATGGCCTGCAAAAGAATTTTTACTCTTACTGTGTAGGGACCTAAGATTCCTAGAGGATCGTAAATTTTCGCCATAGCCTTCATGACGTTTCCCTTTGTCCCTTTTAGTGATTGCAAGTATTCTACGCTGCTTGCTAGATCAACGCCAATATCATCGCTTGCTGTCCACCAGTCGATACCCAGAACCTTTTGCTTTAATGCTACTTCGTCGCTCGTGAAGTATTTACGAAGGGTAGCATCATTTGTATTCCACTTTCGTAGATGGAAATTCGCTGCTTTCATGATGTCGTTAGAGCTATCATACATCTCCTTTGCGTCTTTTAAATTATCTTCACTCAATATAAGATCGTCAACATAGAATGATTTTTCAAGCTTATCACATATAGGACCATATTGTGGTTTGCATAGTTCTAGATGTTTCCGGATCGTAGCTGCTAATAAAAACGGACTAGACGCTACGCCAAAAGTGACTCGAGTCATGCGATATAAGACTATTTCTGGCAGCTCACTGTTAGGTCTTGGTGTAGACTTATACCACAAAAACCTGTGAGAGTCACGATCCGCTTCAGCAAGAGAAATTTGCAAGAAGGCCTTTTCAATATCTGACACTATGGCAATTTTATTGGAACGAAATCTTACCAATGTAGAAACTAAATCTGCAACAAGGTTGTCACCTGCACTAAGGTGGTCATTTAGTGACGAAAACCCTTGCTCACTGGATGATGCATCAAAGACAATTCGCATTCTTGTAGTAATTTTTTCTTCGCGATAGACAGGCTTATGCGGCATGTAATATATTGGCTTACCATCGTTTTCTTTGATGACCTCTTCTGACACGCCACTTTGTAACATTTTACGAATGCAACTGTCGTACTCCAGAAGATTATTTGTATCTTTAAACAACTTTGTAGTTAAACTATAAAGTCGATTAATTGCAATCCGCTTATTGTCATTGAGTATTTCACCCGTAACTTTCCATGGTAATTGTACTACATAGCGGCCGCTGTCTCGTTTAATGTCCATAACAGGTTTTTCTAAAGTTGATTTTTCTTCGCTACTTTGGCAATTTGTTATACCTACTGACTCTAAATTCCAAAATTTTGATATGTCGAACTGCTGTTCTTCTAAACTGGTTACACTCAAAGCGCAATTTATTCCACCTCCTCGTTTATACTGCCCCTGCAAGGTCCAACCGAAAAATGTTTTAACCGCCATTAAATTTGTTGATACAAGTTCGCTTTCATTAGTGTTAAATTGCCAATAGTAATCTTGGCCGATTAGCAAGTTAATTCCGTTTATAAAATTTTCATTGCAGTTCTTTCTGTCGGCTAACCGTAATTTTATGTGACGGAAACCTTCGCTTTTTATTTTTGGAACTGGCAAAATATCAGAACAAATTGTTGGCACTACTATGGCTTTAATCACAATTGATGTCGGGTTATATTGACTCTTGATGGAAATCGCTACACATTTGAGTTCACTTGGTCGCTTGTTTTGTCCCTTTTCTCCGAATCCAAGAATCTGCATTTTCTTTGTTCCACACACTTTTAAATTTAAGGCATTTGCAACTTTCTCGCTTACATATGTGCGTTGGCTGCCGTTGTCCATTATGACTCTAGAAAGAACACACTCTCCGCTGTCTACGCTGCCTAATATGGCCTTCGCTGTTTGTAAAAATATTTCTGGTTCTATGGAATCTTCGTTGCTAAATGCAGCACATGTAGTTGTCGCCATTTGAACAGGTTCTTCTTTCTCGCCCGCTCCTTTGCTCTTATTGGTATTCATTTGTACTCCTATACCTGTCTGCTCGCACATCGTAGTTAAGTGCCGACCACTACAATTATCGCATTTAATCCATTGTGCTTTACAAAACTTTGACGTGTGGTTTTTGTTGGCACATCTAAAACATCTACCTTCTTTCCGGAGTAAGGCTTTCTTCTGCTCTATTGTCAAATTGCTTTTACAATTTTTTGTTGCATGGTTATTCCTTTTGCATAAGATACACGTTATATTTCTGTCGCAGTTGCTAGCGAATAAGCCAGTTGCGGTAGCTATTTTTGTTCGTGTTTCTCTTCGCAATCGCTCATCAAGCTTTCTGTCTTGTTCGGTTAAATGGGACTTTTCTAACGCTTCAACTTCTACTTTTATAAAGTCAAGGAGAGATTTTAATTGCTCTTCTTCTGGTGCAGTATTTTTCTCACTCGTTGCCTCGTTGGTATTGCTAAGCAATGTACTAGACAGAGAAGCCCTACCTCCTGTCCTATGGTATTGAATACGCATGTTGGTGGGAATCGACTTAAGAAGAACGGATTTAACCACGATCTCATATTGTGATGACGGTACTTGTAATGCCGTTAGAGACCTCATGGTCGTAGTCACCTCATTGTACAGTTGCCGAATTCCTCTAACGTCGTTCGTGGAATGAACTAACTTTAAATTCAATAATTTTTGAATAAATTTCTCCACAATCTTGTCTGTGTTGCCGTACTCTTCCTGTAAAAGGGATATTGCTTCACTGTAGCATTGACCTGTTGGCGTAAACCCAGCTATTGTTTCCGAAGCTTTTTCCACTAATGCCTCGCTTAGGAAATTAAATTTTGCAGTGGTTGATAACTTAGGATTGTCGTGAACTGCACGCTTGAACTGTTCCCAAAACGGAAGCCAGTTCTCAAATTTTCCATCAAATTTTTTCAGCTCAATTGCTTTGAGTTTTATCCCACAGTAGTCGTTTCTTCCGTCCTGAAAAAAGTTTTGGAGGACACCCCCTTCTTCATTATTAGTGTCGTTTGAACATTGATTATGTTTAAATTTAGTTCGAAGGATGAATTCTAACTGTGCAATAGCTGTAACGGCTTTGTCGTCATATTCAAGTGCGATCTCGCATTCTTTTTCGTCTGGAGTTGCTATTTTCCACAAAGCCTGGTCCGCGTTCTTCAAATTGGCCTGGGCTCTTTTTATGCGCTCTATGTACACATTAATGTCGAACTCGTCGGTTTCTGGATCACTTACCTCAGGTCTGGCCTGACATATATTATAAATTTTCAGATATTCAGACGCTGCGTTGCACAACTTTGTAACTTGCGTTCTGCAAGTGGAACGATACACCGCTTCCATAGCTTCTCGTGTATGTATTACCGCACGCTAAAAAATTCTCCGCTTTCGATTTTAATTTTTTAAGAATTATAGCTGTCCCGGGTTTCGGCACTATGTAAAAAACTATAAAGAAAACTCCATAAACTTTAATAGTCCCCGGAACTAATGACAGCTTCGGCGGTAATTTTAATACTGACTAATGGCAAAATTAACAATTTTAAATTCAGGTTAAAGCATAAGAAAGTGTATATGTATATGTACACTGTATGTATATATAAATAAGTATGAGTATGTATATATAAGCATTGATATAAATAAATGTATTTAATTGTAAATATATTGGTTTATACCATTTAAGAGATATACGAGTTTATAAGAATTCTGTGCTGTCTCCTTTACTTAATTTTTTACACACGGTGGCAAAGCTCCACCGAAAGCTATATTCTGGTACAACGGGAGATAGTGCCCAGGAGGTGAAGGTTGTTTCTTGTGTCGCAAGGAGCTTGGCCGTTCTGCTTCAGACTATCTATGAGGTAGGCCCCCTTGTGGGAATATCGTGGTTGCTGTGGTTACTCCAAATCGCGGAAGCATATGGCTTTCAAGTTTACATGGATTCAAGAGGTGCTATAGGTAGACCTCGCTCCTCAGCAAGCGGTGTGGATATGCCACAACACGTTCGCAGAATTGCTACTAGGGTGGTGTTGTGCTAAGTTAGGGTTGTGGTCAGCTCTTAATATGACTCCGTTAGTGTGGGTAGGCTCACCGTGAACTTAAGCCTTAACTGGCTGGTGTCCACGTTAAACAATATTCGGTTCTGTCGATATGGATGGATATATTTGAAAACAATTTTAACAATTTTATACGTTCAATTCCAAAATTAATTTTCGAAACAGTTGTTGAAAATCGTTGCTAGGGAAATGCTATTCGACAAAGCGGTATTGATCAAACTGCCAAACGACTTTTGTCGGTTTGCTCAATTTAATGAAGTACTAATTAATGACATTTTCCTAGCATAAGAAAACAGTATAAAAACTATGTTTTGTCAAGTGAGCTTGCAACTCTGGCCGCTAAGTACAAAAACGTCGACGATCTAAGAGAAGTAATTCTGAAAGAAATAACAGGTCAGTTATTCAAATTTAAATCAGTGGACATGAATCCAGATGAGGTGATGAGTTATTGTATATAATTTTTTAATTCCCTTGGTATTTTAATTCTTCTTGCAAACCACCATACATTTTATAACTCGAAGTTGGTCCGCAAATTATTGAATCGCCGCCGTCAAAAAGTTAAATGGAAATGTCATCGAAGTAAGAACTTTGACCTGCAAATTCGACGGTGAGATGTTTAATTCCTCGAATCCCAATAAATCCAGCTGACTTGCTATTTGAATTCGAAAGTCTTTAATTTCCTACTCCTACGCAAGATCAGTCATTGGAAATGTGCGGTATATCATATGGCCATTTGCATCTGCATTTTTCATTTATTTTGGGCTTTGGCAATTATAATAAAAGAATGCATTTTGAGCTTTTTGATTTAAAATTTTTTACGGTATGGTAAGAAAAATTCGAAATTTCAGTAAGCTGAGCGAATTACATATTTAATAAACTTTATACAGAGTTGATGAGCGGAGATATTTGAGTACCGATTCAAAAATACTATCGTAAGTTTTCCGTTCCAACCCGTTTCCAGCTTTTGTTGCCAAAATGAAACGTTTTACATTTTGACCTGAAGATATATGTATTTGAATCTACAAAATACCTATTCCATTCAAAGAGTTTCTTTAATAGTTTATACGAGTTTTGAATTTTTGAGAAATGTTGTTAAAATTTTTAAAAATAATTTCAACTACAAGTAATGTAAGGTTCAAATTGTATCTAAAAATGATTTTATACCATTTCTATCATTTTTCAGTTTCACAAGTGATGTTTAAGTACTGAGTTTCCAGAATGTTCACTTAAAGAAGTAGAAATTGAGTCTTAGAACAGAACTAGAGTGAAACTTGTTAACGTTTATTTATGCCAATTTCCATAGGTTTTTTTAAAAATATCTTTACGAATTGGATGAAAATAATTTACATAGATTCAGAGTTCATCACAGCTGAATAGTGGCGCAGAAAGAATTAAATGATATGGTATTAAGGTAAAACTCTTTAATAATTATATTTTTTAAGAAACAATTTTTAGTGTTTCCGAGCTTAGTTATTTGAAGAAAATTAAAGACCTCCGACAGATGCGAAGTGTACTCAAAGTAATTCATAATGAACCAGAGGGTTCATTGGGAACGCCTGAAGTCCAACCACTTAGTTTAGTGCCGAAACTGCCAACGCTTTGAACACGTAGTCACTAACTGCAAACGGAAGTACCTGTGTTTCGAGTGTAGTGTAGGACTCATGAACCATGTCCACCTAAACAAAATATTGGATTATATATTTAGGTGCCAAAAGAAAGACTAACCAGTTCCAAGGGATGCCCAAACCTGCAAGACTGTCATCACGTTCATAAAATCATCAACAATACATCATGGAGAATGCCCAGAGTGCCGGACCATCCAACTATGGTTAACTGACATACTTCGATGACATTTGGCATTGCACACACCTAACTCCCCTTATTTAACAAGAGAAACTCCACATCCTGACGTACATATATGTATGTTACTTTAACCTACTATTCAGCCTGGAAAAGAGAATGTCATTTTACTTGATCAGGAAAAGCAAGAACCTGGACATCTCCCTAATCAGTGTGCCCAACGTGACGAGATGAAAGAACATCGACACCATCGGTTTCAAAACATTTCGGAACTTCTTCGAAGGTTAATGCCAACTCTTCAGCCCGTTCTTTTCACTTAATTCATATGTGAGCCACAATCCTGATAAAAGTGACCATGAGGTTCATGTCCAGGCTAGTGAGCTGATCGTTGATGAAGAAGTTGATTCAATAACCTTAACAGCGGCCGGACTGTCTGTAAAAATGGACGTATTATGGTTCTGGTTTTGAGCTGGCTTGAGTGTTTTGCATACTCCTCTTATTACTAAGTCATTCAGCTTGAAAGAGATGGGCAAAATCAGGTAACCGAAAAGACCTGAAGACATTGAAGAACTCAGAGAAAATTCCCGAATTGACATCACACTCCATCTTTAAGCTATCAGTAAACATAGTTGTGTCAAAGTTTTTTGTCAACCTTTAAGTCCTTTCTTAATGAATATATAACTTTAAAACCCTTACTGAGACTCACAGTAGGAGTGCAGGAGATTCAGCTGAGATTAGGTTTGTAATATTGGTGTGATTTGGTGAGCCAACTATCAATTCTTTTAGTTTTAACACGCTATAAAATCTAGAATCTTTTAATAGTTAATTAAAGTGATAAAAGGTGAAAAAAAAACGACATCCATTGGGCAGGATCGTCGAGCCTACTTGGTTCCAACGTTAGCTGTTTTTCGAAAATTAAGCTTATTGACATTATACGCTTTATTGAGTGCGGACCAACACATAAACGAAGACGAACCCTACATCTTTAGATCAGACGTTCTTCGATCTTATTTGTCCACAAAATCATCTTCGTTTGCAGACCCATTTTATACTTAAAATTTTACTAGGGGTACAGAATTCTATGTAGGCCTTCTTTAGCTACTCTTAAATATTAAAATTTTGCCTAAACTTATTCATATTGAATATTGTGCCAGGGTCCATAATATAGCTGTCTCAAGGTAGCGATGAAAGGTTCGTCAGGAAATCCATTCTTATTGAGGCTTCTCCATACCCACACCAATTCTTATTTCTATTCAAAAAGCAGCTCAAAGTCGGTGCTTGTTTAAAGGGTTTTGTAAAAAGGAATACAATTTTTATAAATTTTATCTACAATATACGAGTACATAAGGACTTTTCTAAATTGACACGAAAGATCTTGAGCACGTTACAGTCGCTTATCAAAGTGATCATTTCTATAAAAGTAAAAAAAAAAAAAACGCTTATTCTAACTTCTAAAATATGAATCATTCAGGAATTCGCAACCAAACTCCAAACTTCCTCTGATGGGTAAGATAATAACCAATTTATCTCCATGTTATGATTGTTGAATTGCCACTTTGCATTCATACTCGTAAGAATCCTTTTGTGCCATTAAAAAAAAAATAAACAACAAACATCAGGAAACCGCAAAACCCAATACATATGTACAAGTATTCGATTCTGAAATCATAATTCCCCCATTAAGCCATTTCACGTGAGTCATTTGCCACACTCCCCAACATTAGCGCAGAGAAGAAAAAATCTTTTAGCACTTCCTGCGGCGTCCGCATAATCCACAGCTATGGAATTTCTATCCAAGCGATGCGATGTGTTATGCGTCCTCACACAACCGAATACCTAGCCTAATGCTAGCACACGCGTGAATTCCATGGCCCGAAAGGATATATCTTAGACTAAGTTAATCTTGGGAATGGCGGGAGACGAGTCGGAACTCGGGAACAGTTCTCGCTCGCCCGGATAATGGAACTAATGGCAATATTTTACATTTAGCATCGCTCCGAATTGAAATATAGCTGCGATCGTCATCGTAGTCGTCGCCATCACCTATCAGCTATGCGAAGTACGTTTGGGACGTGCCAACTCTCTATAGTCTCTAGTCCGGACTGTCATTACCGGATTTTATGGCGGCCGGTGTGCAGTTTTAAGGTAATCGCAATAAACAACAGAGATTTGCATCCCCCGAGCATGGCGAATCGTATTATAATTTAACTTTTATGATTGCACTCGCTCTAGCCTGCGGTCGCAGTTATGAAGCATAGCACGGACCAAAGTCGGCACAATGGTCATCATCATCAGCGCGCTGGGCTGTAGCGATCCAACAACTCATAGACGCTACATAGCAGGATGCATTGTGCGGTTTTGTTTTTTATTGCCAGAATCGGACTTGGCTAATGTCTAGTAGTTTAGAGTGCGGTCGCTCTTGGTGTATTGGCCACGAATGCTGCTGCCAGGTCTAGTCTAGTTACTTCTGCCGACTCTATTTGTTCCGTCCATTTTGAAGCTAGGAGCCAGCCCCTATCTATGACTTGGAATCGGCGGGATCTAATTTAACCCAAATTCTAGCGCAATTGTGGCGTGGCTGTTTTGATGTTTATGGATTTTTATTTTTTTGCAGAGTTGCGGCCAGCTTGCTGCGTGATTCCTAAGATGCAGATAAGCTTCCATTCTAAAGGGGCTGAGAGTCATTCGACGGCCATTGGATCACTTAATGTATATTTGTTATTTGGCGATTAGAAGTTAGAGATAGAACGTTGTTCCATTCGAGAGCTGGGTTTTTGCTTCAAATTCCTCTCAAGACCTCACACATTGCTCAGGTGTGCATTAAATTGTTTTGATGAAGAGGGAAAGGACTTCATGGAAGAATTTTATAAGACAAAATGCAAGGCTAGTTGATGGAGGCGACTATGCGATGTTAAGCTGTTGGTAAATTACTCTGTGATGGTTGCTTACCTTACAAGTTCTGCATAAATTAGCAAGTTTAGGATAAATTTAAGCTCTAAATTTGTATCAATTGTTATTGGATTGCACGAACTTGCTTATTTAGCTCAAAATATAGAGGTAACCTTAACAAATTTTGAAGGTTAACATTCATTTTAATAAAAACCATAAGCCGCTCGTTAATACTCTTTGTGGGTAAATAGTTCATCTCTTAGATGTTTGTATTAATAAACATATTACTGCTTTACGATATCTTTCCAGTCCATAAAACTGGAAACACGGCAACACCTCATCTGCGTGGTTTATAATACATTCGTATTAGAATTGTAACGAATTTACACCTTTTAACCTAATTACACCTTTTACCACCCAGAGAAGACAGAACGCCGAAATTCTACTTCAATTACTATTCCGGATGAAATGGCCAGCAAGTATTGCATACCTCAAGGCGCCCACGCAAAAATGCAAAAGAGGACACACACTGATGGTTGGCGACACGTCAGCAAATAAATTTTGTTCGTCAGTTTTACAATCCACATTTGGTTTTGACCGCCAAGTCGACAAGTAAGAGTTAGAAATTCATCGAAAGTCAGATTCTTCTTGCCACCTTGTCTTTTGTACCAATCCATTGTACATGGTAAAGATCATCTCAATAAGAAGCACACTGCTGGTCGCATATACCAGGTAGCAGCTTCGAAACTTTTGGCTTCCGTCGTTAAATACCCCCTCCGCTCTCCTCCGCCACTCTGACTAAGGACTCTATCCTAATCTTCGCTGCCTTAAGCCTCTCCGAAAACCTTAGACTAGGGACTATATTCTATATCCCAACTTTCGCTGTCTAAGCCTCCGACGCCGTAGTTAAGACTAGGGACTCTATCCCAATCTTTGCTGTCTGAGTCTCCTCTCCTCCGCCGTCGTAGTTAAGACTAGGGACTCTATCCCAATCTTCGCTGCATTAACCCTCTCCGAAAACCTTAGACTAGGGACTATATTCTATATCCCAACTTTCGCTGTCTAAGCCTCCGACGCCGTAGTTAAGACTAGGGACTCTATCCCAATCTGTCTTAATGTCTGAACCCCGTCTCCGATACCGCCGTTAGTTTATATGAAATACTTTGTTATCTTATTGTAAGGCCGTGAATTTTGTTAAAGCATATGAAATACTTTGCTAGTTTATTATAAGATCGTAAATATTGTAAACTTAGGTATATAAAATATTTTGTTTACCTATTTATACACATTCAATAAATACAAATTGAAACTGGAGTTTTGAACTCTCTATTGGCCGGGTTTTACTGCTTTCTTCGGTTGACCCTGGACCCCGCTGACCTACCTCAGCTGGAAACAAAAAAGCATCACAGAATTAATAAACGGTTCTATGAAATATATTACAAAGTTACCGTTCCTTGATTGGCAAATTTGGCCAATTAAAAATATAAGCTCGCTATCAAGTACCACTTACTCTTTCTTAAATTACATTTAACAATAACAATTTAACGTAAAACTGTTAGCTCTCTATTGTTTGTTCTTTATTAAAAAGGATTTTAATTTACAGTTTACTGAAATACTCTATTAACAGGTAAGTATGAAAAAGGTTAAAAAATTCTAAATTTCTTCTATGATTTATTTATGCACAAGTAAAATTGGACGAATTATTATGGAAATAATTAAATGAAGACAACTAGAATCACTGCTATTTGACGATGAAGTTTAAACACAATTGAAATATGTATACAAAAAAGCATGTCGTCATTGTGCACTCTCAATGAAAAAAAGCTTTAAAGAACCATGGTTTGCTAAAGATTGTATCCAGACCAGAAGCCTTTCATATTTCATATTCTTGGCTTAATGAGTTCAGATAGTTTATTAAGTGCCTTGCAAGGAATTTGTAAATTGATTAGAATAACGGATTCAATAACCTTTGCAAAGAAACAAAGAAAGTTAGTGTGAAGTCCAGGATTAAATAATTCATCAGAATTTAGACAGGGAACTAAACGGCACAAGAAATATCAGTCAATCGCTTTACTCAACATTTTCAAGCCCACATATATTCCAATATACACAACCTGGTTTTTACGACAATATTTCTGGTCCTGATGCTATAACCCCATTCTTTTAAAGAGATGTTCTTCATCGCTGACAAAACCATTCCGTAAGCTTTTCCATCGCTCCTACTGCTCTGAAATCTTCCCTAGAAGATGGAAAACATTATTTGTCCAGCCTGTTCGTAAGAAAGGCTACCCTTATACCCCCTCATGCTATCGCCCAATCGCACTTATGACCCTTTTTTCCAGGGTTATGGAATCGCTGATAAATCATCACCAACAAAAATATCTCGAAGTTCGAAAACTTCTTAATGGCACATTCCACTGGTGATCTGATGACATATCTCACCGAAGAGTGGGATAGATCACTACATTGTTTTGGAGAAAGTAAGATTATTGCACATGATATGTCTATTGTCCAAGGCATTTAATAGAATTTGGCACCCGGCTCTCTTATAGAAAATGCGTGCGTTTGGTATCAATGAAACACTTATTTTTTGAATTTAAAATTGCCTTCTAGATCGTTCAATACATGTTGTATTGGTAGGTTTCAAGTCAAAAATGTACAAAATAAATGCTGGTGTTCCCCAAGGCTCCGTTTCGTCTCCGAATCTCTGCCTCTTTTCTATAAATGATCTCTTGTCTAAAACTTCTAATCCACCTCTGCCTCTTTTTATAAATGATCTCTTGTCTAAAACTTCTAATCCACTTCATCTTAATCCACGACTCTACCCTCAGCTTCTCATAATCATTCTATAATTCACATCCACCTCCTTCGGAAGTAGAATTGTAATGGTATTGTTTGATAAGCTCATTAGACTCGGATCTTTAAAGTATTTTAAATAGGGTATAAAAAACCGTGTGGAGTTTAATGCTTCGAAAACTCAATGCTGTCTATTGTCGTTGAAGTAAAATGGTCCCCTTATGCCATTGTTCTTGCATAGCACTTGCATCGAAGAAACCGAAAAGCTCTCAGTACTCGGTATGTGTGTCAACGACGATCTTCGTTGGAATGATCACATTCTCGAGAACACCAAAAATGCTGCTAAATGCTTAGGATTTCTATATCGATGTAAGAACTTTTTCACCCCTTCTGATTTTTAAGGCATTTATACATCCAAAACTCAAGTATAACTCACACCTTTTTGGCAGGCGCATCACAAACTTCTCTATTTGATAGAATTCAGAACAGAGTGCTAAAACTGATAGGAAACAGAGCTATCATGGATTAATTCCCATCTCTTGAACACCGTCGGAATATTTCATATATGTGCTTGTTTTATCTCTTCTTTCACAAGCAAATGCTCACTCTAAGTAGCTAGTTGCATTCCGACTAATTTCCCTTGCTATTTCAATTTGCAAATATTCAAGACCAATGTTCATTGACATATCTTTTTCCCCCACTCTCCTAATTTCCCCATGGCTCGTGCTGTGTTCAACATTATAATGGTCTCTCACGAAAGCTTTGAGTACGTGTGAATTATAAAAAAAAACAAAAAATAATTTTCAGCAATATCAGAAAAAGCAGTTCTACTCGTATTTGAACTAACTGATGGAATTGGGATAAAAAACCAGGGGAGTTCTATAGATATGCGCAGTGGATCAATAATGAAATTGAGGACAAGATCATTCTGAACTCTTTCGGATCACTTCCAATTAGCATCGATTACATCATCCCTCTGATTCAGTTTGATAAAAACTTTCCAGTAACCATCCCTTCTAGGGAAATCTGTCTTTTCGTCTTCTCATTAGTGAAGCTTGTTCAAGGCGAAACTTTTGGTGATTGAAGAAGTCATGTCTTGGCTTAAAGAAAACGTGTGATATTATTCAAAGATATCCACATCTTCTTGGGCAGCTAATCAGCCATAATTAAGACTCTAACAGCTCCATAACAACCATTGGCTGCCAATCGTCTCTGATGATGGTTAACCATTCATCTGGGTACCGGACCACATGGACATTTCAGGAAATTGTAAAGCTGACGAATTTGCCAAATTTACCTTTATTACCAGATAAGTCGATTAAAGGTATTCCCATGTCTACGTTTATTCTTATTCTAAAACTAGATGTTATACAGAGAACAAACCTTAGGTGGAACAATATCACCATCTGCTTGGTGACAAAACATATTTGACCAGTGCTTTACCGGAAGCACTCCAAATATTAAATATCTTAAGCACATCGGATTCGTAATACACGTATGTGGATGTTTTAACAGGACACTGTTTAATAGGCAAACAAGCAACGCAACATGTCCCGCTTTATTCCTAAGACGTAAGTTCCATTTTGGGCGATTTCTTCTATAATGATCCTAGTTATCTGGCAATTATAGATATGCGCAATCTCTATTGCTTCATCCGATCCACATAAAAGGAAGTATCGAAAAACCGAACCGAATCGAATTATCAAGGGATTCCCTTTTTAAGATCATTTTATAAATTTTATACATATGGAGGGCTCACAGCTGAACCGAACCAAGTCATACAAAAAAAATCCAAAACTAAAGCCAAAATTTCCGCAAAATTGACCTCTATTTTAGGGCTGTAATGAACTATTTCAAACCAAGTCAGTGGCTCTCATTTTCGATTTATTTCGAAGCATAAACGAACTAAGTCAGTATTATTCAGCTTTCGTCAATTTTATCCTCGAACAGGCGTGGGGGTATGGTTTATTTCGTCTTTTTCATCTCGTTCTGCATGCATGTCCCCTGCAAGCCCCCTACTAGGGTACTATAGGATTTGGGCTATGTGCGAGGTTGGGTGTTTACTTACTTACTTACTTAGGTCCTCAGACCTTTTATATCCATGGGGGACCCCTAGTGGAGCATAGAGCATCCACAACGCCAGATCGCCATCGTGTTCGGTTCCTGGATATGAGTCGCAACTCCCTCCAACTCTTGTCTAGTTGGGCTGGCTCCTCCTCGACTGTCCTTCTACATGAGCTTCTCGGTCGTCCAGCTCTTCTTCCTTCTTGAGTGAGCGGATTCCACTTCATTGCATGCGCCGCAATACAGTGGTCACATTTTCGAAGCGTGTGTCCGATGCACTGCCACTTTCGGCGTCGTATAATGAGGTCAATAGGTTCCTGACCCGTTTTCCTGAGGAGCTCTTCATTTGAAATACGATTGGGCCAGAAAATCCTAAGGATGTTCCGTAGACATCTATTAATGAACGTTTGCAGCTTCTTAGTGTCACCTATTGTAACTTTCCAAGTGCTGCAACCGTAAAGTTAAACGGATTCGAATTTGGCTTGGCTCTTAAGCTTAGAGAGTTATTCCTTCAAATATTTCAAAGCATTCCGAAAGCAGCCTTTGCCTTCCCGATTAGACTGTTGATGTCCTGTTCGGTGCCACTCTCGTTAAAGATGATACTTCCAAGGTATCGGAAGCTCTGTACTTTCTCTAATACTGGTTATTGAGAAATATTTATGAGAGAAGATGATTGGGTTCCGAGCCTGATCATCTTTATTTTGCCCGAGTTGATTTTCAGCCCAACCAACGATTTCTGCTTCACTCTCCACCCCTATTGTCATTTGGTGGAGATCCATCATATATCCTCCTCGATTGAATGCATGGATATACGCAAAGCAACTACTTAATTAGTTTCAGGCTGGTTTCAGAACAGAGTACTCTACCATAGACCACATCTTTGTACTTTGAAGCATCGCTGATTCGTTCTTTACAAGAAATAAAAACTGTATACTTTTTTTTGTAGATTTGCAAGCCATCTCTGATAGGTACAATTGACCGAAATGCACTGTTGTACAATTTGGTTGGGTATATCGCTGAACTTTGGACGAGTTATGACCAATTTCTACATGCACACGAGGGCAGCAGTCTGGAGTGGTAAAAATGTATCTGAGTGGGTCCAGTCGAAGACAGGAGTCAGGCAGGGTTGTGCGCTTAGCCCAAATTTATTTACAATATTCATCAAAGGAATAACGAGGACATTACCTGTAGGTGTACATAATTCAGACATTCTTATGAAAGCATTGCTTTTTGCAGATGACATTGTGCTGTTTCTATACACTCCGGAACCGCTAAAGCTCATGATAAGTAAATTTTCTTTTCAAAATGGCAACCAGATAAAAACAACCTGGATTATTAGACGCATCTTTTACATCGCAAATTAAAATGTGAAATTTCTGCATCTTTACATGTTGCTGGAAGCTTTTGTCAGAACTTTCATTAGTGTTGTTCTACTGTAAAGCTTTGGAAATGCTTCATGTGCAGGTATACCTAGGTGTGTACATTAAGAATTCTTTTATGATGTTCTTCGTTGAATGCTTGTTCAGAAATAATAAAAATAAGTAGGAAGCTATTACGGCTCGTCGAGAGTCTTAAACTAGTGACTTACAACTCTCAAGTTCTCTACCATTCCTGTGTGCGTCACCAGGAATAGAGGGGACCTACAATTTTCTGTGGATTCCGAAAGGCTAAGCGCTACTTTTCATGACAAAAAATACTCTTAGACTATTTGGCAATTCTTCGCAAGAAGAAAAACCTTTTTTATAGCGGCTGAGAATCGAAACAAAGACCTTCTGCATGACAACCCACCGAAATAACCATTATGCCAAGGGGTACTACCTTGTGTAGAACGTAACCGGATAAAGCGATGTTGCCACTTATATGTTTATTGTTCAAAGTGTTTGTTACAAGCCTTAAGAAAATACTAGAAAAAGTATGATGAAATTTCTAAAACTTCCAAAACTGTCTCTTAAGCTTGGTATCATACGAAAACAGTTCCAATTTTTTACCACAATTCGGCTAAAATTCCTCATCTACTTCATTAAGTTTTAAGGCGGCTTAATAACTTGAATTTCCCAGCAATTCCAAATCACAACGGACCCACACTGCTTTTATAAGACCACATTTGCAACTTAGTTTTAATGAACAAATATTCAAGCGATTTTGTGCTAATTTTAATGAAAGTTAATCTGAAACAGAGGTCATTTTGAAGAACAATCGCTGCTGAACAAACAACGCCATTGAATTCAAGGATGCCTATTAAGCATTTTAATTAAACTTGACTAAGCAAAACAATTCCGTTATGCTAGAAGTCCCAGGCAATCTTTAAAAATATTAGAATTTAACAAGGTACATTCTTCAAGCTGTTAGGACGAAAAGTTGGTAGCTATTTGACTGCAATTATCATTGGGATATCTTCAATTTCCGGTCCATAAAATATAGAAACATAGCTTTTCTTGTACCACAGTCGCCACCCCCACGGTCCATCCCATTCCCGCATGAGAAAATGTTATATTCACCGCACAATTAAATCAAAATCCCCCGATATCCGCTACTAAGCCGAAACAGTTTAATGGCTTGCTGCAGATAGCGCTCGCTGAATGTAGTCATTAAACAACCACCAGCAGCAAATATCGAGCTTAACCGCACTTGTGTCCTTTTTCTCTGGAAAGCAGGCAGCAGCAGCGCCAGCAGCGGTAGAGATGTCAGAATGTTCTCAATTGAAATCGATTGAAATCAAGTATAGAGATCCGGCCGTTAATCCTGATTCGCCGACAAACAGTTTAATTATGTGAATCTTTTGTTGTTGGTTCTTGAGGCAAAGGACGAAGGATGCGATGACGATGACGATGGGGACGTTGCGAAGTGAACATCGCCAGCGCAACCACAGCGAGAGTATGTGCTGTATAGCCTTGCCACATGAATGAAAGACGATGCATGAACTACGACCCCATTTCGGTAACGATGGGAAGCAGTCCTATCCTGTTCGGTAATGGCGCGGTTGTAGGTGGCGTTGGTGGTAGGAAGTGATCATAGTGGGGAGCTTAGCATTTTAATCAGATTGCAAAGCCACGGAGGGTGAGATAACAACTGGCTTTACGGGGATTTGATTCTCCTTTGGCGCTGAAAGACATTTCTTCTTGGGGGATTGGGATAGGATGCCACAAAAGGTTTTCGATGAAATGAACCAATGTGATGTAATTTTGTATCGGAGCTCTGGAGATAAATAGATGTAAATAAAATACATTATGATGGGATCAGATATTTATACAGGAGAGGTTATACCTATACAGAAGCCGAGCGAAGTCGCCCTTTCGAAGGGGTGACGGCATGCGTATATTGTTCCTATCAAACTGAATCATAGATAGTTGGCTTTCTATTGTCGGCGTAATTGATTAGCTCAGTGAATTTAATTTAAAGTAAGTTTAATAAGAAAAATAAATACATATGTATGTATATAAGCTAAGGTCTCTCCTAAGGGGGTAGATTATTAAACTATCCTTAAGATGACTTTAACAATGCAAGTGCGGGAAAGGAAGAACATGATGGAATGGTCTTTGAAAAATCGAAAACTGTCATATTTTTTGATTATTCAGTATATTTCGTTTTTCAATTAGTGCGGATAGATTTTGGCAGCCTATGGCGGCCATGCTGTTTTGGTGACATCTGTCAAATCCGTTTTTTGTTGTTGAGTTACTGATGCCAAATCCGCGTGGTAAGAAACGCGATTGAACAGCGCTTTCAAATGATAAAACTTTGTTTTCAAAATGAGTGTTCGTTGCTAGTGTTAAGCCAATTTAACGTCGGGACCTGTACAAAATCCCACTGACCCAGGAGCTCAAAGATCATGACCATAAACTCCGATGGTTGTTCGCTGAGTGGGCTTCGGAGCGTTTGGAAGAAGACAGCAGTTTTGACAGATAAATCATCTTTAGCCACAAAGCGCTTCTTCGGATGATTGGCGCTGTTAACAACCTAAATTGCCTTATATGGGACGACACCAACACACACGAGGTTCACAAGATGACAATGCATCCTCAAAAAGTTGCGGTTTGGTGTGGATTTTAGGCCAGTGGCGTTATTTTTGGAAATCAACTTTGGTGAGGCGGTCTCCCTAGATGGCGATCGCTACGATAACCAATTAATTGAACCACATGGACCTAGCCGAAGTGTGGTTCCAGCAAGATTGAGCTATTTGCAAAGAAGCGGACGCCACGATTGACATTCAACATGAACGGCTTGTGAGTAAGGCTATCTCTTGCCATCAAGATCATGCGATTTGAACCTCTGAACTTTTCTTGTAAGATTTCCAGAGAACGCTAGTCTATATGTCATCGTTCAAAGTCACCCGGATCTTTGAAAATTGGACCACTCTGATCCGTGCCATCGTATAGAAGCCGAGGCGTGCATTTGAACGATGTCATATTCCATACATAAGTCGTTTTTTATTGGTAAATGTATAGGCAGCGTAGTAAAATTTTACACAGTAAGCAACAACAAAGGAATAGTGCGTATAAACTAGACAGTAATTAGAGTGCACATAATAGTGCTGATAAAGTTTTGGAGCATCTGGATTACAGTGACACTCAAATTGGTTGCAAAAGTTTAATTTTTCGTGAAGTTGGCAGGTTTTGATTATTTGAGAATGTGTTCGGTGATATTTGTTCATATTACGGTAAATTTTCACAAGAGCCAAAACTATGTGGTTTGAAATATTAATTTACGATTAGACGGTAAACGTTAATAGTCAATGGTCAAAATGTTGCCTCTTAATGCACGTGCATGTTCCCTATCTGTCACGTGAGAGTATGAAATTCATCCAAGGATGGCTGCGATGCCAAACGTTTAAAAAGGACATAAAAATGATTTTTTTCTAACACCGAGCCCTTAATTTGACATTGTGTACATGCATGTCATTGAGATTTGATTTTATTAATAATTTTTCCACTTGTTTGACAACAAATTTGTCAGTGATGTTAATTGAGCATAAACCACATCAAAACGTATACTTTTCCAACGCATCCCTTAGCTTATTCAAAAGTGGATTGTTTATTCGTAGGTATATATTTCATTTTTGGTTTTCGTTTCCTTTTACTTTGTTCACTTAATGAGTCTGAAATATCTACTAAATTAAGATGATTTGTTAAAAGAAACTCAGAAATTATGTATAGCCCTTTTCTCTTTTGGATCTTTAATCACTACAATTTGTATTATTTTTGTAAGAAATTACATATTTATTTTACTTCTTTTCCAAATCAGCTGATTTTGACACGAGTATAAATGCAAAGCATACCAGCTTTAAAATTTAAAGTGTATAGATATGCAGTCAAAAAAGCATTTTATTCGGGCTTCCATTTCTGCAATATGTATACATCACAAAAAAGGAAATCGCGGTGATATTTCTAATTATAGACCAATAGCCAAACTTTCATGCTTACCGAAACTATTCGAAGCTATCATATTTAAGAGTTTTTATTTCAGCTGCAAACCTTTCCTTGCGAGCGAGCAACATGGGTTTATGAAAAAGAAATCTACTGTTACTAATCTCGTTGAATTCACGTCGTTTACAAATAAAACTATCGAGGATGGTCATCAAGTTGACTGTATTTATACAGATTTCAGTAATGCCTTCGACAAGTTGTCTCATAATCTAATATTATTTAAGCTTTCATCTCTTGGATTCCCTTCTGCATTCGTTCAATGGATCAGGTCTTATTTGAAGGGAAGGACATACCAAGTTCTTTTTAGAGGAATCATTTCTGATCCAATTAATGCTGACTCTGGTGTTCCACAAGGTAGTCACCTTGGTCCACTTCTTTTCATAATATCAATCAATGATGTTGTTTCAATTGTAAAATCATGTAGGGTTCTTATCTACGCAGATGATATTAAATTATTTAAAATCATCAGAAGCCAATCCGATTGTGTTTCTCTTCAAAATGAAATAAATATGTTTTCTGAATGGTGCTCATATAACAATCTTTTTCTAAATGTTTCAAAGTGCCAATCAATGTCCTTCTTTAGAAAAAAAAACCCAATATGTTACAATTACAACATTAATCAAGCCATTCTAAGTAAGGTAGAAACAACATGCGACCTGGGCGTTCACTTCTCGCAAAATCTAGACTTTTCACTCCACATTGAGAAAATTGTCAGTAAAGCAAACTCAATGCTTGGATTTATTAAGCGTTGGAGTAAGGAATTTTCTTGTAGTCTTATAACATCTTCGTTGTACAACACCTTTGTTCGTCCCCAATTAGAATATGCTAGTTCTGTATGGTCGCCACTTTACTCAATACACATTGATCGAATCGAATCTGTCCAACGTAAATATGTACGCTTCGCATTAAGTCATCTTAATTGGAGTGACCCAAATCATCTTCCTCCATACAGCAGTCGCCTTCTTCTTTTAAACATGAATTCTCTAGAAAAACGCCGGAAAGTCAGCGATGTTATGTTTTTACACCAGCTCTTGGTTGGTTCCATTGATTCACCGGTTCTTCTAGAACAAATCCATTTGAAAGCTAGAAGCCACAGTTCTCGGAACTCTGAAATTTTTCATATAGACTTCCACCGTACCAATTATGGTCTCAATGAGCCTTTGACACGTATGAAACATGAGGCTAATATAAACCATGATGTTTTCGATTTAAGTTACTCAAAGCTTACACTTAAGCACAGGTTGTATGGGCGTTCTCATTAAGTATTCGAAATTACTCGTAACGTTATTGTTTTTATAGCTAGTATTATTTGACTTGTAGTTATTTTTGTAGCTACAGATAGTAGATTAATATTTATTATTTCTTTGTTTGTCATATTTGTTCGTTTTTTAGTAGAGTGTTAGGCTATATGTATGTATATTTATTCACTAACAACTAACACCACGCTAAATGATGACTGTGACAAGCTGATGTTTCCCAGTATCTAAAGGTGAAAAACCCGAAGAGAAAAGAAATATTGTTACAAATGCTTGCATTAAGCAGTACTGATGGCGTTAAAAAAAATTACCAATAAAGTACGCCTATAATACGCCTCATACAAAGCTTGTTTAATTTCATTTCAAGATTATAACGGGTGATTTTTTAAGAGCTTGAGAACTTTTTTTAAAAAAAAACGCATAAAATTTGCAAAATCTCATCGATTCTTTATTTGAAACGTTAGATTGGTCCATGACATTTACTTTTTGAAGATAATTTCATTTAAATGTTGACCGCGGCTGCGTCTTAGGTGGTCCATTCGGAAAGTCCAATTTTGGGTAACTTTTTCGAGCATTTCGGCCGGAATAGCCCGAATTTCTTCGGAAATGTTGTCTTCCAAAGCTGGAATAGTTGCTGGCTTATTTGTGTAGACTTTAGACTTGACGTAGCCCCACAAAAAATAGTCTAAAGGCGTCAAATCGCATGATCTTGGTGGCCAACTTACCGGTCCATTCCTTGAGATGAATTGTTCTCCGAAGTTTTCCCTCAAAATGGCCATAGAATCGCGAGCTGTGTGGCATGTAGCGCCATCTTGTTGAAACCACATGTCAACCAAGTTCAGTTCTTCCATTTTTGGCAACAAAAAGTTTGTTAGCATTGAACGATAGCGATCGCCATTCACCGTAACGTTGCGTCCAACAGCATCTTTGAAAAAATACGGTCCAATGATTCCACCAGCGTACAAACCATTTTTCGGGATGCATGGGCAGTTCTTGAACGGCTTCTGGTTGCTCTTCACTCCAAATGCGGCAATTTTGCTTATTTACGTAGCCATTCAACCAGAAATGAGCCTCATCGCTGAACAAAATTTGTCGATAAAAAAGCGGATTTTCTGCCAACTTTTCTAGGGCCCATTCACTGAAAATTCGACGTTGTGGCAGATCGTTCCGCTTCAGTTCTTGCACGAGCTGTATTTTATACGGTTTTACACCAAGATCTTTGCGTAAAATCTTCCATGTGGTCGAATAACACAAACCCAATTGCTGCGAACGGCGACGAATCGACATTTCACGGTCTTCAGCAACACTCTCAGAAACAGACGCAATATTCTCTTCTGTACGCACTGTACGCATTCGTGTGGTTGGTTTAATGTCCAATAAAGTAAACTGAGTGCGAAACTTGGTCACAATCGCATTAATTGTTTGCTCACTTGGTCGATTATGTAGACCATAAATCGGACGTAAAGCGCGAAACACATTTCGAACCGAACACTGATTTTGGTAATAAAATTCAATGATTTGCAAGCGTTGCTCGTTAGTAAGTCTATTCATGATGAAATGTCAAAGCATACTGAGCATCTTTCTCTTTGACACCATGTCTGAAATCCCGTGATCTGTCAAATACTAATGCATGAAAATCCTAACCTCAAAAAAATCACCCGTTAGCAAAAGATACTATGTAGTAAAGTATTTGCCATTTTTACTTACGATATATGTAGGTATAGGGCAAGTTCTGCATTTGGAAAAAAAAATCGAACTCGAGATTTTGATCAAAGTTGACATTACGATGATAGCGAAGACGAAAAAAGTGGGACCGAAAATTCCGTATGTCTATCTGTATGTCTGTCTGTCTGTAGTACCGGAAGTATTTTCTTCAAACTCGGTAGTTAAGGGCCTTCGGTGATTCCCTAGAGGAGAAATTGAAATTTTTTTTTAGCTCTAAAATAACGCTACCCCCCATACACCCGTAATGCAAAATCTTATTTATCTCGAAAACGACTCTAACGATTTTGATAAAAAAATTAAGTGTGACATAATGGACATGAACTATATTTTGGTGAAAAAAAAATTTGGGGGAAATGTTATTAGGGGTACCTGTAATAGAACGGTTTCTTTGATTTTCGAATTTCTCACCAACGGCTCTAACGATTTTAACCAAAATTTTTATGCTGGAGCTGATTTGCATTTGAAAAAGTATAAACTAAAAATTTTTCGAAAAAATAGTTTTTGGATTTTTAAAAAAATAATACAATTATTTTTTTGAAAATTCAATATATTGAAAACCGATACACGATTAAATTTTTAAATTACATTTTAAAATGTATTTTATTAAATTTTAACAATTTGCATATCAATTTTTTTTATGAACATTTTTAGGAAAATTTAGTACACGAAAAACATGTTTCAGTGTGTCTGTATGTCTATAGCTCTCACTACAGCCTAAACCACTGGACCTATTTCTTTCAATCTCGGTAGTTAAGGTTCTTCGGTGATTCCCTAGAGGAGAAATTGAAATTTTTGTTTAGCTCTAAAAATAACGGTACCCCCATACACCCGTAATGCAAAATCTTATTTATCTCGAAAACGGCTCTAACGATTTTGATAACAAAAATTAGGTGTGATATTATGAACATAGGCTACATTTTGGTGAAAAAAATTTTGGGGGTACCTGCCACCTGCCATAGATCCGTTTTTTTTTATTTTCGACTTTCTCATTAACGGCTCTAATGATTTTAACCCAAAATTTTCAGCAGGAGTCCCCCTAAGTTTAAAATAATATTGTATATAAAAATATTCGAAACATTATTTGTTGGTTTTTTATGAAATTTTTTTTTTTTTGAAAAATCAATATCTTCAAAACCTATGAACGATTATATTTTGAAATTATTTCCTAAAATCAATATTATTAAATACTTAAAATTCGCATCTCACATTTTTTCCTTGAACATTTTAAAAGAAATTTCTTATATACAAAATTTATTTAATAATAAAACGATTTTTTAAAGTTTGTTTGCATAAATTCATACTTTTCAAGAAATCAGACGGCAATTTTGTGCATTTGAACATTATTATCTCATTAAATCCATGTTTTATATTTATAAAATGTATCTTAAATTCCAAAGTACTTTTACATAAGAGCAAGTTCGTGCGATCCAGTCGTGCATTTTATTATTTTTTTTTTTCGAAAAAAGCAGTTCACTTGAAAAAAAAAACTTGCCGCTGACAGCTGCTGCAGAGAACCGATCGTCGAGCTTTCGGCGTAACAGTCCAATACACTACCCATTTCTTCAAGAGGTACTACTCAAGCATACATACATGATATACTAAAGAAATAATCGTGTTTCTGATTCTCTACTGATACATTCTTTGTGAAGAAATGTTGAAAAAAAATTGAGCAAGAGTTTTAAGAGATAAGAATTTTAAATCCAGCCGATCTATTAGCTGCTTCAATGAAATAATTACCGACAGAGGGATACTGGAAGCCCTTCCACAAGATACTTCAATACTCCATCAACTATTAAAGAGGTAAAATTCTCTTAATTGTCACTAAACCAATCAATGTCGGTATTGCAGTGTAAACGTCTTGACCTGGCAACGTAGTTGGTCGCTTTAAGCTAAAAACATCAAGCGTCAATCAATTTTTCACAACACCTTTTAACGTAATGGTAGAGTTAGAACTTATCTTCATTGCTGCCAAACTCGTTCAATTTCAGATTGTTCATGAAGATCTGTCAAAATCGGAAATAAATTGCGATTATTTAAGCAAAACTTTGATCAACCTGGTTCGTAAGAAACAGAAACATTGCTTGGATACTATAAGCGAATATCACGAGATAGCGACATCGGTCTAATATGGGTGGCCCTCAGGCAACGAGGAGTTCCAGAAACCTATGTGCGGATAATTATGGACATGTATGATGGAGCAGTTACTAAAGTAAGATGCGCAGCTGGAGTCACCGAAGAATTCGAAATCACAGTAGGTGTACACCAGGGAAGTGTCTTGCGTCCCTTGCTCTTTATTACAGTTCTTGATTACCTGCTTGAAGGCAAAGTGACGGATCCAAAAGTACATCAGTTATTCTTTGCTGATGATGGAGCCATCATAAGTGAAGACCCGATATCCCTACAACGAGCACTTGACGTATGGGTGGATGTTCTAGAAGGAAGTGGGTACCGCATAAGCGCGAAAAAGACAGAATACCTATGCTGCCCATTTTCTGATCCACACAGGCCTATTCCAGACATTTATTTGAATGGAGTAGTGCTTCCCAAGTGTGAAAAGTTTAAATATCTGCGGTCTATGATAAATAACGAAGCTACTTGTGATGACGATATCAATCATCGCGTAAGCGTAGGGTGGATGAAGTGGCGGGAAAATTCTGCTATCTTCTGTGACCGAAAAATGCCCCCTAAGCTGAAAGGAAAGCTCTACACTTCAGTTGTGCGTCCAGCACTCACATACGGTTCACAATGTTGGACAATGTACAAAAAGTATGAGAGTAAGCTAACGGCAGCTGAGATGAAGATGCTTCGTATGACAGCAGGAGTTACAAAGCTTGATCGAATTAGAAGTACGAAGATCCGAGGAAGCCTTCATGTTAAGAATACCATTTCCCAAAAAATTGAACACGACCGACTCAGTTGGTATTGCCATGTTCAAAGGAGAGATCCTGAGAACCCCGTCAAAAAGGCAATATCATACAACGTTCCAATTCGGAATAAAAAGAAAGGTAGGCCTAAACACTCCTGGTACAAACAAATGCAAAAACACCAGCATTCAGTTGGCCTCAGAAATGGAACAATACAAAACCGGGAGGCTTGCCGCCGATTTCTGAGGTCAACCCGGCGAACCCCACAGGCGGATCACTAGTGTGAAGCAGATACGTGGGAGAGTTATGATCCCCTCGACATCGAGATCATAACAGCGCCGAAACAAAGGAAGAAGAAGCGACATCGGTCTATCTGATGGCCAACTTAGAAGAGAAATATCTAACGTCATTCATCACGCAGTGCTCAAGAACAATTTCAGGCAGTTTGAGGTTTACGTTTCTGTAGAGGCTGAGGGAAGTTATACCCTAATGAACAAAGTCTCAAAGGGTAAATTAAATAACCCCAAATATTGGTATTAATTTAGGATGTTATTTCCATATGAAAATATTACTTGACACACACTTTAATTTTTTTTTCATAATGGATTCAGTTCTTCCAAATAATTGGTAGTTTGCAAGGAAGTTTAATCATGGTTCGAAAAGTGACCTTAGACCTATATATATATAAGCATCCTTCCGTGTTAATCCAAAGTTCTTGGACAAGTTTTAGATAAGCAAATAAAAACCTATTATAGAAAGTAACAATT